>OV815277.1:20914915-23414915 GCA_929108145.2 Limnephilus rhombicus | reverse complement strand
GAATATTTCTGAGCACATTCAATAACCAAAAACTGTTTTAGAAAGGTGATGAAATACGCTTTCAAATTATAGAATTCTAAATAAACATATTTATTGGGGAAATACTTAAACTTGTCAAATATTAATTATTATTTTTAATTGTTAAATTAACGTTTAAGACAAGATTTTTATGCATAGCACAAAGGGTAATAATTATTATAAGCAATAATTATCAGCCTGAATGAATGAAGACATAATTTGTCTCGACGCCACCTAGCGAGGGATTTAACACTAACAGTGTCTCTCTCGCAAAAATAAAGTTGGTTGTTTTCAGGTGGAAAAAATATAATAAGCAGTAATTGTTGAATGAAACACTAGTATATATTGAATCATTTGGCGGGTATAAGATAAGCCGCCATAGTTCAATTGGGAGAGCAGCTGACCGGCAATCAGAAGGCCACGGGTTCAAGTCCCGTTGGCGTCATTTATCTTTTCTCGGAAGATTTTTCAATGTGGATGAGTGTTTCAGGCTGATAATTATTGCTTATAATAATTATTAAAAAATATATGTTTATTTCGAATTCTATAATTTGAAAGCGTATTTCATCACCTTTCTAAAACAGTTTTTGGTTTTTGTTTGTACTCAGAAATATTCCATATATTTATATTTTATTGTAAAGCGAAAATATTTTGACCATGGATGAGTGTTTCACGCTGATAATTATTGCTTATAATAATTGTTACCCTTTGTGCTATGCATAAAAATCTTGTCTTAAACGTTAGTTTAACAAATAAAAATAATAATTAATTTTTTTTATTATAATAATTTTTCGTACAAACATAAAAAAGTTTTCAAAATTGCTCACCATATGTTTTTACTAGGTAACTAGAGTTAATGATAATAAAAAATAAAAAAAACACATACATATTTTATTAGACAAATGTACAACAAACACATATTGTAACCTCACTTTTTGTCGCTCTACGTAAAAAAAAATATAAAAAATTCCCGATGTTTCAAATTTTTTTTTTAATTGGCGATTCAAAACCTTGTGAACATAAAAGTGTACATTTTACTTTTTTGGTAGCTATATTTTTAGATTGGAATATAAAGGGTGGCTTTTCCTTTTTAACACCGATTAGAACATATTTCTAACTATGATAGTAAGGGAGTTACAGCGTTTTATATGAGACCTATGTGCGTTGGGACAAATATGGTCTCCTGTGATTAAACGGGTTAAAATACCCGAAATAATAAGCATAGATCAATGATAATAAGATGGTTTAAATATCAAACGAATCGAAACACACGGGCGACTTTTTTGTACTCAGGGACCATCCATAAATTACGTCACACCTAAGGGGTGGGGAGGGGAGTAGAGAAGTGTGACGTTGTGTGACATGGGGTATGGGGAGGGGGGGGTCATGGGCTTTTTGACGTCACATGCACAAAACGACTGCGACACATGCGACTGCTACAAAAGTGGTATCCCATTACACCCCCTACGTCGTGGTTTCCTGTTACGACCCCTCAGTTGTGGCAAATGTAACCGTGACAATATTGAATGTTGTCGAGAAACCTTTAAAATATTACCAACTTTTTTATTTTTTACGTAAGCTCCACACAGGAGGCCCTGAGGAAAATATTTTCCTTCAGGGCCTATTTCATCTTTGGGGATGCTATGTGAAGGAGTTCTGGGAAGGAAAAGGGTTTAAGTGGGGTTCAGTGTATCCTGGTCATCCGCTTCCATGACCTAGACAAACCTCATCCCATGAACCCGGGCACCCCTGCTAAATCACCAAACGCAGCGAACCACTTGGTGTGACCTATGGCAGAGGTGTTGGTTATCCAATAAAGGTTCCCGGGGCGGCGGTACCCATTCCCGCCTCCCAAATTGTAATATTATTTTTACATGTAAAATTGCAAAATATGTGACGTCGCGCTTGGGGGGAGAGGGTCTCACAAATGTGACGATGTGTGACAGGGGGGGGGGGGGTAAAAAATCATGTTATTTGTGTGACGTCATTTACGGATGGCCCCTTATGCGGTGGTGTACACAGTATACAGAGAAACAGATTTTTCCTGCATTCCATTCATTCGAATGGATATAAAGTATGAGTTAATACATATATCGATGGATATAATATATGATTTATACTTTTTTATTCGGCGGTACATCCTCTCTGCACATCCCTTAGGGGTCACTTAGTTATATTTTGTGTAATTAGGCATACTTGATTTTCCCTAAACCGACTGCACATTGTATATATCTTGGGATTGAAATTGATGAAAATCTACAGTGGAATTCACACATCGATCTTACCTCAAAAAGCTAACAAAACTCATTTACTTCTTCAAAAAATTAAGAAACATCTTGTCGATGAGGGATCTAAAGAGAGTATATTATGCTTTATGCCACTCTCGATTGGAATATGGAGTAATAGGATGGGGCTCAGCATCATCAAATCACTTAAAACAAATTAAGACAACTCAGAATTGCATTATAAAGACCATTCTAAAGGTCCCCATAAGGACGTCAACAACAGAAATTTTTAAACAGTTTGATGTTCCAAGCATACAGAAAATCTATGCCAAAAACATTCTAGTACATCACCACAAAAATGATTCAGAGGCAGACACCTCACACGCTCATAAAACCAGAGCCAAACAAACAGACATACTTAATATACCAAAGTGTAACTCTTCATTTGGTCAAAGAAGTTCTGCATTTTTAGCAGTAAAGTTATATAACAAACTCCCACTTAGTATCAAACAAATAAATAAAAAAAATAGCTACATTAAAGACATTAAATGTTGGCTGAAGAATCTATCGGAAAATGAACTTAATAGTATACTTAAAACATCATAGAAGTTTCTGGAAAACCTTATCCAATCAATGAAGTTAAACCATAGAAGTCGCTGAAAAACTTATCCAAAGCATAGTCCCCCTCAGCACAGGATCTCCTAGTGAGGAGGACTACGAATATATTTTATATATACATCAAACTAACATGTTTCATGTAAAAATGTAAAAAATATGATATAGTTACTAAATAAAAAAAATATATAAAAAAATATAAGTACGCCGGGGGCCAATTGTCGGGGGATCAACTGTCATGGAACCATGGAACAATAAGTTAGCGCAATTTTTGCAGAACTTTTTGGATTGGACAAAATGTCTCCTCTCTTATACTGCTAAAATATTTGCGAATACAAGCGAAATGAACGAAGCAACCGCAAGCGGCGATTGCTCGGCTCGCAGATTCGGTTCGCGTGTTTTTTGGCTGCCCTAAGTGTGACCCTGACATGGGATTAATTACTTAAAATTCCTACTTAAAAACAGACTGGTCGAGTGTATTCACTCCATTCCATCCCATCCAAGGCCAATTATTGTAGTCTGACTCGGAACACGTGCATGCTGGTAAAAAGTATAATACCAAATAATAATAGCATTTGGATGATTAGTACAAAGCCGTTGTTGTGAAAAATCATAACGAGGGCGCTGTACAAATACATGACATATTATGTCTATGGTACTACTTATTACTTATTACTTACATGTATAGACTACAGTCTAACATGTATAACTGTGTATAGACTACATAGAGACTAGACAATCTATATTTACCCTATTATGATTATACTACCAGATTGCGTCCACCGGTTTGTCGATAAATAATACAAAAAAATAAGTCGGCAGGTACAACCCATTTGACCAATGAACATGACACTGCGTTAAAATCTATTATAATGTACAGGCATCGACCAAATATATCCTTGGTCGAAGTGTACAGGCACATACATGTTGATAGTATACAGGATCATAGTATACTTAACCTGGTCTGGCAGTCACCGTTTATTGTTTACTAGCAGACCCGGAAAAACTAAACACAACGCCACGCCATTACCCAATCTATATAACCAACGCCATCTGTTAAATCAAATCCACACCGCCCGCTTGCTAGCCCGTTCCCTTTATTAATATATTTCAACCAATTTTCACAAAACCTTGACAAATTATATGTTGGTATACCTAAAAACCTTCCTCATGAATCACTCTTATCTATTTGTGAGAACCGCATGAAAATCCGTTTAGTAGTTTAAAAGATCTACTCGCACAGACAACGGGAGTGACATCATTTTTTAATACTACGTAAAAATTGGAGAAATTTATGGTGTGAAGTGATTTTTTTTTGTTTCTTTGTTATGTGTTGAGCCAAAGGCTCATACTTTTGTTTTTTTTTTTTTTACATGAATACCGCACAAGAGTCCCAACTGGTCCCGTCTGAAGCCAATGGGACTATGGCATCCCCAGTTGGGGTATGTTGTGAGGCTGAAGGTAGTGGGGAGGGGAAGGAGAATAGGAAGGTGGGGAAGTACCTGGCTATTCAGATCTGGTCACCAAACACGGCAGAAGCCATTTCAAGCAACGTGCAACGTTTCAATTCTGAATGGTGGTCTTACACCAGGGCGATACTGAGAGTATCTTCCACTCTGGAACGTGCCGCAAATATACTATATATTATTTTAAATGAATAAATTGTGAAATACACAAATTAATCAAATAAAATTTATTTGCCACGCCGGGATTCGATCCAGCGACCTTCGGAATGCTAGTCACGCGTCTTACCGCTGCACTACGCCGGTCGTCAAACTACTAGCAGACCAGGACAAACGAAACACAACGCCACGCCATTACCCAACCTTTATAACCAACGCCATCTGTTAAATCAAATCCTCACCGCCCGCTCCCTTTATTAATATATTTCAACCAATTTACACAAAAACTTGACAAATTACATACCTAAAAACCTTCCTCATAAATCACTCTATCTATTTTACATAGAAAAGAGAAATTTTATTGTTTCTTTGTTATGTGTTGAGCCAAAGGCTCATACTATTGTTTATTAGCAGACCCAGATAAACGAAACAGAACGCCACGCCATTACCCAACCTTTATAACCAACGCCACCAAATCAAATCCACAGCCTCCGCTTGCTAGCCCGCTTCCTTTATATTTCAACCAATTTTCACAAAACCTTGACAAATTATATACCTAAAAACCTTCCTCATCTATTGGTGAAAACCGCATCAAAATCCAAAAGATCTACGCGCACAGGCAGCGGGAGCGACTTCATTTTATACTATATAAAGATTGGAGAAATTTATGGTGTGAAGTGAATAGGTCGTGGTTTTGTTTGTTTGTTGTGCGTTGAGCACGTAAGCCCTTGTTACGTAAAAATCCTGTGATCACAATTAGGTATAGCCGAGTGACCCTAGCATATCAATAAAACCCTATATCAATCGTCAATACGATATTAACCAAATCCGTCATCTATGGTCAGTTATCATTGTTATCAATATTTGCGATCACGGTCAACAATATTGGTAAGAAATATTCCAACCGACAATTGATAAATTTTAGCCTGGACTCCACAGTATTAGATAAGTTTCGGTTAACTGTCAATAAACGTATTTATTTGGATAATGTCGTTCGTTATGCAAAATTACTGGTTTAAATGAATAGGGTTCAACTAACGAAGCTTTTAGAATTGAAATAAGTCATATACGCGATCCATAGACTTAAATAATTCAACTAAGACGCGACCAATTAATTTATTCCGTTCGATCTTTGAGAAACTAAATATGAAATATGACTAAAGACCTGATTAACTAATTTATTCCCATTTGGTTTCAAAAAGTAAATGCGAACTGTTTCAGTTCAACATTGCCAAAATAATACATATTTGAACGTAATTGTTTGACGTTTAACTTTTCGGAATATGAATTCGTGGACAGATCAGCCAGTGTTGCCAGCGTCTATCTTATTTAAATATTATTTACCGATATTTCCCTGTAAATATCGGTTCGACTGTCAACGGTGAAACCATGATAAGAATATCGTTACTCAAGCATCGTGTACCAAATTATCGATAACGGAAATTGTGGATAAGTTTTCTCTTTGTCTTTAAAACCCAATTATGTCCATAAAAATGATTATACCAATACCTTCCTGCATTGTGCAGAAGAAAAATAGATATGAAGGCCACGAACCACGACAACAAAAAAATCCTACTAATAAATTGAATAAGCACCCAAGAGGGTCGAAAACCAAATATTATCACCTCTCTTGAAACCACCATTAAATAATATCTACATACTTCAATCAATCAATCATTAAACCGATTTTTATTTTATTAGATAAACATATGTCTTGAAGGCTAAAACTGGGTAATTTACGCTTACGACAATTTGAGTTGAGGACTTATTGAAATACATAATCTCAGGTAAGGATAATGTGACCAGACGTCCTGTTTTCACCGGGACAGTCCCGTTTTAAGGCAGCGTGTCCCGGTATCCCCGAACACAGCTTCGGGACGCAAAAATGTCCCGTTTTGGAAAAGAAAGAATCTCTTAGTAGAATATAAAAAACATAAAAAAACTCAAGCGTTTTATGCGCCTACACAAACACACCGAAAATCTTAAAATATTCTCTAATTAAAATCTAAAATCTAAATCTAAATCTCTATTATCTATTCTACTAATATTATAAAGGCGAAAGTTTGTATGGATGTATGAATGTTTGTTACTCTTTCACTCAAAAACTACTGACTGGAATTTTAAAAATTCTTTCACTCATAGAAAGCTACATTATTTGCGAATACTATACATATATAGGCTATATATATTGGTAAGTTCTGACGTTATGAAATTATTTATTATACTATTATCGAAGGAAGCAAATACTTTGTGGTGTGACATTATATATTAAATTAAAAAACACACTTTGTAAAGCACCACTTTTTATTAGAATTGATATTTAACAGCCAACCAGGTTTCGCTCATCTCGAGCTTCATCAGGGCTTATTATAAAAACTTATTATAACAGTTGTTATAATAAGCCCTGATGAAGCTCGAGATGAGCGAAACCTGGTTGGCTGTTAAATATCAATTCTAATAAAAAGTGGTGCTTTACAAAGTGTGTTTTTTAATTTAATATATTTATTATACGTTTATTGTCCGGACGAAGAGCAAAGCATTGCTAAGTAATTATTTGATATCGTCTGTCATTTTATTATTTGTTTAGGTTACTATGGAGATTCCATAGTTAAAATTTACTGGGCGTGTTTTTTAAATTTTTAATTTTTTTTTTTATTTTTTTTTTTTATTTTTTTTTTTTTTATAAGTATCTAAAGCAAAATTTGTACATAATGTATTGATCGTTACATTGTATGTTTGATCGTTACGTTTTAATATGTGGCACGCGAGCTGTTTGAAAAATGAATGTAACGGGTATGGAGGAGCCTGGGTGAGGGGGAGAGGGAAGAGAGGGGGGCGAGTGGCGCGTGCGAAACCGGGGGCAAAAGCTAGTAAATATATAAAATAGCGAACCCTAATATGACATGTAAAAAACATTACCATCTTGTCAATTGTATTGCATGATGGTGTGAGTCTCCTAAAACGAATAAGTTTATGAGATATTTAGTTTATTTTATTAAGGGGCTAGAATTCCAATAATCCATGCGCTTAAAGCCCATTCACATGGTTCATTTATCTTTCATTTCGTGATTTCATTCCGCCTTTTTCCCTCGAAATGAACCGTGTGAACACGAAAATGAAGAGAAACAGTGCCGATGAAGCATTCCAACAATGTTGGAATGCTTCCTTCGGCACTGTTCACTCGCAACCGGAATTTAACATCACGTGACGCGAATGATGTGTGTGAACACTCAAGTGAACAGTCTTTCACTCGCGAATTAGTCGGCCGAGAATATTCTGGCATGAGGACGAGTAGCCGGAGCGGCCTAGACGTCAAAATGCTCCGTTTAGTTCGCTTTTCGAAATAACTCCTACACGTCTTATAAAAATCGTTGTTTCTCCCTTACTATCATAGTGAAAAATATGATCTAAACGGTATTGGAAAGAGAAAATAATGTTCTATATATTCAATATAACATTTAAACACAAAATAATACGAATGTACACTTTTATGGAATCAAAATTTCTGATCGAATTTGAAAAAAAATGTATGAAAAATTTATGAAACATTGTGAATTTTTTATGAATTATTTTTATATGAAACGACAAAAAAGTGAGGTGACAGAAACGTTTATAATTTATTTGCCTAACAAAATAAGTGTGTGTGTGTTTTTTTTTTGTTACCAGTAATTTTAGTTAGAATAAAAGCAAGGAGAACCATTTTTTTAACTTTTAAAAGTTTACATTAATTATTAAAATTACGTGGTTATTTCTAATAACAAATTTTGCAAGCATATTTCATCACCTTTCCAAAACAGTTTTTAGTTTTTGGATACGTTAATAAATATTTCATTTATATGGATTTTATTGCAAGCCGAGGCCTATTTTGGAATAAAAAAATTTTCGTGGTGCAAAAATGCTGGTACACAGTGGCGGCCCCTTCCTTAGTGCATTTGTTCACTGCACTGCCGAACATCAATATAAGTCAGAAGTGTAAATTAATACATCCTCTTACAAAGAATTCCCACCAATTCGTTACGAAATCTTTACCAATTGACTAAACTCACTCCCATGGGAGAAAGAATTCGTGCACATTTTGTTATGCCCAGGCGTGACGTCACATGAAGGTATATTTCTATTGGGATCATCTCCAGATGCTGGAGTGCACGTGCCCGTGAAACGAGCAAGACAGGTATAGACCCATAAGGACGATTGACGTGTGAAAGCAGAGAAAATATATGGTGCCTGCGTGCATTAGCGGTGCAAATGACAAAACTTTAAACTTGCGTAATGTGGTCCCGAACCTTTGGAATGAAATAGTTATGTTCAACGAATTTAAGACTAATTAACAATGTTATATTTTAACGCCATCGGTCGCCGGCGCGGCGCATCAATATCAACCTCAGTATTGTTTCGCTTTCGGTTAGGGTTTCGGTATTGACAGCATTTTAACGCTTTTCGCAACTAATTTAAAAATGAGTGCTACTGAAAACTTTGCGATTAACCTCGATTTTATCAAATAAAACTTAGTGGAGCCTTTTAGTGAAACGGTTAACTAACTAACCATCACGCCGTTTCCCCGCTGGGGTAGGCAGAGAGGACGGACCGCCAAACAACTGACATTCTGACTCTTGACATGGCCCGACTCAAGAATCTAAGGCTTAATGCTTGGTCAATGACGATCATCGAAAAAGGTTTGATATCTTCTATACTAGACTTTAACAATGGTGTCATTAAAGTATTTTCACAAATGAAAGAGCGACGAATGGATTTTCTCTACAAGTGAACGTTTTTACTAGGTATGTCACTCCCTTTAAATCACTTTATTTTGTCACGGGCCGCCTCTGCTGGTAGATATCAGTTGTCGGGTTATTATTTAACCATATGTTCATTTTATGGTGCTGAAATTTATTTACTGTTTACAAGAATCGCCAATTTCTCGTAATTTAGTTCGACGTTATCGGAAATGTCAATTGAAATCGTAAATATTCCCGAACTGAGCCGTCAGCGCCGGACGAATTCCAATGCGCGCCGCGACTACGCTCGACGACTTCGTAGCGAGAATGTCGAGTGATCTCTTCCTTCGAAGGAACCGTCTGAACACGCGGTGAAACGAGAATGGAACATTTCATCGAGTAAACCTTCATCCGAGTGAACCATGTGACTTCAACTTTTGTACTCGTAGCTGCAAGACGAGTTGTGATCTAGCCGCAGAGTTGTGATCTAACACAGTAAAGTAAATTCACTCGTAAAATCCATGCTAATTTCTTTGATTATATAAATGTCTAGATATAGCGCTCGAGTGACGAAGCGCCAAAAAAAATATCTGCCAAATGTTGGCCGATAAGCTCGGCCTGTCCGCTCAGTGGCGACACTATCGTTGTACGGTAAACACGTGTTGTGTGACATTTGAAAATAACGATTTGCGCTATATCAGTGTGCAGGAATTACATAGGACGATTGAAAATAACTAAAAATGTTACCTATCATCGGTTAATAACCTTTAAATAACCATTCAGTTAAAGAAACTATTCAGTTTTAATAGTGTAATTTGGTCTTAGGACAACGCCGTTTGACCCCATGTTTTGACGCCATGTTTACAGGGTTGCCTGTTCTTCAAATTAAATTTTCCCGATAATTATTTCGAAGTAAAAACCGATCAGATTTACGGTCTTCTGCATCAAGTTAATTTGATAAGTTTGGCCGTGGAAAAATATTTGGCCTTAAGATATCACTATAAGACAAAATTGGATAATATTAACCGGGATGTAAAATCTATACGAAAACTGTTTAAAAAGCAAATTAAAAGGGAAGGTCATTAAGAATAAATAATAACTATCGATAGCTTTAGTTTTAAAAAGTTGCATTGTCTTTTTTAGTGTGACAAGATAGTTTTACCATTTTTATGGATTTACCTGGATGTGGGCCACCTTCTTTATTTGATGATGATAAAAATTTAAATTTAGACACAACGATACCTGCCGGCCAATTGGCAGCGTCTATGAATGTATCTTTCTTATTTTCTGTATTTCTTATTTATTTTTTAAAAATAATCAAACAAAAATAAATCTCTTTTAACAATTATTTTCGGTAAATATCGGTTCGGACTGGCCACGCTTATTACGAATAATTTTTAGAAAAAAACTTTAGATTCGCCTTAATTACTATAAAAGAAAACTTTTTGGCTTTGGGGCGGCGGAAAATAATGCATTTTAATTTTCAATTGCATAAAACCAAAATTCACTTCGCGAACCGACCCAGCGAAAATCCGCGGCCGTAACTGTCACTGTTATGTTGGTATCCTTGATAAATTAACAAGAGCTAATACGACTGCAGCCGACTTCGTGGGATAAGGCGCATAATTATGGAATTTGTCTAGCGGGCTTGTTTGTGTAACATGGTTTGTGATACAAAAGAATGTGCCCCTTTATAACGCCTACTCGCGTCAAGGCAAGAAAAACATCCCAGTTTTCAAGTAGTTTAGCGGCTACGCTAGGTTTGTGTAACATGGTTTGTGATTCGCGGTATTTCATGTAGGTATCCTACGAAGTCGGCTACAGTCCATAACAGTGACAGCTACGGCCGCGGATTTTCGCTGCGTCGGTTCGCAGTGAATTTTGGTTTTATGCAATTGAAAATTAAAATGCATTATTTTCCGCCGCCCCAAAGCCAAAAAGTTTCCTTTTATAGTAATTAAGGCGAATCTAAAGTTTTTTTTCTAAAAATTATTCGTATTAAGCGTGGCCAGTCCGAACCGATAATTACCTTATTTTCTTTTCATTTATATCATTATATGTAGAAAACTGTCTTACTTAAATGAATTCAAAATTAAACGAATTATAGGTCCCGCTAAACCGAAACATATTTTTTACCCACTTTTATGGGAAATACTCGGGAGCTGGTATCACTCATAACGCCTACAGTGACGTTGAGCGCATAACGAGTTATCTATACCTGTGTAGCGTTTCAAATCTGGCATGTTCTTTTTTTCGGAGTTACAGCGCAACACTCTATCTAGACATTTATATAATCAAAGGCTAATTTTAGTCAAAAACTTTTTTACTGTAACATATTGCTTTATTTCGTTTATTAGTAAAAAAAACTCTTTAAATTTTGAACAAGGGTCTAGAACTCCAATTCTTTTGTATAGCGCACTTGAGGCGATTTTTTACGAAAACAGCGTTATATGAGTTGTCGAAATTTATTACCTTTTTTCGGTGTCCCGGTTTGGGGAAAAAAATAAATGGTCACGTTAGGTCAGGACCGAGTTATGGCAACTAGGTATTGATCTTCATTTCGCAGTTTCACACCCTTGAAGTACTTTGAAACTTCAAACTTTTAAATAATATCCCATGTGTGCATTGCAGTCAGCGGCGGACCCCCAATCGTCGATTTATTGCTTCTTGGTAAACTATTATGGAGTCGCTTTTTAAAACCCATTTGACTAATGGGTGCTTTTCAAAGCTAGAAAACATAATTTAAACCGTACTTAAGTTATTAAATAATACTTTAATGGATTCTTCGCCAAGGGATGAGCTGTGTAGACTGAAATAGGGAATAATAAAAAATAAGACATATTTTTTCACAACTTTAAATTCAATTATATGCCTAGCTATAAGTCTTAGATGTAAGTCACTAGTTATAATTGTAACTCTTAGTTGTAAGCCAGTAATATTAATTCCTTTAAATACTTATTTGTACAGCGCCCTTGAGGTGATTTTTCACAAAGACAGCGCTATATAAATTAGCCAAATATTATTATTGTAACATTAAATAACTTGGTGTGCGGGAAAATGTCAAATAATAGTCTGTTATCTGTAGATCACGGTTTATTCATGATTTCAACACAATTTGACATAACTGGCAGTTCAGTTCTGTTTTCCTCTCCCTCCATAAACCGGCACTCTCCTTCCCATCGCAACCAGAAAACCTTCCTCTTCTTCTATTTCTGCTAGGCTGCTAATTCCGTCCCATTTCTGGCCACATATATATAAATGGGTGTTACATTATTATTATTATCTAAGAATAATAATAATAATCATTATAATAATTATAACAATTGCGCCCTTCAGCGCCCTTGAGGTGATTTTTCACGAAAACGGCGCTTTATAAATCAGCCAAATAATGTAAATTGGATAATTTGTCGATCGCCGTTTTGTGATAAATCACCGTCCGCTTGCCAGCCCGCTCGTCCACCACGTACTAAATAATTAATTCTAATTAATAAATAATTCTCTTTTAAATATTATATATTTCAACCAATTCACACAAAACCTTGACAAATTATATACCTAAACTTTCCTCATAAATCACTCTATCTATTGGTGAATCCGCATGAAAATCCGTTCAGTAGTTTTTAGACAGACAGACGCGGCGCAGGACTTTAATTTACAATATGTAGAGATTCTGGACTTTGCATGATTTTACATTTGTTAACCCTATCACCACAAATAATTCCACCACCCTTCAAAAATTTGGCATTTTTTTCGGATGGTCAAAATATTTTCGCTTTACAATAAAATGCAAATATTTGGAATATTTCTAAACACATTCAAGAACCAAAAACTGTTTTAGAAAGGTGATGAAATACGCTTTCAAATTATAGAATTCGAAAAAAAAAAAAAATTAATTATAAAATTTTTGCATACAAACATAAAAAAGTTTTCAAAATGGCTCACCTTATGTTTTTTCTAACTAAAGTTACTGATAATAAAAAATAAAAAAAACGCATGCATATTTTATTAGACAAATGTATAACAAACACATATTGTAACCTCACTTTTTTGTCGCTCTATGAAAAATAATTTATAAAAAAATCCCGAAGTTTCAAATTCTTTTTTCAATTTGCGATTCAAAACTTTATGTACATAAAAGTGTAAATTTTACTTTTTTAGTGACTATTTTTTAGATTGTAATATAAAGCATGATGTTTTTCCTTTCTAACACCGATTAGAACATATTTCTAACTATGATGGTAAGGGAGTTACGGCGTCTTATGTGAGACCTATGTGCGTTGGGACAAATATGGTCTCCTGTGATTAAACGGGTTAATTTATGAGTAGATTAGTGGCAAAAGTAGAGCTTAAATTTATTCTGAAAATTTTGAAAGACTGGAGAATTTAGGAATCTTTAGGGCTGAAAAATTTTTTATGAAATTTCTTTTACCTTTCTTTTATTACCTTTATAGGTATCATATTTTAAAAAAAATCTTTTCATTACTTAAAAATGTATATTTAGAACATTAATTGTTAAAATAAACCAATATTAAATAAAAACATTTCCAATAACACGTTTTTCCAGAATTTAGAATTGAGAGCTTAACTTAAAACTCATATTTTCAGGCAATCATATCTGAAACCTTCACACTCCGCGGTATTTTAAAAACTAAATATGTAAAAATGTAAATAACTACTAATAGATAATTTTGTATTTAAATCCACGTAGAATATAAGTTAATTTTACAAAAAATCTCTCTGAAATTCAATAATAAAAATACCAGATATCTAGCTTACGCAATATTATATATTATATTATTTATTAGAACTATAAGCACTAATGACTAACTTGTACAAATGAGAAAGCAGTAATATAAAATACTATCATCATAACTTACAACCAACTGGGGAAAGGCAAATACGCAAGGATTAATCAAATGAGAGAGGAGCTAAATTGGATTCCGATAAAAAATAGATTACTATTTAATGTGTTAATTTTTGTGCATAAAATTACGAAAAACCAAATGCCAAAATACTTTAAGAGCGTTTAACCAGCCAGCGGACGAAAATCCACATTTCGTCGAAAGTTGTTCTTACGATCGTGCGGGGCGGTTACAATGAGAAAGATAAATTATTCTCCGTACCAGCTTTTTTAAATTATAACTCAATATCGAATTTATTTCAATTCAAATTAGCTTTAATTTATACCTTCATCCAAAAATGCTGAAAGGCGTGATGATAAAACTATTAAAATAATGTACTTTTTGTAGTTATTTTTTGATTATAGGTATTTATCATTTTTCAATAATGTCAAAAATTTAATAAGAATGTTAAAAAAATCTGAAATATATTAGTTTGTAAGTGCGCAAATAAATACACAGATGGAGCAATTTTCGTCAAGAAACACATGTATGTACATATTTTTCAATGATTTTATTGAAACTAAAATTAAATTTCTAAAACATGCGTTTGCTAGATAATGTATTGCTTTATTTTACTGCATGATTATATTATTTGAAATGGCTGTGGTATAATACAAAATCTTTTTTGAAAATTTAACAAATCTGCCAACGACCTATGGAATAACCTTTTTTTTTTTTTTCAATTATTTCTGGCTTTCACCCTTCAAGGGTGTTCTAGGCCATCATTTATAATTACAGAGAAAGGAAAGGTGAATTTATATATTAATTTTATTTAAATGTGCAAATTTCAGAATTTTATGGAAGATTGGAGTAGAGTTCAGACTTAGAAGAGATGAGATGTTGAATGGAGGAGAGGCAATTTTTGATAACGCTTGATAGAAGAGAGGATATTTATTTAGAGAGGGACAATCAAAAAATATGTGATCTAAAGTTCCCACATCTAGACCACAGAACGTACAATCTGGGGAGTCAAGCACATGAATTTTATAAAGGTGAGAAGGAACGGAACAATGTCCGATTCTCATACGAATAAGTAAGGAAATTTCTTTTTTGGAAAAATGGGGGAATTTTTGAAACCACGGTTTTGATGGGATAGTCCTTTGTATTGAGGCGTAACGGGCACCCTTGGATTGACTAGCAATGTTCCAATACTCTGTCCAAACATTGCGGGATCTATCTTTGATGATGGAAAAAATATCAGACAGGGGAATATGGTTTACGAGGGTAACGGTAGGGTTAGACGCTCCTTGTTTTGCCAAGGAATCAGCAATATCGTTACCCACTATGCCAACATGTCCAGGAATCCAAATCAGAGTGACTGTTTTTCCAGAGCTTTGAATGGAGGTTATCAATACTCGAATAAGACATACAAAGTGATCATCAGGATGAAGAAGAGGACTTGTTTTAAGTTTTTGGAGGGAACTGAGAGAGTCAGAGAGAACAAGAGAATGTTCAAAATTATTTTTTATTATATATTTGAGAGATTCAATAATTGCAATGCACTCAGCAGAAAATATTGAAAATTGGTTTGAAATTGAATAAAATATTCTTTCATTAGAATTATTGTGGTAAACGTTAATACCAATACCACAGTTAGGAGAGTCCGGAGATTTGGAGCCATCAGTAAATAAAAGAGAAGAGTTGGGCCATTTAGAAGAAATAATGTCATTGAACATATTATTGACAGTACGGGCTGGGAGATTGGAATGACTTTTAAGGATGCCGATCCCTTCTAAAATCGTTGGGGATAGGGTGACGTGACTATATTTTAATTTGTACAAAGGAAGAAGATCATTTTTGATAATTTGAAGCTCTGAGAGAGAGCGAAAATTTTTACAGATGGCAGGGAGAGGTTTAGTTCGAGCTCTGATTGTAGATGAATGTGTTGAGTCGTTGAACAACGAGACTCTGGGAATAATCTGATGACTTTTAGAATTTAAACATTTAAGAACAAATTTGTCAGCAAATAATTGACGCCTTAAATAAAGAGGAGGATCAGAACATTCTACTTGAAGGGAATTGATGGGCGACGATTGCATCGCGCCAGTTATTATTCGCAATGACTTAGATTGAATTTTGTCTAATTTACTGAGTGCATTTTTGGATGCAGTACTAAAAAGTGGGCAGGCATAGTCGAGATGACTTCGAATAAGTGCATTGTAGAGCAACTTAATGCAGATAGGATGAGCACCCCACCAAACGCCAGTCAATGATCTGATAATATTTAAATTTTTTTCACATTTAGTAACTATATTATTAATGTGGGAAGACCATTTAAGTTTCCTATCAAATGTTACTCCCAAAAATTTTACTTCAGAAGCATTGGGGATTGGAGAGTTTTTAAATAAAATTTGAACAGGGGGGTTATTATGACGATTTGAGAAGGTAACACACTGACTTTTTTGTACTGAAAGTTCAAGACCATTTAAAGTAAGCCATGTGTAAAGGGCATCCATGGCTTCATTAAGATATTTGACGGCGGATGGAATGATTTTGGATGATAAGAAGAAAGCTATGTCATCTGCGAACTCAACAACTTTTACTTGAGGGGGAATGGTGACATGCATATCGTGTGTGTATATATTATACAGTAAGGGGGATAATACATCGCCTTGGGGTAAACCCTTCCAAATTGACCTACTGTGAGGAGTAACATCTGGTAGCTCAATGAAAATTTTCCTATCGAGAAAAAGATTAATAATAGATTGGACAAACATGAGGGGTAAGCCAAGGCCTAAAAGTTTTTTTTTAAGAATTGGGATGGAAACATTGTCAAAGGCGCCTTCTATGTCTATAAAGACTGCAAGACATACTTCTTTGTTAGAAATGGATAAATTAATATCAGTGCTGATGATGGCAAGGTTATCTTGTGTAGATTTCTTTTTCCTAAATCCAAATTGGGATGGAGAGAGAAGATGATTACTCTCGACAAAAAATTCTAGCCGGTTTTTAATTAATTTTTCATAAATTTTACTAAGGGTGGATGAAAGAGCAATTGGCCTATAGTTGGATCCAGAATTGGGTGATTTGTTTAATTTTAGAATTGGGATGATTATTTGAGAACTCCAGTCATCAGGTATTATGCCAGTCTGGAAGATTTTATTTAAGATGCTTAAAAAGTGATTTAGAACATTATCATTAATATTTTTGATAATGCTATAAGGTATACCATCTCTGCCTGGAGATGAGTCCTTGACTGTTGATAAACAATTTTTTAATTCAATTAAAGTGAATGGAGAGTCAAGCCAATGATCAGACATAGGAGTGTTGTGGATTGGAGTTATTTCATCTAAGTTAGGTACAGAAGGGGGGGCAATTTTGTCCAAGAACTCGTCTATCCATTTAGAATGAGAAGCTCGAGGAGATGTTGGACTGAAGGAGGATCGAAATCTTCGAATCATAGACCAAACTTCCGAAATTGGAGTGTTCGGAGATACTGAACTGCAGAAGTTGTACCACCCGGATTTTTTTTTTGACCTCAATACCCTTTTGGCATTGGCTTCGGCATTTTTGTATATGAGATAGTTCTCCATAGTCATATTGTGACGATAGGAAAGAGATTTAGCTTTCCGAATTCTCACTACTTTGGAACATTCCTCATCCCACCAGGGAGTTGGAGGGAGTTTTTTGAGAGATTTGGTTTTAGGGGGAGGATTGATTTATTGATTGCAGTTACGAGCATTGATTTGAAGTTATCGTAGTCATCTTTGATAGATAATGTATTGGTATAGGATAAATTTTGTATAAACTTATCCATATGTGAGTTAAATTCGTCCCATTTGGTGTGTTTTGTTTTAATCTTTGTCGAAATATGGGACTTGTCTGAATGGAAAGAAGTTTGATAAGTGATGGTGATCGGGAAATGATCACTGGAGCAAGGGTCGGGGGACACCACCCACGAGGAGAGAGGTGCCAGATTAATAGAGCATATGGAGAGATCCACTGCACTGGGGTTTGTGTTGGGGCGAGAGATTCTAGTAGGAGATCCGTCATTCAAAAGAAAAAGGTTGGATTCATCTAGGAAATCCATCACACTTCGACCGTCTCGATCACAGAAAGCAGAACCCCAGACGGGGGAATGGGCATTAAAATCACCCAATAAAAAGAAAGGAGGGCTTAGTTGACGGACAATTTGCAACCACGCTTGTTTATTGAAGTGCGATGTTGGGGGAAGATAGATAGAAACAAAGGAAGTGTCCTTTATTTTAGCTGCAACCATTTGAATGTCAGCATTGGGGGGTTTGATATTATTTATTGGGAAAAACGGAAGGGATTTTTTAATAAAAAGGGCAGCACCACCGCCCGTACCTTCCGGGCGATCATCGCGGAGACAGGAGTACCCTCCCACATTAAAGTGGGTGGATGGAGTAAACCATGTCTCCGAGACAGCAGCCACAGAAACAAGGTTTGAATTTAATAGGTTAAGAAGGTTTGATTTGTTAGAAATAGCACTGCGGCTATTCCACTGAAGAATTCTGACATCTTGAAGAGCCATTTTGAATAAATGATTTTAATGTGGAAATAATAGAAGCAGCGTTGGACGGTAGATTAGTTTGAGAAGAAATTAGGTCAATTAGAAGCATAATAAGAGTTTGAATAAATGAAGAATTATCTTGGGAGAGTTGTTCAGAAAGCTTTTGATAGTTTGTTGAGGATGAATTATAATTGTTTGCGCACCCATTTGTGGCGTGTGAAAGAGGAGAACCATTGGGATTTAAGAGAAGTGAGTTGTGTTGTTGCTGATCGTATCCACGAGCCTGTTTAGAGATAGGGTTTTTGTATGTGAATTTTGTTGAACGGGAAGATGTTGAGGAGGAGGCGAGAGGGTTGGATGAAGAGTTACTGGATAAAACCTCGGAAAATGATTTTTTGACAGGCGGGAATAATTTAGAAGCCTGCAGAAAAGACAAGTTCTCAGAGGCCATAGAAATTTTTATATTTTTTTGGCGAGATTGTTCGGGGCAAGAAGAGTTAATGGCGGAATGAGCGCCTAAGCAGTTAAAACATTTAGGTGAAGAGAGAGAAGAACATTGGTCAGCCGAGTGGTTTTCTCCACATTTGAAACATCTGGGAGGGGATCTGCATGCAGCTTTGGTATGACCAAAACGGCAGCAGTTGTAACATTGAGTGGTGGGATAAGTGTACATTTCAACTGGTAAGGAGTTGAAAAATAAATAAATATGGGAGGGAAGTGATTGTCCTTCGAATGTGATGACGACAGATTGGGAGGGCTTCCAGGAAACGATGCCCTCAGAGGTGTCTTTATAATTTAGCCTCCTGGCTTTTATGGGATTGCCGATATGTTGGGGGGTTGAAAGTGAGGACAGGATTTCTGGAATGGACAGATCGGTCGAGATACCCCTGACCAGGCCCATTCGAGTGACATTGAAAGTTGGGATGTACGCCTTGAATTTAGAATTTGATGAAATAAATATATTTTTGATAAAGTTGTTGGCGGCTGAACCTGACAGGAATTCAACAGAGATTCGGAAGCGACCCTCGGCTTTAACACCTCCAGGTTTAATCGAAAGGTTCTTGTTATTTGAAAGAAATTTACCAAATTCAAGAGGATGGATGGTTTTACCTTGTTCAGTTTTTTGCGCATATACAATGTAGGGGCCACGGGAATGAGTAGAGTAAAAGATTGTTGGAGGAGGTTGAGGAAGAGCTGGAGGGGACTGAGAAGACAAAGGCGAATCATGTTTTTTTGGGGAAAGGGGACTAAATTTTCTTTTTTTAATTGAGGTTAGGATGACAGATTCATTGTCTGAAATGTTTGAATGTTCTGAAAAGTCTATTTTATCTGAAATGTCTCCATCTGGAGGGTCAGGAGGGGGATCTGGGGGCTTTGTAAGGGGTACAGGAGGGAAATCCTCCTCCATTGTTCAAAAAATTACAGCTAATATAAAAAGTGACAGAAGTAAAAAAATTATTTAAATATCTGAAAATGAGCAGCAAGAAGTGACTCCTGGAAGATCAGGGGGGAGAAGATTCCAACACACTAAACTTTTTACAGCCAAAACACAATAAAAAGATTGGTTTAAGAATATTTTTTGAAGGAGCAAAACAAAAGAACTGTTGACAGCCAAATGTTATTGTTGCGAGTCATGGAATAACCTTATTATACTAAAAATTAAAAAAAAAATCTCAAAATTTATTACACGCGAATGCTAGATAAAAGAACAATCTTTCGAAATCCATTTATAATTTTTTGTGCAAAAGAGTCAATACGTCTAAAATCTGATTTGAAAATGACATATTTCTGGTTTTCTCTGGTAATGCCCTCTTAAGGATGAAATTGTTTTTAATAGAGACATTCATATAATTACGAAACAAGAAATATAAACAGAGTTCGATTGCCACAAACGAAGAAATCATAATCACAGAACTGCCTAATGTACAGAGGACTAAAGATAATAATAGTAATAATGTTGTATTTATATAGCGCAGTTTTGTGTCATTTCACTTCAAGTGCGCTCAACTATAATAAATTTAAAAATAATCCTACAGTGGTCCTTATAATATTGAGAAAATTATATACAGTATTTACAAAACAATGACAAGAGAAAAAAATATTTAAATTTATCAAATGAAATGTTACATTGTGCTTATTAGTTTATATTCATGTAGTATAAACTAACTCAAAAAAAAAAAAACTATACAATTTATGACCAAAAAAATCTTTTTTTTAGCTTTACTATTGCAACGTTTAACTTACAAACAAAATAAAACTATTTAAAGTGTAGGGTTTATTTACGGTAGATCATATATGTATTTACAGTTCATATCTATCGATAACAGTATTTTTTACTCAATAAAACGAACCCAGGTTCACCTTGAGTTCAAGATATTATTCAAGATTCTAGGTGAATATAAATTTAAATTAAATATAAATTAAAAATATAAAGATTCTGATAATTGGATAACATAGATAATTAAACGATTTTCTCAAATTTTAATTTGAAAAAAAAAATTACAGATATTTAAACATACACACATAATCAGAAGAGAATCATTAATTATTTACAAATAAAAAAATAACAAAAAACTTTGCATTAGCTCCACACAGGAGACTTTCGGGGCCGATGACATCTTTGGGGATGCTGTTTGGAAGGTATTTTAAGGAAAGGAAGGGGTAAAAGTTCTGGGAAGAAAAATATACGAGGGGTAGGTTGGAATCTGGGGGACAGTGTGTACAGAAGTGTCTGAGCTTTGAATCCATCCTTCCCATTGCGGCGCTAGGTGATGTGATCTGGAAAAGGTCTCACTAAACCAGTCCCTCCCGATTGATCTGCCACGAAGTTGATGGGCAGACGCATCCGCCGCGAAGACCCAGAAACCTCACCCCCCATGAACCCGGGCACCCTCTCCGGTCGCCAAACGTTGAGATTTATTTGTGGTGACCTATGGCTGAGGTGTTGGTTGTTCAATAAATAGTTCATAATAACGGTGGTGGTGGGCTCCCAATTGAGAACGATTAAAGTTATAAATAATAATCGACTAACTTACTAACCATCATGCCGTTTCCCGCAGGGGTGGGCAGAGAGGATGGACCGCCAAACAACTCGGTCTTGGCACACACTCCTTGCCTCGTTCACATTCATACATAATCTTATATTATTCTGGCTCTTTTAATGGCCCGACTCAAGTATCTGATTCACTTGGTCGTGCCATGTCTTTCTCGGGCATCCCCGACTTCTTTTACCATTCACATTTGCGTCATATATTCTCCTTACACTCCTTTCCTCGTTCATTCTCTCCACATGCCCAAATCATCGGAGCGTTCCTTTCTTGATCTTACTCATTACGCTTACATCAGCCTTGCATTCTTTGCGGACCTCCACGTTTCTCACACGATCATTCATGGTTTTACTACACTTACGCCTCAGGGATTTCATTTCTACAGCACTCAGTCAACTTTCATCCATCCTTTGCCATTTCCAAGCCTCACTGCCATACATCAGGGTAGGTACCAGTACTCCATTATGGACGGCTAGCTTCGCGTCTTTGAACAGTTTTTTTGTTGGTGCCAACAAAAAAACTGTTCAGTAATCTTCCATTAATAGAGTTACCTGCATTCACCCTACTTTCAATATCTCTATCATCCTTTCCATCTCTCGTAATATAATCAATATAAAAATATGTATGATCACTTCATCCTCTCCTCAAAAAGTCCCTCAATACAGCATCCACAAAGAATATATAGATTTTTTTTCTCAGGGCCTCTTGTGTGGAGTTAATGTAAAAAAATTGGCAAAAATGGTTACAAAATATCTGCATCTACGCATAGAGATTATCAATGCACCTACGTTCTTAAAATGCTCATCTATTACTTTATGACGACAAATCGTAAGGGCATCGAATAAAGTATTTCCTTATTTTTTTAAAGAAAGATAAACGTCTCCGGATTACGAAAACCTAACAATATCTGAACCTGACAATTTTTCGACAAATAATATCAAATTACCACACCATAGGAATGTGCTGAAAGCGTTCACGAGACGTGCATATCGGGATCGCTCGCACATAAGTTTGTCGCCTTCTAACATGCGGATACCTATTCCCGCCCCCCGCACCGAGTGTAGCGGATTTTAGCTACCCGTGTCTAACGTAAATCTGATGAAAAATAATTACTTTTGTTATTGTAATAACTTGGTTATTATAAGTAATATAACAGTGAAATTTTTGTTCGCGTAAATTTCATTATTAGTGTTATTTTTTTGTACTAAAATAAATAAAATACTATCTGTAGTTTTTGAATGCGGCTGAAAAACAGATTGTATGAGAATTGTCGCTTCTGTTTCACCTTAAGATTTATTTCTCTACTTCTACGAAAAACTCAACTGAAGAAATGAACTCCTAAAACTCAGCATGCATCTTCGATGAAACGGAATCAAGTTTCGGGTACCTTTATGAGAAGGTCATAAATAATGACTAATGACTTAAGTATAACATTTGCACGGTTAACGTAAAAAATGTTGGTCCCTTCCAATGATGCCATGTCCCAAAAATAAAATAAAACATTATTAAAGAGTAAAAAAACATGCTTTGAAGGATAAAAAAAAATTAAATCCGTGTTTTTCTTAAGTTTTTTTTTTATTGAGAAAATAAATAAAAATATAACTTTACCTGAATAAATTATCTTTAAAGCTTTATAAAAACGATCATTTTATAATTTTCCTTTCAATAAAAGGAAAAATAACGTAAAGTTTTAATTTGTAGAAATGCATTTTATATTAAATAATATTAAATTTTAATATTTTTTTATTTATTGTCATTAAGTTTAATTTGTAGAACTCCATTTTAATTTTCATATCTTTTATATTTTTACGCACCAGATTTAAATGTTCGGGTTAAATTTTCCCCACAGAAAAAAACTAAGCCCTTTCACACACCTCCCCAAATGATCATCTAGTATCTAGTCAATCAACGCTATGCAATTGCACTATATAAGTATTATAAATACAAAACAATACAAGAACAACATGTCAAGCTACCAGAGACCAAATGGGAAAATAATTCACCGACACCAGATATTTTCATATCAGAGGGTTCGGCTCTGTGGAACTCCTAATTGGACCTATAAATCCTACTGATTCCTCAATATAAATATTTAATAAATCTTTTTTAATCCTACATGTTTTTAAAACTAGCTGACCCGACGAACTTCGTACCGCCTCAGAATCAATAGCTGTTGAATTAAATTCAGTTTTTTTTATTAAGTTCAAAATTACGCAATGAAGCAATTATCAATGCGCAACTGTCCGTGTTTTGTTTTTGTCAGTATCAGAAATGGCGTTGTGTACGGATTTATATATTTATGATTTTCTTACTTTTACAATTACTTACGGGAATTCGGGAGGCGGATACGGGTGCCGCCGCCCCGGGAACCATTTATTGAATAACCAACACCTCTGCCATAGATCACCCCAAGTGGTTCGCTACGTTTGGTGATTTAGCAGGGGTGCTCGGGTTCCTGAGGTGACTTATGTCCGGGTCTTGGCAGTTGATGCGCCGGCCCACCTGCTGCGTGGCAGGCCGGATCGAGAGAGACTGGTTGAGGGAGGCCTTTTGACCTTTCCAGCCGGACTCTCGACCCATTGCCTTGCACCACAGTTGGAGGGATGGATTCATACGTCCGTCACTCCCGGACACACTGACCCCCAGATTCCTACCCACCCCTCATACCTTTTTCCTTCGCAGAACTTTCTATCCTCCCCATTCCTTAAAAAGATCCTCCACACAGCATCCCCTAAGATGACATAGGTCCTGAGAGAAACTATTTTCCTCAGGGCCTCCTGTGTGGAGCTTATGTAAAAAAATGCGTTTCATTTCAGAGATTTATTATAATTATTGTATTTTTCCTTTGGAGGTGTGCAGACATACGGTCACCATTTGTCTCATTTTCGACTTTTGAAATTGAGTGTGTAAGAAAGAAGGGCAGCATTATATGATTAAAAACAAATGCACAACAACAATCAACGCATTGACATTTTACGTTTTTGAATGTTTGGAATTCACGCACAGTTCAATATTATACCCCTCACAACATTGCTACAGGTCTTTCAACATATGAAAATTCGTTCCATACGAAATGTATGAGGAAAATAATTTTCTTCATAACTTTCTTTTTCGTGAATTTTTGCAATGTTTTAATAGTTATTATTTATTATCCTATCCGGGGCGGAAACAAATCCAACAAATCAAAGATCATCAAAATCGGTCCAGCCATTCTCGAGTTACAAATAGTGTAACTAACCCGACTTTGTTTTATATATTAAGTTGACTGATTTTTGCATTTTTTTACATAAATTCTTTGACAAATCTAATATACCTAAATTTTGAATCAGAGACCTAGGTATAATGCCAGTAGCCGAAATAACAAATGGTATCTAATATTTTTATAGTCTGAGAATGCCAAATTCTTTTAATCTCATTACCTAAATGTGTATATTTTCTTATTTTTTTTCAGAAACAGATTTTTGAATATTACATATTAATCTATCTATCTTCTATATATAAATAAAAATGAATCGCCGAAATGTATGTACGCGCATAACTTCTGAACGACTGCACCAAATTGGATAATTCTTTATTTTTTGTGTTCGTTATTGTCAGGACAAGGTTTGTATAAAGAAACGGGGAGCTCTCGAATAATGAAATTTGTATAAAAAAATTGCAATAGGTGGCACGCCAGATGTTTGAAAACTGAATGTACCGGGACTGAATGTATGGAATGAGGGAGGGGGGAGGGGAACTCTGAAGGGGGGAGGAAAACTGGGGAGGGGGTTTCGTGGGACAAAGCTGGCGAGGGGAGTGGGGAGAGGGAAGGCGGAGTGGGAACGCGAGAGGGGAAGGGGACGCGGGAAAAGAAGGGGAGGCGGAAGGGGAACGGGACGAATGGGAAAGGACACGCAGGGAGAAACAATTTCTTTGTTAAATGGCATAGCAACGGTTGCCGGGCATCAGCTAGTATTACAATAATATTATTAGGTAATTTATAAAAATAGTTTATCTGTAAACAAGTTCGGCTATGTAATTATTATTACGCGTGTCAGCTGTTTCGTTTTCTGAAGGTAATGCTGCCAGTTTGATAATGCCTTCAGAAGGCGAAACATCTGTCACCCGTAATAACAATTACATAGCAGAACTTGGTTATAAATAAACTGTTCTTATAAATTAAATAATAATATTATAAACTAAAATAAAAAGATATTAGAAACTCTGGGACTCACTTAAAAGCATTGAGGTATATAAATAGAGAAGCAAACTTCATTACCGCTCATCGAAAAAAGCGTAACCACTCTTCAACTGCAACGATGTAGCTTTGGAATCACTAAACATTTGAAAGTAAACATATATTTGTCTCACTTGCACAAGTCACGAGAACATTATCACCGCTAGGATTAGATAAAGCCAGAAACGCAAACCTGCAATAGCGGCTTGGTGTTGCCCACTATTTAAAATTTTACCCAAAATAAACAAAGAAATAGTTTTTTTTTAACGTTAGTTTGTAATAAAATAAACTTATTTAAATTATTTCAAATTTGTTTTTTTCATTATATGACTAAAAGAATGCACAACTAATGAAATAATGAAGTCATTATTTGTTCCAATATTTTTTATTGAACCAATAGTATATAATACTCAAACAGAAATTGTTTCAAAAGTGTTTTCAAAGTTCTTTTCACGAAAATCGAATTATTTCCACCCACTTCTCACGGCGTGCTACATCTTATGGTGCCCTGCAAAATTATTAATATAAAATACGTAAAAAAAATATAATTACTTCCTAGATTATTCATTAATAAACTAAAATAAGTTTTAATGTAGTATGAATATGAAGATTAAAACATAATTTTTATTAAGTATTTTAATATGGCTACCTCCATAGTAACTTATTCCATAAATTATGTATTCTCCCATTAATGTGGGAAAACCAAAACGACTTTTTAGTGGCAACACTGAACCTATATTAGAGTATTTGACATTTTATTTCATTTTCTGCTTTTTTAAATTAAATGTGAATATGTAAACAATAAACATAGGTGTGGAAAGTAATTCCACTTGCTTTATTATGTTGAATCGCATTTTTTAGCGACGCATTTAACCATTTTGGTGATAGTTTTGATCGCGTATCGTCCGGCACAAGTCGGTCGGCGTCACAATGAACACTGGACTGACGTTAGCGGGGCATATGCTTCTGGACATATGTACAGTGGCAATGCTTTGGCGCGGTCATTAGTCATCTAGTATATATATATCAATGCTTAAAAGTGACCGAATTGGATATATAGTCGGTAGAGCTGTTGCCGTGTAAACAAAAGGTCCTGGGTTCGAGTCCCAGAGGTGCCAATATCTTTTCCTGATTTTTCTGTCTCCAGATTTTCGATTGAGTTTCGCTAATAGTCTTCATTTAATTAAAAAATATTATTGAATACATAAAAGAAACGTTGATATGGTATATCTCTATGAAATGAAAAAAAATATTTTGTTTCAAATCAGAAAGACAAAAGAGGAAGAAGGAATTCTCCCAAAGCTTCAATAATTTATATTTCCTACAATTTACAATAGTTAATGTAGGCACCTAATTAAAGTTACATCTTCTATACATATTAAAGTCCTCCGACGCATCTATCTGTCTGTTCGCGATAAACTCAATAACTAATGAACGGATTTTCATGCGATTCATGAGGAAGGTTTAGGTATATAATTTGTCAAGGTTTTGTGTAAATTGGTTGAAATATATTATGTATTTTTCTTTCTTCTTACTTCTTCTGGTGCTAATCTTAATCTAATTGTAAATATGTATGTTATGCTTTAAGTCAGCATTTATATGTCTTAGTCATAAGTCACTAGCTATACTAGTTACTAGTCTTAGATGTAAGTCACTAGTTATAATTGTAAATTTTAATTGTTAGCCAGTAAAATAAGTCACTAGCTATAATAATATAATAATAACGTAGTATTTATATAGCGCAGTGTTCTGATATTTCACTTCAAGTGCGCTTAATTATAATAAACTTAAAATTAATCCTGTAGTGTTCCTTACGAGTCCTTACAAAATACAAAATTGATTAAATTATGTGAAACAAAGAATATACAGTATATACAAAGCAATTCCTAAAGAACAATATTAACAAAAAGAATTCATTAAAACTCAATTATAATAAAGAATAAGAGGCAGTTTACGTTTAGAAATAATAATAACAGAGTGCACATAAAACTATAGTAAGGAGGTAATCGAAACCAAACAATTACCAGAAACTTGAGGAACATGGCTTATTATAGTAGATTGAAAACGAGTTAAAATTCATGAAAGGTACGATTTTTTAAATAAGTTTGTTTTTAAAGCTCTTTTGAATTCAGCCAAGTTCTGGATATTAGTAAGAGCTGAGGGAAGTTTGTTTCAAATGGGCGGGCCAGTTACCCGAAAAGATCGATCATAATTAAGATAAAGATACCAGATCAAATAAAAAATATAAAGGAAATGAATATATTTAAAACAAAAGTAAAAACATGGCTGAGAGATCAAAGTGATAATAAAATTACAAACATCATGAAGACGATATAAAGACAATCCATAATCAAATACAAATATTTAAAAAAAACTACAGGCCACCTCAGAACAGGAAATCCTAGTGAGGAGGTCTGTGAAAAAAAAGGATCTATTCTTATACTATACATTATACATACATGTACAAACCTTGCTATTGAAACTAATAATAAATAAATAAATAAACCGGCTCGATTTGACCTAGAAAGTTCGATTAAACGATTAGTAACATCTAGATCTGCTGACCTTAGAGTAAGCTGCCTATCGCTTAAGTTTTGTCGGACACATAGTTCCGATATATAGGCTGGCGCCATTCCTTGCAATGCTTTAAAGGTCATTAAGCAGATCTTGAACTCTATTCTTTCAGGGCATCGAAGCCAATGAAGGCTATCCCTTAGAAGCGGGGTAATACGGCAATACTTTGATTCACCAAAAATCATTCTCGCCGCAGCATTGAAAACGGACTGGATTCTATTGAATTGTTTTTTAGGTAAGCCAGCATACGCACTATTACAATAGTCCATACGTGAGACAACGAACGAATTTATGAGTGACTTTGCTCCATCAGAGGGAAGGCAACGCCTGATTGATTTTATCTGCCTTAGATGGAAAAAGCCTGAACTTACAGATTTGGAAATTTGTGATTCAAGAGAAAGACTATTGTCTACAGTGAAACCTAGAAATTTTATTTCTGTAGAAGGGATTATATCTGTGCCCTGAATATAGCTATAAGTGTTAGATGTAAGTCACTAGTTATAATTGTAAATCTTAGTTGTAAGCCAGTAATATTAATTCCTTTAAATACTTATTTGTACAGCGCCCTTGAGGTGATTTTTCACAAAAACGGCGCTATATAAATTAGCCAAATATTATTATTATAATATAAAGGGAGCGGGCTGGCAAGCGAACGGTATGGATTTGATATGCATGTGTGCAAATTAAAAGTTGGCAACATTAGGCAGCATCGCGTTCATTAGTCAAAATATTGTTCATATATTTTCGAATCGGTGATCAATGAACCGGTGTATGCAATTTTTGGCCCTAAGTTGTTTTTAATTTTTTGTCTAGCTTGTAGTTTTTTAGATTTTAGATATTTATTATAAGTTTGTACAGCGCCCTTGAGGTGATTTTTCACAAAAAACGGCGCTATATAAATCATCCAAGTATTATTATGGCGTTGGTTACAAAGGATGGGAAATGACGTTGTCAGTAGATGGCGTTATGTTTCGTTAGCCACAGCAACCTGTGACCGGGTCTGCTGGTGATATAATACTAATTTATTAATTTTATTTTATTGATGTATTCACACAATACACCAACTGACTGTGATTTGTCATTGTGAACATGTGAACCCGTACTGCAGTTCAAAAACTGTCTGCTATATTCCTCACTTAGAAGGTTTATTTTTGATGACCAGTAAAAACCATTTATTATCCGACATGTATTTTTAAACACTATAAAAATCATGCATCTGGCGTCACTCTGGTAGGGCCCCCTACCAAAAACAAGCCATGTGCCGAATGCCTAAGGTTATTAGTAGTTATTATTAGCGTAGGTCTTTTGTTGTGTAGGTACCTACCACCTACGAGTTGGGAATGATTATCCGAAGGTCAGCCTGTTATCCGCTTAGCCAGAGGTATGTAGTTACTAGTTACCATAAGTATTATCCGAATACAGGCACGAAAACATTAATTTGTTGAATATGGCGCAGAACTCAGTAAGCACATCAAATACGTAACTAAACAGCACATTTGGTAAGCAGGTAGTTTGTTGAATAGACAACGAAAAATAATAATAATAATAATTGGCTAATTTATATAGCGCCGTTTTCGTGGAAAATCACCTCAAGGGCGCTGTACAAATAATATATAAAATAATTAATATTACTGGCTTAAAACTAAGATTTACAATTACAACTAGTGACTTACATCTAAGACTTATAGCTACTTATGTAAAAATACGTTTAGCCACAATTAACCATAATAATAATAATAACATAAGAAACATATATAAAATGAAACAAATGAAAACAATATATTTTGCACTTTGTCAATCAATAATAATAGATTATGGATTAATTGCTTGGGGAGGAGCAACATACACAGCTATCGATCAAATAAAAATCGCACAGAAAACGATCTTAAAGGTACCCTTATACTTAAAAAACATAGACTAACCGATACAGACCAAATATTTAAAAGCTGTGACGTACTCGACGTACTAGATATACACCAATTATATGTTAAAACACTACTATACTACATTTTTTACCAAAAAATCACACTCCAACAAACGCAAAATATCACTAATAGACCAGTTAGACAAGCGTACAAAGAAAACATAAAAACTCCGACGGTAAACACAAATTTTAAGGCATCATAAATACCATGCTGTAAAAGCATTCAACAGTCTTTCACTTAAAACAACAATTGAGAAAAACAAAAATAAATTCAGACAAAATAAAAAAAAAATGGAGTTAAGTACAAATAAGACAATATGTATTACCAAAATTTTATAACATAAAATAATGAAACATATACACTCAACACACAAAACCAATAGAAAACAGTCACACTCACAAACACATAAATCAAAATATATTAAGCCGATTTTCATTTATTTTATTTTTTTAGTTTGTTAATTTTATTTTAATTTTTAATTTTATTTTTAGTTTAAATTTATCTTTATTTTATCAGGTTTTTTCTTTTTTTCGTCACCAAATTTTTTTTTTTTTTTCAGACTGTATTTTGCATAATAATAATAATAATAATAATTGGATAATTTATAAAGCGCCGTTTTTGTGAAAAATCACCTCAAGGGCGCTTAAGGGCTGCATAAGTTATGTTATTATATTATAAAATGGGGGCCTCAGCACGGGTAAACAACCGAGTGAGGCCAAAATTACTGGATTGTACTATGAAATATTGTTAAATAATGTATCAACAATAAAATAAAATAAATAAAAATTTGGATAATTTGTAAAGTGCCGTTTTTGTGAAAAATCACCTCAAGGGCGCTGTACAATTTCTTAAGAATTCTTAGGTTCTATCTAATTTTACTATTTACAAATGGATACAGAAACATACACGTACTTATTACCTGGCAGGTCACTTCCGATAAACACACTCTAATTAGAAAGTTTATGCTTGGAGAAGATACGGCTTTGCACGCGGATTATGTTTAAAACACTGGACATTGCACGATTTTCCTTTTTGCTACCCCCATCACTATTAGTATTACTAGCAGACCCGGCTACACGTTGCTGTGGCTAACGAAACACAACGCCATTACCCAACCTTTATAAAATCCACACCACCCGCTTGCCAGCTGCCCGCTGCCTGAATTGAATATTTGAATTTCTCGGCTTTTCTCTCCTATAATAAGCATGTATTATACATATAAACCTTCCTCTTGAATCACTCTATCTATTGGTGAAAACCCCATGAAAATCCGTTGCGTAGTTTAAAAGATCTAGACGCACATACATTTTGAGCGACTTCATTTTATACTATGTAATGAAGACTGAATTAATAAGTATTTTGATGTGATGTTATTTTGACATTCTATGTTTCCTATTTGCACTTCATTCTATGTTGTCTAGTTGTCTATGTGTTCTTCGAGCAGTTTCTCCACAGGGATAGGCAGAGAGGATGTACCACCAAACAACTCTGTCTTGGCACTGATTCCTTGCTTCATTCACGTGCATACATCGTCTCGTACATTATCTTTTGTTATTTTTACTCTTGGCAAGGTATGCCTCAACTGTTTGATTCACTTGTTCTACCATGATTGTCGGCTACGCAAGCCTACGGATGCTTGGGTGGTATGGGAATATAGAGAGGATGAACGACGATAGAAGTGTAAGAATAGTATCTCTCTCTCTCTCTGGTTTCAATCCTGGGATTGGTTTGCAGCAATTTCCTCTATTCTTCTCTTCCATTCTTCCCTGTCTTTTGCGGCTCTTTTGAAGTCTGCATATGATGAGCAGCGCACGTCCACCAGCAGGTCCTCCAGGTACTCTCAACGTGGGTTTGAGTTTGAGAGAGTTTGTCCCCTCGGTCATACCCTCCATTATGGCATGCAAGAGGCCTTCTTGTCGTATTACATGGCCGATCCATCTTGCACGCCTTTTGGACAAGGTCCTGAGCAGGTGCCTTCCTCCTTCGATTCTTTGGAGAACCTCCTTATTTGTAATGTGGTCTCTCCAGGAAATTCCTAATAGTCTTCTAGAGGAAGAGGACCACATCTCAAAAGCCTCTAGTCTCCGTTTATCTCTTTCGGACAGGCACCATGTTTCGCAGCCGTACATCAAGCTGTCGACCTCACTCTTAGACCGACCGTCCCATGTTATTTTGCTCAGGTATACAAACTCCTTGGTGTTCTTTAGTGAAACTCCTGACATCTCTACTCTCATCTGATGTTGCTTTCGGCCTACAGTCAGCAGTTTTGTTTTGTCTTTATTTATCTTCATGTTGTAGTTGTTTTGAAGAATGCTTTGCATGGTTGTTAAGGCCTCTTGCAGTTCTTCTTCGCTTTCAACAATATTGCTATGGTTGCTGAATCGTATCTACATTACGCGAATGTGAATGAAAGAAGTCGGGGGTGCCCTAAAAAAACACGGCACAATCTATTATAATCTATTATCACACAAAACGTTGACTAAAGGAGGAGGTAGCGTAACACGGCACAACACCCCAAAACAAACAACAAAAATACTTTTGGCCGTGAAAATCTAAAATCATATCTATTATCACACATATTATATTCTATATACTACCTTTTTCTCAATGGGCACAATGAGACGATCTATGAATTTGAATGAGACAAGAATAATTGTGCCTAATAATACGGAGTTATTAGGCCTCTCTCTCTCTCTCTCTTTGCGAAAACGGCTGAATGGTAAGGTAGGTTACTTATATCGGCTATTTCTTTAAAATTATTCATTTGATCGATGTAATAAAAGTCAATTTTGCTCACTTCACAGGTGTAGAATTGAGAGGCGTATCATCTCAAGGCTTCGAAAAGTAAGTGACTGGTACAAGTGTAATTCCGTAGGATGATAATTGCCATGATGATAGCCTAACTTCGATAGGATCAGTCACCAATAAGAGAAAAAGTGCAATAATTTGCGTGGTGAATTCTATTGTGAATATTGTATGCATTACGATGTTCATAGTACTTTGATAGAACAATAGAGGAATTAGCTATGTGCTGTAATGGATAGAAACCAAACAGTACACTTATTTGTTGTCGGCTTTGTCCGATGTTCAGATTTGGGCAGGAGAGCAGCAGCGAATAGCTAACACCGGACACAATGGGCAGTGCGCGGTTTCACACTTCCCGATTTAGCCGTTAAATTGCGGCGATCTCGTCACTTCCGTCCGATAATACCGCTGCACTGTACAAATTGAATAACAGCACCAAATAATTAAATAGTAAAATGTCCTCTCCAATACAGCTAAACACAGCGCTGAGAAAAATATACGTGCATACATTAGATTTGAAAAAAAAAACAGTGTTCAATTCACATGTGAATCAGAAAATTAAAGTAGATAAGAGTGGGAAGGCTAGCAAGAGAGGATACCGATTATATCTCCTTCAACGGAAGCAACCTTCCGAACAGGCCCTCCATTGATATGTTGGTGTAACTCTAAGTGATCAGCTCAGATATGGGGCTCCATCGAAGCCAGAGTTAAGTTAGTCTCCCAAAAACTGGGCGTACTGTACAGGTCCCGCAGGTACTTTAATAGTACGCAATTGCTAACCCTGTACAAATCACAAGTGCGCCCAACGGCAGCCACCTCTGGATTGGATCTCCAAAATACATGAAAAATACTCTCGACTCTGTGCAGAAACGGGCGGTCTGTTTGATAGATTCTCCCGTCTTAAGACGACAATATACCCTAAAATATATTCAGAATCTTAACGACGTGTGTAAAGAATTACGTATATGTATGTGTATTAGACGGACCTACTGTAGAATTCAAAAGAAATATGTATCAAAGAAAATAAGAAGAATAAAAATAATGTGGGAATCTTAACGACGTAGGGGAAGAAATCGTGTAAACAAATACACGCCGCTGCCCGGCGTATTGTACGAACGTACGGTCGAATTCACCCTAGCAGGCCTGGAGATTAGACCTTTCCGCCGGGTTCATTTTAATTAATTCTGAAGAACGTGTTACAAATATTTAATATGTGTCTCCATGTTGTCCTCACGAAGTTATAAATTCATCGTCTAGAAAAATAAAATCTGGTGCTTTCCGCTAACTTTATAGTTGTAAAACGGTTTATAAAGTTTTAAAATTGTTGTACGTAAAATAAAGGTCAGGTACTGTTTTTATTAATCTAAAATATAAATAACTCGCATCCCTTGTGCGGCATGGAAATAAAAAAGTTATTATAGTTACGAATTCGCCGGAAATTATTAAAATGTGAATTTTAAGCCAACAAAAATTATTACGGTTGTGTACCGCCTTAAGGGCCTGCTACCCGAATTACTACCAGATTCTTACATATCTCCCTTAAACAAGTTAAGTTTTAAAGCTCTTAAAAAATATATTTGTTATTCTTGAAGATAATATCCTAGACATTGCCCGCGCCGAAACGCAAATTATATAAAATTCACTCTATAAACAAAAATCGCAAAGTATGCTCCAAAAATTATTATAAACAAGTTTGTTTCAGTTATTTTACAAATTATATGTATGAAAAAAATCACAGTGTTTTTTTAAATGCTGTTTAAGACAATGCCCGCGAGATTTTTGCTTTATTTTAAACGAGTTGTGTTTTATTAAACATTTTCGCAATTTTCGCATCGACTTTGTTGCTGTAAATGTTAGCGCTCTCCTCTAACATTCGTAATTTCGTATCTCTCCATCTTCTTCTATTCGGGCCCGGTTGCGAAGCCTTGACAGATGGATTGCAATCTTTAGAGCGGATAGCATTCCCACAGGCATCGGGTGGGAATGCTTTCCTTGTTTTACCGGTATTACAATGGAAGATGCTCCAAGGAACTAGCGTCATTGATCCCTTGGTGCATAGTCGGGAAACACGCTAAACGTGAAAATAAACATACGTATACAGTTGACATTTGTCACATGAGAACGGGTCGCTTCTTCGACTCGTTCTTGTGTTCAATAGCTCGGCTGTGGAACTATTTGCCGGCCTCTGTGTTTCCTCCTTCCTACAACATGGATCTCTACAAGATAACGTTCATTCCTTCCTTTCCTCAAGGATCTCAGATGACATAGGCCTGAGAGAAATACTTTTCCTCAGGGCCTCCTGTGTTTTTTTTTTACATTAACTCCACACAGGAGGCCTTGAGGAAAATAATTTCCCTCAGGGCCTATGTCATCTGGGATGCTGTGTGGAGTGTATTTTTGAGGAGAGGAAGGAATGAACATTGGTCTTGAAGAGACCTATGTTGTAGGAAGGAGGAAACACAGAGGCCGGCAAATCATTCCACAGCCGAGCATAAGAATGAGTCGAAGAAACGACCCGTTCTCATGTGACAAATGTCAACCGTGTACAAATGTTGGGCACGCGTTTGGCGTGTTTCCCGACTATGCACCGGTGCCGAAGGGATCAATGATTCTAGTTCCTCGGAGCATCTTCCATTGTAATACCGGTAGAACAAGGATAGCATTCCCACCCGACGCCTGTGCTCTAAAGATTGCAATCCGTCTGTTAAGATGGGAGAATCTATCAAACGGACCGCCCGTTTCTGCACAGAGTCGAGGGTATTTTTCAGGTATTTTGGAGCTCCAGACCAGAGGTGGCTGCCAAATTCAACCGTGGGGCGCACTTGCGATTTGTACAGGGTTAGCAGTTGTGCACTATTAAAGTATCTGCGGGCCCTGTACAGTATGCCCAGTTTCTGGGAGGCTAACTTTACTCTGGCTTCGATGGAGCCCCCATACCTGAGCTGGTCACTTAGGGTTACACCAAGCATATCAATGGAGGGCCTGTTCGGAAGATTGCTTCCGTTGAAAGAGACTAGATTTTCATTTCGATCCCTTTTAGACGTAATCAGACAAGATTGGGTCTTTGAAACATTAAATTCAACGAGATTATTTTTACCCCAAGAGAAAACACTCTCGAGGTAACCGTCCATTCTTTGCTTCAAAGCCCTACGAGCTGTTGGAGTTTGTGAGCCCTTTGGGGGCTTGTCAAACAAAAAGCTATCATGAACTGTACTGTCATCCGCATAACAGTGAATTGGTGCACATGACAAAAGGTCGTTGATGTGCAACAAAAACAAAGTCGGAGACAGAACCGATCCCTGCGGGACGCCAGCATTTATCGGGTGTCAGGAAGAGGTGAAACCATCGACTACCGTCTGAATCGACCTCTCCCTCAGTTAATTAGTTGTGTGGAGTTAATGTAAAAAAAAATACCATCTCATTTTCTCGAAGGCTAAATCCTATAGATCTATGTGTTTATCTCTTTTTAGTGGTGCTATTTTTCGTTTCATTGAGTTTAAAATCACAACGGTGCTAAAGAAGTTTTCACTCCATCATGAAATAAAATGAAATAAATTAATACCTACGAATCAAAATAATTAGTTATATTCAATTAAACACGAGATCTATGCGGTAAATTTACGGAATTAATTTTTTGGACACAAATCCAATAAAATAGTAATCTAAAGATAGAAAACAGTAATTATTCCGACTACCAATATTACAATTTCTTTTTTTGTTCATTAACCACGTATTAAAGTTTTAATATGTACGTTTTCTGTTGGTTTGAGTTATATGTTGTGTTTCTTTTAAGAGAATATTGAATATGGAAGGTGAAAGGTAAGAATTATTGAATATTGAATTATTTGTTTATTTAGGTCTCAAATTTTGATTAACTGTCTACCGCTACTTTGGGGGTATTTCACCAACCTTCTTATAGCTAATGCGTACGATAACGAATATTAATAACTTGCTATGCTTAATATCTCTACACTTAACTTAAATTAACATTCGACTCTAAATTAAACTTTTTATCCCACTATGCTTAATATCTCTACACTTAACTTAACTTAACATTCGACTCTAAATTAAACTTTTTATCCCATATAAACACAATCTTTACTTTACTAAGTATAAAATGAAGTCGCTTACGCTGTATGTGCGCTTATATCTTTTAAACGGATTTTCGTGCGGTTTTCACCAATAAACAGAGTGATTCATGAGGAAGGTTTTAAGGTATATAATTTTTCAGGGTTTTTTTGTTTAAATTGGTTGAAATACATAATATATCTGGCCAATCGGCAGCGGGCAGCGGGCAACGTGGTGTGGATTTGATTTAACAAATGGTGTTGGTTATAAAGGTTTCGTTAGCCAACGTGTAGCCGGGTCTACTAGAATAATATATTTAATTTTTTAATTTCTTGTTTTTCCTGTGCTACAATAGTACCGTTATTGTCTATTATTATTATAGCCCTGTGTAACTGGGTAAGCTATAACGCTGTTTTTGTTCATTTTTGTTCTCTTGTCATTGTTTTGTAAAAACTGTAAATTCTTTATTTCACACTATTTCTACCAATATTATAAGGAGCAATAATAATAATAATATTATAATAATTTTATAGTATATTAAAATATAAGTGGATAAACAGGTCTTTAAAACACGCGCGATTTTTCGAGCACGACGGCGTAGCCGAGTGCTCGAAATAAAGCAAGTGTTTTAAAGACCAGTTATCCACCAATACTTTACGCTATTTTTTTTTATTGGTACACTTTGAAAACATAAATATTGATATTATTATTAAAAATTTGGAAATAAGAACTATTAATGAATTCGTGATGTGACATCACAATATCTTGTTATCATGGAAATGAAAAACACAAACATTAATTTGCAATCTGTCACATAAGATTAATAGTTGACATCACAGTTTTTACTAGTTATTGTGTGTTGTAAAATGAGTTCTAACATTGTTAATTTAAATACCAAAGCAGAATAGCGGTTAATTCCTGAAAAATCCAAAGACGTTTATAAAAAAGAATATGAAAGGTTCATAACATGGATGGAGGAGCAAAACGTAGTAGATGTAGATGAACGAGTTGTGCTTGCTTACCTTCAGAAAATGTCGGAACAGTACAAAGCATCGACTATGTGGGCCATACATTCGAAATTGCAATGTCTGTTGAGGATAAATAAAGGGGTTGATTTAAAATCATTTGTGAAAGTGCATGCATTCATGAAGGCAATTAGCAAGGATGACGTTGCTAAGAAGGCGTATGTATTCAAAGTGTTTGTTTTATTTGACGTTTAAAATATTCCTGTCAGATTTATAGTTAAAAGTTGACATTTAGACTTCACATTTTGTTGATTTGTTGATGTTGCCATGGTAACTTTAAAAAACGCGCGTTCCATAAAGTGCGATTTAAACACGCTAGAGCGTACTTTAAATGAGTAAAAAAGGGCACAAATAAAAAAAATAACTTATATCATTGATGTAGCTATTCCAAATTTCTGTAATATTCAAAAAACTGTTTCTGAAAAAATTAGAAAATACACAAATTTAGGAAATGAGATTAAAAGAATCTGGCATTCTCGGACTATAAAAATATTACCATTTGTTATTTCGGCTACTGGCATTATACCTAGGTCTCAGATTCAAAATTTAGGCGTATTAGATTTGTCAAAGAATTTAAAATTTAAAATGCGAAAATCGGTAATTTTAAATACATGTAGGATTACAAAAGATTTTTTAAATATTTATATTGAGGGATCAGTAGGATTTATAGGTACAATTAGGAACTCCACAGAGCCGAACCCTCTGATATGAAAATATCTGGAGTCGGTGAATTATTTTCCCATCTGGTCTCTGGTAGGTTGACATGTTGTTCTTGTATTGTTTTGTAATTATAATACTTATATAGTGCAATTGCATAACGTGGATTGACCAGATGATCATTTGGGAAGTGTGTGAAAGGGTTTAGTTTTTCCTGTGGGGAAAATTAAACCCGGACATTTAAATTTGGTGCGTTATGATTTATTGTCTTCATTTCTCAGTAACAGTAGAGATAATGATATCCTCACTGGGATCTCCCGTGCTGATATTTACATATTATAATTTAATTATAAGAAATTAATATGAATTAGACATAACATATATCATGTAGTATTTTTTTTAAATAATTATAAAGTAGATAAGATAGTGGTTTTTTTATAATTCAGTTTAATAGATTTGGTTTTAGTCTGTATTTGATATCAGTATATTTTCAATTTCTGATCTCCCTATATTTAGTATCCAGCTTTTTATTTGAAATTTAAATGTCATAATGTTGGGGTTTTTGAGTGAGAGTGGTATTTTATTGTAGAGTTTAATGCCATAATATAAGTAGCTTTTTTGCCCAAATGTTGTGTTAGTAGTTACTTGTTGGATAAGTTTTTGACCATGAGATCTAGTGTTTCTAATGTATGTATTAGTTGTTATTTCTTGGGTTTTGTACTTATGAATGTAAATGAGTATAGTTTTAGAATATAGTTGTTTAATTGACATGATGTTAAGATTGTTGAAGATTTCGTCAGTGCTAGTTCTTACAGGAACTTTCAGTATAATTTTCATTATGGGTTTTTTAGTTTTAATTAGTGGATTTAGTATGTTTTTATTTGCACTGCCCCATCCGATAATACCGTATTCTAACAGTGATTGGCAGAGAGCCATGTGAATGTAGGATTATTTTTAAAATTTGTTATAGTTAATAGCCTTGAAGTGAAATGACTATGCAAATATAACGTTATTATTATTAATAAAATATATAATGTCAAAATAAGGAAAACAGGAAAAAAACCATACAAATACTCATAAGATAACTAAAAATGGACACAAACCACAAAGATAAACACACTGAATAAAAACATAGTCCATGTTTGAAAGGGCGTAAGGGCCACACAAAAGATTTTTCGCCGCAACTCAACTGCACAAGCCAGGAACAAAAGGGTATAATAATAATAATAATAATATTAGATGACTTGTATAGCGCGATTTTTGTGAAAAATTACTTCATGGGAGCTGTACAAACTTATATATTTCTACTTCTTACTTCTAACTATGTAGACAAACCATTATAACAACTTATGGCGAAAAATTGCATCTTATCGATCACTGATACGAAACTATCATGTAGAATGATTTGTTCAATGAACGCGATGCAGCGTAAAAATGTACCTACAGGCAGAAAATATACAGGATCATACTTACCTAGGAGGTCACTTGAGACTAACTGTTTATTGTTGATTTTGAGAAACTTAGGTACAGTTCGCACGCAGAGGACATAATTGGGAACTAAAGGTGTTTTTTTTAGAGGTTTGGTTTTTAAACTGGCAACATTGTTTCTACAGGCTGTCAATTTGACAGTTGATTTGTAGTGTGGGTGGTTTGGTATATTTATGTCAGTACGTTTTGCCATTTCACGATATAGACTGACTTCAGAACAGCGCTTGCAAATTGTGCAAATTTATTTTATTGCGTTTATTTTATTTTTATTTTTTTTATTGCGGGAAATATTTGGTGAGCGCATAATTTCACGTAATAATAATAATAATAATAATAATAATAATATATCTTTATTGAACAAAAAAAAAATGAAGATTTATAACTACAAAAACAAAAAGTACATCATAAGTACAGTAAAAGTACAGTTTAAAAGTTGCATATGTACGAAAGTTAATATCAAAAAACAAAATACGTATATACAGTAGGTAATTAAAGAATAGAGATTTATAATTATAAATTTAGGTTTCTCATAACCTGCCTCACTAGGCTAGCCTGTGTTGAGGCAGTAATTTTATGTCAATTTATTATACTGTGAACATACCTACACTTACATTAGAATAAAATCACACAATAGAATGGTTGCATTAATAATAACAATAACATTGGTACAATAATAACAGCATTGGTTCAATATTAATTTCGAATTTGGGTGAGTGCACCGGTAAATGCTCTATCATTATTTTTTATCCAAATTTTTATGTTTTTTTTGAAATTTTTTTGTGAATCACATTTTTTTATACTAATTGGAAGAATGTTGTAAAGTCTGTAATGGACCTGTAAACTGGCCTCCACCATCATGTGATCTCACACCATTAGATTACTTTCTTTGGGGTATTGATCAGAATATGAATCTTCCTAAATGTGTTTCGTCCCTCGGTAAGATGAAAAAGATTGATGTGTAAGGATTCGAATAATGTTAATCCAAAAAGTAATGTGTGATTATGACATATCATAGGCAAAACAAGTATGATACTCTTAGATAGGTATACTTGTTTTAAGGCCGTGAGAGCCCAAAAAGGTAGGTTTTTAATTTGGTTCTAAATCGAGTCGGTAATCGTGACTAACTAGGTTGTAATGCTGGAATATGCATAGATATGTATAGATAGAATGCAAAATCATTCCAAATCTTCAATTTGGGGGGCGGTTATGGGTACCGCCGCCCTGGGAACCATTGATTGAATAACCAAGACCGCTGTCATAGGTCCTGTCACCCCAAGTGGTTCGCTTCGTTTGGTGACGTAACAAGGGTGTCCGTGTTCATGGCGTGAGGTTTTACTAGCTCTTGGCGGCGGATGACCTGCCCACTTACCAAGTGACGGGCCGGATCGGAAGAGACTGATACGTCGTAGATTCATACGTCCGTCGGTCTCGGACCCACTGACCCCCAGATTTCTATGCTTAACATTTTTAGAATGTTTCTGTGCAGAACTGTCTCTAATTCCATTTTTCTGTCCAGAACTTTCTCTGATTCCCTTAATTTAAAATACTCTCCTCACAGCATCCCCAAAGATGACATAGACCCTGAGAGAAATTCTTTTGCTTTAGGCCTACTGTACGGACCCACCGTAAACACACACATGTCGGGTTTTGAATCCGTAACCGATGGATTCCAAACTGAGCATCTATTGTTGATTATTCGTTCTCTTCTCATTGTTTTATAAAAACCGCAATTTGGTCACCTCTTTTCGTGATTTATATTTGCGGTTTTATGCCGTGTTGCCGCTACCTCATTTAGCCAAGGTCTCGGACAGCGTTACGATATTCATTATCACAGCACATGTATAATGTTAAATCCTATCTTATTAAAGCTTATTGATTTATACATACACCACAATGTGTATTTTGTGATTTTATTTATCAAGTATGTAAGGAGAACTATGTATATAAGTAATTTCTAAAGAATATGACTACTGATTGGGTTTACAAAATAATTATTTTAACTTCTTCTAACACAGCAAACTTATTTTGTGGCACCATTTTGATTCAAATGAATAAAATACTTAGTTTTTACCACTTTTATTGTTTACAAAACCAACATTTTTCGTGAGCAATGCTCACTTCTTCAGGGTTTTTTATTGATAATATATGTTTTTTATTGTATCAATAAAAGTGGTAAAAACTAAGTATTTTATTTTATTTGAATTATTTTAACGTTTTTTGTGGTAAAGCGCACTGTGAAGTAACACAAAACTGTTACAAATGGATCGTTTGGCTATTAAAAGATAAGAAATTTTGTTGGAATTTTTTAATATTATTATTTAAATTCCTGATAAGTGAGTAATCGGTATTTGAACCAGGGTAAACCCAGACTGACACTCATTTCCGGCACTCATTTGCGAGCGGAATTTTAATAATAATAATAATAATAATTGGCTAATTTATATAGCGCCGTTTTCGTGGAAAATCACCTCAAGGGCGCTGTACAAATAATATACAGGGTGTTAAGGGACGTACTTGACTTACTTTAACCAGTGATTCCTGACATTATTTGAAGTAAAAAATGTAAATGGAATTTTGGTCTCCGGTGACTTTTTTGATGTTTTTTTTTTTTTTTTCTACAAAAACATAAAAAAAATGGTAGTTGTTGAACAGTTGGAGGCGGGGTAAGGGGTTCGTCGGACACCCGGCTGAGTGACCAATGATGACATGTGGAAGAATTTTTTTTTGTTTGATTTTGAAGAAAAAATTTTTGAAAAAAAAAAAAAAAATCGTCAAAAAAAGTCACCGGAGACCAAAATTTCATTTACATTTTTTACTCCAAATAATGTCAGGAATCACTGGGTAAAGTAAGTCAAGTACGTCCCTTAACACCCTGTATAAAAGAATTAATATTACTGGCTTAAAACTAAGATTTACAATTACAACTAGTGACTTACATCTAAGACTTATAGCTACTTATATTACTGGCTTACAACTAAGATTTACAATTATAACTAGTGACTTACATCTAAGACTTATTGCTAGTGACTTATGACTAAGGCATATAGATTCTAACCTAAAACTGGTGACTTATTAACACACATATTTACAATTAAGATTAGCGCCAGAAGAAGTAGTAAGTTTTTACATAATATTACAATTCGAGAATACGGGTGCAAAAAGTATAATGAAGGTTAACTGTATTTACGGGAAGGTATAGATATTTTAAATAAATTAATAAATTTAATAGTCGATCTTTACTGCATTAAGGTGATTCATCGCTCACCAGTAAACAGATTGAGGTATCACAATTAACAGATTACATTAAACAGATTGAGTTAACTATAAACAAAGAGAAAAGAGAAAAATTGCAAAGTTTAAATAGAATGATGAATTTATGGAAAGGAGTATCGGAAAAAGTGAGTTTTCAGTTTGGATCTAAATTCCGCTGAGTTGGTTATTTTATTTATTTATTTTATTTTTATTTTTATTATTACATTTATTACATACAAGATATAACAATATAAAAGGAAGCTTTGACTGTCCAACTAGGAAGGTTTCCCGTTTTAGGACAGTCAAATTGGCAGGTTGCGTGTACATAATTTCACATTAATGGATTCAATAATAATTAACAATAATGGTACATATTGGGGGAGTTACTTAGATATTAGGTACAATATCAGATATAAGTTGTGTTATTCTAGGTATACATCAGTAATAAACAATAAAATCCAGGTAGGTACATGTAAAATATAAAATAAAACAAAAATATAACATATAAATGTAAGAAAGAGAAATAAAAATAAAAATAAAAATATTTTTTTAGGAAAATACAAATTAGCAGTAATAAACAATAAAATCCAGATAGATACATGTAAAATATAAAATAAAAATATAATATATAAATGTAAGAAAGAAAAATTAAAAAAATATATTTTTTAGGAAAATACAAAATACAAAATCGAAGAAATCAACTCAGACTACGTTTTTTAATAATTTTTCAGAATCTGTCCTACCTAAGTCTAATAACCATTTTGTAATTTTAGTACCGAAGGATGATAATTCACACAGTTTAAATTGAGAGGGGATTTTGTTGTAAATTTTTGGTCCCAGGTATGAGAAAACTTTTTGATAAGCCGCAGTATTGCTTGTAGGAATGGAAAGGTCGTTTCTGCTCTTACTTCTGGTTTGATGATTATGATCGACTGTTATCGTTTTGCTTATATTTTTGTGGACGCAGATTGTTATTTTTTTTATGTAACATTGTCGAACATCAAGCACATTAAACTCCTTGAAGAGAGCGTCGCTCGAGTATCTGAAGGGTTTCTTCATAATGACGCGTAGAATGGATTTCTGTGCCTTCAGTAGCGGGTATAATATTGTTAATCCTGTTCCACCCCATCCAATGCAACCGTAGGTTATGACGGAGTTACAGAGCCCGTAGTATATTTTTTTAATGTCTTGAGTTTTTATAATTTCCCGCAATGCTATAAATATATAAATAAGCTTGCGCACTTTATTAGCTGTGTTTTCAATTTGTTGTTTCCATTTAAGGTGGTTATCCACTATTATACCTAAATATTTAATAGATTTAACACATTCAAGGGTTTCGCATTTACAAGTATGGTTATTATTTCCAAGGCTACACTTAATATTATGTATTGTGAGGTGATGAGGTGTTTTGGGTTGCCCTGCAAGGGTAGCACTAAATGTGAGATATTTTGTTTTTTGTATGTTTAGTGTAAGCAAATTACTGTCCAGCCACTGTTTTACTCTGTTTATACCTGTGTTCGCAAGGTGGTGTGTTTCTATCCAATCATCTCCTTCAAACAAAATAACTGTATCGTCAGCGAACGTGATAATTTTGCCACCAATGTGTTGGTTATAAAGTTCGTTTATGTATATAATAAAGAGAAGGGGCCCAAGTGTACTTCCTTGTGGTACCCCAAAAGTGTATTTTAGTGAAGTGCTAATAGCCTCGTTAATTCTGGTTTGTTGAAATCTATTAGATATATAACTTTCTATCCATTGAAAAGCTTTTCCCTTTATTCCTATATTTCTAAGTCTCTGTAAAAGAATTTTATGAGATATTGTGTCAAATGCCTTGGCCAGGTCCAGGAAAAGGGCAATAGTTTTCTTGCCACGGTTCATATTTCCTGCAATAGTTTCCGTGAGACATGCGATGGCATCATCCGTTCCCTTACCCGACCGAAAGCCGTATTGGTTTGGACTTAGAATGTTATGTTCCTCCACATATTCGTTTAACCTAGTTTTGAAAAGCTTTTCAATGACTTTGGATATCGCGCTTAAAAGAGATATCGGCCTGTAGTTTTCTACAAGAGATTTAGGTCCACTTTTGTGAATTGGGACAATTATTGATTTTTTAAAGTGATCAGGAAATATTCCTGATGCAAAACTTAAGTTGTAAATATATGATAGCGGAGCAGAAATCTGATTTTTTATTTTTTTTAGTATTTGTGTATTTAGACTATCTGGACCCTTTGCATGTGTAGTATTAAGGCTGTTGATTATTTTTAAGACCTCTTCTACAGTCATCTCATGCATCTCAATTCCATAGGAAGTTTATTTCAAGCTTCGGGGTCGGATACTGCGAATGCACGATCACCAAACTTAGTGTTCGGATTTCGCTTAGGTTCTTTCAACCTTCCAATTGCAGAAGATGTCGCTGATCTAAGAGTTGACTGCCTTAGACCAATATTTTCCGGAATGCATAGTTCAGAGATATAGGGAGGAGCCATTTCATTGATAGATTTAAACACCATCCAGCATAACTTGTATTGGATCCTTTCAGGACACCTTAGCCAGTGAAGATTTCGGAGGTGTTCCGAAATGTGCGAAAATTTGGGTACTCCAGTAATAAGTCGTGCTGCGGCGTTGAAAACTGATTGTAGTTTGTCAGTTTGACATTTAGGAAGACTTGCATAGATGCCATTGCAGTAATCAAGACGTGATACTATATACGAGTTCACAAGAAGCTTAGTTGCTTCTGTAGAAAGGTTATTTTGTTATAAAGGAATAAAATAGAGTGAGTAGGTACGTGGTTAGTACCTACCCATTGATTAATAATGTTTTCTAGTGGTTAATTTAATATTATTTGAAGTAGATATGCATTAACATTTACACAGTAGATGGGTTTGGGCACCAATAAAGTTTTATTAGCTTATTCTGAAAAAAAAAAATTTCAGTACCTACCTACCAAAAAATTTGATAAAAATACCTATTAATATTAATGTCATGAAAATAAAGCGTCCAGTACAAACTTTTATCATTGAAGAAAAGGATACCAATCTAAACGAAAATATGAAGGAGAACAAGACACAGAAAATATATTACATTGATGGGAATAACCTTCAAAAGTTACAAAAAGAGTTTTTCTTATTAAAAAATTGCAAAAATTTTGTTTTAAATCTGTCTGTAAAGAAGTATTCGGCAAAAATATATAAATTTCAAAATTAATAAAATACTAAGTTTTAATTACTTTAATTATTTAAATCCTGATGAAGAAAGCATTGCTTACGAAACCTACGAAACATGTTGTGGAACATGTCATACTTTTATTAATTTTAAACCAAAATAAGTTTGTTGTGTTTGAAGAAGAACATATCAATTTTATTTGGGAATAAAATTTTGTCCAGAAAATATGTACCCTGGATATTGTTACGGCTGTTTGTTTCCCATATAAATATAAATATAAAAAAAATTAACTATGGCATGCCCTTTTTAAAGTGAATAATGTCCGAGAAACCCGACCGCGTCGGGAGCCAGTGGGACTGTGGGCATCACCATTTGGGGTAGGTTGAGAAGCTAAAGGGAGTGGGGAGGGAAGAAGATGGCGAAGAGGAAGGTGAAGAAATGGGTAAGAATGTACCTGAAAGAAATTTCAAGTAACGCTTCACCAAGGCGATTACTGAGAACATGTTTGAACACCGCTTGGCGTCATACTCTCATCTCATCTCATGCCATCCCATGATAGCCAAATAAAATATCATACCGAGAGGTATGCTACTGACATGCATGCTCATTAGTAGCATGCTCTCTTGCTAGGTACTAATGAGCAAATAATACCTAGTACTCGTAAGTAGCATGTGTGTCACGCCGAAATGAGTATTCTTACAAATCAATCGGCTGTTGATTTGTGAGCATACTCATTGATTTTCGGCTGGAAGGGGTAATGAGCATGCGCATTTATGAGCACGAGTGTTACAGAAAGGCTCTTGACTATGATTCCGGATGTCGCGGCTCGAATCTAGGTGTGCGTAAGTTTTCGGTTTTTCTTTTCCGGCCTATTTTGAATATATGAAAATTTCTAGCATTTGAAGTTCATTGAAATACTCGTATTATAATTTTAAACGAAACAATTCTCATTTCAAGCATGTTCATTCATTTGCGGGTAAAACCGGTAGGTGGCTGAGTTGGCATAGCGTTTTAGTCCCACCCGGGCGTCGCGTGTTCGATTCCTCGGCTGGAAAAAAAATGAAAATATACATCCAGTGCATAATGTATTCATTATCCACACAGCGAACAAAACTCTCGTTTTTTTGTTCAATCACTCATTAGCATCAGTGGTATATTGTACACGAATATTATCAGACCTGAACTACAACCATTGGCGGTAGGTGACTTGTGTTCCTGCGGCCTAATGGAATATATTTTTTAAATGACATTTTGGTGAACGACTTATTCACTGCACAAAGATTGGTTTCAAATACTGCGCTCTAAATTATTTTGCCGAAAAGTTCACAAATTAAAAAATATAATAATGAAATATGACGCATCTTACACTCATATCTAAGTAGTCAAAATGAACTGTTGTACGTTAGTCAGTGATCTGCAGTCGTGCTCGATAACGTGTCGTAATGATGACATGTTACCGAAATTTGGTTAACATTACATAATATTCGAAGTTTTTCACCTGAATCTCTAGCTTATTATCTTATTAATAATAATAATAATATATTTACAAAATTTTAACCTCTTGCTTGACAGATTTAATATACACTCATTTGGATGAAAAAAATATTTTATCTGAACAACAAAAAGGATGTCGCAGAAAACATATGGGATGTAAAGAACAATTAGTTATTGATTCTGTAATTTTAAAACAAATTCAAAATCAAAAACGTAATTTACATACTTGCTATATAGACTATCAAAAAGCTTTTGATAGTGTCCCGCACTCGTGGCTAATCAAAATATTAAAAATATATAAAGTTAACCCAATTATAATTAGCTTTCTGAAAAGTATTATGTCCTTTTGGAATACAGATTTACTAGTTAATTTAAAAGGTAAGAAAATGGTAGTACCGGGTATTTCAATAAAAAGAGGGATTTTTCAAGGAGACTCATTGAGTCCTCTTTGGTTTTGCTTAGCATTAAATCCCCTATCTAAAATGTTAATTAAAAGCAAGTTTGGAATAAAAATTAAGGGTAATACAGGAGAGAGTAGTATAGTTTCACATCTATTATATATGGATGACATAAAATTATTTTCAAACTCTGAATCAAATTTAGAGAAAATGATTAAAGTAGTTAAAAATTTTCAAAAATTTAATATTAAAGTGACTTTTGGTTTAGATAAATGTAAAACGATCCATATAGAGAAAAGCAAAATTGTAGATGGAGACGAGGGTATATTTAGAAATTTCAAAATTAAAAGGATGAAAGGGGATGAGGATCATAAATATTTAGGATATCCGCAATCGAATAGATTAGATCACACTAGTATTAAAAATGATATTAGGATTAAATTTAAAACTAGGATCAGAAAATTTTAAAAATGCAATCTATCTGCTAAAAATGTAGTAAAAGCAATAAATACTTGTGCACTACGTCTATTAACGTACTCATTTGGCATAATTAAATGGTCCAATACAGATATAGATAGTTTAAAACGATTAATTAGAACTACGTTAACAAAGTTTAATTGCCATCATCCAAATTCAGCTATAGAACGAATTAATTTACCTAGAAATTTAGGAGGTAGAGGTGTAGTCAAAATAACATCTTTGAAACACAATCAGGTAGAAATGCTTAGAATTTTTTTCCATAGGAAAGCTAATAGCTCAGAAATGCACAAAATAATTTGCAAGGCAGATAGAAACATTACACCTTTAAATTTATATGACGAGAATGCCAACATTCTTATAAATACTAACCAGGAATTATTAGATTCATGGTCAAATAAAATTATTCACGCAAAACACTTCAATTATCTCAACCAAACGTATGTTGACAAACTTTCGTCAAACAAAGGGTTGAGTATTGGAGAGTTGAGCGCAGAAATAGAAGGATTTATGCTTGCCATTCAAGATAGAGTCATTAATACGAAAAATTATAGGAAGCATATAATGAAAGATATAAATCAAATTGATGACGTAGTTAGAGAAAATGTTTGGCTTTTCCGGAAACCATAGAACATATTATATCGGGATGTTCTATAATAGCGCCGTCAGAGTATACATTTAGGCACAATCAGGTTTTAAAAATAATCCACCAAAGTTTGAAATTAAACATAACTTAATTGACTGCCGTAATATAGTACCATATTATGAATATGAACCAAATTCATTTTTAGAAAATGAATTTTGTAAAATATATTATGATAAAACTATACTAACAGACAGAACAATTAGTCATAATAGACCTGATATAGTTTTACATGACAAAATTAAAAAAATAACTTATATCATTGATGTAGCTATTCCAAATTCCTGTAATATTAAAAAATCTGTTTCTGAAAAAAAAAAGAAAATATACAGATTTAGGAAATGAGATTAAAAGAATTTGGCATTCTCAGACTATAAAAATATTACTATTTGTCATTTCGGCTACTGGCATTATACCCAGGTCTCTTATTCAAAATTTAGGCATATTAGATTTGTCAAAGAATTTATATATAAAAATGCAAAAATCAGTCATTTTAAATACATGCAGGATTACAAAAGATTTTTTAAATATTTATATTGAGGGATCAGTAGGATTTATAGGTCAAATTAGGAATTCCACAGAGCCGAACCCTCTGATATGAAAATATCTGGAGTCGGTGAATTATTTTCCCATTTGGTCTCTGGTAGGTTGACGTGTTGTTCTTGTATTGTTTTGTATTTATAATACTTATATAGTGCAATTGCATAGCGTGGTTTGACTAGATGATCATTTGGGGAAGTGTGTGAAAGGGTTTAGTTTTTCCTGTGGAGAAAATTTCACCCGGACATTTAAATCTGGTGCGTAAAAAAAAATTCATAATAATAATAATGTTGGATAATTTGTAAAACGCCGTTTTTGTGAAAAACACCTTAAGGGCGCTGTACGATTAAGTGACAATTCACATTTAGGAGATTTCTAATCAAATCCCAGTAGTTACCTACTATACCGCCTATAGTAAAATTTGCTTTAACACGAACATTAAAAAAAACAAGAACTTTTAAAATAAATACCAGGATTCAGAAAAATATTAGCAGATATTGTAGAATCACACAATTTAATTACATTAATTTTTCTTGGCTCCTCCTAAGTGCATTTCTTACTTTTTATGCTTTTTTTATTTTTATTATTGTATAAAACGTACATACAATGGGAATTTATACCCGCAAGTAGCTTATCAGCAGGAGATTAGTTCCACAGATAAGTTAAAACAATACATGAAATAATCCTAAACGCGTCAGTGTGGCAACAACATACACAGTACTAACCATACACATATTTACAGAACATACGTATAAACATATGTACAGAACAGCATATTAACCATAAACATATTCACAGAACATATGTATAAACATATGTACAGAACAGCATATTAACCATAAACATATTTATATATAGGTATACTATACACTAAACACTGTGATAATGTGATATGCAATGTTGATAATAATACAGAGACCGTATTTTATGGTGAAAAAATGTAGATTAAGAATTTTTTTTTTAAATATCATAAGACAGTTGAGTATATAATACACTAATCATTAATAACATAATTGCAAATTAGTACATGGTGAGAGTGAGCAAAATATAATCTTAATACATAAGGTTTCTCCCTAATAGCCATGATTTTAACATCATTTCATATTTATTTACTTTTATTTTATATTTAAATTTTTTTTCCATTTTTTTCTTTTTTTAAGATATCTTATAGTTTACACATCTAACTTTTAACTTCTTTATTTCTTACCTTTTAACTTTCTATTTTTGTTTTTTACTAGGTATGTTTTATGCTTTATACTCTATAGGTACTTGTATTTTATACTTACACTTTATACATCTCACTTTTTACTTACTACTTATTACCTTAACTCCTTACCAAGTCGTTCGCCATCTTTTTCCTTCCCAGAACTTCCTCTCCTTATTTTCTTTTAAAATACGCTTCATACAGCATTCCCAAAGATGACAAAGGTCCTGAGCGAAAATACTTTCCTCAGAGCCTCCTATGTAGAGCATATATAAAAAATTAAGTGTTAAATACCTCAACCTTTTATCTTTAAAATATTTCCAGCCACCTCTGTCTGCAACCTCCCACTACTTGTTGATTTTGTTTGTGTGAACGTTTCTGTATGCCAAGGACACTTGGCTATCTGCGGAAGAATGAAGCATGGCGTAATGCGGCTGGTGGCCCCATACGCAACATCGAATCCAACATCTGAATTATATTATTATAAATGACCCCTTTCGGTGAATACATTTATGCTGGACGCAGCAGAACTACTGATAAAAATTTGAACTGCCCAACAATAAATAATTGGAGGTTTTTTGGTTCTAGAAAAAAGAAAATAACATTTGCACTTATTTAACTAAAAATCGGAACTACCAACATTTTACATCATCATTATCATTACATAGTATAAAATGAAGTCGCTCACAATGTATGTGCGCGTTAATCTTTTAAACTACGCAACGGATTTTCATACGGTTTTCACCAATAGATAGAGTGATTGAAGAGGAATGTTTATATGTATAATACATTTAGATTATATTAGAGAAAATCCGAGAAATTTAAAGAAAACATATTTTTGTGTGATTTAAAACGGCTGGCGGGCCGTACTATAGTCACTTTTGAAATTCGTTCTAGGGAAAAAATTGGAAAATAGATGTCCCAGAGTAAGTAGGTATTTGATTTGAATTATTTTATTTGATGAAGTCGCTCAAAATGTATGTGCGCATAGATCTTTTAAACTACGCAACGGATATTCATGCGGTTTTCACCAATAGATAGAGTGATTCAAGAGGAAGGTTTATATGTATAAAACATGCTTATTATAGTAGAGAAAAGTCGAGAAATTCAAATATTCAATTCAGGCAGCGGGCAGCGGGCAGCTGGCAAGCGGGTGGTGTGGATTTTATAAAGGTTGGGTAATGGCGTTGTGTTTCGTTAGGGTACGAACAAAAACAAAGCGGGTTTCGGTGTTCAGATTAACGGCGTTCAGTGCCGTGTTCCACCGGCGGCAGTTGACGCCGAGATGTGGACAAACAGAACGCGGATAAAACTTGCGCTACCTGCGCGGTAGCTTGACAGCAGCTGTCAGTTTTTACGAAATGTCGAGTTCGTAGACGACGATTATTTACTCTTGGAGAAGCCTTTCTTGAAATTAAGGAATGGTAATTGGTATCTTTAAATATGAAAAAAAAACCTCAGGAGAACATGATAATATGTTAAGTACGTGCCTGAAAGGAATTCACTTGTGACATTTGAGGTAATTTCAAAGTTTTATCTTGTTGATTTCATTCCATCACTTGTCAAAAACATTTCTGGTGCTGTGGAATGTATTTCTTTACCCCAGTTTGGCGATTGATTGAAAACAGCGGCAATTAACATGTCGCTCATTTTGATATCAGATTCTGACCGGCGTCACCGGCGAGCCGGAATTAAGAATTCATTCCGGTAAAGCTTATCGGCGCCGCCTCGCGCGGACACAAATCTGAACCTGCCTTCACTACGTTCGGTCTGATACGTTGACATACAAACATTCTTGTCAGCACGCCTGCGTCAGTCGGCCGCCCATGCGCTGACTAATCAGAAAACCGAAACCCGCTTTGTTTTTGTTCGTACACTTAGCCACAGCAACGTGAGGCCGGGTCTGCTAGTACAATATAATGTACAATAAATTTACATTACAATACAATATTATTTAATTTCATTATTTTGTTGATTATAATAAAAATGAAAAATTTTTGTTTTTTTTTTTCAATTTTAAAGTAGTTTGAGGGAATTATATAAATTGCCCCCCCCCCCCCCCCCCCCTCGTAATCAATGGATTGTTACCGTAGTTAGTATGCATGGTGCTTAAATGTATGTTATCTTGTAGTTGCGTAAAGTGTATTTGGTATGTTTTAATGAATTCTGTATTTGTATGGACGAGTTTATTGTTTATTTTGTATATATGGAGACATGTAAAATATTATTATAATTTTCTCAATGTTAACAGTTTCGTTTCCATCCTATAATTTTTTTTGTGGATTTTCTGGATCTGAAGTGAAATATTTTTTTTTGATAACCTTATTTAATTTTTATTTTTTATTTATTAAATTTCAGAAGACAATTTGTACAAAAAATTGAGTAGACCCACAAAGCTGTCATATGGCAGCTTGTCTGCGGGTTCTAACAATTTAAACATTCTTAATATAATATCTAAGAAAATATTTGTAAATACATTTATATTTTCAAGTAAACATTAGAATAGATCACGTAGTAATATTAGATATTTTAACTTACAACTATAAATTTATATAAGATATTTCAATATACTTTCCTTATAACAAGATAGGTATGTAGGCAGCTATATTAAGATATTCAAAGATACATGGAGTTTTCGTTCATTAACCATAGTTTTATCATTTTAGGACATAGTCTCTGATTTTTTTCAAATTTTATGTTTTTATTGATTTTATTAAAAATCACTGGTATTAGGTATTCAAGAGTACGGCTTCCATATTTATTTAATATTCGAGGAGTTTTTAGGCCCTTTCCTTCTCTAAATCTTGTGGTATGTTTGTGTACAAGTAGGTGTTTGTAAGGGCTTTCCCCCATATTATCCATAATAGTAGTGAACCAGTGGAGACCTTTTATTGTAAGTAGGCTCATACAGTAGTTTTAAGTTATGTCTCTGTTTGTAAATATTTGTTTTTACAATTTTTTTTTATTATGGCAGTTTGTAAATTTTCAATATATTTAATGTAAGTAGTGCTTGCATGTCCCCAAGTTCGAATACCATATCTAAGGATGGATTCGACCATAGAAAAATATACGAGTTTAAGAGTACAATGAGGTAAAATAAATTTTAATTTGTAAAAGTTACTAGCTAAGGATCTGAGCTGGTTACAAATTTTAGCCACTTGTTTATTCCACTTAAAATTCTTATCAACAGTTATTCCCAGATAAGTATATTAATTTGTAAAATCGATTTTTTCACAGTCACAAACATTAACAATTTCTCTATGTATACAGTCAAAGCTATGAGCGGTTATTTTAGGAACATTCCACATTTTCAAACTTGGTGATTTTATGTACATGCATTTGGTTTTTTAACATTAATAATTAATCCTACATAATCCTAATTGTAATTGGTTTATGTATGTTTCATGTACGTTTCCCCAGATTTAAATAATTTCTCACGGAGGTGATTGCATTAATCACGCTATCCTGTAAAATGCTCCATTTATTATGTTTTATTGTGCTTACGAATCTGTCATCAATAGTGTTTTTTTTTTATATAGCAAATTTTTAGCGGGGAGGTGGAGAGGAAGGTAGGGTGGGGGAGAGGGGGGAGGGGGGAATATGGAAGCTGAAAGCAGAAGGGGAAGATAACGCGGGAGGGGAACGAGAACGGGAACGAGGACGCATAGGAAAGAACGCACAAATTATAGATCCTTTTTTTCATAAAAGCTGTGTACAAAATAAATTATATATATTTTTGTACTTCGATCCAGAAGAAAATACGGCGTAGGTAACTAGAGTAATGTTTGAAATGGCTTCAGCTGTATTTTTCCGTTTAGCCAAATCAAACGAAGTAGGTACGTACTGTTTAACAGTTATATATCCCCCTTTGCTTCTATTTATTATAAATGCACACAACGCCACAATATGTTATCAACTGTCCCCAGACACTAATAAAGACGCGTGTGAAAATGGATTGGTTTCTGTTCCAAGGAACGAAAAAGGACATAAACCTCCACTTCATGGTAGAAAATAATGTTGAAAAGTGTTTACATTGGTGACTAACTAGTTCTGGGATTACAACAAATTGCACGGGAATAATATTATCAGAAGTAGTGTTTATCTAATCGCGATAATACTCGTACATTGCATTAGCAGAAGCAAATACGTAGTTTAAAATGGTTGCACTTTACGTTGAGCTTCATAAATTTGACACAAGCAGGTTAATTTTTTTTCCTATTTTTCAAGAAAAACTTATTCGATGATGATCATAGGTGATTGAATTGCTAGGCACAGTTTAAAATATTAATCAGCAAGTGAATACCCGGCATGCGTTTCAATTCCACTCAAAGAAAGAGTTTATAATAATAATACTAATATTTGGATGATTTATATAGTGCCTTTTTGTTAAAAATCACCTCACGGACGCTGTACAAACTTATAACACATTTCTAAAATCTAGAAAAACTACAAACTACACAAACAATTCAAAACAACTTATGGCTAAAAATTGCATCCACCGCACCGGCTCATTGATCACCGATACGAAAATATATGTACAATGTTTTGACCAATGAACGCGATGCTGCCTAAAAGTGAATGAATACAGGACCATATGAAATTAACACTGCTAATTGTCTATTTAAAGAAATTTAGATAGAGTTCACACGCAGAGGACATAATTGTGAACACATGTTATTTAATCCTGAGAAATATTTTATTATTAATAAATAATTTATTTAAATAAATGAAGACAATATAAGCGAAACTCAATCGAAAATCTGGAAACAGAAAAATCAGAAAAACATATTGACATATCTGGGACTCGAACCCGGGACCTCTTGCTTTCCGGGCAAACGCGCTAACCACTGCGCCACGGTGTCGATATGAAATTCGATCATGTTTAACTGTACCATACTTCGACTAAGAACCACCTACATTATATTCATTTTCTTTTAACGCATATATTATTGGCAACTATCTTTATGTATGGTTGCAAGATTCAAACCCGAACTAAATGCTCTCTAGATAGTGTCTGGATAAATCTGTATCCATTTTATTTAATATGCGACATCTATCGACTTTTCTGCAAGTCTAGGTGAATATTTTTTATTTTTATTTTTTATTTTAACTTTATGAGTAAAACCTCAAATTGTAATATTTAAATAAATGAAGACAATATAAGCGAAACTCAATCGAAAATCTGGAAACAGAAAAATCAGAAAAACATATTGACACCTCTGGGACTCGAACCCAGGACCTCTTGCTTTCCGGGCAAAAGCGCTAACCACTGCGCCACGGTGTCGATATGAAATATATCAATATATCAATAATATATCAATATATCAATAATATATGCGTTAAAAGAAAATGAAGATATTGTAGGTGGTTCTTAGTCGAAGTATGGTACAGTTAAACATGACCGAATTTCATATCGACACCGTGGCGCAGTGGTTAGCGCGTTTGCCCGGAAAGCAAGAGGTCCTGGGTTCGAGTCCCAGAGGTGTCAATATGTTTTTCTGATTTTTCTGTTTCCAGATTTTCGATTGAGTTTCGCTTATATTGTCTTCATTTATTTAAATATTACAATTTGAGGTTTTACTCATAAAGTTAAAATAAAAATAAAAAAAAAATATTCTTTAATGAGTGTATTTTGGAAAGTTAAAGCAATATTTATTGGTGGGCGGTACAGTAGTACAAGGATTTGCTCTTTCTAAATGTGATTCATCAAGAGAGTAGTTTTAATTCTGTTCATTGAAGTCCTTTCGGATACCCAATATTTTTGTTTTTTCCATCTGATGCAAACACGATAAAATCAGAAGGCTTTCCGACCCGTGAGCAGGCCACGTAAAACTGTCAGTTGTAGAAGCAAAGATTTTCCGAATTCCAATCTCCCCTCTGCTCCTCCCTCATGTCCCACCCCTCCGTCACCCCTCCCCTTTCCTATGCGTCCCTCTTCCCGCCCCCGTTCCCCTCCCAAGTCTCTTTCTCCTTCGACCTTCCTCCCTTTTCACATATTTGAATGTATTTATTTTATACATAAAATTAACATGGAGATGATGTCGAAGGAACTGAAAAGGAAAATAAACTACAATCACGAGATACACGCACACGAGAAGATAAATACAAAGCAAATTAGGTTGCCAAGAAGGAAGAAATCAAGCACTCAGAAATCTCTTATGTAGGGACCAGGCCGTCCAACTTTATAACAAAATCCCGAAAAAAATGACTGAGATAGGAAATGTGCTTTTCCACAAATATTGATGCTTAGTTTATGATTGAATACACTTAAATTAAATATATTTTAAGATATAAAATGTTTTTTCCATAACTTGTATTTTTTTACATTAGCTCCACGCAGGCGGCCTTGAGGAAAATAATTCCTCTCAGGGACTGTGCCTACTTTGGGGATGCTGTGTGGAGGCTCTTTTTACGAAAGGAAGAAGAAGGAAGTTCTGGGAAGGAAAAGAAATCTGGGGTTCAGTTTTTCCAGGAGTGACGGACGTATGAATCCGCCCGTCCTACTGCGGCGCAAGACGACGTTCCGAGAGAGTACGGCTGGAGAAGTCAAAGGAACTCCTTCAACCATTCTCTCCCGATTCGGCCTGCCATGGTGGGCAGACGCATCTATCGCCAAGACCCGGAAAAACCTCATCCTATGAACCCGGGCACCCCTGCTAAGTCACCAAACGTAGCGAACCACTTGGGGTGATCTATGGCAGAGGTGTTGGGTATCCAATAGATAAACAGACCCGCCTCCCAAAATGAATATTATGTTTATAACATTATTAGCATAGACGACGATGTGAGCTATCTAACGATTAAGAATAATAATTAAATCATAAATAAATGCACCACTTTAAAAAAGGGACAGATTTAATATTTTATAACCGATTGCTTTAAAAAGGAGGTCGATTTAATCTTTTACCACAGCATTGCTCGATCGAAATCCTATGGACCGGTTATTCACGTCTTTACACACCCATTATAGTTCTTTCGTGCTTTAAACTTTATAGTTTACAGCGCCAAGGTTACCGAGGTTTCAGACCGAGGCACATTTTTAGAACGACTTGTGTTATGTTTTTGGTAGATGATCATAATACAACAAATATAAGCGCGTGTTTACATGATCCAGTAATATTAGCGGACTGCTGATAGACAAAAACACGCCTGCGGTATTGTTTCTCTATTTTTCTAACATAAAAGTTAAATCCTGACATAAACATTAATATTTTTTTGTATGTATAATTAATAAATGTTTAAATTACACACGGATCACACGTAGGCGTTGCCTGCGCATGGGTAATACAAAGTAAATATTTAAAATAATCTAATGCCGATTATTGTAATTTTTATTTCGTGTAAGTATACAATATTGTCTGCGTTTGATTAGCTGTATTTGTGTTAGTAAATTTATTGGGTTTTATTTTTTATTTTTTATTCGTAGGTCAGGAATTGTTTGCATTATTGTATCGTCAGGTTGCGTGGAAACTCTGTTATTGCAATTGTGTTGTAATGTAAACATCGATGGTTTTAGTGTAACACGTTATGCGGGCTTGGTTTGCGTGAAAGTAAAAAAAAACGAATGTGCTTTAGACCACACGACTGAAATAAAACTTTACTAACTTATATCTCCCTTTCAACTTCCCTTCGCCTCGCCCGATCACTTTTTTCATTACGCTCTCGTCACGCATTCACCAGCTTACTCCCCAAATCAAGCGTTCGTAAAGAAGTTTTACTTCAGTAAGTTACATATACCTGTTATAAATGTGTTGTTTGTTAGTATTCAACAACTATCATGACAGGTTGAGGGCTGGCACAAGATTGCATTTTTAAAACAAATAACTAAACATTTTGTAACGTAGATTGGGTTGAGACGTGTTTTTGTTTTTGTGAAAACTTCTTTAGAAACGTTGTGATTTGAAACTCGATGAAACGCAAACGGGCGACACTAAAAAGAGACAAACACATACATCTGTATATCTGACGACCTCCCTAGTCCAGTGGGTAAGACTCTTGACTCACAATCCGGAGGTCGCGGGTTCGAACCCGGCATGCGCAAATAAATTTTATTTGATTAATTTGTGTTATTTCACAATTAATTCATTTAAAATAATATATATAGTATATTTGCGGCATGTTCCAGAGTGGAAGATACTATCAGTATCGCCCTGGTGTAAGACCACCATTCAGAATTGAAACGTTGCTTGAAAATGGCTTTAGCCGTGTTTGGTGACCAGATCTGAATAGCCAGGTACTTCCCAACCTTCCTCTTCCCCACCTCCTTCCCCTCCCCACTACCTTCAGCCTCACAACATACCCCAATTGGGGATGCCATAGTCTCACTGGATCCAGACGGGAGCAATTGAGATTCTTGTGCGGTATTCACTGTAAAAAAAAAATCTGTAGATTTAGCCTGCGAGATAATGAGATAGCAATAAAAATATTTATTTATTTCGCGGGTACTCGGTTTCAATATAATATGATAAATCCACGGTCCCATGCACGTCTCCTTTGGTCTGTTGGTATAAATCGCCTGACGAACCTCAGCGGCCAGACATTCAAAGGACCAAAGATCGATCAAATCGTACGAAATCCAAAAAAAACATATTTTTATTTTTGTAAAATCAATATCCAATCTTCCAACCACTTAAAAATGAACAGGTGGCCTCTGCTTGTCTTGTCTCGTCACTGATTATCTCTTCTTGAATGTTCTAGTCTCTTCTTTCTTCTTGATGGGGCTCTCGTCTGTTCTCGCCTCTTCTTGGATCTTCTCGTCTCTTTTCGGCTATCCTTCCTACTTGTCTCTTATCTTATAAAATTTGCCTCTTCTTGAGTTCTCTTAACTCACCTTAGTTTTTACTGCTTCTTCTTTCAAATTTTCACCTATTGTTGCTTTCATCTCTTTCTCCCTCATTTATTGTATCTTAGTGTTTCTTCTAGTCTGTTCTTGTCTCTTCTTGCTTCTTTTGATATTCTTCTAGTCTGTTCTTGCCTCTTCCTGCTTCTTTTTATATCTTCTCGCTCCTTCTTGGCTATTTTTGGTGTTTTGTGCAACTTCTTGCGGAGTTTAATCCACATGTCAACCTAATAGGAATAAAGATTTTGATTGTAATTTTTTTTTCTGGGGTTTATCCTTTTCTTTGCTTCTTCTGATGTTTTCTTGCCTCTTCTTAGCTATTTTTCGTGATTCAGTGTACCCTAGTATCTGCTTTCATGGTCTTGCTTCTACTAGCCCATTCTTGATTCTTCTGCCTTCAAGTTGTTTGTTCTTGCTTCTTTTCGTTTCTTCTTGGCATTTCTTGGCTCCTCTTATCTTCGCTTGCATTTTATTGATTCTTTTACAGGCATTATTCTCATCTTTTTCTCTACAGGCATCTTATTGCAACATCTTGACTTTCCTTGGCTTATGATGGCATTTCTTGTCTCTTGTTGCTTCTTCTAGCTTCTTTCCAATTTTTCTTGGTTCTTCTTGCTATCCTTGTCTATTTTTGCTGGGTCTAGGCTCTTCTTTATTTTTTTTTTTACTCTTCTTGTTTCTTCTTGCATCTTCTCGAATATTCGAATCAGGTAATCCAAAAGAGAACAGACACTCCTCCGAAATGTAATAAGTGACTGAATTAATTAGTTAATGAGAAAAGGTATAATTGAAAAGAACTTCTTCCAGATTTTTTACGGAAACCAAAATCCTAAAAACCAAAATCTGTTAACCGTTGAAAGAAAAGAGCAAAAAAATAAATCTTGTGCACGTCAGTAATAAAATGTGTTGATAAAGTCTACTAATGGGATGTACTTTAATAAATGTGATCTTATACCGTAAAATGTTTTTAATTAAAAGATGATGTTGAAAAACCCTGAAGGATTTTGAAATATTTTGTAAACCATAGATTTTTGAGCTTAATTGAACCTTTTTATCCCACGTGCCGTTTCCACCGTTGTTCAAATCAGACGTCGTCTGTTGGTGTTTCAACAAGTGTGAACCCCATTTTTTTCCAAACCCAGATCTGTGCTCAAGTGTTCACGCAGTGTGTCTGTTCTACAGTCCCTTCTATAATAATAATAATAATATTTGGCTAATTTATATAGCGCCGTTTTTGTGAAAAATCACCTCAAGGGCGCTGTACAAATAACTTATGCAGGTAATATCCGACTGAAATATAAGAACCATTTAGATTTAAAAATAGTTAAATTGCATAAATAATAAGTAAGTAAGTCTAAAGTCACGGTGTTTGAAAGAGAGAGTACGAAAACAGTATGCAACATAGTTGTGAATGATGAATACTTGGAGCAGGTGGATGAGTTTGTGTATCTGAGAAGTATGTTTACGAGAGATGGGAAGGCTGATAGAGATATTGAAAGAAGGGTGAATGCCGGTAACTCCATTATTGGTAGACTGAATAAAAAACTGTCAAAAGAAGCGAAGCTAGCAGTCTACAATAGAGTTCTGGTACCTACCCTGATGTATGGCAGTGAGGCATGGAACTGGCAGAGGAAGGATGAAAGTAAACTTGAATGCTGTTGAAATGAGAGCCCTGAGACGTATGTGTCGTAAAACAATTTATGATCGTGTGAGAAATGTGGATATCCGCAAAGAATGTAAGGCTGATGTAAGCATAATGCGTAGGATTAAGAAAGGGACCCCCAGATGGTTTGGGCATGTAGAGCGAATGAACGAAGAAAGTAGTGTAAGAAGAATATACGACGCGAATGTGAATGGTAGAAGAAGTCGGGGACGCCCGAGGAAGACATGGCACGATCAAGTGAATCAGATACTTAATAATAGAAGAGGTATGAGACGATGTATGAATGTGAGTGAGGCAAAGAGTGTGTGCCAAGACCGAGTTGTTTGGCGGTCCGTCATCTCTGCCTACCCCTGCCGAGAAACGGCGTGATGGTTAGTTAGCATAAATAATCTTATCTCGATTTCTCGTCTTCGTTCTTCCTGTTTATGCCAGTGGATTGAGGCCGAACAGTTCAGAAAGCACTTAACATAGCACTGTTACGCTTTTTTTAAAGTTTTTTTTGTGTCGAAATGAGACTAATTTATTGTCGATCTTTCACACTAACCACTTGAGATTGCAACGCGCCCGAAACTTGCATTCGAAATCCAAGAATAAGATATTTAATTCATTAAAGTCATGCGATATCAAGTGTTTTAAATGTGATGTCCTCCACTTGCAAAGTAGTATCTTCCCCGAGCGTAAACTTTCTAATAAAGTGTGTGTAAGTATGTTTCTGTATCTGTTTGTAAATAATAAGATTAGAGCCTAAGAATTCATAAAAAAATGTAAAGCGCCCTTGAGGTGATTTTTCAAATTATCCAATTATTTCTATTATTATTTACTCAAAATTGAATTGAACACAACTAACGAAAAATTGCGACACTGAAAAGAGACACAAAACAAATACATCTATAGGATTTACCCTGCTAGATAATGAGTTAGTATTATCGGTCTCCTCGTTGTGCGGTGCTTCGTAGCCTCCCCAATCTTGTTTATTTTAGTTTTCTGGAGGTTTCAGTTCTACCACGTGTGAATTGCACACTCTGATTTTTAGTTTCCCTTAGTTCAGAAGTAGGCATATTATGGTTTTGTTGTTCAGCCAATGACAAAGCCTAATGTACTTTTTCAAGTACCTGTATTATTATCTATTCGTAACCTGCACAGGAAAATCGAATTAATTGCAATTTACCCGAGTTATAAATTATAGTACCGTATTTCTGATGAAAACGTTTCAAATAGGCTTATCTGTTTTCTAGGTGTATTACTTCTAGGAAACAATATTGACAGTATTAAATAAATAGAAGAAAATATTTATAAACACATGTCTTCCAAAGTTTTTTGTTTTTTGAAGAGTTTTATTAAATGTACATTTGTTACTTAAATTAAATTTTTCCGCGACCGGTTTCGATACAACCGTATTATTCACGTGCAGAATTAAAACTAACTTAAAAAATACTCTTCAAAAAACAAAATGTCTAGAAATTGTTACATAGTTAATGCCCAAGAATTACAAAAAATCTTCCAAAGTTATTGATATATTATAATAATTAAATAAACACACTTTACATACCTTTATGTTGTATTATTATTATTATCACTAATCAAAAATTATCACAACCCTTCATTCGGTAGTAGGTATATTATTTCATCTAATAATACACAATATCAACTGGACTTGTTAAGAGGGTATAACCAGAGAAAACCAGAAATATGTCATTTTTAAATCAGATTTTAGACGTATTGACTCTTTTATACAAAAAATTATAAATTGATTTCGAAAGATTGTTCTTTTATCTAGGAAACGCATGTTTTAAATTTTGAGAAGAAATGTTTAGTTTTAGTATAATAAGGTTATACCTTCTGTATTTGAATATCTTTGGTTATACCATAGGTCGTTGGCAGATTTGTTAAATTTTCATGAAATGATTTTGTATTATTCAACACCCATTTCAAATCATATAATTATGCAGTAAAATAAATCAATACATTATCTGGAAAACTCATGTTTCTGAATTTTAATTTTAGTTTAAATAAAATCATTAAAAAATATACGCACATGTGTTTCTTGACGAAAATTGGTCAGTTTGTGTATTTATTTGCGCACTTACAAACTAGTATATTTCAGATTTTTTTTACATTTTTATTTAACTTAGACATTATTGAAAAATGATAAATACTTATAATCAAAAAATAATTTCAAAAAGTACATAATTTTAATAGTTTTATCATCACGCCTTTCCGCATTTTTGGATGTAGGTACAAATTTGCATATTTGGAAAGAAATAAAATCGATATTGAGTTATAATTTTGAAAGAGTTGGAACGGAGAGTAATCAACCTTTCTCATTGGAACCGCCCTGTACGATCGTAAGAACAACTTTCGACGAAATGTGGATTTTCTCTAAAATTGACTGTCCTAAAACAGGAATCCTTCCTTTTTGGACAACCAAAGTTTTCTCATATTCATATGTTAATAAATTTCATATTGAAGAGGGAATAACCAGACACAACCGGAAATATGTCATTTTTAAATAAAATTCTAGACGTATTGACTTTTTTCCACAAACAAAGTATAAATGTATTTCGAAAGATTGTTATTTTATCTAGTAAAGGCATGTTTTAAATGTAGAGAAGAAAATGTTTATTTTTAGTATAATAAGGTTATACCGTAGGTCGTTGGCAGATTTGTTAAATTTCCAAACAAAATTTTGTATTATACAACACACATTTCATTATTGATGCAGTAAAATAAATCAATAAATTATCTAGGAAAGCTACTTTTCAGAATTTTAATTTTAATTCAAAAAAAATCTTTTAAAAAAAGATCCGAGCACGTGTTTTGTGACGACAACACTTTAGCTTGTCTATTTTTTTACGGTCTTACAAACTAACATATATCAATTTTTTGTATTTCTTGGGCATTAACTATGTAAAAATTTCTAGACATTTTGTTTTTTTGAAGAGTTTTATTAAATGTACATTTGTTACTTAAATTAAATTTTTCCGCGACCGGTTTCGATACAACCGTGTCATTCACGAGCAGAATTAAAAATTAATTAAAATTAAAATATTAATTAGAATTAAAATTTAATTCTGCTCGTGAATGATACGGTTGTATCGAAACCGGTCGCGGAAAAATTTAATTTAAGTAACAAATGTACATTTAATAAAACTCTTCAAAAAACAAAATAACATATATCAGTTTTTTTTTTACATTTTTTATTTTGCTTAGACGTTATTGAAAAAATATAAATTCTTGTGATCAAAAAATAATTACAAAATGGATATAATTTTAATAATTTTGGCATCACACGTTTGAACATTTTTGAATATAGGTATACCTATACCAAAGCAAATTCTTCTTGAAGTAAAACCGATAATGTGTTATTATTTAAAAATGCTGGAACGGAAAATAATTCATCTTTCTCATCGGGTCCTCCCTATACAGTTGCAAGGGACCAATCGCAAGACCGTCTTTGGACGAAATTTGGCTTCTCGGCCGCTGGTTAATCGCTGTGAAGAAATAAACAAATAAATCAAAATCATTCTAATTAATGAAAATTATTTTTCTGATTTAGAATTTAACTCCGGACCTTCAGATTGGTATCCAGAAGGTTTATCGTGTTGATATAATACCTAAATAGGAAGATATGTCTTACTAATATTGTAAACGTGAAAGTTTGTACGGATGCATGTGTGTTTGTTCCTGAAAAAAAATTAATGTTTCTTTGTTTATCCCTTATGCGTTCCTAAACCATTCATCCGATTGCGATGAAACTTTGGTTATTTGTTGTGCGCACTCCCGCGAATGTTTGTATATATCAATAATTGTGATCTCTAGCGTTATGTTATTCCTATAAGCATTTTATAATAGATGGCGCGCGAGTAGTCTGAAAATGTGGGTATTTTATTATTTTAGCAGCAGGGAGCGAAGTCTGGAGAGAGAGATGAATTTATTTATTTATTCTTAGTACATTTACATTACAAAAGTATAATATATTGTCCTCCACACTAGGAGTTTTCAGTTGTAAATTATAAATTATAAATTGTGAATAGTAAAACAAAAGAGTGTTAATAGCTAATATTAATTGTGAATAGTAAAACAAAAAAGTATTAATAGCTAATATAAATTGTGAATAGTAAAACAAAAGAGTGTTAATAGCTAATATAAATTGTGAATAGTAAAACAAAAGAGTGTTAATAGCTAATATAAATTGTGAATAGTAAAACAAAAGAGTGTTAATAGCTAATATAAAAAGAGAAACAATAAAAATCAAAATATGAAATCGACTTCAATTCGATAAAAATTCTAAATTAAAAGTTAAAAAGATTGTAGCCAGTTTCTTATGTTCTTTTTTGTATTCAATAATATTAGTTGTATTATATTGTGTAGGAAAGGAGGGAAGATTCGAGAGGGAGGGAAGATAACGATGAGAGGGGGTGCGCTGGAGGGGGGGAGGGGGGAAGGCGGAAGAGGAACGCGATAGATGAAAGACCCGGTAGGGGAAAGGAACTGGGACGCGTGGGAAAGGACACAGAGGGAGAAATAACTTATTTCTTTATGTTGAAGTGAAACGCATGCCGGGTACTGGCTAGTAAATAATAAATTACACAGCAGAATTTTTTTCATAAATGAACGTTTTTTTGTAAATTGAATAATAATACCTATTATTGAAAAGAAAATGTTAATAATAAAACAATGAAAAATTAGATAAAGGTAATAGGTAACCTATTCGCAGTCAATAACCAAGAGCTATAAAGTACATATACTCCAGTGGCGACTCGTGAGTTTTCATTGAGCAAGAGCGCTGATTGAAGAATACGACATTACTGATGCTGTTGTAGCTGAAAATGTTTTTTTTTCCAAATTTCAATTTTTTGTATGAAGATCTTTCAGTATGTGGAAGCGGCGCATCCCCTGACTGAAAGAATCCTGAAGATATTCATGTAAAAAGTTAAAATTAAAAAAAAAACCTGACCAATAAAATTTATTCAGCGTAAAATCGTAACACAAATGTTTAAAAAATCTAAAAATAGTACTAACGAAATGGCTTGTATTTGATTAAGAAATGTTTACTTGTCATAAAAACATAATGATAAGAAAAGTACGCATTCTCAAATGTCGTGAAAACATTACTTGGAAATATACCTTGAATTAGCAACCTTTATTTACTCTTTCGGGTATATTGGTATAAACCTTTTTTTTATTCACAAAAAGATACATAAGTTACAATAAATTTTATACTATAATTAATTACATAATATATGTATTTGATTTACCCCCATAAATAAGCAGGGCTTGTGTATATGGGAGGTGTTATTATATTGGTTTATTTTTTTTATTCAGTTTAAATTTTCGGTATAATTTTTAAGCAGAGTTTTCAATTTTTTTATGTTACTGTTCATGTTTCTGATTTTTTCAGGTAGTGAATTAAAAATTTTACTCCGAGATATTTATGATTTGGCTGTCCTATTACCTACCTAAAGTGTTTTAATTAAAAAGGTCGGATATGAGGCGAAGTGTCATTTACACTACTTCTTGAGTTAATACAGAAAAATACAATACATAATCTTGATCCAAAAGTCTGACCGATCTTTGCTTAAATTTCAAATACAGAACTGTGTTTCTTCACCTGAAATTTACAATGACGTTAGTATAGTAACTACAATAACGTAGTAACTAATGATGATCGGATTATTTCTTTAGCACTGTTTTAGGGAGCCGTTTTTTTCAAAGGCCTTTTACAATTTGACGTCAGACAAGCAGCATTTCGCGCCGTTTGCGATAGTTTAGTTCTTTCCCATAATTCGTGGGTGGGCTCGCACATTATAATTATTATTGCCACTAATAGAACCACGAATTATGGGAAAGGAACGAACGAACCGAAAGCGGCGTGTCTCGCCGTCTGCGATTGTTTCGTTATTTTCATTATTTTCCCATAAATCGTTGCTCAGCCTTAGAAGGAGAGCAAGTGGTAAATGGGATAAAACCAAAAGGCGCAAAGTCAGTCGCGACATTGATTTCCATTCAAATCTGTGAGAACACTGTAAAAATATTTATGATGTCTCATTATAGATAGGAACCTAATTCGTTATGTGTTTTACTTTCTCCCATGTTTTCTCTTAAGCTTATACCACTTTCTTCCTTATTTTCATTTATGATTTAACTTATAAATATGTATACTATACACATATTATGGAATGTGTGGAGTTTCACAAACCTAATAAAGACAATCATCTATTTTTTTTTATTACACAGGACTAGGTGTTTTGTTTTTTACTTTTGACAAATTACTCATTTCTTTTTCAAGATTAGTGGATTTTGATGATAAAAAATATTAGTGGATTAATTCTACCGCGCTGATGTTTTCTTTAGAAAATCGGCTGTATCAATTTCCTTTAAAATGCGAATTATATTGATATTGATTTTAAGTGTTGTTCAGTTTTGATATCGTTTTATGACTGTTTAATCCGCAGAATAATAAAAGGATCACGTAAGCGGAAAAGGAGTGTCTATAGAGAATATAATAGGTATGATATAATAAATCAGACCAAAATAAAATAAAAAATCTTACTTGATTCGGGTAATGTCAAGCGCTGGAAAAAAATGAAAGCGTATTTTATGAGGCGAGATAATATTATGATCAGTGGATAAAGCAAGCAGTGTAGGTATATCAGAACAGAGTTTTAGTTATTTTGATAGTGCCATACATCACGATTTTTATATTTAGGTAGGACCATAGACATCCAAATTCAATAGACCAGAAGATACAGGTAAGGGGTAAAACCAAACTATGGGGGGTGAAGAGGGGAAAGATACTGTGATTCGTTAAAAAATCAATCTGACAGTATATAAGGTTGTCCATTTTAATTATTTTGCTATAAACTTTTAGATTTGAATATAAAGCAGGGTTTTTTCTCTTTCCAACACCGTTGATAGTAATGGAGACACAACGATTTCTATGAGACCTATGTGAGTTGTTCCTAATACCGAACAAATAAGCCTGAGAGGTTAAGTGTCACCTTAATATTACGAAAAAAACTAATATAATGAAAAAGAAGTTATTTGGCAGTACCTATATAAAGAGGTTAAAATATTGGGCATGTAGAAGTCGGGGACGCCCGAGAATGACATGGCACGACCAAGTGAACCAGATACTTCAGTCGGGCCATGTCAAGAGTCGGAGTAATAGAAGAGCACGTATGATACGATGTATGAATGTGAACGAGGCAAGGAGTGTGTGCCAATACCGAGTTGTTTGGCGGTCCGTCCTCTCTGCCTACCCCTGCGGGGAAACGGCGTGATGTTTAGTTAGTTAGTTATAATTATTAGATATCAACAACCAGGGAAAAAATCAGAAAAAATCAAGCGTCAATTTAATATGAATTAAAATTGCAATATCTCCAAATCAGTTTCTCGACAACTTGTTCTCAGAATTGGGGAAATTTAAATTGTTTTTGATAACCCTAGATACCCTGTTGTGTTTTCCGAATTCTTTTTAAATCTGCAGCATTATATTCGTCGTGGGCAAATAAACTCGTATCCCAACACAGAAAGGTGAATACCAATATCATTCAAACACCTTTTGAAATCCGAAAATATTGCTACGTGCCAGGTTCAATGAAAACACTATAACTTTGCGTAGCACTTCTGAGCCCCTTTGTCAAAAGAGTCAAATCTGTAACTCCGCTGAAATTTGGAACCGAGCGGCATTTTTCATAAATTCTACTTATTTTGTGTGCCTTAACACATTTCACTTCCTCGTTGGCCCGTGGGCTGGCCAGCCATGAGTTGATGGCTCGATGGGTTCCCTTGCAAGATTTTAGTTAAGCTTTTGCCAGTTGCCAGTTTTAAACATATATCGGTAGTGCAAAGAGTGTGTGCGGTGCCCCAGGAGAATTTTAAATTCGGATCAATCAAACCAGTTGCATATTACTGTGAGTACCGACTTTTAATAAATTAATTTATTTTAACAACATATTGTGCGTGTCTATTGAAGAATGGTACCATAGACATTGAATGCGGGAGTGGTATCATTTGAAATACAACAATAGCTAATTATTAAACGGAAATGTTATTTTTAAACTCGCATACGTTATAGAGATTTTTTTTTACAAAACAGGAGCGCTTGTTAATTGTAGTAACATTTAGTTTTGCAATAATCTGTGGCGCTTAAAATTTTGTTGCATATTATCGTGAATGAATTTTTTCTTAGTTTGGAATGGATATTGCATTATTATATTAAATTTGTATTTATTTAATCTTGTTTAGTATACATAACAAAATAATAATCATATTAACACAGAAAATACGAATAAAGTGTAATGAAAATTTACATTAAATAAACAAATTTAAAAATAAATTATTAACAGAATATACTAATATTTCAGTATTGTGAAGCACATTAGTTACTACGCAATACTTAACTTGTTTTCTTGATAAAATTTTCTATGTTATCAACGAACGTGCAGTAACGGAACAATAAAAAGTGGTTCGCTACGTTTGGTGATTTAGCAGGGGTGCCCGGGTTCATGGGGTGAGGTTTGTCTAGGTCTTGGAGGCGGATGATCAGGATATACTGAACCCCAGATTCCTACCCATCCCTTAAACCCTTTTCCTCCCCTTCCTTTCCTTAAAAAAAACCCTCCACACAGCATCCCCAAAGATGACATAGGCCCTGAGGGAAATTATTTTCATCAGGGCCTCCTGTGTGGAGCTCAGGTAAAAAAAAAAAATAAAAATAAAAAATAAAAATGCCTCGAAACAAATTCCCGCCGAGCGTCAACAATTTTCTCCACTATCGTTTTAACATATGTAGGTATTTGTTTAGTTGGAATTTATTATTGATCTACTTATTTTTGAAGTTGTTTTGCTAAAGTTGCCGAATTCCTATGTAGGTACGCACGCAATTTTTTAAAATAACAATTTATTTCAACTTATTTACTACTGGAAACACCAAAGATATTGAAATATAAGGGAAACACCCAATGTCGGGGAGATTGAAAACATGCATAAAATGGGTAATACTAAATCGGTAGTTAGTTTGGGTTATTTAGATAATTTGTATATTTCCTAACAATCACTCTTAAAATTCAGGATCCGGCCGCTAACAATAACAATCCTTGTAGATGATGGCTATAAGGTTTAAATTCCCTTTTAACACCAGCCGCCTCTTTTGATTTATTCAAAAAAAAAATTATTTTATTTTTCGAAGCTCAGGCACAAGTTTTTGAATGTTTTACCCTAATTTTCTAAAGAATTTAATTTTACACATTATGAAAGGGGTTCGTAAGTAGAAGATTTTGAACTTTAAAGCAGTATAGACCTTATATTTAATTTTTTTCCGGGCCTTTTTTTTACATGAATACCGCACAAGACTCCCAACTGCTCCCGTATGGAGCCAGTGGGACTACGGCACCGCCAATTTGGGTATATTGTGAGGCTGAAGGTAGTGGGGAGGGGAAGGAGATAGGGAAGAGGAAGGTGAGGAAGTACTTGGCTATTCAGATCTGGAAGACAAAGAAAAATACTCGCTTACAAAAAGACAAATATAAAAAAAATACTAGATTATTTCAAAAGTAAATATAATAATATGTTCTATTGGCAGATTTAATTAAAGCATCGAATATATTTAAATCTACTAATATATACTAATATATAAATCTTAACATACCATTAAGATAATATACTAATATATAAATCTACTAATATATACTAATATATTTAAATCTACTAATATATTTAAATCTACTAATATATTTAACTACGAATATATTTAAATCTACCAATATATTTAAATGATTTTGCATTGCTTAGTACCTATCACCTTAACTTTGAAAAAAATTAACTTTAGCGCTTCGTTTACTATTTTCCGCGAAACAAATAGTTGCTTCTTGTGTTATTTCATTTCAAACGGTCGTGATTTATATTTTTTAAATTTTGTTTAGCAGTATTCGGCAATTTTATCGTTGTTTTTGTGGCAGCACGAATCTATAAATACTTTTCATTGGGTACACCGAATTTCGCTTGAAACGTTGTCGTCCCGCTTAATGACGATGATGTCATTGAATATTATTTCGTAAAAAACACATTTTCGGTGTGTTTGTTGACACTCCCCTCACGTATCAAAATTGTTTTGACCGCTCTCAACATTATTAAGACCGGTTTCATTTACATTAGTAGGAAACTAAATGGGTCGGCGAGTAAATGTAAAATGGGTCACTAAACGAGAAATGAGAGCAATCAGTCTGTGTCGTAATAAATTCTTTTAAAAGTGGTCTTTCACTACATAATATGGATTTAATCGCTAGACAGGGTGTGGCGGATACGTTTCGACAACTAACTTTGTATACTTAATGCGTAGAATGATTCGATAGCAAATTTTTTTTATATTTCTGTATTTATTTTAATTTCCTGCCGCCGCGCTGTTTGTTATTCGGGAACAATAAAAGAGCGGAACGTAAATACTTATAACTTTATCTAATTTGACAGTATTTTTATCGCTGTTTATATTTTAGTATTTTATATTTATAAACTCTTACAACATATTCAGATATGTGAGGTACCTAGGTATACTTCTACAAAACAAGGAAAGTTATTGTACTATATGCTATCTTATAATGTATATGGTTACAAGGGTTCTATTGTGTTTTTTTCGTCAGTGATAATATTGTTGACACATACTAAGGCATTGTTAGATTTAAAAAACTTGGATACCTTGCAGACATGTTATTATTTTTATTATCATATTCCTGTGCTGTATCTTGAAGACTTTGCGGTATCTTAGAATGATATTGTAAGGCACATTGTAAGTATATTTAAGGTGACCGGCCAACTCAGAATTAAAACCAATTCAGAACCACCACAGAAAGGTCATTGAGTGATGATAAAAAAATATAAGAAATAGGTAAAGTTAGGTTAGGGTTACCGGGTATTTTTAAATTATTTTTTCGTAGTTTTTAATGACCTTTCTGAGGTGGTTCTGAGTTGGTTTCATTCTGAGGTGGCATGGAACCGTATTTATTGTCATACGTTCATAATTTTAAAGTTAGTCACTTATGTATTTAATTATGTGATGATTTATACTAACTCTGCGCTTTAATATCTCAAATTCTCCAGTGCGTATAACATTGTGCAAATTCTAAACGTATTGTGTACAATGCACCACACTGACACACTCAGGGATCGAAAAATTATTATTATTTTTTTTTTGTGTTAGGATATTAGCAAACCTAAAATTATTGTGGTAAAACACTTGTAAATTTTAGTGGTAGATACTTTCAGAAGAGCACTGGTTAAAAATCAACATTCAGATTAGAAACGTTGCTTGAAATGACTTTGGCCGTGTTTGTTGACCAGATCTGAATAGTAACGTACCTAGCCACATTCATCTTCCCCATCTCTTCTCTTCCCAAAAGTTAATATCAAAATGTCTTGTTTTAATTATTAAGGTGATAGTTAAAAAAATTCATAACTTTCTTTTCATAGATGGCGCGAGTTTAATTATTTTAGGGAAAAATGTTTTTTATAAGTTATGCTTCAAAAAATGAACACGAATCAATTAATTAAGCAATATGAATATGAATAAACAGTTTTGTCCATAAAAAACAAATCTTTCATAATTACAATATTTTATCGGTGGCCCAATTCAACATTGTTTTTGTTAGCCTTTTTTGAATGATTTTGTGTTGTTTTATCGACAAAACTGTTTATTCATATTCACATTTCGTATTTATCGGCGCAAACGAGCGATTCTTCTTTTTTTTTAAATTTTTTGAAGCGTTTTTCCCTAAAATAATTAAACTCGCGCCTTCTATGAAAGAGCAGATTATGAATACTTTTAAGTATCACCTTAAGGGCCCGCAACCCGGATTTGTACCGATTTATTACATATTTACCAGTTTTAAAGCTCTTAAAAAAATATATGTTATTCTTGAAGATAATATCTAGACTTTGCCCGCGCCGAAACGCAAATTATATAAAATTCCCTTGATAGAAAAAAATCGCAAAGTATGCTCCAAAAATTATTATTAACACGTTTGTTTCAGTTATTTTACGAGTTATATGTATGAAAAAATTCACAATGATTCTTTAAATGCTGTTTAAGATAATGCCCACGATATTTTTGCTCTATTTTAAACGAGTCGTGTTTTATTAAACATTTTCGCATCGATTTTGTCGCTGTAAATGTTTTGCTCTCCTCTAACATTCGTAATTTCGTATCTCTCCATCTTCTTTTCGGGCCCGGTTGCAGAGCCTTAATACCTGTACTGTTGTTTAACAATAATGTGTGAAAATAATATTTTAAAAAGTATTTTTCAGGGAGGTAGTTAACAATACATGGTTTTATATCATAATAGGTATTGTGGTGTGAACACTGTCAAGACTGTGAACCTTGCGAAGTTAAAAAATGTAACTGATTTAAATTGAAGTGTCAAACGTAAATGCTTGATGGGCTCTACACACGACACTGCATGCTGGCCAGCAGGCAGTGACTGCAGAGACTAGCGCTGTCTCGTTTGTTAAAGGGCCGCTAGAACGAGGCGAACGAGTCAGCGCTAGTTCGCTCAAACCCACGCCTGCTGGCCAGCATGCAGTGTCGTGTATGGCCGCTTGAAATATGAATGCAGTTGAATTATTGCTTTCTCTGGGTTCAGATCTTAGAAGATTAATAAATAAATACTATTTACTACTCGACTCTATTCCGTAAGATACATGTTATGCTCTGTAGGCAGTGAAGGTAAATAGTAACAGTAACATAACATTTGTACAGCGCACTTTTGTGTTATTTCATTGTAGGTGCGCTTAACTATAATAAACGTAAAAATAATACCAGTCAGTGGCTGAGTTGGCATAGGGTTTGGGTCCCACCAAGGCGTCCCGTGTTCGATTCCTCGGCTGGCTAAGTCCTCCATCACGACACAAGCAACATTTTCTGCTTATTGTTGTGGGAGTGGGAGATTTTCAAATATTGCCGGGATATTCGTAATCCGGGAAAGTTTGTCTTTCTTTTACAAAAAAAATATATATTTATATTTTGATAGTTAGTGGTCGTATTCGATTACTCCTATAGTTCTCCTTACACATACTTACTTAGACCCCAGCTCCCTGATGTCGTCAATGTGTTTTCTATGAGCCGCTGCGTGTACATTTATTTGCGAACCGAGCCACGCATTATGGGAAAAGAACAAAGCAACCGTAAACTGCTAGAAACGCCGCTTACGGTTGATTCGTTCCTTTCCCGTAAATCGTTGTTTGGTTCGCGGTAATACCCCTCTGTTTACACGCAGCATTACCATTACACATACTTACGTAGAGCCCAGTTACCAGCTGTCGCCATGTCATGTGTGTTCGAGCCTATAAAAGTTCATTGTAATTTCGAATCTTTTTACAACATCTGCGACCTTCGTTTTATTTCCGAACTTCAAAACTATACTTCTGGTATTGTGAATAGTGACATATTTGAGTGTGAATACGATTTACATCATGATTTATTTTTATTACTATAAGGCATAAGGCATTCTTATTTTATATGTTTTTTATAATTTTAGAAGAATATCAAAATAAAGGTTGGGCCTGTATTTTAAACTTTTGAAATAAGCATGAAAAAAATACAGATCGTATTTAATTAGATGTTAATTTATAAGAACACTCTACGGGAAAATTATTTTTTTTAAATAATATCGTCCAAATGGCAGCCATCTCGCCGCTGGTTTCTCAAATTTTCTAAAACTTACCGACACAAAGCTCGGGGATTAACCATTCATCAAGCAACGGATGGAGTATCGTCGATGATTTATTTATGTATGTAGACTCGACTTTTAAGATAACCCCATAAAAAAATCAGCTTACTAGACCCGGGCTGCGGGGAGGCCATGGAATATCTCCTCTGCGCGAGATCAGTTTGTTAGGGAACATTTCTTTAAGGTTAAACGTCACGTACGTTATAATCTACGCATTCACAGATGGCGCCAATAAAATTATTTTAGGTTTTCAATACTTTTTGCACATTTTGCTTTAAAATATTGAGGTGAATTAATTGTTTGCGCCCGTACATATTTCACACGAATATAAATAAATTGTTTTGACCATAAACAAACCCAAATCTTCCAAGAAAGGCTGAAAAATACAATATTGGATTGAGCCACCGATACAAAATTTAATTTTTTAGCCTCTCTTGAAAGACTTGGGTTTGTTTATGTACAAAATTGTTTATTTATTTTCTTATTAAATATGTACGGGCGCAAACAATTAATTTACCTTACTATTTTAAAGCGTAACGTGCAAAAAGTATTAAAAACCTAAAATTATTGAATTAGCGCCATCTGTGAATGCGTAGATTATAACGCACGTGACGTTTAACCTTAAGGTTGCGTAGATTATAACGCACGTGACGTTTAACGTTTACTCGTTTCATTGGACGTATGGCAGGTTGCGCCATCTTGCTGCATGTAGTCCTATTGTTTTGTAACCAACGAAATGCTGCGCGTGAGTGGCCCCTCCCCCCTCCCCCGTTCGGTATCCCCGCTAGCACGAATACAAAGGGGTAAACATTTATGGATCACCTTGGGAGGCTTCTACTAATATCTACAGGAATTCCAAAAACTGAACAAATCGGACTAATATCTGTGAGAACCAAAGTGAGGACGAATCCTCAAACTGCTGACTAATATCTACGAGAACCAAAGTGTGGATGAATATCTACAGCACTGGCAGAGGTTGGATTTGCAATTATGTATAGCATATTGGAATAACGTAATATTACGTATGCAGTTTAAAAAACTTAATTTATGTATGTGTGTATGTAAAAATACCTAATATCGAACTATTGGACTCATTTAGCTGATTATTAAGGATTTGGGTTTTTGTTTTAACAGCTTTCTTTATTTGAAGTGCTTCTAAATTATTTAGTCTGTTACCATGACCATTTTTATGTCAGTTAGGTTAGGTTTGGTTGTGGTGTCGTGTATTTCGAAATAAATAAATAAATAATTATCTTTGTATTATGATGACCTCGATGTTTGTTCAGTAAATTATTGTCCTCGTAAACAGCAAAATACGTAATATTATGCAAAAACTTCATGTACGTACTTAAAACGTTTAAGCCTTTACGTAATTAGTAATTACGTAATTGAAGTAATTTATACTTTTCCGTACAACCTCTTGCTCAGCTGCCCTCTGTAGATATTAGTCCAACCTACGCTCCATAGATATTATTAGTCACCACTGGGACCGTCATAGATATTCCTCCGACCTTAGCTCTGTAGATATAAGTCCTCACTCTGAAGTTCATAGATATTAGTCCAACATATGAGCTGTAGATATTCGTCCAACATACAGGCTGTAGATATTAGTATCTGCAGTCCCACCTTGTATATTTTATTTTTATAAGGTATTAAAACATTTAGACGCCTAGTGGTCCCAAAAGCACCCCGCACACGTCCACTTCGGAACGCGCCCCTTCAGTTCGCGCGCCGCGGTGGCAGAAAAGTAAACACCGATTGTTTTACAGCGCAAGTTCATCACTGTACCTATACACTATACATGTTTCCCGTACGAGACCGGTGATTATGGTGCGAATGTTTCACAAAAAAATGCATTGGCAGTGGCCACCTTTATAGCACGCGGCGCACGAGCGTTTAAATGTTAATATTAGAAATTTATAATAAATATTTTATTATAGCGATACATTGAATTGTATTGATTACTTTATTTTCAACTCTAATACTATGTTTCTCAATTGTTACTCTGAGGTTTCTCATGCAATTAATAATACTAAAGCCGGGTACAGATTGCTGTAACGTAACATGCAATGAAACATGAAAGGAATATTTCATGAGTGTGGACGCAACGCGCGCACGAACCGAGCATGTACCTACTCGCATCTGTTTCCGGCATGCGCGCGGTGAACATAGCTCAATCTGCCATGAACAAGTCCTCCATTGTTCGCGCGCGTTCTGCAGTATAGATATAGACCAGTGATGGTATGTCTAGGGAAATTTCCCTAGATCTAGGGGAGAAAAATATTTTTTAGGGAAAAGGGAAATCAGCACCAAATCTAGGGAAATTTCGAACTCTGGCAAAAATTTTATTACATATGATAATATTACTGGTATAAAAGATTTTTTTGGAATTCTCATAAATCTTAAATAGTGTTGATGTACTTACAAGCAATGTTATTTTTAACACTGACAACTCAAAATGATATGTATCTAAAAAGATAAATGGAGACCTCTGAAAAAAAAGTTATAAGTTTCATGCTCCGTTTTTTCGGTAATTGTGCTTAATTTTTATTTTGCAAAGTGATTTTTATTTGGAATTCCGTTTTTAATTCAGTGGTTAGTGTATATATACTTTGAAATTATTATTACACTTAGCAAAAATTGTTTCACTTGGAAAAGCACAGTATTATAAGTACATCTACTAAGTTCCAATATCTTTCCAATTAATAAACATATAACAGATCAGTGGTTGAGTGGGCATCGCGTTTGGATCCCACTCAGGCGTTCCGTGTTCGATTCCTCGGCTGGCTAAGTCCTCCATCACGACTCAAGCAACATTTTCCGTAGTAGGAGATTTTCAAATATTATGTGGTTATTCGTAACCCAGGAATGTTTGGCTTTCTTTAAAAAATATGATAATAATAATAACAGGAATTAATTAATGAATTACACAGTCAGGTGATTTCGTACTTGCGTAAATGTGATTATTTGAATAATTTGACTGCTTATAATGTTATAACATGTACAAAAAACGTTTGTTATGAAAATTTAAATTTTATATGTACATTTAGCACTTAATTTTTTATTTTTTATATTTTTTTATAAAAAATTTAAGGAAAAAAGATAAAAAGCATTTTACTGAAACAAGTTATTGACAGAAAATGTAAAATTGAAAGTCCGACAACTTCACCTCCCCCCCCCCCCCCGACGCGAGTTTTGATTTGCCAAGGAGGTACCTCCGGAATCTAGGGAAATTCTAGGGAAATTTCACCTCAAAATCTAGGGAAATAATTTTTTTGGGCAGAACATCCCTGATATAGACGTCCACACTGACGATCCGTGCACACTGCGCGCTCCTTTGTGTTCGGCGACAAAACCGACACCGTGGATTGAAATGTTGAAATGCTCTGTTCGTTCGTGTAGTGTGCACTGTTCGTGCGCGCAAGGCGTCCACACTATGGGAATTCTGTTACATTGCATGATACATTGCGACAATGTGGACGGCAAATTCTTTCGTTACGTTACAGCAACCTGTACCCGGATTTATTTGACTGATTTTTATAGCACTGATTTTTATAGCACTGTTTTTGTGAAAAATCATTTTAGGGGCGCTGTACAAATATCTATTATCTTATTACTAACTACAAACTAGTCTAGACAAAACATTATTACAACTTAATGGTTAACATATTTCTTCCTCAGGTTCGTCGATCACTAATGCAAAACCATGTGCATATTTTTTTGTGTTAGCTCCACACAAGAGTCCACGAGGAAAAAAATCCTTCAGGGCCTTTGTGTGGAGGGTTTTATGGAAAGAAATGAGGTAAAGTTCTGGGTAACAAAAAGGTATGAGAGATGGGTCAATACGTTTAAGAGAAAAAAAAGGTTTGAATTCATCCTTCCCACTGCGGTGCAAGGCGATGGGTTGAGAAGCCAAAAGGTCTCCCGATCCGGCCCATCATGTAGTGGAAAGACAAACGCGTTTGTCGCCAAGACCCCGACAAACCCTTAACCTGGGGGCTTAAACCTTTCAAGGGTTTCGTGCAAATATTCCGTGAAAACAAAATCATAAATGACCCTATTTACACCATAAACGTTTTAGTCCGCCGTGAACTATTCACCATTTACGATTTATTACGTACTATTTACCCGTAGTAAAGAAATTCTATGATATAATTGCTATAATGCAGAGTTCGATAAACCTACTTTTACAATCATGTTAATGGCACATGTACCATACATGGATACCTATATCCACAAGCTGTAACTCAGTCCGATCTGAAGTAGTTGAATGAGATCATGGGAGCAGCATCCTCCAAGGCTATCGCTCTCCGCGTCATCTCCCGTCTTGTCGTTGTTTGACTTCAAATGGTTCGAGTGGCCTCAAAGCATTTCATTTGCCAACATAATCCCATACCATAATAAGTTATTACAAAGTGTGCCTACCTACCTATAAGAGAAGGGCCATGGCTGAAGTAGATTCTTTAAAGTAAATACTTTCTAGATTCTGAAGTAAAAGACACACAATTGGTAAAAGATAGAATACAAATACGCCAATACATTGACATATATCGATTTTTTTTTTACATGAATACCGCACAAGAGTCCCAACTGCTCCCGTCTGGAGCCAGTGGGACTATAGCATCCCCAATTGGGGTATGTTGTGAGGCTGAAGGTAGTGGGGAGGGGAAGGAGATAAGGTGGGGAAGTACCTGGCTATTCAGATTGTTTGTTATGAAGCAATTTTTAATATTTTTTATTCCTTCAAGTACTTTCTTAAGCTATAGAAAAAATGATAATGTTGGCGACACTCTCTTGATTCTTTTTGTCTATGCGAAGCGCGGGGAGCGTTTTCCGGTTCCGTTTTACATTTTGATTTGGAAGCGAGAAGAGCGGCCCGTTTTTAAATCGACGGGTCACACATTGCTTGTGAAGAATGTGCTAATTGTTCGGGAAGTTTTTGGAATTATGTATACGCTGGCGACAATAGATTTTTATTGAGTTTAACAATGGTTTTCACACGTAAACCATCAAAACACGCGAGTGAGATCGTGTAGTTCCGAGGCGGGCGAAATTCTACCGCGTGTTATTGTGGCGGGCCTCGGCTATTGAAATCGGTAATGAACAGTGCCATCCCGTCGGGATATAAAGCGTTACGCACATAATATTCATTTCCCGCGGCCAGCGAACCCGCGGAGAACTCCATTTCATGGTTTCTCGCCGTATTCCGAGAGAGAGTGTCGCATCGAGGAATCCGCAGAGGGTCATGGGACCCTACCAGAAGTAATCGATCGATTCCCGAGCCGAGGCCTGAAGAGGAAGCAGAAGGACCGGCATCCCGCAGAGGGTCATGGGATTCTACCCGATTTAGTTGAGCTGATCCCGAGCTGAGTTCTACCGATGATGGAGAGAGTCTGGGCCTCCCCTTCGATAGGAACCATCATCAGGCATCTCCGGGAGAGGCCACAGGGGCCTACTACTCTCAGCCGCAGTCCGGGGGGTAGTTAGATAGCTTAGGTTAGTTGTATTCGTGGTCCCGGGTGAGTCATTGTATTTATTATGATTCTGTCACAGGTCCTCTTTTGTTTAATATACTATATTTATGATCTCGCTTAATACTGGGTTTTAATGGCGTAGACCGACACCCTAAACCTTTCCAGGATTGTCATATTAAGATTTGCCCACGCCGCTGCAGATTGACATTCCACGACTATATAGTCGTGGATTGGCGTCCAAAAGTTGATTTGCGGTAAGCTGGAGAGAGATGAAATTGACTTGCATCTGATACTTATAGTCTCCCACGCAAACTGTGTTTACTTAGTAAATAGCACCTCACTCATTCTACCTATTTAACATTCTATTTAACAAATAACTTCCAACGTAGCAATAAGCTACTTAACAAGATCTGGTCGCCAAACACGGCTAAAGCCATTTCAAGCAACGTTTCGATTCTGAATGATGGTCTTACACCAGGGCGATACGGAGAGTATCTTCCACTCTGGAAGGTGCCGCAAATATACTATTATATATTATTTTAAATGAATAAATGTTGAAATACACAAATTAATCAAATAACATTTATTTGCCACGCCGGGATTCGATCCCGCGACCTTCGGAATGCGAGTCAGGCGCCTTACCGCTGCACTAGACATAATGGAGGATTAGGACAGAGTGTACGTAAAAAAGTAATCTAGTCTCATTTAATATATCTCCATCAAGTAGCAATTTGATGGTCGGTAGAAAGGGGTATAAAGTTATAATAATAATAATATTTGGATGATTTGAGGAGCGCCGTTCTTGTTAAAAATCGCCCCATTGGCGCTGTACACATATAATAATAATAATAATTGGCTAATTTATATAGCGCCGTTTTCGTGGAAAATCACCTCAAGGGCGCTGTACAAATAAATATATAAAATAATTAATATTACTGGCTACCTCAAGGGCGCTGTACAAATAAATATATAAAAGAATTAATATTACTGGCTTATAACTAAGATTTACAATTACAACGAGTGACTTAAATCTAAGACTTATAGCTACTTATATTACTGGCTCACAACTAAGATTTACAATTATACTAGTGACTTACATCTAAGTATATATTCTATCACGCTCTTTCTTATTGCTAACTACAGACCAGACAAACCATTATACCAAGATTGCATCCACCGGTTCGTCGATCATTAATAAAAAAACTATATGTACAATGCATTTGACTAATGAATGTAATATACAGGACCATACTTACCAATAAAATAGAATAAAAATAAAACCAATAAAATAGAATAAAATAAATAAGACAATATTAGCGAAACTCAATCGAAAATCTGAAAACAAAAAATCCGAAAATATAATTGGTATTTGCACCTCTGGGACTCGAACCTACGACCTTTCGCTTTCCGGGCAAATACGCTGACGACTGCGCCAAGGTGTCGATGTTGTTTTTTTATTGTTTGTGCCTAAGAAAGCACAGACAATAAAAAAACACACAATAAAAGAAGTTCTCTAAAGTAAGCATGAAAGAAATTGAAAGCTTCATTTGAAAAATATTACCCCCATTGACGAAAGGTATGTATGCTGATATAATCGCAACTCGTTTAAAAGTCGCGTGTAGTTTTTATTTATTTCTTAATTAAATTTAATAGTAGTTATCATGTAAATTAATAAAATGTTCATATTTTATGTGATAAAAAATCTCCCAAGGGTCGTAAGAAAGAAACGTATCCGCACTACAGAATTTTATGTTTCACGTAAAAAAAAGTTTGGTAAATATGCAGTTAGTCCACCTCACGGATAATACGGAACGTTCGTGTTGTCAAAGTTTGATGCACGGATAATACTGAATATTCATTTTTTAACAAATAGATGATAGACAATCAAGTGTGACATTTGGCGAAAGTACCAACCTCATAACAGATATTCTTGATTCAAGTAGTTATTTACCTAGCCAGGAATTAACGACGTATGGAACCTCCCTACTTACTGGTTGAGCTAATTAATACCTACAATATAATCAATAAAATTAAATAGTAACTTTTGAGAGGCTCTTTAAATAAAACATACATCCAAAATTTTCACTGGTTTGTGTAGCAAGCAGGGTTTGTCCAACGGGTGTGTGTAATTATTCTAATACCTTTCACCTAATCTAGATTTGGGTGATTTCAATAATAAAATAATAACTTTTGAGAGGCTCTTTAAACAGGATTTAAATCCCAGGATTTGAATAGTTCCTATGGCAAGCAGGGTTTGTCTAACGGGTTTGTGTAATTATTTGAATACTTAGAACGAAAATAAATAAAAGAACGTGCACCCGTTTTTCTTTAAAACAAGATACCTATACCTCCCAGGTTTTGAATGGTTTGTATGGCAAGCAGGGTTTGTCTAACGGGTATGTGTAATTATTCTAATACTTTCTTTCCACGTTCTTCTGTTATAAATATAAGTTCAAACCTGTTAAAAATTAATTTCTGGAAATCGTCAGAAAATGCCCTTTTTATAATCTATTTTATAAATTGGATAATTCTTTTTTGTGTGTTCGTTATTGTCAGGACAAGGTTTTTATAAAACTTCAGATGAGCTCTGGCATTATGAAATTTGTATAAAAAAATTTCTATTGGTGGCACGCGAGGTTTGAAAACTCAATGTATGGAAAGCGGCAGGGAGGGTGAGATGGTGGAGGGGGGAGGGGGGAGGTGGGAGCGGGGAGGGGGCGGGGGGAGCGGGGAGGGGGGAGGAGGGAGGGAGGGCGTTGAGAGAGGGGGGGAGGTGGAGGAGGCGGAGTGGGAACCCCCCTTACACCATGCAAGCGAAGCCGCGGGAAAAAGCTAGTCTTAAATATAAATAACTTTCATCCGTTGGTATCGGTTCAAAAATACGGTATAATAGTTACAAATTCATCGGAATTAATTAATCCTTCAAAAATCGGGCGTATTTTGTCAGAAGGTAAAAATATTTCCGTTTTGCACTAAAATCCAAATAAATGGTACAATTTGTGAACACAAAATATAATTTTTTTTAATGCAAACTTTAAAAAGTTTTAAAAATGGCTCACCTTACATTTTTTGAAACTAAAATTACGGTTAACGAAAAAAAAATTAAAGCACACACATATTTATTTAGACAAATGAATTATAAACGTTATTATCGACTCTCTTTTTCATCGTTTCATGTAAAAAAAAATCTTAAAAAATTCACACAGTTTCATAATTTTTTGAAGTGAAAACTTCTGAAAACTTTTTTACCACCGTTGTGATTTGAAACTCAATGAAACGAAAAATATCGACACTAAAAAGAGACAAACACATACATCTATATACGATTTAGCCTTCGAGAGAATGAGATAGACTAATCGGAGTCCTCTTTGTGCGGTGCTTCGTAGAATAAAATGAAAAAAATAAACTTGGTAAGAATATTATAATAAATAAAGCTTTAAATTTATCCTACTCCTGATACTCTGCATTGGTCTCTTTTTTTCGAAGTTTAGTTTTCAGAATGTTTCACTTCTACCGCATGTGAACTGCACACTCTTTTTTTTGTACGGTCAAATATCTTCTACACTACAATGGGACAAAAATTTTTGAAAGGGCATAACAAAAACACCCATTTACTATCAAAGAAACGGAAATTTTGGTATTTTATTAGCAAACCCCAAATAAATACGTGCCTTGTTCAGACAAATGATTTGTTTTCAATGGATTTTTTTATTATTTCATAGAACTCACAAAGATCTCGTATATCGAGTAATTTTATCAGAATTAGTCAATAATATTGACCCCCCCTCCATAACTTCTACAGGTACTTCTTTCGCAGATTTTCAAGCGCTGACGGGGGGGGGGGGGGGGGGGGTAGATGTTAGATATCCTATTTTTTATAACCGTTTTTATAATCCCATTTGCCGATTACGCTTCCAATAAAATCATGCTTATACATTCTACATTCTAGCACAAAATTATATATAACTGCTCTCAGAAATCGAGAACGGTATGCTTGTGATAAAATTTCGCATCTTCATCACGCATACGTATGGATGCAAAGCTTCACTCGGTACACGATGAATCGGCAACTTTTTGTTATATTGATAACACAAATCTGGTTTAAATAAAACTGAATATGCGGTGTATCAAAACTACACTCAGAACACAAAAATGGTTTTTCTTTGATTCTAGCGGCATTTACATACTGAACACAAAACGGGTTTTATTAAAATCTGCATGCGGTGAATTAAAACTACACTCAGAAGATAAAAAGGGTTTTTCTTTGATTCTGCCGTCACTTACATTCTGAACATAAAACTGGTTTTAATTAAAACTGTATGTGGTGAATTAAAACTACACTCCGAACATCGGGGCGGAGGAAAATTTCGCCGTCCCCTTATTGTGGTACTTCAAGCGGTGGGGGGGGGGGGGGGGGGTGGTTTATATGTAGACCATTTATAAACGAGCCGTATTTTTTTTAATAATCACATTTGAACATTTGACAAGTATTCTTTAAACGAAAATCATGTTTATAAATTCTACTACAAAGTTGATTGATAGAGTCCCCAAATAATAGTAACACACGCAATCACAATCAATTTCTCAGAATTTTACAGCATTATGTAACTCAAATGTAAAGCTTCACTCGATGCTCAATGAATCTGCAACTCGTTATTGAATTTATCGTTGTATTCTGAACACAAAACTAGTTTGTGTTCGGTGAATTAAAACTACACTCAGAACATGAAAATGGTTTTTCTTTGATTCTGGCATTAAATAAATAGTCTGCAACTAGAATTTTATAACTGCACATCGAATAACAGAATGTTTTCCTTCAAAATGTGTCAGCAGATGAATCCTACTGGAATTTTACATTCTGTACTGGTTTAAATTAAATCTGTACCTGGCGAATTAAAACTACATTCAGAACATGAAAATGGTTTTTCTTTGATTCTGGCGGCACACATAGTCTGCAAATAGAATAATATAACTGAACTTCAAATAAGAGGATGTTTCCCTTCGAAATGTGTCAACAGACAAATCCACAACTGGAAATTTATATTCTTAACACAAAATTGGTTTGAATTAAGTCTGTATGCGGCGAATTAAAAGTAAATTCAGAAAATGAAAATGGTTTTTCTTTGATTCTGGCAGCACATACAGAGTCTGCAATTAGAATTTTATAACTGAACTTCGAATAAGATAATGTTTTCCTTTGAATTGTGTCAGCACATGAATCCTCAAATGGAATTTTACATACTGAAAACTGGTTTAACTTCGAATAATAAGAAAAAAATATCCAAAGGGTAACAATTATTATAAGCAATAATTATCAGCCTGAAACACTCATCCACATTGAAAAAAATCTTCCGAGAAAAAATACATGACGCCAACGGGACATGTATTTTTTCAACATGTCCCGTTGGCGTCATGTATTTTTTCTCGGAAGATTTTTTCAATGTGGATGAGTGTTTCAGGCTGATAATTATTGCTTATAATAATTGTTACCCTTTGTGCTATGCATAAAAATCTTGTCTTAAACGTTAGTTTAACAATTAAAAATAATAAAAAAATATTCATAAACTTTTGCCTGTCAATGTTTGCGCGCAAAATTTCCGGTTCTTCCCATTCATTTTAAATGTTCCTTTTTATTGTTTTTTTTTATCCTTTTGCAAAAAACAAAATTGTTCTAAAATTAGATAAAGTAATTTTTCCGACGTGTTTATTAGAACATTATTGTTTCTAAATATTAAAATTTTGATACTGGAAATGTGAATTGGCTCAAAAATACACCCCTGCAATAATTCGAATTAAAATACCTAAAATAGAATAAACTTAAAATTTTAAATACAGATTCCTTTTCCTAAAAAAATGTAATAAAACTGTATCTTAAGTTTTTATCGCAATCACAAAATTATTTTAAAATTAAATGTGTGGGATATAATTTCACAATTTTAAATTAAGTGTGTGGGATAATTTGCGTCTCCTGTGATTAGACGGGTTAAATTAAAACTGTATTTGGCGAATTAAAACTACACTCAGAATTTGAAAATGGTTTCTCTTTGATTCTGGCAGCACATACATATTGTCTGTTACTAGAATTTTATAACCGCACTTCAAATAAAATAATGGTCTCTTTTGACATGTATCAACAGATGAATACACAACTGAAATTCATTCGTTAATACATTCTGAACACAATTCTGGTTTTAATTAAGAGTAAATCTGTTTGCGAGTTATCAGCTTTGTTTAGTATTACTCTCATAATATGCGTACGGTTTTCCTACGAATTTCGAAACTTGCAGCTTAAAAAAATATAATTATTGATATTTTTAATAAATAATAAAAAAAGAGTTGCATTCGTAAACGAAAATTTCATAGAACATTTTCAAATAATGATTTGAAGTGGTTTAAATTTTTCCTAGATAATATTATTATTTTTTGTGAAAATTTGCCGCCCCCCTAAAAGTGCCGCCCGGGGCGGGCCGCTATTATATTGTAATTTTATTATCAAATATTTAGATTATTATATTATATTTAAACTCGTGATTATGCTCGCTCATAGCACATAACCATAAAAGGCCATTCTGTTTTTCTCTATACACGACCGCATCGCGTGGCATCGCGCATCTTCTGTCAAAAAATGAATTCTCCCCCCCCCCCCGCCTTCCGCCTGCCTTCCCGCTTCACCCGGGATGGGATGTCTAAGTTTTGTTTTCCGCCGAACACGAGAAGCTCAAACACTTCAAAAAATGTCAAACATTTATGACCTTGAATGTTGTTATGGGACTGTCAAAGCAAAAGTCTGGCGTTTGCCCGCGCAATGGAACCGACTCCAACCGATAAATAAACATGAACTATGTCGCTATTAAATAGTATTGAATAAGTTATCCCATCGTCTGCGCCATTTTGTATTTAAGCTTGGGGTATAGAACTCTTTGGGAATAATAATTAGAGATGGCATAAATATTGGGCGACTATTCGGTGTTCGGCTACTTTTTTACTATTCGGTATTTGGCCGAATATTGCTAACTATTCGACCGAATACCAAATCATGAAAAAAATGCATAATAAATAACATATTATTCACAAAAAAAATATTTTACCTAAAATCAGCATATTTAATACTTTAAATCTATCAGTGGTAAGTTATGATGAATGCAAACAATTTTTTTCGGCATTTGTTGATAGCAAACGATTACGGTTTTCCTCATAAATTATACCTGCTTCCGAAAATAGCCGCTCACTACATGTATACACTGCTACCGGGAGATTTAAAAAAAATAGTTTAAATTATAACATTGTTAAAGTAATAAACATAGTAATATGGCAAAAATAAAATAGTAAAATGCACGTTTTCAAGGATTTCTATGACAATTAAGAGAGGTAGCTCTTGAGCTTGGTGTAGGAGTTATTTCATAATTATATATTTTTTTCAATTTTTTTTAAAGAAAGGCAAACATTCCCGGGTTACGAATAACCCGAAAACATTTGAAAATCTCCTACTACCACCACAGTAAGCGCAAGTAGGAAAATGTTGCTTGAGTCTTGATGAAGGACTTAGCCAGCCGAGGAATCGAACACGGAACGCCTGGGTGGGACCCAAACGCGATGCCCATTCAACCACTGACCATATAGATGATAAATGATAAATAAATTTTAGCAAATTCTGCTAGGCTTGGATACTGTTTTGCTTTTGCTGACCACCACTGGTAAGGGTCTGCTGTCCGATCTAAGCGAACAGTTTTCTAAGCAAACGGTAAAAATCAATTTCATTTGCGATCAAATTGATTTTTACATAAAAACTGAAATATTTGCGAAATATTCTAAGTGACACCGAATATTCGGCCGCCGAATATTAGGAGCTTCGGCCGAAAGCCTAGCCGAATGTTAGGTATTCAGTATTCGGCAAAATCACTATCCGTGGCATCTCTAATAATAATGTTCCCTTTAAATAATAATAACAGCATTACAGGCGTGTTTAGCTAGATGAGAGCTGGCTAAGAGAGAGCGAGTACTACCATTACAATCCTTTTTTATATCCCGGCATCTGCCGTCTCGCTTTAGTGATCAGGATGACTACTAAAATATTCTCACAAATAAATTTTATGTAGGTACATATATCGTACATTTTCCAATATATTAATTTTTAAAAATTCATAACAGTTTTATATTATTTATTTGTCACTGGAAAACAATGGCGATCTTAAGGGGAAACCCGGTGGCAGAGAAATTTTAATAGGTGTTTTACCAAACTTGCTGTCACTGTTGCTCTCACTTCCCCGAATGCTGAGCGAAAGGGACAACAACTGCACCCCAGGCAGATAATCAATATATATCAGGAGAGGGGTTGATGGGGGATTGGAGTTGGGAGAGGGAAGGTGGAGGGGGGAAGAGTAGGTGAGTTGATTGGGGGAGAGGAGAGGGGAGCGAGAAGGTGGAGGATGCGGAGTGGGAATCCTACCATGCAAGCGAAGCCGCGGGAAAAAGCTAGTAAATAATGCATAAAAGTAAAACAATATTCAATCGAATCCCCGATATAATATTCTATTTGTATGCCTTTCTGGAAAGAAGAAAATTTTTATGCTGAAAAACTAATTATTCATATACTGAATGTATTGCGGAAACAAACAAATGATCTTAATATTTTGGAGCAATACTTACAAAGTGTGGTTTATTGTTGAATAATTAAATTAGCGCCATCTATGAACGAGCGGTTTATGAATAATTCATTTGAAATTGATTTGTTCTTTTTATTTCACAGAATCGGCAAAGATGGCCCTCCCCGTAGTGAAACAATGCTGCTGCGGCTGCTCCCTGGAGTTTGGCTCCAAGATCATCGCCTGGCTGCAAATCGTAATGCTCAATCCCTTTTTTAAATTTACTAGGAAATTCACAGCATTTCCACTTATCGACTTGAAATTTATATTCTAAGACTTTGAAATCCGTGTATCCAATGATTATCTCCTTGCTCTTCTCATACGCCCATAAGCCGCTGATTTTGGCGATACTCTCGCTGACTCCAGACAGTTGGGAGCAATTGGAACTCTTAAGCGGTACTCGTACATATTAAATTAAATTATATCACTTATTCGAAAACAAAACAGTTCAACAAGAAAATTATCGCTATTAATAAAAATAAAATATGTTTGCTTTATCTTTCAAAGTATATTTAAAGTACAAGTAAAAAAATATATTTTTTAAATATGTAATACTAAAAACAAAATAGTACTGCGGTTGACCTAGGCAAAAAAAATTGATTGGTAATCAGAAATAGGGACCAACTCAAAATCCATTATATTGAAATAAGAAAATAATCACTCTTTTGCATTATAAATAATATAATTAAAAACTAAGCAGTTAATTCACTTTTTTTAGGTAGATAGATATAATACTTTGTGAAAATGTATAATTTTCTTTTATGATATAATATATGTAATGGATTACTTAGTTAAAATCCCATTTCAAAAGCACCCACACAGAGAAAAATGATTAAAGAAAACCGTTTGGGTGGAAATTTCTCTTCGTGAAAACGATCGTCAATTTTCATTAGATTTTCCTAGAAATAGCAATGTATGCAATTCCAGAACGTGAACTTAAGTATTGGATTTGAATACTTTCAATTACTCGTTTTCAGTGTTTTTTTATGTGTCGACCACACCTCTACACCTCTAATAGCACGGTATAACAGGGAGTGTTTTGATGTACAACCAATAACTTTTCTAGAAGTAGACAGTGTGTTTGTACAAACTTGCAATTCAGATATGTAAATAATCCATTTCGAAAAGGTTTCTAGTTCCTATCGGCAGAGCAAACTGCGGGCAATAATTGGAATACTTATTATCATCAGTATTATTAATTTACTAATAAGTGCTTAGCTCGTTGTTGTTTTATCGAGAGCTTATCGCCTCCACTTGGTTGGCAATACGCGGTTAGCTTTTTAGCTCCGTACCCAAATGTCGTATGTTTTTAAATACCGAGAGCAAATAAAGATGAGTCCTAAAAAACTTAACACGAAAGAATATTTATATTTGCATACCATTTATTATCTTGCAAGAGTGCACTCAGTACAGTTTTCCTTAATAAATATATTGTACGTTTCAGTGCTGAATGGTGGAATAAAGCACCTTTTCTCTTTGAACTTTTTTTTATTTTAACGGAGTTTAGGTAACATTCGCCTTGGCGATAAGCGGGCAAGTGTGGTTTAAATGTTGCTTTAAGACCCTCCGTAATATGGCAAAGAAGATTTATTTATTTATACTGCGTTTTTACAGGTTGTTCACACATATGTGAGAACAACCCAGTTATAAAAACTCAGTTAATTATACAAATAAGATAAAGTAAAAATGTATATACAATCAATTAACCAAATAATAAATTAATAATTTTGGAACAGATAAAATAAAAATTAGATAAAAAAAAACAGTTACATATAGAATTTAACAAAAAAATCAAAGTTTACTCAAATAACAATTAAAGAGAGGCAAGATAAGAGACATAATTAGAGACAAACATGATACACATAATAATTTATCACATATTTTTCAGCAATCGGAGAGCATTTTTTTTTAATTCATATAAATTATCGACAAAAATATCTACTTCAGCACACTCTATCTTATTATACAGTCGACACATTTGGGTCAGAGGGCTAAAATAGGCGATATTGTTTTTAAATGTATTCAGGTGAAACATATTATGGTGTCTTAAGCAATGGGAATTGGGAACATTTATATCAATGTTTCTAAGACACAATGAAGTATCAAGATGGCCGTGAATTATTTTATGTAAACATATTAGATCAGTCAATTGCCTTCTGATTTTAAGTGTATTAATTTTGAAGTATTCAAGTCGCATGTCGTACGATCTAAGATGTTCATGTAATTGACATTTAAAAGATAACAGTCTTAGCATTTTTTTTTAACTGATTCTACAATGTTTTCATACTTGCAGTAATGTGGATTCCAAATAGTGCTTCCATATTCAAGTTTACTTCTAATTAAGGCATTGTAAAGGGTAAGAATTGATAGAGGATCTTTGAAAGGTTTACATATTCTATGAATAAATCCCATCATTTTAAATGATTTGCACTTAATGTCGTTAATGTGTACATCAAATATGAATTTCGAATCAAGAGTGATTCCTAGATCTCTTATGGAAAACACTTTTTTAAGAATACTATTATTTATAACATAGGAAAAATCCTTTATAATTCTGTTATGAGTGAAGTTTAAAGTGAAACATTTTTCAACATTTAAGTGCATATCATTGACAGTACACCAGTTATTGAGTGTGTCAAGGTCATTTTGAAGCAGTTGATGATCAGAAACAGATTTAATTTTACGAAAAATTTTAAGATCATCGGCGAAAAAAGCATAATCACAGTTTAATTTTGAACCAAGGTCATTTATGAATATTAGAAAAAGAAGAGGACCCAGATTTGACCCCTGAGGTACACCAGAAGTTACATTTATAGGGGATGATTTGTATCCATTAATAAATACCAGTTGCGTTCTGTTACATAAATATGATTTCACCCAGCGAAATAGGTCTCCATGTATTCCTATTTGATCAAGCTTTTTAAGTAAGATGGAGTGGTTAACTTTATCAAAAGCTTTTTGGAAATCGGTATAAATAGCATCTACTTAAATAAAGAAGATAAATAAGATACCTACATTAGTAGGTATCTTATTTATTGATTAAATGTCTACTGTGGCTCTGGTGAAAGACCACTATTCAAAATCGTAACATGCTTAAAAGAGTTTTTTTAACCGTGTTTGGTAACCAGATAAGAAAGGCCAGGTACGTACTTCCCAATCTTCCCAACCTTCAGTCGCACAACCTACTGCCCTAAATGAAGATGCCATTGTCCCACTTTCTCCAGACAGCGGGGAGCAGTTGTGGGCTCCTGGGCGATATTCACGTAAAAGAAAATATGTATCTCATCACAGAGAAATTGCAACCGACCGACGATAATACAGTGCCATTCCTTAATTAATATATTGTGACTGTTTGCAGGTTGGCGGAATATTAATGCTAATCGCTGGCATTATGGCGGCTGTAGGAGGAGGCAGCGGAAGCTCAGAGCACCCTAGCGCTGGCGGTGGATCGTCCGTCTCCCAACTCCTTAGCGGAATCCTGAGTCTCATATTCGGATTCGTTCTGCTGATGGGCATCCAGAAGGTAAGACACTTGTTCAGTAATGCTAACTGTGATAGTTCGAGCTAAGAGACATACACGGCTCTAGTGTAGTATTCAAAGAGGTTATATTTATCCAAAATAACTCGGTAGCATATTTTGTATATTGGGTCTTCCTTGGTTGGTAGAGATGACAAGAGATTTTGTGAGCATGATAGTCCTACACACTTGTTCCTGATTATAAACCCGTCGTCCCGTGGGTCGGTAAGGCTAAGAAAAGGGCAAGGAATCGACATAGATTGTTAGATCATTTTTTTACAATAACTCCACACAGGAGCCCATCGGGGCCTGTGTCATCTTTGAAGATGCTGTGTGGAGGAGAGGAAGGTGAGAACATGTTGTAACCAGTAATTTTATTATTTTATGTATTTATTTGTACAGCGCCCTTGAGGTGATTTTTCGCGAAAACGGCGCTATATAAATTAGCCAAATATTATTATTATTAGGAGGGAGGAAACACAGAGGCCGGCAAATTGTTCCACAGCCGAGTTGTTGAACTCAAGAACGAATCATTATTATTATTTCTTTTCCTTCTTCATTCCCTTCAGCCTCACAACTCACAAAATACCCCAATTGGGAATGCCATACACCATAATACTGGCTCCGGTTAGTAGTGAGCAGTTGAATACACCGTATTCAGAATGAGGTAACCACAGAACTTAGTAAGTAAGCTTGGTCAGCAGAAAAAAATATTTTTAAATTCGTTATTTTTTTATTTATTTGAATCTTATGAGAGTTAGGACTTCTCTATCTTACTTAAGTGGTCTATTCCAAACTTTAGATAGTTTAGATCCCGACACTCCAAATGGCCGAGTCAATGAAGATTATATGTCGGAAATAATTCCCTTCAAGCTGGATTTTTAACAGATGGTAGAACATCTTTAATAATGATAATAATAATATTTGGATGATTTGTATAGAGCTGATTTTGTGAAAAATATCACCTCAAGGGCGCTGAATACCTTTAGCTGCTTTAGACATGTATAACAAAAGTCCCTGGTTTTTCCCCAAGCGCTTCCCATAATTAACCCAAATATAGTCGTTTTTATCATGACTCACGACGAATAACGCAGTTGGATGGTTTATTCAGCCATTTATCATTGTTTGTCATGAGTTTGTCATAATCACAGCAATTGGATAACCATTGTCACAAGAATCTATTTTTAGTAATGTAAGATAATGGATAAGGGTATTCCTCAGTAGAAATGCATATGTATTTATCACCGGAACATACGCGTTCGCTGTGATTACAAGTAGGTACTTGTTTCTGGCAAGTGTTAACATGGTAATCATTTTAAAAGAACTTTATATATATAAAAAAAAACTTGCAATGGAACTCAAATTATAGCTGAATGTTAGAGTTATTTATAAGACGGAGAACTATAGAAACTATTTTGTATTTGTTCTGCGCCTTGAGATCATTTTTCACTAAAACGGAGCTATGCAAATCATCCAATTATTATTTTTTTTATCGATCACATGAAAGCATCTTTCATTTGTGTAGTGATCTTTAGAATGGCTTCTAATGGAACACTTGGCTCATTACTACACTTAGCACCGGGGGTAGGCCTCGTCCAACCCGCAGTATTATTACACGCGACCACTGCTCTCCTCGGTTGACAGCCACATCCCCCACTCAGTGTACGTGAGACAAATGTACCATATTTATTGCATAGATACAAACACTACAATTTGCCTTTGGCGTTGCCGCCAACAAAGGATCAAGAAAACAAGCATAATTCACAATGCCGAACAACGCAACAGTAGTAATAAACGCTCACAATCAAATAATAACACATTTTATGTTCTTTTTATCAATATTTTAAGTATTCAACGAAACAAATATGAAAATTCCACATTCCTAGCTAATATAGTTACGAAAAAAAATTACAGACGACAAAAGATGTAAAATATTGTCGGCCATCTTAAATGGATGAAATAAAGCCTCGTGTTAAACACCCCTAACGGACGTAAGGTGAATTTTATGACTGAAATTGAAATGCTGACAGAAATTTTATGTCGAAGGTAATAGGGAAATTTTGGATTATCACAAAAATATCGGAGAACTCCTTTCCACCATCAAGTGATTGACTAAACCAGTACCCATTATGTAATGAATGTTTATCGGTTTACATTGTGGTTTGTGTTTGAACTTTCAGTTGTAGATATATAGGTCCGTCGTAACGTCTCTCTTTCTTGTGAACAACGCTTACTACAGAAATATACGTTACAACCTAAGAGTAAGGATATTAACCCTCAGACCTCGGGCCTATATTGTCGGAAGGTCAAAATATTTCCGCTTTGCAATAAAATTCAAATAAATGAAATATTTCTGAACGCATTCGAAAACTAAAAACCGTTTTTGAAAGGCAATAAAATACGCTTTCAAATTTTATAATTTGAAATACATGTATAATTTTTTTAAATATAAAAATGTTGATTGCACACATAAAAAAAAGTTTAAAGAATGGCTCACCTTGCATTTTTTTTTACTAAAATGAATAATAATAACTAAAACAAATTAAAACATAGGTACATAGTTTATTAGGCAAATGCATTATAAAAACGTTATTGTTTTTTTGTCATTTCACGTAAAAATAATAAAAAAAGTTTTTTTTTCAAATCCAGTCGGAAATTTTAGTTTTATAAAGGTGTACATTTTAATAATTTTGTTGTGAACTTTTATATTTGAATGCAAAGCGAGGTGTTTTCTCTTCCAACACCGACCATATTTCTAACCATGGTATTATTAAGGGGACACGAAGATTTCTATGAGTTGTTCTGAAAAGCGAACAAATTAGCCTGGGGGGTTAATAGTTCCATGGTTACATCGGAGTTCCATCGGGTAGGTTAAGTACATGTTATAGCCTAGGACACACCCCAATTTGTATTTCTCGGCACTCCCTGCGCGCATAAACCATGTTTAACGCGATGTTTTATGGAAAATCATTGTGTTTCATTCACTTTTATTGATTTAGCTGACTTTTATGTATGTCAGATTCCTAATAATTGTCGACTTTTTTATGGAGCACAAAGTAATTGAACACTTTCCATATTATCTTCTACTAGTTAGGCGTTGATGAGTTAGAAATATACAGTATTTATTGTACATAACTGAACTGCCTCAGTAACAATATTTTATATTTGTTTAAAGATAAATTGAAGATGTCCACTAACTTGGTATAATTGTTTCCATCCGTTAGTATTCTGGGCAAAGAGGAATACATGGTAGTTAGTTCCAGAATTACTACTGCACTGAAATAAATCCTGACTTCTAGTATTACGTAGTGGAATCCGGAAGTTTATCAATTCGAGCAATACCAGACTGTTAACTAAATCATTGAGAATTTTATACAGAAACACCAAGTCGGTGAAAATTCTTCTGTCTGACAATTTGAGCATATTCATAATAACATTTAAAATAGAGTTGTAGTTCAACTTAATAGGCCACTTGCATGGATTTCATAACGACTTGGAAAAAATCGTGTGGATAGATATTTTTATTAAGATTACGAAAATGTTAGTAAATTTTTTTAGAAATGTACAGTTAATATTCTTATTTTTATTATAATTTACAAGTATAGTACATTGGATTTAGTAATATAGACGTTGTACCTTATAATGATTTATGATCAATAAGATGGATCAAGGAAAAAAATATTTATGAGATGTAATATTTTTGGTATGCTTCGTTATTCTCTTCTTTCTTCGTTTTTTTTTTTTTAAAACGATTTTCGGCTATGTAATTATCGTTTTTTTGCACCTATAAAATTATGTCCCATCTTTCCGGTTTATAGAAAAGGGTCTGATTTTTCGGATTGAATTTTTCAAAAAATCCCCAGGGTTTCAAAAATACGATAAAAAAATATATACGGAATATCTTAATATATTTGCCTAAACCGGAAAAAAAATTAAAAGAAAAACGTGATGCAAGTGGCCTATTGCTGGATCACCCATTTTAAAATTAAGAAAACGTTAGAATTGGTTTTGTTTTCTTTCAACGACTTGTACACGTATATTATAATATGGGTGCCGGACGGGAGAATTGTACTCGTGTTGATTTCTAACATATTATGCAAAATATAACAGTTTAATAAACTTTATATTTTTATATTATATTGTTACAAATCAAATAATGTAAACAGTAATTTTTAACTTATTTTGAACATCAAGTGCGCAAAATTCTGCTTGAAGGGGTAGGAGAGGGGGATGTGGGTAGTTATACGAAATCTCTTGTAGACAGTAACCTTTTTCATGTTTTAAAAGTAAAGTGTGCAAATTTTTATCTATTCCGAATAGCGCCCTTAAGGTGATTTTTCACAAAAACGGCGCTATATAAATCATCCAAATATTATTATTATTATTATTAAAACTCTAGATTTGTATAGAAATAAAGCCTGGCCACCAGGCCGCTTTCCCGCCGCTCTCTACTTAATAATAATACTAGCTGACCTGGTCACCTTGCTGTAGCTAACAAAAAACAACGCCATCTACTAGATGGTTACCCAACCTTTTAACTCACACCGCCATCTGTTAATTTGCATACAAATCAAATCCATACCACCCGCTTGCCAGCCCGCACATCCACCGCATACAGACATTTTCCTTTAATTATATATTTCAATCTATTGGTGAAAACCGCACGAAAATCCTTTCTGTAGTTTTTGAATTTATCGCGCGCAGACAGATAGACGCGGTGGTGACTTTAATTTATAATATGTGGAGATAGAGAATGTAGACAGAAGATATAGTGACCGACCGAAGGTTCGGTTGGTTTCGGCAAGTTTCGGCAAAAAAATCTAGTTTCGGCACCAGTTTCGGTTTTGGCATAAAATCTGCCGAACCTTCGGCGCACCGAAACTCTGCGTTCGTGATTTATCGCGCGTCGTTCGGCTGACTTTGGATGAGTTCGTGGCTCGTGTGTCACCCGCCATCATCAGCTGAGTTCATTTAATACGTGTAATGAGAATTTTGTGATTGAACGGAATTACAATTAAAATACATAGTCAATAATTAATGAGGTCCTTCATTTATAATGTAAATGTTGATTGACATTTTTTTGTTCCAAGAAGTAGTTAGCATGTTTTGTTATTTTTTATAAGTTTTCTTCGTTTTGTAGCAGTAATATAATTTTTTTTTTTTCACAAACTTCAATTATTGCTTTTTTATTTCATTTAACACGTGTTAACTGTCTGTATAAGTGTAAAAAATAAGCCAAATTTCAATAAACAATAGATTTTTAACATGTCTAAAAAAGTTTCGGTTTCGGTAGAAAGTCCTGTTTCGATCGGACAGTAAGAACTAAGAAGATATTCCCAGCTGATGCCGCTACTCTTTTCTCACATTACACATTTTCAGAGCAAGAGAAGAACTTGAAGGATTATTTCTGATTAGCAATTAATATTCCATTAATATTATAATATTCGAGAAAACAACCTGAGCCGAACCACGAATGACGGGAAAGGGAAACAGAGTAAACAGCATTTCGCGCCGTTTTTTCTCATGGACATAACTTATTTCGCCTTATACGAAAAAAGTTTCACCACTTTTAAAAGATGGAGAGCTCATTTGATACGTACACCCCACAATTTGTCATAATATAATACGTACTTATCTCTGTGGTACTTAAAAGTAAGCCACATGAGGATTGCAAATTTATAATATTTGGAGCAAAACTTGGGCTTTATGTTTTTACATTGACCTTTTCTCGAGACATCCACTTGAGGCAATACTTTAGTTTCTAGTAATAAATCGTAAAAGAACTCTCATCTCCATCTAAAAAAAAAACAGCGTCATCAAATATTGTTTGATATTTATTGACAGTTTCCTGGGAACCCTATTGAGCTCAGGTAGGTACCTATTCTTTTGGAGAGCGTTTTAATTTTTTTTATAATATCGACTTAACCATCTGTCTCATTCACAGAATAAGGAAATCTATTTTATTAGAACTTCTTTATTCAAATAATAGAATAGTATGTATGAGACGATGTATGAATGTGAGTGAGGCAAAGAGTGTGTGCCAAGACCGAGTTGTTTGGCGGTCCGTCCTCTCTGCCTATCCCTTCGGGGAAACGGCGTGATGGTTAGTTAGTTAGTTAGTTTTCTTTATTCAACAACCAAAGTATCTTGAATGTGTAACTCATCAAAGTTTCTTTATTTAACACTTTATTAACAGACGTGTATTATTATTATTTTTACTTTAACCTTTGAATTTTAACCTTTTGATAACCAAAAAGCCATTTTTCGAAAATGTCATATCGCAACTCCGTCTAATTTTCCAAAAAAATGGTCCTTAGAACGATCATTATTTTGTCTTCACAGTGTTCAAAGCATTCTTCTCATTGGGATAAAAAAAATTATCCCGGCTTCGAAGGCTGCAGCATACTTACTGGAAAATTAGTGTAACTTTTGAAAGGTTCGTGTTTTGTGACAGAAAAATAATGTAAAAATTATTTAGTTACAGCAATCTGGTAAAAAAAAAATACATCAATTTTCCACGACACGAAAATGATTCGACATGACACGTTATGAGAAAGACCAATTTTTAAATTAAACTTTTTCGTGTCACGTGACATATATATGTTAGAAAAATAACTTTTTATAAGTATTTTCGCTCAGAGATACGGTTTTAACTCCCACAAAGTTTTTTCACCTCGGCCTGATTTGTTCGCTTTTGGGAACAACTCATAAAACTCACATAGAAATCTTTGTCTCTCCTTTACTATCCATGACGAGAAATATATGTTAGAAAGAGAAAACTCCACGCTTTATATTAAAATCTAAAACTTTGCGACAAAATAATTCAAATGTACACCTTTATAAAACAACGTTTCTGACCGCCATTTGAAAACAAAATAAACTTTAGGAATTTCTTACTAATTAATTTTAAAAGAAACAAAAAATTAAGGTGACGCCAGAGCTATGTTAACAATTACTAAGACCAGCTATGACTGCACGCTAATGCTAAAAGGAAATTTTAACTTAGTAGAAACCATCAAAAGGAGATCAGAGGATGAGGATGAGCTAAAAAAACATTTACTTTTAATCCGTAAAGTCCATTTGTTCGGTTTTCGGAACAACTCATACAGGTCACATATAAACCGTTTTGTCAAAGATAGGTGACAATAATGTTTGTAATGGGTTTGTCTAATAAAATGTGTGGGTGTGTTTTTCGTTATCAGTAGGTAATTTTAGTTAGAAAAAACGTAAAGTGAGCCATTTTTAAAACTTTTTTATGTTCCATTCAAAAAAGATTTGTTATATTTATTTCGCTTTGAAAGCGTATTTTTTCAATTTTACAAAAAAATTTTTAGTTTTTGGATACATTCAGAAATATTCCATTTATTTCGATTTTATTGCAGAATGGAAATATTTTGCTTTCTGACAAAATATGCCCGAGGCCTGTAACATAATATCCATAATTCATCTGCTTCAAGTTAATTCATGCTTCTTCAAGATCACAACATCTCCGTCCGTATGTGCTGACATTTGTGTATTTAGGTACATTTAGATTTTTATGCCTCACAATTTTAAACGGATTTTCAGTTGTGTGTTGTGTGGTGGTATAAGTGGTTTGACAATTGTAGTCCATTCGGACTACGGAGGTTGTTGATACAGTTCGTGTGCCACTGTTTTATATCCGAAGCCCGACAGAAATAATTTTACATCTCTTGCAACCAGGGTTGCCAGGTGTTCGGTATTCTACCGAACCGTTCGGTATTTTAGCACCGTGTTCGGTGTTAGTTTGTAATTAAATAGACTCAATTATAAGGTACATATGTATTTTATTGTCAGGTAAACAATACACTAGTTAACTCAATTACAAACAGAAGAAAAATAACAAAAGAAGATTGTTCCGGAACTATCAGTGTTGCCAGCATCAAATATTCCAACACCCTCCCTATTTGATGATACCCTGATTGCAAATGCATCTCATCAATTTCTCTCTATCTAAAGCTTTGGTGAGAGAGTCGGCTACCATTTTAGTTGTAGGGATGTATTTGAATTCAATTAGTTGGCATTGGATCTTCTCACGAAGGAAGTGATGTCGCACATCTATATGTTTGGTTCTGGCTTGGTAACACCCATTCACGGCTAGATTTGCCGCTCCCTGGTTGTCCACGTGGATAACTGTAGGAATGTCATATACTGCACTGTCGATTTCCTGAGCCAGACCTCTTAACCACAATGCCTCCTGTGTCGCAGCAGACATGGACATGTACTCTGCTTCGGTTGTCGATAGCGCCACAGTTGGTTATTTTTTGTCCCCCAAGAAACAGCTCCTTTACATTTAGTAAAAACGTAGCCTGTCACAGATCGCCTTTCGTCACAATCACTGGCCCAATCAGCATCACAGCATCACAGAAACCAACAATTGAAGAGGGTGTGCATCCATCAAACTCCAGTTTCCAATCTGCAGTACCCTTTAAGTAACGCATAATTCGTTTGACTGAAGCCCAGTGCGCTTGACCTGGATTATTATTGAAACGACTCACATAACTAACTGCAAATGAAATGTCAGGTCGGGTAACCCATTTGCTGTTTAAAGGTTTTCTGCCAGATGGAAGATCGACCAGTTCCCATGTGTTGTTATCCATTTGTGATTCCATTTCACGGTCCATTGCTTCAATCCAAAATTGTTTATCTGGTCGCACCATTGCCTCCTCAATGGTCAAGGGATCTGAGGGTTCATTACTAACACCAGTATAAACCACAAAATCATAATATTTTTTGGGAAGGTTCCTAACCCTGTCCTGCCTTCTTAGACCAGACTGTAAGTCTGCAACGTGCGGATTTAGCAAGTGTCCAGTATCCCGTATATCCGCATTGTCCTCTGAATCCACTGAGCCAACTTTTTCGGGTGAGTCCTTAGAAACAATATCTTCATTTATTGGGAACATTCATCTTCCGCTGCAGGAAAGAAAGATCCTCTTGAATTATCCTTTATTTTATTTTTATTTATTTATTAGAGATAATATATTACAAAATTATTACATAAAATTTATAATACATTACTCCCAATGAGTTTAATAAAACTCATTTCGGGAAGGACAACATTATACATCTAAAGGAAAATTATTTTTACATAAGAACACGGAAATCAATGAACAATACATAGATTTTTAAATGGACTAGACACACTTGATACAGGTAATTGAAGAATATACAAGAGTTACAAAGGAAGACAGATAAATTCGTCACTGGTTAATAAAGTTGCTGAGAAAATATCCTTTTAGAGCCTTTGCCAATATTTTTTTGTTTGATTCTGGTAGTTTTAGGACATTAGGTAATGCGTTGTATTGCGTATGTGCGATGTATTGTATTGTAGATGACGATAGGTGTATTTGATTTTGTGATCGTGTTTTGTGCTGGTGTATATCGGAATTAAAGGCTGGTTTAGTGGTGGTGTGTGACGAGTGTTGAATTATTTGTAGGATGGCAGTGGTGATGCTATATTTTGGCAGAATGGTAAAGGGAAGAATTTGTGTCAGTGAGTATATGTCTTTGACATGCGTATCCCATGGTAGATGGTATATATTTCTTATGGCTCTATTTTGGATTACTTGTATTTCAGATATTTGTTTCTTAGTAATGGTGCCCCAGATACTAACCAGATAACTTAGGTGAGAGTGGATCAGAGCATAATATGTGGCACGCAGTAAAGCTGTGGGGAGGACATCTTGAAGTCGATAGAGTATCCTGTTTCCCTGTGAGGAGTGAAACTCCTTCCTCATTCTCAGAGAAAATGACATCTCTTGATGCAAAAATACAATTATTGTTAGGGTCATACAAACGATAAGCCTTGGACAGAAGACTATATCCCATCATAATGCATGGTTTTGATTTAGGGTCTAACTTTTTTCGTTGTGCATCCGGAATGTGTGCATAGGCTTTGCAGCCAAATACCCTTACATGTTTTACAGTAGGTTTTCTTCCTGACCACATTTCCTCGGGAGTTTTATCCACATTTTTGCTGGGCGAACGATTCATCAAATAGACTGTAGTGAAGACTGATTCAGCTCAAAAAATATTTGGGAGGTTAGCTTCAATCAAAAGACACCTGGCACGCTCCAGGATTGATCTATTCATTCTTTCCGCCCGACCATCCTGTTCCGGTGTGTATGGAACCATGGTTTGGTGTTCAATATCACAATCACGCAGGATTTTGTCTAATCGCTTGTTGCAAAATTCCCCTCCATTTTCAGTACGAAGAGTCTTGATTCTCTTTCCAGTTTGCGTTTCAACATGTTTTTTAAGTGTTTCAAAACACTCTGGCACCTGATCTTTTGTCACAAGAAAATATACAAAGGATTTTCTACTGAAATCATCCAAAAAAGTGAGAATATATCTAGAGCCAGATAATGAATTTGTCTGCATTGATCCTACACGATCTGAGTGGATCACTTCAAGTAGTCTTGCAGCTCTAGAGTTGCTCGATTGGAAAGGCAACCTGTTGCCCTTCCCTTTCACACAAACTTCACATACATCTGGTGGGTTACACGAGGAAAACTGAATTCCATGAACTAATCCATTTTTCAATTTATTTAAACTGTCATAATTTAGGTGGGCCATTCTTCTGTGCCAAAGAGTGCTATCATCAGCTTTTGTTTGAACAGCGAATCCAACATTGCTTTGCACTTCCAATTTAAATAAATTATTTACTAGTGATGCTGTTCCAATTATTTGATTGTTACGATTTAAAATTTTTGCTCCAGTTGAATTAAAAACCACAGAATTACCTTTGCTAACAATTTTACTAACAGATAGCAAATTTACTTTCACTTGTGGAACATAAAACACATCACCTACATTTATTGTTTCTCCACAAGATGTGATTAATTGCAGGTTTCCAACTGTGTTGCTGATCATTTGATCACCATTGGCAGTAGTGATACCTAACTGGGAAGATTTTTTGATTTTATTTAATAAATTATTATCAGTCATTGTTAAATGTGCAGAAGCCCCCGAGTCGAGAAACCATTCATCATCTGATTTAGAAGTCACGGAAAAAGCAGTATACATTGAACTTTGTTTGTTTCCACAGTTTTTTGTATCAAATGTCACCTCACAGTTTCGGGCTATATGACCATTTCTGTTGCATCGGTAACAGCGGGGTCCCTTTTTATAATCTGCAGGGTTGGGAGTAATTATTTCCTCCGATCTGTTTCTGGATGAACTGTTTTCTGCCGCCTCACTGGAACTGCGACTACCCGATCCAGAAACACTGTATTTTACCCATCTGGGCGATCCAGATCCGTACATAGCAATGTCATTGGGATTTTCTAATGTTGAATTATTATGCGCAACATCTTGTAGCAATTTTGTCTTTATTGCATCCCCAGTCACTTTTATTCCAGAGCTCTCTATGCCCATAATCATGGGGGTGTACTTTTCTGGAAGCCCCACAAGAAGAATGGTACCTATCCATTCATCATCAACTTTCAAACCAATATTAGTCAATTTCAGGGCAGTAGTAATAATTTTATCGACGTAATCTTCAACAGACTTACAGTTTTCTAACTTTTTTGTAATTAGGGTCCTTAGTAACACGACGCGCCGTGTAAGACCTTTATCGTCGTAAGCAGTAGCAAGATTGTCCCAGGCTTCTTTCGCGGTTGTAGCAGACTGGACATGAACATAGTTAACAGGTTCAATCAACAAAACAATCTTGGAACGACATTTTTTAACATTTTTCTGGTCTGATTCCGTACCTTCGACACATTCCCATAATTCCTAGTATTCTAAATATGCTTGAGCAGCGAACTTCCAGATGTCATAGTTCTCACGGCCCCTCAGCTTATCAATAGGGAGTTGGAACGACATTGTTCGATTCAAATGTTAATCACAATTTTATACTAAAAGTCATTGATCACAACACAGTGTCTTTAAGCATGATGTGGCCCATAACCTGTTAGTTTGTAATTAAATAGACTCAATTATAAGGTACAGACTATTTTATTGTCAGGTAAACAATACACTAGTTAACTCAATTACAAACAGAAGAAAAATAACAAAAGAAGATTGTTTCGGAACTATCAGCGTTGCCAGCATTAAATATTCCAACATTCGGTATGACAAAAATAGCGAAGTATGGGTGGTTCGGTATTTTTTCCTGATTAATTTTTCTCCCTAATAAACGATTCAAATGATGTTGCGTAGCATCCCTACTTAGTTTGCTGTTATCGAGCCATTTCGCGGATTAGTGTTACACATCGGGTGACTACGTACTTGCGTAAGTGTGAATATTCGAATAATTTGACTGCTTACATTGTTCCAAATCCGACAACCCCCCCCGGGTTTTTATTTGCTTGCTAAGGTACTACCGAAATTCACCTCGAAATTTTTTTTTGCTCACTGTTCTGTATATATTTGGAAAAAACCTAGCAACCCTGCTTGCAACACAGATTTTAAAATAAAATTCCAAGACATTTGGAGTGCTGCCAACTAGCGTTTACAATAAGCGATATTATAACCCACGTCATGCCTCGTTTAGATCATTCAGGGGAAATATGTAAACTAACAAAATCTTAGAGGTATCAACACTTTGTTAAGAGGTAAGATTATGCAGGAATCAATGTTTACAACAACAACAAAAAGTTGATAAGTGAATACAAACCATTTTTATTTACCAATGCTCGACACATTCAACTTTGCTGTCGGTCAAGGGGTGAACTAACGGATGAATAAAAAACTATTCAATTTGTATTAGAACAACTCTCTCTTTATAACTTTTGAAGGTTATTCCCATCAATGTAATATTTCATTGACTAACTAACCATCACGCCGTTTCTCCGCAGGGGTAGGCAGAGAGGACGGACCGCCAAACCCGTTCTTGATACACACTCTTTGCCTCACTCACATTCATACATTGTCTCATACATACTCTTTTATTATTCGGAATTTTGACATGGCCTGACTCAAGTATCTGATTCACTTGATCGTGCCGCGTCTTCCTCAGGCGTCCCCGACTTCTCCTACCATTCACATATGCGTCATACATTGAGGAAAATAATTTTTCTCAGGACCTATGTCATCTGGGATGCTGTGTGGAGGGTCTTTTTGAGGAGAGGAAGGAATGAACATTGGTCTTGAAGAGACCCATGTTGTAGGAAGGAGGAAACACAGAGGCCGGCAAATCATTCCACATCCGAGCTGTTGAACATAAGAACGAGTCGAAGAAACGACCCGTTCTTATGTGACAAATGTCAACCGTGTACAAATGTTGGGCACGCGTTTGGCGTGTTTCCCGACTATGCACCGGTGCCGAAGGGATCAATGATGCTAGTTCCTCGGAGCATCTTCCACTGTAATAACGGTAGAACAAGGATAGCATTCCCACCCGACGCCTGTGCTCTAAAGATTGCAATCCGTCTGTTAAGATGGGAGAATCTATCAAACGGACCGCCCGTTTCTGCACAGAGTCGAGGGTATTTTTCAGGTATTTTGGAGCTCCAGACCAGAGATGGCTGCCAAATTCAACCATGGGGCGCACTTGTGATTTGTACAGGGTTAGCAGTTGTGCACTATTAAAGTATCTGCGGGCCCTATACAGTACGCCCAGTTTCTGGGAGGCTAACTTTACTTTGGCTTCGATGGAGCCCCAATACCTGAGCTGGTCACTTAGGGTTACACCAAGCATATCAATGGAGGGCTGTTCGGAAGATTGCTTCCGTTGAAGACGACTAGATTTTCATTTCGATCCCTTTTAAACGTAATTAGACAAGATTGGGTCTTTGAAACATTAACCTTTAACTGCTGACGTAATTTTTTTTTACATATACTCTGACGTGGGGGCCTGGGCGGCCTGTTACTTTAAATGTGCATGTATGATCCATGAAAATTGTAAGGTACAAATTATTATTTATTGGACAATTTAGATATTAAAAATCACTTGATATCAGAAATCAAAATTTCTTGAAAATGACTTTAGCCGTGTTTGGTGACCGGATCTGAATAGCCAGGTACTTCCCAACCTTCCTCTACCCCACATCCTTCCCCTCCCCACTACCTTCAGCCTCACAACATACCCCAATTGGGGATGCCATAGTCTCACTGGCACCAGACGTTAGCAGTTGAGATTCTCTGTATTTTTTATTAAACTAAATAAAAGCAATGAACTCACTTTTATTATAATATTTCAATAGTGTCTCGAATAAACAATATATATAAAAATTTAATAAAGTTGTTTATATTTATTTTTAAATGGTAAAAATCAACTTCTAAAAAGTCACTTAAGTACCTGGTGACGATAGGTCAGAGATGCCAGCAAAAAAAAAATCGAGATTCAAGATTTCAAGATTTTTGTTTATACATTACAAATGATAATACATGCAAGGTTATAAAATGATTCATATTTTATTCTACTACTCCTTATGTTGAGCTCTAGGAGCTCGTGTTTATGGGAGGAGTAATTACATGCAAAAAATAATAATAATGTTCACTGTGTAAACAATTATCAAAGAACTTATGAAATAAATATCTTAGATAGGTACACAATTTAGACAAAAATAGTTAAATAAATTAAAATGAATTTACTTGCAGAAATTTAACTTTAAAAATTTCTAATTTAAAACTTACAGCTCTGGCGTCAGTAAATTCGAAGCTACTGAGAGAGGAGTATTTCGGTATTATTATTGTTGCTTACTGGAGCGGCCCCCACGTCAGCAGTTAAAGGTTAAATTCAACGAGATTATTTTTCCCCAAGAGAAAACACTCTCGAGGTAACCGTCCATTCTTTGCTTCAAAGCCATACGAGCTATTGGAGTTTGTGAGCCCTTTGGGGGCTTGTCAAAAAAAGCTATCATGGACTGTACTGTCATCCGCTTAACAATGAATTGGTGCACATGTCAAAAGGTCATAAATGTGCAACAAAACAAAGTCGGAGACAGAACCGATCCCTGTGGGACGCCAGCATTTATTGAGTGCGAGGAAGAGATGAAACCATCGACTACCGTCTGAGTCGACCTCTCCCTCAAGAAGTCGGCAATCCACATACACATAGATGCGGGAAGTCCGTAAGAAGGCAGTTTGTTGACAAGTCCTCGGTGCCAAACCCGGTCAAAGGCCTTGGAAATGTCCAGTGCAACCGTTCGAGTCTCGCCGAAACGTTCCAGGCATCGCCCCCAAACATGCGTCACATACGCGAGAAGTTCACCGCACGAGCAGTTCCGCCGGAATCTGTATTGACGGTCGTTAATAATTTTGTTCTTGTGAGCAGTTTGTCGTTGATCACACGTTCCATCACCTTAGACAGAACTGATGTGATCGCTATGGGGCGGTAGTTGGCCGGGTTGGAGCGGTCACCCTTCTTTGAATAGGATGGATAACCGCTTTCTTCCAACCAAAGGGCACAGAGCCAGTCTTCAGGGACATTTTAATCTTACTTTCTTAATCTTACTTTACTAATCTTTCTTAATCTTACTCATTGTTCTTACATCAGCCTTACATTATTTGCAGATATCCACATTCATCACACGATCAATCGTGGTTTTACCACACATACGCCTCAGGGATCTCGTTTCAACAGCATTCAGTTTACTTTCATCCTTCCTCTGCCAGTTCCATGCCTCACTGCCATACATCAGGGTAGTACCATGACTCTATAGTGGGCTGTTAGCTTCATTTCATTTGACAATTTTTTATTAGCGCCACAGAAAACACCAATAATCTAAACGAAAATTTGAAAGAGAACAAGACACGGAAAAATGAAAAAAATTACAAGTATGCAGTTTACACCCGGTAGAAGTGAAATATTCAGAAAACTAAAGTAGACAAGAGTGGGGAGACTACGAAACACCGCACAAAGAGGAGACCGATCTCATTTTTTCGCAGGCTGAATCGTATAGATGTACAAATTTGTTTTTTTTTGTTAGTGCAAAAACTTATCACATGGAAGTTCGGAGATCTTCGCCGCGGTGGAAGTGAAAAGTGAGAAAGGGACTGTTGGGGATCCCGGGGGGGGGGGGGGGGGAGGAGGACGCGGTTCAATTTGTAATTACGAAGTGTCACCACAAGTATAATCTCATCCCATCTTTTATAGATTTTTCTCCCCCTGATTCTCGGACTCGTTAGTTTTAGTTTGGCACAGTTTTTTTAGTCATGCTTAAAAAAATATTTTAGATTGATTCACACACAGAATTTAAAAATAGTAATTTAAAACACAAACACAGTGCAGACATGAATCTTTCAAGTTGGGAATAAGGCTTCTGAATATTTTTTTAGTTCTGAGGAAAACACATTGAACCCTTGTACCTACATTTTTAGTTCAGAGGAAAACACATTGAACCCTTGTACCTACATTTTTAGTTCAGAGGAAAACACATTGAACACTTGTACCTACATTTTTAGTTCAGAGGAAAACACATTGAACCCATGTACCTACATTTTTAATTCAGAGGAAAACACATTGAACCCTTGTACCTACATTTTGAATTCAGAGGAAAACATATTGAAACCTTGTACCTACATTTTTAGTTCAGAGGAAAACACATTGAACCCTTGTACCTACATTTTTAGTTCCGAGGAAAACACATTGAACCCTTGTACCTACATTTTTAGTTCAGAGGAAAACACATTGAACCCTTTTACCTACATTTTTAGTTCAGAGGAAAACACATTGAACCCTTGTACCTACATTTTTAGTTCAGAGGAAAACACATTGAACCCTTGTACCTACATTTTTAGTTCGGAGGAAAACACATTGAACCCTTGTAACTACATTTTTAGTTCAGAGGAAAACACATTGAACCCTTGTACCTACATTTTTAGTTCAGAGGAAAACACATTGAACCCTTGTACCTACATTTTTAGTTCAGAAGAAAAGACATTGAACCCTTGTACCTACATTTTTTAAACTGACTTTTTAATTACGCCATTTGTCCGCATAGGTAGGAGGAGAGGATTGATCCAAACATAACTCTGTCTTGGCATACACTCTTTCCTTAATTCATATTTGTACTCGTACATCGTCTCACATGGGAACTCTTCTGTTTCTGACTCCCGATTTATTATGAGCCGACTTAAGCATTTGATTCACTTGATCGTGTCTCTTCATCGGGCATCCCTGACTTCTTCTGCCATTAACTCCCAGGCATCAAATCTAGACATGGCGTGTCTTACAAATTTGGTCGAATAATTCGGCCCACAATGGTCTAAAGATTGTGCAATGTTTTTGCACCTCTTTTTATTTGTAAACAGTTTTAAGGTAAAACCCATGCATTTACTTGCTTTAATCTTTATTAATATATTAAACAAAGTCGGGTTAATTACACCATTTATAACTCAAGAACGGCTGGACTGATTTTTATGATCTTTGATTTGTTGGATTTGTTTCAGAATAGCTATTAAAACATTGGAAAAATTCATGACAAAAAAAAATTATGAAGAAAATTCTTTTCCTCATGCATTATGTATGGAACGAATTCTCATCTTTTGAAAGAGCTGCAGCAATATTGTGATAAATATAATATTGAATAGTGAGTGACTTCCAAAAATTCAAAAACGTCAAATGTCAATGCGCTGATTGTTTTGCTTTTGTTCTTAAACATATAATGCTGCCCATCTTTCTTACACTCTACATGTTAATAGTAAAAAATGAGACGAACGGTGAACGTATGTCTGCACCCCTCCAAAGGAAAAATACAAAAATTATAATAAATCTCCCTAACTCGTATAAAGAAAATGAAATGCAATTTCCGTAAGTAAGTGGAAAAGTAAGAAAATCATAAAAACATAAATCTGTACACACGCTATCTCTGATACTGACAAAAACAAAATACGGACATTTGCGCATCGATAATCGCTTCGTTGTGTAATTTTTAACGTAATAAAAAACCTGAATTCAGCTAATAAGTTAACACAACAGTTATTCATTCTGAGGCGGTAAGTTCCTCGGGTCAGCTAGTAGGTAATATAATAATAATGTAACATTTGTGTAAGACAGTTTTGTATTATTTAACTGTATTATTTATGTGGAATCTAAGTTGATTTCAGAATATATATTATGATATTGTTACTACTATAATCACCTCCTTATTAGTGTTGACTGATTTATTACAGCTTAAATTGTCATTGTCTTCTTAGATCGGTCAGTGGATGAGTTGGCATCGCGTCTGGGTCCCACCCAGGCGTCGCGTTTTCGATTCCTCAGCTGGCTAAGTCCTCCGCCACAACGCAAGCATTTTCCGCTTACCGTGGTTGTAGTAGGAGATTGTCAGGTTATTCGTAACTCGGAAATGTTTGTCTTTATTTTTAAATAAATTAAAAAACACTCTGTTTCTTTATTTACACCCATTTCCAACGCTCTTTTTAGCCTTATTTTTGAAAAGTATGTTTTACTAAATAAGTTTATTTTAATTTTCAGAAACGTCCCGACTATATCAACGCTTGGGTTATCATCAACCTGATTGGAATAATCCTGTATATCATCGGCGCCATTGTTTCTGCAATCGCCCTTATGGTGGCAGGAGCTATCCCCGCTGGAGTGGCAGTCATCATCATCGTCGCCATTCAGATCGGTAAGATACAATCCATCAACTCATGGATAAATTCTTCGCCTACCTTCTTCGACCTTTTCCAGAATAAGCTACTCTCTTCAGATACATTTTTTTTTGCTTGCACGCACAACTTGCTCTCCATTTTTGGTCCTACGGTGCTCAAACCAGAACCAACATTTGGAAAATCGAGTTAATACATTGATTTGTCAACGACAAAACGGCCGCAAACAATGTGGAAAGATAAATTAGCCAAAAGTAGTCAGTAGTAATCGATCCTAATCAGTAGGCGATCTTTGACTAATCCTCCACACCAATTATTGTAAAAATATTACAAAATATATTTATTAAAATGAAGATCTAAGCCAATCGTTTTCAACTTGTGGTACGCGTACCTACACCTTGGGGTACGCAAAGCTAAAATTGGGGGAACGCAATATCGTGGCACGCAATTAGAATCATTGGTTAAAATGCCCGAAATCTTGTTACACTCTGTATAAAATTGCATTAGTTGTATTTGTGTGACTTGATTATTAAATTCACGTAATAATGAGAGTATTAATAAATTACAAATGAAACATGTCTTTCATTACACATGTAAAAAAGATAGAAAGAGGGTACGGGGTACAAAAAATTGTAGTACGTAATTTGTAAAGGGTACGCAGGCTCAAAAAGGTTGACAACCGCTGATCTAAGCTATGGTTCCATGACAACTCAGAATGATGCAATTTCAACAACCCTTTGCAAAGTCATTAAAAGTAAACAGAACAAAATGACAGGTATAATGAATGGCCGCCACTTCGTTTCGTGATGTAAATTTTCACTTTGCGTAATTGAAATTTTAAGTCGATTTTTTTCCATCGCCCCGAATGCAAAAATTTGCCTTTTATATTCACTAAGGTGAATCTAGCGTGGCCAATGTGATCGAAAGTTTACTAAAGTCTTTATTCAAGTTTTGTTATTAGTTATTTTCCAAGATCACGGGCATGTGCCGAGCTTGGTGGTTGAAATTTATGTTTAATGAAAATTATTATTAATTAACAAATTATGTAACCACCAAAGTAAGGAATAAAGAAAAATTTGAAAAATTTAGCGCTTTTTAAGCACCTTGAGTTATCCGCAGCTGGAGATTTTATCTGGTACTCGCTTTTTGCAAAATTAAACACGTTTTGATATATCTGATCGTACTTTTTTTTATTCTTCATTCATATCCAAATATATTGATTACCTTTGATTATATAATTGATTACAATGTGGCTAATTTTTATAATGAAATCAGTATATAATGTCATTGAATAGAACACACTTTTTCTCTAAATATCATGTCAAAGCAAACTTCTATTGTTTCAGAACAATTTGAATTACATACTAAAAAATTTTAGAATAAACATTGAAGTACCTACCTGTCTACCTAAGTGTGTGTCTAAATGGAATATATCTAAGGTATTACCTGTGGCATTAAATACCTACCCATATGATATAAAAAAGTGCCTACCGATGGCATTATCAATTTAATGAATTGTTAAAATTCTTTGAAACAACTCGTCCTCTTTTCCAAGAATTTTGTCAGTGGAGGGTCGTTAAATAATAATGATTGGTGATTATTACATAATTTTTTTTTTCTTTCAGCCCTCACCTTCTACTTCGTCGTGGTGGTGTCCAGCCTTCGCAAAGAAATAGTCGCATCAGGAAACATTGGAGTGTAAATATCCAAATGAGATCAAGCTCTTTTGGAAGTGTCCCATTTCTCATCATTTTTGAGCCTCATATATACATACGTTTGCTGGAACAAATTGAATGTCAGCAATGGAAACATTCTTATGAAAAGGGCATAAACATTTTATAATACATAAGTTTCATTTAATATTAAGTTGTTAAGTACCTACCGTGAGTTCTTTTTAGTTAAATTTTAATTGATATATTTTTATAATAATTCTTTAATGAGTAAATTAAGTTAACTTTCTTTCCTTCTTTACTACTGTTAATACAAGTGTTATTATACGTATTATTCCTCCACGGTCATTGCATTTTAAATTTTACCTGTTATTCCTTCCAAACTGTTATTTCATTAGTACATTTTGCCACTCCTATGAACATTTCATTTATTTCAAAAGTCATTCATTAATGAATATAATTTTATTGTAGTATATTTGGATTATTAAATGATTTTGTGTTAAACGTTTAAAAATAACAATATGATGATATAGACGCTTTTAAATGTGTATTTACCTTGAAATTTTATAAATAAAATAGATGTATTTTTTTAATCTTAAATTTTAACAATGAAAATAAACTTTTTTATTGATGTCATAAATTGCACGGATTTTAAATAGTGATTTGGAATATGATATAGTAAGGAGATATGAGACCATTTGAAATAAATTTTGAAATTGGCTGGATGCAATAACAACATTAATATATTATAATAAAACGAATATAAAAGTTTATTCCACTTAATTTTATTGGACCGTAACCGGTTTCAGCTCGTCAAAGCCATCTTCAGACTGGTGATGGCATTGACGAGCTGAAACCGGTTACGGTCCAATAAAATTAAGTGGAATAAAGTTTGATATTCGTTTTATTATAATATATTATAATGGAATTCCACCATGAAATATCACTCTGAAAAATAGAAATATTAACAACATTAATACGCACAAGTTGTTTTAGCTCCCATTGCTTTATTAAAACCCGTCTGCTTGTTTAGGAATAAATACATCCCAAAACATGTAATCGCGTTATACTTTCATAAGACCAAAAACGTCCCGAGCGACCTTTCATTTTAAAAGCTATATATCTCTCTTCATCTCATGCAAACATATGTATTTTTTCTTTTTACCAGAAAGAGAACGAAATAATGCTTCTTATTATCTTTGAAATATGAAAGCTATCTTGCATAGATATTTTACAATCTTGATCCAAAGTGACAGTTTCAGAATTTACTTGCGAAACCGAGGCTTTCGGATTGTAAGGTGCGAATATATTGAACCAAGCAGACGGGTTAGAATCTTTATTTTCTGTCTAAATTGTTTAATGTAGTTTTAGACATAAATACACTCAAACGCTTAAACACTGGTTACAAATCAATATTACTATTTTTTTAAATTTTAACTCTACACATGAAGCTTTGAGGAAAATGTTTTCCTCCGGGGTTTATGTCATCTTTGGGGATGCTGTGCGGAGGGAGGGTGGGAGACGAAGTTCTGGGAAAGAAGAGGGTATGATGGGGGGGAAAGGAATCTAGGGGTCAGGGTGTCCAGGAGTGACGAACTTATGAATCCATCCCCCCACTGTGACGCAAGGCTTTAGGGTCGAGAGAGTCTGACTGGAGAGAAAAAGGGTCTCCCCCAAACGGTCTCTGCCCATCCGGCCCGCCACACGGCTGATGGGCAGTGACATTCGCCACCAAACTTCACCGCGGATAAACCTGGGCACCCCTGCTAAGTCACCAAGGGTAGCAAACCACTTTGGTTTGACCTGTTGCAGAGGTATTGGGTATCCAATGAATGATTGATTCACTTGGGGACGGTACCCATACCCGCCTCCCAAATTAACTTGGAACACATGATACTCAAAACTATAATTTTCATCGTAAGTTGAATGCATCCAGCTCCTTAATTTACTCTAAAATTTGAATTTTATACGAAAATTGTTAATCCATGACTGTTAATAATTATAACGTTAATTTTTTTTAAAATTACCATAAATTTTTTATGATAATAATTATTAAAATAAACTGACTTAATCTTTGCTCGTTTTTGAGATTCCGAGTCCAATCGGAAATTGTTCATGGAAAATAAATTTATTTATGATGTAGTTTTCGTGTTAGGAAAAATCAAATTTTACATGCAAACGGTTAAGCTTATAAAAAAAAATTTTAAACTTTATAAATAAATAAATATATTTTTCAGAAACATATATTAGATATTAGACAATGTAAAAGTTACTCTTAACAATTATTTACCTGGAAACCAAATCAAACAGAATATTCTGTCGATTTTAAATGTGTGCATGTTGTACAACTATTTGCATTAACGTTACACTAAATATTGTGCGTGCTGAATAATATTATTAAAGTATAAAATTTCAAATATTTTTTACTCACCTTCTTCCCCTCCCCAACTCCCTGCTCCATACAGCCTCAACAAGTGAACAGACTAAAATAGATTTGATCGTATCTTAAGATATATAATCAAAGATATGATTGGTGGTCCACATTTATATTCTATTTATCTTTTATTCCAATTTTCAAATTTTTCGTAGCTGTGATATAGATAAATGACATTATTACTTTGCAAAAGTTGCGGCCGTTGTTCCCAATCCTATTGGAAACAACAAAAATTTGGCTCAACACTCCTCAAATGCAAAAATACACTCTTCCCAACGCTCCGACCAACAGGCAAATCGATCGTTACTATAAGCCAGGGGTCGGCAATCTTTTGGCAGGAAAGGGCCACAAGTTGGCAAAATAAACTAAAGGCGGGCCGCGGTCTATAATTTTTTAATAAACTTTGACGTACGTATCTATCAAATAACGAATGAAAGAAACAACCAGGCTTCTCTTCTAATATCAAACAAAAATCTTTTAGTAATAAAACAGTTCTTTTATAACAAACAAAACAACGAGAAGTAAAAAAAAAATTAAACTTATTATCCAAGTTGAGTTGACTATAAATTGAGATATTATTATCAATTTAATAAAACTATATCTACTCAGAAGATCCATAAGATATTACAGATTAATTATCAAAATATACCAATTAGTCAGACTATTAGAAATTACAGATTAATTAACAAAATATACCAATCAAATGAAAGATTTGTTCAGTTCAAATCACAAGCCATTTTACGAATTATTTTGAAAATAGTTTCTTAAGAAGCACAAAATGTCCAAAGAATCGTCTGCTAAACGGCTTCTTATTTACGCGCTTCGAATAAGACGTTTTTATGCTCGAGTGCAATCTCGTTAAACTCGCGAGATCTCGCCCTTTTTTTAAAAAGGCCGAGATCTCGCGAAAACGAGATCTCGCGAGAACGAGATTGTATTCCCTAATCCCATAGAAAAATAAAAATGTTATATAAAATTGTTAAAACATACGGAGTTTAATTCTTACACGTAATACTTACATTATGTTTATATACTTGGGCTGTATAGCAAGAAAAATAACCACCGTAAATCATTCAGAAATTTAATGAAAACTACAAAGTAACTTCATTTACCTATAATGATTTTTTAATTTATATAATGATTTTTTTACTCTTCAGGATTTTTATTTTTAAATTTATACAAGATTTTTTAACCTTCTTATTATTTACAATAGCCGTTATTGCTAACTTACACGATCATTAATTTACTAATTGAGCTAGAACTCCCTCACCAAACACAAGAGCATTGTTTCTTTATGGTGAGGAAAGGCAATTTTTTTATTTTTTTTGTTAACCTTATGTAACTATGTAACTGATGTAACTTTATATGTATTTTTAATAAGCATTGCCAATAAAAAAAAAAAAAATAAAAAAAAAAAATAAAAAAAAATAACTAAATAGGTAACTGATTTTATATAAATTTCAGTGTGATGTCTGAGGTTGCATTTGGGAGGCTATTTCTTGTATGTATATTTTTGTAGTTGCAATTCGTAGAATGGCTCTCAAATGCTCATCTGTGAGACGAGAAGCATATTTATTTTTCTATAATTGACAATTGAAAAAGTTTGTTCGCATAAATAAGTGCTACCAAAAATGGTTATGAACTGCTGAGCAATCCTTTTCAATTCCTCAAAATCAGATGGCAAGCTGCCATAAAATTTAACAAGATCATTGAGTTCATAGAAAGAGCTTTTGAGAACATCATTACATTGGCGATCAATCACGTTCATTTGTAAATGACTCGGTACATCCTCAATATCACACGAAAAAGGGTTTGCAAAAATTTTCAGTTTGCTTGAAACTTTCTCAAAATCACCAAATCTGTCGCTGAGTTTGCAGTTGTATTAAAATATCCTTCGTGTTATCATTTTTCCAATGAAAATTAATTCCAGCTTCCTCGATAGCCTTTTTACAATTCGGAAAATGATCTAACTTTTTTTCATCAATATGTTTTATAAAGAGTTTGTTTTTCATTTGGAATGCCTTTACATCTGTGTACATATCAGAGATTAGTTTGTTTTTACCTTAAAGCCGTACAATCAGCGTATTTAATTCTTGAGTTACATCTGTCAAAAATCCAAGGTCTATTAACCATTGAGTATCTGTTAGCTCTGGAATAGATTTGCCCTTTTCACTCATAAAAGTGTTGATTTCTTTTTTGAGATCAAAAAATCTTTTTAATACTGCATATCTGCTTAACCATCTCACTTTTGAATAATAAACAACATCTCCATTATCTGCTTCCGTATCTGACAGAAACTTCTGGAATTGATGATGAGTCAACCCATTTTTCTAATGTAGTTTATAGTCGATACCACGATGTCCATTACTTCTTTCCATTATACGACTTTGGAACATAACGCTTCTTGGTGGATAATGCAATGAAAAAATAATGGGATGTCACATCCTATCTCTGCCAGTTTCGTTTTAATTCTACCTGCCAAACCCTTATTTTGTCCACTCATGTTCCTGCCTCCGTCAGTTGTTACACTTACCAATTTAGAGTGAAAAAAATGCATTTATTTTGATATTTATAACTTATTTACAAAACATTCACGGGCCGGGTGTTGCCGACCGCTGCTACAAGCTGATCGGAGACGACTCAGGTTGATCGATCGAAAAGTTGGAAACAACGGCCGTTAATGTGTTAGGAACTTCCTGCGTTCTACCTAACATTGATTGAGCATAACTGTCTAATTTTCCTAGTACACAATTTATATTTTCTGGTTTAGCAACTTCCGATAGTAACTAAAGTACGTTTCTTTGTTGTCCATTAACCCCATACAAGATGCCCTGAGGAAAATAATTTCTTTTAAGGCTTTGTTATGAAAATATTTAGCTTTCACGTTGGAAGCTAAAATGTTAAGAGAATAATATGTCTTAGGGTCAAATGTATTAAAAAGAATACAAGATGGAGAGTACGAGACCAGTGTGATTATTACTAGAATTTATATGTCAGTGTGGACCTTAAGCAGGCGGCTGTGTGATACTTTGTATGAGGATAGGTTATTTAAATGAAATAGTATAGTGCTTTGATACAGTTAAATTAATTTATTAATTAAGTACAAATAATAATCAGGGCTAGACTAAATTCTGAATGGGCATATTATGGAGCGTTAGAACCGTTTAATCTTGAGTAGTTGATGTGGGGGCGATGCCATATGTAGGCGATCCATGCTGCTGCTGCCTTCGGAGATGTGCCGTCAGCTCCCTCCGCTGCTGACATGTGCTGAAAACGGCAGGCTGGAGCGACGAACAGGCCTCCAGTCCCGCGGTTTCCCAGCGACGTCCCGTCCCAGGGCGGTTGCCAGCCAGCCGACTATGTTGATGGCGGCCAAGGTCGGTGATTTTCGGCCGCATCTCTGCGAGCACCTCTGGCTCCAGGTGTATTCGGAAGGTCTTATGATGACTGCGTCTGCAGATGCTGGATGTGAGTAAATCCAGAAGAAATAATGTGCTCCCATGGTACTCCGCTGCTGATTCAGGATTTTAATGAATTTCCTGATGGTCTTCAATAATGGATGCCGCTGATGGGCGCGGATTTAACAATCTTCACATGTTGTAAAATAATGGCTAACTATGACTATGTGATTACGTCGACCCGCCACAGGGACGGTGGCCTAGGTCACCTGTGGCTGCTCAAAGAATGAGGAATTCAAGGCCAGTCCTGCCTAGTGAACCCCTCTGTGCAGATACTCAGTATCACCAACTCAATAGAGATAAACATTTCAATGCTACCAATATAATAATATAAAATGTTCATTAATTTCACACTAAAATTACCCATGCACAGAATAATTCACTTGTTACAATATTTTTATGTAACAGCTTGTTCGGACTAGACTAGTAGTTTAGTCGAGTGGCGAGCAACTCTCCACTTGACCGACCAAAAAGCGTTCACATTGGTCGAGTGCACACAGTAAGTTAGTGAGTGGCGCATTGATAGATGAACGGGCTATAACGCAACGGAGTAAATAGGCTAAATAAGCTGATCGTAATGGTTCTTTTAGAAAAGATGGAAGAAGACATTAGTAAGTTTAAAGTAAAGAAACTATGGAAACGAAATGGATTAATAACAAAAACATTAAAAGAATTTTACAGTAGCATCTTCGCCCCAACTAGACCACATTTCTGCGGCTACTTTTGAACTATACTCGTTAAAATTTTTTTGAAACAATCCATCCTTAGAGTTTTGTTGGAAATTAAGTTAGACCTTTTATCACTGTTTAAAGCTTTTTTTTTGTTTTTTTTTTTGTTGGTACTTGCCAATTGATTTGAGATTTATTGTATTACTTATGTTCTCTATTTTATGCAGGTGCTTGCGGGTTTTTACAGATGCAATGTCGCCTCATGGAGCCTCATGAATCATGAATGAGTTTTTCTTTTGCCCTGTTTAATTTATCTTTGTCTTACTAACCTATTTTTTGCATTTTGTTTTTCCTGTTAAGCACTTGCATACTGCTTACTAACAACGTATGCATGGACACTGGAGGTCTAGATTCGTTCAAAATAAATGTAGCTTCATTTAACAAAAAAAATTAGAATCTTGCGAGAGCCTTGAAGGAGTAACCATCAGTTACTTATACCAAGGCGGGTAAGAGGTGGATTACCTCCACTGTTTAAAGCTCACTATACTCACTTACTACTCACTAGACGACCTTGACTATCCTTTGTCCTGCCTCTGACTACCCAACCCTGAATTTTTTTTTAGTCTTCGGGTATTTTACCCCAAATATTCAGTTAACATTCTTTGAGGCTTCACTGAGTGGTTGGCTAAGGGACACGGAAGCTAATGGTAGTTTATGGTCAGACCGAAAGCCATTCACATTTTTTGTTGGTACTTGCCAATTGATTTGCGATTTATTTTATTACTTATGTTCTATATTTTATGCAGGTGCTTGCGGGTTTTTACAGATGCAATACCGCCTCATTGAGCCTCATAAATGAGTTTTTCTTTTGCCCTGTTTAATTTATCTTTGTCTTACTAACCTATTTTTTGCATTTTGTTTTTCCTGTTAAGCACTTGCATACTGCTTACTAACAACGTATGCAAGGACATTGGAGGTCTAGATTCGTTCAAAATAAATAAATGTAGCATCGTTTAACAAAAAAAAAAATTGAATCTTGCGAGAGCCTTGAAGGAGTAACCATCAGTTACTTATACCAGGGTGGATAAGAATTGGATTACCTCCACTGTTTAAAGCTCACTTGAAATGAAAAAGCACAAAAACTAAAATGCTAAACAAGTGTTATATGGGTCATTCCGCGGTTTCGTTCAAATCGCATGTTCTCGCAAAAAAGTCATATGAAAGTGAATGTTTTTCAAGAAAATTTTATTGGAAAATGTAGCTATTTAAAAAAGGAAAAAAGAGTATTTCCCAGATTAGCCATTTGTTACTAAATTACTTTATGATATACAAAAAACATGCTAAAATTTCATTACCTTCCCCTTGAAAATGAGGGACCGGTAAATTGATCTACAAATAAGAACAGTTTACACTAGTAAAATTACTACATTCATTAATCGACCTGTATATACAACTAATTATGCATATTTATTTGTATTTAATTTATTTTTAAAGCTGTTGTATCATAGAAAGAATTGAGATTTTGATTTTGTCCAGAGAAAATCGTCGTAGTCTTCCGCGAAAGCGGTAATTAAAATTGTGACCGCGTTTGTCCCTGTTGGTCAGCTGTATCCCGCCCCGCACCTCCGTTACTAACCAGTGTATCACTACATCTAGACGGGGGAAGCCGTGCGTCGCTGAATAAAGAAATATCTGCGATCTCCGTGCTCGAAAACAACTTTGTCACCGACCAGGCATCATTACCTTCCAGCATTTTTTAAAGTAAGTACATGTTTTAAAAATTCGAATTATATGTCGATAAATTGTATTTAGTCGGACTATTTTTGATTGAATCATACAGATTTGTAATGTCAACATTAAGCGAGTAATTGAGAAAAAACGTAATGTAGCCGTTTGGAGGGTAATTTAACTTTTGTAAGGGTTATTTTTACGAGCATCTGGGACCATGTTTGGGGGTTAATAAAAGCTAATATTATGAATAAATGCTGTTTCTTGCATTCTGGCGTCGGACAATTTCGGTTTTGGTGAAATACATATTTTCGTTTTATTTTCTTTCTGATGTGGAAAAACAATCAGTTAATATTTATCCTGCAAATTTTTATTTGAAAATTGATTTTTTATTCAATGATATAATTATTCAAATGTAAACGAATATATTATACAAATGATTTAACTATTCACCCTGAAGTCTCAAGATCTTTCATTAGTTGTCTTTCAAAACTGAAGAATTTTTGCATAATTTCAAGTTTCTAAACAAAGCCAAATTTAAACAAAAATCTACATAACTGGGCATCAAGAGTCCAACGTAAATTTCTTGATTAAAAAACGGTATCACTACTGTTACATTTTAAATCATTTAGGGTAAAAAATTATTAAACAAAGATATAAAAGTGGTAACATTTTTTGGACTCTCCTGTAAAAGTTAACAAAATGAAATTATCCATTTTTGTTCTTCGACTTCTCACTTAATCCGATGCTTATGATATTTTTTCTTTGTCATTTGTTACAGGCTTAACCACTATAAACCACAATGGCAAAGTTAAATAAAAATCTGAAAAATTAAGACAAGCTATCCAAGGACAGACTATGTAAGCAACAAAAATATGCAGAGATTAAAACAATCCGAAACTGTACAGTCTTCAGAAAGCGAAAGAAAAAAAAGATGCACTCTGCGAAAAGCGCAAAAAAAGATATTCAGCATTGAAGATAGTAATTGTTGGATGATTTTTATAGCGCAATTTTCGTGAGAAAGATATGAGTGAAAGAGCCCAGAGAAAGCAAGGACGAAGATGGCGAAAGAACTCTCTAAATTATTTGAAGAAAAAAGAGGAGCAGCGTAAAATAGAAATGTTTGTAGTAGAAAATATGCCTGCAATTGGTGACAATGTTAAGGAAGTACCCAATAATATACAAAACACTCTAGATCCTGACCTCTTCGCAGTCGAGAGTGAACAACGAATCATACAAAAAAACATGCATGGTCTAACGAATGTTAGAAAATTAAGGTACAGATCTATGAAAAACATTACCAAGTTACAGGGTAAGATAAACAAACTTAAGAAAGAGAAAAAAAACGAACAAAAGAAAATTGAGGCGTCGCAGCTACAAAACGCAAACATAGCAATCGAAGATACATTAGAGAAAAAAGTAAACGATATAACTACTATTGACTCGCCTTCTATTTTCAATAATATTGATGACAATATGCTTTTGAGTGAATTCGACGGCTCAATGTTTTTGGATGATGCTATTTCAACGCCAGAATCTGCTAAAACTATAGAAAAGAAATATAAAGTAAAAATACTCTCAAATGTCCCGTTCGACTGTCAGCATTATTCCTTCTATAAAAATAGTACCCAAGAATTCAATCTTTTCGATCAATGTGAGTTCGAGAAGTTCATCCGATCCATAAGAGTAGAAGATCCTGATTTCAATGAATCAAAACCGCAATCTCCCAAAACTATGGAAATCCCACACATGGAAATTGACGAAATGAGCATAAGGAGGCGCCATTCAAATATGACTCCGATGACTGGATAATGGTTCAATATAAAATAAATAACACAACACATCATTTCATTGGGAAAATTATTGGGAAATATGAGTACACACTAGAGTACAAAGTTTTCTTTAAAAAAAAGCTCAAGGAAATTCCAAAAAAAATTATCTGGCCAATTTCATTTCATTCTGGAATCACAAATTCTTCAGCGCTTGCAAGATCCATATGAGAATGGAAGAGGAAAATTCACTTTCAAAAATTTGCCGAACTTTAATTTTAAATAGTTTTCGAGCAAAAACTTTCACAAGAATAGCAACTCGTGATCTCATTCCTTAAATATCATGTTCCTATTTAGATGTAAGACCTGTACTTAGTACGTATTAGTTATGTTGTGTTTGTTTAGTAGTGTCTCTGATGTTATTTTTAACTGCATTCCAATTGAGTTCTGTTCTTTTCTTATTTTAATTATTATTTTTAATATGTAAATATTTCTATTTTTCAATTATTACAATGTTTGCTTAGGAATGTGAAAATTTTGTATTTCTTTTGTCCAATACCCACTTATAAAACTGAATTATAAAGAATTTGTGTACGCCTTATAATTTCGGGGTAAGTAGTATAAGTAGGGAAATTTTTGTTGTGCCTGTGATGTCCAGCTGCATTTTCTTCATTTGTACCTATTTTGATATTTTGTCCATTAGTTTTCAACAATTTATACAAATATTGCAAAAGCATAAGTAAGCAGAACTGATTACGTATGAAAAAATGTATTTCTTGTCTCCAATATTCGAAAGTCTGAATAAAGCTTTTAGTTTTTCACTATAATAAATTTTTCTTCCTTTTTCCTAATCCGCTCATCACGTCAGGACAAATGATACTTGGCATGATTTGAAATCTATTTTATTATTCAATTTCAATTCATATTTCATTATTCACAGAAATTTTAAGAACTTTGGACGTGTTCACTACCATCTATTAATATTTCATTACCAAACTTCATCACCATCCAAATTTATAAATTACCATCCAACAGTTTTTCATTACCATCCACACCTTCATTACCATCCATCAATTTTCTTCATATCTAAAGTGTCGTACAAAGGTGCCCTTTTCACCTCTCTACATCTGATAGGTACAGGAACCCATTTATATAAAAATATATAGTAAAAACGCAAAAAAAAAAATTCCGCGGGATCAGGCAAATTTGAACGAAACGGCGTAATGACCCTTATATTAATTAAGCTCGATCATAATTATATTTTTAAATCGACTACCATGGACCATGTGGGTGTCTTCTGCAGATTATTTGACAATATTTTAATTCTTTCTATCATCAGGATCGGCTAGGCAGAAGATTTAATTTTGGTCATTAAATCATTAGATCAGTATATCAATTTCTTTTTATGCTCGCTATGATTTAAGTCCGTCAAGCTGCTCTCCGGTAGCTGCTCTGCGGAAAGATAAGCCTGGTCATACCATTACTAAAAAATATTGATAAACCGGCCCGTAGTACAGCTCAATAGTCCAGTCAAGGAAGGAGGTGTAGAGTGCGTGAGCAGGGACCTAAGCGATTCTTTCAGAAACTTGTTCAGGGTGCTCAGGGTGTTAACATACCTGTCATCTTGGTGGTGAGCTTGAGGTAGGGGGAAGGTCCCAATTTTTGGGTTTCCGAGTATATCTCGAAAACGGTGCGTCGCAGGGGAAAAATTTCTGTTAATAAGTGAAAACTCATAAAAAAGATTATCTAGGTTCATTTTTCATTATATTTTTAATTCCTTACCGTTTTTGAGTTACACGCTCCACAAATCTAGATATTGTCGAAAAAATTATTTTACCTCACATTTTTCATCAAACATCCCTTCGTATCGTTATTCATCAAAGAAAGAAATTAATGTGATAGAAGTCGTATATAATTGAATTCCCTTTTAGAATATATGCAAATGACACATATGCAAATTAGTCTCCAACCTATAAATATTTACAGCAATTTTAGTTTTTTTCGTGTCAAAATACGTGGTTTAGTTATAGTTTTATAATTTTATTACCAAATTTGGTTTTGCATAGTAGTAACAGTGGTAAAAATGGCAAAGTTTGTAAGTGAATTCCAGTAAAGACAAAGGATTTTTACAAACGCCTGACATCAATGCAAGATAAGACCCAGTTCTCATTAATTTGTTTATAAATATAAGTTGATGGCGTAGATGTTTACGTTACCATAATATTCCAGAGCAATCTCATAACATAAACAATACCTCTTAGAGGGCACGTTTTTTAAATGTTTTTCTTAATTGTTTGTTTTGTTGTTTTTGGGATTGGTTTATTTATGACTCTGCTCAAAATGCCGTTTTGATTTTTAAATACTAATAAATTGTTTATGTTATTTATCGCTTGTTGAGGTCCAATCTCAAGTGGGCTTTTATGTGGCTCATTGTGATCTGCCTGATTTAGCGATTGGCCTACGATATGTATACGGAATGTACAGAAAAAGTATTTTATTTTTTTATTTTATTTTTGTCGTTGGGTTTTTATTTTATTTTATATAGATATTGCATGAATCTTCAGATGTAGGAAAAAAGAGGAAAACATATAAATGTTTAGTCCCAGAGTTCCTGCGCTGAAATAGATCCTGACTAACAGCATTGAGTGCAACCCAAAGGCTTGTCAGTGCAGGCAATCCTGGACTATCAACTGCATCATTTAATATTTTATGTAGAGATGTCTTGACGAACTTACCTACATGCATATGATAAATAAAGGGGAAAAATCAGAGAAAAGATCTTTTCAAAACCTATTTGATCATCTGATTCGAATATTCAAGAAAAAGAAAGAAGAGACTAGATGAAATAAGTAGTGACAAGGAAATGATAAGAGCCACGATGCAAGAATATGCAAGGGAAAGTAGGAAGAACCAAGAAAAATAATAAGATGCAATAAGGGACAAGAAAGGCCACGATAGGGAAAAAAATGTCGAGATACTTGCAAGAAAAAAATAGGAGAAGCAAGATAAAGGCAGAAGAATAAAAAAAGTAAGGAGATGAAAGCAGAGACAACGAGATCCTAGAAGAGCCAAGAATATTGAAGAAGAAGCAAGTAGACGGCAGAAAAACCAAGAAATTCGCAAGAAGATGCAAGCTGCTAAGACGGCCAAGAAGAAGCAATATGAGGCCAGAAGAAATAAGAAGCAGAATAAGTAGCTAGTGGAAGCAAGATAATGCGAAAAGTGGAAAGAAAATAATAAAAAAGTCAAGTAAAAACCAAGAAGAGCTACGACGAAAAAAGAATAAGCAAGAAGAGATCGGTAGAGTAGTTGGAAGCAGAAAAAGTGGGAAGCGAGAAACCAAAGTTCAATCAGCTCCTTTATTCAATTCAATTAAACTCCGCGAAATGCACGAAAAACCAGACAAGACGAGCCAAGAAGGGGGAATAAAATGCAAGAAGAGCCAAATCGAACAAGGAGAGACAAGATAAGAGAAGATACAAGACGAGACAAGACAGGCTAAGAAGAGCCAAGAAGAGCCGAGAAGAGACTAGAAGCGACAAGAATAGATAAGAAGAGTGTGTTAGAAGTTCCAAGACGAGCCAAGAGACAAGAAGAACCAAGCAGAGGCGAGAAGATCCAAGAAGATCCGTGAAGGTCCAAGAAGAGCCAAGAAGAGACGAGAAGAAACAAGTTGCAAGAAATACCAAGAATAGCCAAGAAGGAGCGAGAAGAGATAAAAAGAAGCAAGAAGAAACAAGAACAGAATAGAAGAAACAAGAAAAAATACTAATATACAAGAAAATGTAGGATAAAGCAAGACTAGCAAACTACAAAAAGACTAGAATATGCAGTAAAAACAAAGGTGAGTTAAGAAAACCCAAGAAGAAGCCAATTTTAGGCGATAAGAGACAAGTAGGAAGCAGAGACGAAAAGAGACAAGAAGATCCAAGAAGAGGCAAAAACACCCAAGAAGAAGCAAGAAAAGATCAGAAAAATCAAGAAGAGATTATCAGAGACAAGACAAGCCAAGCAAAGGACAGAAGAGACAAAGAGAGGTAGAAATAAGAAAAAGCAAGAAGAGATAAGGAAAGGCAAGAAGAGCCAAGCAGAGCCAAAACAGTCAAGAATATCTAAGAATATGCAAGAAGAGCCGAGAAGAGGCAAGAAGAACGAAGACATAAAGAAGAGGGAAAAAAGAAAGAAAAAAATAAATTATATAACGCTCAATCCATTCCTTTATTCCTGCCCATCCTCAATTCCAATATTGGCTTATTAGGTTACCATGTATACCGGTCGATTAAACTCCAACCTCCTTCCTATCCTCAGAGCACGTGTTCCTAGTCCTAACAAATCAGTGCCCCCTGGTGTACCGGTCTCACCGGGACAGGAGTGCTCCTGGCTAGGGTGGTACAATCGTATCGTATCGTATCGTAAAAAGCTGTTTTATCTTATTACTGACACACCACTTCCCACAAGTCCTGCCAAATTCAAGATATTATGGAGAATTTACCATCACCGATGACTTTTCGCTTTTGGTCAGGCGTATGGTCAGATATTTTATGACTATTGAAACCACATTGATGCGATCATTCAAAAGAAGAGGAAGTGTAACAGGAGGTAAAGGTGTTTTGCACAATGTACTCAGCAAGTGGTTATTGATATTGATTTTAAATATTGTTCCGTTTTGACATCGTTTTATGACTATTTAATCCATAGGAGGAGTGTCTATAGAGAATATAATGTGACGTAAAATTGTAAAGAAAAAAAATGTCGGGGACGTCCCAGGAAAACATACCAGAAATATAAAATTCTTACTTGATTCGGGTAGGGTTGCCATCCGTCCGGGTTTCCCCGGATTTGTCCTAGTTTAGAGGGCGTCCGGGGAGCGTCCGGGCGGGGTTTCGTTTGATGTCCGGGTTCAAAAAATTTTTTAAAGTCAAACGTACACGTTTACCCTGGGGAAGGAACGGTCGTTCTGAAACCGGTCGGCTTTAAACAAATATAAAAGTTCGCTTCTTTTATGAGTTTATTTATTGTTCTGTTATACGTGGTGGAATTATATTGTATTAAATTGAAATTAAAACAATTTTTTAACTTATTTCCACATATTTATTTAACCAGTACCGGTTTCATCCTATTATGGACATCTTCAGGCTGGCAATTTTTTTTTTTTTAAGTTTCTTTATTCTTTGAATTGTTCATTACATGAATTGGGGATTTTTCGACCACCATACTAGGCACATGGCTGTGTTGTGGTGGTCGATTGAATGTCAATTTAACAAAAGAATGTCAATTGCCAGCCTGAAGATGTCCATAATAGGATGAAACTGGTACTGGTTAAATAAATATGTGGAAATAAGTAAAAAAATTGTTTTAATTTCAATTTAAATATAAAAGTGGTTCAAACAATGTAACATTGTTTCATTTATCTTTAATTAAAATTAAATTCAATTTCCAAGTTTACAGCTGCATTGATTTTTACAAATTCCTTTTAAACAGGCAAGATATTCTAAAAGCTATCGGAAAGAGTGATAAATACAAAAAAATTCATAGCATTTCACAACAGACATTTCAGGAAAAATTGACTTTGACATTGACATTTCAGAACAAACATTTCAGACAGTGAATCTGTCATTCTAACCTCAATTCAAAAAAGAAAATTGTGACTTATGACATGGCTCTACACAAGTATTTAGTTCACTTTATCACAGGCGTCTACTCTTATCACCATTCACATTTGTGTGATACACGGTGTCCGGAAACTCGTAGCGTCAAGCGGGAAACCGGTGTATCAATTTGGAGTAAATTTTGTGAAAAAACTTTTTTTGATTTGAACTATCGTTTTCAAATAAATCTAGTTCAAAGTTTTTATTTTCCAAGTCAAATTTGAAAAAAATCGGTCGCTAGTGGGTTAAAACTAATATCTTTTTGATCCCGTCGCATGTGCCAAAAGTTTTTTCAACCCATTAGTTGGCGAAAATAATGAAATGGTAAAAAACATATTTAGTAAAAAGAAGAAAATTATGTATTTACAGTAAAACTAAGTATTTTTAGACTAACTTAACTTTTTTTGACGGTTGTTTAATTAAGCGAATATTGCGAAAAACACATCTAGTCATCGTGAAAATCTTTTGACCGTCAGTCAGGAAACTTAACTCTTTGAGGTAATATTGAATTAATTGTTTATTTATGTCTTATATTTTGGTTAACTGTCTACCGATACTTTGGGGGTATTTCACCAACCTCCTGATAGCTAAAGCATACGATAAGGGGCCATTCATTTATTACGTAAGACGAATTTTGCTAATTTTCGATCCCCTCCCCCCCTATTATAAGAAAAAAATAAGAATAGGCCAACCCCCTCCCCCCTTTTCAATATTTATTACGTAAGAATCTAAAGGAAAAAATGAATACACGTTTGGTTTGTTTTAATGTTTATTTTTCAAAGTAACAATTTTTAGAAATGTTTATTTGTACTTACAAACGTACTAATAATTTTAACTTTGTTAACAAAATTAAAATAATACTTTTTCAAGTATGGTTTTAACTTTGCGCATTTATGTGATCTTACGTAAGAACTATCGAGACTCCCTCCCACTCCCTTGTAAGAAAAAATAAGACATGGTCGACCCCCTCCCCCTCCTAAATCGTATTACGTAATAAATGAATGACCCCTAACGAATCTTTATCGTTTTGATAATCTATGAGGAGGATGGTGAAATACCTCCTCAGTCATGGTAACATAACATAATAACAATAATAGAGTATTTTTACAAACTTACCGCTAAAAATATGTGGATGATTTAAAGATTTTTTTTAATATAATTTTTATTTTCAGCTGTAATGACTGAAAAAGGTTTTTTAAGGGCGTAATCCGACACTTGCCTAAAATAGACGCTACAATGAGAATGAGAACAGTAATTTTCTAATCCTGAATTTCGGTGTTTTAAGACGATACTATAATAAAAACATTTTGTATGCACAAACTCTCATATTATTACGAGAGATGGGAAGGCTGAAAGAGATATTGAAAGAAGGGTGAATGCCGGTAACTCCATTAGTGGTGGACTGAATGCCGTTGGCGCTAATAAAAAACTGTCAAAAAAAGCGAAGCTAGCAGTCCACAATGAAGTCCTGGTACCTACCCTGATGTATGGCAGTGAGGCATGGAACTGGCAGAGGAAGGATGAAAGTAAACTGAATGCTGTTGAAATGAGATCCCTGAGACGTATGTGTGGTAAAACAATGTATGATCGTGTGAGAAATGTGGATATCCGCAAAGAATGTAAGGCTGATGTAAGCATAATGAGTAAGATTAAGAAAGGGACCCTCAGATGGTTTGGGCATGTAGAGCGAATGAACGAAGGAAGTAGTGTAAGAAGAATATACGACGCGAATGTGAATGGTAGAAGAAGTCGGGGACGCCCGAGGAAGACATGGCACGATCAAGTTAATCAGATACTTGAGTCGGGTCATGTCAAAAGTCAGAATAATAGAAGAGAATGTATGAGACGATGTATGAATGTGAGTGAGGCAAAGAGTGTGTGCCAAGACCGAGTTGTTTGGCGGTCCGTCCTCTCTGCCTACCCCTGCGGGGAAACGGCGTGATGGTTAGTTAGTTAGTTAGTTAGTTAACTCTCATATTATATCCGTTGTATTATATTTTAACAACATAGAGTTAATTCTGGTCCTTTTAAATTATATTGAACAAAACAGCGAGTGACATTTCGTAACCTAACTTCCCTGCCAAAAGATGATTAAAATTTTGACCATTTTACAAGTATTTTTGTTATTAGTTTTTGGGGTATTATGCCGTGTTGCGCTACCTCCTTCTTTAGCCATCTGCCCTGATGATGGACCCTGCAACGCTGCCCGAAACGTTGGCTAAAGAAGGAGGTAGCGCAACACGGCATAATACCCCAAAAACTAATAACAAAAATATTTTTGGCCGTGAAAATCTAAAATCGTATCATTTTACAAGTAAATTTCCCTTATTTTAAGTGAATATTGAAATAAACGTCCCAACTGCTCACAACCATCTGGAGCCAGTTAGACTATGGCTTTCTAAATTGGGGTATGTTGTGAGGTTGAAGGTAGTGGGGAGGAAAGGAGATGCAGAGGAGGAAGGTGGGGAAGTACCTGGCTTTTCAGATCTGGTCACTAATCACGGATAAAGCCATTTCACGAACCTTTCAATTCGGAATGGTGGTCTTCCACCAGCGCGATACTGAGAGTATCTTTCTCTCTGGAACGTGCCGTAAACGAATAAATTGTTAAATGCAATACAACTTATCAAATACCGATCAGTGGCTGAGTTAGCACTGCGTTTGGGTCCCACCAAGCGTCGCGTGTTCGATTCCTAGGCTGGCTAGGTCCTCCACCATAACACAAGCAACATTTTCGGCTTTCTGTGGTGGTAGTAGGAGATTTTCAAATATTGTTGGGTTATTCGTAACCCGGGAATGTTTGTCTTTCTTTTTTTTAAATGTATATACCTACCTTAAACATATATTACTATTTACATACAAATATATTTGTTCACGACGGGATTGCTAGTCGAGAGCTTTACCCCTCGACCACGGAGGCCGTCATTATTGTGTAGATATCCATCTTACGACTGTAAGCATGGGTGTTTCCACGTTTAAATTATGAATGTAGGTAAATGGTCAATAACAATTTTTTTTTAATTGTAATGTTAAAATTCAAATCTGCGAAAAAGTAAGCCGGCTCCGTCGAAGCCTGAGTCAAGTTAGCTTCTCAGAAGCTGGGGGTATTGTACTATAGGGCCCACCGATATAGCAGATAGTTCACAACTTTTCACCCTGTACAAACCACAAGTCTGCCTGTTGAATTTGGCAGCCACCTTTGGTCTAGAGCCCCTTCGTACAAGACGGTACTGCATTTTGGTGTCAAAAAGTGGCATAAGGTTTCGTGTCTATAACCTTGTTTTTATTAAGTCATCTCGTCTCAAGGGTTCACTGATAGCAGCTGAGGCTTCTGTTACAATTTTCCGATATCCCTCTGTGCCTTGAGTGGGCAAGGAAAATTCTTTAACATGACATCGTCAATTATCGTGTGATCGGTAATGGCTTGTCAAATTGTCTCGTCCCCAACAAATTTGATGAGCTTGGTTACGTTATCCCAATTCATAACACCAATATAATTATCTACCAAAAAATCAAAAAGGCACTTTGAAGGTACGAATAACGTATGATTGCGTTGTCATTTGCCGGGCTTCCAATATTCTTCTTAACGCCAACTCTCTTAACCATTTTCGTTTGTCGGGTAAGATGGCTAACAATATGTTAGCCATCTTACCCAACCCAAAAAAAACATTGCGCTGGATTACTGGATTAATAATATATTTAAAATCACTGGACAAATATCGGGAAAGCACTATTGTTTCATGCAAATGTCTAGCACCGGAATATAATGGTTTGGTCTTAACGTTGAACCATATAGACGCGTAAAGTGTCGTTAAAATTAACCGATTTTCTGATGGTTTTTGGGTAGAAATGTAAAGCCGAAGAATCCTCTTCGCTTTAACGAGCCACCTGGAATGTGGGTACAATTTCACCGTTTTTTTTTGACAACTTTTCATTGCGGAATCTGGAATCATCAATCAGTCAATGGTTTTACATATTTTCCATAAATACAGCTGATCTGTACATAAATCCTGTTCATTTCTCACACTTGCCAATGAACATTAATGACTTTAAATTTCACGACAGGAAGTTTTTCACATGTTTAAGGAATTTCGTAGTAATAGTTAAAAAGAAGTCGCAAAATACCTAACTGAAAGATAATCCACTGTAAATGTAACGGCCGTTTGAGAAGTGATTCATGATACTGGCTAAGAGTATTGACTGCGGTTCCATCGCATCTAATAGAAACAAACTATGTATATCGACGATTTTTATTTCTATACACAACGCAAGATGTATCGTTTCATGAAATTTGTAATACAGCGGAAACAATATCTGCCTAACGTTCTAGCCATAACAAAGAAGGCTTTCACTGCAGCATGGTCAGCATGATGCTGAATATTTTTTCGTTATGCTTCATTTGATATTATTTCTTGTGGAATTGAAGCCGTAGTAGGTACATTTTTGAGAGTTGATGTTTAAACTTCAAGAAGTAATAGCTTCAGTTAATTTGTTTTTGCACTCAAATTCATCACGATGACGTTTTCTTGTCAATAAATTCAAGTTTTTTTTGTAGTGCTTGGGATCAGATCTTCTATCGCCATTTTTCTATCCAGTAAGAAATTGTGTTCTTGGTTAGAAATTTTCACTTCTTTTTACACGAACACGAATCAAAATGTACATCTGCATGTCGCTATATCAAAAATAATTTGTGTTTTTTCTCTGAAAAGTTTTTGACGGTAAGCTGTAATATTTTTTCTGCTTTTGTACAACTTTAATAAACTACAGTACTTTCTTTAATAGGTGCGTTTTCGTCTCAAAATGCTCATATGGTTTATGACGGGAAATGACGCTCAATGCCAGATATCCCCCGACTTCACAGAAATGTCTTCATATGTATCTTTAATTGTTGTTTTTTAGAATGGTGTACCCACAAAAAATACAGTAATGCATTTTCACAAGTAGGCAAAGCATTCAACAGTAATTCTTTTAACTATTACTACGAAATTCCTTAAATACGTGTGAAAAACTTCCTGTCGTAAAATTTAAAGTCATTGATGTTCATTGGCAAGTGTGAGAAATGAACAGGATTTATGTACAGATCAGCTGTATTTATGGAAAATATGTAAAACCATTGACTGATTGATGTGATTGATGAGTTCAGATTCCGCAATGAAAAGTTGTCAAAAAAAACCGGTGAAATTGTACCCACATTCCAGATGGCTCGTTAAAGCGAAGCGGATTCTTCGGCTTTACATTTTGAAAGAAACAAAAAATTAAGGTGACTACAGAGCTTGTGTTAACAGTTGAGACCGGCTATGACTATATGCTAATGCTAAAAGGCAATTTTACCCAAGTCAACACAAATCATCAAAAGGAGATCGGAGGATGAGCTCAAAAAAACATTTTCTTTTATCCCGTCAAGTCCATTTGTTCGGTTTTCGGAACAACTCATTTATGTCACATATAAATCGTTTTGTCTCCCTTGCTATTTAAAAAATTAGGTGACAGTAATGTTTGTAATACGTCTAATAAAATGTTTTTGTGTGTTTTTCGTTATCAGTAATTTTAGTTAGAAAAAAAGTAAGGTGAGCCATTTTTAAAACTTTTTTATGTTGCATTCAAAAAATTTATGTTATGTTTATTTCAAATTATATACTTTGAAAGCGTATTTAATCAATTTTCCAAAACAATTTTTAGTTTTTGGATACGTTCAGAAATATTCCATTTATTTCGATTTTATTGCAAAGCGGAAATATTTTGGCTCTCTGACAAAATATGCCCGAGGCTTATAACATAATATACATAATTCTCAAGATAATTCATGCTTCTTCAAGATCACAACATCTGCGTCCGTGTGTGCTGACATCTGTGTATTTACATTTAGATTTTTGTGCCTCACAATTTTAAACGGATTTTCAGTTGTGTGGTGGTAAGTGGTTTGGCGATTATAGTGCGTTCGGACTACGGAGGTTGTTGATACAGTTCGTGTGCCACTGGTTTATATCTGAAGTCCGACAGAAATAATTTAACATCTCTTGCAACACAGATTTTTAAATAAAATTACAAGACATTTGGAGTGCTGCCAACTGGAGTTTACAATAAGCGGTATTATAACCCGCGTCACGCCTCGTTTAGATCAATTCTGGGAAAATACTTATTTATTTATTTATTTGATACAAACGGCATAAGTATGCCATAAACATTAATTACATGTCACAAATTCATATTCAAAATATTAGTAATGGTAAAACAGTGTATGTATAACAGTTAATTGTGACGATACATTGGGAAGTGACACCAGAGATACATTTACATGCAAAAATCTATAATACAAATAAAATTAATAGTCATTAAAAAAATATGATAGCATAGCCGTCTTGTACCTATGTTCCGTGCAGTTAAATAGATCTATCACATCTGCATATCTATTAGTAACTTCATGCAACCTAGGTAAAAGTGAGTGTTTCGTATACTCAGTCAGATTATTGTTACATTTAAAAAGGATTTTAGAACGAGTAGTTCTCGTGGGAATATGAAATTCAATGAGCTTAGTTAGATCAGGACTGTCTATTCTACCATTTACAATTTTGAACATTAATATTAAGTCGGATATAATTCTTCGATCTGACAGTCTTAGTAAATTTAATTCTTTCATCAAGTAATTATAATTTATGTTTTCAATGGGAATACCGAGGTTAAAATTAATGTGTCTTAAGAATTTGTGTTGAATTTTTTCGATTGAATCTGAATGTATTTTAAAATGGGGGGACGAGATCGAGGAGTTATATTCGACTTGACTACGTACTAAGGATGTATACAAAATTTTTAAAGTAAAAATACGTGAACTAACAAAAAACTTCGAGATATCAACACTTTGGGAAAGGATATGATTATGCAGGTATCAATGTTTATGGAGTAACTTTGGACAAGAGCGTAAATTACCGGAAACACATGGAAACAGTGGGAAAAAAACCAGGACTAGACTAAACTTAGTCAGTAAGCTAGCAAGTACTAGCTGGGGATACGACGCCAACACGCTCAGAACGGCATCCATTGCCCTGTTTTTCTCAGCAGCTGAATACTGTGCTTCAGAATGGGCTAGAAGCGCCCACACTTCCATGGTCGACGTTCAGCTTAATGCCGCAATGCGAACCATCAGCGGAACTTTAAAATCGACCCCTCTACCTTGGCTACCCGTACTCCGCCAAATATCAGGCGAGAGATTGCAACACTGAGAGAATACAAGAATACAACAAAAAAAGTAGATGGAAGCTTAAGTGGCAATCGGCCAACGTGAAAAATGCCCATCTCGTTCAAGACCCTGAGAGACGGCCTGGGTTCTCATTGCCAAACTGCAAACTCTGGTCCGCCATCGATAGGATAAAGTGCTCCCACAGGCGTTGTGCCCACATGGTGCATAGATGGGGCCTTAAAAAGTCGGCGACGTGTGAATGCGGTGCAGTGCAGACCACCGAACATGTAGTCAACGAATGCCCGCTCCATTCATTCCCCGGCGAGATTGATGAGGTCCTCAGGGCAATGCCTGAGGCCCAAGACTGGCTCACAGACCTAGATGTCTCCCTCTGACCCCCCACCATACGAAAGAAGAAGAATGTTTACAAAAAAATATTAAATTGACAAGTGAATGCAAAACATTTATTTACCGATGCTTGCATTCAACTGGACACATTCAACTCTGTCATCGGTCAAGGGGTGAACTAACGAACGAATAATTTTACTTAACTGTTTGGTAATGACTAATGACTAATGACCAAATAATGGCCGAGATGTATGCGTGTTACTTTTATTAAATTGTGTAATTATTAACCCCGATACAGGCGTACCCTAGTGGGGTTAATATTACATGCTAAAAAAATGTATTTAAATTGTGAATAAGCAATGAAAAAAAAAATAATAAAATAAAAACTATTCAATTTTTATTAGAACTCTCTCATTATAAATTTTGAAGGTTATTCCCATCGATATAATATATCACCGAAGAAGAAGAAAACACCAATAATCTAAACGAAAATTTGAAAGAGAACAAGACACAGAAAAAAAATTACAAGTGTTCAGTTCACACGCGATAAGAGTGAAATCTTCAAAAAACTAAAGCAGACAAGAGTAAGGAGGCTACGAAGCACCGCACAAAGAGAAGACCGATCACATTCTTTTGCAAGCTAAATCCTATATGTAGATGTATGTGTTTGTCTCTTTTTTATTTGTTACTGCAAAAACTTAACACATGAAAGTGCGGAGATCCTAGCCTCTGCGTGTCCCAACCACTCAGTGAAGCCTCAAAGAATGTTAACTGAATATTTGGGGTAAAATACCCGAAGACTAAAAGAAAATTCAGCGTTGGGTAGTCAGAGGCAGGACAAAGGACAGACAAGGTCGTCTGGTCAAACCTCAAGCCTGCACATGTCTTGGGGGAGGCGCAGATACATTTGAGAAGGATCTGCAAAATTAATAATGTAACTAAATATGAAGCAGGGACGAGTTCCAGCACACATACGGGGATAGGGAAAAAAAAATAAAAAAATTTGGAGTTCAGTTCAAAAACATTGAAATAGTTAAAGACAATAAAACAAAACAAGGAACATGGCATAAATTAACAGGTAGTATAGTAATTATAAACAAAACAAATCGCAAGGCAATTATATACATTTTTGAAAATATAGTTAACAAATGTAAAATATAACACATAGCTCATAATATATAATAAAATAAATGTTAATAAAACAAAAGAAATAACATATTACAGAAACACAAAACACATAAATCATAACAAATAAATCCAAGCGGTAAATGTAAAGGAATCATGAAGAGTGTCCGTGAATTCAGAATATTTTTTTAGTTCAGAGGAAAACACATTGAACCCTTGTAATTTTTTTTAAACTGACTAATTCATTACGGCGTTTGTCCGCAGGGAGGTAGGACGAGAGAATTGATCCAAACATAACTCTGTCTTGGCATACACTCTTTGCTTCGTTCATATTTGTACATCATCTCACATGGGAACTCTTCTGTTTTTGTGACTCTTGATTTATTACGAGCCGACTCAAGCATTTGATTCACTTGATCGTGTGTTGTCTTCATCGGGCATCCCTGACTTCTTCTGCTATTAACTCCCAGGCATATGGCGTGTCTTACAAATTTGGTCGAATAATTCGACCCACAATGGTCTATAGATTGTGCATTGTTTATGCGCCTCTTTTTATTTGTAAACAGTTTTAAGGAAAAACCCACGCATTTACTTGCTTTAATCTTAATATATAAAACAAAGTCGAGTTAGTTACACTATTTATAACTCGAGAAAGGCTGAACCGATTTTGATGATCTTTGATTTATTGGATTTGTCTCCGCCCCGGATAACAGAATAAGAATTAAAACATCGCAAAAATTCACAAAAAAGAAAGTTATGAAGAAAATTAATTTTTTCATACATTTTGTATGGAACGAGTTCTCATATTTTGAAACAACTACAGCAATATTGTGATAGGTATAATATTTAACTGTTCGTGAATTTCCAAAATTCAAAAACGTCAAATGTCAATCGCTGATTGTTTTGCTTTTGTTCTTAATCATATAATGCTGCCCTTCTTTCTTACATACTAAATGTCAATAGTCGAAAATGAGACAAACGGTGAACGTATGTCTCTGCACCCCTCCAAAGGAAAAATACAAAAATAATAAATCTCTGAAATAAAACGCATTTTTTTTACGTAAGCTCCACTCAGGACCTGTGTCATCTTAGGGGATGCTGTGTGGAGGGTCTTTTTAAGCAAGGGTAGGATAGGAAGTTCTGGGAAGGAAAAAGACATGAGGGGTGGGTAGGAATATGTAGGTTAGTGTATCCGGGAGTGAATCCATCCCTCCAACTGCGGTGCAAGGCCATTGACTTGACCGGAATTGACCTTTTACTTTGAACTTTCCAACCGGACCTCTTTCGACCCATTGGTCGAGAGAATCCGGTTGGAAAGGTCAAAAGGCCTCCCTCAACCAGTCTCTGTCGATCCGCCCGCCACGCAGCAGGTTGGCAGACGCATCCGCCGCAAAGACCCGCACAAAAGTCACTCCATGAACCCGGGCACCCCTGCTAAATCACCAAATGTACCGAACCACTTGGGGTGACCTTGGGTGAGAGGTGATGGTTATCCAATAAATGGTTCCCAGAGCGGCAGCACCCGTACCCGCTTCCTTTTAAAAATTCCCGTAAGTAAGTGGAAAAGTAAGAAAAACACAAAAAATATAAATCCGTACACAAAGCCATTTCTGATACTGACAAAAACAAAACACGGACATCGGCATCGATAATTACTTAAAAAAACTTATTTATTGTGTTATCCGGGGCGGAGACAAATCCAATAAATCAAAGATCATCAAAATCGGTTCAGCCTTTCTCGAGTTATAAATAGTGTAACTAACCCGTCTTTTGTTTTATATATTAAGATTAAAGCAAGTAAATGCGTGGGTTTTTCCTTAAAACTGTTTACAAATAAAAAGAGGCGCATAAACAATGCACAATCTGTAGACCATTGTGGGTCGAATTATTCGACCAAATTTGGAAGACACGCCATATCTAGAGTTGATAAATCGATGCCTGGGAGTTAATAGCAGAAGAAGTCAGGGATGCCCGATGAAGACAACACACGATCAAGTGAATCAAATGCTTGAGTCGGCTCGTAATAAATCAAGAGTCACAAAAACAGAAGAGTTCCCATGTGAGATGATGTACAAATACGAATGAAGCAAAGAGTGTATGCCAAGACAGAGTTATGTTTGGATCAATCCTCTCGTCCTACCTCCCTGCGGACAAACGGCGTAATGAATTAGTCAGTTTAAAAAAAATTGCAAGGGTTCAATGTGTTTTCCTCTGAACTAAAAAAATATTCTGAATTCACGGACACTCTTCATGATTCCTTTACATTTACCGCTTGGATTTATTTGTTATGATTTATGTGTTTTGTGTTTCTGTAATATGTTATTTCTTTTATTTTATTAACATTTATTTTATTATATATTATGAGTTATGTGTTATATTTTACATTTGTTAACTATATTTTCAAAAATGTATATAATTGCCTTGCGATTTGTTTTCTTTATAATTACTATACTACCTGTTAATTTATCGAACCTTATAGAACTTTCCGGAACCATCTAGACCTACCGACATACTCCGCCACTCCTTCCAGAACTTTGCACAGCCCTATCGAACCTTCTAGGACTTCCTACAGCTTTATGGAACCTTCTAGACACACCGACACACTCCTCTACTCCTTTCAGAACTTTCTACAGCTTTATCGAACCTTCTTGAACTCTCCGGAAGCTTCTAGACTCGCTGACATACTCCTTCATTTTTTCCAGAATATTACAGAGTCTTATCGAATTTTTTCGGAGTTTCTGAAATTTTCCAGACTCTTCTTGAAGTTTCCAGAGTCTTCTTAAAACTTTCAGTCCTTATATCTTCAAAAGCAAGCCCTTTAGGTAAAAAATAGTATAATACCCTTATTCCCTGGGAATATCCCTTATTATTATGGGATAGAGATCTACCATACCATACAACTCTCTTGATCGTACCGGCACTCGTTTCTGAGTTTTTGCGTTCCGCCCGTTTTTTTGGACTTTCTTTTATAATATATATTGATTACTAGCTTTATTAGACCTTTTGTCATGTGCACCATTTCGTTGTTACGCGGTTCATGATAGCTTTTTGTATGACAAGCCCCCAAAGGGCTCACAAACTCCGACAGCTCGTAGGGCTTTGAAGCAAAGAATGGACGGTTGCCTCGAGAGTGTTTTCTCTTGGGATAAAATAATCTCTTTGAATTTAATGTTTCAAAGACTCAAACTTGTCTGATTACGCCTAAAAGGGATCGAAATGAAAATCTAGCTCTTTTAACGGAAGCAATCTTCCGAACAGGCCCTCCATTGATATGCTTGGTGTAACCCTAAGTGACCAGCTCAGGTATGGGGGCTCCATCGAAGCCAGAGTAAAGTTAGCCTTCCAAAAACTGATGGTACTGTACAGAGCCCGCAGATACTTTAATAGTACACAACTGCTAACCCTGTACAAATCACAAGTGCGCCTCACGGTTGAATTTGGCAGCCACCTGTGGTCTGAAGCTCCAAAATACCTGAAAAATACCCTCGACTCTGTGCAGAAACGGGCGGTCCGTTTGATAGATTCTCCCATCTTAACAGATGGATTGCAATCTTTAGAGCACAGGCGTCGGGTGGGAATGCTATCCTTTTTCTACCGGTATTACAATGGAAGATGCTCTGAGGAACTAGCATCATTGATCCCTTCGGCACCGGTGCATAGTAGGGAAACACGCCAAACGCTTGCCCAACATTTGTACACGGTTGACATTTGTCACATGAGAACGGGTCGTTTCTTCAACTCGTTCTTGTGTTCAACAGCTCGGCTGTGGAATGATTTGCCGGTCTCTGTGTTTCCTTCTTCCTACAACATGGGTCTCTTCAAGACCAATGTTCATTCCTTCCTCTCCTCAAAAAGACCCTCCACACAGCATCCCAGATGACATAGACCCTGAGGGAATTTTTTTCCTCAAGGCCTCCTGTGTGGAGTTAATGTAAAAAAAAAACTGGCTGACCCAACGAATTTCTTTCCGCTTCAGAATCAATAATTGTTGTGTTAACTTATGAGCTGAATTAAATTCAGTTTTTTTATTAAGTTAAAAATTACACAATAAAGCAATTATTTAAAGTGTATTTTGCTTTTGTCAGTATCATTTTTTTAAAGGTATACAAAGTTCTGAATGGAGTGGCGGAATATGTCGGTATGTCTAGAAGGTACCGGAAAGTTCTAGAAGGTTCGATTAAACTGTAGAAAGTTCTAGAAGGTTCCGTAAAGCTGTAGAAATTTCTGATAGGAGTGGAGGAGTATGTCGGTTTATCTAGAAGGTCCCGAAAAATTCTAGAAGGTTCCATATAGCTGTAGGAAGTTCTAGAAGGTTTGATAAAGCTATAGAAGGTTCTTGAAGGGGTGGAGGAGTGTTTTGGTGTGTGTAAAAGGTTCAGGAAAATTCTTGAAGATTCCACAAAGCTGTAGGAAGATCTAGAAGGTTCGATAAAGCTGTACAAAGTTCTGGAAGGAGTGGCGGAGTAAGTCGGTGGGTCTAGAAGGTCCGAAAAGTTCTAGAAGCTTCGATAAAGTTGTACAAAGTTCTGAAAGGAATGGTGGAATATTTCGGTATTTCGGTCTCGGATTTCCGAGACCCAGCGGCTGCTATAGACTACCGGCGCCCTATCATACAGTCTGTGTAAGTGGCGGACACGTCCCTTAGAATGGGGGACATCATCTACCTAATTTGATCTTCAAAAACTAAGTAAAACAAAACTTTAGGTATGTGTCTACATTATTAAAACACATAAAAAATTTCTGATTAATTCAGTGGGTTTTATTAACCCGGCGTCAATACAGTTAAAATATGTAATACCGTAATACATTTAAACATACGATCCGTAAAGAAAAATTTTTACCATTTTCTAGTAAATCTAAATTTATTACAAAAAAAACCAGACATAATCATACTGACTGAAGCCCATCTAAACATTAACTCCATCATTCCAACTCTCCCAAATTACATCAACTTTCAAAGTTCGCATTATATTAATAAGAATAGTGGTATTGTAATATACACTAAAGCAATATATAAGGACGTATGCTTCGCTGAAATAAATATGACTAATGCAAACTGTATTATTATAAAATTGAATATTAATAATAAGCTGCATATACAAATAATGACAGTCTACAGGACACACTCAGCTGTAATACCAACTTTTATAACCGAACTGAATAATATTATCCTTAACAATAAATGTGCAAACAATTTTCTAATTGATGATATTAATATAAACATTGCTGAAAACAATCATACTATTGAAAAAGACAATTATATCAACATGATGACCGCTTTTAACTTCAAACCCTGTATAAATAAGTATACTAGAGAATTTAACAATCAAATGCCATCGTGTATTGATCATATATGGTGTAATTCCAACTACAGTGAAAATCTACAAACAATAATATGGAGAAACAACATAACGGACCATCATACATGTATACTTAACCTCAATATAGAAAAACAAAAAATAAATAATAATAGTAATGACTCTGCCATTCCAAAAATAAAAATAAATCAACAAGAACTATATGAAAAACTGTCTCACGAATCGTGGGAATCTGTACTTACCACAGAAGATGTGAATATAAGTGCATCACAATTTCATGACACCTTTCAAAAACATATAAAAGATTCAAGCTATGAAATACCCAATAAAACATATAAAAATAAATTTCATAAACTTAAACCATGAATCACTCATGGCCTCGTGGTTTCTATACGAGAAAAAGAAAAATTATTTAAACTAACTAAAAAATATCCATTAAATAATCCAATCATCTCATACTTTAAAAAATACAGAAACAAACTAACGGCACTAATTAAAACTGCCAAAGAGTAATTTTATAAACAAAAGGTATTGAATTCAGGAAACAACAATAAACAAATTTGGAAAACAATAAATGAAATAATTGATAAAAAAGGAAACAAGTGACATTTTAAAGCTACGTATTAATAATAACATGGTACAAGTTTTGGATAAACCTAAACAATGTGCAACTGCTTTCAATAAAAAAAATTCTAATGTCGGAAAAAATCTCGCAAGCAAAATAACTAATATCGTAGATAATACCACATCTACCGCAGAAAATAATGTAACATCATTAAAAAAAAACCATTCGAAACGTTAAAAATTCGAAACGGTAACTGAACAAGAAATTGTTGATATAATAAAAAACATAAAAACTGAATCAGCACCAGGTTTCGATGGGATCTCTGTTGAAAATCTAAAGACACATCTTAACTTTTTGAAAAAGCCTATTACATATATTATAAAAAATAGTCTAAAAAAGGGAATCTTTCCGTCAATATACAAAAAAACTATTATTACACCGATTTATAAATCAGGTGACTATAAAGAAATTAATAACTACCGACCTTTATCAGTATTATCAAATATCTCAAAAAAAATTTGAAAAGGTAGCTAAAAAGCAAATACAAAATTTTATTGGAATTAATAATATATTGAGTGACCAACAATTTGGTTTTCGCGCAAAAATAACCACACAGGACGCAATCATAGATTTACCAACAAAAATACATCAAGCACTAGATTTGTCTAGGCAAAAAATCTCTTGCAATTTTCATAGACCTAAGGAAAGCCTTTGACAGCATAAGTCACAAAAAATTACTATACAAGCTTAATGAAATAGGAATTATAGATAACGCTAACACATGGATAGAAAGTTTCCTGAACTCTAGAAATCAATACGTTAAAATAAAAAACATTCTTAGTGAACCGAGTACAAGCGACTTTGGAATACCACAAGGCACGATTTTGGGCCCTCTTCTTCTTTATTCATCTTGTATGTTAATAATATCTTTGAATTACCAATAACAGGAAACCTTGTTTCATGTGCAGATGATACTGCAATTATATTCCAAGCAAATTCATGGAATGAACTTGAAACAATTGCTAATAATAATACTTTTATGAATTTTAACTCGTTTTCAATCTACTATAATAAGCCATGTTCCTCAAGTTTCTGGTAATTGTTTGGTTTGTTTACCTCCTTACTATAGTTTTATGTGCACTCTGTTATTATTATTTCTAAACGTAAACTGCCTCTTATTCTTTATTATAATTTAGTTTTATTGAATTCTTTTTGTTAATATTGTTCTTTAAGAATTGCTTTGTATATACTGTGTATTCTTTGTTTCACATAATTTAATCAATTTTGTATTTTGTAAGGACTCGTAAGGAACACTATAGGATAAATTTTAAGTTTATTATAATTAAGCGCACTTGAAGTGAAATATCACAAAACTGTGCTATATAAATACTACGTTATTATTATTATTATATTATTATATGTATATCCCGAATTAAAAACTGGCTTTGATGTCAATATTTAAAAGAAATTTAGTAACATATTACAATAATTTGATTAAAAACTATTTTGTTTACGAGATTTTGGGTAAAATAAAACAACTTCATATAAAGCAACCTTTTAATGACATTTTTATAAAAGTATAGTAAAATTTTAACAAAATAGACAACCTCCGTCTTAAAGTTATAAAATTTAAACAAAACATAATTTTTTTTCTCAAAATGTGAACTAATATCATATATATGAATGAGATCTATAGTAGGACTACGAATAATATACTCTACATACATTTTGTCACATTATAAAATGTATTTATCTCAGTTTTTTTTTGTCGGCGGTAGATGTATCAATACTGTCATCATGATGCAAGCTCGACATAAGTAAAATCACTTTATTTTTTTCGGAATATATGAAACGATCGTGATATCTTTCTGAAAACCAAAAGTCGACGAGTTTATTTCTTTTCCCCTTGTTTTCGTAAATTTTTCGGGTATTTGTCTTTTATTTTTGCGAACAGTGCCTACAGATGTCAGTTTGCGTTCTCGAAACAAGTGGTTTACTAATTCATAGCTGGTGAGCCAATTTTCCAATGTAATGTTTAGTTATTAATTGGCGCGAAATTACGACACGAAATGTATGGTTGGGTCATATTCACCTTTTTCGGGTTTAGCCACGATTATCCACCGTCGCGGCCGCTACAACACTGAACAGCGATACCCAGCGGGGAGGGGAGATTGTTAGCTCCAGCTACTGAGAAGGGTGGCAACGTCGCACAAAAATTCTAAGAAATAAGCTAATTTTAAAATCGCGCGGGTCAAATTGACCCAACTGTACTGACGCCGGGTTAAGTCTTGAAAAAAGGAAGTTATGCTGCCGCACCCTGTACATGGTTTTATCACTCATACGCCTCAGGGATCTTATTTCAACAGCATTCAGTCTACTTTCATCCTTTGCCAGTTCCACGCCTCGCTGCCATACATTGGCACTCCATAGTGAAAGCTTCGCATATTTTCACAGTTTTTTTTAGCGTCAACGGCGTTCGGGAGTTAACTGCATTTAGCCTTCTTTTAATATCTCTATCATCTGTCGTAAACATACTACTATAAACTACTACAAATATTCATTATTCACAACTATATTGCACAATGTTTTCTGTGTTGGTGTTTGTTTTATGTGACGACCACACCTCTAATAGTATGGTAGGGAGTGTTGTTAGGTAAAACCAATGAGATTCCTGGAAGTAGGCAGTATGTTGGAACAAACTTCCAATTCAGACATGATAAACAAACCATTCCGAAAGGGTTCTTAGTTCCTATCGGCAGAGCAATTAATACGAAACCTACAATATTTCACTACGAACGCTAATTCGAATACTCATTATCAACAGTAATATTATGTTACTAATATGTTGCGTAGCCCGTTGTTGTTTTATCGAGAGTTTAATTCGTGAAAGCCAGAGTTAAGTTAACCTCTCAAAAATTGGGCGTCCTGTAACAGGGCCCTCAGATATTTTAATAGTACACAACTGCTAACCCTGTACAAATCGCAGGTGCGCCCCATGGTAAACAAACAGCCGCATAACATACCCACCCCTGCTGAAGATGCCATTGTCCCACTTGCTCCCGACAATGGGGAGCACTTGTGGACTACTACCTCAAAAAAAATATTTATCATGTCCCAAAGAAATTGAAATCGACGATAACATAGTGCCATCCCTCAATCAATATAATCACTGTTTGAAAATTGACTGTTTGCAGGTTGGGGGAATATTAATGATAATCGCTGGCAATAAGGCGGCTGTAGAAGGAGGGAGCAAAAGCTCCGAGCACCCCAGCGCCGGCGGTGAATCGTCCGTCTCCCAACTCGTTAGCGGAATCGTGACTTTCATTCTCGGAGTCGTTCTTCTAATGGGCATCCAGAAGGTAAGGCCCTTATCCAATAATGCTTACTGTAATAATAAAGTAGATTTTTTATTTTTTTATTAGAATTATAAAAAATAATTTAATAAAATAATACATCACATATAAAAGATTCAAGCTATGAAATACCCAACAAAACATATGAAAATAATTTCATAAACTTAAACCATGGATCACTCATGGCCTCGTGGTTTCTATACGAGAAAAAGAAAAATTATTTAAACTAACTAAAAAATATCCACTAAATAATCCAATCATCTCATACTTTAAAAAATACAGAAACAAACTAACGGCACTGATTAAAACTACCAAAGAGGAATTTTATAAACAAAAGGTATTGAATTCAGGAAACAACAATAAACAAATTTGGAAAACAATAAATGAAATAATTGATAAAAAAGGAAAACAAGTGACATTTTAAAGCTACGTATTAATAATAAAATGTTCAAGTTTTGGATAACCCTAAACAATGTGCAACTGCTTTCAATAATTTTTTTTCTAATGTCGGAAAAAATCTCGCAAGCAAAATAACTAATATCGTAGATAATACCACATCTACCGCAGAAAATGATGAAACTGAACAAGAAATTGTTGATATAATAAAAAACATAAAAACTGAATCAGCACCAGGTTTCGATGGGATCACTGTTGAAAATCTAAAGACACATCTTAACTTTTTGAAAAAGCCTATTACATATATTATAAACAATAGTCTAAAAAAGGGAATCTTTCCGTCAATATACAAAAAAACTATAATTACACCGATTTATAAATCAGGTGACTCTAAAGAAATTAATAACTACCGACCTATATCAGTATTATCAAATATCTCAAAAAAAATTGAAAAGGTAGCTAAAAAGCAAATACAAAATTTTATTGGAATTAATAATATATTGAGTAATCAACAATTTGGTTTTCGCGCAAAAATAACCACACAGGACGCAATCGTAGATTTAACAACAAAAATACATCAAGCACTAGACAAAGGCAAAAAATCTCTTGCAATTTTCATAGACCTAAGGAAAGTCTTTGACAGCATAAGTCACAAAAAATTACTATACAAGCTTAACGAAATCGGAATTATATATGACGCTAAAACAGGGATAGAAAGTTTCCTGAACTCTAGAAATCAATATGTGAAAATAAAAAACATTCTTAGTGAACCGAGTACAAGCGACTTTGGAATACCACGATTAAAGGTACGATTTTGGGCCCTCTTCTATTCATCTTGTATGTTAATAATATATTTGAATTACCAATAACAGGAAAACTTGTTTCATATGCAGATGATACTGCAGTTATATTCCAAGCAAATTCATGGAATGAACTTGAAACAATTGCTAATAATGATATCAATATCTTAAAAGAATGGTGTGACGAAAATTTATTAACATTAAACATTGACAAAACCTCTTATATACCTTTTAGTATAAATAACAAAAAAATACCTCCTTTAGCATTAAATATTAAAATTCGATTATTGATCTTTCAATTCCTCTTTCCCACGTATATTGATGGATACCTTTATGATCGAAGAACGTATTCGACACAAAAAGGTTCCACTCTAAACATACTTCAAGTATACTGTTCCCATTGTCATTCGTTCTTTTATCCCCGAACATACCTAAGGCCGAATCAAATCCGTCACGTCTAATACCGACCCACCCATTCAAATCGCCCGCCATAATAATCCTTTCATTCAACTCTTTTAGTCTCATTACATCATTCACACCAATCCAAAAATCATCTTTCACTTCGTCACTTTCAGAATTAACAGGGGCATAGCAAATAATAAGAAACACCCTAGTCAAACCAATTTTGAATCGGATCCACATTATTCTTGGAGTTACACATTCAAACTGCAACATACATTCAACCATTCTGAGAGACAGTAGTGCTGCAACACCCTGACAAGCCCTCTCCATATCTGGTCTCCCAGACCAGATGACGAACTTATCATCATGCTGCAATGTACCGCTCTCTTTTTTCATACTCTCAGTTATACAAAGTACTTAGTTATAGTTGGCTTTGTTGATTGTATTAAACCGGTCCCCCATTAGTTTGTTCTGCGAAATACATCCGATAATATTTTCGTGACTGCGGATGAAATCGAAACAAAATAAACGTGCGTTCGCTTCCAATTCTTGCTTACAACAGCTGGCTTTAGTGGAATAAAACGCATCTTGCGGCGTAAAATATTTTGTATACAATTTTGTATGGCGGAAACGAAGAAACGTAACTCTCTCTCTTTCTATCTTCACTAACCTAACGTAACCCTCTCAACTACCGTTCGCCTCGTCTGTCGTCACGCTTTCCCCAGCTTACTCCACAAGTCAAGCGTGCGTAAAGAAGTTTTACTACAATAAACTGTTCGGAACGCGATGCACTGTTCAGAACTCGAGTAATAAAAACGGACAATGTACTTAAATTATATTAGGTATATATTGGTTTTTGGCAAGTTACAGGGAGAAAAAATTAACCCCTTTGTCTTCAAACTGTAATAACGTCACCTGATGGATTTTTTTTTACCCGTTTTTCGGGCTACCTTGGGCAAGATGAAGGGCATTAATATATATATATATATATTTATATATATTTATTTTTTATATAAGCACACAAAGGTAAATTTTATTACAGCCCGCGCATCAAAGTGGATGAAGGATGGATATGGGCAAGCGGTGAAGGGGATTGTCATCGGGACTTGATTGCCCGAGACATGAGATGCTTGAGTTTGGATTTGAAGCAAGTTTGGAGATAAATGTTTTGGCTAGTCTGTATTTATTTATTTATTATTAGTTTCAATAGCAAGGTTTGTATATGTATGTTTAATGTATAGTATAAGTATAGATTCTTTTTTTTTCACAGACCTCCTCACTAGGATTTCCTGTTCTGAGGTGGCCTGTAGTTTTTTTTAAATATTTGTATTTGGTTATGGATTGTCTTTATATCGTCTTCATGATGTTTGTAATTTTATTATCACTTTGATCTCTCAGCCATGTTTTTACTTTTGTTTTAAATATATTCATTTCCTTTATATTTTTGATTTGATCTGGTAGAGCATTGTATAATTTCATAGCATGGAATTTATTATTTCTCTGTCCAAAAGATGTGTTCAAACTGGGAGTAACCAGGATGTTATTGCTTACTGCCCTGGTTGAGTATTTATGTTGGGCAGTGGAGTATACATATATGTTTTTTTTCAGTTTAAATAAAATATTTTTTGAATAAAGTTTCTGTACATTGAAGACTTGAAAGTTATTAAATATTTCTTCCGTCGGAGTTCTAAGCGGAACTTTCAGTATTGTCTTTAGTACTCCTTTTTGGGCTATATTGAGTCGCTCTGCGTGAGTGCTCAAGGCAGACCCCCATCCATTTGTGATTGACACAAAGCATAGTATACTTTTTTTAATATCGTTTATGTTGAGGATATTACGAATGTTTCTAAAGAAGTATATGTACCTGGTTAGTTTTTTTGTAATTACGTCAATTTGTGAGTTCCATCGGAGATTATCATCAATTTCAATTCCAAGATATTTGATGCTTTTGGAGTGTGCTATAGTGGGACAGAGGTATGATAAGCCTAGATTTTGTTGATAAATTCCTTGGCATGTGTGTAATTTGAGATTTAAGTCCTCCGACGGCTGCCCTCTGGCTGTTATAGAAAATGTAAGATATTTTGTTTTATTAACATTAAGCGTGAGGGAATTTCTTTTAAGCCAGGTTTGCAGGAGACTAAGCCCGTGTTCCGCTTCTTTGTAAGTATTTATCCAATCTTTTCGTTAAATAAAATTACTGTGTCATCAGCAAAACTAATAATTTTTCCTCTTGTTTCTAGGTTACAGATATCATTGATGTATATCAAAAACAATATTGGTCCTAGTACGCTTCCTTGCGGTACGCCATGGTTGATTAGGAGAGGTTCGCTTTTTCTCTTATTAATTTGAACGCTCTGTGTACGCTCCATCATATAGCTTTTTAGCAAGTTTAGTGTTGTATTTGTCATACCAATTTTTGTAAGTTTAGCAAAAAGTATTTTGTGGTCTATTGTATCAAAAGCCTTTTGTAAGTCTATGAAGATTGCCAAAGTTTTTTCTCCACTGTCTAAACTTTTAGTGATCATATCTGTAATTTTTTCTATGGCGTCTCTAGTACTTAAGTTCTCCCTAAAATCATACTGTGTTTTCGATAATATTTTATTGTCTTCTAAGTCGGATAAGAGTTGTTTTTTTAATATTCTCTCCAATATTTTTGAAAATGTGTTGAGTAGGCTTATTGGTCGGTAATTGTTTATGACATTTTTACATCCTTGTTTAAAAATTGGTATAACAGTAGCTTTTTTGAGAGCCGTAGGGAATATGCTTTCAGTTATAGACAGGTTAACTAAGTATGTTAGAGGTATGATAAGTTCTTTACAGAGATATTTTATTGCATTGGTTGTGCTTAAGTCCTCCCCCGAAGAAACATTTGATTTTAGAGAAGAAATTGTGTTTTTGATATCATCAGCTGTAATTTGCTTAAACTCGAGTTTCTTTCCTTGTTCAGGGGGTTCATTTATTAGTATAGCGTCATTACATTGTGTAGATTGCTTTGCTAGATTTGATCCTATATTTATGAAAAATTTATTGACGTATTCAAGAATTTGGTCAGGATTATCAGCGTATGTCCTTGGGACATTGTTTATATTCAGCACGTCAATTGATGTCATGGTAGCACATTTAGAATTGGTTATTTCATTAATTATTTGCCACATTTTCCGTGGATTTTGTTTACAATCTACAATTTTTTTCTTGTAGTAGGTTTCTTTTGTATATGTAATAACTTTTTTGCAAATGTTTCTATATCTTTTGTAGAATCTTAACATGTGTATATCGTATGGATTTTTTTTTAGTTTCTTGTGTAACTCGTCTCTTTTTCTTATGCAGTTTATAACATTCTGTGTAATCCATGGTTTAATGTGTACATTTTTATGTGAGATTTTCTTAATAATTTTTGTGGTGTTAGAGAGAATATTATTCTGAAGGAGTTCTATGAAGAAATTCCATGCATCATTTGCATTGTTCATACTTTGCAGTTTTTTCCAATCGGTACATTGTAGATTTATTTTAATGTCATTCCAGTTTATTTCAGTTTTTTCTATTGTTTGTGGTCTTTTCTTGATTTTATTTGACTTGTTTATTTTTATTGAAAGTATAGTTGTATAATGATCTGTTATAGTTGAGTTAAATACAATAGTTTGAGTAATATCTTTTGTTTTACTCATTATATGATCTATGCAACTTTCAGTGCAGTCCACTTTTCGAGTAGGTACATTTATTAAGCTTACCAGTCCATGGGATGCTAGCATCTGCAGATATTGAATTCTCTTGGGATGTCCATTTTCTAGGATATTTATATTTACATCTCCAATAAAAAATATGTTTTTCGTGTCTTTTAGAAGGCAGAGTTCCTCGTCTACGGATTTAAGAAATGGGTCGATGTTTCTTGTAGAAGGCGATCGGTAGATTGCTAATATAGCCTTTTATTTTCCGATTTTAATTTTTAGACAATTGGCATCTGTGATAATAATTTCCTCAACTTCGGCTTTTATTTCGTTTTTAATGTATATAATTACACCATCGTTTTGTCTTTTGTTATTCAAACTTGAGTAGGTGGTATATCCAGCTATTTCCAAATTCATGTATTTATGATTTATCCAACATTCAGTAAGTATTATTATGTGTAGATTAATTTTTAAATATTTCAGTAAAATTTGTAATTCATCAAAAAAATTTCTGATGCTTCTTATGTTTTTGTGCAATATATTAAAAGAGTTGTTGTTTATCATTGATAGGTCACTTGGTTCCGAGGTAAGTATAGTGTCAGTCATTTTTTACTTTAATTCATAAATGTTGTTTCGAAGTGCCTTTTTTTACACAATATTTTTAATATCATCTATATGTTTGATGTAGATTATTTTTTCGTTTGGCATTTTTCGAGTCATTATTTTTCCATCTTTACACCAAACGTAAGAATAGTTTTTTTCTTTGGCAGCTTTTTTTGTTTTCCAGAGCAGTTCCCTTTGATATGGGCTCAATTCTTCTGCAATGTAGATTGTTTCAGTAGTGGTGTCTTTTATGTCTTCATAATTAATATTTTTCCTTTTAGAGATTAGATTATCTCTAGTCGTTTTATCAGCAAATTCCACTAGCAGTTTTGGTGGCGCATTGTTTCTTCTATCAGGAGTCCTTTTTACTTCAATTATCTCCTTGTGCTGGATATCCATTCCTGCCGCCGCTGCAACTTTTTTTACGATTTCAATCTGCTGCTCCCCATTTTTGAGTGGAGGGATTTTCGTGCCTGAATTAATGATGCTATTTCGGACGAACCAAGGGCTTTTGGCGAATCTTGAAATGATAATAATAATGATCTTTTTAGCAAGACATTTTGGAAGGTTTGTAGACTCTTAGTATTTGCTTGTGGCCCAAATTGGGACGGCGTAGGTCATGATAAGTTGCAAATTTTATTTGTAAATGAGAATTCTGTTCTGTAGCGACGTTTGACTGTTATAATGTGAAAGCGGGTAAAGTGCCGTAGCAGCGTTTTTGGATTTTTTAATTGTATGTTTGATGTGTGTGTGCCATGTGAGTTAGGGATGTCGAAAGTGAAAAAAAATATCGATGTTTCGATATTTATTAAAATATCAATATCGACGTCGATATATCAAGGAAAAAATATCGATATATCAGTCAAATTTTCAAGAGATTTTGCGTTTTTAAAATAATAGTGTATTCAGCTCAATATTATCAATAGTAATTTTTGTACACAATTTGCTTTTTTTAATGTACAAAAATCTCAATAAAAATGAAGGTATTTTTATCACTATTCATTTTTATTACGTAATAATTACAAAAATATCAAAAACTAAAAAGCTGTCATCTAACTTATACGTAAACTGAGATGCATACAAAGTTTGTATGCGTCTCAGTAACATTCTATTGGCGTATTAATCTATCAAAAAGGACTTCGAGTTTGGAACAAGGTACAGTCAATAATCATAGACAATTGCGAACCAACAAATAGGAGTGGCTTAGAAAAAAATGGCGAAAAATAGCATACATTTCTATGTATTGAGAAAGTATTGGTGATCACAAATACTAATGCAAAGACAATAGATTTGTAAGCAATTAATTGTTAAAATTTCAACCGCCAGATATCATGACCCAATACAGTTACTTTTTTCCGTTCGTTCCTATACGGTTTTGGATTCTAGTGACTTTAAATACATAAATTTAAAAAAATATCGTTTTTGATACAATTTTCGATATTGGATATTTTGTATCGATATATCGATATATCGGATCAAAATATATCGGCTAAAAATACCGATATGTTGAATTAAAAATATTGATATTTCGATATATCGATATTTTTTCAACAAGCCTAATGTGAGTTTTTTTGTCGAGTGTGACTCTAAGGTATTTAACGCTGTTTTGCCAGGGTATTGCTTGGCCGTACATGAAAACTTGACCCGTAATAGTGCTGCGAACCTTTCTTCGTGAGAAGAAAATAGCTGCGCTCTTGGAAGAGTTCACGTCTATACGCCATTTGTTATAAAATTCTTGGAGTATAGTTATGTTGTGTTGAAAGCGTAATCATCTTGGGAGAACTATATCGAATCATAATGGTGGTGTCGTCAGCATACAAGGCTTTATACGAATTTTGTTTCTCCGTGAGTAGAATATCGTGTATGTAGATATTGAAGAGCAAGAGAAGATATTGGGCGTTGAGAGTGCACCATTATGGTGGATCTTTACTTGAAAAATCCGGTGCCGAAGAAATGATTTCAAGACACCGACGAGTTGGCGAGCCGGGTGGCGTATTTCCAAAACCTATACCGTTTCAGTCGCTTTACATTTTCAATATCAAAATTTAAATATTTAGAAATAAAATAATTAGATTATTTTATCTAGATTTTAGAACAATTTTTTTTGCAAAGTGATAAAAAATTATCAATATAAAGGTGTATTTACAATATATGGGATTAATATTAAAATTTAAATATTTAGAAATAAAATTATTAATTTCAAATATACACAAGTGAAAGATTATTTTATCTAGATTTTCGAACTATTTTTTTTTTTGCAATGTGATAAAAAATAACCAATATAGAGGTATATTTAAAATGTAAATTGTCGCTACCGCTACTGAATCGGTATAGGTTTTGTAAATACGCAGCCGGGTGAAGAGAATGTGTTCTAACATTTTACCAATATTTGAGAGAAGGCTGATTGGACGATGGTATATATACTTAAATTCTATAAATCCGTAGTAGGCAAACCTAGGGAAGAAACGTTCACATGCGAGCCGCTGACGTAAGTGGCGACATCTTTTGACGAATTCTTGAATTAAAAACCGAAGTACAACGGTAGTTTTGTATGAAATTCCACGTACACAGATGTTATTTGTGGCGCAACGCGTACGGCGTGGCGTCAAAATTCACTCGAAACTGGGTTCTGAAATTCAACCACATAGGTCAGCTTGGGGTGACCTATGACAGAGGTGTTGGTTATCCAATAAATCGTTCCCGTGGCGGCGGCACAAGCAACATTTTTCGCTTACTGTTGTAGTAGTGGGAGATTTTCAAATATTCTAAAATTGTTTATAAACCGGGAATGTTTGTCTTTTTTTTTAATTTAAAAAAAAACCTAAAATTTCTTCATTTACATCCATTTCCTACGCCTTTTTAGCCTTATTTGCTAAAAGTATGTTTTACTAAAGAAGTTTATTTAAATTTTTAGAAATGTCCCGACCATATCAATGTTTGGGTTATCTTCAACCTGATTGGAGTTGTCCTGTATATCATCGGGGCCATTGTTTCTGTAATCGCCATTATGGTGGTAGGAGATTTCCCCGTAGGAGTGATAGTCATCATCATCTTTGCCATGCATATAGGTAAGATACAATCCATCAACTCGTGGATAAATTCTTCCCCTACCTTCTTCCACCTTTTCCAGGATGAACAATCGAACAACTCTCCTCAGATATATATTTTTTTTACTTGCACGCACAACTTGTTCCATTCTTGGTCCTATGGTGCTCAATCCCGAACCAATATTTTGAAAATCGAGTTAATGCATTGATAATAATACATCCAACGACAAAACGACCGCAAACAACGCGGAAAAACAAATTAGCCCAAAGTAGTAAGTAGTAATCGATCCGAATCAGTAGGCGATGTTTAACTAATTCTCCACACCAATTATTGTAAAAATATTACGAAATATATGCGAATCATTACTACGCGAAGCTAAAATTGGGGGAACGCAATATCGTGGCACGCAATAATAACCCCTTTTAAAAAATACCCGAAGTCTTGTAACACTCCGCGTAAAATTGTATTAGTCGAGTTTGTGTGACTTGATTATTAAATTCATGTAATAACGAGAATATTAATAAATTACAAATGAAACATGTCTTTCATTACGCGTGTAAAAAAGATAGATAGAAGATACTGGGTATAACAAATTGGTGGTACGAGTCAAGGGTACGCAGGCTCAAAATGGTTGACAACCGCTGATCTAAGCTATGGTTCCATGACAACTCAGAAAGATGCAATTCCAACAACGCATTGCAAGGTCATTAAAAAATATGAAAAATAGCCCATAACCTAACCTAACGTAACGTAACCCATTTAACTATGTTTTTCATCAATTTTAATGACTTTTCCATGGAGGTTTTTTTTTTTTTTTACATGAGCTCCACACAGGAGGCGCTGAGGAAAATAATTTTCCTCAGGGCCTATGTCATCTATGGGGATGCTGTGTGGAGGGTTTTTTTAGGAAAAGGAAGGAGAGGAGAGTTCTGGGAAGGAAAAGGGTTTAAGGGGTGGGTAGAAATCTGGGGTTCAGTGTGTCTTGGTCATCCGCCTCCAAGACCTAGACAAACCTCACCCCATGAACCCGGGCGGTGTTGAAGTTGCATGATTCTGAGTGTCCGGTCAGCCTGAGCTATAAACGGCAAATAACAAGGATAATTCTTCTCTACACTACATACATAATAAATGTTAAATGTTAAAAATAATTATTTTTATTTTTAACATTTTACATAACGTTATTACTTTTTTTAATATACATAATTGTTTATTATTATTTACCTGATATTATTTAGCTGTTGTTATTTACCAATCTTTATTTTTTCTTAATAATTAAATGCTACTGTGGTATGGTCACCCTATGAATGCATCTGGTAAGCCACAACTAACAGGTACCTTGTAAATTATTATTTTTTAAATTGTTAAACTAACGTTTAAGACAAGATTTTTTTATGCATAGCAGAAAAGGTAACAATTATTATAAGCAATAATTATCAGCCTGAAACACTCATCCACATTGAAAAATCTTCCGAGAAAAGATACATGACGCCAACGGGACCTTGGTACCTCGTATTTTTAGTTTACAGTATAATTTTTTTGTTGCCAACGCTAAGCATACTGCCCAGCTATATATATATATATATATATATTTTTTTTTTTTTTTTTTTTATATTACCTCCACACAGGAGGCACCGAGGAAAACAATTTCCCTAGGGGCCTATGTCATCTTTGAGGATGCTGTGTGGAGGGTTTTTTAATGCTAAGGAAGGAGAAGAAGATATGGGAAGGAAAAAGGTATGAGGGGTGGGTAGGAATCTGGGGGTCAGTGTGGCCAGGAGTGACGGAAGTATGAATTCCTCACACTGCGGTGCAAGGTGAAGGGTCGGGAGAATCCGGCAGGAGTGGTCGAAAGCCCTCCCTCAATTAAATTAAATTATTAATAATCCATGTCTGAATAATTGTTCTCAGTGCTTCTTTTGTAGGTCTATAATTATATTTTTATTAAGTTTATATGTATGTTTTTTTTTAAAATTACATTGTAAAACTGGATATCTCGATACAGGAATGCCATAGTGAGATATGCAGCTTATGTTTTTCATGTATTTCTTATTTTTCAATAAATAAATAAAATATGTACTTTTTTATCCATCAACTTTCATGTTTTGATATCTAACTTATGTCGGCCAAATACCTTCTGATAAATACTATAATCCAGTTAGCACTCCGGAACAGAAAGGAAATGTTAAGACGTTAGTCAAAATATTTAGCGCATTTAAATTTAATATGAATTCACGCAAATTATCAAAGAAATGTGTATTCATAGGGTGGAGGATTTTACATTTTTGATTTTATGTAAATATTTTTTGATCTTCGGTTGAACCTTTGGACGGGTTGTTTCACAGAATTTGAACAATTTATCAAATTTCATAATTAATATTCAAGTTCCATGAAACTCTTATTCAAGTTTTGTTACAATCCAATTACTACTGTGAAATGACCGGCCTTGAATTTAAGCCTTGAAATTTGGGAATTTGTTAAAATTCCATGACACAACTCATCCTCTTTTCCAAGAATTTTGTCAATAACGATTAGTAAATAAAATTTTATTTTTTCTTTCAGGACTCTCCTTCTACTTTGTCGTGGTGGTGTCCAGCCTTTGCAAACAAATAGTCGCACCAGGAAAAATTGGAGTGTAAATATCCAAATGAGATCAAGCTCTTTCGGAAGTGTCCCATTTCTCATTATTTTTGAGCCTCATATATACATGAATTTGCTAGAACAAATTGAATGTCAGCAATGGAAACATTCTTATGAAAAGGGCATAAACATTTTATATCGCATAAGTTTAATTTAATATTAAGTTGTTGAGTACCTACCGTGAGCTCTTTTTATTTTTAATAACAATAATTAAGTTAACTTTATTTCCTTCTGTGCCTATTGTTTATGTAAAATTTACCTGTTATTCCTTCTGAACTGTTATTTCATTGGTACATTTTGCCACTCCTATGAACATTTCGTTTATTTCAAATGTCATTCATTAAATAATATAATTTTATTGTATTATATTTGGATTAAGAAATTAACTTGTTTTAAACGTGTTAAAAATAACAAAATAATGATAGAGATGGGTTCATGGGGCGAGGTTTGTCTAAGTCTTGTAGGCAGATGACCAGGACACACTGAACCCCAGATTCTTACCCACCCCTTAAACCCTTTTCCTTCCCAGAACTCTCCTCTCCTTTCTTTCCTTAAAAAACCCTCCACAAAGCATCCCAAAAGATGACATAGGCCCTGAGGGATTTTTTTTCCCCAAGGACTTCTGTGTGGAGCTCATGTAAAAAAAAGATGCTTTTAAATTTGTATTTACCGTGAAATTTTATAAAATAAATCGAAGTATTTTTTTACCTTAAATCTTAACAATGACTTTTTATTTAGATTTTATATAGTGACTTGGAATATGATTTAAATCGAGGGGCTGGAGCAATATCAACATAAATAGGCCAAAGTTGTCTTAGCTCCCATCACCTTATTGGAATCTCCCTTCTTTATTTTCTGTGTAAATATTATTTTTGTAGCTATGGACGGAAATACACCCAAACGTTTATGCACTGGTTTTTAGTCAATATTACCCTTTTTTAACAATAACTCTACACGTGAGGTTCTGAAGAAAATGTTTTCCCAGGGGCCAATGTCACCTTTAGAAAGAAGAGGGTATGACGGGATTGGTAAGAATTTGGGGGTCCAGGAGTGACGAGAAGAGGGTATGACGGACGTCTGTTTCACGGAGAGGGTCCGACTGGAGAGGTCAAAGGGTCTCCCTCATCCGGCCTCTCCAGATCCGGCCCGTCACGCAGCTGGTGGGCAGCGTACCCGCCGCCAAGACCTGGACAAACCCAACCGATGAACCCGGGCACCCCTGCTAACTAACTCTTGGGTTGACCTATTGCAGAGATATTCGTTATCCAATGAATGATTCACTTGGTGACGGTACCCATACCGCCTCCCAAATCAACTTGAAAACATTATACTCAAAACTTTGAAGATAGTCAGCGAAATTATTATAATTTTATATTAAATTAAAAAACACACTTTGTAAAGCACCACTTTTTATTAGAATTGATATTTAACAGCCATCCAGGTTTCGCTCATCTCGAGCTTCATCAGGGCTTATTATAACAACTTCATCAGTTTTTATAATAAGCCCTGATGAAGCTCGAGATGAGCGAAACCTGGTTGGCTGTTAAATATCAATTCTAATAAAAAGTGGTGCTTTACAAAGTGTGGTTTTTAATTTAATATATAATGTCACACCACAAAGTATTTGCTTCCTTCGATAATATTATAATTTTGGTTTACATTGTCAGACGAATGGGTAAATTTACAAGTTTTAAGTGACGTATTTAATTTTTGATAATTTATTTTGTAAGCGTTTGAGAGGTTGTTTGGGGATCTGTTATTGGGGAGGTTTTTCAGGGACTTTTCATAATCCAATATCAGTATATTATGGTCACTAAGGGGATCATCAATATTTGAAATTATCCCAGAAACATTTGTTCTATTTGTGATATATCAACGAGCTGATGTTATTTGTTATCCTTGTGTGAAATATTGTGTTACACACATAAAAGTTATACGATTTTAAGGTGTGAACATATTTCCATGCAATAGCAGTGTCTTTTGAGATTTTTTTTTTTGCAATTCTAAAAATTAAAAATACATACAAAGTTACATCGGTTACATGGTTACATAAGGTTTTAACAAAGAAACAAAAAAAATTCCATTCCTCACCATAAAGAGATAATGCTCTTGTGTTTGGTGGGGGAATTCTAGCTCAATTAGTAAATTGAAAGATCGAGTAAGTTAGTAATAACGGCTATTGTAAATAATAAGTAAGATTAGAAAATCAGATAAGTTTTAAGATTTTCACGGCCAAAAGCATTTTCGTTGTTTGTTTTTGGGGTGTTATGCCGTGTTGCGCTACCTCCTTCTTTAGCCAACGTTTCGGACATCTACCGGATCTGCCGGATCTGCCCTGATGATGGACACTGCAACGATGTCCGAAACGTTGGCTAAAGAAGGAGGTAGCGCAACACGGCATAACACCCCAAAAACAAAAAACGAAGATTAGAAAATCATTCATAAATTTTAAAATAAATCATGATAAGTTTAAAAAATCATAATATAAATTAAAAAATCATTATAAATTAATGAATCATGTAAGTTAGTAACAAAAATTATTGTAATTACTAAGTAAAGGATATGTAAGAAAGAACGCAAAAATTATACAATAGTAGAATTAAAGATATAGAAACTAAGAAATGAGAGAGAATGAAGGAATGAACGATTTATATAATAGCAGACTTTAAGATATAAAAAGTTAATATATTTGGGACTTTTATAGCAGTTTAAGGTAGTTTTTTTAATTTGGTCTTAAATTCCTGCATATTTTCGATAGTTTTTAATTTTAATGGGAGGTTGTTATAATAGATTATGCCTAGATAAAGATAGGAATTTTGAATGTGCTTAGTATTAGATTTTGGGATTTTAATAGTTTTCTGGTATCTTGCTGATGTATTGAATTGGAAGTTACGAGTATTTAACTGTATTTCTTCGAAAATTTGAAGTATTGAATATTTTTTATACATTTTGTTTATTGTAGGCACTTTGAATATTAAAAAAAGAATTTCAGTAGAAAATTTGGACGATTTTTTCAAGATTGCCTTAATTATCAAACTTTGAACTATTTTGAGTGGATTTAAAATATTGTCATATGTTCCTCCCCAGCCAATAATACCATATTGTAATATAGATTGAACAATTGCAAAGTACACTCTTTTTACGTTTTCTAAGCAAAGAATAAAAGTAAATAAAGTCCAATAAATATATAAATAGGTACATTTCCCAATCCTTTTGACGAGTTCACAAATATGTGTTTTCCATTTAAAATATTGATTCGTGTATACACCAAGATAATATTTGATTTTGGGAGTTGGACTAAGTATAGCACAATCTTGATTGCAGTTAGTTATGTTACATTTACTTTGGTGTACTATCATGTTTAAGTTTGGTTCTAATTTGAATTTATTGATAGAAAATGGGATAAATTTTGTTTTTTCAGTGTTTAAAGAGAGGAGATTTTTATCGAAACAATTTTTCAATATGTTAATATGACTATTCGCTAGGTTATTAACAGTATTCCAATTGGTACCTTCAATTATTATGACAGTATCGTCAGCATAAGATATTATTTTTCCGTTTAGTTTTTGTATGACTATGTCATTAACATAGATATTGAAAGAATAGGTTATACTTAACATAATCAACAAACAAGTCCTGCTAAGCCAATTGAATCGGCTTGTCAACAGGTTCTTATATGTTAGTTACATATTTATACATTTTTATAATTTAAAATTTACCTCTTATATCTACAATGATATGATATTAAAATCTCCAAAAAGTAATGTGTCTTGTTTGTTTTTATTTAATATTATTTCTAAAGAGTCAAAAAATCTGTTATATTTGAGTTGGGCTTACGATAAAAAACATACAAATTGAATTATTCTATAAAAAACTCTAAGGACGGGTTGTTTCAAAAAATTTGAACGTTCTGTGAAATTTCTTTTTAAGTACTGTGATTATTTGAGTTTTATGAAGCAATTAATTAACCTATAATGGTATAACAACAGAACTTGAATAGAACTTACACATAACGTGAAAATTAACTTCATATATTTGATGAATTGTTCAAAAATTTTTTTATAACCCGTCCTAATAAAACGACATAATTTCTATTAAAAAAAACGCGATTTGGTAAAACGTTCCTTTTAAAAATAATAACCTGTGACTGATAACCTATGGCAGAGATTATATATGACAAGACATTATACTCGTACATTTGGAAATTTAGCAGGGATGCCGGGGATCCTGTGGTGTTCTTGGCGGCGAATGCTCTGCCCATCAACTGCGTGGCGGACCGGATCGGGAGAGGCCGGTTCAGGGAAACCCTTTGACCTCTTCAGTTGGACTCTTTCGACCAATCGGCCTGTACCGCAGAAGGAGCGACGAATTCACACGTCCGTCACTCATGAACTCACTGAAATTCCTACCCACTCCTAATATCATTTTCTTTCTCCAAACAACCTCTCCTTCATTTCCTTAAAAATACTTTTCACACAGCATCCCCAAACGCGACATACGCCCTAAAGGATAGGGACACCCTAATCACCTAGCGGTATAAAATATACTTTAAAAACTATTCTCATACCTACCAAATATACATAAAAAATTTCATAAAAATCGGTCAAGCCGTTTCGGAGGAGAGAGACCACAAACACCGTGACACGAGATTTTTATACATAAGATTGAGATTTTGATTTAAAAAAGGTTCGTGAAACACCAAAATGTTATTATTTAATTAATTGGATTTTAGTTTTATTTCTTTATTGACATGAAAATTTTACTAAATAATTTTTTGAAAATTTATTTTTTAGTCATGATTATAAATCATAATTTAGAAATAATTCTATATGAAATTGTTTGAAAATTAACTCGTTTAAAATAGAGCAAAAATCTCGTGGAGTATGTCTTAAACAGCATTAAATGAAACACTGAAATTTTAAATGCATACAACTTGTACTGATCTATTTTTTCGTTTGTTAGACTCCCCTGAACTCCTTAGGCTGATTATCTTTCATGTGTATAGTAGTTCGTCAGAAGGTACCTTACCATTGTAACAATTCAGGTACCAATGCAGAAATAAACTCGGTAATGAACCGACTGGACAGTGCAGGGAATAAATATTACATGAACACATTTAACATTGTTATTAAATCTGAATGTCTATCTTGATAGCTTTGAAATGTTTATAAATGTTAACTATGTATCGAAATTTATATGAATGTGCATCCTATATTTTACTCTGTTTTTTGTTTTTAAGTTAAAAAATTTACACTTGGTACTTATTGTAAGTGTTTAATTGTTATATCTCTTTAATTCTTTGATTATATCAAATGTATTTTTTAATTATTTTATCATATATAAAAGCCCTAATTGGGCGTTTACAAATAAATAAATAAAATAACTGAAAATAATAATAATTTACGGAGCATGCTTGGAGATTTTTTTCTATAGAGGTAATTTAATATAATTGCCATTTCGGCGTGGGGATATTATCTTAAAAAATAACACATATTTTAAAGTTTAAAACATAACGTATTTAAAGAAAAAATGTAATAAATTATTTTAGTATGTTCACTTGTTGAGGCTGTATGGAGCGGGGAGTTGGGGAGGGGAAGAAGGTGAGTAAAAAAATTTCAAAATTTTATACTTTGATAATATTATTCACCACACACGATATAAATGCAAATAGTTATAACATGCACATAATTGCGATCAACAGAATATACTGTTTGATTTGGTTTCCAGGTAAATAGTTGTTGTTGAGAGTAACTTTTACATCGTCTAATAACTGAAAAAAATAATTATTTATCGATAAAGTTAGAAAAATTATGTATTAGTTTAACCATTTGCATGTAAAATTAGATTCTTCCAAATACGAAAAACTAAACCTCAATTGAATTTATTTTCCAGAATAAATTCCGATTAGACTCGGAATATATAAAAACTTTTTTTTTCCTTAGCGAAGATTAAGTCAGTTTATTTTAATAATTATTATCAAAACAAATTTGATTAAAAACTACATTATATTAGGTCCTCACATATGAAATTGGCGTTTTGTATGGGAGGAACATAAAGTCGATTTTTTTTAGTATAATTTATTTATTTAAACAAAGTATGTACCATTGCTATCTATGCACTTATGCCATCTCATAGGTAGTTCATCGATCCCTTTACTAAAAAAACCATTCGGACGGGAAACAATAAAATCTTTGAAGGCGGTTTGGACTGCCCCATCGGAGTTGAATTTTTTCCCTTGCAAGAAGTTATCCAAATTTCGAAAAAATGGTAATCTGTTGGGGCAAGGTCCGGAGATTACGGTGGATGTCTTAGACATTCTAATTGAAGCTCCTCTAATTGGTAGCCGTCTATTGTGCAGTGTGTGGTCTAGCGGTCAACGCGCGTTTGTTGATTTGCTTCACTCAATTCGTGAGGTACCCACCTTTCAAGCTTTTTCACCTTCCCAATTTGCTTCAAGTGGATTAAAACAGTTTTATCACCAACACCGCAGCCTGCAGCTAACTCGGACGTGGTTTTCGCTGGATCCGCTTCCACAATAGCCTTCAATTCTTCATTATCAACTTTGGTATCCGGCCGTCCGCGGGGCTTGTTCTGCAGGTCGAATTTCCAGAACGAAAACGTTGGAACCAAAAACGCACTGTGTTTTCTTTTGCGGCACCGTCATCATACACATCATTAATCCTTCGAGCCGTTTCTGCAGCCCTGGTGCCACGGTGGAACTCGTACTCGTAAATAACGCGATATTTCTTTTCCATTTTGTAAACTAAGTGACGCAAAGAAAAAAAACAATTAAGGAAAAAACAAATTAATTACAATTTTCGAAACACAAATAGATGAGTAAATAGCTATATAAATTCGAATTTGGAATTCCTAACCAAAGAGAAGATATTTGAGATCAAAGTTGCCAGTACGGCAAAACGCCAATTTCGTATGTAAGGACCTAATATTATTTATAATCATGGACTTACAGTTTTTAAATAAAATTTAAATTTAAAAGTATATTAAGGAGCTGCATGGATTCAACTTACGATGAAATTGTAGTTTTGAGTATAATGTATTCAAGTTAATTTGAGAGGCGGGTATGGGTACCGCACCTAAGTGAATCATTCATTGGATAACCAATACCTCTGCAATAGATCAACCCATGAGGTTCGCTAAGTTTGGTGACTTAGCAGGGGTGCCCGGGTTCATCCGGGGTGAGGTTTGTCCAGGTCTTGGCCCACCACCTGCGTGACGGGCCGGATGAGGGACACCTTTTAACCTCTCCAGTCGGATTCTCTCCGTGGTACGCGGGGGGATGGTTTCAGACGTCCATCACTCCTGGACCCCCAGATTCTTACCAACCCCGTCATACCATCTTCTTTCCTAGAGCGTTCTCTCCCACCCTTCTTCTGAAAGACCCGCTGTACAGCATCCCCAAAGATGACATATTCCCCGGGGGGGAAATATATTTTTTTCTCAGAGTCTCGTGTGAGGAGTTAATGTTAAAAACGGGTAATATTGACCTGTAACCAGTGCTAACGTTTGGGTGTATTTCCGCCCAAAATAATATTTACACAGAAAATGCAGAAGGGAGATTCCAATACGGCGATGGGAGATAAAATAGCTTGGGCATATTTATGTAGATATTGCATCCAGCCCCTAGATTTATAATTTCACATTTCATTTTAAATTGTCTCATATCTCCACACTACATCATATTCCAATACACCATTTGAAATCCGTGCAGTTTTACGACACCAATAAAAAAGTTTATTTTCATTGTTAAGATTCAAGATAAAAAACATACATCGTTTTATTTTATAAAATTTCAAGGTAAATACACATTGAAATGATTACGTAACATTATTTTGTCATTTTTAATACGTTTAACATAACAGCACCCTTGAGGTGATTTTCCACGAAACCGGCGGTATATAAATTAGCTAATTATTAAATACATTTTTGGTAAATATGCAGTTAGTCCACCTCACGGATAACACGGAACGCTCGTGTTGTCGAAGTTTGATGCACGGACAATACGGAATGTTCCTTTTTTAACTAATAGACAATCAAATATGACATTTGTCGGAAGTACCAATCTTATAAAATAAATTCTCTAAAATAAACTCGCTTTTCATCATGCTTTTAAAAAACATCCCAGGTTTTGAATGGTTTGTTTGGCTACGCAGGGTTTGTCTAGCGGGTTTGTGTAATTATTTTAATACATTTCTTTCCATATTCTACTGTTATAAATAATGGTACAAACTTGCCAATGATGCATTCACTTTGTTTTACGCAAAAATATTTTTTCTATGATTGGCAGCATTGATGAAATGTTAAAATAAAAACGATGAATAAACATGGCGTTACCGCGCTAGTCAATTAATTTTAACAAAATTAAAATGTTAAATGCATATTTTTTGCATGTTTTTTGGTCTCCCCGACATAAATACTCACTTTTCGTAATAATAAAGCTAAATTTAACTGTTTGGATAAAAAGTTTTCCGTATTAACGAGTAAGCGGTTTAATGCATAAATAATACATTTTTTAATCCAAATATAAAAGAATATAATGATATTCTTATATCATTATATTATATTCTTTTATATTATATTATATTCTATATCATTATATTCTTTTATAATATATCATAATAAAACGAATATAAAACTTTATTCCACTTAATTTTATTTGACCGTAACCGGTTTCAGCTCGTTAGAGCCATCGTCAGACTGGACCAGTCTAGTGATATATTATAATGGAATTCCACCATGAATTATCACTCTCAAAATAGAAATATTATATTCTTTAATGAATGACATTTGAAATAAACGAAATGTATGGACATTATATTTTGCCACTCCTCCTATGGAGGAGTGGCAAAATATACTAATGAAATGAAGTTTAGCAGGTATAACAGGTTAATTTTAAAATGCAATGACTATGGAGGAAAAATATGTAATAACACTTACATAAACAGTAGGCACAGAAGGAAACAAAGTTAACTTACTTATTGTTACTAAAATTAATTAAAAAATATATCAATTAAAATTTAACCAAAAATAACTCACGGTAGGTACTCAACAACTTAATATTAAATCAAACTTAGGTATGTGTCATAAAATGTTTTTGCCCCTTTCACAAGAATGTTTCCATTGCTGATATTCAATTTGTTGGCAGTAAACGTATCTAAATAGGCTCAAAAGAGCTTCATCTCATTTGGATATTTACACTCCAATTTTTCCTGGTGCGACTATTTCTTTGCGAAGGCTGGACACTACCACTACCTAAGAGTATGGATATTACAATCGTAGTTCCATGACCACGACGAAGTAGAAGGTGAGGGCTGAAATAAAAAATTGAATTTTATATACTAATCGTTATTGACAAAATTCTTGGAAAACAGGACGAGTTGTTTCATAGAATTTTAACAATTCATTAAATTTTAAGGCTAAAATTCAAGACCGGTCGTTTCACAGTACTTACAGCCGTACCCTTTACCTATCTTTTTTACACGTGTAATGAAAGATATGTTTCATTTGTAATTTGTTAACACTCTCATTATGACATGAATTTAATAATCAAGTCATACAAACACAACTAGTTCAATTTTATACAGAGTGTAACAAGACGTCGGTCATTTTTAACCAATGATTCTAATTGCGTACCTTCCCCTTAATTTTAGCTTCGTGTAATAATAATTCGCAGTTATTTCGGATACGTCTTTAGATTTTCACGGCAGATTTTCAAGTATTTTCGTTATTTGATTTTGGGGTGTTATGCCGTGTTGCGCTACCTCCTTCTTTAGCCAACGTTTCGTACAGCATTGTAGTGTCCATCATCTGCCCTGATAATTAAAAATAATTATCAGGGCAGATGATGGACTACATTACACTATCATTAACTGGCAGATAATTAAAAATTATAAATTACTAAAAATTATAGAAAGCATATAATAAAATATGTAAATCAAATTGATGATTTATGTAGAAAACGTTTGGCTTTTCCGGAAACTATAGAACATATTATATCGGGATGTTCTATATTAGCGCCATCAGAGTATATATTTAGGCACAATCAGGATTTAAAAATAATCCACCAAAGTTTGGTAATTAAACATAACTTGATTGACTGCCGTAAAATGGTACCATATTATGAATATGAACCAAATTCATTTTTATAAAATGATTTTTTCTAAATATATTATGATAAAACAGACAGAACAATTAGTCATAATAGACCTAATATATGACATGACAAAATTTAAAAAAATAACTTATATCATTGATGCAGCTATTCCAAATTCCTGTAATATTCAAAATCTGTTTCTGAAAAAATAAGAAAATATACAGATTTAGGAAATGAGATTAAAAGAATTTGGCATTCTCAGACTATAAAAATATTACCATTTGTCATTTCGCCTACTGGCATTATACCTAGGTCTCTCATTCAAAATTTAGGCATATTAGATTTGTCAAAGAATTTATATATAAAAATGCAAAAATCAGTCATTTTAAATACATGTAGGATTACAAAAGATTTTTTAAATATTTATATTGAGGGATCAGTAGGATTTATAGGTGAAATTAGGAATTCCACAGAGCCGAACCCTCTGATATGAAAATATCTGGAGTCGGTGAATTATTTTCCCATTTGGTCTCTGGTAGGTTGACATGTTGTTCTTGTAATGTTTTGTTTTTATAATACTTATATAGTGCAATTGCATAACGTGGATTGACTAGATGATCATTTGGGGAAGTGTGTGAAAGGGTTTAATTTTTCCTGTGGGGAAATTTTAACCCGGACATTTAAATCTGGTGCGTTAAATAAAATTTGATTTTATTAAATTCACCACCATTAATTACCATTACGCTTCAAATCAGGTACATAAGGCATAAAATGTACGGGGTTCACTTCGTAACATCTGTCAAAACTTCAAACCAAACGATAAGTTCGCAGAGAAAAAATAATAAATCTAGTGAATGTTAAATGTCAGATTCTAAAATTCGCCTGAAATCAAAGTATTGCCATGTAAAAAAATAAATTAGTGTGGAATTTTAGAAAAATAATACATAAATAATTCTATCGGAGAGGGAAAATTTTCATGTAGTAACGTCACGAGACCAATAACAGATTTATTATTTAAAAAAAAAAATTGTAAATTTCATTAAAATTTAGTACTTAACATTTTCGTAATCGTAGTGAAAATATCCACACGAAGTCATTATGAAATCCATGCAAGTGGCCTATTCAGTTGCGATGCGTGGGAAACGGTAGTATGGTGCGATCGACGGGAAGTGCGTGGATGGGCACCCGGCCCAGTAAGTAGAACAGGGTCCGAGTGATTGTCTCGCCCTTTTACTCGGCCGAGAGCACTGTCTCGCCCATCTACTCGGTGCATGTGGTCCAGGCTTTACGCCGGTTGCCTAGACAACTACCAACAGTGTTTACACCTTGGTTGACTTGAACGACTAGCGGTCTACACTGGGGTAGTTTCCCGCCTTCGCCGGGGAAGCGAAGGTAATTCGTCGACCAAATGTAAGAGCGCCCTCAGATTTCGTTCAGTTGTTGATTATTTGAAAAAGAGGCAATTCTCGCTTTACTAGCATCATAATACCTAAATTATTTTCTTTAATATTAGGTGGGATTTTATCCAAAATCTTATTTGAGGATTACTAATTCTGAGGGTGACACCACGTTCATTCTTGGGTGACACTACATTATCCGCATCGGGTGCCACCCATTCTAGCTACGCCACTGCTTAAGCTTAAAGCAATGCGGGAATTAGAAAGTACTGAAAATCAATGTAAGCTCGGAAATCTGCATATCAATTTGATGGTTTGTTACAACAACCTTCAATTTTTTGACATATTTAATCACCATATTTAGCGACTCCCAAAAGAAAATTTGAAACAAAAATCAGAAAAACGATTCGGTCGCATCAATCACAGAACTTGAATAAAACTTTCACAGAACTTGAATTTTAATTGTTAATTCTGCGCGTTTCACCCGTCCACAGCATTATATACCTTGAAGGTGCAAGAATGCTCACAAACCATAAAGTTTATGTCGGTAGCCTATTGTTTGTGAGAATCAATTTAATTTTTATTTTTTCATAAGAAGCAATTACTTTGTGGTTAGACATTATATTATAAAAAATAAAATAAACACTTTGTATTTAACCACGAATTTATTATTTGATATATCTACCGGTTTCGCTTCGATCAAGCTTCCTCAGGTAAGTATAATAAGTATTTATTAGTTTTTATAATAACTATTTATTAGTTATTATTATTTCCTGAGGAAACTTGGTCGAAGCGAAACCGGTAGATATATAAAATAATAAATTCGTGGTTAAATACAAAGTTTTTATTTATTTTTTATAATTAATTTTTATTATTACCTTTTTAGTTAATCATGATTAATGAAGCATCAAGAAAACGTGCCTATCAGTTACATTGCGCTATTATTAAATCAGTTTTCCGGGTTCAACTGATATTCAAGTACTCGGGCATATTGGAACCTGTTGCCAATGCCTTACAATCGGAAACTATCAATATGTACGCATGTATGAGTCATATTAAAGGTATAATTTCTGTTATAAATGATCATCGAAGCAACGTAGACAAAGAGAGCCAAAATATTTTAAATATTTCAATTAGAACTGCAGCTGCCTTTGGAACTGATATACAAGTCCCATGCGTTGCATCTTGCCAACAACATCGGTCCAATTACCTTGCTGAGACTCCATGCGATTTTTGGAAGCGATCGATTATCATTCCTTATTTAGATTCAATAATATCTGCATTGGAGCACCGTTTTGGTGACCAAAATTTGCCTGCTTTCGGATTGATGTCGCTTCCTCCCTGTACAATTCAATGTTGAATACGTCGTTAATTGATTTTGAAGAAAAAGCACAAAGTTTTTGCCTATACTACGATTTACTTAATTTTAATCAAGAAGCCGAACTATGGTATAAAAAATGGCAGAACAAGGGTATGACCAGAAAAGATCTCGAAAAACTAGATTTGTTTAAGGAGGCGAACATTTTCTGTCCCGCAACAAAAAAGCTATACTTTTTTCATTGGCACAAACCTTGCAGTACAAGTAATACAGAGAGGTCCCTTTCTACAAGAGGTCCCTTTCTACACTGACTCGTGTTAAAACATGGCTGAGGTCAACGATGACTGAAGGCCGTTTGAACGCAGTGCAGTAGCTTAGCGGGGGGGGGGAGGGGGGGCAGACCGCCCGGGGTGCCACCCGACGGGGAGGTCATTTACCTTAGATATACTCTTGGTCTGTCTACACCTGCCCCCCCCTTAACAAAATCCTAGCTACGCCCTTGGAAATATATAAAATATAAAAAAGACAATTGGGTAACATCTCCAAACCAGAATCTTGTTCATGGAATTAGGAAATATTTATTTTATTTGACAACCCCACTTCCTCTGATGTTTTCCGAATTTTATACAAATCTGCAGCAAACTTTGAAATGGCTTTAGCCGTGTTTGGTGACCATATCTGAATAGTCAGTTATACTTCACCTTCTTCTTCTTCTCCCATTACCTTTACCCTCCCAACATTCCCCAGTTGGGAATGCTGTAGTCTCACTAGCACCAGACGGTTAGGAGGATTGAGACTCTTGGGCGGTGAACACATCTCGTACCCCAACACAAAAAGGTGACTGTCATGATAATTTAAACACCTACCGATATTCCAAAATATTGCTTCCGTGCCAGGTTCAATGAAAATCTAAAAGGCCATTAACTACTTCCTACAGCACCTCAGAACCACTTTGTCAAAAGACTCGGTCAAAAGTCTGCTTTGACTCGTAACTGAGAAGATTTTTTTACAAATTCAGTTGGTTTTGCGTGTCTTAATAAATTTCATGGGTTGTTTGGCCGGCCATAGTTTTACATGTTAGATTTTAGATGATATTTCCAGTTTTAAAAATATATCGGAGGTGTGAAGAGTGTATGCATTAGTGCGGTGTGCGAAACCACAGGAAAATTTCAAATTCAGACATATATAATCAAACAGTGTGGAGTGGCTCACGTTATTCTCAAGATTTTATGTTAAAATAGTTATACTTATTGTCGCCCTCATCACACTTTGAAGACAATTGTTGCAAAACGTTTAGCACATTGTTACTTAAAATAGATTTGATCATAACATGCGCCTGTATATCCGAAATTATAAAAAGAGCATTCTCAAACCAATCAAAAATGGCGTTTTATACTTGTGGCTTGCTTCTAAAAGGGCCAAAGGACCCATGAGATCTAGAGTATGCCAAGACTGATGTGTTTAAATCTGTGACTTGCTTATAAAAGGGCAAAACCATGAGATCAAGAGCGAAGAATGTGTGCCAAGACTGATGTGTTTAAATCTGTGGCTTGCTTCTAAAAGGGCCAAAGGACCCATCAGATCAAGAGCGAGGAATGTGTGCCAAGACTGATGTGTTTAAATCTGTGACTTGCTTATTAAAGGGCCAATGGAGCCATGAGATCAAGAGCGAGGAATGTGTGCCAAGACTGATGTGTTTAAATCTGTGACCAAAAAGGGCCAATGGACCCATGAGATCAAAAGTGAGAAATGTGTGCCAAGACTGATGTGTTTAAATCTGTGACTTGCTTATAAAAGGGCAAAACCATGAGATCAAGAGCGAAGAATGTGTGCCAAGACTGATGTGTTTAAATCTGTTGCTTGCTTATAAAAGGGCCGAAGGACCCATGAGATCAAAAGTGAGGAATGTGTGCCAAGACTGATGTGTTTAAATCTGTGACTTGCTTATAAAAGGGCCAATGGACCCATGAGATCAAGAGCGAGGAATGTGTGCCAAGATGATGTGTTTAAATCTGTGACTTGCTTCTAAAAGGGCCAAAGGACCCATGAGATCAAGAGCGAGGAATGTGTGCCAAGACTGATGTGTTTGGCGATCCATTTCCGATCTCCTCTACCTGCTCCTGCGGTGAAACGATGTGATTTTTTTTTCTAAAAGTAAAACAAACATTCCCGGGTTACGAATTCCCCGACAATATTTGAAAATCCTACTACCACCACAGTAAGCCGATAATCTTGCTTGTGTCATGATGGAGGACTTAGCCAGTCGTGGAATTGAACGCGCGACGCCTGGGTGGGATCCAAACACGATGCCAAATCAGCCACTGACCGGTTAGTTAGACGTGATGGTGAGTTAGTTTGTTTCTGGTAGTTAACGATTTCGCCTCGAAATTGGGTTTGCCTTCGGAATTCTAAAAGAATCTTTCGATTTTAAGAAAGAATTTTGGGTTTTTTGGTGGTCTATCAGTCAATATTACACAAGGAAAACACTTTTCTTAATAATAAAAATTGTTAAGAAGATCGGATTCTACCTTGTGAAATTGAAAAAAAAAACTGATACTTGCCCTTTTAAAAGCAAGCCTTAGAATTATTGACCATTTTCATGGATGGCTAAACTGCCATTTTCCCTTTAATTTTGGGAAATTTCCCTTGAGTTTTCTTATTTAGCTGAAAAAAAACTTTATGTTTATAATACGTAAACAGTTTAAGAACAGTGAAATAGAGAAAAGTAAAACAGTGAACGGTGAAAAGCTTCGTGAAATTTGATTGTAGAGGTAAATTAACACTAAAATCTGTGTACAAACATTAACATAATATAAATCTCAAAAAATTAACAAAGCTCTATAAAATTCTGCTTCTTGTGAAATCAAAATTTATCGTGTGTTGATTTATTATTTCCTGAATAATACTTTGAATGTGAGAATAATTAAATTTCCATACATATTGGTAATTTTTCTACCAAACAAATCACAAAACCTGCGCATGAAAGTTGGCGCTTGACTTTGAGGAATGTCGGGAGAATCAATTTGGATGTGAATGGGAATATCCTTTAATAAAATAGCACATCCCAATAAGATTTTTCACAAAAACGGCGCTTATTTTACGCACCAGATTTAAATGTCCGGGTTTAATTTTCCCCACAGGAAAAACTAAACCCTTTCACACACTTCCCAAATGATCATCTGGTCAATCCACGTTATGCAATTGCACTATATGTATTATAATTACAAAACAATACAAGAACAACATGTCAACCTACCAGAGACCAGATGGGAAAATAATTCACCGACTCCAGATATTTTCATATCAGAGGGTTCGGCTCTGTGGAATTCCTAATTGAACCTATAAATCCTACTGATCCCTCAATATAAATATTTAAAAAATCTTTTGTAATCCTACATGTATTTAAAATTACCGATTTTTGCATTTATATATATAAATTCTTTGACAAATCTAATACGCCTAAATTTTAAATCAGAGACCTAGGTATAATGCCAGTAGCCGAAATAACAAATCGTAATATTTTTATATTCCGAGAATGCCAAATTCTTTTAATCTCATTTCCTAAATCTGTGTATTTTCAAATTTTTTCAGAAACAGTTTTTTGAATATTACAGGAATTTGGAATAGATACATCAATGATATAAGTTATTTTTTTAATTTTGTCATGTAAAACTATATCAGGTCTATTATGACTAATTGTTCTGTCTGTTAGTATAGTTTTATCATAATATATTTTATAAAATTCATTTTCTAAAAATTATTTTTGGTTCATATTCATAATATGGTACATAATATATTTATAAATTATCCAATTATTATTATTATTATTATTATTCCAGCGTATCACCATTTTTCTAGTGTCTAGTTAACTGTAACTAGGGCTACCAAAATTTTTTAATTAAAAATTCTGCTGAAAAAAAAATTTCATATATTTTTTTTACATTAGCTCCCCACAGGAAGCCTTGAGGAAAATAATTCCCATCAATGCTTGTGTCATCTTTGGGGATGCTGTGTGGGGGTCTTTTTAGGAAACGAAGGAGAGTAAGTTCTGGACAGGAAGAGGGTATTAGGGGGTGGGTAGGGATCTGAGGGTCAGTGGGTCCAGGAGTGACGGACGTATGAATCCATACCTCCCACCGCGGTGCAAGGCAATGTTCCGAGAGAGTACGGCTGGAGAAGTCAAATGGACTCTCTTAACCATTCTCTCCCCATCCGGCCTGCCATGTAGCTGGTGGGCAGACGCGTCCACCGCCAAGACCCGGGCAAACCTCACCCCATGAACTCGGGCACCCCTGCTAAGTCACCGAACGTAGCGAACCACTAGGGTTGACCTATGGCAGAGGTGTTGGTTATCCAATAAATGCCCGCCTCCCAAATTGTATATGTATGTAAATAAATGTTTTTTTTACATCGTTCGGAAATTAAACATAATTTAGGAAGAAAACTGTTGTTATTTTACGTAAACCTATAAAATTCATTAATAGAACGCGACGAAAAAAACGCTGCGCTGCGTAGTTGAAAAATTTTCTACAATTATTAAGGTCGAACCACGATATTACGTCTTTCAAGAACATACATAAAAAACTTTTTTATTTTAAACGGCTGATTTTAAACTTTGGAGAAACACTGAACTCTTTTAAAAAACAGAATAGAAACCGTTATTTATTTTTTTTTTTTATCTTTTATTTAGTGAAAACAGTGCGAAAAGACTCGCGGGCCACACAAATTGGGTTCGCGGGCCGCAGCGTACTGTTTTCACTGTTCCATTAGTATAATTTTAAAAATGATATGATTATCATGTTTGCTTTCATTCAATTATAGACATTTTGTTTATTATCCAGTAATTCGCTTGTAAAATGTATAACTTAAGCGGTTATTTGGATATTTTATGGGCTGTAAACATAAACAAACATCAGGTAAAGTCAGCAGCATAGAGCATAGCCATTCTTAGCCAAAAAAACAACTCAGTTTTTAATGTCAATCAACTCTCTGTTTTCCGACTGCCTACCCTGATGAAAAACTCTGTGCACAGCACCGGATCCTGGTCCCAGGACTGTTTCCAAAAGCCTCTTTATAGAATTGAATCTTATCTACGTAAATTACGTAATAACGAGTACACTAATTTACTGAAATTTGATCTTTGAAATGAATAATTTTAAAGTGTAAGGCGCGCTACAATGATATTAAAAATGGTGCGTTAATGATAAGCCTACCAAATATGAAGTCATGATTGCCTATTTTCCGTCACTACATATGTCCGTCTAAAGCAGGGTTTCCCAACCAGTGGTCCGCGGACCACTAGTGGTCCGCAAGAGGCTAGAAGATGGTCCGCGATGATCCGCCGGTAAATAAACGGGCCAGCGCGCGGGCGGTCCCTGGTTGAGAAGTCTGAAAAAAAAAATCGGGACAATATTCAGTTTAACATTTGTACCTTGTGGTCAGTGCCCATTATGGTATTCCGTTTCGCCCCACTCCATCCTATCCCGTTCTACCGCCTCCGTGGTGGTAAATATTCTGCTAGAACCCGTCCCATTATGCCCTTCCTGTTGTGCTATCCGTCCCGGGTGCCACCCATACTAGCCTACACCACTGACCAAATTCAGTGGCTTAGGCTAGCATGGGTGGCACCTAGGACGGATAACGTGGTGCCACCTCCCCCCCCCCCCATTAAATTTGACTAACCACAAATTTCGACCTCATAAAAATTGGTCTGTATTGGGCGGGGGGGAGGGGGGGGTGGCTAGAGAATTGTGGTCTTGGGGGTGAAACTCGGTCGGGTGGCCCCCGGGGCGCCGCCCCCCCTCTGCTTGTGGTCCGTGTTGAAAAAATAAACGTACAAGTGATCCCGGGCCAGAAAACGGTTGGGAACCACTGGTCTAAAGGTTCCAAATTGTGAGATAAACTGGCAAATTGCATTTTTAACTTTAGGTACTTAGTTATATACGAACGCGAAGGTGCATCCAATTATAAATTAACGAAAATATTTAATATAAAGTTCTTTATTACGAATAAAATAATTTTCTTTCTCCAACAAGATGTACTTTTTTTACATTAACTCCACATAGGAGGCCTTGAGGAAAATAATTTCCCTCGGGGCCTATGCCATCTGGGATGCTGTGTGGAAGGTCTTTTTGAGGAGAGGAAGGAATGAACATTGGTCTTGAAGAGACCCATGTTGTATTAAGGAGGAAACACAGAGGCCGGCAAATCATTCCAGAGCCGAGCTGTTGAACACAAGAACGAGTCGAAGAAACGACCCGTTATCATGTCAACCCTGTACAAATGTTGGGCACGCGTTTGGCGTGCTTCTCGACTGTACACCGGTGCCGAAGGATCAATGATGCTAGTTCCTCGGAGCATCTTCCATTGTAATACCGGTAGAACAAGGATGGCATTCCCACCCGACGCTTGTGCTCTAAAGATTGCAATCCGTCTGTTAAGATGGGAGAATCTATCAAACGGACCGCCCGTTTCTGCACAGCGTCGAGGGTATTTTTCAGGTATTTTGGAGCTCCAGACCAGAGGTGGCTGCCAAATTCAACCGTGGGGCGCACTGATTGTTATTGTTAGTAAAATCATCCTCTTTGTCCTCGTTGAAATTGTCATTAGACGGCATTGTCTATTTTGGCTAAGTCCTTCTTCAGCACAGTCTTCCTCGGATTAGAACTCAGGGAAAGAGAGGTTACAACGGGTCAGCACTCTGCAGTACCTACCCCTGTTGGTTCGTTTTTACTTAGTGTAGGTTAATTGGTCAACATACATAATATGTAGGCATTGTACTTATTGTCAGAACTGTCTTGGCCTATGGATGTGAGGCGGGAATACTGACAGCAAAGTCTGCGGAACTGCTGGACGCCTTCGAAAGAAAGGTACTTTGAAGAATCTTAGGAGCGGTGCGAGAGGGAGAGGCATGGAGAATCCGCCACAATAATGAGTTCTATGATATTTACAAAGCTCCCAGATTCTCCACCCATTTTATGCTCCAAAGACTAAGATGGGCCGGACATGTGCACCGAATGCCAAGCAGACTAGTACCGACGAAGGATCTAACAGGACACCTGGGAGGTAAACGAAAGGCTTGCAGACCTTGGCTGTGATGGGAGGATGATGTCAGAAAGGATACAAGAGGCTTATCTGGAGGCTTATAAGGAGGTCAAGACTCGAAATGGGCTGTAGCGCCCTTGAAGATTAAGAAGATGTACTTACTCTACTAGTTAATCACATGTTCGAACAGTCAGGAGTTATTCGGCTATTTTCGCGAAAATACATTGTTTTCAATTTAGCTCCGATATAAACTTTATTTATTATTGTATGCTTATTACTAACGCACATCAAACAAGAGAAACCATTGTTGCGATCGAAACGCTCGTTAAAGTTGTGGGAAGCTAGAATGTGATATGAACGTCACAGTCTGAGAAAAGCTTCGAAGTATCCCTGAAGAAAACCTATTCAGATGTTGATGGTCGAGACAAATTATGTCTACATTTTTTGGGGAAATACTTTAACTTGTCAAATATGAATGAAAGACTAGTATATATTGAATTATTTAGCGGGTATTGGATAAGCCGTCATAGCTCAGTGGTCAGAGCACCTGACCGGCAATCAGAAGGACACGGGTTCAAGTCCCGTTGGCGGCAAGAATCTTTTCTCGGAAGATTTTTTCAATGTAAGATGAGTGTTTCAGGCTGATAATAATTATCGCTTGTAATAATTGTTACCCTTTGTGCTATGCATAAAAATGTTGTTAAAAAATAATAATTAATATTTGACAAGTTAAAGTATTTCCCCAAAAAATGTAGACATAATTTGTCTCGACGCCACCTAGCGAGAGATTTAGCACTAACAATGTCTCTCTCACATAAATAAAGTTGGTTGTTTTCAGGTGAAAACATGTAATAAACAGTAATTGTTGAATGAAACACTAGTATATATTGAATTATTTGAAGGGTATTAGATAAGCCGCCATAGCTCAGTGGTCAGAGCACCTGACCGGCAATCAGAAGGACACGGGTTCAAGTCCCGTTGGCGGCAAGTATCTTTTCTCGGAAGATTTTTTCAATATAGATGGGTGTTTCAGGCTGATAATAATTGCTTATAAAAATTTGTTATGTAATTTTTACTAGAGATGGTTAAGTTCTGCATTTTACAGTAGGCCTCCGAGACGTGCTTCCTTTTAAAAGTACTCGAGTTCCAGGAGCAGGTCTTGGGGGCCGAGTTCTTGGATGCAGACTGAGTGCTGGGAGTGCTGGGTGGGTACTGTTGCGGCTAGGGGGAATAATTAATTACTTGAACAGTTTTATTCCAATCTAGACTCTTCCCCCCCCCCCCCCTCCCCCCCTTGGTGAGATAAATTTGGGCCACTTATTTTTGAAGTAAAACTTCTTTACGCACGCTTGACTTGGGGAGTAAGCTGGTGAATGCGTGACGAGAGCGTTACGAAAAGTGTGATAGGGTGAGGCGAGCGGTCGGGCGAGGCGAACGGAAGTTGAGAGGGAGATATAAATTAGTAAAGTTTTACTTCAGTCGTTGCTCGTTTTTTTTGGGGTATTTTAGTTTTAGTATCGCCATCAAGTACCGGATGCCAAGAACTATTAATAATATTCATTATGTGTGTTTATTTCAGCTGAACATAGCGGTGTGTGCATTACTCTGCCATATAATAACTAACTTACGTTTAAATAAAATGCATTATATGAAATTCAATGTAAAACAAATAAGATAAAATGATTAATTTATCAGGACAACTGAAATTTTGAAGAAAATTTTTCCATTTATGATGTAAGGACGCGCTAACTTGTCCGGGCTACTCTGCGGCGATGCAGCGAACCAGTGCAGCGAACGCAGCGAACCAATTCCCTCTGCGAATGCTGCATCGCCAAGGGAGGTCGAACAGCGTCCTGCATGTGTTGTTATACTGTACTCGAAGTGTGTTAATGATGCCTTGAGTATACCTTGTCCATGATTTGCTACTGTAAAGGCTCATGCTGTATGTCTGGAATAGTTGTTTCTTCACCGGAGCACTGCACCCAATATCCTGGCGAATATGTTGGCTCGCACGCTCAGTGTCGGTCAGTACTTTTCTTTGGCGTTCTATGTCATTTTTATCATTTAGGTCATCAGTGACAAAATGCCCCAAATATTTTATTTTCCTGCAGAGTTTGAAATTGGCTCCGCCGAGACGTATGGGAGGAATGACAGGAGAAACAGTTTTTGCTTTAAATACCACCAATGATGTTTTTTTAGCATTATAAATCAGCCCGTGATTATCAACGTAAGCTTTGCATGTGACCAGAAGCTATCTCATTGGTTTTAGTATGACCATGTCGTCCGGATAGCTAATATTGTTAATACAATCCCGACAATATGGCATCTGATTCTTGTTTTATTCAATGTCTTACTAAGCTCATCCATATTAGGCCAGTGCAATTGGCGCCAAAAGGGGGTCGCGATCGCAATTATTCCGGTAGTCCCAATTTTTTAGATGTTTTATACATTCATCTCCTGATATAAAATCTGAGTTTTTCGCCGCCATTTTGAAAAAAAACAGCCGAAATCGTGTCAAAAACTAGTTTTTCTCAAATATCTCGTTTCCAATAAAAATTTCGGATAAAGTAGCTTTACAACAGCAACACGGTTTTACAAAAGGCAGAAATGTGGAAAGTAACCTCGTTCTTCTTACTGAATTTATTGTCGATCACATGGACAACCGCACTCAAGTAAATATCATATATACAGACTTTGCCAAAGCATTTGATAAAATTAATCAAAAACTATTACTCAGAAAACTTTGGTCATTGGGTATACGTGGTAATCTATTTCGTTGGGTTACATCTTATATACTCAAGAGATCACAGGCAGTAGCAATAAAGGGCTTCGAATCAGATTTCAGTGAAATTTCCTCTGGGATCCAACAGGGTTCTCATCTTGGACCATTATTTTTCATTTTATATATCAATGATTTAATCAATGTTGTTAAATACTCTGAAATAGAATTATTTGCTGATGATGCCAATCTATATAAGCCAATAAAAAGTCTAAACGATTGCGTCAATTTACAACATGATTTAAACAATATATTTACCTATTGCCAACAAAATCAACTATTTCTAAATGTCTCAAAATGTCATCACATTACATTTTCAAGAAATAAAAATAAATCTATGATTATAATTATTTAATTATTCGATAAATAACAACAACATTGCAACAGTCTCAGATATTCGTGATCTTGGAATAACCTTTGATAGCAAACTACAATATAACCTTCATATACAACAAATCACAAATAAAGCTGCTAAAATGTTAGGTTTTATCATAAGAAACACAAAATTTTTTAATACTATCAACGTCATTAAGCAACTCTACTTTGCCAATGTACGAAGTCATTTGGAGTTTGCGTCAGTTGTTTGGTCTCCATTTTATAAAATCCATACAAACAAAATTGAAGCAATTCAAAACAAATTCCTCAAATATCTTTGTTACAAGTCATATGTAAGATTTAATAATTATGCAGAGGCAGCTTCATACTTTAAAATTAATTCATTGAGTATACGAAGTCATACGAATGCATCATACGAAGGCATCATATGGATGCAATATTCCTGTATAAATTAGTTAACAATAATATTCAATGCCCAGAGTTGCTAAATAAAATTCAATTTAATGTACCTACGCGTACAACACGCTCTTCTGTCCTATTCAGGGTTGATCAATGCAAGACAAACTGTAAGCAAAATTCGTGTCTGAACAGACAAGAATTGATGTTTCATGAATATGTTGTGTCTATGTTTCTATCGTTTATACTTTAATTCTGTTATGATTTTATTTATATGTACAACCTGGCTTCTTATGGTTACCAATGTATTGATATTTTTATGTAAATTTTAGTTTTATATACTTAATATTTTATTTTATAAAATTTTTGATCTCATACTCCTTTATTTTAAAGTTTATTATTTAAAATTTGTTATTATGCTGTTTAATCAGAGGTAAAGTCACATGGAGGAAATCCAATATTGGTTTTATTTTGGCTACACAAACATGTACAAACTGGAAAAATGTAAACTGTTGATTTCCCGAAAATAAATAAATAAATAACAAGTAAAGTAGAACATTAAATTATCTACAATTTCAAAGAATTTTCTTCTATCTCTAATAAATATTGAGATATGCAGTCGTAAAAACGTGCATAGGTTATTAAACGTGAATAAAAATAGGTAAATTGCCCGACACGATTTGGTTTTTTGTGCATATCTCATTTCTGGTACAATTTTGTAAAAAAATTACTGTTATAAATTTTGAGGAGAATAAAATTTCATAAAAGACGTGGGTATATGTTTAATGTTTTTATCGCAATTAGGTATTCAGGTTCTAATACAAAATTTTCACAAAAATTAGGTCAAAAACTGAATCAGAAGAATAGTGTTGGCATAACTTGATAATTATTTTTTTTTAAATAATTACTGTTGAAATAACATGTAACATACATAATAGCAACATTAACCATCAATGTAATCAAAACATATGAATAAAATTAATAATTAAAGTACATACCTAGATGTGGTTAAAAAAACTATAAATTAACGAGAGTGGGGGGCAGTGGCGGCTCGTGACTTTTGAGGGGTTACCCCAGGGTTGAATCGGGAACGTAAGAGTAACATGTAGAGATGAGGCCTACACGAATTAAGAGGGATGATAAAGACGTCCAAACTATCATTAATTGATTTACTTGCCATGAACCATTTCCTCAAACAAAAGTGATTATGTCTATAAGCAGTGGCACGATAGGGGATAGCAAAGTAACTTGTCACATGGGGGAAAAGATGGGGAAATTTGCTATGTCTAAAGTTATCAACCAGAACTTTGGAAACCTACACTTAAAACATAAGGATGCGATAGTTTATCTTGCGGCGGTGACCAGTAGAATACAAAATCAGGTGTGACTTTGACAATAGATCCATTAATGCTATTCCATCGTATGTGTATTGCCAAAAAGTGTGAAATTGAACATAAAGAATATTTCCAATATAAACTATCTCCTGTCCCATTCTCTCTTTTCTCAGAGGAAGACATGCGCCAAGGCAACCAAGTCCATATTTTACTCATTGTTCTACCCTCTACCAAATAACATAGAACTGGAAAGCAGTAAAATACACGTAGTTGATGGAGGATATTTACTGCACAATGTTGTATGAGGTCGTACTCAACCTTTTTCAATCTTTCACAAAATCATTATGGAGCCAATGCACAAGAGGTATTCGATGGATACCCGAATTCGGTTGAAAAGAAAGACACCAAGGAAAAGTTTCTGGGAAATGAGAAGAACAAGTCTCGTTTGATTTCCCTACTCAGAGCCTCATTTGAACATAGCGAATAACGAATAACGACAGTACAAGCTGAAGAAGATGCTGATGTTCTCATAATAACCACAGCAAAGTCGTTATCATCTCAACATGATGCAGTCATAATCATTGGTCAGGATATCGACCTGCTGGTACTCGTCACAGCTCTCTCACCTCCAAACGTATATTACCAAAAAGTTGGTAAAGGAAATCACCTAACGCGTTGTACTCCAACAAATGTTTTAAACGCATTGAAATAGTTGAAAACATTTTATTAATTCATGCCATAAGTGACTGCGACACAATTGGTGCTCCGTTTGGTCAAGGTATATACAAATTTTGTAATATTCTTCTCAAAAACCACTCAGTGAATAAAACTTATTCGTGTATTTCAAGATCCAAAAGCAAAGCGAGAAACAATCACTTTGCCTGCCGAACAATTCTTTGCACGTTTGTATGGCAGCAATGAGAAATCAAATTTGGAAAATTTATGGTACATTCTTTTTGTCCAAAGGAGTCAAAAAGAATAAATTCAATTTATCCAGGCTACCACCCATCATGCAGTCCAGCAAACATGCTTCAAAAATATACTTGCAAAAATATACAAAAATATGGCTTGGTCACCATAAAGATCCAATTGAATGGGGGTGGAAGAAGGACGCTGTTGGGTAACTAACTCCAGTACCAATAATCAAGAATGCTGAATCTCAGTCGTTGCTGAACTTATATCATGCCAATGCAAAAAAGGTTGCGCTGGAATGTGCACACGTAAAATGTCGGGTTTGAAATGCTCCCTACTCTGCATTAACTGTAACGGCAGCTCGTGCGAGAATGCCGTGGAAACCTTCGTTCATGATGATGACGAGGAATTTGTGACCCAGTCGCCACAAATTCGACTGATGAGCCATAGGAAGACTATATTGAAGCTGTTCGGGGCCCGTAGGTGGCAGTAAGAAACTAAAGTCTATAAAATGATATATTTGAAGATATTTTTTTCTTTTTTTTACCACATCTATGTACCTTGATTATTTATATGTTTTGATTACATTGATGGTTAGTGTTGCTGTTATGTATGTTAAATGTTATTTCAACAGTAATTGTATGAAAAAAAAAATAATCAAATTTTGTTTTAGAACCTGGATACCTAATAGTCCACTTGCATGGATTTAAACCGTTTTTTTTAAATGTGATGCAAGTGGCCTATTGCGATAAAAACATTAAACATATACCCACGTCTTTTATTTATTTATTAGTTTTCGGAGAATCGACAGTTAAATAGCCAAAATAAAACCAATTATTGATTTCCTCATTGTGACTTTATTTCTACTGAGACAGCATAATAAGAATAAGTAAATTAATTTTATTAAAAAAATAATATGAATCCAAAATTTATATGAAACAAAAAAAAAACAAAAAATATAAAACAATTTTTAAAATTTTTTTTTACATAAAATGAAAAATTACAATACAAAAATTCTATCAATACAATCAAATCATAACAGTAATATAAACAATAAAAACATCATATTAATCACGAACCATCAGAGAAATATTCTTTTATGGACCTCTTATATTTGGTAAGTTCGCAATTGAAAATGTCCACATTGGATAATACGCTATTATAACTATTACATAGTCTTACAGTTTGTCTTGCTTTGATCCACCCTTAACAGTACAGAAGAGCGTGTTGAACGTGCAGGTACATTGAGTTGAATTTTATTTAGCAACTCTGGGCATTGAATATTATTGTTGACTACTTTATACAGGAATGGTGCATCCATATGATGCCTTCGTACACTCAATGAATCAATTTTAAAGTATGAAGCTGCCTCTGCAGACGCGTCGCGTGTTCAATTCCTCGGCTGGCAAAGTCCTCCATCACAACACAAGCAACATTTTCGGCTTCTGTGGTTGTAGTAGGAGATTTTCAAACATTGTTGGGTTATTCGTAACCCGGGAATGTTTGTCTTTCTTTAAAAAAAAAAAACTTGTAACAAAGACATTTTAGGTTTTTTTTTTAATTGCCTCAATTTTGTTTATGTGGATTTTGTAAAATGGAGACCAAACAACTGATGCAACTCCACATGACTTCGTACATAGGCAAAGTAGAGTTGCTTAATGATATTGATGCTATTAAAAAGTTTTGTGTTTCTTATGATGAAACCTAACATTTTTGCACTTTATTTGTGATTTGTTGTATACGAAGGTTATATTGTAGTTTACTATCCAGGGTTATTCCAAGACCACGAATATCTGAGACTGTTGCAATGTTGTTATTATTTATCATTAAATAATGTTTGATTAAATTAAATAATGTTTTATTTTTATTTCTTGAAAAGGTAATGTGACGACATTTTGAGACATTTAGAAAAAGTTGATTTTGTTGGCAATAGTTGAATATATTGTTTAAATTATGTTGTAAATAGATGCAATCGTTTAGACTTTTTATTGGCGTATATATCTTGGCATCATCAGCAAATAATTCTATTTCAGAATATTTAACAACATTGACCAAATCATTGATATATAAAATGAAAAACAATGGTCCGAGATGAGAACTCTGTTGGATCCCAGAGGAAATTTCATTGAAATCTGATTCGAAGCCCTTTATTGCTACAGCCTGTGATCTCTTGAGAATATAAGATGTAACCTAACGAAATAAATTACCACGTATACCTAATGACCAAAGTTTTCTGAGTAATAGTTATTGATTAATTTTATCAAATGCTTCGGCAAAGTCTGTTTAGTGCGGTTGTCCATGTGATCAACAATGAATTCAGTAAGAAGAACGAGGTTACTTTCCACATTTCTGCCTTTTGTAAAACCATGTCGCTTTGTTGTAATGATATGATTCAGTAGTGGACTTAGATATTTGTAAACATTTTTTTCCATTAACTTACTGAATATTGTTACTTTTGAAGTCGGCCGATAGTTTTTAACATTGTTTTTTTACCATTTTTGTGGATTGGCGTTACATAGGCTCTTTTCCATATTTCAGGTACCGTGCCTTCATTCATTGATTTATTATTATACTAGCTTTTGCCCCCGGCTTGGCTCGCATATTCGCTCCCCCTCTCCCCCCCTCCACCCTTCTTTGCGCCATAACTGTTATATTCATTTTTTAAACAGCTAGCATGCCACCTATTAAAACGTAACAATCGAACACGCGCAGTTTCGCATTTATAATATTAGTATAGCTGTTGGCTAAGATCAAAGTGTAGATTAGTACCAATTTTATTTATATTTGAATATTTACATCAAAGGAATCTCCATAGTAACCTAAACAAATAACAAATTACTTAGCAACGCTTTGCTTTTGGTCCGGACAATAAACGCGTAAAAAATAATTTCATAACGCCAGAGCTTACCAATATATATAGCCTATATTACTCGCAAATAATGTAGCTTTCTATTAGTGAAAGAATTTTTAAAATCCATTCAGTAGTTTTTGTGCGAAAGAGTAACAAACATACATCCATACAAACTTTCGCCTTTATAATATTTATAAGATAAGATAAGATTAATAAGATAAAAGATAATGCAGAGAGGTTTTGCAAGTGTTTCCGCGCAATTAACTATAAAGTATTTTATTTATTTTTTTATTTGTTTGTTTGTTTTTGTTATAAAGAATACATCAGTACAAAGAAGCTTTGACTGTCCAACTAGGAAGGTCTCCCGTTCTTTAAATTTAATTCGTAAATTTAATTTATAAATGACCGATTTGGGACACAAACAAAAAATCATCGCCAAAAAAACTTTATCTTACTTACTGAAGCTCAGGCAAAAATATTTAATTATTTATAATAATACTGTCACAAATGTCCTTTACGTACCTACTTTTTTTTTTCAATATAGAAAGAAGAAAGAAATGTAAAATTATATGATTACTTGTATATAAACCAAAATAAAAATAAAATAATTAATACAAGTTAATGAAAGCATTGAAGAAGAAACAAACAGAAAAAAACCTGTATACAGTGACCTTGTTAAAATATGTACTGCTAAATTGTACAGCTTTATACTTCAGGTGAAGCATACAAAAAATATCAGAATTATTAGCATAAAAGGTTTTCAAAAATGTTTAAAGTGTTTTCCAATCGTACTTTAAAGAACTTAATCAGCTATTACAATAAAACTAAATCCTAAAGAAACTTCGTAAGCAAAATATTTTACACTGCAAAATAAAGACTCTCAATTATTTTTTTCCAGCAAGAAAATGAGGGAATGTCATCACACCCCGCGCTTGTGTTTATATCAAGAGCTTTTATTTATTTTAAGACTATTTCTCATGTGAATTTAACCGTAGTGAAATTTATATCATTTGTGTTTTCTGGTATATCTAATGTTGGTAGGTTATTATCATTTATGTAAACCGATTGAAATTTGAGATTTATGGAATTTTATTCTCTACAAAATTTATATCAGTAATTTTTTCACAAATTTGTACTGGAAATGAGATACGCACAAAAAACCAAACCATGTGGGGCAATTTACCTGTTTTTATTATCTTATGCACGTTTTTACGACTGCATATCTCGATATTTATTAGAGACAGAAGAAAATTTGTAACATAAAAAATGTAGGTAATCTCATGTTCTACTAAATTTTTTAAATTACTTTACCCGATTTTTTTTATTGGAAACGAGATATTTGAGAAAAACTAGACTTTGACGCGATTTCGGCTGGTTTTTTCAAAATGGCGGCGAATGCTCAAGTGACCCTAGGTCTGAAACTCAGATTTTACATCAGGAGATGGGTATATAAAACATATAAAAAAAATTGGGACTACCGGAATAATTCCGATCGCGGATCGCTAATTGCACTGGCCTACTAGGACGCATGCGTATTTTATAGTATTCGATTGTTTTTTTCATGCTGTATACAGTTATAATTTTAATACTATCATTTTCTAAGATTGACCCCGTCGCTTCTGTTAATGTTAATAGGGTTTTTATGAATTTCAATCGCCTCCATAATTACTTTAATTAGGAAAACTGTCAAAGTAATGGTCGGTCTGAATTAAGTGCCGGCAATTTCTGTTTTGTTAGGATGGCCGTGTTTGCACGCTCGAAAGTGTTGGGTCTCTTTTGAGGATGGTACTAAAATAATAACTTATTGTTACAAGTATCTAATCCAATCTCGGAGACCGCTTCTGTTCCATATGCAGGGTATTACAGGATGTACTTGACTTACATTAACCAGCACATTTTACATTTTCATTCTAAATAATGACAGGAATCACTGGTCAAAGTAAGTCAAGTACGTCATATTCATAACTGGCTATTCAGATCTAGTCACCAAACACGTCAAAAGCCATTTCAAGTAACGTTTTAAATCTGGGTGAACCAGGGCGATGATCTGAACTTCTCGCCCTGATTCATTCAGGATTGAAACGTTACTTGAAGGATGGATCTGCTGTCCGGAGAATCAACTGTTGGCGGGCCAATTGTCGCCGGATCAATTGTCGGGTCACCCCTAAAAAGAGTTTTTTTAGTATAAAATTATTTTTATACAATACACATAAAATAAAAAAAAAACCAAACCAAAAGTGGTTCAGGTAAGATTTTACTTTTCTTATATGCTAACATCGTAAAAAATTTAGAGTCGTTTTAACAAAAATAAATGAGAGTCCTTGTGAGAGCTCTGAAGGAGTAACCATTTGTTACTGATACCGGGGCGGGTATGTGGTGGATAATCTCCAAAAAAGTACATACAATAATTAAAAAATGTGTGTGGGTATTATATTGATTTTTACCGTATTTCTATGGTTAAAGTGGAAATTTAAGCATCAAATTAATATGAATTAAGGAAGTTATTTGAAAAAAGTAACTGAATAAATGAAATAAAAACTACAATCTAATGATAGTCTGAATTGTTATTTTCGCAATTGTGGAAGTTTTATAAGAATTAATGTTATAAGTGCACTTAAAAGACAAAAATATAACAAACAACGTAATATACCTACTATAACAGCTGTGTAATGATAAATATAATTAATTTGTAAAACTTACAAGAAACAATATCTGTTTCATTGTTTTTTAGCCAAGTTTTGATATATTTTTGGTAAAATTTTGACATAGTGGTCTCTTTAAAGGTTGTGCGTAATGAATTATACATTTTGGGAGCAATAAAACTAAAATACCTTTGGGCCCATCTAGTTTTAGAGTGGTACAGGCGCCACGTCTTTGGCTGGAATGATTTGAATTTTTTTAAAGTTATTTGGATGCGTGTAGATAAATTTAAGACATTAAAAAATTGGTCTGTCTGAGGTACAAAATATCGGTTTCCTTAAACAATTATTTGGAGGGATAAGATTTGGAGACCAGGGCGGAGAAATTTGATTGATTTATCAAGTATTTGATGTTTACTTTCGCGTTCTGTGTAAGTTCTATTCAAGATATGTGATTATTTCAGTTATAAGAAGCAACTGGCCTAAAATGATATAATAACAGAACTTGAATAGAACTTACACAGAAGATGAAAATTAACTTCAAATATTTGATGAATAATTTTAAAAAAATAATTTAAGTATCTTAGTTTGTTAAGAGTTTTTTTTTCTATATGGTTGGTCCATTTAAGTTGACAATCTATAGTTGCACCTAAGCACTTAATAATTTTTCCTCTTTGGATTTGATCTCTTCACAGTTCGAGCATGTGGTTGGGTTCCAATTTACATTATGAAACTTTAAATTGAGATTAGTTTTGGGAGCTGATTTCTGTGTGTAGAAAGGAATATAAAGAGTTTTTTTTCATAATTTATAGTAACAAGGTTTCTATCTAGCCACTCTTTGTCAATAGTAATACATTTGTTAGCCTATTAGTTGTATCTTGCCGTATTTTTCCTTGGACTGTTTTCGTCAGCGAATAAGAAAATTTTCCGAAAATTTATTTATATTTGAAAAAGTAACGGCCCTAATACAGTTGCTTGGGGAACACCGTGTTTTACTGTATCAAAATTACTTACTTTTGCTTTAATGCTTTTACTTCTACAGGCCATATTCTATCTTGGAGGGCGATGGTGTCATCACCACCAATATATTATGACTTCTGTACTCATGCAATAATTGTTTCTAATATGTAATTGCTCTTATAATTTTCTTACTTTATATTAGCTTTGGTTCCATATTTTGGTGGCGCAACTGAACTGTACATATTATGTATCGTCGTCACCCCATAAAAGGGGGTAGGATAGACCCTGTCCGTGCGTACAGCCAAGCGGACACACTCTGGAGCGGTTTTTCCACGATCCTCCCGCGCCTTCCCCCAATAACATGCGTAGGCCTGAGGAACAGCCGCGTGGTCTCGACGTCCTTCCACCCCCCCCCCCCCCTCTCCGACAACCCGACTCTCATCTTTTGCCCAGAGCCTTCTAAAACTTTTTGTTCTTTTCCACATATATTTCTTCGTGGCAAAATCGGGGAGTCGGCTAAAGGGCGCGGACTCCGGGTTTCGTCTGCGGTTGGGCCGATAGCCATGCACATTGTCATTGGGACTGCCTGGTGGTTTGTGGAATACCTTCTCTGTATATTTTCTTTTTATGCATTTTAACTTCTCTCGGTTATTATTGTAAATACTTGCAATATATTATCACTGTTTCTTTTTCGTTATTTTTCTTATCCAGGTTTCCTCAACCGGGCGCAGCTCTTATTTTTCTTTTTTTTTTACTAACACCTTTATCTGTATATATTTTTCTCTAAAGGTTTCAGAAGAATTATTCTACGGGCTGCCAGATTAATTATTATTTTATAAATGTAAATGTAAGTACTTACTTACTGCTTACTAACCCCGTATGCATGGACATTGGAGGGTCTAAAGTCGTTCAAATAAATGTAGCTTCATTCAATAAAAAAAGTGTCTTGTGCGGTGAAGGAGGAAACCATATGTTTCCTTATAACGCCGTTGGGAAGGTGGTGGGGTTCCCTCCAATTTATCAAAATTACTGAAAACGCATTTCAATTTTTGTACATTTTTGCCGATTCAATACGTATTTTTGTAAAAGTTTGAGGCAATTATTTTTAATTCTAATGTTGGAAATTTTTTTTGAGACGTTCTATGATTGACTGTGTCAAAGGCTTTCTTTAAATCTTAAAAAATGGTTTTAAAATGTTTAGGGTATAGGCGATGTTTGTGAAAAAGTGATTGAAATTATTTGCAAAATCTTCTGCATTCTCTAAGATTATATTATTTTTGGTTACAATTTTTTGAGGAATTTTGTGTTCCTTATGATTCCTGTTTGAAATCTCATTTATGATGTTCTATGTTTTTCGTGAATCATTATGTGATTTTTGGAGTAGCTCAGAATAGTACTGGTGTTTCCTGTTTGTGTTTCATTGTTGGATGTGCTTTGTTGGAGTAGTTTGTGTTATCTCAAACTTCATCAGGGTTTATATAATAACAATATATAACGTATAGTACCGGTTAATATAATATAAGGCCTGATGAAAGTTATGGGTATTGCATTTTCATTATTTTGTGCAAAATCCATTGAAATAACTGAAAAATGTATGCACAATGTTAGTATCGACGATCCCGAAGAACACTGAACAAAAATTGAAAATCGTTTTGTTGGCTCATTTTGTTTTCTTTTGAAGATTTAAAAATCTTTATTGTCGGAATTTTGAATGAAATGCAAAGTATAAAACCAACGCTATATTTCTTGATTTCAAAAACAGTAAAAATGCAAAACTAAACTTTAAATAGCTCTGCTGCAAAACTACAAAATTACTCGACCAACATTGTTCTTCGGGACCGTAGGTATTAATTATAAAATGAGTTTGACTGGCTCCAAAATCATCGAAAATGAAAAACTAAACTTTAAATAGCTCTTCTGCAAAACTACAAAATCACATCCGACATTGTTCTTCGGGACCGTAGGTATTAATTATAAAATGAGTTTTTTTCTTCGACAGAATCAGTAAAGATGGCCTTCCCCGTAGTGAAACAATGCTGCTGCGGCTGCTCCCTGGAGACTGGCTCCAAGATCATCGCCTGGCTGCAAATCGTAATGCAAAATCCTTATTTCATTATTACTAAAAAATACCAATACGATAAACATACAATTCCCACTTTACATGTATGTTCTAACGGATACGCATAATAATTGATTTTCACTCGGGTATATCCACAGATCTAATGTAAATTTGCCTAAAGTCGGGAATTTGTTTATTCAATTAAGAAAGTCTGAATAAGGTAATTTTTTTTTTTAAATGTATAACATATAATATGTACAATTTCAACTGCTGACCGATCCTTCTTGTCTTTTTAGTCTATTTTTGGCTCTTCTTGGTTCGTCTTGTCTGGTATTGCGACTTCTGGTATCATCTAGTCTTTTCTTAGCTCGAATTGGGTCTTCTTACAACTTATCCCCCTTTCTGGCTCTTCTTGGCACCCATAGACTCTTCTTTTATCTTTTCGCTCATTCTTGGCTCTTTTGGCATCTTCTTGTCCTTTGTGGCTTTTATTGGCACGCACCGGATCGTATTCCATCTTATGAATTTTCTCTCCTCTTTCTAGCTATTCTTGGATCTTGGTAATCCTCCTGCAGAGGAGACATACCGCCGCACCACTTGCATTTCTCTGCACTCGTATTCACACATCTTCTCATGCTTTTTTCCCATTCGCATCCCTCCACACTCTCATTAACAAATCTTTTATGATTTTTTACCAGTGCTAGCGGGTCGGGTCTTGAAGCGGATCATTACCCGACTCAAGCACCCGATGCGACCAATCGCATCATGTTTCCCTCGGGCTTCCCCAAGCATCGCTGTCCTTTTCTTCCGGATCAAACACTCATGGCACTCACCTCTGCACAACCATCCCAGACCGCAACACATTATGTGTCCACAACATTATATCATTATGTATCGCGATCAACCGATTGAGTACCATTGCTTTGAACAAAGAATTTTTTATTTTTTTTATTTTTTATTTAAAAAAATACATACGTATACAGATTCATAGTAAAACATTTGGTTCTTAAGGCTAATAACAATATGTAAATTTCTTTTTAATGAAACTTCCCAAAAAGAGAAAACATTTCTCGTGCTTGAATTTTGGAGTGCCATTGTAAAATGCATAGTTACACAGAGTATGTTATTACAAGTACTTATATTAATAAAATATATATTCATGAAGACAAGTGGACATAATAACTGACAGTATTGTCAGAGTAGGTACATATAATAAAGTTGTAACAATTTGGTGCCTGCAAATAATGCGTATTTACTTGCTTTCAATTTGATATGGTGATGAAATATTTTTAGAGATTATGTTCTAGTTTATTTTTTTGTTGTTGTTATTATTGTGATGATGAATTTAAAATTTATAATTAGTGTCGGGTTGGTCTATTAGTGTTTTTATTTGGGATTTAAAAACTTTATACTTTTTTTCAGACTTGATTTTATATGGGAGAGCATTGAAAAATTTTATACCTTGATAAGCATAATGGTGTTGGGAAGCACTCGTTTTAAATTTTGGAATTTCTAAATTGCCCTGTGATCGTGGTCGGTTGTTTATGTTTGTGAATGTTGTTGTTGATGGATTGAAATGATCTTTATGAGTTTGCAATAATGAGTTCTTTTTGAAAATTTTATTAAGACTGAGAACCCTAAAAGAGTCAAATAGCTGTGTTGTTGGAAATACAGATGGTTTTCGTAAGATGACTTTCAAAATCAACCTCTGTACCCTTTCTACAGGTAAGAGGTTTGTTTTGGAAGTCCCACCCCACCCGATTATACCATATTGTAGTATAGATTGGGCAAGAGAGAAATAGATAGTTTTGATCATATTGGATGATAAGATGTTTCTCAGTCTAATAAATATGTATATAAGTTTTCTTTTTCTGGTTACTGTATTTTGGACTTGTTCTTTCCATTTTAAGTGTCTATCGAATGTTTGCTTTCATCAGAAACAAAATATAAAAAAATATTTAACTAAATATTGCTTATCTGTTCCAGCACGCCTCGGGTGAAGAGGCCTCCTAAATTTCCAAACTAGTGGACACTTGACACTTCAGGGGCTATGCATGCAATCCAGCGTTTCTTTGTTCGTTAGCTCTAGATGCTTTAAAATTCTTGATCTGATTGAATATAACTTTAAAAGAATTGAAAAATACGGCCAAACGGTAAAAACTATACATCATATTTCGCGATATGAGAAGGTACGCACTACTTAAAACACGTGTATTTAACACTTTTCAGGAATGTATTGGCAAGAAAACCCGCTTAAAAGGGTAAATTACACAGGAGTCGTTAAAACGCGCCTATATATTCATTACAATTATTTTGGTTTTATTTAAAGTTAAAACTATAAACTAATTATTCAACTTGCTTTAATTTTACTGTTTAAGTATGATAATATGTCAAGTATACACTTTCAAACTTCAGAAAGTCTTTAAGGCGTATTATTATCTTTAACCTACGTCAAAATAAGATTATTAATATCAACATTTTGACAGCTAGTATCTTTGGTACTAATCAATATTACCGTAAAATTCAAAAAGTTCTTTCTAATTTCCTCTAATTAATAAGAATCATTATTAACAATATGCATTTTCCTTGTAGGAAGCAACGTTTTTCAGAAATTTAGATGAAAATCATGCGTTGCTCGTTTGTATTAACGTTTAGATAAGCCGATTACAAATCCATTCGGATAAACATCTTTAAAGTATTGACTGTTATTGCAACTTGTGTCTGAACAACCAGAGGTCAAAATGGTCAGGGGTCCCTCAAGGTCAAGATGTTCAAAGTTCCTAACTTAACCCAGCGCGTGCACCTAACGATACGCCTTGAAGCGGCAAGAATTATTTAATTATATGTACCTACACAGAATGTTTAGAGCAATTTCATTTTTAAAATAAAAACACAAAGACTTTAAATTTCCAGAAGAAAGTGTGTTTAATCTTCGATATTCATTGCGTATACTGTTTAAATAATATATCCACAGGCGTATCCAAACCAAACAAACGCGCCAGGAATAAACTACGAGTAGAATATCTCAAGCTACCCAACTTATAGCATCAAAGCAACGTGTTTCCAATAATATCAATATTTTTATATTCTCATTTATTTTCTTAGAAAGAGCAATCGCAGAATGCGTAAGTTGATATAGCATTACAATACATATATACTGATCGATTACTTAATTTTATAGGGCGTTAAGGGGCGTATCTGACTTACTTTAACCAGTAATTCATTGTTTGGAGAAATATGAACGAAATATTGGTCTCTGGTAACATTTTCGATGTTTTTTTTATGATCTTAAAACATAAAAAAAATTGTTGGGTTTTGGATAGCTAAAGTCGGGGTGACGCGATAGGTTGAACGGTTACCAGGTCAGTATCCAGTAACGAAAAGTGGAATAATTTTTATTATTGGTTTTGAAAAAAAAAATTATAAAAAATCAAAAAAGTCATCAGAGACCAAAATTTCTTTTGCATTTTTACTCCAAATAATATACGAAATCACTGGATAGATTAAGACAAGTAGTCCCTTAACACTCTGTATGTATATTTTCATGGCGTGGGCAGACACAATTGGAGCAGTCCGCTCCTAAGACAGCGCCCTTGAAGTTTTTACTAATGCCAGGCGTCATTTAGCTATAAGCCGGCCCTGCACAGTTTATGAAGTTGAAAATGAAACATTATTGTAAATTACGCATGATAATGCGAAGTGTTATGATGTAAAACCAACGGGATTAGTGGAAGCAGGAAGTATATTGATACTACCATTTTGAATTTGATCTCTAGACAATCCTGAATCCAATTCAGTATTTTTTTTATTTTTTTTTTTTTTTATTAATAATTTTTTTTTTGTTACATACATAAAAATATTACAAAAAACATTTCTTTTGATAAGAAGTAAAAAAAAAGGAACTATAAAATTAAATATGTAGCTTAAAGATAAACAATATTACAATTAAACAAAAAAAAAAAAAGATATCACAATAGTATACATATATGTAAGATAACAAAAAAAAAATCCCACATAGGCATCGCCAGTTCGTGGGTATATTTAAGTTTTTTTAATGCAGTTAAGTTACAACATGGAAAATTAAACTTTAAATTAGTAAATTAAAACATAATTATGGTTTAACATATTTATTGAACAAATAATTCCGTATTTACAAAACTAAAGTTAAGAAAAGAAGAAAAAAAAAAATATATATATGAAAAACAAAAAAGGTTAAATAAAAATTAGGATTTGTAAAGTTATAACAGGTATGATGTTATAGCAGGTATGTATTTGTGTCATTTGTAGTTACCCAAGTCTTTATTAATTTTTTGTATATGCTGTAAGAGGATATGTTTTTAGATTTAATTTATAGAGTCTGATACAGTGCATTATAGATTTTTGGTGCAATGAAAAAAGCATGTCTCTGCGCAAGCCTAGTTTTGCATAGGGGAACCTCAAATGCATTATTTACTCTACTGCTGGAGCGATTTTCGTTTTTTGTAAAATATACATTTCGTGAAAATATATATTTCAGACATTGCATACAGTAGATTTTTCTTGTATCTAAGAGTTCAGCTTCTTGGAATAATTGCAAGGAGGGGTAGGTAACATCTTTATGCAACATAATTTTTATTATTAATTTTTGAGTAATTTCTAGTTGCTTAATATGGGTATCATAAATACCCCCCCATCCAATTATAAACAGATTAATTAATGCTGAAAGTATAATAACTCTATCCGGACATCTCCATTCATTTTCAGTGCTTAATAATGATCTATCAGAAGTGCCACAGAGAAATTCCTTAAATGATTAGCGAAAATATTAATTTTGCAAATCGTGGGGCTAGAAAGTTCAGAATCTGACCTCGTCAGTACAGAGCGAGACAGATAAATTATGTAGTACAAAAGCCTGAGCACGGTTTTACCGTTGACAATTGGACCGATATAGACAGGTAATTAATAAGAAATCGATACACGATAGCAGCACTGAAAGTATTTTTTGTGAATTGATACTACGAAATACGAAATTAATAAATTAGATATGTTAAATTGAAATAATAACCTAAATATGCATTTGCGGTCCACACTTACTTTTGACACTAAACGGTAGTTAATGCGGTCTTAAGTCATATTTCAACCACTTTAGTATCTCAAAGATCGAACGAAATAAATTGGTAGCGTGTTAGATGATTAAAATCAGTATTCTTTCAATTCTAAGAGCTTTGTTAGTTGAACTCCGTTCATTAATAAGCCAGCAATCTTGCATAGTGAACTACATTATCCAAATAAGTGCGTTTATTGACAGTTAACCGAAACTTATCTGATACTACGGAGGTCGGGCTAAAATTTATCAATCGTCGGTCGGAATATCTCTTACCTATTGTTGACCGTGATTTTAAATATTGATAACTGACCATAGATGTGATTTAGTCAATATCGTATTGATATAGGGTTTTATCTATGGTCCATGCTAGACCTTCTGTTGAAAGACCATCTTTCAGAATCTAAAGATTGCGTGAACTTGCTTTAACCGTGTTTGTACCGGACGTGATTTTGATATAAAAATAATAGTATTTAAAATAATAATTCCTGTAATTAATGAATTAATCGACTGCCGGGGTCAAGCAATTCCAAAGGGATAAAAAACAAAGCTTGACCCCTTCACCCCTTCTTTCCCCTGTGTTTTTCTTTCATATGTGTACATACCTACACACTACTTATTTTGTTACTTTGCATAAAATTGTGATTTGTGCAAAGCCTTCTTGGTCTGCTGTACATTCCTATGTCTCTTTATACACCCATTTTGTGCAAAATCTTTGTTACTTTCATAAAAATCATCCCGCTGTTGTACAAACCTACACATCATCATCATCACTATTGGCTCTACAACCCCTGGTGGGTCTTGGCCTCCTCAAGAGTCTTCCTCCACTCATCTCGGTTCAGCTGTGCCAGCTCTCTCCAGTTTAGAAGCTCCAAGATAGATATGTCTTTGAGGACGTTGTCGCTCCGTCTTAATCTTGGTCTTCCCAGGCTCCTTCGCCCTATTGGTCTTGAGTTAAGCAGAGACTTTATTTCTTGATGCTCGGTCATTCTCTCCACATGACCCAGCCACCGAAGTCTTCCCAGTTTTATAAATTTTACGATGTTTAGCTCCTCAAAGTGTAGAGCTCATTGTTATAACGTCTGCGCCAAAATCCATTTTCTAGAACCGGTCCGAAGATCCGCCTCAAATTTTTTCTTTCAAAAACGTCCAGTGCTCGCTCATTCCTCTTAGTTAGTACCCAAGTCTCAGCTGCGTACCTCTTTGTAATTATTTACTTTGTTCATTTTGCATAAAATTGTTATTTGTGCAAATTAGTACGAAACATCATCTTTGCACAAATCACATTTATACAAAGCCAATTTTACTCGAGATTTTACGAGAGATGGGAAGGCTGATAGAGATATTGAAAGAAGGGTAAATGCCGGTAACTCCATTAATGGAGGACTGAATGCCGTTGGCGCTAATAAAAAACTGTCAAAAAAAAAGCGAAGCTAGCAGTCCACAATGGAGTCCTGGTACCTACCCTGATGTTTGGCAGTGAGGCATGGAACTGGCAGAGGAAGGATGAAAGTAAACTGAATGCTGTTGAAATGAGATCCCTGAGATGTATGTGTGGTAAAACCATGTATCATCGTGTTAGAAATGTGGATATCCGCAAAGAATGTAAGGCTGATGTAAGTATAATGAGCAAAATTAAGAAAGGGACCCTCAGATGGTTTGGGCACGTAGAGCGAATGAGCGAAGCAAATGTGAATGGTAGAAGAAGTCGGGGACGCCCGAGGAAGACATGGCACGATCAAGTGAATCAGATACTTGAGACGGGCCATGTCAAAAGTCAGAATAATAGAAGAGTATGTATGAGACGATGTATGAATGTGAGTGAGGCAAAGAGTGTGTGCCAAGACCGAGTTGTTTGGCAGTCCGTCCTCTCTGCCTACCCCTGCGGGGAAACAGCGTGATGGTTAGTTAGTTAGTTAGTCAATTTTACTGTGCACCAAATCTGTGCAACCCTGTTTTTTTATGTTCTGGCCTGCCCACCCTGAAGAACCTATACAATTTGTCAAAACGCCTTTCTCAAGGCGCAGTTTACCCTTCTAATCCGCTCTACATCCCTTATTCCCTTGCCTTCGATCCGTTTCTCCCTTTACCTACAATTTCTCCCCATTTGCCCTCGCCTTCTCCACATTTCTCTCTATATTTACCCCACTTTTCCCTCTCCCTACCTTTTTTCTCCCTTTCTCCCCAGGCGTCGAAACGGCCAGCCGGCAATTTCCCACTACATCGTCTGTGCGGCTGGTGACTACAGTGCCACGTCCCGTACAGTGTTGATGTGCAGATCTTTTTTTCTGAATAGCCAGATACTTCCTAAACTTTCTCTTCCGCATTTCTTTCCTTCCAATCTTTCTTTCAGCCTCACAATTCACAGCGTATTCTAATTGGGTTTTTAAGTAAGTTTAGTGTTGTTGGAATGACGCTATAAATACCTATAATACGTCTCCGTTCAATCCGTATGATTGCAGATTGTGGGACAATTCTTGCTAATCGCCGGCATCGCGGTGGAGCTAAGAGGTGGCGGCAGCAGCAATGGTGGCGGTGCCATGGTCGGTGGAATCTTGAACATCATATTCGGCGCCGTTCTGCTGAAAGGCATCCAGAAGGTAGACACTAGACCTCTAAGTCTATACTAGTTAGGTAACATTTTAAACATTTTTTTTTTGAGGTAAAATTGTGAGACGCAAATGTCACCATTCTATTTATATTATACTCGTAGACCCGGAGACACGTTGCTGTGGCTCAAGAAACACAACGCCATACTATTACCCAACCTTTATAACCAACGCCATCTGTTGAACCAAATCACACCGCCCGCATTCCAGCCCGCGCCCTTTATTTATATATTTCAACCAATTTACACAAAATCTTGACAAATTATATACCTTAAAACCTTCCTCATGAATCACTCTACCTATTGGTGAAAACCGCATGAAAATCCGTTACGTAATTTAAAAGATCTAAGTGCACAGGTGACTTACTTACGCTTAGATGACTCTGAGACGGCCGACGTAGACTAGCGGTAAGGCTCTTGACTAGCATTCCGAAGGTCGCGGGATCGAATCCCGGCGTGGCAAATAAATTTCATTTGATTAATTTGTGTTATTTCACAATTTATTCATTAAAAAAAATAATAAGAATATTTAGTATAGTTTCTTATATAGTTATATTTAAATTTTCTGATGTAAAACTATATCATGACTAATTGTTCTGTCTGTTAGTAAAGTTTTATCACAATATATTTTATAAAATTCATTTTCTAAAAATGAATTTGATTCATATTCATAATATGGTACTATATTACGGCAGTCAATCAAGTTATGTTTAATTACCAAACTTTGGTGGATTATTTTTAAAACCTTATTGTGCCTAAATGTATACTCGGACGGCGCACAGAACATCCCGATATAATATAGTCTATAGTTTCCGGGAAAGGCAAACATTTTCTACATAAATCATCAATTTGATTTATATCCTTGATTATATGCTTCCTATATTTTTTAGTATTAATGACTCTATCTTGAATGGCAAGCATAAATCCTTCTATTTCTGCGCTCAACTCTCCAATACTCAACCATTGGTTTGACGAAAGTTTGTCAACATACGTTTGGTTGAGATAATTGAAGTGTCTTGCGTGAATAATTTGATTTGACCAGGAATCGAAAAATTTCTGGTTAAGAATGTTGGCATTCTTGACAATATGTTACCGAATCTCTGTTGATTCTAGAATGTACAATCATATTTGTACTTACTAATTATCTTCTTCTCCTTCAATAGAGTTGATTAGTTTATCACGGTGTTAGTCTCATTGTTTTCTCAAATACCTTCTGTTTCTTAGATTATATCCATTTCCTTAACTCTGAATATCCTTGTTTGTTATGCTGCATATAAATTTGAGAGTGAGGCATGCCGAAACACAAATTACGGGAATTGAACGAAGCAACCACGCGGCGGTTTTTTCCGGCAAACTTCTGTTTGGTAATGATATTTTTTTTTTACTTTCAGAAACAATCCGACAACATCCACGCTTGGATCATTATCAGCCTGATAGGAATTGTCTTGCATATCATGGGTGCAATTATATCTGTAACTATCCTTCGGTTCAGAGTAGAGATCTTCGTTACAGTAATCTTCGTCATCGTATATGTCATTTTCATTGGTAATTACACAAATGTTAATTTTACCGGTGACCCGACAGTTGATCTACCGATAATTGATCCCCCGAAATGCTATTAAATATAAAATTATAATTTTTTTGTGTATTATTTGCAAATTTCAAAATCAACTTAAAAAATATCCTATAATACGTTGGTATGAATATCAATCGAATTTATATACAGTGTCGATATTTTTGTGATGATTTTTTCCTTGATGCATTTTAAGGAGAGACACAACCTCGTTCATCGAGGTGTTGCCCGAGCACACATTTTAATTTATTTCGGTGAAATTGTAAATGGATTAAAAAAAAAATCTCATGCCGCACGAGGGATGCGAGTTATTTATATTTTAGATTAATAAAAACAGTGTGTCACCATCAGTTTTTTTAACATACAACGCCTTTAAAAAATTGTAATACGTTGTACTACTACAACTTTTGCGTTAAGATCAATTTTATTTTTCTATGCGATGAATTCATGTCTTCCCTAGTGTTTAATCTCAATATATCTTAGATTTTATTAATACGTTCATCAGAATTAATTAAAATCTACGACTCAGAAATGTTGAATTTCTGGCCTGGTTTGAGAAACAACCGTAGTTATGCTAACGCCATACCGCCCTCCTTTATTTTTAAGTGCCGCGCGTCGAAGCACTTAAGCCGTTCTAACTCAGTCGTCGATAGAGTTTCGGCGGATAAGGTCGTTTTGTCCCGGCCCGACGCTACCGTGATTTTTTACATATTTTTTATACTTAATCAATCAAATACTTTTAAATCTATTAGTGATATATTTCGCTTATTTTAAATTTTACTCCTTCTACAAGTTCGTAAAGTCTTTTTTGTATGTTTCTACAATTTAAAAGAATATATATGTTTTTAGTACAAATCAGTACTTCCAAATACGCACAGTGATGAATTTTCAGACAAATATGCACAATAATGTTTTTTTATTGTTTGAAAGTTTTTTGGTAGACCTATTTTTTCAATTTATAAGTTTCTTTACAACATAGTGTCACCCGTAAAAATAATTATATTTCAGAACTTTGTTACTCAAAAAAAAATTATAAATAATGTATGTATGTTTTTTTACAATTTTTTTTATTATATTATGTAGCTGTAAGCCGCGTCATTTTTTGTGAGTGGAATACTTTCATCAGTTTATTTTTTTATCAGCATTGTTTTTTAACTTTATATATTGTACCTACCTAATACGTAATTTTTTTTAATAGAAAACCATTTTTCTTTAAATTTCTAAATTGGAACTGACTTTTCAGGAATTCAAACTATCCTGTGATTTTTCACGGTTTTTCGCTAGTACAAGATAAAATACAAGGTGACCGTTGTAATATTTTCGAAATTATAAAGTTTAAAAAATTCTAAAAATACTACTCTACGATGACGCTGCTGATCTCAGGGTTGACATTGGAATTTTCTGGAATACACAATTCCGATAAGTAAGCCGGAGCCATTCCGTTAAGGGACTTAAATACCATCCAGCAGAGCTTGAATATCACAAGTAAAGAAATGTGTTTGTTTGGCCTTTGGACCCGAAAAGAAAATACAATGAAAGTTGAATACATCAGATATGGCTATGCATTTTGGAAACAATATATGAAAAGTAAGTTCAAACGATTTTATTTGGAGTGTCAATTACCTGAACTCCTTGATTCCCGTTAAATGATAAGTATAAGTAATCCAAGAACATCAGCTATATAAGCGAGCCGACTTCGAAAAAGTAAAATAAATACCAAGACACGAAAATTATTGACTTCTATTATGAAACCAACACAAAGCCAACAAAGGGACTCTGAATTGCTACATGTGAACGCAGAGCATTTAATCTTTCAAAACGAAGCAGAAGAAACCCCCAAATTCCTACACACCCCTCATACCTTTTTCTTCCCAAAATTTCCTCTCCTTCCTTCCTTCCCTTAAAAAGACCCTCCACACAGCATCCCCAAAGATGAAATAGGCCCTGAGTAGAACTATTTTTCTTAGGGCCTCCTGTGTGGAGCTAATGTAAAAAAATATATAATGATAATTGCTTGTTGAATTAAGTTTTACACCAAACACACAAGGATTCACGGCGAGTTCATCGAAAATCAATCCATCGAAAGCAAATTAATCAAAAACGAGTTCTTCGAAAACGAGTTTATCGAAAACGAGTTCATCGAAAACCAATTCATCGAAAACCAATTCATCGAAAACCAATTCTTCGCATGATCATTTTAGCGAATCGCCAATTCACCGAAAAAAATATTTTGTAGATATTTGAGAGAAATACCGAGCGGACCGGGAAGTTAAAAATGCATTGGTCAATAAAAGTTGACAATAAATTTATGTATAAAAAAATTGATAATAAAACTTTGGACAAGGAGACTAACCTAACCTTTTTTTCGATAGTTTGCGAATCGATGAATTGATCATTCGATGAATTGGTTTTGAATTGGTTTTCGATGAACTCGTTTTCTATGAATTTGCTTTCGATGAATTGATTTTCGATGAACTCATCGGTTACCACACACAAGCAACAATCTATTTAAAATGGTTCATCTGTACCTACCAGTCTGAAAGTGACCGTAACGTGATCGGTCTATAAAATAAAGTTTAACGAAGTTAAAAATCGTTGAATTTTATTCCACCACGAAAAACCAGTTTTGATAAATAGGTAACCAAATGTTTGCCGTAAATTCAAAAATTAAATAATTAATTAGTTGTGAAAACATTTTTTTCTTGTGATTTTATTGGACATTATCTGAAATGTATACCAAAAAAATATAAATAAACCCAGAAAGTTTTTTTTTCGTTATTTGTTTTTGGGGTGTTATGCCGTGTTGCACTACCTCTTTCGTTAGCCAACGCTGTCCGAAACGTTGGCTAAAGAAGGAGGTAGCGCAACACGGCATAACACACCAAAAACAAATAACGAAAACACTTTTGGCCGTGAAAATCTAAAAAACGTATCAAACCCAGAAAGATTTAATAATTTGTTAGGATCTCTTATGTGCTGCAGATGCAGGTACCACGATTTTCTGAACAACGTGTAAAGTAAAGTTTATTACTATTACTAAAAATAATTATTATTATCACAAGTGTAGTAAAATATATCATACTGAAATTTATGCAAATTTGTTCAAATTAAATAATGACATGTTGCACTGTGCAGTATTATAAAGTGGGGCGCTAAAATAGGGGCTGGCGCCGAGAGATAATGCTGACCATAACTCCGCCCAGTACCTCTAACGCCCGAAACCGATATTTTTTTAGGCTCCTGTGGCCACTTAATGAAATGATTTATTCTTTGTTATTCGGCGATACATCCTCACTACGCATCCCTTTAGGGTCACTTAGTTATATTTTGTGTAATTAAGTATAACGTATTTTTTCTAAACCGACTGTGCATTGTTTATAAGTACACCGGGGGGCCAATTGTTGGCAGATCAACTGTTATGGAACCATTTTACAAGACATAATCCAAATATAATTATTAAAAAAAAAACACAGGGTGACAGGGACGGTATGGTGAAATACCAAATTGTTTTTAATGATAAAAAAACTCCTTTTTATAACCCGTTTTATTTCCCGTCAAGGTAATATCACAAAAAGAAGATAACAATAATAATCTAAACGAAAATATGAAAGAGAACAAGATACAGAAAAACAGAAAAATAACAAGCAACACAGCCTCATTCATACCTGGGACCATTGATATATATAAAATCTCTATGCCTGGGACCGAAATTGTATAACAAAATCCCTTCACAACTATAATTGTGAGAAGTGTCATCCTTCAGACAAAAAATAACAAAATGGTTACTAGATTTGGGCAGGACGGAGTCAGAAATATTAATAAAAAATATTATCTGATAATTATATATTACCGTCTTTATATCTCTGTTTTTTTCCAAATTAATATCTTTTGCTTCTTTACTGTCTTTCTTGTAGGTATATTATATTCTTGTATTCAAAACTAACAAAACAGTCACTAAATTTAGTCAGGTCCAAATAAACAAATATATAATTTTAACAAAAAACCAAAAAATTACTCATGCGACTCTGTCACATGGTAGCTTATCTAATGGTTCTGCCACTTTTCTTGCTGGAACAAATTAATTGAGGGTCTTTTGTATAATGCTTTTGCAGTGTAAAATATTTTGCTTACGAAGCTTCTTTCGGATTTAGTTTTATTGTAATGGCTGATTAAGTTCTTTAAGGCCCCGTTCTCCGCACAAAAAAAACCATTTCGGACGAGTCGTGAAATTTACTTTTAACGCATTCGACAGGAGGTGTATCTGCAGCGCGCGGGTCAATAGGAAAGCGCGCGCATTATTATTACAAAAAGGTCTGGTTTGGAACTTGGCTAATAATTTCGACAAGATAATAATGTTTGTTGATAATATTTGTAGGGCTGCCACAATTTTAAAATACATATAATATTTATGAAAATATCTGTTATTTTCTCAATGTATTACGTTAGATTACCTATAAAGTGTAATGTACACTTGAGGTTACCGTTCACAAAACAAAGCTATATTATTTATTATAACGGAACTACTTTTATCATTGTTTCTCTTTAATTTCTCTTATCAATTTGGGAGACGGGACGGGATGGGTACTGCCGCGCCGCCCCGGAAAACATTTTTTGGATAACCAACGTAGGTCACCCAAGTGGTTTGCTATGTTTGGTGACTTAGCAGGGGTTCCCGGGTTACGGGATGAGGTATCAATTTGGAAGGCGACCATTGCCGCCCGGCAACCATTCATTGGATAACAGAGGTGCCCGGGTTCATGGGGTGAGGCTTATCTATTTATTGGGTACTACTTTTTTTAAAAGAAAAAGAGTCATAATTCGTATTCCCGGTTTATGAATAACCTGACAATTTGAAAATCTCCTACCAGCATCATAATAAGCGGAAGATGTTGCTTGTGCATTGAAAGAGGAATTGAACCCGCGACATCTTGACCCGACCCATTTTTCAATTTTCAACTAAGCAAAGTGCACATTTTAATCATATTTGTTTATAGTCCAGTCAATTTTAATTTGGGAGGTGGGAATGGGTACCGCCGCCCCGGAAACCTTTATTGGATAACCAATACCTCTGCCATAGGTCACCCCAAGTGGTTCGCTACGTTTGGTGATTTAGCAGGGGTGCCCGGGTTCATGGGGTGAGGTTTGTCCAGGTCTTGGAGGCGGAAGACCAGGACATACTGAACCCGAGATTCCTACCCACCCCTTAAACCCTTTTCTTTCCCAGAACTCTCCTCTACTTCCTTTCCTTAAAAAAACCCTCCACACAGCATCATAGGTGAGCATAAAGATGACATAGACCCTGAGGGAAACTATGTTCCTCAGGGCCTCCTGTGTGGAGCTCATGTAAAAAAAATGAATGGTCCAAAAGGAGGTGTAGAGAGCACCTAAGCGATTCCTTCAGAAACTTGGTCAGGGTGCTTAGGGTGTGAACATACTAAAAGTTCTGACGTCTAGGTGGTGAGCTAGGGGAGGGAGGGGGGGGGGGGGGGAGAAGGTTCAATTTTTTGGATTTACGCTTATATCTCGAAAACGGTGCATTTTAAAGGATTTTTTTTAGAATAAGTGAAAGCTCATAAAATTATCTACAACTTTTATTCTATACGTAATTTTCGAAATCCCAGCCGTTTTTGACTTACACGCTCCACAAATGTAGATATTTTCGAATAAAATCATTTTACCTCATATTTTTCATCAAACATTCCTTCATATCGTCTAAAATATTTATCAAAGAAAGAAATTTGTTTGAAAGAAGTTGTAAAGAATTTAATTCCCTTTTAGATAATATGTATACATTTGCAAATTAATCTTCAACCAGTAAATATTTACAGGAATATAAGTTGTTTTAGTAAATTTCGTCATTTTTTTATCTTATTACTGACACACCACTTTTATTTGTAACAGATTGTGGGACTTGGATTTCATTTATTATTTCATCATTTAGTTCCTAAAACAATTAGTTTAATGAATCTTCACCAACTTGAGCAGCATCTTACCAAGTTATTGTGGCTTCTCCGACGACTCCACTCCACAAAAATTGACATTATTTCACTGGTTTGTGGGAAGGGAGGATGTGCATCAAACCACTGACTGAGTTTGGCACAACCTGTTTTTGCCTACATGCACCTTTTCGCTCTTTATTTATATCCGGGGGTAAAGTGCACAAACTTCGGGAGGTAATTCTGCACGACAGTACACGTAAAAAAAGATACGAAACTTTTTTCAAAACGTTCTAAGGTAGTTACGGGTAAAAAATGTGTTGTTGTTTGTATGAAAAAAATAATATTCTTCTGTGGAAAAATAATTTTGTAAAGGGAAAAAATTGAATTTAGAAAAAAGTTATTTGTCTTTTTTACATTCACCATCATGTACCTCCCGAAGTTTATGTAGAAATTTATGAAGTGGCAGCCCTAAAAGCTATCAGCAAACTACAGCTTTGCTAGGACTAATTAACCGATGGATTCTAAATTATGAAACATTTATAAAAAGGTCAAAGTAATTACTTATAACAATGTAGTCGGTTTTAGTAAACAAGCGAAACTTTTATTTACTTACATTTACGTAACGCATTTTGGTTTTATTATCCAACGAACATCTAATAATAGGTAGTAATAAAATAATACGTATGATGATATATATATATATATATTTTATATTTATATTTTATTATATTTTATATATTTTTATATTTTATATTATTAATGTGTACACAGGTTTTATATTTTATAATTTAAAAAAAAAACTTTCTTCTTAAAATAGTGCACAGGTATATAATTTTACATACATGTTGTTTTTATTTTATTTTTTCATAAATACGCTCATGGTAGCATCAATTAAACATATATCAAAATATCAATTGTGTTAGTACTCCCTCCCTAAACACGAGAAATTCTCAATTAGAGAGGTATTATTACCACCATTAAAAAATATTTGCATTACATGTACATAATTAAAAAAATAATTGTACTTATACCTAACTTTGTAAAATTGTAAAAATGGAATAAATAAATAAATAAATAAATAAAAATAAAAAATAAATAAAAAATTACATATTTCCTTGTCCGTAACAATTTGGGACGCGGGTAAGGGTACCGCCGCCCCGGAAACTATTTATTGGATAACCCCAAGTTGTTCGCTACGTTTGGTGACTTAGCAGGGGTGCCCGGGTTTGGATCTTGGTGGCGGATGTGTCTGCCCACCAGCTGCGTGGTAGGCCAGATCGGGAGAGACTAGTTGAGGGAGATCTTGTGACCTCTCAGGCAGAACTCTTTTGGAACATCGCCTTGCACCGCATTGGGAGGGATGGATTCAAAAGTCCGTCACACCCAAACCCACTGACCCTCAAATTCCTACCCACCCCTATAACCTTATCCTTTCCCGAACTTCCTCTCCTTCCTTTCCATTAAAACACCCTCCACACAGCATATCCAAAGATGACATATGCTCTGAGGGAAAAAATCCTCAGGGCCTGTGTGGAGTTACTGTAAAAAAACAAGGTAATTTTTGAAAGCAGATTTTTGTTAGCAGTTTAATCCGTAAAAATGTATTATTTATTATTATGTCCTATAATTTTAATAAATGAACAAAATAAAAACTTTTGCATTCAATGGTCATTTAAAAAAAAAACGTAATTTAATTTTTAAAAACTTGCCCTGGAATTTCAGTTTCCGAAGCATTGGAAATAGATTTATTTCCCAAAGTACGCATTCTGTAAAAAATAAAACAATAACTGTCACCTTTGTTATATAATACACAAATAAATTGAAAATTTATTTTTATAATAAATATTACATAATAGTAAATAATACGAGTATGTATTATATTCATAAAATCAAAATTTTATTTTTTTCTTCTTACCTTATACATTCCATCATACGTTCTCGATTTTGGAGATAATGTTTACGCTTAGAAATACGACTTTTTTGTTGTTGTCTTACCATTTTCGCAAAATAATATTATTATTTACTTACGTGTATATTAAACAAATCATGAAACGTAGGACTACACGTCTGTTTGGCGAGCTGTCTGGACAGCGAATGACAAATATTTGAAAGGCACATAGGTGATAGGTTACACGCACGTTAGATAGAGATGGCCTGTAAATATTATCTTTAGAATTAAAAAGCGTAAGCGCCTGTTGTTAAAATATTTAATTAATCACGGTTTATTGAAAAAAGAGCAAAAATCTCGCGATAATTGTCTTTAGTTTTATTTAAAGAAACGCTGTGAATTTTTTCATACATATAACTTGTAAAATAACTGAAACAAACGTGTTAATAATAATTTTTGGAGCATACTTTGTGATTTTTTTCTATCGTGGGAATTTTCTATAATTTGCGTTTCGGCGCGATAAATATCTAGATATTATCTTCAAAAATAACATATATATATTTTTTTAAGAGCTTAAAAACTTCAAATGTTTAAGGGAGATTTGTAAGAAATCCGTAGAAATTGGGAGAACCGAGGCTTAAAGTACGATTGGAAAACACTTGAAACATTTTTGAAAACCTTTTATGCTAATGATTCTGATATTTTTGTACGCTTCTACTGAAGTGTAAAGCTGTACTACTAATTAAACAATTTAGCAGTACCTATTTTAACAATGTCACTGCATACAGGTTTTTTCTGTTTGTTTCTTCTTTACTGCTTTCATTAACTTGTATTAAAATGTATAATTTTTCTATTGGTTTATTTATAATTAATATGTATTATTTTTCTTTTGGTTTATTTACAAGTAATCTTATAATTTTACATTTCTTTCTTCTTTCTATATTGAAAAAAAAAACATGTACGTAAAGGACACTTGTGCATAATTATAAATAATTAATAATATTTTAATTAATAAACAATTAAATTGTGCATACATTATAAATAATTAAATATTTTTGCCTGAGCTTCAGTAAGTAAGATAAAGTTTTTGGCGATGATTTTTTGATTTGTGTACCAAATCGGTCATTTGTAAATTAAATTTACGCCTATCAAAATGTTTCTGTTATTTGACTGTCCTAGAACGGGAGACCTTCCTAGTTGGACAGTCAAAGCGTCTTTGTACTGATGTATTCTTTATAACAAAAACAAACAAACAAATAAATAAATAAAATAAATAAATAATAAATTAAATATTCATTTGGTCCATTATAAAAAATCAATATTTCCATATGAATAGATTCGGATATATTTATCTGAGACGCTATTCAGGTTACAAACCAATTCTTAGAATGATTGTTTCCAATAAGAAGGGTAGTTGCCCGTAATATGGAAAAATAAAATTAGTTGAAGATAATTTTGTTATAAATAAATTAAACAATTTAACTTTGTTTGAACAACTTATATGATGAGTAAATCCGACCGGTTTCGGAACAACGGTCGTTCCGAAACCGGTCGGATTTACTCATTATATAAGCGGTTAAAACAAAGTTAAATTGTTTCATTTATCTATAATGGATAACCACAAAGTTATAGCTACAATCAATAGTATATAATATTGTTAATTCTAAAAAATTTGAAATATGAGATTGACAAATATGACGATTTGACAGAAGGTGGCAATAGCGAAATTGGTTAACGCGCACTTCCCGGTTAGACGAGAGGTCTGGGTTCGAGTCCCAGTTGCGACCATTGCCTTTTTCTGTTTTTCTGTGTCTTGTTCTCTTTCATATTTTCGTTAAGATTATTATTGTTATCTTTTTCTTAAGTGGTAAAATACACATTATTTATTCAAATTTCTCGGCGAGTATTATGAGAATATTAGATATGGGTGATATGAGAAGAGAATATTATTTTTTTTTCATATACATTTAATAATATTATTATTTATTTACAAAAAAAATATTTACTTATAAATTGTTTTTTTTTTTTTTTTTTTTGAAATAATAGATAATACATAATATAATCAACAAACAAGTCCTGCTAAGCCAATTGAATCGGCTTGTCATCAGGTGCTTAGTTACATATTTATACATTTTTAAATTTTAAAATTTAAAATTTACATCTTATATCTACAGATACAACATTTTTTCATACATATCAAAATCAATATAAATCTTTTTTTTCCGATAGCCAATTTTTCACCATATATTTAACCTTATTCATAGAATTACATTGCTTTATAGTGTCAGGTAATAAATTAAATATCTTCGGTATGATATATTCAAACGTTCTCTGTCCGTACTTATTATTAAATTTCGGAACTATTAACCCGTCGTTACGCGTGAATCTAGTGCTGTATTTATGTTCTAATTTCTCTTTATGCTGCGGGGTAAATATATGTTGAATTATAATTTTGTGCCAAAGTATTGCCTTAACAGGTAAAATTTTGGCACTCTGAAACAGCAACGGTTTATTTTGTCTCTGTTTGAAAATATTAGGGACGACCAATAATTTTACAATTGCGTTTTGTACAACTTGCACTTGTTTCAGATTGGTTATAGAAGTATTTCCCCATATTGTTAATCCATATCTTATAATAGATTCTGCTAGTGAAGTTATGTAGGCATTATAAAAACTGTTGTGAGGCCACTCATAGACGTACTATGAAAACCATATCACATGTCAAGTCTCCCCACATACAGAATTGTTTAAATTTGACCAGTTAATTTCTACAAATTAAACTTGAAAATTTTTTTTTTAAAGTTGAGATGTTCATTCAAGGTATTTTCGCAGATGAAAATTAGACATGATATCATGGAAATTGACAAAATAGTGCATTTTCTTTTGGGTGGAGAAGCAGCATTTTTGATTTTATGCAAATAATTCAGATCTTCGACTGAATCTTAGGAGGGGTTGTTTCACAGAATTTGAACAATTCATATAATTTTAACGTCAATATTCAAGTTCTGTGAAAGTCGTTTTGAAGTTTTGTTACTATCCCAATACTGTGAAACATCCGGCCCGTGGTGAAATGATAAGAAAACTTGAATTTCATTTTTGGAATTTAATGAATTGTTAAAATTGTGTGAAACAATCCATCCTAGGAATTCGTAAAACTTTTGAAAGAATTTTGTCACAATTGCTGAGGGCAGCAAAAGTAGTTTAATTAGTAAGGAAATAAATTTTGTTTTATTTCTTTCAGCCCTCAACTTTTACAATCTGGTGGTGGTGTCCAGCCTTCGCAAAGAAATGGTCGCAGCAAGAAACATTGTAGTGTAAATATTCAAAACAGATCAAGATTTTTTTAGGAGTGTCACATTTCTCATTATTTTTAAGTCTAATTTTGTTTATGTATTAACCCCAATCAGGAGGCCCATAAGGAAAATAATTTCACTCATGTTCGGGATGCTGTGTATTTTTTTGGTGACAAATAACATAAGCTTTAACGAGAGACACAAGAGGCACAAGAGACACAAAGGTAGACACGATTGATACGTAAAATACGCACAAAAATTGTTACACATTTTTTATCAATAGCAGTACATTTCTTTCTGAATCAGAATTATCGACGAAATGTGTATTTCAGTACTATATAGTCGACTCGTTTGGGTCAGAGGGCAAAGTATGCGATGTTATTTTAAAAAATTTAAATCTATATATCCAACCATACAGATATTTGACTCTGTTAGGGTTCTCAGTCAAAATAAAATTTTCAAAAGAACTCTTTGTTACAAACTCATAAAGATCATTTCAATACAACAACAACATGAGCAACCGACCATGATCACGTGGCAATTTAGAAATCCCAAAATTTAAAATGAGTGCTTCTCAACACCATTATGCTTATCAAGGTATAATTTTTTTAATGCCCTCCCGTATAAAATCCTAATTATAAGTTTTAATTTCCAACCCAACACTAATTAAAAGTTTTAATTTCATCATAATAATAACAAAAGAAAAAAAAATCTAGCACATAAATATGGGGTCGTCCATTAATCACGTGAGGCTCGAAAGGGGGGGGGGGTTCGGAAAAAATCACGAAATATCACCGGGGGGGGTGGGGGAGAAATGAGATATGACGTGTATTTATTTTTCGTGATAATATTCTGAAAATTTCAAAATACTTTGTAATTAAAAAAAATACACGTGATTTTGGGGGGGGGGGGTAGTCTAAAACATCACGTGATTAATGGACGACCCCTATCCTCTAAAAAAAAATTATCAGCTTTCGAATTGAAACCAAAATACGTACGCGTTATTGGCACCCAATTGTTGCAACTTTATTATGATGTACCTACTTTTACAATACTGTCAGCCCAACCATTTCAAATATCAATGTTTTTAAACCTACGCTATGTACCTACCACCTACTTACTACCTACCTAGTGAGTAAATGCAATAATATTATTTTTATTTAATAATAATTTTTATTTCAGTAATTTGTACATTTAAGTTTACAAATTTCTAATTAATTATGATATTTCATATTGCAGCTAATTAATTATAATAGTTCATATTCACCATATTTTATCTAGTTTTATATAGCTCCTACAATACACCTTGAACTTTCCAATTGGTGTGGACTTTAAAGTTTCTGGTAGTGTATTATATAACTTCATTCCCTTGTACAGTAAACTGTCTTTTTTTGTAGCATAATTTCCTTGCAGGTCCTTGTGTTATATCTGTGAATGTCCTTGTTGCGTACAATTTTATTTGAGAAGTATTTTGGTAACATGTTGTTCAATATTTTGTGGATAAATACCATCGTGTTCAAGGTCAGCATCTGTTTCACGGTTAAACAATTTAGTTCCTTTAACAGTTAAATTATTTTAACTAAATTAATATTTTTGTTTTTATTTAATTAAATGAAGACAATATTAACGAAACTCAATCGAAAATCTGGAAACAGAAAAATCAGAAAAAGATATTGGCTCCGCTGGGACACGAACCCAGGACCCTTTGCTTACATGGCAAGAGCTCTACTGATTGAGCTACGGAACCCATATCAAATTCGGTCACTTTTAACGGTATCATACTTCGACTAAGAACTGCCCACATTATATTCTTTATATATGATTGCAAGATTACAACTAAATTCAATCCAGATAGTATCTGGATAAATTTTTTATCCATTTTATTTTTAATACGCTACATCTATTGACTTTTCTGCAAGTCTACGATGAATGTTTATTTTTTTTTTTAAACTTTATGAGTAAAATCTCTGTTAAAAATTGAGATACTACCAGCACCTATGGGTTGCTTGAGCAAGCTCCCAGACGTTGATATTTCGAATGGTGCGAGGCTTGGCTGGACGCTGAGTGTTCGCAGCCTGTTTTAACTACCAAGTACATACTATGAAGGAAGCCATTTTTTTTGTAGATGCTTTCGAATGTCAAAATGTATAATCGTAGATTCTTTAAATGTGTGCAGGTTTTTATGTTATAAAAGTGCTAGCATCCCATTATTATTGCTTCTTCCCAACGCAAGTTTTAACAGTAAACAACTGCCAGTGTTTGGCCCGGTGTATTGACACCGTATTATAATACATTTATAACATGTCCAAGTGAAATAAACAGTGAAGTTTTTTGCAAGGATAATTATTTTATTTAAAAGGACCCCTCAATTTTGAACATGGGCCTTACGATCCGGATTGCAATCAGAGGACTGCAATAATATAAAAAAAACAAGAACCAGCTGCCAATTAATACAGATGACCAATATTACAATTACCGGAATCACAAAGATGAACAAAGGAAGACTGGATTCACATCGGAAATGAGATAAGTTTTTAGTGCCTTCCCACCCATACCCATTCTTTAACATCCATTCAGAAATCATTCGTAGTTTTTTAACAAGATTAATCCCATAAATATTGTATTGTAAAAAATAAAATCACTACCCACGTAAAGATTTTATGCAACTCATGATTTTCAATTGATTGAACATTAGGTTCTCAATTAATAATTGCCAGGAATATTGTCGTTGTTGTTTTTCAGGCGGGTAGCTTCTCAAATAAATAAATACGCATTGTCGGAACACATTTTATCAGGGATTAAGCTACGAAAAGGTATTTGTACACAAAATGGATAAGATCAAATCTTTAATAGCCAAGAGAGGCGTGATTAAGGGGAAATTGACGCGTTTCGCGGATTCTATAAACTCCTTGTCCGCGATTGAAATTAAACTGAGGTACGACCGAATAAAGCCATTGTTAGATCAATTCGAATCTATACAGGACGAAATTGAAATTTTATCGGATGAGGAACTGGAAAATTCTATTCAGCGCGAGACGTTTGAAAATCAATATTTTTCAGTCCTTGCTACTGCTAAAGGGGCGATGGACTCAATTAACGAGGGTAGAGTCGACATCAAACTCCCAACTCTCCAATTGAGAGAATTCGATGGGAATCAAAAAGATTGGGTAAATTTCGTTGAAACCTTTAAAACTTTGGTTCATAATAACAGTTCCTTGAGCAACGTCCAAAAATTCTTTTACTTACAATCTGCGCTGAAAGGGAACGCATTGAAAATAATTAGTAATCTAGAAGTTTCGGAATTAAACTACCTATCGGCTTGGGAATTGTTGCACGACAGATTTGCGAATCTCAGGGCTACCGTACATAAACATATCCAAACTCTATTTCAATTAAAAGATATGAAACATGAAGAGCCTGTAGCATTAAGGTATTTAATTGATGAAACTAATGTCAATTTGAAAGCGTTACAAAACATCGGAGTTAAAGTAGATCATTGGGATCCTTTGATTATTTACATAATTTCAAATAAATTGGATATAGCTACCCGGAGAAATTGGGAACAATATACATTGCAAGGTGAATTACCTACATTAAAGGAATTCATAAAATGTTTATCTGCTAGGGCACAAGTATTGGAGCTTATGAATGCTTCAGAGAAAAAATCTTCTAACCTACATAAAATGCAAATAGGCGACAATAATAACAAAAAAGATTCATCGGTATTCTTGGCAATAAAGGCAAACAACTGCATTTATTGTAATGATAAAGGTCATCAAATTTATTTTTGCAAAAAATTTCTAAAATTAAAATTACAGGATAGGATTGATGCTACGAAATCAATCCGGGCGTGTTTTAAATGTTTGAGGTTGGGTCATCAGGCACAGAGTTGCAAGACAAACCTAGCCTGCAAAATTTGTGGCAAGTATAGCCACAATACTCTATTACACAAGGAGGTACCTCCGCCGGAGACCTCAAATATGGATGCTAATAACGAGGTTATAGTGTCGAATTTTTCTGCATCGGAAAAGGCAGAAAAAATAATATTATTGTCAACCGCCTACATAGGAATTGTGGGGGCCAACAATAAAATGTTTAAAGCTCGCGCCCTGATTGACTCTGGTGCGCAGAGTAATTTTATGAGAGCTGATCTTGCTAATAAATTAAATTTACCATGTGAATGGATAAACAAACCCGTGTCTGGGATCCATAATAATATCACACACATAAAAAAGAGAATTTCAGTGGAGATGACTTCGCTTAATACGGATTATAAACGCGAAATATCATGTCTGATTTTACAGGAAATTACAACCAATTTACCACAAGTGACAATGGCGAAAAAAGAGTTCAAAATACCACCAGGACTGGAGCTGGCAGACCCGAACTTCAATATAGCTGCACCCATCGACATCCTGTTGGGCGCGGAGAGCTTCTGGGAGATGCTAAACAACGATAGATTGAAACTCGAGTCAGGACCAACGCTTCAACGTACGCAACTGGGATGGATTGTGTCCGGTCCTATCAACGTGTACCCCAAACAAAGGCCTGTATCAGATTTTTGCAGTTTATCTATAAATAAGTTGAGTCATCAAATAGAAAAATTTTGGAAATTGGAAGAGATTAATTCCACTAAAATTCAAACTCAAGAAGAAAAGGCTTGCGAAGCCAGTTTTGTAAGTACTCATACTAGAGAAGATGACGGTAGATATGTAGTAAGTTTACCGCGTCGGGCATGCATTGATCAGTTGGGAAACTCATTGCTCACTGCCGAAAAAAGATTTAAAAACATGGAAAGAAAATTTGTGTCACATCCCGAGTTAAAGACACAATATGTAAAATTCATGCGTGAATATGAAGAACTGGGACACATGGTGATGTGTGACCAGTCAAAAGGGGATCGTGACTCCTATTTTTTACCGCATCACGCTGTAGTGAAAGAATCCAGCACTACTACTAAAGTGAGGGTCGTTTTTGACGGCTCCGCCAAAACCTCAAATGGAATTTCCCTCAATGAAGCCTTGATGACAGGACCTGTTATACAAAAGGATCTATATAACCAACTATTGCATTTCAGGAAACATCAAATAGTCATGACTGCCGACATCGAGAAGATGTACCGCCAGATTAACATGTGTGAAGATGACCTGGACCTACAGAAGATAGTATGGCGCGAGTCGCCACAGGATGTGCTCAAGCATTATCGTCTGAAGACTGTGACTTATGGACTGGCACCTTCCTCCTTCTTAGCCACAAGATGCTTAAAGCAAATTGGTATGGATAATAATTTAATTTTTCCTAGAGCTAGTCAGGTCATAGAAAATGACTTCTATATGGATGACTTGTTAACGGGAGCAGATGAGCTGGAATCCTGTAAAAAGTTAAAAGAAGAATTAATCAGCATCTTGTCATCTGCGGGGATGACATTGAGGAAGTGGAGGTCCAATGCGTTGGAATTGTCAGCCGAGTCGGGCCAAGCTAAGTGTGCCGATTCAGGCGATTCCGACAAAATTATTACTGACAATCCAAAGACTGAGAAAATATTAGGATTAACATGGAACAATGAATCTGATTACTTTTCTTATGTAATAATGAAGCCATCAGGTCCAACCGAGAGCAAACGAGAGATATTGTCTTGCATCGCATCAACCTTCGATCCATTGGGACTCCTAGGGCCGATAATAGTCATAGCCAAATTGATAATGCAAAGGCTGTGGCAGTCCAAAGCAGCATGGGATGATCAGTTACCTAATGAAATATTAGCACCCTGGAGGACCTACCTGCAAGATTTAATTCAGCTAAATGTGTTGAAAATACCAAGAAAAATTATTTGCAAGCAAGCAAAAGAGCTACAGCTACACGGTTTTTGCGATTCGTCTGAGAAGGCTTTCGGAGCCTGTATCTATATGGTGTCAATGGACCACAGCGGTAAGTGGCATTCACACTTAATAACATCCAAATCAAGGGTAGCACCATTGAAGTCTATTTCACTGCCTAAGTTGGAGCTATGTAGTGCAGTACTACTGGCAAAATTAATGAAAACTATAAAACAAGCATTAAATATAATGAAGATCAACACATATTATTGGTGTGACTCTACGATAGCGCTGTGTTGGCTGAAAGGTCAACCTACTCGTTGGAGCACTTTCGTGGCCAATCGAGTAGCCGAAATACAAGAACTGAGTGATCCAGATCAATGGAGACACGTATCATCATCCGACAATGCAGCGGATATACTTTCAAGAGGAGCTACGGCGGATAAACTGATAAATTCTACAATATGGTGGAATGGACCAAATTGGTTGACCGACGGAGTCAACGATTGGCCTATATCGAACATTTCCTGTTCAAACCCTCCGGAGCTCAAGAGTAAAAATATTCTTTTATCTACTGATATTCAAGAATGGGAAATATTTGGAAAATTTTCCTCATTTATCAAATTGAAAAGGGTTACAGCATATGTACTGCGGTTTGTGAATAACTGCAGAAATATTAAAAGTAAAATTTCAGGTAATTTAAGTGTAGCTGAACTAGAAGCAAGTTTGAATTGTCTACTGAAATCAGCTCAGGCACATGCCTTTCAAAAAGAGTTGAAGACATTAAAAAACCAGGGAAATGTCAACAAAAATAGTAACTTAAAATCTCTTCATCCCTTTTTATGTGATGGTCTTATATATGTGGGCGGTAGATTACATTTAGCTACACACCTATCGTACCAACAAAGACATCCAATTATATTGCCAGCTAAACATAAGCTAACCGAATTGATTATACGTCACTATCATTATGTAAACTTACACGCAGGACCTCAAGCGCTATTAGCTGAAATAAGATTAAGGTTTTGGCCTATTTTTGGGAAAAATACTGTTAAAAAGATATTACATAAGTGTATTGTGTGTTTTAGGTGTAATCCTCGTATTGGTAACCAGATCATGGGAAGCTTACCGAGCGAAAGAATCACACCGAGCCGACCTTTTGCTATCACGGGAGTCGATTTTGCTGGACCGATTCCAACCAAAAGTGGGCCACTGAGGAGAGCTCCACTCGTGAAATCGTATTTATGTATTTTTGTTTGTTTTTCCACAAAGGCGGTTCATTTGGAATTAGTTTCGGATTTATCTAGCAATGCTTTTTTGAACAGTTTAAAGAGATTTATATCCCGTAGGGGAGAACCTGATAAGATCTTTCCGATAACGCTAGCAACTTTCGGGGGGCCAGTAATAGGCTCAAGGAGCTGTATACCAGTTTGAGAGAGAACAACGACAAGATTCAAAATTATTTAGCTAACAGAGGTATTGAGTGGAGGTTCATAACCCCTCGAGCCCCTAGTCAGGGGGGGCTGTGGGAAGCTGCGGTCAAGTCAGCAAAGTTTCATTTGTATAGAGTCACTAGTAATTCTGCTTTAACCTTTGAACTTTTGTATACCTTAATTTGTCAGATTGAGGCCTGTCTAAATTCCCGTCCATTGACTTCCTTGTCTGATGACATCCACGATTACCAACCCCTCACCCCAAACCATTTCCTCATAGGCACTAAATCCTCTATCATTCCGGAGAGAGATGTCCGAGCCATACCAGACAACAGACTGACCCAATATCAGAGAATCCATGCGCTAATGTTATCCTTTTGGTATAGATGGAAGCGAGAGTACTTGATGGAGCTACAAAAAAGGACGAAATGGCAAACCAGTAATCAACGGGCACTGCAAAAGGATGATCTAGTTATTCTGAAGGAAGATAATTTACCTCCACCATTATGGAAAATGGCGCGAGTTATATCTACACATCCCGGCGCGGATGGTGTAGTGCGAGTGGTTACCCTGAAAACCCCTCAAGGAATCTTTGTCAGGCCTATCACAAAGATATGTCTAATGCCTCTGGATCCGGAAGCTGAACCTGTGACGGACGCCCCGGACCCTTCCGTCAGTCCGGACACCCCGGACGACCATGATGAAACTTTTTAGGGTGAAAATATTTAAAAAAAAGACCCTTTAAAGATACCAATCCCAGGAACAACATGACAACCAATAAATTGATGATTGATTGCACCCCGCGCTGTGGTGCTTATATCGTGGACTGCACCCGGAGAAGATCCTAACCAATGGACTTGAAAAAAAAAGGACAATTGTGTTGTGTTGGGTTGGGTTTTATTATAATATTATTTTGTGTTGGGTTGTGTTCTATTATAATAGTATTTTGTGTTAAGTTATTATTTAAATATGTAAAAAAAATTTTTTTTTGGTTAATTGAAGTTTATATAATTAGTTTAGGTTAATCACCTTAAAATTCAACTTGTGAATGTACATTTTTAAATAATAGTATAATAAGCAGTGCAGGATCATTTAGTTTTGGCTGCTAATTTATAATAGGTAAAATTATTTGTTAGTATTTGTACGGTATTTAGAGTTAGGATTTGTGTTTTTTTTTGCTTTTGCTTTGATTGTCTACCCCTGTTTTTGTTATGTTTTCTTGAAGGGTTCCTAAATCGGTATGGGCGATTTAGTAACCCCGAGGCGGAAGCTATGTTAAAAATTGAGATACTACCAGCACCTATGGGTTGCTTGAGCAAGCTCCCAGACGTTGATATTTCGAATGGTGCGAGGCTTGGCTGGACGCTGAGTGTTCGCAGCCTGTTTTAACTACCAAGTACATACTATGAAGGAAGCCATTTTTTTTGTAGATGCTTTCGAATGTCAAAATGTATAATCGTAGATTCTTTAAATGTGTGCAGGTTTTTATGTTATAAAAGTGCTAGCATCCCATTATTATTGCTTCTTCCCAACGCAAGTTTTAACAGTAAACAACTGCCAGTGTTTGGCCCGGTGTATTGACACCGTATTATAATACATTTATAACATGTCCAAGTGAAATAAACAGTGAAGTTTTTTGCAAGGATAATTATTTTATTTAAAAGGACCCCTATCAATTTTGAACAATCTCAAATTATAATATTTAATAAAATGAAGACAATATTAGCGAAACTCAATCGAAAATCTGGAGACAGAAAAATCAGAAAAATGTTTTTCTGCTTTTTCGGTCTCCAGATTTTCGATTAAGTTTCGCTAATATTGTCTTCATTTAATTAAATATTATAATTTGAGATTTTATCATAAAGTTTAAAAAAATTAAAATAATATTTTTGTAATTATTAATTATTTTTAAAAAAATGTATTTCGTCGAAGTATTATTCTCATTGCCCTGTTTTGGAGAATTTGTAACTTATTTTGTTCTCTTTCGTTGCATAGGAAAAGTATACTTGAGCAGTAGTTGAAGTGTGGAGCAATAATTGAATTGTAAATGGTGATTGCAGTTTTTCTAGAAATTTTTGCCCCAATTCTTCCAAAAGAAGATATCTTTTTGCCAATTTTCTTTTGGGTGTATTCAGCATGTCTATTGAAGTTTAGTTTGGAATCTAATATAACTCCTAAGAATTTCGTTTCAGTAACATTTTCAATAATTTCACCATCAATTTTAATTTTGCTTTCACTGGATGTCTTCTTGTATCCAATCACCATACATTTTGTTTTTTTTTTTGTATTTAATTTAAGCTTATTTATTTTTAGCCATCTTGATACATCATTTGGTAGAATGGTAGAAGAAGTCGGGGACGCCCGAGGAAGACATGGCACGATCAAGTGAATCAGATACTTGGGTCATGTCAAAAGTCAGAATAATAGAAGGGAATGTATGAGACAATGTATGAATGTGAGTGAGGCAAAGAGTGTGTGCCAAGACCGAGTTGTTTGGCGGTCCGTCCTCTCTGCCTACCCCTGCGGGGAAACGGCGTGATGGTTAGTTAGTTAGTTAGTTAGATACATCATTTAGTTCATTGTTTAAAATATGTATTAGTTCTTCATAGTTATCTCCAATTTAGTATATTGGTGTATCATCGGCAAATAGTCGTACTTTGCATTTTGAAAATATTTTCACCACGTCAATAATATATAGTATGAACAATATTTCTGCTGGATAAGTTTTAAGATTTTCACGGCCAAAAGCATTTTCGTTATTTGTTTTTGGGGTGTTATGCCGTGTTGCGCTACCTCCTTCTTTAGCCAACGTTTCGGACATCGTTGCAGTGTCCATCATCAGGGCAGATCCGGTAGATCTACCGGATCTGCCCTGATGATGGACACTGCAACGATGTCCGAAACGTTGGCTAAAGAAGGAGGTAGCGCAACACGGCATAACACCCCAAAAACAAATAACGAAAATATTTCTGCTATACATACGCCTATACAGGGTGTTATGGGACGTACTTGACTTACTTTAACCAGTGATTCCTGACATTATTTGGAGTAAAAAATGTAAATGAAATTTCGGTCTCCGGTGACATTTTTGATGTTTTTTTTTTTTCTACAAAAACATAAAAAAAAATGGTAGTTGTTGAACAGTTGGAGAAGGGGTAAGGGGTTCGTCGGGCACCCGGCTGAGTGAACAGTGACGACATGCGGAAGAATTTTTTTTTTGTTTGATTTTGAAGAAAAAAATTTAAAAAAAAAAAGTCGTCAAAAAAGGTCACCGGAGACCAAAATTTCATTTACATTTTTTACTCCAAATAATGTCAGGAATCACTGGTTAAAGTAAGTCAAGTACGTCCCTTAACACCCTGTATTACCTATATTGAATATTCTTATTTTATCTCTTATTTAATTCAAGTTCATTATGTCGACTTGTCTTTATGTAACTATACATGTACTAATATAATTACTTGTAATAACATACTTTCTATACCCACTCGCATTTTACAATGGCACTACTCCAAAATTCAATCACGAGAAGTGTTTTCTCTGTTGGATTGGATAGTTTCGTTAAAAAGAAATTAATGTATTGTAATTAGTTTTAAGAACCATATGTTTTACTTTAAGTCTGTATATGTATGTATTTTTTATATTTAAAAAAAAGTAAAAATATAGGATTTTCGGAACATTTATTTCAATATTACAAAGACAACATAGTATCGATATAATTGTGAATTAGTTAAAAAATATTAGATCAATCAATATGAAATCGATATAAGCGATAAAATGTAAAGGAAATTCTGCCGTACTACGATTAGATTTATTAATTTTTCTATCTGTTAAAGTGGTAACACTGCACAAGATATAAACTGAGTTTTTCTCTTTTTTTACCTGCACACGCCCTCACTGTGCCATCTCAATGCCCCCAATTTTTTTCTGGATCTTCTACCGCCCCCCTGAAAGTCTGAAACGCCCAAATGGGGGCGTTATCGCCCACATTGAGAACCTATGTTTTAGATTAACATGACTGATGCTTTAAAATGCTCCAAACAACACTTTTTCATTCAAGTGATAGAAAGGCAGAATTAGCCTTGTTTTTTGGCAATTTGCCAATTTTTTTACAGTGGCATCACCGTACACATTTTCCAGTCTTTCATGAATGCGAATAAATTTCAACATTATTTACAGGAAAAGATGAATTTATGGGTGTTCAAAATTGACAGGCTACCGACATCTGTGTTTTTCTTGAGTAAACTCCGATTTCATTAGCATACCAACAAAATGGTGTGAGCGTTTGCTAAGAATTCAAGTCGGTAGTGACACATTCGCTATTAGAAAATGGCCCTGACCTAAAATGGAGAGGGAGTGTATTAAGGCGTTCACTTTTCCAGGTAAGTTAAAAGGAAGATTATGTTTTCAGCTAACGGGAGTATACAGAACAAGGACAAATACCAAAAAATCCGGATTTTACCAACTGAATTGTAATGATTGAACCATTTTTTACATAAATTGCAGAAATAAACTTGCAGAAATTTTGAAAAGAGGCTTAAGGAACATTTGAGATGTCTAAATATCAATATTTATTCGGAATTTGCTAACCAGCTAATTGAATTTAACCATTCATTTGACATAATTTGACATAAATACTGGTTTTAAAATTTTACACACTAACGTCAGTGGTTTTCACTTAAGATTAATCAAATTATGAAAAATGTCATTAATAATCAAATCAATATTATTAATAATCAAATTAATTTTGTGAATAACCCTATCTTAAATATATTTCCATTGTAATTTTTTGTCTTTGATCTTCTAAGCACCCCCCACCACCCACCACCCACCCCCTTTTGATCTTCTAAGCACCTCCCCATTCCACCTCTCTTCCCCCCACTACTTCCATTTCTACCCACGCCTGTCTTTCTATACGTGATAATTTAGTTTTTAGTAGATATAATGTCCCGATGAAGAGAACATCGTTCTCGAAATATGTTGATTTTTTAAATAAAGATTTTCGTGGTAAAAACAAAGTGTTTTTTTTTATTTCATTAATAAAATGGTGCCACAAAGTGAATTTGCAAAATTTGAAGAAATAAAAGATAAAGACTATTGCAACACGAAAATAAAAATTTAAATCTTCTGAATTTTGTTTAGTGAACTCAATGAGAAGCAGTTGGTTATGGGAATGGATATGAAGCAATTGAAGCCTAGAATCAAATCAATTAAAGATGTCTACAGAGAAGAATTAAACAAAATTGAAAAAAGTAAGAAAAGTGGTTGCCGTACTGAAAAAGTTTACATGCCAAAAATGGCATGGTTCAATGAAGCAATTTTTCTGGCAGAGGTTTTGGCTACAAGAAACAGTAGATCAAATTTGGTGAGTGAATATTCATTTATTGTCTGTACAAGTAATATTCCTTTTATTTTCTATAAATTATAACTAATTCCAACTCTCTTCCACTGCCAAGGCAAAGGATTTTCTTCTGTGAAATATGTAGCATATGCTTATCTGATTTCCTCAGCAGCCGGTCTGTAATTATTGCTGCTTAGATTGTCAAAAGGCTGAGCATGTTGGCATTTTCCCTCCGCAGTCCAGGTGTTATACTTCCATTGTTTAAATCTTCTCTATCTATTGCTTGTAGTGATGAGTAGATGCCCGGAGCAGTCTTTTGTAGCCAGTTATGAAGACTGCAAGCAGCCCAAGTGACTTTATCTGTAGTTTGTGTTTCAAGACAATGGGTCTTGAAAATACTCTAAATCGTCATATAGGTATGCTAAAAGCATTCTCTACAACTCGTCTGGCACTGGAAAGACGATAGTTAAATATTTTTCCTTTTCACCGAAACCAGTTTTACTATAAGGTTTCAGAAGATTTGTTCTTAAAGGGAAAGCAACATCTCCCATAATAACACCATATTCAGGCATCCGAAGAGTATTGTTTTCCACTGCAATGTTCAGAGTACCGTCTCTAAATATTGCGCTGTCACTTGCTCGGCCATTTCCACCCACGTCGATGTAAGTAAAGCAGTGATCGGATCAACCATAGCAAATAATATGATACTAAAATGAGTTCTGTAACTTATAGGAATTGCTAAAGCGAGAAATAAAAACAATAATACTTTAGATTCTTTTGTAAATGAAAAAGACTGAACTGGAACACGGTAGTCTTTTAATGACGATGTGTTTCCCGTCGTAGGCTTCAAAACATGTAGAAAAATTCCAACGCTGCAAGAATTTCGTTTATATTTTTTTTCCATTCATGAACTGTTTTACCTGCAAACAATAAAAGTAATATATTATATTAAAAAAAATTACCTTTTGTATTCTTTCTAGGATCTGTCACAAAACAGTGAAGAATCAGTTCCAGATGAGAATAGTGAGAATGACAACTGCCCCGAAGAAACCCTGAAGTCGCCTGCAAAAATGAGACCATCAGCAATGCCAGCGAAAAGATCAAAAAAACGAGCACTCTCTTCTGAAATACCAGAAGCAATTAATCAATTAGACAAAATAGCACAGGACGCATCTGAAGAAAAACCGTATAACCAGTTTGGAAGATTTCTCGTCTTCGTCTTCGTCTTCGTCTGAGCTTCGTTAGCTGCCACAGCGAAAATCAATATTGCTACAGAAAGAAATCCACCATCATTGGTCCTAAACTGGCCTCTCTTCATGACAATGACTATGATGCCTTTTCGTCATCTTTAACCATTCTTCAAACGATAATGACATTTTGCAACACGTTATGAATAAAACGTTTGGTTCAAATAGTACGTGTGCTGTAATAACTATAATCATAATTTCAATAAATATGTTCATTCAAAACAGAACTTGGTTACGCCCATACACATACCTACACATACACATACCTACATAGCACGCATACATACTGTCACTGATTGGGATTGGTATTAATATGGTTGCAAATTCCTTTCCTACCTATCCTATTGCCTATCCGTCAATTCTTACTCAGTCTGTAATAAACTCCCGCCGCAACATATAGCCATTGTGCTCCGCTATCGGTGAACCGCTATTAAAATAACTCCGCCGTGTACTATAAAATAAACGAAATTCACGCCTATTGCCGTTTGTGCCTGTTGGATGGGAGAGAAAGCAGAGAAGTGCATTTGCCAGCATACAAGTATTTTTACCATTTCAAGCTGTGATAGTAACAGAAAATCAAGGCCCTTCGCCAGTCTTCTTTACACAAACATATCAATCCACTCTACACAATCATAAATCTCATTCAGAACTGTTGTTAATTCTTACAAAATTATTTTTCACTCACCTCAATGAATGGCTGAAGGGCACGAGAAATCGCCGTGATCACTTCAGGCAAAAATTTCGATATTGTTGATTCCGGAACTCGAAACATGTAGGTTAGAGACTTGAAAGAATCGCCAGTTGCTAGATAACGTAGTGTAATTTCCAGTTTTGTGACAACTGGGATTGCCATTCTCATTTTAGTATCGCTTTTTCAGCATTCCATCTACCATCTGCAGTAAATCATCAAAATGGGTACAGCAACGGATCTTCATCCTTCAACTCTTTTAGTAAATTGTTAGATGCACCATGTTTCTCACGTCTTTCTACCCAGGATTTTATCCGCACTCTTCTGTGGCGTTTTTCTTTCATTTGGAAACTGAGCTCGCAGGTCGCTGCTAGCGCCACAGCTAGCCAGCAGCGACAATGATGACGTCTGCGTGAACTAATTCTGTCAGATATTTTACAGTCGAAATCAGCTGTTTGTTGGCCGCCATTTTGAGCGCATAAATAAACCAATCACGAGTAAGCGAGTAGCGAGTAAAGTTGACGACCTTTCAACTTTTTTCGTAGACTGTCAACAATCTGCTAGTTAGCAAGTAATACGATTACACTGAGCGAGTTTACTAACAGATAGTGAATTTCTCAGATAGGAGCTTCTAAACTCGCTCAATGTCATCGAGGTTTAAGAAACCTATCCAGTACGTATAAAAATACAAATTACAAGGAAGGTATTCCGGTGATGTCCCCCATCTGCGCAGAATGCTGTGCGCAGTGCGCATGGCACAAGATGGCATCTGCCGAGTCGCGGTCGTCGAATCACATGAGCATTTGGTAATTTTGGTATATTTATGCGCGTTAGTAGGTAAAGGTCGCGCGTTCGTTCGAATCGATTTCGAGCTTAAAAATGATCCGAATTAAAATTACAGATTATATTTCTGTAAATTACTTTTCTGTTAAGAATTTATTTTTGTGAACATAGAGCATCGAAGGCTCTCAGTAGGCTTCTGAAATATGAAGTGGGGTCTGTCTCCACCGTCCCCCTGAGAAGAACTGCCACAATCCTTCCCAAACATGAAATAGCCAGCAAAATCTTACAAATAAAGTACCTTTTTTTTACATTAACACCACACAGGAAAATAATTTCCCTCAGGGCATATGTCATCTTTGTAGATTCTGTGTGGAGGGTCTTTTTGAGAAAAGGAAGGAGTGAACATGGGTCTTCAAGAGCCCCATGTTGTAGAAGGGAGGAAACACAGAGGCCGGCAAATCGAGTCATAGAAACGACCTACTCAATAATTAACCCGTATTTACATCAACTTTACAATCAAGACATCTACTTCCACAAAAAGTAAAGGTAGTCGAAATATAAATAAAATCTGCACTCCCCGACTCACACTACAAAATAATATGGTATACAATCACTCAACTATATTGCTTATACATTATAATAACGCTTCCAGATCGGCATAAAAACAGATAAAAATAGATATTTTTGAAGATGCCTAATTTAGAAGGGATGAATAATAAAAACATTCAAAGTAACGCATTAAAATAATGTATTTTACGTACATTTAAAAATAAAATACCTAATTTCCATGTCACGTTTTGTTTTGGCTTGTATCATTTTCCTCTTCTTTTCTTTTCCCCGTATTTGTAATTTCCACATATTCAACATTACATTCCACAATACCTTTCTATCTACGTTTGATTGGGTAGGCAGTGCTTACGTGCGTATACGATGTGCACACCTCTAGTATTACTTAAAAACTTCATGCAGAAGCCCACTAAGGCGTACATAAAATAAATAAATTACCCAATAATTTTAATAATATACCTTACATTTAATATACCTTGATTATGCAAACTCTTGTTTAGATAAAATTAATTAAAATGAACTCACTTATTTAGCGCTATAAAAAAAAATTTCTACAGTTTCGGCGAATTGATCATGGGAGGTAAAATGTTACGGAAAAATGTATCAAATTTTAGGAATTCAATGTTTTTACTTCAAAATGACAACTAAGTAAACGGTTACAGCTGGTTGCTACAATCTTCCCCTCTCTACTCACTTCATCCCCACAACATGACTCCAGATACTAATATCTACAGCCTGACTGTCGGACGAATATCTACAGCTCATATGTTGAACTAATATCTACGAACTTCAGAGTGGGGACTAATATCTACAGAGCTAAGGTTGGACGAATATCTATGACGGTCCCAGTGGTGACTAATATCTATGGAGCGTACTTGGACTAATATCTACAGAGGGCAGCTGAGCAAGAGGTTGTACGAAAAAGCATAAATTACTTCAATTAAGTAATTACTATTTACATAAAGGCTTCAACGTTTAAATTACGTACATGAAGTTTTTGCATAATATTACGTATTTTGCTGTTTACGGGCACAATAATTTATTGAACAAACATGGAGGTCATAATACAAAGATATTTATTTCGAAATACACGGTACCACAACCTAACCTAACCTAACCTAACTGACATAGAAATGGTCATGGTAACAGACTAAATAATTTAGAAGTACTTGAAATAAAGAAAGCTGTTAAAACAAAACCTCAAATCCTTAATATTTTATCAGCTAAATGTGTCGAATAGTTCGATATTAGGTATTTTTACATACAAACATACATAAATTAAGTTTTTTAAACTGCATACGCAATATTACGTTATTCCAGTATGCTATACATAATTGCAAATCCAACCTTTGCCAGTGCTGTAGATATTCGTCCACATTTTAGTGCTCATAGATATTAGTCAGCAGTTTCAGCTGTAGATATTCGTACGCACTTTGGTTCTCATAGATATTAGTCAGCAGTTTGAGCTGTAGATATTCGTACGCACTTTGGTTCTCATAGATATTAGTCCGATTTGTTCAGTTTTTGGAATTCCTGTAGATATTAGTAGACGCCTCCCACAACATTCCCCAGCGAAAGTCAATAGCGAAAGTCAATGTCAATGTCAATGTCAATGTCAATAATATTGTAAGATGTACTTTTTTCTTGTTTGTTATAAACCTTAAAATTTTTTTGTTCAATAAAGATATTATTATTATTATTATTATTATTATAGTCCCACTGACTACGGGCATTTTTTTTTTTTTTACAGTGAATACCGCACAAGAATCTCAACTGCTCCCTCTGGAGCCAGTGAGACTATGGCATCCCCAATTGGGGTATGTTGTGAGGCTGAAGGTAGTGGGGAGGGGAAGGAGGTGAGGAAGAGGGAGGTTGGGAAGTACCTGGCTATTCAGATCTGGTCACCAAACACGGCTAAAGCCATTTTTAAGCAACGTTTCAATTCTGAATGGTGGTCTTACCCCAGGGCGATACTGATAGTATCTTCCAGTCTGGAACGCAAATATACTATATATTATTTTAAATGAATTAATTGTGAAATAACACAAATTAATCAAATAAAATTTATTTGCGCATGCCGGGTTCGAACCCGCGACCTCCGGATTGTGAGTCAAGAGTCTTACCCACTAGACTACGGAGGTCGTCAGTTGGTACCTGTTTAGTGAAATAGATTTGTTTGAAGCATGTAATTGTTAAATCTTATATGGCTTTGCTTTAAAGCAACATTATTAATAAGGAACTCCAATGAAAAATATTATGGCTTTAAAAAAATATGTTCATATAGACCAATAATCGCTGATTCTGAATATATAAGTTTTATTTTATTACTCTCGAAAAAACACAGCGTCAAGTTGGCATTACTGAAATGGTTAGTGGTGACGTCACTGCTAACCTGCTAACTATTCACCGAAGTGTATCAAGATGTATTGACACATTTGAAATCTTACGCCACGGAAGACACGCACGCCATTCAACATTTCGTGTTTTTTGGTTATTTTCATACTGTTAAAGAGATTTAGATAAATAATAGTTATTGTGTTTATTGGAAACATTATTTAGGCTATCATCATTTAAAATTATGACGGAAAAGGGCTATATTTGAGGTTAAGTATAGTCGAAAATATAGTCATAAATAGGTCATATTTGACATTTGGTTTACGATAAATCGATCGTATTATCGAATTTTTAGTATCAAGGGCTTTTTATACAAGTTATTACACAATCGTCATGATCAGTGTATTATAAATACCAGTGTTTCTGTATGTGTTATACATAAAACAATGTACAAAGATGGCTTACGATGTCTGTATTTGCAATGAAAAAGATGATTTATTGTTTATATATTGCACTTTAAAATATAAAATTAATTAAAATACAAAAACAGAAGCGGTGAGATGTGGACATTTTACCAATGTTTTTCTATATTAAAAGCAGTTAATCTTGAATAAAAAACGCCTCGTATTCTCACACAAAAGTCATCGAGTCATGCTATATTCATTCTGCCATTTTAATTATTACATTCAAAATTCAAAATGACAACTTGAAAGTAAAAAAACTATCGGTGGGTGAAGACGTCACACAATCCACCATAGATACGGTGCTTTTCGGGGGGTCTTCAAAAATTAAAACTTTGACAATTATTTTAACTATTAAAACTAACTATAAAAATAACAATAAAAATGCAGTTATTTAAGTTTGAAGGTCTTTATTCATTAAAAAAAAATAAAAAAAATTGGACTGGAGTTCTCTATCGCCCATCTCCTTGCGTTAGGAACTAAGTTCCTACCAAACACTGTTTTGACAAACTTTCTTATTTTGAAATAGCAATGCTTTTACAAAACACTTCGTTTTAAATTTAAATTCCTGACGTTTAATATTTTGATAAAATAAAAACGCACTTCATTATATCTATATCATGAGTATTCCGGTGGTGAAAGAGTGCTGTTGTTGCTGTTCCCTGGCATCTGGAGCAATGAGCATCGGCTGCTCGCAAATCGTAAAGTTTCTTAAAGTTTAAAAAAACAAACCAGTTTACTATTAACTTGACATTACTTACTTTCCTTCGATCATAATAACAGGCGGAAATTTTTGCTTGAGTAATCAATGACAGAAAGCTAGGCAGAAAACTTAACGTTGCCACACGTCTGTACGTGACAATAATAATAATATTTAACAATAATACCTCCGTAGATTCAATATTAAGTATAGGTATAATCGTCAAGTCATACGAAAAAAGAGATAATTGTATAAATAATTGCAATATATCAGAGCAAACCTGTTACATCCATTGATGTATATCTCTATGGTTATACCTACAGAAGAAAGAAAGCATTTTTTAGTTTATCCCCCAAGTCGAAAACTTTTCACATTCTGTGACATTCAATTTTTAGTTAGTTTCATAAAACCTCTTTTATTATTTATGCATTAAACCGCTTACTCGTTAATACGAAAAACTTTTTATCCAAACAGTTAGATTTAGCTTTATTATTACGAAAAGTGAGTATTTATGTCGGGGGAGACCAAAAAACATGCAAAAAATATGCATTTAACATTTTAATTTTGTTAAAATTAATTGACTAGTGCGGTGACGCCATGTTTATTCGTCGTTTTTATTTTAACATTTCATCAATGCTGCCAATCATAGAAAAAATATTTTTGCGTAAAACAAAGTGAGTGCATCATTGACAAGTTTGTACCAGTATTTATAACAGTAGAACATGGAAAGAAATGTATTAAAATAATTACACAAACCCGCTAGACAAACCCTGCGTAGCCAAACAAACCATTCAAAACCTGGGATGTTTTTTAAAAGTATGATGAAAAGCGAGTTTATTTTAGAGAATTTATTTTATAAGATTGGTACTTCCGACAAATGTCATATTTGATTGTCTATTAGTTAAAAAAAGGAACATTCCGTATTATCCGTGCATCAAACTTCGACAACACGAACGTTCCGTATTATCCGTGAGGTGGACTAACTGCATATTTACCCCTCTTTTAATCTTAGTGCATTATAGTACCTTAGCATGTTAAGGTCATATTAAAAACATTAGTTTTATGTCTTTGAAAGCATCCCTGTGGTGATAAAATGGTGCAATACTTAGTCAAGTATTGATTTATTTTTCAGTCTCTGATTGGTAAGGACTGTATAAAGAAGCCACGTTATTTTACACAAGTCTTAAGTCATCTTTGGGGATGCTGTGCATAGGGTATTTTAAGGAGATGAAGAAACCTGGGTCTTTTGAAGATACCTAATGTAGAAGGGAAGAAACACAAAAGTCGGCAAGTCATTCAACAGTTACGTTATCGAACACTATAAAACGTAATAATAGGGTTTCATAATAGTGAACGTCATATCTGCACCTGTCGCTTTTAGAAAATGGCCCTAGTTAAGATACCCCTGAAGCTAGAATAGATAGGGGGTGTATTACGACGTTCATTTTCCCGGTTTTCCTGGTTAATGCGAAGATTATGTTTCTAGCTGATGGCATCTTTCAACATCATACAAGGATTCATGATCCTCGCTATCTCTGATGAAAATACCCCGAAATTGACAAGGACCATTAGAACATTGATGGCTATTATGGATTTTGCAACAGGAGTCTATTCTATCATATTAGGGGTCGTACTGCTGGTGGGAGTACTGAAGGTGAGTACGAGTACACGTATGTTGCATAATGGGTTGAATAATCGAGCTCCGTATTCTAAAATTGCACAAGCATTAAAAGGTTCATTTCTTCTTACTTTAATGTGTTACGTTATGAAATAATCATTTATGCTGGAAGTTGGAAAGATTGGAATCCTCCAAAAATAGGCATGTGTGTATGTCCTTTTTGCGACCTTCTTCATTTTTCATTAAAAAGAAAATCATTTTCAGAGACGTCAAGAATTTCTTCAATTTTGGGTAGTAATAAGTATTATTACTACAATCATCAGCATAATTGGAATTTCTATATATATCACAATGGTTTTGATTAATGGAGCCACTCCCCACGCTGCGATTGAAGTAGTTTATGTTCTCTTCACTATTGCTTATGCCGGTAAATGTTTTATATTATTTAACCCTAACCTAACATTCCAATCACAATCCTTCCCAAGCATGAAATCACAAAAAACAGATACTCAGCAAATTCTACAAATTAAGTACATATCCTACAAATTAAAAACAAATTAGGTAAACAACAATCAACCCTAACATCCAGCCACTTTACAATCAAGACATCCACGACCACAATAGCGACTCAAAATAACAATAAAATCTGCTTTCCCTAAAACGTCGTACAAAAAGTGATATAAAATAGCTTAACTAAATTGACTACAGCCTACACATAACTCTATTTCAACGTGCCGTATATTAAGGAAATATAATGAAAAGACCTAAGAAAAAATTAATAATGAAGGCAGTAATTATAAATTAGGTAACATAGATGTAATCATTGCACGGTTGTGTATTATATGTGTGTATATTTCGATCGTCTAGTTGATTTTAGACCCTACCAAAGACAGTAGACCTGATGGTATAGACCAAAGATATTCAAATACAAAAGAGATATGCTATGATGTCCGCGCAACTGTCGGCGAACTACGACCTAATCAGGGTAGTTTGCATATGAAAAGAATTTGTTAATTTCGTTGATTTTTTTAAGGTGTGCATTAGTATAAGTTAACAATATAGTTTGAATACGAAAAGAATTCGTTCATTTAGTTTAACGTTCATTTGGTTTATTCGTTAATCATTCGTTCTTTTAGTTTATTTGTTAATTGGTAAACATTATCGGCGACACACGGAAGCGCAGTCCCACCTAGTAAAAACTGCAGATACCACATCTATTATATTTCAATATCTTTGGTAAACACCCTGTATTTTTAAAGAATTGTGCCAGTGTTCTATGTTATCCGCTAAGTCTAATATTTAAAGCTTCAATATCATCTGGAATTTTCCCAAAAGAATGGAAAAGTTCATACATTGTGCCTATATTCCAAAAAGGAGACAAGCATGATATTTAAAATTACAGACCAATCTCTATGTTAAATTTAATGGATAAACTTTTTTTTTAAATAGTTTTTGATATCATTTTTCCTTGTATACGACCAGACATAATTTCGAATCAACGCGGCTTTGTCACAAAAAAAATCTACAGAAACTAATCTATTTGAGTTATGCACACAGTCCTTGTTGCTATGAATAACGGACATCAAGTCGGTGTAGTCTACACAGACTACTCCAAAGCCTTTGGTAAAATCCCACACAGCATCTTAATTGAGAAAGTCGAAGCAATGGGTATACACGGTGACCTCCTTCGTTGGATCGTCTCCACAATCGTACGCAAGCTGTAACTTACAAGGATTCTGCTCTAATTTCGTCCCCGTAACCTCAGGAGTTCCCCGAGGATCTCACCTTGGCCCCCTCTTATTCAATATTTTTTATGAATGACGTTAACAAAACTTTTCGTAACTCTCAGCTGTACCTATATGTTGATGGCATAAAGATTGTCAAAATCATTAAGTCTGAGATGGATTGTCTAGTGCTCCAGAATGAACTGAACACTCTGGTTAAAGTATACCTACTGTCTAGAAAATCACCTTCTTTTGAATGCAGATAAATGTAGTTTCATATCTTATTATCGAAAGAAACACACAATATTATATCCCTACATTATCAAGAACAATATTTTAAACATGTTAAATTTAATAAAAGATCTTGGAGTTCTATTAGATAGTAAGCTTCATTTTCAATCTCACGTCGAGCATATCACGTCAAAGGCTTTGAAAATGTTGGGATTTATACTGTAACGTAAGAGGAGGAAGTAAGTTCAGTTTTCAAAAATCCTAAGACTTTCTATGTATCCTACGTCAGAAGCCACCTGGAGTATGCTTCTACAGTGTGGAACCCTCATTGTTCTACATACAAAGCAAATCCATAAAAAGTTCAGAAAAATTTTATGAAACATTTCTCTTATCGCGTGAACCCATGTTTCATCTCCGGTAACAATCCGCTCCAAAATCTGTGCAGGTTCGTCTCCACACAACTCCAAAAATGGTTTTGACGCATCGACGCGCTGATGTTTCTGAAGCGGCTTGAGCATTCTCGGTACCCATCTTGCACTGACTTTTGTCATACCCAGGTGGTCATGTAGGATTCGCAAAATGGTGGTATCTGATGCTCCAACTAATGCAGATTACTCTTTTTTCTTCAAACGCGTGTCCTCCAGTACAATTTTTTCCACTTTTCGACGATGTCTGATGTGGTGGCCTCAACTGGCCTTCCTGAGCAGGGGTCGTCTTCAATCGACTCCCGACCATGTTTAAAAAGACCATAACTAACTAACCAACCATCACTCCGTTTCCCCGCAGGGGTAGGCAGAGAGGACGGACCGCCAAACAACTCGGTCTTGGCACACACTCTTTGCCTCACTCACATTCATACATCGTCTCATACATTCTCTTCTATTATTCTGACTTTTGACATGACCCGAAGTATCTGATTCACTTGATCGTGCCATGTCTTCCTCGGGCGTCCCCGACTTCTTCTACCATTCACATTCGCGTCGTATATTCTTCTTACACTACTTCCTTCGTTCATTCGCTCTGCATGCCCAAACCATCTGAGGGTCCCTTTCTTAATCTTACTCATTATGCTTACATCAGCCTTACATTCTTTGCGGATATCCACATTTCTCACACGATCATACATTGTTTTACCACACATACGTCTCAGGGATCTCATTTCAACAGCATTCAGTTTACTTTCATCCTTCCTCTGCCAGTTCCATGCCTCACTGCCATACATCAGGGTAGGTACCAGGACTCCATTGTGGACTGCTAGCTTCGGTTTTTTTGACAGTTTTTTATTAGCGCCAACGGCATTCAGTCCACCATTAATGGAGTTACCGGCATTCACCCTTCTTTCAATATCTCTTTCAGCCTTCCCATCTCTCGTAAACATACTACCCAGATACACAAACTCATCCACCTGCTCCAAGTATTCATCATTCACAACTATGTTGCATACTGTTTTCGTACTCTCCCTTTCAAACACCATGACTATAAAAGACCATGCCACTTGTAAATCATTGAGTTACTAGGGCACTGTTTCCCATAAACTGTTTGCATTTCATACAAAATGGTCTGAGCGTTCTTTCCTTGCTTGATAAGGAATTTTATCACAGCATGGTGTTCAATTATCTCCATAGTTTCAGTTTTCTTCCGCATTGACTTCTTTAGCAGGCGAATATTCGTAAACGAAAGACCCAAAAGGGCTTATATACTAATGATGAGTCACCAATTTGTATGATACTAAACGAGCGCCCCTATCCCCACTCCATCCCCTCCATTACATGAACTTTTGGACCTCCCATATATTCTTAACACTGTCATATATGAATTTATAAATACTGTTTATAACGCTTTATATCTTCTATCTTCTTCTTCTATCTTCTATATAAATAAAAATGAATCGCCGAAATGTATGTACGCGCATAATTTCCGGACGACTGCACCAAATTGGATAATTATTTTATTGTTGTGTTCGTTATTGCCATGACAAGGTTTGTATCTAAGAAAAGTTATAAAAAATCAGATGGAATTTTTTTTTTAATGTCAAAATATGAAAAGTGAGAGTGTGAATGAGACGGAAGACTGTGAGAGATCTTCAATATATTGGCAAAAGGTTTGTATTAAAGAAAAATTTAAAAAATTCAAACAGATTTTTTTTTAAATCTCATTAAAAATGACAAGTCAGTCGGTGAATGAGACTGAAGAATTTGAGAAATCTTCAATATATTGACAAAAGGTTGGCATTACAATACCCCTTAATATTTTGCCGAGGAGAGGATGAATATAATTTTTTGATCAAGATGATTAATCCAGCGACTGGTATTTATTTTTTTTGCATTTGCTCCACACAGGAGACCCTGAGGAAAATAAGGGCCTATGTCTCCTTTGGGGATACTGTGTGGAGGGTCTTTTAATGGAAAGGAAGGAGAGGAAATCGTGCGGAGGAAAAAGGTATGAGGGGTGTGTAGGAATCTGGGGGTCACTGTGCCCAGGAGTTACAGATGCATGAATCCATCCCTCCGACTGCGGTGACAGGCGATGGGTTGAGAGAGTTCGGCTGGAAAGGTCAAAAGGCCTCCCTCAACCAGTCTTTCTCTATCCGTCCCGCCACGCAGCATGTGGGCAGATGCATTCGCCGCCAAGACCTGACAAACCTGTCCCCATGAACCCTTGCATCCCTTCTAAGTCACTAAACGTAGCGAACTACTTGGGGTGACGTGAAGTGTCGGTTATCCAATAAATGGTTCCCGTGGCGGCGGTACACATACCCGCCTCCCAAATTGTAAATAATTGGTATGTATCAATGCAAAAATTTTAAAAAGATGTTTAGGTTGTGGCCACAGCTGTTTATGGAATTACAGACAGCACAAGTGTTATCCATGTCGGTTGATAATATGTACGTTAAGAAAATGAAGATAATGTTGGTAGGTCTTAGTCGAAGTATGATATAGTTAAAAGTGACCAAATTGGATATAGGCACCTTAGCTCAGTTGGTAGAGTTATTGCCATGAAAACAGAAGGTCCTGGGTTCCAGTCCCAGAGGTGTCAATATATTTTTCTGTCTTCAGATTATCGATCGAGTTTCGCTAATATTTTCTTCATTTAATTAAATATTACAATTTGAGGTTTTACTCGTAGTTAAAAATAAACGTTCCTCCTAGACTTGCAGAAAAGTCGACAGATGTCGCATATTAAAAATAAAAATGTCTAAAAATTTATCCAGACACTATCCAGAAAGCATTTAGTTGGGTTTGAATCTTACAATCATATATAAAGATAGCAGCCATAAATATGTGCATTAATAAAATGAAGATAATATTGGTAGTTCTTAGTCGAATTATGAGACAGTTAAAAGTGACCGAATTGGATATAGGCACCTAAGCTCAGTTGGTAGGTAGAGTTGTTGCCATGGAAGCAGAAGGTCCTGAGTTCGAATCTCAGAGGTGTCAATATCTTTTTCTGATTTTTCTGTCTTCAGATTTTCGATTGAGTTTCACTAATATTGTCATCATTTAATTTTTAAAAATTACCAATGTTTTTACTTGCGTTTGTTATTAGTGAATGTTGGTGGACCAACTTCATTCAAATTTCTACGAATGATCAATGGTGAATTGTGCGCAACGTATCGAGAAGCCTGTATGCTACAAAAAGTGCTACAAAATTTTAAATTAATAATTTGGTATGAGTGTACGATGGCGCACAAACGAGCATTAGAGGCACCGATCGAACATTAAGAGTTTTGCGTTGCAATCAGAACCTCTTCGGAGGGGCAATGGTTCTACCGGCCAGAGATTTTCGCCAAACGCTGCCAGTTATTCCCAGATCAACAGCTGCTGATGAAATAAATGCTTGCTTGAAGGCATCAAATTTATGGAGATACGTGAAAAATCTCAAGTTAACAATGAATGTGCGAGTGGTGTTACAAAATGACACATCGGCGGAAGCGTTTGCAAATGCATTAGTAGACATTGGCAATGGGAAAATTCCTGTTGACACTTCTACTGGACTCATTTCGTTTCCACCGATTTTTTGTCAATTCATAACGTCAAAGGAAGAATTAATATCGAAAGTGTTGGTGTGAATTATAAAAACCAAGTTTGGTTGAGCGAACGAACCATTTTAGCAGCGAAAAGTAATGATGTAAAAGATTTAAATATAAAAATTCACAGTCAAGACAAATGCATTCATTTAAGTCGATCGATTCCATTATCGATCCATATGAAGTAGTCAATTATCCTACTGAATTCCTAAACTCATTGGATTTTCCAGGATTACCGCCACACAATTTACAACTCAAGGTTGGCCTGTGATAAATATGATACGCAATCTTAATCAGCCAAAATTGTGCAACGGAACAAGACTCACCGTTAAAAAATTGTGAAAAATTTGATTGAAGCTAATATAATCATAGGAAAATTCAAAGGCGAAAATGTGCTTATTCCTAGAATACCACTAATGCCAACTGACTTTCCCTTTGAATTTAAACGTGTCCAGTTTACAGTACAACGCCAATCGTTAGAAGGGTGTGGAATAAACCTTGAACTGCCGTGTTTCTCGCATGGGCAGTTGTATGTTGCATACTCGAGAATCGGCAAACCATCGGCGCTATTTGTTTTCTCTCCAGAAGGAAAAACTAAAAATAATGTACATTACAAGGCATTACGATAGTTATGGTCGAATTATTTAATTGTAATTTTATTTTATTATATGGTTGTATTGTAAACGGAAGATTTTGTCTCATTTTTTGTCACGAAGTACGTAATGTGTAACAATCGATATCTGGAATTATCGATAATCCAACTGATTTAAATTTACCGGAAGTGTTACATTTCCTTAATCTGTGTACACCACCCGTGTGAAGCCGAGGCGGGCTAAATAGTAAATCCAGTCTTTCAGGAATTTCGAAATATACACGAAAAAAAAATATGGCGGTACGAAGTTCGCCGGGTCGCGTATTTCCAATCCCTAACGCGGTTGAGTCACTCTAGCGACTGAGCCGCGTTAGGGATTGGAAGGCGTAAATCGCCTTACAAACACTACCGCATTTCAGTCGCGCTAGTGACTGAATCGCGTTAGGGATTGTTATGCATAAATCACCTTACAAAAGCTATATCGATTCAGTCACCTACGGGCTTCGTTGCTCTATCTGTTTCTGTGAGGGTGACGACCGTAATTATAGAGAGGTTAGCAGAGAGGATGGACAGCGTTTTTTTAGTTAGAATATTTTTTTTTACATTGAAAATTTATTTTAAGTAAAAAAAACGTGTGTTTTTTTTTACTGAGAGTGACGACCGTAATTATAGAAGGGTAAGCACAGAGGATGGACCGCGTAATTTTTTACTGAAATTTTTTACAATTTTTTTTTTTTTTTACATATAAAATTTATATTTTAAGTAAAAAAACACGCGTTTTTTTCTCGGTAGTGTTTGTAAGGCGATTTACGCCTTCCAATCCCTAACGCGGCTCAGTCGCTAGAGTGACTCAACCGCGTTAGGGATTGGAAATACGCCGCCGGGTCAGCTAGTTCATATTAAATATGTACGGGCGCAAACAATTAATTTACCTTAATTTTTTAGAGTGTAACGAGCAAAAAGTATTAAAAACCTAAAATAATATGATTGACGCCATCTGTGAATGCGTAGATTATAACGTACGTGACGTTTAAGCTTAAGCCTAATAACGTGGAGAAGGTATTTAGTTTGTCTCGGCGAGTTGCACATGCACTATTATATTACACTACTTTACAATACCTAAATTATTTTATTTACAATACAAATCCATAATATTTATAATAACACTATGAGTGGTATTATTACTGAAGTATTATTGGCCATGATGAGAATCTTATATCCATTTTTAGTATTACAAAAATAACAGATCGCAAATGCTAGTATTGCTGACATGGGGTGCGCAAATATTTTTACACCTCACCTCAATTGAGGTTGGACACCTCAACACCTCATTTCCGTATTTGAGAGTACCTCATAAACACTCATCCTGATATCTTGTCCTACCCAACACTTGACCAGATCCACTGAACAGCTATTTAATATCAGTAAGATCGTTTCAGTTTTCAGTGCCTGTAATACCTTTGTATTACATTAATTACCTAGTTTTTAAAGCGTAATTATCTGGGTAATTCATTTTGTGTAATTCTTTCTTTCAGTCATGTGCTTCTATTTCATCATTGTGGTGTCGAGCCTCCGAAAAGAAATGATCGCATATGAAGAATCTAGAGCGTAAAACAACAACCAACAGCGCAGTTCCTTTTTATCTCATCGATTTACTGCCATCTGTTGGCAATAAATTTAAACAATTAAATGTTGTAATTTCAAATTTTGACGTAAGTTTGTTGATGAAGACACTAGACATTCTAAATATAAGAATTTTCTTTGTAAAAAAAAATTGTCGACGTGAAAATGTGAACATAATAAATTTGACATTTTTATATTTAAATTGTTTTTACATGTTAAGTTTTTAAGAAACTTTAAGCTTTATTGTTTTTTTTTAAGTACCTACTAAGAAGGTATTTTTACTACACAATTTATAATTTTTTTTTAAGAACAAAACTTTTGTGTTAACTAATAAACAATACTCTTCCTGATATGATTTTAGATTTTTACGGCCAAAAGTATTTTTGTTATTTATTTTTGAGGTGTTATGCCGTGTTGCGCTACCTCCTCCTTTAGCCAACGTTTCGGACAGCGTTACAGTGTCCATCATCAGGGCAGATGTCTGACACTCTAACGCTGTCTGAAACGTTAGCTAAAGGAGGAGGTAGCGCAACACGGCATAACACCCCAAAAACAAATAACAAAAATACTCGTCCTCATTAAGCAAGTAATATGATAATTAATTAAGGTAATTAATAACATTACAAGTTTATAAAAAGTGCAAAATGAAGATGTTTTAAACAAAGTTGTACCAATTAGTGACCGACCGATGGTTCGGTATCGGTAAGTTTCGGAATCAGTTTCGGTTTCGGCAGAAAATCTGTCGTAACCGAAACCGAAACTTTTTTAGATTTTTTAAAAATCGATTGTTTACTGTTATTTGGCTTATTTTTTACACTTTTCAGACAGTTAACACGTGTAAAATTAAATAAATGAAAAAAAAACAATAATTGAAGTATGTGAAAAAATACATATTTTTTATATTACTTCCATAAAACAAACAAAATTTATAAAAAATAACATGTTAACTACTTCTTGGAACTTCTCGTTCGGCTAACTTCGGGTGAGTTCGTGGCTCGTATGTCACCCGCCATCATCAGCAAAATACTCAATTAATGACGTCCTCCCTTTAAGTGTTGATTATTGACAAATGTTTGTTCCAAGAGGTAGTTAACATGTTTGTTAATTTTGATTTGTTTTATAGCAGTAATATAAAAATAAATAAAAAAATTTACATACTTCAATTATTACTTTTGTTACAGTAAACGCGATAAAAATTTAAATGCTCAATTAATCAGGTCCTTCCTTTATAATTTAAGTGTTGATTAATGACAAATTTTTGTTCCAAGAAGTAGTTAACATGTTTAATTTTGTTTGTTTTATAGAAGTAATATAAAAAATATTATTTTTTCATATACTCCAATAATTGGTTTATTTTTATTTATTTAGTTTAACACGTGTCAACTATCTGAATAAGTGTAAAAAATAAACCAATATTATTTTTTCATATACTCCAATAATTGGTTTATTTTTATTTATTTAGTTTAATACGTGTCAACTGTCTGAATAAGTGTAAAAAATAAACCAAATAACAATAAACAATCGATTTTTAACATGTCTAAAAATGTTTCGGTTTCGGTTTCGGTCGAAACTGAGACAGATACCGAAGATTTGGTTTCGGTTTCGGTGGAAAGCCCTGTTTCGGTCGGACACCAGTATCATTAAAGCAGGATGTCCTCCGACCGTGAACATCAACATTTGCTCACACATTTGCTTAAACATTACTATAAACATTGGCAATGGGGGCATGGCCTTACTGCAGACGCATACAAAAATGTGCAAAGACGTCCTCATTGCCAATGTTAATAGCAATGTTCAGGCAAACGTGTAAGCAAATATTCATCTTCGCGGTGGGAGGAGACCCCGCTTCAGGAACACAGCAAAATTCTGGCGAAAATACGTGTAACCGATTCCGATTTATTTTTATTTTTATATGAATACTGCACAATAGTCCCAACTGCTCCCGTCTGGAGCCAGTGAGACTATGGCATCCCCAATTGGAGTATGTTGTAAAGCTGAAGGTGGTGGGGAGGGGAATGAGATAGGGAAGAGGAAGGTGGGGAAGTACCTGGCTATTCAGATACGGTCACCAAACACGGCTAAAAGCCATTTCAAGCAACATTTCAATTCTGAATGGTGGTCTTACACCAGAGCGATTCTGAGAGTATCTTCCACTCTGGAACGAGCTGCAAATATGTTAAGTATTATTTTAAATGAATAAAATGTGAAATAACACAAATTAATCAAATGAAATTTATTTGCCACGCCGGGATTCGATCCCACGACCTTCCAGAATTTTAATTTTAGTTATGTTTCAGAATTTTAATTTTAGTTTAAATAAAATCATTAAAAGTAAGATCCGCGCACGTTTTGTGGCGAAAATACTTCAGTTTGTCTATTTATTTACGGACTTACAAACTAATATATTTAAGATTTTTTTACATTCTTATTTTTTAGACGTTATTGAAAAATTATAAATACTTATGATCAAAAAATAATTACAAAGAGTACATCATTTTAATAGTTCTATCATCACGCCTTTTGGCATTTTTGAATGTAGGTATAAATTGAAGCAAATTTTGAATGAAATAAAATCGATATTGAGTTATTATTTTTAAAAAGTTGGTACGGAAATAATTCATCTTCCTCATTGGAACCGCCCTGTACAATCTTAAGAACATCTTTCGGCCGCTGGGAGGTTAATGGCCCTTAATAACGACTTTAAATAATTTAAAAAAAAAAAACAATTAAAAAATATATCGAAAACTTTATTAAAAATTAAAATTAAGTTCACAAAAAAATCATGACAAAAAAGCACATCTTTTTAGTAGTGTACATTTTTATTTAAAAAAAAATAGAAATGAAATATACATTCCATAATATTCTATATGAAATTATTACTCTGTTATCTATTATGTACAAATAAATATATATATTTTTTTTATCAACCAGTTTTAAGCTCCTAAAAATATGTATGTTATTTTTTTTGTCAATCTCTGTATATTTGCAGACCCGAAAAAGTAATTGCATGAAATTCCCTCGGTGGAAAAAAAATCGCAAAGTGTTCCCAAAATTATTGAAAGCACATCTTGTTCTATTATTTAACACGATATCGTCGCAGAAAAGCAATACTGCGTAACCGCCACCATCTACGAAAATACTTTTTACACACCATTTTGCAGTTGTTTTTTTCTGCGTCGATCTATCTGGGTCCCGTGACTCTACGACGATAAATAAGAACTGTATGACCGCGGATTGGAAAAACTAGCCATTTTGTCAACAATAATTTAACTGATGTACACACCTCAAAATCCTGTGTTTTTTTACGTTTGGTGGTTACGACAATATTCGATACGTAAAAGAAACGACAAAATCACTTACACGGAAACATTCATATTCTGTTGATGCTTACAGCATTTTCAAAGATTGCATTTAAGTGTTTGCGGCGGTTGCTACATTTTATTTGTTTGCTTTCTAATAAAACTTGTCGTTTACCACAACTTGTCAGTACCCTTGCCCAAGCTGAAAGACTTAGCACGAGGTTAGAAGAATTAGCAAGAGGTTCTGTGTCTTCCTTTACTTACTGAATTTGTTTTCTTAACGAAAGATTAGAAAAATTCGTATGTTTTGTTTATCTCCAGTAGAAATTTGTTTTCTATGATATAATTTGTGCTGTTAACATTTTAAAAGTTTCAAATAAAGATTGTCCATTTCGTTTACATCGTTTTCATTTCAAACACCTTTTTTGTATGTTGTAAACGAAACACATTTAGCCAAAAAAAAATAAAGAAAAATAAAAAATAAAAAATAAAAGGTAAATATTCGGAACAAACGTCAACGGTTAATACGCACTTTTTTTTATAAAACCTTTAGATTCTTCTTAATTACCATAAAATACAGCTATTTGCATTCGGGGAAGTTGAAAATGTTACATTTTTAATTTTAGTTACGTAAATTGAAAATTTGCTTTCGTATTTAAACACAACGCTTCACCATATGCAATTTGTAATAATTATTGTCTTTTTATTATGTTGGTATTCCCATTTACAAACAGAAAAAAAAACCTACGGCTAGAAACCATTGATTTTCACTATTTTATATATTAAAAAGTACCTACTTTATGTAAAGGTGAAAGAATTTGAATGAAAATAACTAATATAAAAATCTTTTTTTAACGCATAAAAATAACGTCTTGACTCATATTGAATCTAACCTAGCCTAACCTACTAACCCAACCTAACCTAACCTAACCTAACCTAACCTAACCTAACCCAACCTAACCTAACCTAACCTAACCTAACCTAACCTAACCTAACCTAACCTAACCTAACCTAACCTAACCTAACCTAACCTAACCTAACCTAACCTAACCTAACCTAACCTAACCTAACCTAACCTAACCTAACCTAGCCTAACCTAACCACCTACATTTGAGCTCACCCAAATTCTCACCGGTCACGGTGCCAATCTATCATACCTCCACAGGTTTAAGATAAAAGACAGTCCAGCATGCCCATGCGATAAGCAAACGGAACAAACAATACAGCATTTACTGTTAGACTGCCCAATGTTTTCTAAGGAAAGGTGGTACCTAACAAAAGAGTGCCAGAGGAGAAATATCAATATAAGCGATCTCCCGGAGGTCATAGCAAACGGATATCTAAGAAAAATCTTCATCAACTTCGCTAAAAATATAGTGACTAAAATAAGAGAGCAGAACAAATAACACCAGGAATATAGAAAGTAAAATCACGCGTGGTATAAGTAATTCGACAATAATATTTTAAATGGATGGAACGCACAAAAATTAAAGTATCGTAGACACTAAAAACACGCGCACACGTCAATAAAATAAATGAACCATAACCACATAACTAGAATCAAAACTTACGTCAACAAAATTTAATATACATTTTAACTATAAAACAAGTATCAAACTTCTCACTTCCCTTCTCAAAAAATGGGCAACAGAAATAATTTGATCTTCAAGAAACACTAAATTAAAGCAAAATAAATATTAAAATCACGCGTATCAGAATTCTTCAATTAAATTAAATGCACCGTAAGTTCAAAAACCTGAACCAAAACTTAAGATGGCAAATAAGAAGAACACTTCCCCTTCCCAAAAAATGGCCAAGTTAAGTGGGTAAGAATCTATCCACTTAACGAGGCATCCAAACTTTATTACAGATCTTCAACACTGCTCCGGCTGAGGTTTTTCATGGTTCCCTCCAGGTGTAAAATGAATATTGGAGCAGTTAATAGCCCATGATAGAATCATAACCCAACCAAATCCTTCCCCTCATCCTCAAGTAACCATGCATACTAAACACCCAGACCTCTACCGCATGCAAAGATATAAAGTAAAAATACATAGTGAAGTAAACTCATAGTTGAAAATAAACCTTGATAAATAATAAGCAAGGTAAATAATAGAAAGAACATTCAGGAAAAAAACCTAACCTAACCTAACCTAACCTAACCTAACCTAACCTAACCTAACCTAACCTAACCTAACCTAACCTAACCTACTAACCCAACTTAACCTACTAACCCAACCTTACCTTTATTGACGAAAAAAATCGAAAAAAAAACATCCCAGGATTTATCTAGTTTTGTAGTAGTTGTGTAGTACTGGGCGTTGGCGATAATTCTATCCAACGCCAACGTCGTTATCGTTGGCAATTTTCTACTGTTGAAAATAACGTCGACGTTGACGCAACTATAATAGGAGATCGACACGATACTAACAAAAAAACATACAAAAAATATGTCAAAATCGTATTAAGGAATCCCTTTTAACGGATTATGTAGCGCGCCGTTTTTACGCTTGCCACTACACCATCTCTTTTCCCCGTACAGCGCCATCCTGCTCACCCAAAACTAGGCGAACCAGGTTGCGCAGACGCCTTCTGCGCATTTCCTACTCTCGAGTCGCTACATAAACCACGCCCCGCAACAAGGAATGGCCTATATAAAGAGCTGCGAGCCCTAAATTAAACCAGTTGTCTGTAGCTCGCTCTTGACTAGTACGCTCTCTTAGTTGCGCTTCGTCCTTTGGCACGACCCTCTAAGGAGTATTCTACTACCATAAGTAAAGCACCAACCAGACCCCGACTGCTGCCTTAGTTGCGCTTCGTCCTATGGTACGACCCTCTAAGCAGAACCACAGTCAGTTTTGTTGTTCCCAAAGACTTAACAGCAAGGTTCCCTCCGATCCCTTGCTCAGTTAATTATTATTATTGTGAATTGATACATTGTGACTATTTTTACTATATGTGATCTGTGAACTTACTTTAAATAAATAAAATTTTACCAACAATTGTGTTATAATTATAATAAGCTTCCTAATATGTGTTTTGTACTTTTGTATGTATCTATAGTAAATAAATAAATAAATAAATAAATTATTATTATTATCTCTATGCCCCACGCCCCACACACGTAATAATAATCCTATAATAACGTTGAAAGTTGAAACTGTTGGAAGACGTTGGTTTCGGTGTTGAAAATATTACCCTGTTGAAATATTAAGACGTTGAAGATATATTTTGCTAGTCACTGCTAAATTCGCTTATTGCTTGGCGCTACGGATCGGCCGTATTGGACGGGAAAATAAAAAAAAGTGCAGTAGGTACGTTCATTACCAAAAGACCATGTCTAATTGGGTATAATATCGTTCACGAAGTGTGATCTTGTGACCCTTTTGATTATATCATTCCAACACCGTTGAAAACAATAGGTACAAAACTTAGCTGTTAGGCGATCGGCTTTGATAATTATCAATGGGTTATTTTTTGCTTGTCTTGTTGAAAATATTACCCTGTTGAAATATTAAGACGTTGAAGATATATTTTGCTAGTCACTGATAAATTCGCTTATTGCTTGGCGCTACGGATCGGCCGTATTGAACGGGAAAATAAAAAAAAGTGCAGTAGGTACGTTCATTACCAAAAGACCTCGTGTAATTGGGTATAATATCGTTCACGAAGTGTGATCTCTTGACCCTTTTGATTATATCATTCCAACACCGTTGAAAACAATAGGTACAAAACTTAGCTGTTAGGCGACTGACATTGACAATTATCAATAGGTTATTTTTTTGCTTGTCGTTGATAAATTTGATCGTCTCCTGGCGCTGCGTATCGGCCGTATTGGATGGGAAAATAAAAAAAGTGCAGTAGTTACGTACATTTTCAAAAGACCATTTAAAATATCGAGTAATGTTGTTCACGAAGAACAAACTCTTAACCCTTTTTATTTATTAGGCAGTTGAATCGTTGACTGCGTTGAATTATATTCGCATGTAGGTATTATATTTCAACTGTTGGCGCTAATTATTTTCAACAGCGTTGGACGTTGAAGCAATATAACTATTGTTTCCAACGGCTAGTTATATTTTAATACATTACTAGTTTGTATTCCAAGCAAAGTTTCTAACCAAATTAGTGCTTACCTTATTCAAAATTCGTGGTATAACTAATATTCTAGCCACTCGTTATTTTATACAGCAAATGCAATGTGAAATATCAGTAATACCAACATATTAAAATAACAATAATATTGCAAACAGAGTGATTTGACAGTGTGAAAGCAAATTTTCAATTTACGTAAATAAAATTAAAAATGTAACTTTTTCAACTTCCCCGAATGCAAATAGTTGTCAATAGTTGGCAAATAATTAAGAAGAACCTAAAAGTTTTATCAAAAAAAGTGCGTATTAACCGTTGACGTTTGTTCCGAACAATTACCAAATAAAAAAAATTACAGCTATTCAAAATTTTAATATTCTTTTGCGCTTACAGAAATTTATGCAGCTGAAAATAAAGTTCATTTTCAGTATTCATACAGTATTCATTTACGTCAGAATAATAGAATAGTATGTATGAATGTGAATGAGGCAAGAAGTTTATGCAAAGACCGAGTTATTTGGCGGTCCATCCTCTCTGAATACCCTGCGGGAAAACAGCGTAACAATTAGTTAGTTAAGGCATTATTAATACGTGCCATTAATGTGAAGCTGGGAACATACTAAGCCCACGCCACGCTACGCAACGCGACGCAACGTTCCTGTCCATGTCCACACTGGCCGACGTATGTACGCGTCGCTGTGACCACGTGACAAGGGGTCTCTGGTTGTGCGCAGGCGCGTTTGATTCGACACATTTGACATTTATTTTTTAGGTTATGTTTATGTGATTCTCTTCTCAGCAGATGACAGCTTTGCCATGTCTTGAAAGCTAATTTGAAGATAATTTGCTACGATTATTATTATGAAATCAATATTCTCGTAAAAAGAAAAAAAGTGAGAAGTATTTGGGTCCACAACATTAACAAATACAAATGTTTGGAGAGTTCCATACTTTAGTAAAGGAACTAGAATCTGATGACGGACGATTCTTCAAGTACTTCCGAATGAGTAAAGTGATATTTAAAGAGCTTCACAGCATAATTGAATATGACATAAAAAAAGAAAACACACGTCTTCGAAAGTCCATTCGGATCAGAGAAAGACTGGCAGTGTGTCTAAGGTTTGATTGTCATTAATTATAAGGGTATAATATTGAAAGTCATGCCATGAATGGCTGAAATTTCCTCCCAAGCTGCACTGCGTATGCAGAATCTCTACAATCCTGTAATTTGATTTTATAAATAACTTCGTGCCAGTTTCAATGAACTCGTCATCCATTTTTGAATAATATCTGTCAAAAAAACAACCACAGATATTGCGGAACATAACGTTAGATGCATAGATAACACCAGAAAGATGTAAAATCATCTCGTAGTAGGCGTGACCATACCCCCTCCACCTTCCACATGGCCCACGCCGATCTGGCTGCGGCAGATCCGCGTCGCGTGGGGGGCGTCGGTTTGCGTTGCGTGGGGCTAGTGTGATTCTAAAGCACCCGTTTCCATAGAAAATGTATGGATGGTAAGTAGTCCAGATATGGAAATGATGACGTCTACCCACGTCGCGTAGCGTTGCGTGGGCCTAGTATGTTCCCAGCTTTATGGTCTGCCTAACAATGTTATAAGGTGTTCCTAATGTAAAGCTTCAAAATCATTCGAAGTCTGGAACATTTTCTGAAACAAAATTTGTGAAACATAAAAGTAAAATTGAAAGCATATTTTATCAATGCATCAAGTCATTTAACCTCAAATTGATTTACAGATAAATTAAACTGAATGTCAATGTCTTATGTAATTACCAGATTTCTGGATCAATAGGCCACTAGCATCACATTTTTTAAATTTTTTCCGGTTTATGCAAATATTCTAAGACATTCTGTATTTTTTTTAATCATATTTTTGAAAACCTGACAATTTTTTGAAAATTTCAATCCGAAAAATCAGACCATTTTTAAACAACATAAATAAACCGGAAAGACGGGACATAATTTTATAGGTGAGAAAAAACGATAATACATAGCCGAAATTCATTTTAAAAAAAAAATGTTTTCCACAAGAAAGGGCACAGACAGGAGAATAACAAGGCATACTAAAAATATTATATCTCATAAATATTTTTTTCCTTTATCTGTCTTATTGATCATAAATCATTATAATGTTCAATGTCTATATTACTAAATCTAATGTAATATATTTTTACTTGTGAAATACAATAATAATAAGAATATTATAAAATTTGATTTTGTTAAAATCAGCCACGCTACCATTATACCTCTAAAATACGACAGGCAACATAAAATGTACGGGGTTCTCTTTCATAACATCTGTCAAAAAGTCAAACCAAATTCGTTCACAGAGAACAAACAATAAATCTAGTGAACGTTAAGTGCCTCCGTTCACGGAGATACTTACAAGATACTCGATCCTCGTGAGCGTATCATACACGCCGTTCGTAAGTACCCCCCGTACGATTTTGCTGGTGTCCGTTCACGGCGCTACGCGGTGGCTGTCGGTTTCCAATCAGTATCACGATACCGACAGTGCTGATCGCACGCGACGCGTCGCATAATTTGTCTGATACTTATTCGTTTGACGTTTGACAGAAATGGCGTGGGAACATGAAAGTAATGTTAGATTTGTTCTGAAAGTGGAAAAAGTGCATGTTTATATAACTATACGTCACCAGAATACGTAAGAAAGGGTTTAGTGGAGAAGGTTTGGATTGATGTTGGAAAAAATTCATATGACATCGCTTGACAGCATGTTCACTCCACGGCTGCACGTGAAAAATGATCAAGTTCAATATATTTCGGATAGCGCCGTGTACGGAGACTAGCATTAAAAAGTAGTATATACTTGTGGTTTCGTCACAATTACGTAGATTGTAAGTATCTCCATGAACGGAGGGCCTAAATATCAAATTCAAAAACTCGCCTGAAATCAAAGTGTTGCCATATAAAAAAAAATCATTGTGAAATTTTACAAAATTAACAAGAACATTTTCGGAGACGGGAGATTTTAATGCAGTACGTCATGGGCCCAAATAATGGATTTATTTATTTAAAAATAAAAAACTGTACATTTCTAAAAAAATTTACTAACATTTTCGTAATCTTAGTAAAAAAATCTATCCACACAGTTTTTTCCAAGTCGTTATGAAATCCATGCAAGTGGCCTATTGCGGACACATTTTAACCATTTTTCCACCTCTGGAATTCATGTAAACGATTTTGAATGAAATATGCCCATCGGCGATGTCAACAATAAAAATTCATGTTCGTTTGATAATCGTATGATGCAATTTCACGTTTAAAGTTAGACCTATCTATAATTCAGCTTCATCACATAGTGTAAAATGAAGTCGCTCAAAATGAATGCGCGTTAATCTTTTAAACTACGCAACGGATTTTCATACGGTTTTCACCAATAGATAGAGTGATTAAAGAGGAATGTTTATATGTATAATATAAGTAAATTATATTAGAGAAAAGCCGAGAAATTCAAAGAAAACATATTTTTGTGCGATTTAAAACGGCTGGCAGGCCGTACTATAGTCACTTTTGAAATTCGTTCTACGGAAGAAATTGGAAAATAGATGTCCTAGAGTAAGTAGGTATTTGATTTTCCCTTTTCAAATATCCAGTGTTGCATCGCTCGTAATTGTTATAAAATGAAGTCGCTCAAAATGTATGTGCGCATTGATCTTTTAAACTACGTAACGGATTTTCATGCGGTTTTCACCAATAGATAGAATGATTCAAGAGGAAGGTTTATATGTATAATACACGGTTATTATAGTAGAGAAAAGCCGAGATTCAAATATTCAATTCAGGCAGCGGGCAGCGGGCAGCAGGCAAGCGGGTGGTGTGGATTTTATAAAGGTTGGGTAATGGCGTTGTATTTCGTTAGCCTGAGCAACGTGTTGCCGGGTCTGCTAGTATATTAATAAAAATGAATCGCCGAAATGTTTGTTCCCGTATAAGTTCCGAACGACTGCACCAAATTGGATAATTCTTTTTTGTTGTGTTTGTTATTGGTTTAACGTAATTGGTAAGATAAGGTTTGTATAAAACTACTGATGAGCTCTGGAATTATGAAATTTGTATAAAAATGAATTGCCCAAATGTATGTACGCGCATAACTTCCGAACGACTGCACCAAATTGGATAATTACTTTTTGTTGTGTTCATTATTGTCTGGTGAGCTCTGGCATTATGAAATTTGTAAAATAATAAAAATTGCAATAAGTGGCACGCGAGCTGTTTGAAAACTAAATGTACCGGGAATTAATTTATGGGAGGGGGGGAGAGGGGAACCAGGGAGAGGGGAGGGGAACCTGTGATGGGGGAGGGGAACTCGGGAGGGGGGTTTGCGGGCCGCGGGAAGGGGGGGAGTGGAGTGAAAAGAGGGAAGGTGGAGGAGGCGGATTGGAAACACGAGAGGGGAAGAGGATGCGTGAGAGGAATGGGGGGGGGGGCGAAAGGGGAACGGGACGAATGGGAAAGGACACGCAGGGAGAAACAATTTCTTTATTAAATGGCGTAGCAACGCATGCCGGGTACCAGCTAGTTATCTATAAGAATTTGGTCCCGCTTATGGCAGTTTCAAGGTTAAAGCCAAGATTTACGCCCCCGGTTCGCGGCATTATGCTAAAAGACAGGCGGTGGCCGCAGATCGTATGAATTAGGACGGTTCGAATTTTTTTTTTTGTGCATAATTTTATAAGAACGAAAAAAAGTTAGAACATGGAAAACGTCAAAAATAGTCTTAACCATAAAGGGGTATTTTTTTAAAATTGTTTATTATATTACTTCGTAGTTAAGTCTGAAAAAACTTTTTTTTTGTGGTTTACGCTTATATTTTTTGTTACGTAAATAATAACTTTATTGTAATTCCGATACATAGAAAAGGCAGTAAACGCTTCGATTTATCCGTAGCATATTTTTTGATGTTCATACTGTAAACCGATTTGTCATAAAGATTAATCTAAATAGTGATTTCCGGTATAGCTTCATCTTAATCTATAACTTGCAAAAAGTGTTCAACCTTAAATTTTTTTTTACCAATTTTTTCGGAAGGTCAACATATTTCCGCTTAGCAATAAAATTCAAATAAGTGGACGCATCCGAAATTTAAAAACCGTTTTTGAAAGGTGATAAATTACGCTTTCAAATTTTTTTTTAGATTAATACCGCACAAGAGTCCCAACTGCTCCCGTCTGGAGCCAGTGGGACTATGGCATCCCCAATTGGGGTATGTTGTGAGGCTAAAGCAAGTGGTGAGGGAAATGAGATAGGGTGGAGAAAGGTGGGGAAGTACGTGGCTATTCAGATCTGGTCACCAAACACGGCAGAAGCCATTTCAAGCAACGTTTCAATTCTGAATGGTGGTCTTACACCAGGGCGATACTGAGAGTATCTTCCACTCTGGAACGTGCCGCAAATATAGTATATATTATTTTTAATTAATAAATTCTGAAATACACAAATTAATCAAATAAAATTTATTTGCCACGCCGGGATTCGATCCCGCGACCTTCGGAATGCGTGTCAAGCGCCTTACCGCTACACTACGCCAATTTATTTTATACTTCGGAATAAACATAATTTTTTAAATATAACATTTTAAACGTGAACCTAAGAAAGTTTTAAATATGTCTCACCTTACCTTTTTTCCAACTAAAATTACTGATAACGAAAATATAATAACACACATATTGTATTAGATAAATATATTATAACTGTTATCGTCAACACACTTTTTTGTCGTTTCATATAAAAATAATTAATTATCGGAAATTTTGGTTTCATAAAGGTTCTCCGTTTTAATTATTTTGCTGTAAAATTTTAGATTTGAATATAAAGCATGATGTTTTCTCTTTCTTACACGTTTAGATCATAGTTCTAAGTATGCTAGTAAGGTAGACGCAACGATTTCTATGAGACCTATATGATTTGTTCCGAAAACCGTACAAATTAGCAGGAGAGGTTAAGTGACACCTTAATATTACAAAAAAGAAAAATCTAACATGAATAAAATGGTGGTAGAACCCACGAGGTATAATAAAATTTTAATAGTGTATAAGATATAATCAGGGACGTGTGAAGTGGTAAATGACAAATTAAAATACCTAAGAGATAGTGTTTAAAACAACAATCAATAATAATAAACAGTTCACAGTGACAATTATTACAGTGTATTACGAGTATATACATTTTCGTTAGCGTTGATTACATGTTATTTTTATGGTTTCCTTGCAATTGTTGTTATGGACTGCAGATTTATTCAATTTGGTTTTGAGTATGTGTGAGTAAAATTAAGTTAGGTTAGGTTAGATTAAGTAGATTAAGTTAGATTAAGTTAGATTAAGCTAGACTTAGGATGTTAAGTAGATTACTAAATACATAAGGTAAATGTATTATTGCGGGGCAAGAATTCCAATAATCCATGCGCTTGATAGCTGCAAGATGAGTTGTTATCTAGCCTCCTACACAGTTAAGTAAATTAAAATACGTACATATAAAAAGATATTTTATTTAATTTATTGGGGTGCTAGAATTCCAACAATCCATGTGCTTGATAGCTGCAAGACGAGAGGTTATCTAGCCCCCTACATAGTTAAGTAAATTGAAATACGCGTGTAACCGACGTGTTACATACCCTCATTTGTTTTTTCGGCAAAATCATCGCTGGCGGCATCCTCTACATTTACTGGTCATTTCTTGGGAATTTCCTCCGAAATTTATGGCCACTAAGCTCGTTAGTACCATGCCGCCAGCGACGATCTTTTCGCCGGAAATATTTATGTAAAATATTATCATTTATTTCCCTTTTTATTATGTACAATGCCCCGGTGCAACAAATAAATGCTTACATGCTAAGGTTGCCACCGGGAGACATTTTAAACTCGTATTATTTACATACTTGCTATTTTTCTGGGCTCGGTGGTTATGGCCCTGCAGGAGACATTTTAAAACTCGTATTATTTACATACTTGCTATTTTTCTAGGCTCGGTGGTTATGGCCCTGCAGGAGACATTTTAAACTCGTATTATTTACATACTTGCTATTTTTCTGGGCTCGGTGGTTATGGCCCTGCAGGAGGCTAGCGAGCAAAATATGTTTTTTCATTTAATTATACTCTCACAACCCGCAGGACGATGAAATCAACACATTTCATTCCAGAGTCCTGCCGGACAATCAGGGAAAGAGATTGTAAGCCTCTAACCCTTAAACTCTCAACACTAGGGCATTTTTTGACTCAAACAAAAGACTTAGAAATATTCCTTACAAAATCCGTTTTTTCCCATTTTAAAAATCCAGGGACCTCGCAAGACGATGAAACAAACAGGTTTCAGTAGCTAGTCTTGCGAGGGACCTGGGAAAAGTAGTAGATTCCTTATACAAACTTCTCACAATTAGCCAAAACAAAAAAAACCTAGAATAAACTGTAAAATTACCCGAAACTCACCAAACTAAAAATCTAGGGATAAAGATTACCCCCCCAAATATGTAAACACTAAAACATGTACACATATATTATAAATGTAACCTACATAATTATGTATAAAACGCAATTTTAAGCGATCACTTTTACGAGCGGCACCGCCAAAATAAGGTGTGACGGAAACGCCGCCCTATTTATACATACGGGCAAGGTTTAACCTCCCACCACAAAAATGTACCACGTGGGCACCTTTTACCCCAAATTTGGGTATAAAAGGACCCACATTTTTCCTAATAAATCAGTTCACATCTCTACTCGTGTTTTATTCTTCGGAAGTTTCTTATCAACCAGCTGCCTCCCGCCGACTTCTGTCTGTCTTCAGTCCTGGTGCCTACCTCCTCCAGAACAGTCGGCCCTACTTTGGCAACCGCCAGGCGCCAGGCTCAGGCAGAAGCATCGGCACATCCAGTGTCCTTTACACATCCGGCACTGGGTGCTAGGGAGGTCAGCCTTTATTATTATTTTCATCACCCCATCATTCTGACGTGCACTAAGACCGCCCCTTTTTTACAGTTCTTGTGAAGACGCTGATACGTCTGTTACAACGCGTATAAAAAGATATTTTATTTAATTTATCGGGGGGCTAGAATTCCAATAATCCATGCGCTTGATAGCTGCAAGACGAGTTGTTATCGAGCCTCCTAAGTTAAGTAAATTCTAATGTAAAATCCATGCTAATTTGTACAGCGCTCTTGAGGCGATTTTTCGCAAAAACAGCGCTATATAAGTTTTCCAATTTTTTTATTATTTTTAAAATACGTCAATTTAATATGAATTTAAACTGTATCTCCAAATCAAATTATCGACAACTTCTTCCCAGAATTGTTTTTGAAATCCCTAGATATCCTCTCATGTTTTCCGAATTAAATTGAATTTAACAGCATTACATTTCGTGGACAAATAAACTCGCATTCCAATACAGAAAGGTGAATACCTACATCATTTCAACACCTATTGAAATCCTTAGCCCTTAGCCCTTAAAAACTTAGCCCTTCGCTTCTGAACCACTTTATCAAAAGAATCAAATCTGTAACTCTGCTGAAACTCGGAACAGAGCGATATTTTTCATAAATTCAATTTATTTTGTGTGCCTTAACACATTTCGCTGCTTCGTTGGCCGGCCAAGGGTTGAAAGCTTGCTCCCTTGTAAGATTTTGGTTAAGCTTTTGCCAGTTTTAAACATATAGCGGTGGTGATAAGAGTGTGTGCAGTGCCCCAGGAGAATTTATCATTCGGATCAATAAAATCAGTTGCATATTACCGTGAGTACCTTATACATTTAATAAATTATATTATTTTAACAACATATTGTGCGGGTCTGTTGAAGAATTATACCAAAGACATTGAATAAGGGAGTGGTACGAGTATCATTTGAAATACAACAGGTAATTATTAAACGGAAATATAATTTTTAAACTCGCACATATGCATTATCAAGTTATTTTTTTTAATAAAAATACGGTTGTGATCGTAGTAACATTTAATTACGTGATAATCTTTCGTGCTCAAAATATCATCATTATACGTCATGAATTGATTTATTCTAATTTTGGAATTTATGACTGTACTATATTATATTTCCGTGAATTTAATCGAGTTAAGTATAAAACCTAATAAAATAATTATTAAATAAACAAATTTCTTAATAAATATTATAAAGCCCATTAGCTACTATGCTATATTTACCCACCTTTTTTACGTTATTAACGAACGTGCAGTCTCGGAAATATAAAAAAGCCCCAAAACAAATACTCTCCGAGCGTGAACAATTTTCTCCATATTTGTGTAAATTGTTGACTGTTGTAATCTGTTTTAACATAGGTATTTGTTTAGTTGGAATTTATTATTGATCCACTTATTTTTAAAACTGTTTTGGTAAAGTTGCCGAATTCCTATGTACGCACGCAAAATTTTTAAATAACACTTTATTTCAACTTACTTACACTGGAAACACCTATTTAAGTCGGGGAGATTGAAAACATGCATAAAACAGGAAATTGAGTTCTTGGTTTGGGTTATTTTTTTTATTATTTATTAACATTTAACCCCTATAAACTACTTATGTAGTTTGTCAGCAGGTACATAATAATAATTTGTGTACTTCCTAATCATCAGACTTAAAATTCGAGATCAGGCCGCCAACAATAACAATCCTTATGTAGATGGCGATAAGGTTTAAAATCCCGTTGAACACCTGCCACCTCTATTGATTTATTCAAGAAAAAAACTTCCCCTAAAAGCGTGTTTTATTTTATTTTTGGAAGCACAAATATTTTAATTATAAAAAAATTTAATTTTCCACTTAAGGCACCGTGACGCTCAAAATGTATGTGAGATATGTAATTACGAATGTTGGAGAGAGCGCACTTATATTTAAAACAATAAAATTGAAGCGAAAATTGCGAAAATGTTTAATAAAATACGACTTGTTTAAAATAGTACAAAAATCTCTTGGGGGCTATCTAAAACAGCTAAAGAAACACTGTGAATTTGTTCATAGATATAACTTGTAAAATAACTGAAACAAACGTGTTCATAATAATTCTTGGAGCATACTTTGCAATTTTTTTTCTGTCGAGGGAATTTCATATACCTAATTTACGAATTCATAGATATTATCTTTAAAAATAATATTTTTTTAAGGGCTTAAAAACTTCAAGTGTGTAAGGGAGATATGTAAGAAATCGGTAGATATTCGGGTAGCGGCGGCTTAATTCAACAAAACCATAACCGAAAAGGGGTTTGTAAGTAAAAAAATTGCACTTTAAAGCAGTTCAGGCCAGATTCTTCATTTTTTTCTAGGCTTATAAAAAGACAAATCCAAAAAATACTCTATTATTTCAAATGCAAATACCTATATGTTCTATTCGCAGTATTTAATTTAAATATTTTTAAGCGATTTAATTTGCAAATAGTTGATAGTCTATAAAAGCTTCTTCTATGTCGCTCTTCTATGTCGCTCTGCATGTCATCCTCACACTTGTTGTCTTCAACCTCACTATCAGTATCCTCACAGGTAAGTTCGCCATCACACTCTACAAGAGCGGCCAGGATACGGTCTTCTCCCAAATTTCGACTCCCCATTGTAACGGTATTTATTATCTAACAATATTAAATAAGATCACAAGTATTAGCAGATAAAAAAAACATCACAAATATCCATTTAGGTTAAAATCACAAAAGTTACTTAAAAGATAATTAGGCGTTAGGTGGGAATGCTGCCCTTCTTCTACCGGTATTGCAATGGAAGATGCTCCGAGGACCTAGCGTCGTTGATCCCCTCGGAACCGGTGCATAGTCGGGAAACACGCAAAACACGCGCCCAACATTTGTACACGGTTGAGATTTGCCGGCCTCTGCGTTTCCTCCCCCTACAACATGGGTCTTGAGTCAGCAAGAGACCCATGTTCAATCCTTCCTCTCCTCAAAAAGACCCTCCACACAGCAGATTCAAAGACCACATTGGCCCCGAGGGCAATTATTTTCCTCAGGGCCTCCTGTGTGGAGTTAATATGAACAAACAAAAAACTTACCTCAGCGACGCATGCGCCTCATCCCATCCCATCACCGGAAAGGCGAGTGAGATGAGATGTCTGAAACGCACAGCGTTACGCACTAATTAGAATGAGACAGCTATATTTCTAACACGCATGCGTAAATTTTACGCGGGGTTTCGTTCCAGGGTATATCGATTGACAAGGCGTGGCGAATACGTTTCCACAACTTTACTATAAAGAATGACAAATTTTCTTAAATATATTTTTTATTATAATTTTTCAGTTGAATGTTGCAAAAATTTCCCTTCTAATATTAAACCAGCGTTTTATACAAGAAATAATATCGGTAATTTTTTGAGAAATACTAAAGATAAAGACCATAAATTGACTAATTCCGGAATATATAAACTCAAATGCAATGATTGTCCCTCATTTTATATTGGAAAAACAACTCGTAATTTTGAAATCAGAATCAAAGAACATTTAAGGTGTCTTAATAATAATAATTTTTCTGAGTTCGCTAACCATATCATTGAAAATAACCATAGTTTTGAAAAAAACACAGGGATAAATATTCTTCATATTAATCATAAAGGAAAACGTTAAGATAACTTAGAAGCTTTGGAAATTAAAAAATCCCTTAAAAATAATGAATCTATTATCAACAAACAAAAAATATTGTCATATAGCCCAATCATGGATTTGTTCCCCTACCCACCCACTCTACACTAATACCTACCCACCCAATCTACATTATTAACTAACAACGGCTCCACCCCCTACCATAATAAAACATTGTTCTAAACTGTCAAATTAGTATAAGCTTTCCCTGACGAAGGAACGTTTGTTCCGAAACCGGTCGGATTTGCACATTATATAAGTGGTTTATACAAAGTTGTATTGTTTCATTTTTCTATATTTTTTAAATTTTCTGCCGCTGCACCGTTCGTTATTCGGGAACTATAAAAAAGCGGAACGTAAATAATTATGAATTTATCTAATTTGATCATTTCTTTATAATTTTTGTAATTTCGGGTGGTTTTTATATGTTTATTATATTACTAGGAATTTATATGTTTTTTATGTCCTATTGCTGTAACCAACGAACTGCCGCGCATGAGTGCCCCCTTTCCTCCCCGTTCGGTATCCCCGCCAGCCAGTATATAAAAGAGCAAACATTTATGGCCTACCCTATATATTTTATTTTTATTGTGTACTAGCTGGTACCCGGCATGCGTTGCTATGACATTCAAAGAAATAAATTGATTTTCCCTGCATGACCTTTCGCGTGCATCCCCGTTCCCTTCCACCTTCCCCCTCCCTCGTATTTTCCCTCTCCGCAAACCCCACCTTCCCCCTGCTTTTCCTCCCTGCCGCTAAATATATAAAATACACATATTTTCATTTTTACAAATTTCATAACGCCCGGCTTATCATTATATACAGCCTATGTTACTCGCTGATAATGTAGCTTTCTATTGGTGAAAGAATTTTTCAAATCGGTTCGTTTCAGTTTCGGAGCCTATTCAATGCAAACAATCAAATATTTCCTCTTTATATTATTATATGATTAATATTAGGAATTGATATTAAACATTTTATTATAACGAAAAATAAAGAATTGCATTTATTATACAATACTACGGTAATGCCTGTGTGGAGAAGCTTATATAAATATATGCGTAATATTATTAATCGTAATATTTGGCTGATTTGTATAACACCATTTTTGTTAAAAATCACCTTAAGGGCCCGAAATCCGAATTTCTACCGATTTATTACATATTTCCCTTAAACACGGTAAGTTTTAAAAGCTCTTAAAAATATATGTTATTCTTGAAGATAATATCTAGACTTTGCCCGCGCCGAAACGCAAATTACATAAAATTCCCTCGGTAGAAAAAAATCGCATTGTATGCTCCAAAAATTATTATAAACACTTTTGTTTCAGTTATTTTACAAGTTATATGTATGAAAACATTCACAGTGTTTCTGTAAATGTTGTTTAAGATAATGTCCACGAGATTTTTGCTCTATTTTAAACGAGTCGTGTTTTATTAAACATTTTCGCAATTTTCGCATCGATTTTGTCGCTGTAACTGTCGTGTATTCTAGACTATTCTATCAGTTTATTGTCTAATAATTTTGCTATTTGCTCTTCTATTTCCTTTTTATCTTCTACACTGCATCTGTAAGGCCTCCTACTACAATATTTGTCCACTAATAAGTCTAACAGTGCCAACATCATATTTACTCTTCGCAAACACCGATGTGTGTTTGTCTTTTAGTTCATTTATTTCTGTTTTTTGATCATTTTTTAAATGATTTATTGTTATTACATAATCTTCTTCTTTAACAAGTTCGTTAAAATTAATTCTGTGTTTTTCTATATGTTTAAATTCAGTATTCTTTTTCATATCTGTAGAATCTTTTTCTTTTTTATTTGTATTATTCAGGCAGAGCTTCTGTGATATTTGTAAGTCTTCACTTTGGATAAGTTTGAAGTCTTTTATCATGTCTAATCCAATCAAAAAATCGTACTTGAAATTGTGTTCATCAATAATGTACATATCAACATTTTTCTCCAATTCAATTTTTTTTTATCTTTAACGTTGTCAAACCACTCTTCTTTTTAACACCATTAATCGTTACTAAATTTGCTTCATTCAAATTGTTTCCTTTTCCTTTTAGTTTCAATAACTTACAATTAATTAGAGAAACATTTTAACCCGAATCATAAATTCCGTATAATTTTAATTTGACTTTTATTGATGGTGTTACTATTAGTTTTTTTGATCATTTTCATTTTACTCATTGAATCACTGAATTGTTCATATGTTTAATGGCATTTCTCTTAAATATTTCATCCTCTTTTGTTTTGAACCAGCATGTGGCTTCAGGGTGGTAACGAGTGTCCTTATTCAATTTTTCACAAATTTTACATGGCTTTTTACCCTCATTTTTATTATGTTCTGCATTTCCAAATAAATGTTTTGTTTGATTGTTGATCAACATATGGTCAACAATCTTTTTTTGTTGACCATATGTTCATGCTTGTTTACTTCATTAAACAAATCTATGGTATCTTGTAATCCTTCTCTATCGATCTTGTTAAGTATGAATTCTTGTAGTCCGGAAGCAACAAGATCAATCAAAGTACCGGTGTCGGTTGATCTTCTCATATCCAATAGAAGTTTTTCTTTTCTCATAGCATAATCCAACAGAGAACCATCTTTGTATCTAAATGATAGTGCGTATGTGACAGGATTCCATCCTTTGTTTGCAAATGATTCGCAGAATTTGTTTTTCTGTGTTGACCACTCTGAGTTCATTGTTAGTTTTATAATCATGGAACTGTACCAGTCTATATAAGATTTATCCATGAACAATCTGAGTATATCTATTTTTTTTTCATTCATGGTCACATCAAACCGTATACATTCTTTTTCAAACACTTCCATCCAATGGCTTGCATTTGTATTTTTACTACAGAATTTTTCTATAACAAACTTCTCAGCAATGTTTTTTAGGCTCTGTTGCTTATCTTCCATTAACTTTTCAATCAATTTTCCTACTGCATCTTCTTTTTGATGTATGAGGATGGTCTGTCATCGCCTCCAGGTAATGGTGTAAATTCAAATAGAAGTTTCTCCATTTTTTGGTTTAAAACGAAAAATGCCGTTTTATAATAAGTTGAGAGGTTTAATTCCTTTCTTTTAATTTATAAATAAAACACTTGTGTTGCAAAGTTTTTTAAGACATTTATGTTTATTTATATCACTTTCCTTCAATGGTTTCTTCTTACAAAAACTCATATTTTACAATCAAATAATAGAAAAACAAAACAAATGACAATTGATGATTGCATTCTAACTGAACTATAGGATTCAAATTTAATATTATTTATTATATATTATTTTTCAAGGGAATATATTGCCTTTACATATATGTAGACAAAGATATTTTTTATTATTATTATTTTTTTATTATTTTTTTTTATTTATAAACTAACGTTTAGACAAGATTTTTATGCATAGCACAAAGGGTAACAATTATTACAAGCAATAATTGTCAGCCTGAAACACTCATTTACATTGAAAAATCTTCCGAGAAAAGATACTTGCCGCCAACGGGACTTGAACCCGTGTCCTTCCGATTGCCGGTCGAATGCTCTGACCACTGAGCTATGGCGGCTTATCAAATACCCGCCAAATAATTCAATATATACTAGTGTTTCATTCAACAATTACTGCTTGTTATATTTTTTCCACCTGAAAACAACCAACTTTATTTTTGCGAGGAAGACATTGTTAGTGTTAAATCCCTCGCTAGGTGGCGTCGAGACAAATTATGTCTGCATTTATTGGGGAAATACTTAAACTTGTTAAATATTAATTATTATTTTTTAATTTATAAACTAACGTTTAGACAAGATTTTTATGCATAGCACAAAGGGTAACAATTATTACAAGCAATAATTGTCAGCCTGAAACACTCATTTACATTGAAAAATCTTCCGAGAAAAGATACTTGCCGCCAACGGGACTTGAACCCGTGTCCTTCCGATTGCCGGTCGAATGCTCTGACCACTGAGCTATGGCGGCTTATCAAATACCCGCCAAATAATTCAATATATACTAGTGTTTCATTCAACAATTACTGCTTGTTATATTTTTTCCACCTGAAAACAACCAACTTTATTTTTGCGAGGAAGACATTGTTACTGTTAAATCCCTCGCTAGGTGGCGTCGAGACAAATTATGTCTGCATTTATTGGGGAAATACTTAAACTTGTTAAATATTAATTATTATTTTTTAATTTATAAACTAACGTTTAGACAAGATTTTTATGCATAGCACAAAGGGTAACAATTATTACAAGCAATAATTGTCAGCCTGAAACACTCATTTACATTGAAAAATCTTCCGAGAAAAGATACTTGCCGCCAACGGGACTTGAACCCGTGTCCATCCGATTGCCGGTCGAATGCTCTGACCACTGAGCTATGGCGGCTTATCAAATACCCGCCAAAAAATTCAATATATACTAGTGTTTCATTCAACAATTACTGCTTGTTATATTTTTTCCACCTGAAAACAACCAACTTTATTTTTGCGAGGAAGACATTGTTAGTGTTAAATCCCTCGCTAGGTGGCGTCGAGACAAATTATGTCTGCATTTATTGGGGAAATACTTAAACTTGTTAAATATTAATTATTATTTTTTAATTTATAAACTAACGTTTAGACAAGATTTTTATGCATAGCACAAAGGGTTTTATGCAGAGCATTCGACCGGCAATCGGAAGGACACGGGTTCAAGTCCCGTTGGCGGCAAGTATCTTTTCTCGGAAGATTTTTCAATGTAAATGAGTGTTTCAGGCTGACAATTATTGCTTGTAATAATTGTTACCCCTTCCTCTCTGTCACCAACAGGCACTACCCTGCCCTAAGGGGTATATAATACAGCGCAGGCCTATATGAAATCAGAGTAGCCGGTCTCCTGGTTATACAAAGCAACAGCATCCTGGTGGTCAGTGCTCGGTTAACTAAACCAGTACCAAGTCGAGAGAGCCCTCTGGGTCCTCCTTGGGAATTCAAGCAACAGCATCCTAGTGGGTCAGTGCTCGGTTAACTAAACCAGTACCAAGTCGAGAGAGCCCTCTGGGTCCTCCTTGAGAATTCAAGTAACAGCGCCCTAGTGGGCATTACTTGCCGGGAAACCTTAACCCAACTAAGAGACCGCGGGTCCTATGTTTATTTATTTTATTTATTTATTACACGCCCTGATGGGCTTTTACATTATAATTTATAAGTTGAGTAACAAACAATGAAGAAAATATAATACAATGAGAAAAGAAAATACACAAAATAGTGTAACAACAAAACAAATAATAAAATAAAAATACGTATTATGTAAAAATGATAAGAAGTCTCATATTCAACATAAACAAAAATTGAAGAAATTATGTTAATCTATTTGTGCCTAGAAGAATAAAAGTGATAGAATATACAACATTTATACTGATTAGTTTTAAGATGAAATATATCACCTAGATTAGAATATTTATTTCCGAGACTGTGAAGTCTCGGAAACGGAGAATTTTGATAAGCTAGTGTCCTGGTGTTATTGAAGTAGAAGGGTAATAAATGTCGACATGATTTTTGGGGAACATGGATATTGATAAATTGAAGTAATTCAGAACAGTCAATTTTGTAATGCAGTATTTTATGTAATAATATTAAATCTGTGCTTATTCTTCTTTCTGAAAGTTTCAATAGAGACGTTTTATCCAGGAGATAATTGTAATCAATGTTTAGTATAGAAATATGCAATTTATAGTTTATAAACCTTAGAAACTTCCGTTGAATCTTTTCAATGTTGTCTGAATGAATGTTGTAAAAGGAAGACCATAACGTCGAGTTATATTCAAGTTGGCATCTGACAAGGGTTTTATATAACATATTAAATGTGTCTAAATCATTGAAATCTTTTGCAGCTCTCAAAACAAAACCAAGAGTCTTTAGGGCTTTGTTGATAATATTATTAATTTGACATACCAAGGTGAGTTTACTGTCGAACATAATGCCAAGATCCATAATTTCACTAACACAATTTAAATTTTCATCATTTAACGAATACTGAAAAATAATAGGATTATTTATTTTTGAAAAATGAATGAACTGACATTTATTTATATTTAATGCTAGTTTGTTGATAGAGCACCATTCAAAAAGATATATCAAGTTAGTTAGAAGTATAATACAATCATTAATGTGGTTAATCTCTTTATATAGTTTCATGTCATCGGCAAACAGTATCACATTCAGTTAATATATCAACAATATCATTTAAAAATATATTAAACAAAATGGGCCCTAAATGGGAGCCTTGCGGCACTCCACTTGTTGCTATAAATTTGTAAGACTGTGTGCCATTTATTTTCACACTAAGAATTCTTTTGGACAAATAACTAACAAACCAATTTAATAAACTATCATAAACTCCAAGTTTCGCCAATTTATTGATTAGTATTTTGTGACACACCTTGTCAAAGGCCTTGCTAAAATCAGTGTATATTGAGTCAACCTGGCACCTGTCGGCTAAAGATTTAGATATAAAGTTTTCGTATATTAGTAAATTGGTCAGTGTAGATTTATTTGAACAAAAGCCATGTTGGTAGGGAATTATAATTTTTTTAATGTTTGTGGATATTTTATGGAGGACAATTTTTTCAAAAAGCTTAGGTATCGATGATTGGATACATATTGGTCTATAATTTGTTACGTCGGTTTTGTCCCCTTTTTTAAAAATGGGTGTAAGAAAACTGTGTTTCCATATATCAGAGGAACTGCCTGTCTCTAGTGACTGGTTAAAAATTAGAAAAAGAGGAACAACTAAGCCGTTTAAACATTATTTAATTGGCACAGGTGGAATATTATCAGGTCCTGTATTTTTTCTAGCATCTAACAAATTTACATGGTTTTTGATATCTTTAATTTCTATGCGTACTTCAGATATATCGAGACTAAGATTCGATGAGAATTTTGGAATTTCGTTGCTATGTATATCCTCTTCATACACAGATTTAAAATAATCGGTGAAAAGATTTACAATGTTTCTATCATTACACCCAATTTTTCCATTGAAATTCATAGAAGTTGGCATACCTAAGTTAGTATTTTTTGAGAATTAGTGTAATTCCAAAACTGTTTTATATTTACACGAATTTAACTTTCAATTTTATCAATGTAATTTTTTTTTTTTTTTTTTATTTATTTATTTATTTTTTTTTTTTTTATTGGCAATGTTTATTAAAAATACATATGAAGTTACAACAGTTACATAGTTACATAGTTACATAAGGTTAACAAAAAATAAAAATAAATTGCCTTTCCTCACCATAAAGAGACAATGCTCTTGTGTTTGGTGAGGGAGTTCTAGCTCAATTAGTAAATTAATGATCATGTAAGTTAGTAATAACGGCTATTGTAAATAATAAGAAGGTTAAAAAATCTTGTATAATTTAAAAATAAAAATCCGGAAGAGTTTAAAAAAATCATAATATAAATTAAAAAATCATTATAAATGGAAGAATCATGTAAGTTAGTAACAAAAATTATTGTAATAAGTAAGTAAAGGATACGTAAGAAAGAACGCAAGATTTATACAATAGTAGACTCAGAGATTTAGAAACTAAGAAATGAAAGAAAAAAGAAGGAATAAATGATTTATAAAATAGCAGACTTTAAGATACAAAGTAAACATATTTGGGACTTTTATAGTAGTTTCAGGTAATTTTTTAATTTGGGCTTAAATTCCTGCATATTTTCGATGGTTTTTAATTTTAATGGGAGGTTGTTATAATAGATTATGCCCAGATAAAGATAGGAATTTTGGATGTGCTTAGTATTAAATTTAGGAATTTTAATAGTTTTCTGGTATCTTGCTGATGATTGAATTGGAAGTTACGAGTATTTAACTGTATTTCTTTGTAAATTTGAAGAATTGAATATTTTTTATAGATTTTGTCTATTATAGGCACATTGAATATTGAAAAAAGAATTTCAGTAGGAAATTTAGACGGTTTTTTTAAGATTACCTTAATTATCAACCTTTGGACAATTTTGAGGGGATTTAAAATATTGTCATATGTTCCTCCCCAGCCAATAATACAATATTGCAATATAGATTGAACAGTTGCATAGTACACTCTTTTTAGGTTTTCTAAGCTAAGAATATTTCTAAGTCTAATAAATATATAAATACATTTCCTAATCCTTTTGACGAGTTCACAAATATGTGTTTTCCATTTAAAATGTTGATCTATATATACACCAAGATATTTGATTTTGGGAGTTGGACTAAGTATAGCACAATCTTGATTGCAGATAGTTTTATTACATTTACTTTGGTGTATTATGATGTTTAAATTTGGTTCTAATTTGAATTTATTGATAGAGAATGGGATAAATTTTGTTTTTTCAGTGTTTAGAGAGAGGAGATTTTTATCGAACCAATTTTTCAATATGTTAATATCAATATTAGCTAGATTATTAACAGTATTCCAATCCGTACCTTCAATTATTATGACAGTATCGTCAGCATAAGATATTATTTTTCCGTTTAGTTTTTGTATGAATATGTCATTAACATAGATAATAAACAGTAACGGTCCCAGGACTGTACCTTGAGGTATGCCGAAATGACTCATTTTTGGTGAACTAAGCACACCATTAATTTTTACAACTTGGGGACGTTTAAAAAGGTAGCTTTTTATCCATTCTAGAGCTGAACCATTTAATCCAATGTTTCTTAATTTACTTATAAGTTTGTCATGTGATATACTGTCAAATGCTTTTTTGAGATCTATAAAAATTCCCAGGCATTTAAATGATTTATCTAATGAACTATGTACAAGGCTACTTAATTTTGCAATTGCATCTTGTGTGCTTCTACCTTCCATAAAACCAAACTGGTTTTCATTAATTATATCGTTGCATTTTATAAATTGGCTCATTCTTTTTTTAACTAGTTTTTCAAAAATTTTTGCTATATTTGAGATTACTGATATGGGACGGTAATTATTTACTTCTTCTGGATTACCTGACTTAAATATTGGGGTAATAGTAGTTTGTTTGTAAATTGATGGAAATACTCCGCTTTGGAAACTTGTATTTATTATATGCATTAATGGCTTAGAAATTTGATTTTTTATGTTTTTTAAAATATCAACCGTGACTGCATCAAAGCCCGGAGCAGATCCTCCTTTCATATCGGTTATGATAGAAACTATTTCGTCCTCTGTGGTGACTTCAAATGTTGTCATTTTATTTTTAGCATTTATATTACAGTCTGGAGATGTTATAATATTTGGATCAATGTGAATGAGATTGGCGAGATTTTTCCCAACATTTGCAAAGAAAGTGTTAAATATATTTGCAGCTTTTGAGGGGTTTTCTTTACAGCATGTTTTTGAGTTATCATGATTAATAGCATTGATTTCGTTATTATTGTTCTTTTTCTTGTCAATTATTTCATTTACAACCGTCCATACTCTTTTACTATCATTTTCAGCTAGATCCAACTTCCGTTTATAGTAACTTTCTTTAGTATGTTTTATGATATATGTAAGTTTATTTTTATATGCTCTAAAGTGATTAAGTAAGTTTTTATTATTAGGTTGTTGAGTTGTTAATTTATAAAGAGCTTGCTTACGTCGTACAGATACCATTAATCCATGAGTAATCCATGGTTTTATAGGTTTGAAGTTAGACAGTTTGTGTTTGGGAATTACATTTTTTGACGAGTCATTTATGTATTTAGATATTTTTTCTTCAAATATTTTACAGCAGATATTGACATCATTACATTGTAATAATTCGATCCAATTTTCTGATTGAAATTTGTTTTTTAATGTATCCATATTAAGTACTTTTTTGGAAGATTTTGTTTGTTTAAATGATGGCAATATTGGATTGCTGGTTTTGTGGTTAAAGATACAAGAATAATGATCAGTGATAGTTGTGTGAATGACAGCTGCTGTTATATTTTGGATATCCGGTATATTTGTAAAAATATGATCTAAGCATGAAGGTCGTTGACCTCGAACGTCTCTAGTGTACGAATTTATGCACGATAAATAATTGAGTTCTGCTAACATGTTGAGATAGCTATCTTTATCCTTACTAGAATAGTCGCTTGCGATATTTAAATTCATATCTCCAACCAAAACATTGTTTTTATTTCTAAAATTTAATAAAATATTTTTTAATTCATCAATAAAGTGTGACACTATAGACCTATGTGTTCGATAAATAGCAATAATGTTATAATGTTTATTTATGTCTTTAAATTTATAGCACAATTTTGAGATTTTACAACACTCCCTTCTTAACAATTGAAATTTATTGTAATCACTCGTCAGTCTGGATCGCTTGTAATTTTTATGAACTATTTTCTTACTATATGTTAAAGTGATGTTGGGGGTATTACGCTAAGTGTTTAGCGAGGACAATAGTGAACATTGTTTAAACTCTAAGTGACTTTATTTTGTGTTAAAACTGTTCTGTACTCTGTTTTTGCCACAAAATTATAATTTTTTGTTAATAAAATGCAGATATAGTAGAAAAAGTTAATAAAACCGAATATTTTTATTTTTTACCAATATCAAAAATTAATATCGTTTTTTTACCCATAAATCCTCCCTGGAAATTATTTCCAACTTTTGTTGTATTTGGAACCACTGTGCACCGGTTCGTTGATCACTAGGGCCCGGATTAATATGTAAATACAAATTTTTAATTTACACGATTTTCGGTCTCGTATGTGTTCTCTACCTAGATTATCATATATAGATTGTGAAAAACTCATTTTTATTTTCCATATTTCATGGAAAAGTCAATATTTTACAAAAAAAATATCACAATCATCCATATTTTCGATGTTTATATCATAAAACATGAGTTAGTTCACAAAAATTGATATAATTTTACGTGTTTGCATTCTCGCCACCACCCGGCCGCGTGTGTTTCATTACGCGCGGGGCGGCGCCGAGAGGCCAATGCAGGCGGTGCACGGACGGACGGGCGCGGGCGCCACACTGACACTGACAGTAAGCCGGCGATCGATGTTCACGATCACTAATATAAAACTATATGTATAATGCATTTGACTAGTGATGCTGCGTTAGAATGTACATTTATTATTATCTCCATATTTATATTCTGGCAGGTCACTTGAGATTAATACTGTTTATAAAAGAAATTTTGATTCTGTTCGCATGCAGAGATTAGGAACATAGGTTTTTGGAAATGCTATTTATTTAATACTGGAATTTACTTTCAAAATAATATATATCTGGGGTTACTGCTAGAAACGCCAATGTCAGTTTTCATAAATTGATTTAGGTACCAGAAATTTCTCTGAATCATTCCTTATTTGAATGCTTTGAATACTAGAGATGAAACAGATATCCGGTAACTATCCAGTATCCGGCCTATCCGGCCTAAATTTACTATCCGGCTGGATACCGGATATTCAAAAACTACGACAAATTCCTATAATAAAATGCAATACATTAATCTTTGTGAAGTAAATATCAATAAAATGGCATATAATTATGACGGCTTTTATTTAAAGTCGAAAAAGTTACAAAAAGCCAACGTGACTGCACTAAATACTCGTTTCAGGTAGGGTTGCCATCCGTCCGGGTTTCCCCGGATTTGTCCTAGTTTAGAGGGCGTCCGGGGAGCGTCCGGGCGGGGTTTCATTTGATGTCCGGGTTTAAAAAAAATTTTAAGTCTTAAAATTTAAAGTCAAACGTACACGTTTGCACTGAGGAAGGAACGGTCGTTCTGTACCCGGTCGGCTTTAAACAAATGTAAAAGTTGTTCAAACAAAATAACATTGTTTAATTTATCTTTAATTAAAATTATATTCAATTTCCAAGAATACAGCTGCATTGATTTTTACAAATTCCTTTTAAAAGGGAAAGATATTCTAAAAGCTATCGGAAAGAGTGATAAATACAAAAAAAAACTGAACAGTAAAAAAGGCGAGAGGATGAGGAAAAGGCTTTAATAGCTAGATAATCAAATAATGTACTTTTGAGTGCAATAATTTCTTTTCATTTTTATTGTTAAAGTTATGATTGTTTTTATTACGTAAAAGAAAATTACAATATGGCTGTTGATTAAAATTTTAAAGTGATATAAATGAGTATGGTTTTTGGTTATTTTATGCTCAAAAAATTAATAATGTAACTTACATTATAGTAAGTCTAAACTTTAAAAAGGTTCAGTTTCGATGCTTAAGATTTAAGAAGACTGAATTTAGTTCATATTATTTTGTTGTTTAAATGGCTGCTGATAAAAATTTAAAGATAAAATTATTATCGAGTTAAAGAGTTACCTCAAAAATTGTAAGACTGAATACTAAAATGGTCTCAGTACTTTTAAAATTTTTGTCTAAAAATTTAATTGAATTTTGTTAGGCTTAATATTTTAATAAGGTTTTCTTTTCATGATAGAGTATATTAATAATTTGTGTTTTATTTTAAGAATAAAAAAATTCTAACTGATTATTAAAACAATTTTTAACAAACTGTAATAAGATTCTGTTTCGTTAGGTACATTTATAAAGATGATAAAAGATAACTAAATTTAATTTGAAAATAAATAAAAAGGTGATTTATGACATTTTCAACTGTTTTTTAATACACTATGTTTAAAAAAACCTGTTGAGATGTCCGGGTTCTGGGCTCTAAAATCCGGGGTTTTCACGAGTCTTGTCCTGGTTGCCAAATTTAAGATATGGCAACCCTAGTTTCAGGCGCTCTAGGTTGATGCAAGTACTACCTATCTAATGTAGAACATTTTAAGCCAGGAAATCTTAAACAATCTTCTTTCCAGAGCGATTTACAATCTAGCGTTAAGCCGCAGATATAATACGTTTTAATGGATCCATGCCAACTCAGAATCAAGTCACCTAAACACTTCTTTGAAAAGTCATTAAAAGCTTGTGACGTATTATATTTACCTTTAATTTATTCCCACCAAGGTTGGTCATCCATCAATGTATAGAGTATTTAATCTCAGATATAGCAAGCAAGGCAATGAAGGTAGGTATGTAATAAAAAGAATGCCATGTCAGAAACATTGAATAATTTATTGTAAATTACAAACCCTGCCCTTGGGAACATACTAATATAAACAATGAGACTCTAAAATAACAAATAAAACTACTCATCAGGGGTGGCTGGATACGATAGATCGATCCAGCTGTAAATGATCGTAAATTCTCTAACCGTGTCAAAACGAATCTAGCATGTAATAATTTATAAGATTAAAGTGATAGGCGCCTGTAACGTATAAACGAAACATATTTTAATCTCAGTAATCTCTAAATATATCTAAAACAATATCTCGATCTGTTAAATAATAAATTTAAATCTCACATCTCGTAGTCCGATAATGATGTATTGGGTTCCAGCAAATGACAGCCCGTGCCACAACACCACCACTCGACCCGCGGTAATTCCGTAAACTGAAGAGCCGAAGATTCTAGAATCACGCCTGAATCATGCGTAGCCCCATTCGGTGTACAATGCAGCCAACCAAACCATGCAAAATTGCGAATAGAGACCCGTCGCTAGCAGCAATGTTACAAGCTACGGAAAAAATCATTTAAAAATAACCCATAACCATAAAGCCTAACGAACCTAATTAACCAATTTTTTTTCATCACCTTTTAAAAAAGGTTTTGAGTTGATTTCTTTCTGATTTGTCCGGTCACCGTCTTTAATCAAACAGTATTAATAGCCTTGTCTGACGCCGTGCCGTACGCGCCGCGCCATATAAACATCTGTTACATGAAATTTAAAACTAAGCTACCGTTGTAATTCGGTTTCGATTTCAAGAATTTGTCAAAAGGATGGCGCCACTTCCGTTAGCAGGTCGCATGAGGACATGTCCCCCCTAGGTATAAGTACTACGATTTTGTAAATTTGAGTATATCTCCCGATTCCCGATATGGTAAGATTAACGGTAATACTTAGTTATGAATAGCATTATCATATATTACATACGACGTCATTGCCCGTCCCGGTTACTTTGTTCCGATGACTAGCTATCACTGGATCACAATGAATCCGAAGAACGGGCAATTTTTGGAACCAGTTCCTATCGGGTTTATAAAATGGTCACCAACACTCTAACTGGGCAACGCCGAACCAAAAGCCGCCCGCAGGGCCTAGCAGCAAAAACCTGCGGAGCGGTAATTCATTGTTATGCGGATGACAGTACAGCCCAGGATAGCTTTTTTGTTTTCGTACACAAACCTCAAATTGTAATATTTAATTAAATAATGAAGACAATAATAGCGAAATCCAATCGAAAATCTGAGTTCGTGTCCCAGATGTTGCCGTATTTTTTCTGATTTTTCTGTTTTCGGATTTTCGATTGATTTTCGCAAATATTGTCTTCATTTACTTAAATATATAATATTTGTGGTTTTACTCATTCAGTTAAAAATAAAATATGTATTCATCCTAGACTTGCAAAAGAGTCAATAGATGTCGCATTTTAATAATAAAAATTGATAAAGATTTATTCAAGACACTATCTTGATAGCATTTAGTTCGGGTTTGAATCTTGCAAATCATACTAAAGATAGCAGCCATTAAAAATGAGCGTAAAGAAAATGAAGATAATGTTGGTAGTTCGTAGTCGAAGCATGTTACAGTTAAACATGACCGAATCGGATAGGGACACATTAGCTCAGTTAGTAAAAGTTGGTCTTGAGTTCGAGTCCCAGATGTGACCGTGTCTATTCTGATTTTTCTGTTTTCAGATTTTCAATTGAGTTTCGCTAATACTGTTTCATTTTTTTTTTCTTTCCCAGAATCAGCAAAGATGGTCGCCTTACCCGTAGTGAAGGATTGCTGCTGCAGCTGCTCCCTGGAGACTGGTTCCAAGATCATCGCCTGGATGCAAATCGTAAATCCCTATTTTAAATATACTTGAAAACACCATTAGACCAACTTTGAAATCCGTGCATCCAATCATTTTAACGGCCTCCGTGGTGGTCGAGGGGTAAGGTTCTCACCTACAAATCCGTAGGTCGCGGGCTCAAATCACTACGAGCGCAAATAATTTTATTTTATTAATTTGTGTCGTTTCGCAATCAATTGATTAAAAATAATATATAGTGTATTTGCGACACGTCCCGACAGTATCGCCCTGGTGAAAGATCTGCTTTCAGAATTGAAACGTTTTTTCAAATGGCTTTAATAACTACATTTGGAGACCAGATCTGAATAGCCGGGTTTCTCAACCATCTTCCCCTCCATCTCCTTCCTCTCCCGATACACCCATAAGCGTCACAACATACCTCAGTTGGGGATTAGTTGGCGATAGTATCGCTGATTGTGGCGATAGTCTCGCTGACTCCTGACGGTAGGTCAGTAGGACTCCAGACGGTAGGACAGTTTTGACACTTATGTGTTTCTCACACACATTATTTTTTTTAAAAATCATATCCCATATTCGGAAAAATTCAGTTCAATTGGAAAATTAACGATATTAATAAAAATTAAATAAATTGTTTGCTTTATCTTTCAAAGTACCTACCTATATCTAAAAAATTAATTTATAAAAAATATCAATTTAAAACTAAACAGAGAATGTTAAAATGGATATGAGACATGGACTTTGAAAGTAAATACCAAGAACAAATTAGAGGCTTTTGATATGTGGCTCTCCGGAGAAAGCTCAAAGTCCCATGGACCGACATGATCACCAACACAGAAATTCTAAGGCGGGCTAGAGCAGATAGACAACTGCTCACATTAGTAAAAGTCAGGAAAATTTCTTATCTGGGTCACATACTTCGAAAGGATAAATAACACTTGTTCCAATTAATATTAAGAGTTAAGACAGAGGGTCGCCGAGGGCCTGGTAGGAGACGTGGACCGATATTAGAAGTATGGAGGAGCTGTTCCGGGCAGCGAAAGATAGAGATACATTTTCCCGAGTGATCGCCAACATCAGGGGGACCTGATAGGGCACACGAAGAAGAAGATAAAAAATATTTAATATTTTAAATAAATGAAGACAATATAAGCGAAACTCAATCAAAAATCTGGAAACAGAAAAATCAGAAAAACATATTGACACCTCTGGGACTCGAACCCAGGACCTCTTGCTTTCCGGGCAAACGCGCTAACCACTGCGCCACGGTGTCGATATGAAATTCGGTCATGTTTAACTGTACCATACTTCGACTAAGAACCACGTACACTATCTTCATTGTCTTTAACGCACATATTATTGGCATATTTAAAATATTACAATTTGAGGTTTTACTCATAAAGTTAAAAATTAAAAATAAAATATTTAATACTTTCAAAAATAATACCTGCCCTTAATAGTACGGTGTAATAGGGAGTGTTACGAGGTCAGACCAAAGATATTGAAATTTAATAGATGTGCTATCTGCAGTTTTCACTAGGTGGGACTGCGCTTCCGGGCGTCGCCGATATTGTTTACCAATTTATAAATAAACTGAATGAACGAATAATTAACGAATAAACCAAACGAACGTTAAACTTAATGAACGAATTCTTTCCATATTCAAACTATATTGTTAACCAATACTAATGCACACCTTCAAAAAATCAACGAAATGAACAAATTCTTTTCGTATGCAAACTTCCCTGATTAGGTCGTAGTCCGCCGACAGTTGCGCGGAATTCATAGCATATCTATTTTGTATTTGAATATCTTTGGGTAAGACCAATAAGGTTTCTGGAAGTAGACAGTATAAAATAATTATTACAAACATACTAATTTTAGATATGTAAATAATCCATTTCAAAAAGATTCCTAGCTCCTATTGGCAGAGCAATTAATGCGGAACCTATGATACGACACAACATACCTACCCCGAAGAAACTATTATCTCACTTTAGATGCCATTGTCCTACTTGAGAAGTTGTGACTCCTTTTTTTATTTAAAAAAAAATACATTCGTATACAGATTTATAGTAAAAATTTGGTTCTTAAAACTAATTACAATATATAAAAAAAAAAAGTAATAAATTAAAGGTTAGTTAATAAATGATTTGAAGTATTGATAAGGCAAAAAATATTTCTACATATTCAATACATATTTCTAAATACAATATACAATAAGTTAAGTTATGAGGTGGTACTAGAATATTTTAATTTAATTTTTTTTTATATATTTTTCGTAGCTTTCTTCCGATCGTATATCAAGGGGTAATTTATTAAATAATTTTATACCCTTGAATGTATAGTGATGCTGTGCTGTTGTGGTTCGCACAAGTGGCACGGAAAATCCTCCAACAGATATTATTCTTTTGCTTATATTTAATTGTGGTAAATTATTTTTACTAAAGAAATCTTTATGTATTTGTAATAGTGCAATTTTGTCATAAATTTTTGCAAGTGGGGGAACCGGGAAATCTTGAAAAACATTTATAGTTGGATAGTAATAGGGCTTTTTTAGGATGATTTTTATTAATATCTTTTGAATTGTTTCCAATGGGAGAAGGGTTGCTTTGTATGCACCCCCCCAAGCCACGATTCCATATTGTAGTACAGAGTGCGCAAGTGCATAATAAATATCTTTTAGTATTTTTAATGATACAGTATTTCTTAATCTAAAAAATATATAGATCAGTTTTCTCATTCTGTCTACTGTGGAATTTATTTGACTTTTCCATTTGATGTTATTATCAATAATTATTCCAAGATATTTTATTTCTTCTTTACTACTAATGTATAAACAGTTTGAGTTACAGGGTGTGATTCTAAAGAGGCAATTTCTTTCGTGAATTTTTATGTTTAGATTTTTATTTGCGATATTCCCTGTTAGACTATAAGGTAAAAAATGGGTTTTCTCGGCATTTAGTGTCAATAAATTTTCGTCAAACCATACTTTTACGATATTTATTGCATTATTAGCTAATATTTCGACCTCATTCCAAGAGTTACCATTAATAGTTATCACTGTATCATCTGCGTATGATATAATGTTTCCAGTGATTGGGAGTTCAAAAAGTTCATTTACATATAATATGAATAGTAAAGGTCCCAAAACAGTTCCTTGTGGAATTCCAAAATCTATATTTTCTATTTCACTTAGTTCGTTGTTTACTTTTACCTGTTGAGTTCTTTGATAGAGATAGCTTTTTAACCAAGATTTAGCTTTGCCAGTTATTCCTATATTATTTAGTTTATTAATTAATTTTGAATGTGAGACACTATCAAAAGCTTTACGGAGGTCAATGAATATACTTAAGCATTTTTTACCTCTATCTAATGTTTTGTAAATAAGCTTAGTTAATTCTGCAATTGCGTCTTGTGTGCTAAGTTTATCTCTGAAACCATATTGACTAGGGTTAATACATTTTTGGTTATCAGTATAATCAGTAATTTGTTTTTTTATTACTTTTTCGTGTATCTTTGCAATGTTGGATAATAAGGATATTGGGCGGTAATTATTTACTTCTTTTGAATCTCCGGATTTATATACTGGGATTATTATGGCTTTTTTGTAGTTTGACGGGAATATTCCATATTTAGTGCTTACGTTAATTATATGTTTTTTTTTTTTTTTTTTTTTATTTTAACTTTATGAGTAAAACCTCAAATTGTAATATTTAATTAAATGAAGACAATATAAGCGAAACTCAATCGAAAATCTGAAAACAGAAAAATCAGAAAAAGATATTGACACATCTGGGACTCGAACCCAGGACCTCTCGCTTACCGGGCGAACGCGCTAACCACTGCGCAGTGGTTAGCGCGTTCGCCCGGTAAGCGAGAGGTCCTGGGTTCGAGTCCCAGATGTGTCAATATCTTTTTCTGATTTTTCTGTTTTCAGATTTTCGATTGAGTTTCGCTTATATTGTCTTCATTTAATTTAATTATATGTGTTATCGGTTTGGTTAGGAAATTGCAGTATTTTTTCAAGATTTCTGTAGTTATACCGTCGTATCCTGGCGCACTACCATTTTTAAGTGATTGTATTATGTTTTCAATATTTTTTCTGTAGTCGGTTTAAAAATTGAAAGATTGTTATTTGTTATTTTATCTTCATGAATATCATCAGGTTGATAATTTTGATCAATTTTATATGCAAGTTTTTGACCGACGGTAGCGAAAAATTTGTTGAAAATATTTGCGCACTTTTTTGGTTCACGGATAGCATTTATATTAGTTCCATTATTGTTTATGACATTTATTGTAGACTTATTTTTATTCATTATTTCGTTTATAGTGTTCCATGTTTTTTTAGGGTTATCCTTTGTGAGGATTATTTTCTCCCTGTAATATTTCTCTTTTGTGTCTTTGATAATTTTAATGAGCTTGTTCCGGAATATTTTGTATTCGTTTTTTACTTGACTATTGGTAGGGTTTTTTTTTTGTATGTATGAATAGTTTTTCTTTTTTCCGGATAGATATGAGTAATCCTTGCGTAATCCATGGTTTGATTTTCCTTAATTTAGAACTACGTTGATTATTTATAAAGGTTGTACAGTCTGCGATATGAGCTTTTAAAGTTTCTTCAAAGAAGTTTGCGCACATGTCTGGGTTTTGGCAATTTAGTATTGAAGACCAAGATTCGTTACGTAATTTATTATTTAATTTTAAGTTGTTTAGTTTGGAAATTATGTTAATATTTTTTCTAGAGTCATTTAATCCTGAGTTTTTATTTAGATCATAAATAAAAATATTTGTATGGTGATCTGTTATATCATTTTTCCATATAATAGATTTAATTTTTTCTGTGTGTTTAATATTGTGGTCCAGGCATGATGGCGATTGGTTTGCAAATTCTCTTGTGAAATTATTTACACATGATATAAAGTTCATTTCATTCATAGCATTTATATAATCTATTTTATTTTTACCGTGGTTATTTGGACCAATATTAATATTTAAATCACCTATTACGATACAATTTAGATGGTTTTTGTTACATAGTATTTTTTTTAATTCTTCTATAAATATAGGTACATCAGAGCTGTGTGTTCGATATATTGCGATTATATTGAATGGCATGTTATTTAAAACAAAATTAAATGACAGACAGTTTGCATTGCATATGTGTATTTCGGTAATATTGATATCAGTAAATTTATCTTTAGCGTATACTACAATTCCACTATTTTTATTAATCTGATAATTTGTATTGTAATTTTTGTAGTTTGGGATGATTGGTATATTTATGTTTGCATGTATGTGCGCCTCGGATAGTATTATAAAATCTGGTTGTGAACATAATGTATTTAGGGATACCAGAAGTTCATCCATGTTTCTATTTATACTTCTTATGTTTAGGTGTAAGATTGTTAGTATATTTATTGTATTGTTATAGATCTTATTGCATTCACTGGCTGATTCACATACGTATTCTTCTATATTTAGATTAATATCAATTTCACTTAAGTTAAAATTTTCCATTACATTTATTTAGGTGAGATAAAATATGTGTATATATAATTCTAAATAATTTGATTCGTTCTTCTTTTGATAATGTTTTCAATATAAAATAGCGTATGTATTAATATATCAATATTACAAGTGAACATATACTGTAGAGATTTATTGCATATAGAATATTGGCAGCGTGGTACATATATCAATAGTACATACAATTTCAATAGTACCATAGTACGTAGTACATATACATACATATATCAATAGTACAAGTGAACATATACTGTAGAGATTTATTGCATATAGAATATTGGCAGCGTGATACATATATCAATAGTACATACAATTTCAATAATACAATAGTACATAGTACGTACATACACATATCCATAGTACAAGTGAACATATACTGAAGAGATTTATTGCATATAGAATATTGGCAGCGTGATACATGGGTTAGTAATGTATATAATAATAATTTTGGGATAATATATCTATAATTCGACTTTAGTAGTCTATAGTTTACTAGCCTTCTGTAAACGCAACTATGTATTGGTATTGTATTATCTTTTTCTGGTAGGAAAATAGGAATGTAGAATGTAGATGTAATGTAATGTAAGAAGAAACATAAAAATGTAGTATGTAGACATGTTTTATCATGAAGAAAATATTCAGGTTTTTTATCATCAATATAGAGAATGATTTAAATTTTTTACTTTTAAATATATATATACTGATTTTATAATATGTAGAATGATGAAAGATATGACGTTTTTTTAATGTATAGACTATAGAATTATTATTTTTTATATCTTGTAGATATTCCGAAATATATGCGTATATGTAAGACATTGAGAACAGGCAGGAGATATTTTTATAGACATCTTTAAAATTTATAACAATATTCCAATTTATGTTGCGTAAGAGCAAGTATTTTTTTGTAATATTGACAGTTAGTTTGATTATGGACATTTTAAATGAAAATTTTGGTATCATTTTTGGATGTATCTTAGGATTTTCAGTTTTAATAGTAAGTATACTTGTTTTATAAAATGCAGATTGATAAGAAACATCATATTTTTTTAAAGCATATGTCATAGCATTACTAATTTTGTTAGCTTTTAAATTTTTGATTGTACAAGTACATACATAATATATTGACAATAATAAACATGAGTCACTATGAAAACTATACCTTGAATCCAGATTAGTATTCAATTTTCTGTTGTGCGAATGCCAGCATTTTTTTATAATACATACAGTTGGTTTTATCAGTCGCATTATGATTGGTAGGAAATGTGGAGTGCAGTTAATAAGTATGCATATCCATTTATTCGTAAGTCATAAGGAAATTAAGGTATTTTCTGAAGTAACCTGAATTGCTCGCGAATCTGAGTTTTGGCGTACGTAAACTCGGCCCGATTTTACCCATACAAAAGCCAGTTTTTTTTCAACTGCCATTTTTTTTCCTAGGTATAGTAGACGTTTATTACATGAGGTTAAGTGTTCCGAGATGAAAACTGGCATACAGGGACCAGAGAGACCTATAGAGCTTGTGTTGAGCTTATCTTCCTTACTTATGGCATTAAGGTTATACCGTTTAGCATTGTTTAAAAATTCATCCCTTAAATGTATGTGTCTAAACCGTATAATTATTGGTCTAGATATATGTGGAACTGTCCTACCAGGAACCCTATAGCTGGTTTCTATGTCCTTGTTCGTTGTGGTGGTTTTTATTTCCTTGTTTATGTTGAAGATAATATTTTGCAGGTTTTCTAAATAATAGATAAACTTCTTTTTAATGAAACTACCCAATTCAAAAGAAAAAAACATTTCTCGTGCTTGAATTTTGGAGTGCCATTGTAAAACGCGAGTAGGTACAGAGAGTATGTTATTAGAAGTACTTATATTAAAAATATATATGTACATGAAGACAAGTCGACATAATGAACTTGAAGTAAATAAGAGTTAAAATTGGAATAGGATGCAATATAAGATAATACAGGCATAGATATATCAGAAATAAAAATAATATTATTGTATTTATTCAATAGGTAGATTGTAAGTAGGTAGTAGGTACATAGCGTTGGTTAAGAAACATTGATATATGAAATGGATGGGCTGAAAGTATTGTAAAAGTAGGTACTATTTTATTTCTAAATATTTTATTTCTAAACACAATTGTAATATATGATATCCATTTTCTTTCTTTATTCTTCTCCTTTCTTTTTTATCTCCTCTTCTTTCTGCACATTCGTTCTATTATATGTTTTATATATATAAAACTATAGATGCATATTATATGACATATACGATTTTTTTTCTTTGTATACTGTTAATTATCCATTAATTGATCTATATGTATATTTAAAAAATTATATATTATTTAAACTTATATAAAAATTATTATCTACATTCGTTGTCTCCGCCTTTTTAACACGAGCTTTGCTAAAAAAAAAGGTGTAAGACATATTAAATAATGTTATATTTTTTTACAAAAAACATTATAGAATACACAATAACATGTAATTTTTGTAACATTTATTAAATAAATAAAAATATATATATATATATAATAAAGTATATATAATAAAGTTGTAACAATTTGGTACCTGCAAATAACGCGTATGTACTTTGCTTTCAATTTGAGATGCTGATAAAATATTTTTAGAGGATATGTTCTAGTTTTTTTGTTGTTGTTATTATTTTGATGATGAATTTAAAACTTATAATTGAATTTAAATCTTATAATTAGTGTCGGGTTGGTCTACTAGTTGTTTTATTTGGGATTTAAAAACTTTATAATTTTTTTCAGACTTGATTTTTATACGGGAGAGCATTGAAAAATTTTATACCTTGATAAGCATAATGGTGTTGGGAAGCACTCGTTTTAAATTTTGGAATTTCTAAATTGCCACGTGATCGTGGTTGGTTGTTTATGTTTGTGAATGTTGTTGTTGATGGATTGAAATGATTTTGCAATAATGAGTTCTTTTTGAAAATTTTATTAAGAATGAGAACCCTAAAAGAGTCAAATAGCTGTGTTGTTGGAAATACAGATGGTTTTCGTAAGATGACTTTTAAAATCAACCTCTGTACCCTTTCTACAGGTAAGAGGTTAGTTTTGAAGGTCCCACCCCATCCGATTATACCATATTGTAGATTGAGCAAGAGAGAAATAGATAGTTTTTATCATACTGGATGATAAGATGTTTCTCAGTCTAATAAATATGTATAATGTATATAAGTTTTCTTATTTTGGTTACTGTATTTTGGACTTGTTCTTTCCATTTTAAGTGTCTATCTACTATGACACCCAGTTACTTTATACTATTTTTGCATGTTACTGTTAGGCAATTGTCATCGTTGCATTCCTTTTTATTTCCACACTGTGAAAATAAATAAATAAGTTTCCTAAAATACATATTCACGTAAAAAAAATATGTATCTTGTCACGAAGAAATTGCAATCGACGATAACAAAGTAGCATCCCTTAAACAATATATATTTTTAAATTTTTTATTTAATTATTTTCATATTACATTTGGTTATAATAATGACGTATTGCCCATCTCACTAGGTGGGAAACGCCTGTGTTGAGATGGCAATTTACAGAGTGGTTATCTAAGATTTTGTTTAAGTAATATTATGAAAATGACAGTTTGATATAAAAACTTTTTTTCTTTAAATATACAATTCAAGTATGTTACATATATATAAATAGAAGATTGCAATAGGTGCATGGTTACATATATACACACAGTAGGTATAAAGGTAAGTATGCTATTAAATACTTGTGATGGATATGTTTATTTAAGGTGATCAATGATTTTACTTTTAAATTTACTTTTGGTTTGCGTGTTTCTAATTTCAGGAGGTAGAGAATTGAACAGCTTTGTTGCATTATATTTAAAACTTCTTTGCCCATAAGAAGTTTGGCAAACTGGGATATTAAAAGATTTTACATTTGACTCTCTTAAGGCTCTTGTGTTCATTCGTTCTTCAAACATGTATGTTTTTTTTAATTGATGAAGCAGGATATTTTTTTAATACAATTTTTGCATGTTAGGAACATTCAGTGTCTTAAAAATAAAATCAGTGCTCGTTCTCAACGGGACTTTAAGAATAACCTTCAAAATTAGTTTTTGAATCTTTACTAAAGGCTCTAGGCAAGTATTTGTGGCACTTCCCCAGCTGATAATATCATATTCAAGTGATGATTGTATAAGAGCACAGTAAACTTGTTTCAGTTGTTTTCTGTTTAATATATCTCTAACATTTTTAAAGAAATAGACGAATTTCCTCAGTTTTGTCGTTATGTTTGTAATATGTACGTTCCATTTAAGAAGATCATCTATTTGAATACCAAGATATTTAACACTTTCAAGTCTACTTATAGAAGGACGGGTACATGGAGTTAATAGGGGGTTACAGTTGTGGAGTTTAAGGCTTTGTTGTGAATGCAAGAGCTTATTTGAAATTCGAAATGTTAGGAATTTAGTTTTGTCTGTATTCAGGGTTAATATGTGATCATTAAGCCAATTTTTAACAATACGAAAGCCATTTTCTGCCATTTTAAAGACTTACCAAGATTTGGCGTGAAATAGCAAAACCGTATCATCGGCAAAAGTTGTGATTTGTCCACAAATTTGTAGGTTACAAAGATCATTAATATAGATTAAGAATAATAAGGGTCCTAGGATGCTACCTTGTGGAACGCCACAAAATGTTTTTTGGGAACTACTATTGGTACTGTTTATTTTAACACATTGCGTTCGATCAGTTAGATAACTATGAAATAGTTGAAGAACTGTATCTGATATTCCTATCCTCTTAAGTTTATCCAAAAGTATTTTATGGTTCACAGTATCAAACGCCTTTGCAAGATCAAGGAAAATTGCTAAACATTTATTTCCTTTGTCAACATTACTTGTTATGAAGTCTGTAACGTTAGCGATGGCGTCTGAGGTTGATAAGTTTTGGCGAAAACCAAACTGATTTGCTGATAATGTTTTACCAGAGTCAAGGTAAGTAATCAATTGATTTCTTAGTATTCCTTCAACAATTTTAGAGAGTGCACTTAGAACACAAATTGGTCTGTAATTGGTAATTTCAGTTTTTTTTTCCCTTTAAAAATTGGAGAGATAATACCTTGTTTTAATACATTTGGGAAACAACCTTGAGTGAAGCTCTTATTAATTAAGAATTTGAGGGGAACGGCTATATGAGATTTCAGTGATTTTAGTAGTTTACTTGGTATTTTGTCATGTCCAGGTGAAGTCTTTTCTTTCAGTGAGTCGATTTCTTTTATGATATCCTCCATCGATACATCTTTTAGAGTAAATTTTGCGTAAGTTTCTTCTCGGAGGTTATCATCTGGTTGTGGAGTTTTAGTATTGCAGTTGATGTTTTCTTTTATTTTACTGGCCAAATTTGATCCGACGTTTGAAAAGAAGGTATTTGCATGATCGGCAGTAGTCTTCGGGTCCAAGTTAAGATTCACATTCTGAACATCAATTATAAGTTCCTCAATTTGATCTCTGGATTGCCTTGCATGTGTTATCTCTTTAAGAATTTGCCAAATCTTTCTGGCGTCATTATTACATTCAATAATTTTTCTTGAATAGTATTTATTTTTTGCATGTTTGATTAGTTTAGTACATATATTTCTATATTTTTTGTAAAATGTAGTAAGTAAGTAATTATTTGGATCTTTCCTTATTTGTTTTATCTTATCTCTTTTCCTGATGCATTTTAGTAATCCAGGTGTAATTCATGGTTTAGTGATTGTATTTTTTTTATTAAGTACCTCTTTCCTGTTGGTGAGTAGATTTATTTGATTTTGAATAAAGTTAGTGAAATAATTCCACGCCATATCATTGTCAGTAATTGAATACAAATTTTCCCATTTTTCGTTTTTTATGTTGAAGATAATTGAATCCCAGTCGATTTTATTTTTCACGATAGATATATTTACGGAATCATCTTTAGTAGTTTTTTTCATTTCCAACTTCCAATATTGTAGAGTAGTGGTCTGTTACTGTGGATTCATATATTATTGTGTTGATAGGTTTTTTGTTTTACCTATTACATGGTCAATGCAAGAAAGAGTTTCTTCAGTGACTCTAGTAGGTTTGTTTATGTAACTAACAAGACCGTAGTAGCTTATGGCATTGAGGTAATCGTCTTTTTGAGGATGACCATTTTCTAAAATATTAATGTTTGTGTCTCCAATTAAAAAAAGGATTACTACAGTGTTTTAGTTTATGTAACACAGTTTCAAGTGATGTAAGGAAGTTTGTAATATTGGGTTTGGATGGGGATCTATAAATAGCCAGTATATCAATTACTGACTTAGCTTGTATGTGTAGACAATTGGAATCATTGATTTTGATTTCTTTAGTAGTAGTTTTCAGATTGTTTTTAATGTAAACTACAATTCCATCATTTTGTTTAGTATTATATGAAGTGTTGATGCAAAAGTAGCCTTCTATATTTTTTGGCGTTTAAGAACTTTTAATCCAACATTCTGTAAGGATCATAATATCAAATTCAATGTTTATTAGTTTTAGATTTATAGAAGTTTTTATTAATGCTTCTTATATTTTGGTGTATTATTTTGAAATTATTTTTTAGACATAGTTTTATGTTTTCTGTGTTGGTAGTAATAGCTTCATTTTCATTTAGGTGGTATGTGAGTTCTTCCAGATTGGTTGCCATTTTAGGTATTTTAATTAATTTTGACAATGTTAAAATTAGATTTTACAGTATTGGTAGATCTCTTTCATGTTTGATATAAATAATTTTTGATTCCGTTGATTTTCTTGTGAAAACTTTTCCATTTTTAAACCAGATATATTGATAGTTTAATTCCTGGGCTCGTTTTTTAGTTTCCCATAGTAAGTCCTTATTGTATGAAGACAACACTTCGCCGATGTATACGGATTGGCTTATTTTCTTGATTTGGTTTTTTACTGCAAGAAGGTTGTGTCGTGTTGTAATGCTAGAGTTGCGGAATTTAATGATAATTTTTCTTGGAAAACGTTGACGACGGTCAGGAACACGGTAAATATCTGAAAAGTCTTCATTCAAGATTTCAATGCCTAGCTTATTAGCAATGTCCTTCGCAGTTTCAATCGGGTTGTCATTTGTATTTTCACACACTCCAGAGATTTCAATTTGGTTTGACAAGGTATTTTGCTCTAGCTCGGCAAGCCGAATATCAATATCATTCATTCTAGATAGGTCTTTTTTAATTTTTTCAACTTCTATTTTAATTCCCGCTAATTCGTTTAATTTACTTAGTATTTCATCATATTTTTCGGAAATGAAGTCGGTAGCTTTTTTTGTTTCGGCTGTCTCTAATTCAATTTTTTTAAACATTTCTTTTTTTAAATCAGAAAATTTATTATCAATATAATCAAAAAGCATCTGATTATTATCGACTCACTGGGGACTATGTGACATTATGGCATTATTTTTTGATTTGGTGTGAGTGTTTTCTGGAGGCATTTTTATGTATTATTCAATAATGCCCCACAACAAATTTTGATAATAGCAATGTAAATATTATTGTTTGTGGTGCTCAAAAAGGTATTTTTTACTCTATGATCAATGTAAACAATTCAGTATTATTTATGCTAATCAGTATGCTCTTGTGTAACTGTTTACCGATGTGATTATATTTATGTTGTATTTATTTATCTTCTTTTCATACACTTTAAGCGTATGGTAGAGTTTTTGAGTTTAAAAACAACACTTTTGTAGGTAACACTTTTGAAGGTAACGAATTGCCAACAGTTACAATGATCAATATCGTGGTAAATATTTATTACCCACTAGCAAAACACTTTACTTGTCTTCGCGACTCGATTCTCTTGAATAAGCAGATAATTCTTAAGGTTTTTGTTCGTAAAAACTAAACTTTTTAATTTATTTTTAATTTTTTAAACTTTATGAGTAAAATCTCAAATTATAATATTTAATTAAATGAACACAATATTAGCGAAACTCAATCGAAATCTGGAGACAGAAAAATCAGAAAAGATATTGGCTCCGCTGGGACAGCGGAGCCAATATCTTTTCTGATTTTTTTGTCTCCAGATTTCGATTGAGTTTCGCTAATATTGTGTTCATTTAATTAAATATTATACTTTTTAATGTTTAAAGCGGGAGCTGTCAAAACAAGTTAACAATCTCGATAACCATAGATGATTCCTCAATATAATGTGACTGTTTGCAGATTGGGGGAGCATCAGGGCTAATCTCTGGCATCAGCTCAGAATACCTCAGATCGTCCGTGCCCCAATGCATTAGCGGAATCCTGAGTCTCATATTCGGAATCCTTCTTCTACTGGGCATCCAGAAGGTAAGACACTTGTTCAATAATGCTAAGTGCCTCCATTCACGGAGATACTTACAAGATACTCCATCCTCGTGCGCGTATCATACGCGCCGATCGTAAGTACCCCCCGTACGATTTTGCTGGTGCCCGTTCACGGCGCTACGCGGTGGCTGTCGGTTTCCAATCAGTATCACGATACTGACAGTGCTGATCGCACGCGACGCTCCTCATCACTTGTGCCTGATACTTATTCGTTTGACATTTGACAGAAATGGCGTCGGAACATGAAAGTAATGTTAGATTTGTTCTGGAAGTGGAAAAAATGCATTTTTATATAACTATACTTTACCAGAATACGAAAGAAAGGATTAAGACCATTGTTTGCCGGCGACCGAAGTAGATCTTCAATAATCTCATGTCTTTCGTTTGTCCCTTTCTAACGAAATATTGTATTTGCGGTGTGTAGCGGGGAGGCGGGAAGGGAAGATTTCTATGTAGTGGTATTTAGTTGCAGCGCTAGCGAGCAAAATATGGTGTTATAGAGTTTTAAAGAAAAGGGCGCGTAATTATTATGTAACATCATTTTATCGGAGAATACGAGGAATGATCTTTTTGTGTAGTGCCTTGAAATTAACGGAGATATTATATTGTTATAGGAGATACGGGAATCGGATGCATGACGTAAAATTGTAAATAAGTAAAATTGAGCGTTAAACAAAATAAAGCATTTATTTCCATGCCCGAATACTTGCACGAAGACGGTGCAATGCCCCTTTTGTTGATAATATCTATAGCGACACGTCCTATAATATGGGAGACTCCCGACATATTTCGTAATGGTGTTAGTGTGTCCGGTGTCTGGTGTCCCGCGTTTCGACGTGTACACAGTAAAAACGCGAGAAACCACCGAAACAAAATTTTAATTTTATGTCATTATATATTTGCGTCAAGACGAGAAATCACCATTTTGCTTAGTTCATTCAATATTAGCTGAGACATGTATTGTTTGAAGAGCTCCGGAAAAAATAATGATAATATTATACAATTCTGCAAGGAACTCTACGAAACATCTATGTATAAAAATCAATGTATGTTTGCTTGTATGTATGTTTGTTCCATACGCGTTGCTAAACCAATCATCCTATTGCGATTCAATTCTGGGGATTTGATGTGCGCATGCCCGCGATGGTTAATATATATAGTGGTGAAATTTTTTTTTTTATGAATATTAAGAGAATTTTAGAATTTTAGAAATATTATAAGAATTTTAAGAGTCCCAACTGCTCCCATCTGAAGCCAGTGAGATGCCTCACGGCATCCCCAATTGGGGTATGCTGTGAGGCTGAAGGTAGTGGGGAGGGGAAAGAGATCGGGAAGAGGAAGGTGGGGAAGTACCTGGCTATTCAGATCTGGTCACCAAACACGGCTAATGCCATTTCAAGCAACGTTTCAATTCTGAATGGTGGTCTTACATCAGGGCGATACTGAGAGTATCTTCCACTCTGGAACGTGCCGCAAATATACTAGGTATATATGCTTTAAGTGGCACGCAAGCTGTTTGAAAACTGAATGTATCGGGACTGAATTTATGGAATGCGGGAGGAGGGAGGGGAGTTAGCAGGACGGGAGAAGCGGAAGATGGGAGTGGAGAGAGGGAAGACAGAGTGGGAAAAGGTGAGGAGAAGGGTACGAGAGAGAGGAAAGGGAACGGGACGAATGGGAAAGGACACGCAGGGAGAAACAATGTCCTTATTAAGTGACATTGCAACGCATGCCGGGAACTCGCCAGTAAGAAATAAAATATTGTACCTTTAGAAAACTTAAATTCAAAATAATAACAATTCCAATTCTCAGCGAGTTAATTCCAAGGAAAAGTTTATCAATATAATGTCGTAGAAGACGTAGAATATTTTTGGAATAAAAAAAAAAAACGGCAATAAAAACGCCTATAAAAATTTGAGTGTTAATACTCATTTTGGGAGAGAGGTATGGGTGCCGCAGCCCAGGGAACCATTTATTGGATAACAAACACCTCTGCTACAGCTCACACCAATTTCATGGCAGGCCAGATTGGGAAAGACTGGTTGAGGGATACCTTTTGATTTCTCCAGTAGGGCTCTCTCGGAACATCGCCTTTCACCGCACGGGGAGGGATAGAATCATTCGTCCGTCACTCCTGGACACACTGAACCCAGATTCCAACCCACCCCTTCTACCATTTTATTTCCCAGAACATCCTCTCCTTCCTTTCCTAAAAATACCCTCCACTCAGCATCCCCGAAGATGACATAGGCCCTTATAGGGGAGAATTATTTTCTTCTGGGCATGTGTGGAGCTATTGTATAAAAACATAATCTTGTCCTTTGTTAATATGTCAGATTTGAAAGTCAAATAATATGTGTAACTTCACATTCAATTATTCTGTAAAGTTCCAAAATCGGCGTCTCGGAATTTACTATGTATATATATATTTGTTTTCTATACATACGCCTCAGGGATCTCTTTTTACAGCTTTTTTTAACATTTGCTCCACACAGGAGGCCCTGAGGAAAATAAGGGGTCTTTTTAGGAAAGGAAGTTCTGAAAAATAAAAGGTTAAGTATTGCGGATGATTAGGAATCTGTGGGTCAGTGCATCTAGGAGTGACGGATGCAAGAATCCATCCCTACCACTGCGATGCAAGGCGATGTTCAGAGAGAGTACCTACGGCTGGAGACGTCAAAGGGTTTCCCTCAACCATTCTCTCCCGATCCGGCCTGCCATGCAGCTGGTGGGCAGACGCATCCGCCACCAAGACTCGGACAAACCTCACCCCATGAACCCGGGCAACCCTGCTAAGTCACCAAACGTAGCGAACCATTTGGGATGACCTATGGCAGAAGTGTTGGTTATCCAATAAATGGTTTCCGGGGCAGTGGTACGCATACCCGCCTCGCATTCAGTCTAGGTACCTACTTTCATTCTCCTCTGCCAGTTCCCATGCCTCACTGCCATAAATACCTAGGTAGGTAGGTACCCCGATATCGTAGAAAATATTTAAAAAATAAAAGCTGAACTGCAAAAAATGATAATCTTACTACCTACTAAGTAAACACAAATACGTTATATGGTTCTCGATTTTTTCGGTAACGATTCGAAAACGATTCTAAAACAACGAACACCTGCATATTGTCAACAAACAAAGGCATAGATACACCCATTGTTAATGTATGGCGATTGAGTTATGTATGTATTAGTTTGTCTGGCGCGATTTTACTCCTTCCCTCCGACCCGCGCAAGCTACCCCCTACAAGCTGCCCCGTCCGGCTGGCAAATGAGTGGATGAGACAACAACAAAAAACCTAAGTAATTTTACTACAAATCTGCGCGTATCTAAATTCGGTTTTTTACACGAATAAAACTGTTTTCAGTGCAGAATAAAATTTTATCGTATACTTCATCATATTCCTGACTCAGGATGTGAGGAGTTTTTTTTAAATTGCGTCCATATGCCCAGAAAAAAATTCCAAAGGTGCCTCCTAAATTCATGGATAAATCGTCATCTTTTGGGGCCTATATTTTATAATTTAAAGCAAAAATCGAAAATCGGATTCACATCCTAACTGTATAGATGCCTAACTTATCATTTTAAAAAAAGAAAAAAACAATTAATTTGATATTTTAGCCGTAAATCCAAAACAAAATTTTGTATGAAACAGGCCACGCATGCGTTCCTCTTAAGTGGAGAAGGCATGGATTGATGTTGGAAAAAAGTCATATGACTTCGCTTGACAGCGTGTTAACTCCACAGCTGTACGTGAAAAATGATCAAGTTCAGTATATTTCGGATTAGCGCCGTATACGGAGACTAGCATTAAAAAGTAGTATATCAGCAGGGTACTTGTGGTTTCGTCACAATCACGAAGATTGTAAATGAACGGAGGGCCTAACTGTGATAGTTCGAGCTAAGAGACATATATGTACAGCTCTAGTGTAAATATATCAAAGAGGTTATTTTTTTTTTCTTTATTATTTTTTCTTTGTTTTGCTATTTTTACAGAAAAATGTGTCCTTACTGCTTAACCCCGTTCTAAGGACACATTGTTAAGTTTTCTTGTTTGAAATACAAGTAAATACCTATGTTAACATATTACAGAGGAAAATTATGAAGTTAAATCTAAAAGAAAGTATTAATCTTTGTTAGGTTGAAAAATTGTATCTATATTCTTCGATCCTTCGTTGTGCGTAATCCGTATCTTTATGTTTCCATTGAAGTCGGTATATTGATCTATATGTTATCGGTGTATTGTATATTCAACCAAAAGAATTCGGTAGGTAGGTATACCAGCTTGATCAAAAAGTTTTAGGACTGGCCACCGTGTGACGCTGTCAGTTGCCCGATTGGATTTTTTTTTGTTAGGTTTCCACATCTGTAATTGGCACTTCCCTCCAAGTTTCAGTCTTATAGCTTAATATTTGTAAAAGTTACTCTCTACTGAGTACCTCTACCTTTGTGCGTGTTTTTTATTTTTTATAAACCTGAAAATGTCATCAATTTTGCACCACAATAATGCACCGTCGCACAACGCGAACCTTGTCCGTGAGTTTTTGACCAAAAACAACAAGAATACTATCCAACAGCCCTTGAATTCGCCTGATCTGGCTCCCTATGACTTTTTCCTATTCAACAGACTTAAAAAAACCGCTTCGCAAAGCGCGTTACAGCCTTATATTGTTTCTCTAAGGTTACAGAACCCGAGAGAATATCATGAAAAAAATCGCAACCATACGTTAAGATGGGGTTGCACAATCCGAAATATATTTTTAGGTCTTGTTGTTCAATTATACAGGGTGTTAAGGGACGTACTTGACTTACTTTAACCAGTGATTCCTGACATTATTTGGAATAAAAAATGTAAATGAAATTTTGGTCTCCGGTGAAATTTTTGATGTTTTATTTTTATTTTTTTTCTACAATGTTGCTATTTGATAGGAATTTACCAAATTCAAGAGGGTGAATGGTTTTGCCTTGTTCAGTTTTTTTAGCATATACTACGGAATGAAGAGAATAAAAGTTTATTGGAGGAGGTTGAGAAAGAGCTGGTGGGGCACTGTGAGGTCGAAGGCGGGTCAAGTTTCATTGGGCAAGAGGGACTAAACTTCCTTATTGTAGTTGAAGTCAGAATTACAGATTCACTGTCTGAAATGATATGGAAAGCGACCGAAGTAAAAAAAGTTCATAAATATCTGAAAATCAGCAGCCGAAAATAAATCCTGGAAAATCAGGGGGGGAGAAGAATCCTCACTGTAAGTCTTTCATCACGACACAAGGATCATTTTCCGCTTACTATGGTGGTAGTAGAAGATTTTCAAATTTGCAGGTTATTCGTAACTTTATTTATGTTTTTATATCCATTTTTTTGTTTTTATAATTTTTATTTATATCCATTTCCTACCCTCCATGTATCCTTATTTGTTAAAAGTCTGTTTTACTACAAAAGTTTATTTTAATTTTCAGAAACGTTCGGACCGTGTCAATGCTTGGGTTTTCAGCAACCAGATTGGAATTGTCCTGTATATCATCATCGCCATTATTGCTACAATCGCCTTTATGGTGGAAGAAACTATCGCCGTTGGAGTGTTCGTCATGATCTTTTGTGCCATTAACATCGGTAAGATACAATCCATTAACAAACTCATGGATAAATTCAATTCAATTCAATTATTTATTCATTTTAAAACATAACAAAATAAAATTTCAATGCGTTTTAAAAGAGTATTAAGATTTAAAATTTAAACAGGTTTAAGTAATTTATATTTCAATGAAGCACAATCATACTAATAACAACAAAGTTTGTTGTCTGAATTGTGCTTCATTGATATTAAACATATCGATATTCAAAATGATTCTATTTAACAACAAGACAGCTCTCCCGACTGGCATAACCATTGGCAAGTTAGTTTTGCAAGCCGGGAGATAAAACAGTATATGCTGTCGATGACGGTGATAACCATCGGGAACATAGAAACTAATGCTCTCCATGATAGCTGAGTTTTCGAACCTTCCCCGAATCAGTCTGAAGAAATGTGTTACGCATCCCTTCTGACCCGTAGAAGGTTCACTCACACCAAGCATGCCCAAGAGAAAGTCGGTAGGGTAGAGCCACGGATAGTAGCCATACTTCCTCAGGTAAAGAAATCTCAGAAATTTCATTTGAACCCTCTCCAACATGGGGGAATACTTCACTTGGTGTGGGCTCCAAACCACCGACCCACTCTCAAGCCTACTCCTAACCAAAGCATTGTATAGTACTGTGATAACCCGGGTGTCTCTGAAGTTTCTCGCAGTGCGTAGAACGAAACCCAACATTCTCAGTGAAGTACTACACGTCATTATGATATGAGCATGAAAAGTTAACCTACTATCAAACAAAATACCAAGATCTTTCATAGTGGAGACACGTTTTAAATTTAGAGCCCTCATAGTATACCGGTAAAACCAGGTATGATACGCTCTAGTGAAAAAAAGAATGAAACTTTTAGAGATATTGAATTCAATCTGATTCCGTTTACTCCAGTCAACAATTCTATCAATGTCTGATTGGAGTCGAATGCAGTCCTCTAAAGTTTGTATTTCCAAGAAAAGTTTTAGATCATCAGCGAAAAGAAGTGACCTGGAATTCAGAATAATTTCCGTTATATCATTAATAAAAATCAAAAAGAGGAGTGGTCCAAAATTAGAGCCCTGAGGTACTCCTGAGAAAACAAGAAATAATTTTCATAAGAATATTCCATGTGATACAAATTGTTTTCTTTCAGTAAAATAGCTGGCAAAGAATATAAGAAACCGGAAAGAAAAACCTATCGTTGACAATTTATTTAATAAGATATCATGGTTTACGGTATCAAAGGCCTTTGAGAAATCATTGTATGAGCAGCAATCTACTTGGTAGCCTTTAAATAAATTTTTCCCCTACCTCCCACCACCTTTTTCAGGATGAGCTACTCTCTTCAGATATATTTTTTTTGCTTGCACGCACACTTGCTCTCCATTCTTGGTCGTAGGGTGCTTAAACCTGAACCAACATTTTGGATCAGGAAACCTGATCAACGACAAAATGGTCGCAAACAACGCGAAAAGACAAATTAGCCAAAATTAGTCGAATCGATCCGAGTCAGTAAGCGATCTTTGACTAATTCTCCACTAATAATAATTAAAAATAATTATTTAAACGAAGATCTAGGCTACGGTTATTTTTTATCTATCTACTTTAATATGTTGATATCGGACTTATGTCCGCTAAACACCTTACGTATGATAAATACTATACTTCAGTCGGCACTCGGAATCAGACAGAAACTGTTAAGATGTCCAATTAAAATCCCTTTAGAGCACATAAATTACCCGTCGTTAATGAATACTTTAAATATTCCAACATTAGAAAACAGACGAAAAATAAACGATCTAACCTTTTTATTAAAATTATTAAACTCTAAATTCGACAGTTGTGAACTCCTTCAATTAAAAAAATTACATGTACCTACACGAACAACTAGACAAACATTGATATTTTATATACGTACATCTCATTCGAACTGTGATTTACATTCTCCAATACAACGTTTGCATAATCTTGGTAACAAATACTTAAACAATATGGATGTATCTCTATCTCTATCCTTACATCCTTACATATTATAAATTAAAGTCCCCCGCGCCGTCTGTCTGTCTGTTCGCGATAAGCTCGAAAACTTCTAAACGGATTTTCATGCGGTTTTCACCAATAGATAGGGTGTTTTATGAGGAAGGTTTAGGTATGTAATTTGTCAAGGATTTGTGTAAATTGGTTGAAACATAACGATAATTGTTGCAAGTGTCGGAAAAAGTAAAGCCGCCTGGCAGTTTTCATCGAAAACGCTGCCATATCCTTTTGGGATATAACAAAACAATTCATGGTGGGATATTCCTCTTGTATAGATCTACAAAAAAGTCCGCGAAGGCATATATCTATCTTTTACGGATAGCTTACTATACCCATTCTATCTTCCAAAAAAATGGTCACGTACATTGCGGCAATTGAAAAGTTATTGAGACAGATACAGTATTTATTGATCCTTATTAACTTAATACGTTAGTTACCCCAAGCATTTCATGAACACTGTTAAAATCTTTCACACCATCTCCACGTATTATAAATTCCTCCGCGACATCTGTCTGTTTCTTCGCAATTAACTCAAAGACCGCGGTGGTTACAAAGGTTGGATTTTACAAAGTGTTTTATTAGCCACAGCAACGCGTGGCCGAGTCAGCTAGTTTGACAATAATTTGAACTTAGCAAACCTCAAACGCCATGTGTGCCAACTATTTATTTCTACCTATAACATAAACTAATGTGAACAACAATTTTAAACATTACCTACTTTGTGTCAACTCCTATATTTTATGGACTATATTTCGTTTCTTATACTTTTTATATTTAATATAAGCGTTAACAAAATACAGGTAACAAATTTTTATGTAACCTAATTTATTTTTTTTTAAATATATTATGTTACTTGTATTTTGTAAACCCATTCTTTTCACTGTAATTAAAAAAAATGTATTGCATTCTATGTAAAAGCCCTATGGGCGTTTAAATAAATAAACAAATTAAAATAAAAAATATTTAAGCGCATTAAAATTTTACATGAAATCACGCAAATTGACATAGAAATGTGTAGATATGAGTATAGGTAAAAGGATTTAACATTTTTTATTTTATGTAAATATTTGTTGGTCTTCGGTTGAACCTTTGGACGGGTTGTTTCACAGAATTTGAACAATTCATCAAATTTAAGCCGCCGCTACCCGAATTTCACTGATTTCTTACACATCTCCCTTAAACATTTGAAGTTTTTAAGTTATATTTGAAGACTATATCTAGACGTGTTCCATGCCGAAGCGCAAATTATATGAAATTTCCTCGATAGAAAAAAATCGCAAGATATGCTCAAAAAAATATTATAAACACGTCCATTCCACTTATTTTCGATGTTATGTATATGAAAAAAATCGCAGTGTTTCTTTAAATGCTCTTTTATATGTTCCCTACGAGATTTCTGCTCTAATTTAAGCAAGCCGTGTTTTATTATTCACAATTTTCGCTTCGATATTATTGTTTTAAATATTAGCGCTCTCTCTCCAACATTCGTAATTACATGTTTCTCCATCTCTTACTTTTTGGGCGAAGATACGGCGCCTTAATAGTTAATATTCAAATTCTATGAGTCTTATTTAAATTTTGACATTATCCATGTATTATTGTGAAACGACCGGCCTTGAATTTTAGCCTTGAAATTTGAGGAATTATTAAAATTCTATGAAACAACTCATCCTCTTTTCCAAGAATTTTGTCAATGGAGGGCCGATAATAATGATTAATATATAAAATTTTATTTTTTCTTTCAGCCCTCACCTTCTACTTTATCGTGGTGGTGTCCAGCCTTCACAAAGAAATGGTCGCAGGAGGAAACATGGGAGTGTAAATATCCAAATGAGATCAAGCTCATTAGAAATAAATTGTTTCTCCCTGCATGTCCATTCCCATGCGTCCTCGTTCCCTTCCCTTCCTGTGATCCCCTTCCACCTTCTCCGCCTTCCTCCTCCGTCGTCACCCCACCCGCGAACTTACCTACTTCGTTACCCTTCCCCTCCTGCCTGTCCTCTCTGCCGCTAAAATAGAAATACAAAAATTTTCAAACCACTTCGCTCACCACCTGTAGTAATTTTGTTGTATACAAATTTCATAACGCCAGAGCTTACCATTATATATAGAAACACTTTTCTGCTAAAATGTAATGCTCTGTTGAAATTTTGAGTCAATCCATCGAATACTTTCCGAGATTTGCGGACACAAACCTAAATGTTTATATATATAAGGGACACCCTAATCACCTAGCGGTATGGAAAAGACTTAACGACCTATTCTCATACCTACCAATTATATATATAAAATTACATAAAAATCGGTGGAATCGTTTCGGAGGAGTGCCACCACAAACACTGTGACATGAAATATTTATATATATAAAGATAAATTTAATTTAATAAAGCTATCGCATACCTAAAGTGAATTCTTTTTGGTTAAATTTTAATTGATATATTTTTTATTAATTTTGGAGGCAGTTTTTTTATAAATAAATCAAGTTAACTTCGTTGCCTTTTGCACCTACTGTTTATTTATTTACGCCCTAGTGGGCTTTTACAAATATAAGTAATATAATAAGTAATACAGTTGTGTTAGGCCAGTACGAAGTACATAATATATAATGATTAATATGATTGAATTACAAAGATAAATTAAAATTAATCGTAAATTTGTTACTGTAAAAGCCCGTAAATTGGTATGTCTTGGGCTTTACAAGTAAATCTTAGAATTTACTGGAAAATCTTAAGATTTGTTGTGTGTTATTACTAATATGTTATTACTACTAAGCAACAAAAACAGCCCAAAATGTGCAATAAAAATAGCTAAAATATGCCCGAAAATCCATAAAAACCGCCAAAATTTGCAACATGAAATATACAGGAAGTCGTATTTTTAAATATTTTTTTTTATTTTAGTAAGCTATTAGTTCTTAAGGATAACAATCATATTTTCGAAAATATCAATTACAAAATGTATTTAACAATGAAATTTACAATTTACCTTTAAAAACGTATATGACTAAGTACTGTTGTTCTAAATGTTCTGTAGACAAATTGTGTCTACGATTGCCTAATATAATTTTGTAAGCGGAAAAGAAGCGTTCTATTGTGATTACGTTCTACTTCTGATGTGACCGGACAGAATTTAAATTTGGGTGCGATTTTTGAACTTATTGTGCCGGGCAAAATTTCACTTGCCCCGTTGATGATGCTATCAATTTGGCACAAGGGTTCAAACCCTGGGTTATTGTTCAGTAAGTTTTCAAACATTTTTTTCAAAATTCATAAGGCGAATTTTCTTCATAACCCGAGTTGATTCATTCAACGCCAATCCATGAGTTTCAAGCGTTTTTACTAGCGAACTTAGCTATCTGACGTTTATAAAGTCACAATGGGAACTGTAATGTACGGGAATACGGAAGTAAAATAAATGCACATCTGTTCGCAAGGATATTTATTCCGGACTGCCGGTTGTAAGTGGTAACGTTTGCCAATACCTACGCAGTAGGTAGTAAACAACACCACACCTTCACCCCTAAATACTACTATAAGTAACATATCAGTCTAGAACTAAAAAATAATAATAATAATGAGTTATAAATGAACATTTTTAAATCTTGCTTTGGAAAGCGAAAAAAAAAGTATACATGTGTTTATTACGTATAGACAATAAAAGGACATTACTCGTTATGTATGTTAAACCTATCAACGGGACGCCGAACCCGCTCTGGATAGCGGCGACTCACCGTAGTCTCAGTTGAGGCTTGGGGCGGCTCCTCGGGGCTGACGGGTTGAGGCGGGGGCAGCGTTACTACAGTGGTCTCTGTCTCCGAACTCACCCCCCCCCCCCCCCTGGTCTCCGTTTCCGGAAACAGACGGGAACACCAATGAACTCCTCGGTCTTATTTGGTCGATGTGCCTGTTGTATGTTGCCCCATCTAGCCCTGATACTCTTAAATTCCTAGTTCCTACCTTATCCAGCACTTGCACTTCTGCCCATGTCCTGCCTGGACCGAAATCACGGAACCAAACTTTATCACCCGCGGCTACTGCTCGGTTGGCCCCACCTGCCGCCTGGACTTGTCGTTCTTGACCCGCCTCTACTATAGCTGCCCTATCCGGCCTCATTGCATCTACACGGGTACGTAGTGCTCTGCCCTGTAATACTCGTGCCGGTGTCTCCCCCGTAGTGCAATGTTCTGTGTTGTGATAGATTAACAAAAATCGTTGTAATGCTATATTTACGTCTACTTTATCCCGTAAAGCCTTTTTAATGACGTTTTTACAAATTTTAACAGCGTTTTCCGCCGCACCGTTAGACGCCGGATGGTAAGGTGCTGAAAATACGTGGTTTATACCGTTCTCCCGTATAAAGCTTTCAAATTTCTCACTAGTAAAGGGAGGACCATTGTCTGAAACGATTTGACGCGGTAGCCCAAAACGTGCCCATATTTCCCGTAATTTATCAATTGTGACTTCTGCCGTAGTCCGTGTCATGTGACAAATTTCTATCCACTTCGAAGTGGCATCAATGGAAACTAAGTACGTGCGTACCGCAATTTGCAGGAAATCGAGATGAAGCCTCTGCCAAGGGCGTTCCGGCCATCGCCATGGACGCGGAACCGATGCCGGCGTGGCCGCCGCTTCAGCTGCACAAACCTCGCACTCCTTGCATTTTGTCTCTATAGCTTCATCCAAACCTGGCCACCAAACATAGCTCCGTGCGAAACTCTTCGTCTTTACAATGCCCATGTGGCTTTCATGTAACTCCGTCAAAACCTTTGACCTGCAGACTTCTGGCACGACTAACCTATGCCCCCACATTACACATCCTAGTTCTTCATACAATTCTTTTCTTCTATTGAAAAACGGTTTTAACTGATTTATTTCAACGTATTCCGGCCAACCGTATTTAATGTACCCGATGACCCTGCCTAAAATGTTATCGCGCTGTGTTTCCTTTTTTAATACCGCGTGATCCAATAACAAACTATCCTCGGCAAAATGCAAATATGTTTGCTCGACTTGTTCCTGTTCTATCACCCCGCTGTTTTTAACCGGTAATCGTGATAGTCCATCGGCTCCGTTATCCACCGAACGTACGTATTCAATATCGTAATCATATGCAGACAATATTATGGCCCATCGTTGTAACGATGCTAACGCTTCCTTGTGAATTTGTGAATAATTAATTTCGGCGCTATTCAAGGTTCGTGAGGCGTATGCCACCGGGTGTTCCATTTCCCCCTCTGCCCCGCTCTGCGAGATAATCCCTCCCAGTCCCCGCGAAGATGCGTCACATGTTAAAATTAATTGCCTCTCAGGATCGTAATGCGCCAAAACTTCGGTGCTGGTCAATAATGATTTTACTTTTCAAACGCCTTCCTACACGAATTGTCCCATTGCCATTTACACTCCTTTTTAAGCAGTCTATATAAGGGCATTAAAAATAAACTTAATTTTTTTACAAATTTTGCGTAAAAATTGACCATGCCTAAAAATGATCTCAATTCTGACACATTTGTCGGGTCAGCAATGTTTATAATCGCTTCAATTCTTTCTTGGGAAGTACTGATTCCCGTTTTATCAGCAATAAACCCTAAATATGATACCCGGTCTGCAAAAAAAACACATTTATTTTGTTTCACGCGCAACCCTTTTTTCTGTAAAACATCTAGAACCGAATATAATGACTCATTATGCTCCTGAGGAGTTTTTCCAGTTATCAAAATATCGTCTATAAAAACGGAAACGTTCGGTATCCCTTTAAACAAATTTTCCATATATCTCTGAAAAATCCCTGGGCTAGATGCTAAACCGTACACCAATCTATTATACTTAAACAACCCGAGATGAGTGTTAATTACCGTAAATTTTTTTGATTCTTCATCTAATTCAATCTGATTGTAGGCGGTCGATAAATCAATTTTCGAGAAATAAATTCCTCCGTTTAAACCTGCTAATAACTCGTCAATCTTGGGTAAAGGATGCCTATCGACCAATAAGACCGGGTTCAAAGTAATTTTGAAATCAGCACAAACCCTTAAAGAGCCATCCTTCTTACAAACGGGTACCAGGGGGGTAGCCCATTCTGATGTCTCCACCTGTTCAATTACGCCCGCTGTCAGCATCGCCTTAAGTTCTGAGGTAACGCGCTCACGTAGCGCGAACGGGAGCGGTCTAGCGCGACAGAAGACTGGCTTCGCGCCCGGCTGTACATGTAATTTCGCACGCCCGCCGGTGAAACGCCCCAAGCCTCCTCTGAACACATCTTTATACCTAGAAAAATCGAAAATATTTTTTTGATTATTCTTAATTAAATAATTGTCATATTCTAAAAGTGGAATATTTATTTTTAATTCGGCAAGCCACTGTCTCCCCAATAAATTAGTAATGCCGCCATCAATTACATAAAGATCTAAATTTTTTTTTATTCCGTTACATTTAACATGTGGTTGAAAAACACCAATTGGCTGTATTTTAGAACCATTATAAAATCTAAGAGAGAGATTACATTTCTTAATAGGCAAACTCCTGAACAAACGTTCATATGTTACTTTATTAATACACGAAATGGCACTTCCCGTGTCAATCTCCATAATCAGCGGTTTATCCTCTATAATGATTTCTTTACGTACCGAGTGACACGATTGCAGGGACAATTGGAGGATCTCTTCTTCATCTTCTTCGTTTTCTTTGACGAAGTACTGGTTCTTTACTCGAGCATTCCTTCCTTGTTCCACAGCTCTCCTCGAATCTCGCACTCTTAAACGCCTCTCGGTGCGGCCTTCCTCTGTTGCCCGCCGCCCATCCTGGTCTCGCTTAGGGCAAACACGCCTCAAGTGGCCCTCCTGCTTACACCAGCTGCAGATGTAGGTCTTGAATCTGCATCTGACCTCTTCGTGGTTCTGGCCTCCGCATATCCGACAGCTGCTCCTGCCTGCGGTACCCTGTCTCTTCCCCGCTGAGTTCCTGATCTGCGTCTCCGCTAGAGCATGTACCGCCCCTAGCCCCGCTATTCCTTCCTTACTTCCTGCAGCCAGCACCTCTGCGCCCTCCACGTCCGCTGCGTTCTTCTCTGCCGCTTCCAAAGCGCTTGCTAATGAAACGGCTTTAGCATAAGTGAGCGTCTCCTCAGCAAAAAGGCGTTGTCGAATCACATCGCTGCGAAGTCCGCACACCAACTGATCTCGCAAATTCTCGTCTAGTTTCTCCTCGAATTCACAAAATCTTGCGTATTTCCTCAGTGTCGCCACATATTGTGAAATGGATTCCTCCCGCTGCTGCCTGGTTTGTCGAAACTTGTATCTCTCCGCCATCACTGACGGTTTTGGCTGAAGATGATCATGCATAATTTTTTTCAGGTCTTCATATTTCATTTCAGTTGGTCTCACCGGGCTACATAAGTTGACCATAAGTTCATATGCAATATCGCCCACCACTGAAATTAATGTGGGTACTTTTAAATCTTGGACCGTTTTATTAACCAAAAAACTGCTTTCTAATCTTTCACAGTAAGTGGTCCAATTACCGTTGATCACATCATATTCACTGAACTTAGCCATCGTTGTTCACTATTATCACAATCGACGTATTTTTTAACAAAATTTATCCTCGTCGCCAATGTAATGTACGGGAATACTGAGGTAAAATAAATGCACATCTGGTCGCAAGGATATTTATTCCGGACTGCCGGTTGTAAGTGGTAACGTTTGCCAATACCTACGCAGTAGGTAGTAAACAACACCACAGGAACGATGAACGAGATCGAGCGTAAATATGCAAGATCCATAGACATCAGAATTCAATAGACCAGAAGATACAGACGAGGGGGTAAAACCAAACTATGAAGGGGGAAGAGGGGAAAGATGACTGTGATTCGTTATACAATCAATCTGACAGTAAATAGGCATCTCGCATTACAATATCACCATTTAGTTCATAAAAGCAAAATCTGCTTTGAATGAATAGACCTTTTTACATGGGAGCGCGAATTGCTTGCCACGATAATAACATATTTGCTAAGGCCAAATGCTCGCCGCAAAAAGACTCGCCCCAATACACATAGCAATATTTTGTTGCCGTGTTTAGTTAAAACACTATTACAAATGTTTCATAATTTACTTACCCCTATAACCAGCGACGAGAATACTGGAGAACCGCCCACATTCGCTATGTCTATATAATATGTACCTATGGTGTTTTTGGCGTGATATTTCGTAAAACGTATAGACGTTACTTTCGCGCTGGTCACTACAAGAATGATGACGTCACATATTTTAGATTCTCTCCCCTCCCCATGGAGCGAGCTGGCGCCAAGGCGGAGCTTATAGCCGGTTCCATGGGGAGGGGGAAATATTACGTTTTTATCACTTAGGGCAGGTCCAGATATATTCATATGTCCGTGGCAAGATCTCAATTTTTTTGCTAAAATATGCAACTACCGCCGAAAAGGGTCTAAATATGCAAATGCATTTGCAAATATGCTTAATCCGGTAATATAATCCGGTCTTTAGTTATTAGTTCATTTCAAATGTCCGGTATTTAGTTCATTTCAAATGTCATTCAATAAAAAATATATTTTTATTGTAGTTATTAGAATTGTATTAAAAACTGGGTTACTTTCAAACGTGTCAAAAATAACAAAACAATGAAACAGTTTACAGTCTGTCAAATAAGAGTAGAAAACATAGGAGGGCGCCACTGTAGTTCAAATGACAATACTAAAAATATAACACATGGTGATAACGTAAAGCTGTGTAACCTACGTTTTTGTAAAAATTCAAAAACACTAAAAGTAGGAAAAATATTTTATTATTGCAATTTCGATATCCACTGATCTCAAAATTAGAATTGCATATACTTAGTTATATTATACCGTTGCAACTTTGTGTTAATATAATGAAGAATAACGATATTAAGTATAGTAAAATAAAAAGCACAGTTAGAAACCGGACTTTCAAATCATGTCTCTAATTTTAGATCTAAATCAGATCATTCAGATCTAAAAGTAGTGTAACTGAACTCACCATTTCTTCGGTTCTACCTACTGTTAAATTAAAATTTGTTACATAAAATTAAAACAATTCACTTTGTAAAAAGACATTTAATCAAATTTATGTCTTAAGTGGGTAGCTTAAGAACAGTGCGTCTTCGTTTTTTTTTTCTTTAAGAACAAAAAAATGTTTTTAAAATTTCATTTACACTGTTTTGTATTTTGCAGTGTCATTGCTCATTAAATGAATATTAGACAGTTAAATTGGTGTTACCAAATTAACTGTCATTGGTGTTTTTATATTTCCTACTATTAATTGACAGACTCTAAATTTACGTTAAAATTTTATGTAGTGAAAAGATGTATTTTCTTAAATTCTTCCTTAACTGGATCGTTTTAAGATTTTCAGGGCCAAAAGCATTTTCGTTATTTGTTTTGGGGGTGTTATGCCGTGTTGCGCTACCTCCTTCTTTTGCCAACGTTTCGGACATCGTTGCAGTATCCATCATCAGGGCAGATCCGGCAGATCCGGTAGATGTGACCTTCCTTAACTATTTTATTGGTGTCATAAATTGCACATATTTTAAATATGTGACTTACGGAATATGATATAATGTGAAAGCATTTAAAACTTCATAAGAGCATTTAAAACTAATTTAAAAATATAAATTGAGGGGCTGGATGCAATAACAACACCCGCTAATTCCGGGGTGCAGACATGCAGGTGCATTATGATGCACAATTAGATGAAAACACACTGTAACATTATGCGCACAAGCTGTTTTAGCTCCATCGCCTTTTTTGACTCTCAATCCATTCTTTATTTCTGAGTCAATATTATTTAAGTATATAGTTTTCATGCAGGCAACTCTATTAATGGAGTACTGAACGCCGTTGGCGCCAACAAAAAAACTGTCCAAAGAAGCGAAGTTAGCAGTCCATAATGCAGTGCTGGTACCTACCCTGATGCATGGCAGTGAGGCATGGAACTGGCAGAGGAAGAATGAAAGTAGGCTGAATGCTGTAGAAATGAGATCACTGAGGCATTTGTATGTTAAAACCATGTACGATCGTGAGAGAAATGTGGAGATTCGCGAAGAATGCAAGGCTGATGTAAGCGTAATGAGTAAGATTAAGAAAGCGCCGCTCAGATGGTTTGGCATGATGAATTGTTTACAATTTGGGGGCGGGAATGGGTACCGCCGCCCCGGGAACCTTTATTGGATAACCAACACCTCTGCCATAGGTCACCCCAAGTGGTTCGCTACGTTTGGTGATTTAGCAGGGGTGCCCGGGTTGGTGGGGTGAGGTTTGTCTCGGTCTTGGAGGCGGATGACCAGGACACACTGAACCCCAAATTCCTACCCACACCTAAAAACCTTTTCCTTCCCAGAACTCTCCTCTCCTTTCTTTCCTTAGAGTAACCCTCCATGCAGCATCCCCAAAGATGACATAGGCCCTGAGGGAAGTTATTTTCCTCAGGGCCTCCTGTGTGGAACTCACGTAAAAAAAGGAGAATATATGACGCAAATATGAATGGTAAAGTCGGGGACGCCCAAGCAAGACATGGCACGACCAAGTGAATTAGATACTTGAGTCGGGCCATGTAAAGAGTCTGAATAATAGAAGAGCATGTATGAAACGACGTATGAATGTTAGGGAGGCAAGGAGTGTGTGCCAAAATCGAGTTGTTTAGCGGTCTGTCCTCTCTGCCTACCCCTGCGAGGAAACGGCCTGATGGTTAGTTAGTTAGTTTTTTTTTTACATTAGCTCCACACAGGAGGCTCTGAGGAAAATAATTTCCCTCAGGGCCTATGTCATCTTAGGAGATGCTGTGTGGAGAGTTTTTTAAGGAAAGGAAGGAGAGGAATTTCTGGGAAGGAAAAAGGTACGAGGGATGGGTAAGAAACTGGGGGTCAGTGAGTCCAGAAGTGACGGACGTATGAATCCATCTCTTCAACTGTATTGCAAGGCGATGAATAGAGTGATTCTGGCCTGGAAAGGATAAAAGACCTCCCTCAAGCAGTCTCTCTCAATCCTGTCCACCACGCAGCAGGTGAGCAGACACATCGGCCGCGAAGACCTGGACAAACCTCACCCGCATGAACCCAGGCACCCCTGCTAAGTCACCAAACGTAGCGAACCACTTGAGGTGACCTATGGCAGAGGTGTTGGTTATCCAATAAATGGTTCCCGGGGCGGCGGTACCCATACCCGCCTCCCAAAGAAGTTAGTTTTATACAGAAACCCAAACGTGTACACACTGGCTGCAAGTCAATATTGCCATTTTTTACATTAACACATGAAGTTTTGAAGAAACCATTTTCTTCCGGGGGCATATGTCATCTTTGGGGATTCTGTGCGGAGGATCTTTAGATCAGGGTGGGAGAGGTAGTTTTGGGAAAGAAGGGGGTACGACGGGGTTGGTAGGAATCTGGGGATCATTGTGTCCAGGAGTGACGGACGTACGAATCCATCCCCCCACTCCGACGCAAGCCGTTAGGGTCGAGAGTGTCCGACTGGAGACCGTCAAAGGGTCTCGCTCATCCGGCCTCTCCAGATAAACCCGGGTATCCCTGCTAAGTCGCCAAAGGTAGCGAACCTCTTGGGTTGACCTATTGCAGAAGAATCCAATGAATGGTTCCCGTGGCGGCGGTACCCATATCCGCCTCCCAGTTATCTTGAACACATTATACTCAAAACTACAATTTCCATCGTAAGTTAATTACATCCAGCTCCTTAATCTACTTTTAAATTTTAATTTTAAAACTGTTAATCCATGACTGTTATAATTATAGTGTTAATTTTTAATAAAATGTTTAAAAAATTTATTATGACAATAATTATTAAAATTTAAAAAAAAATTATTATGACAATAATTGATTTTCACTAAGGAAAAACCCGTTTTTAGAGATTCCGTGTCTAATCGGAGTTTCTTCTTGGAAAAATAAATTTATTTATGGTGTTTATGTTTATGGTTTTTTTCGCAATAGGAAAAATCAAATTTTACATCCAAACTTTTAAACTTACTTTTTGAGATATATACATATATTATATTTTTGATGTATATTGATTATTGATATATATATATATATACATTTTTCAGAAATATATCATAATAATAATAATATTTTGATTACTTGTATAGTGCATTTTTTGTGAAAAATCACCTCAAGTGTGCTGTTTTTAGATATTAGACGTTGTAAAAGTTACTCTTAACAAGTATTACCTGTAAACCAAATCAAATATTCTGTCGATTTTAAAAATTGTGTGCATGTTATACAACTATTTGTATTTATGTTACACTAAATATTGTGTGTGCTGAATAATATTATTAAAATACAAATTTTTAACGTTTTTTACTCACCTTCTTCCCCTCTCCAACTCCCCGCTCTATCTAGCCTCAACAAAAATTTTCATTACAAAAGCCAGCAGACCAAAAGAGATTTGACCGTATCTTGAGATTTATTATCAAACATTGGTGGTCCACACTTATATTTTATTCTAATTCTCAAATGTTTCGTGGCATGACTTTCTTACTTCGCAAAACTTACGGCCATTGTTCCCAATCCTACTGAAATTTTGGCTAAACACTCCTCAAATGCACAAATACACTCTTCCCAACGCAACTCTCCGACCAACGGGTGAATCGAGCGTTAGTGCCTCCGTTCACGGAGATACTTACAAGATACTCGATCCTCGTGTGCGTATCATACGCACCGATCGTAAGTACCCCCCGTACGATTTTGCTGGTGCCCCTTCACGGCGCTACGCGGTGGCTGTCGGTTTCCAATCAGTATCACGATACCGACAGTGCTGATCGCACGCGACGCTCGCATCATTTGTGTCCGATACTTATTCGTTTGACGTTTGACAGAAATGGCGTCGGAACATGAAAGTAATGTTAGATTTGTTGTGGAAGTGGAAAAAATGCATGTTTACATAACTATACTTTACCAGAATACGTAAGAAAGGATTTAGTGGAGAAGGCATGGATTGATGTTGGAAAAAAAGTCATATGACATCGCATGACAGCGTGTTCACTCCACGGCTGCACGTGTAAAATGACCAAGTTCTGTTCATTTCGGATAGCGCCGTGTACGGATACTAGCATTAAAAAGTGGTATATCAGCAGGGTACTTGTGGTTTCGTCACAATTACGTAGATTGTAAGTATCTCCATGAACGGAGGGCCTTACTATTAGCTGATCGGAGAAGATTGATCGGTCAAAATTTTGGAAGCAACGATCGTTAGTGTGTTAGGAACTTCCTATGTTCTATGTAACTTTGATTCTCCATAACTGTCTTATTTTCACAGTCCGCTATTTATGTTTTCAGTTAGTAACTAAAGTACGTTTCTTTGTTTTAAATTAACCCCATACAGGATACCCTGAGGAAAATAATATTCTTTAAGGCTTGTTCGGATTTGGCTGGTTGTTTAGATGGGTGGCTAGCAACTCGCCACTTGATTGACCAAAAAGCATTAACATCGGTCGAGTACATTAGTGAGAGGCGCATTGCAAGATAGATAAATAAGCTAATTGTAATGGTTATTTTAGAAGAGGTTGTTGAAGATATTAGTAAGTTGAAAGTTAAGAAACTATGGATACGAAATGGAAGAACAACAGAAAAAAACGAGGAGCACGTTAAAGCCAGAAAAACCAAAGAAGTGCTAATAGAAGCCAGAACTTGTATTCAGATCCTAGTGTAGACGGAAATTAACGAGAAGGAGTAAAGAAGAGGCAAAACGATGCGATAATGGGCAGGAAGAGACCAAAGGAGGCAAGAGATCAGAAAGCAACACCCAACCAATAAAGATCAATTAAGCTCTGCATAAGGTCGCAAGAAATACCAAGAGGAGTCGGGAGGGAGCGGGAAGAGATGGAAGGAGGCAGGAGGAGACAGGAAGGGATTCGAAGAGACGCTAAGATGCAGAATGATGGATCCGGGGCGGGCCAGCGATGGGAGAGGGTTTGGAGAAAGATATAATGAAAGCAAAGATGATTTAAGAAGACCAAGAAGGGCCAACATTAGACGATAAGGAAAAAGGAGTAGCAAGCAGAGCCAAAAAGAGATGAGAAGATTCAAGAAGAGCCAAAAAGAGACGAGAACATCCAAGAAAAAGCAAGAAGAGAAGAGATAATCAGAGACCATGCAAACCTATACAAGAAGAGATAAGACGAGACGAGAAAATCTAAGATGATACGAGAACATCCAAGAAGAAGCAAGAAAAGCTAAGAAGTGACAATAATAGACAAGAAGAGAAAATAAGATGCAAGGAGAGTCAAGAAGAGCCGAGAAGAGCCGAGAAGAGATTAGAAGATCCCAAAAAACAAGAAGAAGCAAGAAGAGACAAAAAAGGGACATTAGAGGCTGCCCACCACTTTTCCACGGCGTTCTAAGGAAAAATATGGTTTCCTCCTTCACCGTACTCGTCAGGACTCTAATTTTTATTTATAAAGAAGCTATTTTTTATTTAAAATGACTCTAGACCCCCAATGCCCGGGCATACATTGTTAGCTGGCAGTATGCTAGTGCGTACATGTTGTTAGTTATTAGTTAGAAGAAGGGACAAGGAAAGCTAAGAAGAGATAAGAAGAGTCAAGGAGAGTCCAGAAGATCTAAAAAGAGGCAAAAAGATACAAGAAGAGACAAGAAGAGCCAAAAAGAGATTAGAAGATCCTAGAAGAAGCTTAAAGAGCCAAGAAGAGGTAAGAGACAAGATCCAAGAAGAGACAAGAATAGCCAGAAATAGACAAGAAGAGCCGAGAAGAGGCAAGAAGAAGGAAGATGAAAACAAAGGGAAAAAAATATAACGTTCAATTCTTTTCTTCATTCTTGCCCATCTTAAATTCCAATATTGGCTTATTTATTAGGTTGCCATCAAAGATATATGAATATCTTTGGTTGCCATGTATACGATACGTTGATTAAACTCCAACCTCCTTCTTATCCTCGAACACATGTTCCACGTCCCAACAAATCAGTGCCCCTGGTGTACCGGTCTCAATGGGACAGGAGTGTACCTGGCTGGAGTCGTACAATTGTATCGTATCGTATCGCATATAATAGTTTTTTTTAGCTTCGCCATCTTCCCCTCCCTACTCCCTTCACCCTCACAATATTACCCAGTGAATGTCAATTGTACCACTGACTGTAACAGATTGTTGAGGTATATGAGTTAATTATCTGTAAATTATATGATTGATATATTCATTAATAATTATTTGATATGTGGCCAGCTTGTATTAACTGTAAAAGTAGAGCACGTAAAATGACATTTGTATTGATCTCAATAAAATATGGAAATTATATTAATATATAAAGTTTAATTCAATCTCGGGCGTCTACGGAATCCTCTAGTATGAAATTAACCGTCAGCCAAATAATGTTACATATGTAAAAATTGGAAGTTACGTTATGTGCGTGCGATGCGTGATTAAAACAACAATAAGGGCGCCATTGTATTTTAGAGTTAAACACAACTAATTAATAGCTAGAAGTTAAATTGGTAACCTAATAAACTACTATGAAAAGAAAAAGTTACGTTCCAAAGCGCCATCTTGTAGATTGTAGATGATTTTGACAGTCATTGCAGCGTGCTTCCTCGTGGCTTAGCTTTTTCGTACTCATAAATATACCAATCCCTAGACTAGATCGATATCTTCGGGCCTTTTCTATGGGACAAATGTTGACAACAACTTCACCACGGAAAAACAAACCCGATCTTGGTAGAGGGAGTTTAAGGCCATTTGTCATAGACAATGGCACAAGGCCTGTCATAGACAATACACCCGACCTATTTCATTAGCCCAATAAATTATTTTTAAAAAAATTGCAAAGCAAAAAAATGTAAAAACTTTTCCCCGGGACAACAAGGTTCCGTGTGACAAAGATGGTTCTGAGGAAATGAGATTTACATAGTTTTTTACAGCTCATTTTCTCAGGAGGGAGCTTTGTAAGATGGAAACCTGTTATCCCGAGGAGATGAAAAATCAATAAATTAGAAAAATGAAAAACTCACAGGTGCATGTTTTAAATATTTTTTTGTTTTCAAAAAGATGTTATGAAGCGATTTTATTTATCGTGTAGTTAGGTACTATTTTTATTGGATTTTAGTTGAGTATGTTGGCAGGGCTGGAGAGTTTTTGTTCGGCGGGCGGTAGGCGGCGTGGGTTTCCGTTTCCGGACTCTCGTTTGGGCAGTGATTGTGTGCGCGTCGCTGTTCAAATAACGGTCAGTTAAAATTTAAGTTTTTTGAATAACGTGAGTTGAATCCGAGTGGTTGGCATCGGCATCGGCATTCGGCGTTTTTATATGTAAAGATCAGAAGATTCACCCGCGTAAAATGCGAGTTCTCGCTTTGGGCAAAAAGTAGCCCACGAGTGGAATGGCGTTTGACAGTGAAACGTTATTGTACATCAATATCCGAGACATCGGTTTTAATAATAATACGCCCCGCCCGTGATTGCTTGCAGCGCATTTACCGAATTCCCCTCCGGGGTTTATTTATGGATTTAACGCGGAAACCCGCCGAGTCGAACAAACGCTCCGTCGCCATTGCTGATAAGCTTTCCTTTCATTATTTGAGGAGAGTCGGAGGTACTCTCTCCTTTCTCCGAGAGTCCAGGACGATCATCCCTTCTATGCGATCGCTGTTGAGGTCACTTGTCCAAGCTGATCCGCAGAGATTAGGACTTCCTTTGTCATCAGGAGGAAGCTATGATGGCACACGACATCGGGAGCACGGCGACAGAAAATTTATCTAGAATAGCTAGGCTAGCATAGTATACGCAAATGGTCCCGGGGTGAGTCCTTACCTATTATTTTTGTAATGTTTATCAGCACAATACAGTGTTCATATTATCTACCCTACCACTTGTTTTATTGTAGAGAATCCCTGTACAAGCCTTTTCAGGAATGCTATAACATGAATGGCCCATGCTCTGAGATTGAGTATCGTGTCCACCGCATTTTGACATACTCTGACATGTAGTCTGAGTTTGGCGTCCAAGATTTTCAGTGAAGGAAATCAAAGTTAACTTGCGGATCACCCGTGCCTGTCAATGGCCCACAATTACATGATGACATAGTCATGGCCTCTTGTAACATACACTGTAACTGTTAAGTGAAATACTATAACAATAATTACAGTACTGTTCACACGCATAATATTCTGTTTTGCAAAAAAACAAAATTTAAAGAGTTTTACCTAAAGTTATAGTGTAAATTCCGTTCCTTGAAGAATTAAAATATTAAAGTCTGCATAGCGCATTGTTTAGTTCAAGATTAACAATCAAATAATAATAATAAAAGAGCAGATTGCGAAAATAATACCTCGAACTAACGACATATTAGGAACCATCGCCCAAATGGCAGTAAAAATGGCAAACCTTGAGGACGAATTAACGGCTCTAAAAAGTGCAACTCCAAATGAATGCTCCCCACAAGCCCAAACCCAAACTGTGTGCGAAATCCTAGCGGAAATGAAAGAACAAAGTAACCGAGATAAAAATATTATTATTCACAATATTCCTGAGAATATATCATTATCTCAGACTAAATCAATAAATAGTGAATTCGCATCAGTTAAGAAAATTATCTCCGATATGGATGCCTCAACAACAAACCTTAACTTAAAAATCTACAGATTGGGTATTCCGAAAATTGACAAACCCAGAAGTGTAAAAGTTGAATTTCCGGAAGCCAAATGGCCGAAAATTCTTCTAAAAAAGAAAAACACTCCGAAAAAAAATATCCGAATTTACCAAGACCAGTCTTTTCTACAACGGAAACAGTTGACAGATTTAAGAGAAGAACTAGAAAAAAGGAAGTCTTCTGGTGAAACGGGCATTATAATTAAATACCTAAATAACAATCTCACAATCGTTAAAATGCACCCAAAAAACTAAACACTAAAATGTTAATACATCATCAAAATGTAGGAGGACTACAAACAAAATTACAGGATCTGAAATCACACTTACCTACTTTAAACCACGACTCTAACGCCCTCACTGACACTTCAGAATTGGGATTCTTTAATCATACCCAGAATCTTTCTGTTCATCATAATACTGCAGAAAAACTAAAAAACCACATAAGAATTAAAAATATATCATGCCACAAACATCCGAGCACATCAAAAGAAAAAACCTCAATGTCCTTTATATACCTAAATGTGAGAAGCTTGAAAGGTAAACTAGATGACATCAAATGCCTACTAAAATCTACGAAATCGAACTTCAACATTATCCTACTGTGTGAGACCTGGCTCAAAGAAGCGGACCTAAAGTACGTCAACCTAGGAGGATACAAACACGAAGCATCTTGCCGGCCGCAGGGAGCTGGAGGCGGAGTCTCTATATTTATAAAAGATTCTTTGGAATACAATGTGATTAATAACACTAGTGACCCCGACAACAACTTTCTATGGCTTCATGTAAATAAGCTTAATCTAAAAATAGGTTTAGTGTATAAAAAACCAAATACTGTTTTCAAAGACTTCCTGGAAACACCATCCTCTCATCTAGGATCATATAAAAGAGGTATTGTATTTGGAGACTTCAACATAAATCTGCTTGACTCAGCCAATACACATACTTGTAAATATATGAACACAATTAGATTTAATAATTACACTATTTTGAACAAAATAAACAAAAAACACGCCACACGCATCACAGAAAATACAAACACAATCATAGATCATATACTCACAGATACAAAACTATCATACTCACTAAGGAACTGTGATAATTCCATTTCTGATCACAATATACTACTCCTTGACGTAATTCACACATATTGAAACGTTGGACGCCACTGAAACGTATCATGTTCGTATAAAATGTAACCTTGCGGCAGAGCAGAGACCAGGGCTCAGGATAGTGGGCCAAGTAGTTATCTGTCATGTAGGTAGGGTTTTCAGTCAAATAAAAGAAGAGGAACTTTATAAAAATGTATTGAATCCAAACCAAAAAGCAACAAGGAAGTGTACAAACTTCATACCAAGGTAACAAAAGGAAATATAAAAAAATACACATACCAGATGGACTCCTAATGGACACGCTAAACTAACTATACGGAAATAACCCCGGTAGACGAACGCGATCTTGCTTCGCAGTGAGAAAACACGAGACGGGACGGGAACTCCAGTCTTCCCATATGGGAACGGCGCGGAATCCAGAGCACCAAGGTCGTCCTTTTAATTGGGCAGGAGCCCGCTATACCTCCAAGGAGCGCATTCAGCCACGGGCCATCTCGACGAACTCCAATCAAAAGGCACGTGGCCCCCAACAGTATCCAAGTCTGGCGTATTACGGTTAGCAGACCGTGACTTTGCGACGCGGGGTCGTGAAGGCATATTATAGTAGCCAACACCAGGACCAATTCACTTCACGATTGCTTTTCCAGAAATAATTCCACAAAACGGCCAACCAGCCACATCGGAAAAAAGTGGGACTTTCACGTCATCCACTATAAATAACTCGTACACGAACCTCGCGTGTTACGTAAAAACACCCCGCGTTCTTTTAGGTTTAAAATCGACTTAGATTCTCATGATTAAACGTAAATTTAAACACCAGGATGGTGAGTGACCAATTTCCGACCCAACTGCCCAAGTTGATCGGAAGGAAGTGACCATAAACAAAAAGGAAACTCTCTCTTTTCCAAAAATTACCAGTGTCCAAAAAAAACACCATAGACAAAATAACCACCTAAGCAAGAACTGCATTAGTCACATAATTATTTATGTGACAATTCCCCCCTTCCCACGAAAATGTTTGCCCTCAAACATGAAAAACTAAGTCCACAAACTAACTAAACTATGAGTCCATCAGGTATCTAGAAAAATGATAACAAAAACATTAATTAGTAATTAAAACAACAACTTAGAACTAAATTTCTTAAAAGGTAAATCTCTTAAAATTAAATTTCTTAATAATAAAGAACAAACAAGAAAAGAAAGGCACGAAAACAAGGAGTCAACCATCATCTACTAAATTAAACAAAGTTTTGAATTTACTTTTAAAAAAAAAGGAGATCTGTTGTTTTCGTGTCAATTTAACAAGATTTATATTTATAAAATACTAAACATTTTATATTTTAAGAAAAAACACAACCAAATAAATTGTAGAAAAGAAAAAAAAAATTTGATCACTTTTCCTTATACAGGAAATAAAGGCCAATTTGGCTTCACTTTTTAGGGTTAAACAGCCCTCACTTGCACTGAATTTACGCTATATTTGAATAGCAAAAAAAGTAACCTATCTAACTAAGTCCATCCGGTTTAACATTCTTAAGATAAAACTTAAAAATAAACAAATACTTAAAATTAAAGAAGCCTAAATTATGAAAATAACTATATAGATATACATTTTTCAATCAGAACAATGGAGTTCAATGTTGGCAAAACTAGGACACAAGAAAATACTTTTCTGTGTTATAAGTAATATAGAATCAGTATACAAACTGTCTATCAGACGTGGGCAGAGTAGGGATCTTACATTGGATCATCTAACTGTCATTATTGAACCAGGATTTACAATTCCGAAGAAATACCTATATGTAAAAAGGTCGTCAAACTAGAATAATATTTAAATTATCCAATTTTCAAAAATCAAATCAGGTCAGGTTTTATAAAACAATAAATACCTGCCAATCAAGGTGGTCAGATTAGGATTTACATAACACAATACCTATCTATCAGATCATGACAAAAGTCAATTGGTACTTAACAGCAAAACAGAAAGTTAAGCTCGCAGCTTAGGATATCCAAAAATCCATTAAACAACCTGCATCAAAAACTCAAAAGAGTGACATTGTTTGTAAAAAAAATGAGACCACGGTAATACCCAAGCTGGCATCCCTTAAAAAAACACTCTACGTGTGCACAAAAGTCAGCATTTCTTGTACAAACAAAACAAAATGTGTGATCAACTATGGCTTTCAGTGAGTTGACACTATTCGAGGTGTGATCAATTCAAAATTTTAATGAATGACACTAGTAATACTTAATTTAAAGTTTAATAATGATACTAACAGTAAGATATTAATGTTTATATTATTTAGAGTTAAAACTATACAGAACACACTTTCCTGTATTAGAGGCAAAGCGATAATTCCAAAGGAATTAATTATTAGTTAAGCATGCCAAAGCAGTACTTTCCTTGTTAGAGACAGAAACAACTTTCTGATGAACTAAGATTTATATAAAGAACTTATAGGAAAGCTAAACAATACTTAAACTTATGAATACTTAACTATCAATAGTATAATTAACAGAACTTTTGTGCATCAGAAAGTAGTTTAAGTCTCCGAAACACAAAATTCCAAGATATTTCTTCTCAAGTTCCCTGGAGGTTCTATGGGCTATGGGCAATAAAAGAGCCTCCAGTGGACTGAAGAAAGAAGGGCATAAACTTAAAAATAATAGCATTACAACTAAATCCGTTAAACAGATGGAACAAGGTATGAAATCAGTGTGTGTGTACTTATGTGAACAAGTATATTATTACCAAAATAATCATACGTTTAATAATACAAAAAAAAACTCGAAACTAGTGCATGTTATTATTAACAGAAAAGCATATTAACGGAGGAAAGAAAGACTTAACTAACAAAATTTGGGCGCCAGTGACCACAAGGATCACATTCCAGTTTACCGAGGGTAAATAAACGGTTTATCGTCAATGAACTAGAATTAAGTGTCTGTACTGAGCACAAGATTTGGAGGTACCAAACTCCAAAGCATGAGACCAGAACAATCACAAAAGAAACAAATGTAATTAAATGAAGCAGTATGAAGGTTTGGTATTCCCTCATGCCACCGCATAGAAAAGAAAATATTTAAAAAAAACTTAATAGTTTTTAATATATCTAATTATATGAAGGTAGTATTATTCTAATACTAATATATGCATAGTATTAATTATAAAAATAAGTATACCTATAAATAAATATAGCTAACTATGTATAAACGACTACTTATAAATACCCATAAATAAACTAGGATTTTAATCAAAATATACTTATGAGGTCTAAAATCCTCGCCAAAATTTGACATTAAAATATATGCGTCCATATTGTGTAACTGACGACGAACTTCTGTCATCCTTGTGCACAGAACGCAAAAGATCGTCGGTTATTTATGATAAATGTCTAACCATGTAAATAAAAATTTTAATTTAATTTATAATTAAATTATTATTCTCAAATAATTATATGAAATTAAAGGTAATAATAGGATTAACCAAACTGTTATAATTAATTATTTATTTGTAACACGTCAATTACCAAACACCCTGTACGTATGAACTCGATAAATAGTCATTGATTTTCAATAGCGACAAAGCCATTTATAATGTATTTAAAATCACCTTAGAATGCAGTAAATATTTTAAAATAATAATTATTTTTATAACATACGTTCCACGAACTCCCTTTATATGTATGAAGGTATAAACGGACACAAATGCGAACAAGAATAGTGCCGTTACTATATTCTCCCAATATTTTAGTAACCGCAAGCTTATAATAAACAATTATTTATGATAAATGTCTGTCACAAGTCGTCCTATGTTTAAAAAAACAAAAATAATGTATTCAATAATGAACTTCCGCGGCTTTGTAAGTAAACAATGCACATAACCTGACAAATGTCAACAAGAATTGACAGCTCGGCTCCGATAAAGCATTACATAGATGAAAAATAGACAGCTGACACTAAAAATGAAATTGCCAGTAAACTGAAAAAATATTCCCAACAACAATTCGGCTATCACCTCTAGAGATATTATGAATTAATTTTCTGTTTAACATTATTTTAATGGCAACACTTAAAATTGCTGTCAAAGTAACCTGAAGTCTCACAAATCGGTAAACAAACAAAAATATTCAACAGAAACAGAACATAACTTAATGAAATGTAATTTCAGAATTTAATTCTCTTAATAGCAATTAAGTGACACACAGTATCTCTGCAGAACGGTTAATGTCATTTGACGGTAATAATAATAGTTAATAACAATAATACGACACACAGTGTCTCTGCAGACCGGTTAATGTCATTTGACGGGATGAAGAAGCGATAAGTTAATCAGGCTCTATATCAACAAGATAGATATATAACCAAATATATGCACACACACCGATTCATTTCTGATTTCACTAAAATTATCAGCAAAAGAACTGAAAATCTACCCCACATGACAGAAAAGTACGTTTCGGGCACCAAAAATAACTGATTTTACACGTTGGAAGCGCCATTGAAACGTTGGACGCCACTGAAACGTATCATGTTCGTATAAAATGTAACCTTGCGGCAGAGCAGAGACCAGGGCTCAGGATAGTGGGCCAAGTAGTTATCTGTCATGTAGGTAGGGTTTTCAGTCAAATAAAAGAAGAGGAACTTTATAAAAATGTATTGAATCCAAACCAAAAAGCAACAAGGAAGTGTACAAACTTCATACCAAGGTAACAAAAGGAAATATAAAAAAATACACATACCAGATGGACTCCTAATGGACACGCTAAACTAACTATACGGAAATAACCCCGGTAGACGAACGCGATCTTGCTTCGCAGTGAGAAAACACGAGACGGGACGGGAACTCCAGTCTTCCCATATGGGAACGGCGCGGAATCCAGAGCACCAAGGTCGTCCTTCTAATTGGGCAGGAGCCCGCTATACCTCCAAGGAGCGCATTCAGCCACGGGCCATCTCGACGAACTCCAATCAAAAGGCACGTGGCCCCCAACAGTATCCAAGTCTGGCGTATTACGGTTAGCAGACCGTGACTTTGCGACGCGGGGTCGTGAAGGCATATTATAGTAGCCAACACCAGGACCAATTCACTTCACGATTCCTTTTCCAGAAATAATTCCACAAAACGGCCAACCAGCCACATCGGAAAAAAGTGGGACTTTCACGTCATCCACTATAAATAACTCGTACACGAACCTCGCGTGTTACGTAAAAACACCCCGCGTTCTTTTAGGTTTAAAATCGACTTAGATTCTCATGATTAAACGTAAATTTAAACACCAGGATGGTGAGTGACCAATTTCCGACCCAACTGCCCAAGTTGATCGGAAGGAAGTGACCATAAACAAAAAGGAAACTCTCTCTTTTCCAAAAATTACCAGTGTCCAAAAAAAACACCATAGACAAAATAACCACCTAAGCAAGAACTGCATTAGTCACATAATTATTTATGTGACAATATTTTAAAAGCACATCTTTAAAATCGTCCCAAAAATATACACGCATTAATCTTGATAATCTAGAGAATGATATCTTGCAAAATCCCTTTCATCTAAATATGAATCACAATTCGGTATTAAATTATGACAATCTTGAGAACTACTTGAAAAATAAAATTAATTCTAACAGTACCACTAAAATTAAAACAAAAAACATAAATAACCCAGACTGGATAACCAAAGACCTTATAAAATTAATCAATAAAAGAAATAAATTACATCGGAAACTAAAAAAACAACCAAATAACACATTATTAAAAGCAGAATTTGTAAAAATAAGAAATAATGTCACTACAAAAAAACGAAACTTAAAACAAACACACTACAGTAATCTTTTTAAAAAATGCGAAAATAACAGTAAAAAAACTTGGAACTTAATTAATAATATTATTAAGAACCGATCTTACACCTGAAGAAATTTTTGTACTAAATTAATCATTAATGATAAAATAATCACTAACAATGTAGAGATATGCAACCAATTTAATAATCTCTTTTCCAACATTGGCTCCTCCTTAGCCGCTAATATACATGGCAAAATCAAACACAATCCAGCCAATGAAATAACGTTAGTGCATGATAGCATTGAATCTTTATATCTTCAGCGTACTACGGAGTTAGAAATAAGTCAAATATTAAAATCTCTAAAACAAAATGCAAGTGCTGGTTACGATTCAGTCAAATGTAAGACAGTGCTAAGTCTCTCCATGGAATTGATTCCTACTTTAACAAAATTAATCAATCAATGTTTTAAAGAGGGAACTTTTCCGGATAGCTGTAATATTGCTAAGGTGATACCAATTCACAAAGGTGGGTCCAAAACAAATACCTCAAACTACAGACCCATCTCAATCTTACCAATTTTATCTAAAAAATTTGAACGTGTAATTTACGATAGATTAAACAATTTTCTGCTAAAAAAAAAATTCTTATATAAAAAACAATACGGCTTTAGGAAAAAATCGAACACACTAGGAGCAATAAATGACTTAATCAGTAAACTTAGAAGCGGCATTGATGGTGGAAATTATATTTTATCTATATTAGTTGACCTTCAAAAAGCCTTTGATACAGTTAGTCATGACATACTTCTCAAGAAACTCGAGAAAATTGGTGTAGTTGGTCCTGCTCTCAATATACTCAAATCATATCTTAGCAATAGAAAGCAATTCGTTAGCATTAACAATCAAAATAGCAACTACGTTCCAATAAACTATGGAGTTCCGCAGGGGTCCATACTAGGTCCACTACTGTTCCAAATTTACATCAATGATATTTCGTAATTAACTTTAAATGGTGAAATCTTTTTATACGCAGATGATACAGCAATTTTCTACTGGGGTAAAGATTTAGATATCTTACTAGAAAATGCACAAACAGATCTAGGAAAAATCAATAGTTGGCTCCAATCAAATGTTTTAACAATGAATGTTAAAAAAACAGGATACATGATCTTAAGCTCAACCCGTAAAATAATTCCTCCCCATGTACCCTTAAAAATTCAAAACAACGACTTGCAAAACCTGATCCAGGAAAAATATTTTGGGTTGTGCATTGATCCAAATTTGACATTTAAACAACACATACAAGGTATTAAAGATAAAATCATCCCCTTAATTAGCGTATTTAGCCGGCTATCATATCTGTTGCCAAATAAATTAAAAATAGCTTTATATTATAGTCTCGTACAATCACATTTAATGTTTCCCCTTAAATGTGATTGTACGAGACTATAATTGCACGATGATGTCGTTTCTCACCCGGCATGCCGCTTAAAGTCTCGAAAACCCTTCTGGACGGAAGGAGAAAGACTCCTTCGAACACCTCTCACCCCAGAGGATAGGTGGAAGCTTGAGTGGCAATCAGCCAACGTCAAAAACGCACATCTCGTGCAAGACCCCACTGAGAGACAGCCTGGGTTCTCATTGCCTCGCAAACTCTGGACTGCCATCAATAGGATAAGGTGCTCCCATAGCCGTTGTGCTCACATGATGCATAGATGGGGCCTTAAAGAGTCGGCGACGTGTGAATGCGGTGCGGTGCAGACCACCGAACATGTGGTCAACGAATGCCCGCTCCATTCATTCCCCGGCGGGATTTATGAGGTCCACAGGGCAACGCCTGAGGCCCTAGACTGGCTCGCAGACCTAGATGTCCTCCTCTGACCCCCCACCATACGAAAGTACAATCACATTTAAATTATTTGATTGAAATCTGGAGAAAAGCATGTGAAACACACATAAATGAATTACAGGTAATACAAAACAAGGTAATCAAAAAACTATTTAATTACAAGCCCAGAACATCCACAAAAAAATTATATATGGAAACAAAACTATTAACATTAAGAAAACTATATGAATACAATACATGTCTCCTTATATACAAAATAATCTCGTACACAGAAACACAGAATTCATTAAAACGTCCCAAATATATAAACACTTTACACGACAACGCGATAACATACATTTAAATACCATCCACACTAACTATGGTAAACAATCCATTGGTTACGAGGGGGGCAACTTATATAATTGCCTCCCAAATGACATTAAAAATGAAAAGAAGCTGGGTAAATTTAAAAAACAATTATTTATATTTATTCTTGATAAACAAAATAATGAAATAGAATAGCGCTGTATTGAAATATTTATTTTATTTTAATGTGTATAATTATTTCTAGTTAAATGAGTGAAAACGTAATTTTCTTTTAACTGGAATAATTTTTTTTTTTTTTAAGTGTAATTCCATCATTTAGGATACCTTTTAATTACCCGTCACTAAGTGACATTCTATAATATAACAAAGACAATGGATAAATAACACATAAAAATGCAGTCGGTTCCACCGATAGATTGAGCATGAGTCAGAAACTAATGTTGACTGGTTCATAATGCATTCACGCCTGTATTACAGCTTATCCTTGAGGTACATTGTACTTGTCATATAATTAACAGTAATAATATTATAAGAACAATGTACCTCGAGGACTTGTCATATTATTACTGTTAATATAATTAACAGTATTAATATGACAAGTATTATATAATTGTTCATATATCCAATGGAATATCCATTAATACATTATTTGGCTTAATACGATAACTCTGTAATATTTTATATAAAATGTACAATAAATACGGATACACAAAAAATAATAGCACAAATTATAAGCACAAATTACAAGCACAAAAACAGTAAACAAAAAAAAACACAAAAACAAAAAGCTTTATACAAAATATGTAAACATTGGAGGTTTCCCACCACTTTCCCACATCGTTCTAAGGAAATAGATGGTTTCCTCCTTCACCGTACACGTCAGGACTCTAATTTTTGTTTATAAAGAATCTACTTTTTATTAAAATAACTCTAGACCTCCAATGTCCAGGCATACATTGTTAGCAGGCAGTATGCGAGTGCGTACACATTGTTAATTATTTATTTCACTGTATCACGTCTCAACTCCGCCACTTGATGCATCTGAAAAAGAAGTTTATTAATATAAAGGGAGAAGAGTTCAGGCAGTCCCGCCGAGGATGAGCGGGGCCATCAGTCCAGTCGCAAGCAAGACTTGGCGTCAGGTTCCCAAGCCGGTTTCCCGGTAGGCCCTCGAAGAGAATGTTGGGATTAAGAGGGATAGAAACCTGAAGACCCTAGGGAAAAAAGTGAGCATCGGGTTACCAGAGGCAGGGTGTAAGGGCACCGGTCCACTACAGTCAGTCTTCGGGCCTGCTCATGGCAACTGGGGTGGCGCGGGAGGGTTATGCAGCGGCTGCCTTGGTATTCATCTCCTTAGTTGATGGAAAATGTTCATTTTGGTGTGTTGCGGCTGCATGACTACTGCCGGGCCTCACAGAATTGCTTATATCTGAAAAAAAAAATATGTATCTTAGTTCTGGAAGGAATGGTAGAAAAAATCTACATGTTAGATGAACAAAATGTAGGATTACTATTCCCTTTCAACCAAAATAAAATATATTAAATTATAAAATACACTTTGTAATAAACCACTTTTTATTATTAATATTTAATTTCGCTTAGCTCAAGCTTCACCAGGGCTTATTATGTTAACTAAAGGTAATTACATACAGACACATATCTATATATTTAAAAATTTAGGTTCCGTATGTTTGCGTTCGCTAATCTCGGAAAGTAATCGATGGATTGACTTAAAATTTTTGATTGTTGATTGATGTGTAAGTTTTTTCAAAGTAGATCACCATTCGTGGGATGCCTCGCTCACGTTCAAACATAGGCTGTCGTACTCGACACGCAAACGCAGATCGTCAGAGAAGATCAAACCGCACTGATCAAGAACGTTTAGACGATAATGAACATGTTGGAGTTAGAATTATTCAGAGGCGAGCAGAAGAACTGGCTAATCGTCGAAAAGAAAGAGTTAAAAGCTTACGAGTAGAAGCGCGAAGAAGACGAGCAGCACATTCATCTCAACAACATCAAGAAGGAATAGCAATGCAAGTGCAACTTTTGAATAACCATGCTTCGTACCATCGAATTGCTTTTTCATACGAACCAGATATTCAATACAATACCTCATGTAAATTTGTTCAAATCGGTAAAATGGATAAAGTTTGTCCATACTGCAAAGCGATGAAATTTAAAGGAGAAACTCAAAGAATGTGTTGTGCGAGCGGCATAGTGAAGCTACCTGAAATTGATCAGCCAATAGCACCACTGATAAATTTGTTGCAAGGAATTACTGATGATTCAAAACAATTCCTCAAAAAGATTAGAAAATACAATTCATGTTTTCAGATGACTTCATTTGGCGCTAACGTTGTAACAGAAAATTTTATGCCGACGTTTAAAATTCAGAGACAAATTTACCATAAAGCTGGCTCTTTGCTTCCTTTTCTCCTTTTCACAGCAATCAACATAAATTTCTACAAATATATTTCATGGGAGATCAAAATGATCAGTTGAATGCACGCTGTCAAATCTCTAATAAAGTCAAAAGAAATATTGTTGAGTAGCTGAAAAAAATGTTAGATGATAAAAATAATTTAATTCGAACGTTCAAAAATGCAATTGATCTCATGCCATCCGACAGCCATAAAATTATCATTAGTGCTGATCAAACACCAGCAAGTGAGCATGTCAGATGATATAATGCGCCAACAATTAATGGGTGGGAATTGTCATAGTTGGAGAAGAATTTCATCCTCGCGATATCGTTTTGCAACCCAGAAATGATCAACTACAAAGAATTGCTGACACTAATAGGTTTAATCTATAATAAAATGATATTGTAAAAGCATTTAACTTAAATTAACTACGGCCGAAACCGAAACTGAATTTGGGAGGTTTCGTTCTGCGATCGGACACGTTCGGTGAACTGAACTGCGAAGTGTCATTTTGCTGCGTCCGCGCTCATAGTCGTGTCAGGACTTGATTCACTTGTTTGTGTTTGCTCCACAAACTTTACGGAAGTTTGGTTTATTTGTTGTGAAGTTGGAGGTATTTATACTTAACATTATTTCGAAATAGGTAAGTTTTATTTCGCTTTTGAAATGATTTGGTTCATGATAGGCCCTGAGGAAAATAATTTCCCTGAGGGCCTGTGTCATCTTTGGGAATGCTGTGTGGAGGGTTTTTTTAGGAAAAGGAAGGAGAGGAGAGTTCTGAGAAGGAAAAGGGGTGGGTAGGAATCTGAGGTTCAGTGTGTCCTGGTCATCCACCTTCAAGACCTAGACAAACCTCATCCCAAGAACCCGAGCACCCCTGCTAAATCACCAAACGTAGCGAGCCACTTGGGGTGACCTATGGCAGAGGTGTTGGTTATCTAATAAAGTTTCCCGGGGCGGCGGTACCCATTCCCACCTCCCAAATTATTTTGTTCTTTAGATGAAACAGTATTGTTTGTTTAGTGTATCTAAACAAATAAAGTTTTTAAAAAAAAATTGTTTTCTACCTTTTATTTTATGTTATTTGTTAATAATGCTCAAATAGGTAATACCTTCTATTTCTTTTTTTAATATTATTTACGAAGCGATTTACAATTACGATTTCAAAAAGCATAAATAATTTATTTGAAATAAGGAGTGATAATTACATAATGTTTATTTTTAGTTCAAATATCAGAGACTGAATGATTAAAAAATAAAGGCTGATTGATTTTTTTCCACGAAAACATGACCTTATATGGAAGTTTCGATTTCGGTTTCGGTTTTGGCCGAACCTGAGACCAAAGCCGAAACTCAGTTTCGGTTTCGGTTTCGGTTTCGGCCGTAAAAACTAGTTTCGGTCAGACACTACATTTAAGGTCTGAATAAATAAATAATTTAAAAAAAATTACGAATGTTTTTTTTTCTTCCCTTATATTCTACACTGCAGCATAGTCACAGCAGATATTCAATTAAGCAATGTGTCTTCTTGGAAAATGCGCAGTTGCTAGAAAATATTTGTTAACTTCTCTGATAATTAAAATCAGACAAAGCCACAGCGAAGCGTGGTCTGGTTCAGCTAGTACTATAAGAAAATAAAATAATGAGTAATGTTAATTTCAGTTTCAAAGTTCAGTTAATTATGTTATATACTAAATGCTTATTATTATACTAATGAACGACTTAAGTTTACTAAATGTACATACCTTCGTTAACTCGTGGGACCCCTTTGGCAGGAACAATCTCACTGCTGGTGCCTGCGTTGACATTTCGATCTGAAATAAATATATTTGATATATTAACTAAAAGTTGGGAACAAAAACCACTTTATTTTTCCCCCTTCAAGAAATATAAAACAAATATACATATCTTCGTCAACTCCTGATATCCCTTTGGTAGGAATAACCTCATTGCTGGTCCCTAGGTAGATGTTTTGTTCTGAAATAAATATATTTAACACATTAACCAAAGTTTGGAAACAAAAAATAGAATACTTTTTCACTGTCAATATATTTGATATATAAACTAAAAGTTGGGAACAAAAACCACTTTATTTTTCCCCCTTCAAGAAATATAAAACAAATATGCATATCTTCGTTAACTCCTGATATCCCTTTGGTAGGAATAACCTCATCGCTGGTCCCTAGGTAGATGTTTTGTTCTGAAATAAATATATTTAACACATTAACCAAAGTTTGGAAACAAAAAAAAAATACTTTTTCCCGGTCAAGAAATATATAATACACGTCCGAGCTCTTCAAACATTTAAGCGTCACTATTGATGACCTCTTGCCCCGCTACCCTATGGCAGAGTTTGTGGTCCTGGGGGACTTCAATGTTCATAACGAACCTTGGTTGAAGTTCTCAGGATCAACAGACTCGGCTGGACGCCAAGCGGAATCCTTTGCCCTTTGCTACGGATTGGAGCAAATGGTTCAGGAGCCTACAAGGGTTCCTGATGTCCAGACTCACCGTTCCAATCTGTTAGACCTTTTTTTAACTACTGTGCCACACGGTTACAGTATTGAAGTCACAGCGTCTTTAGGATCGTCCGACCACTGCCTGGTGACGACATCAATCCCTGTAAACTTCAGACCACCAAACGAGAGGCTGAAGAGAAAAGTGTGGCACTATAGGTCAGCAGATTGGTTCGGTCTGCGGGCACATTTTAATGCTTTCCCATGGTCAGCTGTCTGTTTTCGGACTTCGGATCCCTCAAGATGTGCCCAGGAAATTGGGGAGGTCATCACATCCGCGATGGATGGCTTCATCCAATCTACTGTTAAGGAAACTGGTGTAGGCTCAAAGCCGTGGTTCAGTCGACAATGCGCTGAAGCAGTGCGACGAAAAAACGCGGCTTACCGAGCCTACAACACATCTAGAACATCCGAAGACAGAACAGCTTACAACAAAATGGCAAAGGAAACCAAGAGAATCATAAATAGGTCAAAATTCGAGCACGACCAGCAGATCAGCAGAAAGCTGACTGCATGCCCGCATGGCAGCAGGCAATTCTGGTCGCTTGCGGGCTCAATAGGTCGCAATTTCTGCAAATCCAGTCTGCCACCTCTTACCAGACCTGACGGCTCACTAGCAAACACCGCCACCGAAAAGGCTAACTTACTAGGTAAAATGTTTGCGGATAACTCAACCCTCGATGACCAAGGTGCTGTCCCGACGTCGGTTCCTCACTGCGGTTTTCGTATGAAAATGCTGAGGATCCGGCATCGGGAAGTACTCCATGTTTTACGAGGGCTTGATGTTAATAAAGCTAGTGGGCCTGACGGAATACCTGCCCTGGTACTGCAAAGGTGCGCTGCAGAAATTGCTCCAATTTTGACGAAGCTTTTTAAACTGTCCCTGAAGACTGGCTCTGTGCCCTCTGGTTGGAAAAAAACGGTTATCCATCCTATTCCAAAGAAGGGTGACCGCTCCAACCCGGCCAACTACCGCCCCATAGCGATCACATCAGTTCTGTCTAAGGTGATGGAACGTGTGATCAACGACAAACTGCTCACATACCTCGAGAAGAACAAAATTATTAACGACCGTCAATACGGATTCCGGCGGAACCGCTCGTGCGGTGATCTTCTCGCGTATGTGACGCATGTTTGGGGGCGATGCCTGGAACGTTTCGGTGAGACCCAAACGGTTGCACTGGACATATCCAAGGCCTTTGACCGGGTTTGGCACCGAGGACTTGTCAACAAACTGCATTCTTACGGACTTCCCGCATCCTTGTGTACGTGGATTGCCGACTTCTTGAGGGAGAGGTCGATTCAGACGGTAGTCGATGGTTTCACCTCTTCCTCTCACTCGATAAATGCTGGCGTCCCGCAGGGATCGGTTCTGTCTCCAACTCTGTTTTTGTTGCACATCAACGACCTTTTGTCATGTGCACCAATTCACTGCTACGCGGATGACAGTACAGTTCATGATAGCTTTTTGTTTGACAAGCCCCCAAAGGGCTCACAAACTCCAACAGCTCGTAAGGCTTTGAAGCAAAGAATGGACGGTTACCTCGAGAGTGTTTTCTCTTGGGGTAAAAATAATCTCGTTGAATTTAATGTTTCAAAGACCCAATCTTGTCTGATTACGTCTAAAAGGGATCGCAATGAAAATCTAGTCTCTTTCAACGGAAGCAATCTTCCGAACAGGCCCTCCATTGATTTGCTTGGTGTAACCCTAAGTGACCAGCTCAGGTATGGGGGCTCCATCGAAGCCAGAGTAAAGTTAGCCTCCCAAAAACTGGGCGTACTGTACAGGGCCCGCAGATACTTTAAAAGTACACAACTGCTAACCCTGTACAAATCGCAAGTGCGCCCCACGGTTGAATTTGGCAGCCACCTCTGGTCTGGAGCTCCAAAATACCTGAAAAATACCGTCGACTCTGTGCAGAAACGGGCGGTCCGTTTGATAGATTCTCCCATCTTAACAGACGGATTGCAATCTTTAGAGCACAGGCGTCGGGTGGGAATGCTATCCTTGTTCTACCGGTATTACAATGGAAGATGCTCCGAGGAACTAGCATCATTGATCCCTTCGGCACCGGTGCATAGTCGGGAAACACGCCAAACGCGTGCCCAACATTTGTACCCAGTTGTCATTAGTCACATGAGAACGGGTCGTTTCTTCGACTCGTTCTTATGTTCAACAGCTCGGCTGTGGAATGATTTGCCGGCCTCTGTGTTTCCTCCTTCCTACAACATGGGTCTCTTCAAGACCAATGTTCATTCCTTCCTCTCCTCAAAAAGACCCTCCACACAGCATCCCAGATGACATAGGCCCTGAGGGAAATTATTTTCCTCAGGGCCTCCTGTGTGGAGTTAATGTAAAAAAAAAAAAAAAAAAATTCAAGAGCTTTGTAATAAACTTTTTGGATTCTTAAAACAAAATATTATCTAAATAGCGAATATCTGGGGCATCCCTTATGTAACTAACTAACTAACCACCACGCCATTTCTCCGCAGGAGTAGGCAGAGCGGACAGACCGCCAAACAACTCGGTCTTGGCACACACTCTTTGCCTCACTCACATTCATACATCGTCTCATACATACTCTTCTAGTATTCTTACTTTTGACATGGCCCGCCTCAAGTATCTGATTCACTTGATCGTGCCATGTCTTCCTCGGGCGTCCCCAACTTCTACCATTTACATTTGCGTCATATATTACTTTCTTAGTTCATGTATATTTGTTCCTTACCTAGCAGCAAAAACCCTGGCCAGGTAGATACTGTAGATGCCTAAAGGCATTGGAAATGGTGCAAGCTCATTTATTCATTCCGTCCTATAATTCAGTGAGCCTAAGTTTACTAAATGTACATACCTTCGTTAACTCCTGGGACCCCTTCGGCAGGAACAATCTCACTGCTGGTGCCTGTGTTGACGTTTTGATCTGAAATAAATATATTCAATGTATTAACTAAAATTTGGGAACAAAACTACTTTATTTTTTTCCTTTCAAGAAATACAACCCCCTTTGGCAGGAACACCACACCGATGGCCCTTGGGAAATCATTATGCACTGAAATCAATATAATTAACCAAAGTTTGTGAACAAACCATAGGGTTATACCGTTTGCAATAATTTTCACAGCTTTGTCCTCAGCAAACGGAGTAAGCCGATTAAATCTTAATAAATATAAAAATAAATAATTATGCAATTTAAGATTACAAATCTTTTTGATGTTTATAATACTTAATCTGTGCGATTTTGGGTCTATAATGTGAAATAAATTCAGTTTTAGGCAAACAACGACAAAATGAAACATAAAACAACATTGTAATACCGTTGTAATGTAATAAAAACAACGGATGAGAGATTATCACCCGCATTTTCGTCGCCATAACTTTCACAGTCCTTTTCCTTTTTTCAGTTGGCTTAGGTAAATCTGTGAATTTTCTAATGCCGGGAAGATGTGGTGTTGACAAGATATATTTTTCTATTGCGCCGTTTATCGTATGTTTACTACGTATTGTAAAATGAGACCCACAAACTGAAGCTCCTTTTGCTAGCATCGGATTTGTAATATAATCGATTCTATCAAAAAACGAAACTGACTTTCTTTAATTATGTAGTTGAAATATCTATGTCGAATCGAATATCTGTCAGCACAGCCGTTAAAACGCAGCAAGACTTTTTTTTTTTACATTAACTCCACACAGGAGGCCCTGAGGAAAATAATTTCCCTCAGGGCCTATGTCATCTGGGATGCTGTGTGGAGGGTCTTTTTGAGGAGAGGAAGGAATGAACATTGGTCTTGAAGAGACCCATGTTGTAGGAAGGAGGAAACACAGAGGCCGGCAAATCATTCCACAGCCGAGCTGTTGAACACAAGAACGAGTCGAAGAAACGACCCGTTCTCATGTGACAAATGTCAACTGTGTACAAATGTTGGGCACGCGTTTGGCGTGTTTCCCGACTATGCACCGGTGCCGAAGGGATCAATGATGCTAGTTCCTCGGAGCATCTTCCATTGTAATACCGGTAGAACAAGGATAGCATTCCCACCCGACGCCTGTGCTCTAAAGATTGCAATCCGTCTGTTAAGATGGGAGAATCTATCAAACGGACCGCCCGTTCCAGACCAGAGGTGGCTGCCAAATTCAACCGTGGGGCGCACTTGCAATTTGTACAGGGTTAGCAGTTGTGTACTATTAAAGTATCTGCGGGCCCTGTACAGTACGCCCAGTTTTTGGGAGGCTAACTTTACTCTGGCTTCGATGGAGCCAGAGTAAACTTTTAAAATTCTCTCGAAGTGCTTTGGCAAGAAACATTTTAAATTCAAAATATTTACGTATTGGTATAACGCGGCTATTCACTGACAGTTGCAATGATAAACCCCCGAACATAAATAAACCAATCCCCCCCGAAACGGATATACTGGTTCAATGGCGTATTTGTTATTTCCGTTTACTATCTACAATTCAGTTCATCTATGAATCCCGATCTTTTTTGGAGTTACAAGGTTAGTACAGAGATATACGCCCCTGTTCGTACTGAAGCATAAATAAACCCATCAAGAACAAATAAAGGTCTCTTTCCACCAGCGGAATCAACCCGTTACACGGGCAGTTGGTTCCTGTATCTGGTAGATTTGTTGAATGCATAAATAATGAGTATAATTTGTTTTAAAGCAACATTATTAATTCACACGCAGCACCCCACACGCAGCACCCAGCCATTCCGACCGTGACTGCCGCCCGCGACAGTCGCACTCTCCGGCTTGACAAAAAAATGTCATTCTCCACCGTCTACGCTTTTGTTATCGCGTCAGTTTCGCCTAGATCGTGAAAACCACAAGTGCCTTTCCCAGCAAAGGACCACTTCACCTCAATCTCCACTGTCTCACCCCAGTGTCTCACAAAGAAACGTTCCGCTCACCTCACCCTAGTGTCTCGCAAAGAAACGTTCCGCTCACCTCACCCCAGTGTCTCGCAAAGAAAAGTTCCGCTCACCTCACCCCAGCAGGGCCGGATTAAGCATGTCGGGGCCCGTAGGCAGTGCACGTCTCGGGGCCCCTACCTACACTTTTTTCAAACTATCAAAAATATTTTTCTACCACAACGTATTTTTATTCATTATTATTATTATTATTTTTTTTTATTTTTTTTTTATTAATTTTTTTTTTATATGAATACCGCACAAGAGTCTCAACTGCTCACGTCTGGAGCCAGTGAGACAATGTCATCCCCAATTGGGGTATGTTTTGGCTGAAGGTAGTGGGGATGGGAAGGAGATAGGGAGGAGGAAGGTGAGGAAGTACCTGGCTATTCAAATCTGATCACCAAACACGGCTAAAGCCATTTTAAGCAACGTTTCAATTTTGAATGGTGGTCTTACACCAGGGCGATATTGAGAGTATCTTCCATTCTGGAACGTGCTGCAAATATACTATATGTATATTATTTTAAATGAGTAAATTGTGAATAAAACAATTTAATCAAATAAAATGTATTTGCCACGCCGGGATTCGATCCCGCGACCTTCGAAATGCGAGTCAAGAGTCTTACCGCTGGACTAAGCCGGCCGGCTACGAAGTAATGCCATCATCCCATCCAATAAAAAAAATTGAAACGAATGCAATACAATACAATAATTCTTTATTAGACATAAAAAGGCACAGATACACACGGTGTCCGGAAACTCGTAGTACAAGCGGGAAATTGGTCAATCTACATCACAATTGGAGTCGATTCGTGATATATTTTTTTTATTTGAGCTTTCGTTTTCGAGTAAATCGGGTCCGAAGGTGGAATTTTTTTGGTCATATTTGGAAAAATCGAACACTTGCAGTAAATATCAGAAAAAAGTTTTTTGTGTAATATCTTTTAAAATGCATCGAATGTTAAACCAGGCTCAAAAGTTTTTTTAACCCTTTAGTTGCCGAAAAAATTGAAAAAATGTAAAAAAATAATAAAAAATCGAAATGCTCAGATCGAAAAAAATTTTTTTTGGGTTCTCTGTGTGATGTAGATTCACTAGTTTCCCGCTTGTACTACAAGTTTCTGGACACGTTGTAGAAACAAAAATATATTTAAAAAAAACGGTACTATGAGCGGTCTTATCACTCTTGTGATCTCTTCCAGACCACCTTGGTATGGAGATAAGCTTGTATAACATTTATATTTTAAACACATAATTAGAAATAAAAAGTTAAAATAAAACTGAAACAAAATAAATACCAATAAAAGCCACACTCGGCACCTACCTGATACTAAGTAATGCTGCTTAACGAATAAAAGTATAAATACCAATAAAAGCCACACTCGGCACCTACCTGATACTAAGTAATGCTGCTTAACGAATAAAAGTATAAATACCAATAAAAGCCACACTCGGCACCTACCTGATACTAAGTAATGCTGCTTAACGAATAAAAGTATAAATACCAATAAAAGCCACACTCGGCACCTACCTGATACTAAGTAATGCTGCTTAACGAATAAAAGTATAAATACCAATAAAAGCCACACTCGGCACCTACCTGATACTAAGTAATGCTGCTTAACGAATAAAAGTATAAATACCAATAAAAGCCACACTCGGCACCTACCTGATACTAAGTAATGCTGCTTAACGAATAAAAGTATAAATACCAATAAAAGCCACACTCGGCACCTACCTGATACTAAGTAATGCTGCTTAACGAATAAAAGTAAAGTAAAGTAAAATACAACAATGTTTTTAGATTTTCACGGACAAAAGTTTTTTGTTATTAGTTTTTGGGATGTTATGCCGTGTTGCGCTACCTCCTTCTTTGGTTACACGGCGTAACACCCAAAAAACGAATAACAAAAATACAATGATGTTTAAATATTAACTCTTCTAACTTTTTTAGATACAAAATCGTTTAAAACATCTTGAAAGTTGACCTTTTCCAAACTATCATTTTCAATCGACATTATCGCCAATGAATTTAACTTACTACTTAGGTAGGTACTATTAGGCGGACGGAGAGAAAATGAAAACGGCACGAGATGAAACAGTAACAATTTTCATAATATCTTCACTAGAAAAACTTAACAAAAAAAACTTCACACTCGTCAAATTCTATAATATTAAATGAAATAAATACTTATGTTAAATAAAATCTGGTAATCAAACTTACGTGGTATCGTAATGTAACTTCAGTTTATTACACTCGTCGTCCCGCCGATTTTCTCGAAGCACTTGCAAACAATAAAAATGTAACACTTCTTAACAAAATTCGAAAGTTTTGAAACATCGAACAGAGTAAAACTGTTTAAATGAAATCACTGTCGCAAAACTCCCAAATCGTAATTTAAGACAAAACGATATGAAGTTTGTTTACGACACAATTCAAATTCTATAATATTAAATGAAATAAGTATGTTAAATAAAATTTGGTAATTAAACACACGTGGTATCGTAATGTAACTTCAGTTTATTACACTCATCGATTTTTAGAAAATGAAATGAAGTTTGTTTATGACACATGACAACACACAACATATGTATCGAACGAATCTGAGTCAAACTAAATGACTTTCGGCAGTCGTTACGCAATACATATTTAAATGCTTCTTCATGCTTTGACTTGTAGTGTCTCTATATGTACTTTTTATATTTTATATTGTCATTGCTATTAATTTTTATGTGCTCTCCCTTCACTGTCATCTCTGTTTTTTTTTTTTGTTTATGTTTTTAATGGACTGTTGTCCGTAAATTAATAAATAAATAAATAAACAATACTGTCAACCTTATGAAAGTGGGCATAAAATAAATAATGTAGCAGTAGGTGCGCATTTACAATGCATTCAGATTTGGAATAAATATCTAGAATTGACGATATCTAGATTTTCCCTGAGATCTCTGAACTATTACCCTGTGTCTGAAGAATTAATTACTGTATAATATTTTAAGCAGTGTTTTCGTACCTCGCTAGATCTTTTCTAAGCCGACCAAAACTCCGGCGCGGCATCCCGTTGCCCGTTGCTTACTGATCGAGAGTCAAACCATTGAAGCAAGTCATTTTTTCTCGGGGCGCGGGGCCCCCAGCCGATGCGGGGCCCCTAGGCAGTTGCCTACTCTGCCTTAGGGATAATCCGGTACTGCACCCCAGTGTCTCGCAAAGAAACGTTCCGCCCACACGCTTCACACCAAGGACCAGCTCCACACCACAGACCAGCACCACACCACAGACCAGCACCAGTGTGCCACACTCCTCCACGTAAGTCTTTGCTTACTCGGTGTACAGATCCCTCCAAGTCGTAAAATCACTTTACTTCAAATCTTGCTCTTCAATTTCCAACTTATCTAACTCAAAATTTCTCCCCCCACCTCATCAACCATGGCTTCCCCCCTCCCCCGCTCACCCAGCCCAACCTCAGACGAAGAATATGATCGCCTCTCACTTGAAATATCCAACTTCTTCGACAACCATCCCGATCACAACAACATGTCCCCCGAAGACCAAAATCACGTCGTCGTCATGTTCCTTGCAAATAAAAATTTAACAAACACTAAAATCTCTATTCTACAACCTTAATTAACTTCATGATGAAAGAGAAAGGGGCCTTTTTGGCCCGGAGCTCTGTATGCCAGTATGTCACAAGTCACAAGTCACACATTATTAATTTTTCCAACTAATTGTGTTGAGATATAAGTTCCTATCAAATACAGTTTTCGCATAACTTTCTTATTTTGAAATATCAATGCTTTTACAAAACACTAATGTATAAAGACGGGTCCATTGCGCGGGCAAACTCCAGACTATGACCAGACGTTTGCTTTGACAGTCCCATAACACACATTCAAGGTCATAAATTTTTGTAGTGTTTGAGTTTCCAGTGTTCGGCGTTTGAAGGTCATTTCGGCGCTTGGAGGACTTTCAAACAATTAATTAGGGTGAAGTTCGCGCAGTTCACACAATTTGACAACTGATCTGGAATACGGACGTCCACGCGTACGCATTACTTGACGTTTGGCGTTTATTGCATGCTAAGTTACTATTGAATTTGAGATACACAGATATTTTAATAGATATTTATTTATTATGAAATATTTCCAACTAATATCGATTACTATTGAATTTAGAGTGCGTGAATAATTACGTAGCATCAAAAATAGAATAAATTTAAATTGGTCAATTTCTTTCGTGTCTCTGAAACCGATTTATAAATTAATAGACTTTATTTACAAGTGAGTTCACGAAAGAAATAATCATCCATTACGATAGTGTGTTTATTTAAAATCATAAATAATAATTTTAGGTCCGCGCAGTTGATAACCAAAAAACTTGACGTTTGACGTTTATCGTTTACGTAAATGTTAAAATGCGTTCGATGTGGAAAAGATGCTACACCAGGAAGAAAACACAGACATTTATTTATCAGGAAAGATTTCCGACAAATATCGATTAGGTTTTGCACCAATAACATTATATAATAACGTCATTGTATTGCACGACCTAAAGTTACTAGAATTTAGAGTGCGTAAACATTTACGTCAAAAACAGAATAATTAAAAATATTTGATATTATATTATAATTTTATTATCAAATATTTTGATTATTATATTATATTTAGGTTTAATAATATTTTAAACTCGTGATTATGCTCGCTCATGGCACATAACCATAAAAGGCCATTCCGTTTTCCCCACACACGACCGCATTGCATATCTTCTGTCAAAAAAAGAATTCTCCCCCCCCCCCCCCCCCCGCCTGCCTTCCCGCTTCACCCGAGCTGGGATGTTTAAGTTTTGTTTTTGTTTTGTTTTCCGCAGAACACGGGAAGCTCAAACACTACAAACATTTATGACCTTCAATGTTTTGACCTTGACTATCAAAGCAAAAGTCTGGCGTTTTCCCGCCCAATGGACCCGACTGTAGAACACGGGAAGCTCAAACACTACAAAAATTGTAAAGCATTTATGACCTTCAATGTTTTGACCTTGACTATCAAAGCAAAAGTCTGGCGTTTTCCCGCCCAATGGACCCGACTTAATATAAATTCTGATGTTTAATATTTTGTCAAAATAAAAAAAAAGTCTTTGTCATTTGTAAATCATGTATTGGGAGCTTCCGGTAGTGAAAAATTGCTGTTTTTACGTTACCCTGGAATGTGGAGCAGGTAGCATCATCGCCTGCTCGCAAATCGTAAAGTTTCTTAAAATTTAAAAAACAAACCAGTTTACTAACAATTTAACATTATTTCATTTCCTTCTACTACATTATAATAAACGGAAAATTTTGCTTAAGCCATCAATGATAGAAAGCTAAGCATAAAACTTAACGTTTCAACACGTACAGCTTGACAATAATACCTCCATAGTTTCGATATTTTAGGTATATGATTATCTCGTCGTTATACGAATAAATAAATAATTGCATTAAAATGTACATGTCAGAGCAAACCCGTAGCACCTAGGTAACTACAGATAGAAGTGCATTTTTTCAGTTTATTCCGCAAAATGAAACCTTTTGATATTCTGTGATATTGAAAAGTACAATTTTTCGTTAGTTTCATAAAGTCTATTTAAATCTTGCGAAGTATGGGTAATATTAACAACCTTAGTTTTATTTCTTTGTGAAGCATACCTGTGGTGATAAAATAGTGCAATTGTAGTCAAGTATATAAGTTTATTGTTCACATTGTTAAGTTATTGATTGGTAATGTATTGAGTGTAAGATGAGATGCTGTGCGTAGGGTCATCAAGGTGAAGATGAACCTGGCTCTTTTGAAGATACATGATGTGGAAGGAAATGAACACCAAAGTTGAAATTGGAGGTTATCCACCAATTTAGTGTTGGGTAGGACACGACAATCAGGATGAGTTTGTATGAGGTACTCAAATACCGAAATGAGGTATTGAGGTGTCCTACCTCATTTGAGGTGAGGTATTACAAAATATTTGCACAGGAGGAATAATTTCCCTCAGACCCTATGTCATCTTTGGGGATGCCGTGGACGTGCTAATCCATCCCTCCAGTGGAGCAAGGCGTAAGGCCGCAGAAGTCAAAGGGACTCCCTTAACCGCTCTCTCCAGATCCGGCCTGCCATGCAGCAGACGCATCCGCCGCCTAGACCTGGATAAACCTCACCCCATGAACCCAGGCACCCCTGCTAAGTCACCAAACGTAGCGAACCACTTGGGGTGACCTATGGCAGAGTTGTTGGTTATCTAATAAATGTTTCCCGGGGCGGCGGTACCCATACCCGCCTCCCGTGTTTGTTATTTTTGTAATACGAAAAATGGATATAAAAAATGCCCCCCCCCCCTCCCCCTCTCTCCCCCTTCCACCACCTCCCTCCCTCCACCACCTCTGATTCCCCCACCCTGCACCCACCCTCTGATCCCCTCCCCCCCTCAGCATCCCCCTCCACTTCATCTCAACACTCCCTCAACCTCCCTCCCTTGGGAGCTGTTGGGACTCTTGTGCGGTATTCACATAACACATAACAATAATTTTAAATAAAATAAATATTTAAAAAAATAATAGGTGCAGTTGGAACTCTTGTGCGGTATTCACATAACAATAAAAAAATATTTAAAAAAAAAATAAAAATACAATTTGGAGCTGTTGGGACTCATGTTCGGTATTCACATAAGAATGATTTCCAATAAAAAACATTAAAATATTTGGTTCTCTTTTTTAGTTGGTGCTCTTGTGCGGTATTCACTTAATACATAATTTACAATAAAAAATATTTAGAATTTTTTTAACTGAGCAGTTGGGACTCTTGTGCGGTATTCACAATAATTTACAATAAAAAATAGGAGCAGTTGGGACGCTTGTGCGGTATTCACAATATATGAATGGCTCACCCCAACACCATCTCACGGTTCTAATACAAAAATGTCATACAATATACAAACACCTCACGCCTCACCACCTCATTCATTTGTCCCATACGATACGTGACATGACATGTAGTCCAATACACCAACCACCTCACACCTCACCTCATATTTGTCCCATACGTGACAACGTGACATGACATGTAGTCCAATACACCAATCACATCACACCTCACCCCATATTTGTCCCATACATATTTGTAACCCCTTCATATTTGTCCCATGCGCGACATCGTGACATGACATTTGTAGTAATACAAAGAAAAAGAGTTGGTAAAAATAGATTTTGTGAGGTGGGGGGACATTTTACGTGTACTTGAAGTGCAACTTATATGAGGTATTCAACACTACACCAATTACCTGATGGTTACTCCTTCAAGGCTCTCGCAAGGACTCTAATTTTTTTGAAAGAACGAAGCTACATTTAGTTTAGAACGAATTTAGACCTCCAATGTCCCTGCATACGTTGTTACTAAGCATTATGCAAGTGCTTAGCGGGAAATACAAGATACAATATGTGTTAGTATGACAAAATATAGATAAGACAATGGGACGGGTTGGTGAAAGTCCACGAGGTGGCAATCGCTGGGTGATTGTATCCACATATCCTACATGTACCTGTTTGGAACGAAAGTTGACAAGTCATTCGACAGTTAAGTTGTTGAACATAATAATTAACGTAATAAAGGTGTGTCAAAATGGTGACCGTCATATATGCATGTGTCGCTATTAGAAAATGGCCTTAATTAAGAGACCCTAGAACCTAAAATTGAAAGGGAGTTTATTTAGACTTTCATTCTCCAGGTAGGTTGACAGGAAGATTATGTTTTAGCTAATGGGAGTGTACAGCATCTTAAAAGAAATCCTGACCTTCGCTATCCACGATGAAGATATGTCCGAGGACAGAAGGAACCATAGACACTTGATGGCTATTATGGATGCAACAGGAATCTTCGCTCTTCTATTGGGGGCTTTACTGCTGGTGGGAGTACAGAAAGTGAAGAAAAATCTACATCGATTGAATAATCGATTTCCATTTCTAACAAACAAAAAATTTATATAATTTAGGGTAAAGCATTAATAGACTAAGTTCTTCCTTTAAATTGTCAATTATTACGTTATCAATTATTAGAAATAATAAGTATTATTTGTACAATCATCAGCATAATTGGAATTCCTATACATATTAGAGATGGGTAAGTTCTGCATTTTTCCGGAGGCCTCCGAGACGTGCTTCCTTTTAAAAGTACTTGAGTTCTTGGAGCAGGTCCCAGGAGCCACTCCCGACTCGCGAATGGCCCGAGCGCGCAAAAGAATTCGAACGCGCAACCTGCTTCCGACTCGCAAACGGCTCGAACCGAGACGCTCGGGTTCCACTCTAGCCGGACCTCGGAGCCGGAGCTCGCAAAAGAACCCGAACGCGTGACCTACTCCCGAATGGCTCAAATCGAGACGCTCGGGTTCCACCCTAGCCAGACCTCGGAGCTGGAGCCCGCACGCAAAAGAACTCGAATGCGCCACCTACTCACAACTCGCACATATTATGGCTCGGACCGTGACGCACGGGTTTGAAGAGTGCGAACTGCCCCGCGCCGCGCTGCGCCGCCACCCGCCTGTGTCTCGGCCCGCCGAGTTCCGGCTACAAGTACTGTACCGGGTTCTTTGGGAGTAGTCGATTTGAAAATGGAGTAGGAGCCGCTTCGCGCGAAGATCCCGAGTTTAAGAGCCCACTCCAGCTGAACCTACACATCGCGACATCGCTAATACATATCATAATAATTTTGATGGGTGACGAAGCTCTGTGGGAAGTTTGTATATTCTCTTGAGATTTGCTTAAACTGGTAAATGTTTTATATTATTTACTCCTATCCGTATCCTTCCAATCACAATACTTCCCAAAAGAAACTCGAAATAAGAATAAAGTATGTATTCACCTGACACAGATTACAAAATATGAAATAAAATTTCTCAAATATATTGCCTATACAAAATAATAACTCTCTTCCAAATAGGCACCAAAACAGTCAGTATAATTTAAAAAATTCAAATTAATGCTTTAAAATAACGTTTTTTACATACATTTAAATGAAAATATCTAATTTAAATATCTAATATTGAATCTTTGAATGATGCGGGAAATGGGGGAGTTGGCTGCAGCGTTCGTATTATTCGGGGTTGTGTAAAAAAGGTTGGTGTGGCGAGTTCTTTTAGATGGTATGTTAAAATTTGTTTGGGATAGAAGTTCTGGGCAGTCTATTTCGTTATGTATTATTTTATGGAAAAATGTTATGTCAGCTACCGTTCGCCTGGATTTCAGGGATTGGAGAGTGCAGATATAATAATTTTTGTATTTATAACCGTGATACTTAATAAATTTATTTTGTATGCGCTCTATATTATTGACATATTGGGTGTATTTGGGATTCCAGACAGGCGATGCAAATTCCAGTGTACTTCTGACTAGTGAGGAGTAAAGCATTACTAGAGTATATAGATTTCTAAATAATTTACTTAGACGTAGTATGAAACCCAACACTTTGTAAGATCTATCAGTGATTGAATCAATGTGCGTATTAAATATAAGTGATGATATAAATGATTGGTTAGGCTGTGCTTGTGTGCCTAATAGAATGCACGCCTCTGGTAAAACTTAAAACTTTACGTATGTAAAATAAATAAATTTAGTACCTATATAAAATAAGTAAATTTAATAATATACCTGACTTTGCAAACTCTTGTGATAACATAATATTAGTTAAAATGAACTTACTTATTCTGCGCCATGAAAAAAAAAACTTTTCTACAGATTCGATAAATTGATCATTGAAAGTAAAATGTTACGGAAAAATGTATCAAACTTTACAGATAAACTATTTTTTCTGAATCTTCAATGTTTTTATTTCAAAATGATGATCAAGTAAACGTTAATAACTAGTTCAGGATTTACGAGGAAATCAAATCAAGACAACTTTTTATTTATTTATTTATTGCTTCTTCACAATTAAATACATTTTTTAGCATGTAAATATTAAACCCACTAGCATTCGCCTGTATCGGGGTTAATAATTTCATAATTTAATAAAAGTAACACACATAAATATGGGTTAAGTACAAGCAAAATAATAAAATTTAAAAAATATATTAAAATTGTAGCGGTGGTAATTAAACAAAATCAATCCACACTTTCTTCTGTTATCACAATTGGATTGGTCTTTATTGGATGGATTCAATCAACTTACAAGTAGCAATTCAATATAATCATAAAAACAGTAGTCACCTAACAGTACACACTATACCAGTGGTGGTAATCTGCCTCTTACTCGCCCTGGTATAAGTAACTGATGGTTACTCCTTCAAGACTCTCGCAAGATTCTATTTTTTTGATTAAACGAAGCTACAACAATAATTCAATTCTGGGTGAATTATTCTATTATGCCTGACTAGGAGTGACATCTCTTGGCTTTCACTAACACTCACGTCGGAAGTAATTGCCTGCTCCACAGAGGTAAGAAAATGCATGAATTTACTGAATTTCAATGTCACATAGGTAAATTCAATATAATACAAAAACCATAGATGGCGCCCCCATGGTCCCATAGCATAAATTATTAATTTAAAAGAAATTAATGCCCAAATGTATTTAAATATATTTATGGCGCGTATCCAGAGGCTCAGGAAGCTCGGAACAAAGATTTTTTAAAAATATCGTGAGAACTATTCTAGAAAATGTTCTCGTGAGTAATTTTATGAAGGTGTTTTTAATTTAATATTAGTTGCATCTGATCCTATCATAACTAGTTACAGGCAACCCCCAAAGAAACAATTAAATCGTTTACCTAAGGAAGTTTTCGATTTAATAATTCCTCCGGATTCATTCTTCAAATATTTTTAGCACCGACGATGATGATGATTGTTCATCGTGTGCTTCAGAATGTTAAAAATCAAAATTAAACATTACTCGGCCTTTATTTTCACATGGATATGGACATAAATAATATCAATTTTAAGATTTTTTTTTGAAATTTTATTTTTTCGTTGATAAAAATATAATAAAATCCAGAAATCGTTAATAAAATCCAGTAAAACTTATTAAAACCGAATATTATATATTTTTTTAACCATACCGAAAAATAATATCACTTTTTTTCCTCCGTTAATCCTCCCTGTGAATTGTATCCAACTTTTGGGGTATTTGGAACCACTGTGCGCCGCTAGGGCAGCGGCCAATATTTATAAAGACAAGCGAAACCTGAAGTAGAGTTTTGACCCGCCGGCCGCCGCGGCCGGAGTGGCCCGCGTTGAACTTCAGGAGATCGTAAAATTCGAAGTCTGCCTTCCGAGAGCGCTCCCGCGACTTCAGCTACTAGTGAACCCTTTGTTGTAAGGTGATGAGCAATTAGTGGACAATTATTGGGGTTATTATTGTTATAATAACCAAAAACTACTGGTATAGTGTGTTTCCAACGCTGAATTTTCTTTTAGTCTTCGGGTAATTGTCACATAAATATTATGTGACAACACAGGCATGTGCCTAGCACGGTGGTCGAAAAATCCCCAACTTTTGTAAAAAAAGATTTTTTCAATGAATAAAGAAATTGAAAAAAAAAGTGCAGTTCTTGCCTATTTGGTTATTTTGTCTATGGTGTTTTTTTGGAGACTGGTAATTTTTTGGGAAATAGAGATTGTTGTTTTTGTTTATGGGCACTTGTACTAGACGTTTGTACATAAACTAAATATAATAGGGAGCTGGCCACAATGACACGCCAATGGAGTTTGGTACGCCAGTGGATTTTGGAATGCCACTGGTCTTTTAAATGAATTTACTACTTTGACAAAAAATGCTTCTAGGTATAATGGCAAAACTGATTTGAGTACTGGATTAAAATAAATATTTTTCACTTTGGAGACTGTGGGAGACTGGGGTTTTTAGGATTTTAGGTTACTGGGATACTGGGAGAGGTAAACTGAATCTAAGACTGATTAAAACACTTGAAAAGAGGTTTGAACTTGGAGACTGTTGGTATCTTGAGTAGGTATTGTTTCTTCTTGGCTGATAGTTTTGAACTGACTTCCTACCGGTTTGACTTCTATATTTATAGGGCAAACTCAGGTCGGATTTTTGGGGGACAGAACCTCCTTAATTTTTCTAAGGTACTTGTTTTAGGTAATTTCCCTGGTCGCTACGATTGGAAGTCAGCTGTGTTAAAATTATGTGTGATAGTTATTGCCAAGATTTTACCAACTCAGGATCCCAAAGCTTCACATCATTTTTATTGTGTTTACAAGAAAAGGTACAAGTATACATATGTGATATAAGGTACAATTTTAAACAGTAAATATTTTTCTTAAAGTGCAACAATCACTGATAGACGTCAGTTTTTGGGTTGTTTTTGTAGTACATACTCATTTTTAGGTGATGATGTTTATTTCTTGATCCAAATTATTCCCAATTTCTCGAAATTGAGCTCCAAATTTTTCGGAAGATGAATTCGCTTTCGTAAATATTTACGATTCAGATTTTTCCTTTGTTCAGAATTGACCAATAGTGGCTCGGCTGGTCGCATGGTGGGGGTGACGTAAATAGTCAGCCATTTCCTTGGCGTTGATCATTGCTGTCTGGAGTCCCTTGTGGAAGCATTAGGTGGTTATTCAGATGTGTTTTCCAGTCCAATGAGGCTGCTGCATGTATTCATTATCAATTTCATTTATGTTTTCAATTGATTAGTTAGTTAAAGGACATAATAGCGTTGTAGACAAGTCATTTGGAAGGGGCACCACATGCACATAATTCCGCTAGCCAATAGCAGCTCTCAGATTGTCGTGCTGGCGGCATGGTACTCTGTGGGAGCGTAAATTCCATTCTTGAATTTCCATGGTTGTCAAAAGCTTTCGCGCACTCGTTAGATGCACACGGATTCCTACGACACGTTCCATACACTCCCCTCAGTGCAGTCTCGACTGTGCTCAGCTACTTCGTCGGGCGTGTCCTTTTCCGATGTCTGAGTTTTGAGTCAGGTGTCTTCGCAGAGTGTACAGTTTCATCAGTTGCTGGCGTGGCTGGCAGAATGACGGCGATTTTGACTGCCGGCCTTACGTATATCCCAGTGCTGGTTTGGATCCGGGCAGTTCTGACTTGTCCATCAGCTGCAGGTATTGCTTCGATGATACGGCCACGTGGCCAACTGTTTCGAGGCAGTGCTGGGTCCATGATGATCACTAGGTCATCCTTCTTAATTGGTGTAGTTGGATGGTGCCACTTTTGCCGGACAGCCATGGTAGGTAGGTATTCCCGCAGCCATCGCCTCCAGAAGGTGTCTGCAAGTTGTTGTCCGATGCGCCACTGGCGGCGTAGGCATGTTTCCTCTTCTTTTTTGTCGTAGAAGGATAATTGAGGGCGCTTCCCGGCTGACCCTAGCAAAAAGTGGTTGGGTGTTAGAGGTTCTTCATCACGTGGGTCAACTGAAATGTGGGTGAGTGGACGATTATTTACCACAAACTCAGCTTCTGCAAGTGCGGTGAGTAGCGTTTCTTCTTTTGGTGCTCTTTCCTTTAGTGTAGCGCTTAGGGCTTTCTTTACTGATCGTACTAATCTTTCCCAAGCTCCCCCCATGTGCGGACTTAGTGGTGGTATGAAGTGCCACTCGATGCCCTGGGTAGCTATTGCGTCAATCATTCTGGCGTCTTGACTTATTGACAGCAGGGCGTCCCTCATCTCGGTGTCAGCTCCGTGAAAGTTTGTCCCGTTGTCCGAGTACATGGCTGCTGGTTGTCCTCTGCGGGCGGTCATTCTTTGTAGGGCCATGATGGCCGAGTCAGCAGTCAGTGAAGCGGCTAGTTCTAGGTGAATGGCGCGTGTCGAGAGGCAGGTGAAGATGGCTCCATATCGTTTTTCTCGATGCCTACCGACCGTGATAGCCATAGGGCCGAAATAGTCAAGCCCACAGTGTGTGAATGGGCGGACGTGATGCATCAGGCGGGGTGGTGGTAATGCGCCCATCAGAGGTGGAGTCGGTTTGCTGCGTCGTATGAAGCAAGTGGGGCAGGCGTGCGTTATCTTCCTGCTTGTTGTGCGTAGTCGTATTATGAAGAAATGATTGCGTATTTCTGCTACTGTTTTCTCAGTACTAGGATGATCCGCCTTTTTGTGGTAGTGACTGATAAGAAGTCGAGTGTAGGGTTCGTCGCCGTCCAGTATTATGGGAGTTCGGGCCACACTCTTTGTTCTTTCCAAGGCTTGTAGTCGGGTCCCCATTCGTAGTAGGTCATCTGGTCCAAAGAATGGGTTCAGGGAGTTGAGGCGGCTGCCAGCAGGCAGTTTTTGACCTTGTCGGATGATGTGTAGATCAGTTTTGAAAGCGTCTTCCTGGGACCTTTTGATCCATCTGTGTTCTGCTGCTTTTATCTCATCGGCTAGTAGTGGGCCTTCTACTGGTTTATTGGGCCCCATCTTGCATCGTCTGATAAATCGGAGGATCCAAGCGGTGGAGCGAATCAGCCGGTGCCATGAGGAGAACCGCTCTACTGATGGGAGTGCTTCGCCCCTGGTGGACACAAGGCCAACGTAGTGAGGTTTGACTTCTAGTGTCAGGTCGTCAGGCCTGTGGGCGGGTGCCCGTTCTTTTGGCCACGCACCCTCCGGGGAAGTGAGAAAGGCTGGGCCAGTAAACCATCTTCCTTCTGGTGTTAAGTCTGGCACCTCTAAGTCTCGTGTTCCTATGTCAGCGGGATTGAGTTTTGTGGGTACCCATTTCCAGTCGGGTATGTTGGTTAGTTCGTCTATTTCCCCCAATCGGTTTGCCACAAAGGTTGAGTAGGCGCGTGGGTCCGTGCGTAACCAGCATAGTACAGTTGTGGAGTCTGTCCAGAAGCAGGTGCGGGATATCAGGGCTTTGCTTTCTTTTTGGATCGTCTGGGCTAGTCTCGCTGCTATGAGGGCGGCTTGAAGCTCGAGGCGTGGAATGGAGAGAGGCTTCAGTGGCGCTACCTTGCATTTACTTGCAAGGAATGTTACTCGTAAGGATCCACCTATTTTTTCGGTGAAGTAGGCCACGGCACAGCAAGCTTGCTCCGATGCATCGCAGAAAAGGTGTAGTGTTACGTTGTTTAATTTGTTGTAGAGGCAACGTCTCGGGATTGAGATGCTGTTCGTGTGCAACAGATTTAGCCAGTCTGTCCATCTCTGGGCGTGTTCAGGGGCAATGGGTTCATCCCAGCCGACGCTTGAGCGCCACACTGCTTGCAGTAGCATCTTAGATCTGATGGTAAGGCAGGCAACGAAGCCGACTGGGTCGAAGATCTTCATTACTATAGATAATAGTTGCCGCTTGGTAGGTTGTGTGGCCGTGTCGTGGGAGATTGCCTCACGAAATGAGTACAGGAAGCGGTCTGTGGTGGGGTCCCAGATTAAACCAAGCACTCGCTCTGTTTCCGGACCTCCGCTGCTGATTTGTATCGTGGAGCTGGCACGGTCTTCTATAGGTACGCTAGCTAGGGCCGCCGGGCTGTTGGACGCCCAATTTGTCAAGTGGAACCCTCCTTTCGCGAGCAGGGCACTTACACTTTGGGCGAGTGCAGCAGCTTCATTGGGTGTGTCTGCTGCATCTAGGTAATCGTCCATGTAGAACTTGGTGCGTACGGCTTTTGCGGCGGCCGGGTACTCGTGCTCGTATGTTTCAGCCACTTTATTTCGGACGAATTGGGCACTGCTTGGGGAACAGGTGGCTCCGAACATCATCGATGACATTTGATAGGTGTCTGGTTCGTGATGGGGTGATGTCCTCCACAGGAATAGCTGGGACGACTGATCTTCTCGCCTTATTTTTATTTGCAGGAACATTTCTTTGATGTCTGCAGCAATAGCGATGTTTCCTTCCCGGAAGCGTATTATATTCCCCAGGAGGGAGGACAGCAGGTCAGGACCAGTAAGCAGCTGGTCGTTGAGGGAGGTTCCTCGGCATCGGCTTGCGGCATCGAACACCACTCTGATTTTTCCTGGCTTATTTGGGTTGATTACTGCAAAGTGGGGCAGGTACCATTTGCGAGGTGTGGTGGTGGAAGCTTCATGGCTTGATAACTTCTTGGCATAGCCTTTGTTGATAAGTTGATTTATTTTGTCGTTGTAGGCCACTGCTAGATTTTTGTCTTTTTCTAGCTTTTTCTCCAGGGACAGAAGTCGTTTCAGCGCACACTGCCGATTGTCAGGTAACGTGGCTTCTGGTTTGCGCCATAGTAGACCGGTTTCCCACCTTCCTACAGGAAGAGGACGGGTAGTTGCATTCATAAGTGCAATTGCCTGTTGTTCGCTTGCATTGACTCTGGTGGCTGATGTTACTCCGAGGGAGTCGATGGCGAAGTTGGTTTTTACTAGCTCCCTCAACTGTATGTCTGCGGCCGTTTCTGGTTGTAGTGCCAAAGTGGTGGTCGTGTTATTATCTCTGGGGTTGACTCCCCCATGAGCGATCCATCCTAGTGCGGTGCGTGATGCTATTCGCGTAGTATCATTGCATTCACGAACTTCCCTTGACACGATCAGGTGAGCGTTATCTTGGCCTATTAGCAGCTTCGGGACGACCGACCTTCCTTGGGTCTGTTGCTCCGGCAGGTTGAGGTTGCTTATTGTGCTGGCAGATATGTGGAATGTATTACTGTTGCCTGCACCTCGTATTCTTAGTCTCACTCGTTGGGAGAGATTGTCGGAGGTGCACATTCCTTTCGCGCCGTGGATTCGCAGTCCGTGAACTGGGCCGTTTGCTCCGACTTGTATTGCGGTGTCAGCGTCGACAAGTGTTACTGTGGATCCTTCATCCAGGAGAGCGAACACTGACACTTCTTCTTTGTTTGGAGCGCTTAATATGACTGGCGCAATTTTTAATAGTACTCTCTGTCCGGAGTCCTGGCGTCACAAGTTGACATTTTCCACGGCGCTTTTTCGTACGAACTCGGGATTATGTAGCAGGGGGTGGTGTGGGGATCTGCAATCTCCTACTTTGCACCATTGGTTTATTTTGCAGCTTCGTGAGTGGTGTTTTTCTAAGCACTTGCGGCATAATCTTCCCGTGCGTACAGTTTCCCATCGGAGTTCAACATCTTTGGCTGCGAATTCTTTGCATTCGCGGGTTTTATGATCGCCGCCACATTGGGCGCAGCTTTCATCAGCAGTTTTTCTTTTTCGGCTTGGTCCAGGGTAAGTATGTTCCTCGTTTACTTTGCGTTTTATGGGGGCAATCTTTTCTTTTGGGCCATCCCTGATTTCTTCTTGATGTCCGGCATGTATTTGCTCATGGCTCGGTAGAAGTCGCATGCGATCACTCTCTTCTTCCTCCTGGTACCCGGCATGTATTTGTTCACGGCGTGGTCGAGATCGTATGTGGTCCACCATCCCACTGTATGGAATTGCGTTTGACACCTCTTTCAGAAAGGCAGCGAGCTGGGTTATGGTGGCCGGAGCGTGTTGTTTGCGGATCTCGATTAGCCATGCCAGACGCAGGGAACTTGGCATTTTGTCAGTGACGTCATTCATTAATGCAGGATTGGTGAGATAACCTTCGGTTTTCAGGATCCGGAGAGATGCCACCAGGTTTTGTACCGTCCCGGAGAAATCTGCCAGATCCTCGAGTGATACCTCGGTCGTGAGGTAAGGTAGTTTTTTAACCTTGTCTAGCATAAATTTTGCTATGGAGTTAGCGCTGCCGTATCGCTGCTCGAGGACGCTGATGATCTCTGGGACTTGCGCAGGATCCATTAGTAGGGGACCCACGGTATCTCGTGCCTTGCCTTTGAGGGCGCGCTGCAGCCGAATGAGATTTTCGCTCGGAGTCATTTGGCAGGTGGCGGTGGATTGAGCGTACTGTGCCTTCCAGGTGGGCCACTCAAGGGGGTCTCCGGAGAAGGTAGGCAAATCTTTTGCTGTAGATTGCCTGGCAATGAGGGCAGCCATTCTTGAATCATCTTCTAATGTGCGGGGGCTATCTTGCGTTCTAGAAGAGCGAAGGGCCTCTGCCATCACGGAGGCGATCTGGGCCAGTGGGTCGTTGCCATGCTGCAACCATTCTCGGGTGTGCCGTGCTGTCTGATTGGCTGTGTGCGGTGGTGTAAATAATGGGGAATCCTGGCCGGAGGAGGCTGGCTGATGCTGGTACCCTGCTGTGTTGTAAAGTGGGCGCTCGGGTCCGATATGGCTGTATTCGGCCGTAGGGATGTTCTTCGCAGGGCCCGTCAGTAGTGTGTACTCTTGGGTGGCGGCGGCGGCGTATCCGGTTGGATCGGTTACAGCAAATTCATTGGTAGGCTGACCGGCTGGTGTGTCCATTTGAGTAGTTGCATATCTCGTTGCAAACTCTTCGGCCGGCTTGTGAACTTGAGTGGCATATCTCGTTGCAAACTCATTAGTAGAAGGGCCGGTTGGTGCATGCACTTGAGTAGTTGCATATCTCGTTGCAAACTCTTCGGCTGGCTTGTGTACTTGAGTGGCATATCTCGTTGCGAACTCATTAGTAGAAGAGCCGGTTGGTGCGTGTACTTGAGTTGTTGCATATCTCGTTGCAAACTCTCCGGTAGACGGGCCGTCTGACGTGTGTACTCGAGTGGCATATCTCGTTGCGAACTCGTTCGTAGACGGGCCGGTTGGTGCCTGGGTTTGAATTACTGCCTGACCGAGGTTGGCTCGCAGGGTCGGGCTGGTTGGTGCGGGCTCCTGGGTAGGTTGGCTGACTGCTTGGCGTGTTGCAGCGTTCAGGGCTGCGAGCAGATTGGCTGTCTGCTTGGCGTGACGTCTGTCCCGGATGCGCATCTCTCGGCGCAGCAATCGCAGGGAGTCTTCAGTTGATTCAGAAGTTGTTTCGCTGCTTTTACTGTTGGATCCGTGGAGGCTCTTGGCGACACATTCTGGAGCAGGTTGGTCAAGAGTGATGAGGTCAGGGTTCCTGGCAGGGTTCGCACCAGATAGATCGTGGCGGGTTCCGCTGGATGGCGTCTCATCGATGTCTACGGTGCGTGGGCCCGGGGTCCGACGGGGTGCCACTGGCATGTTTCGGCTTGTTCCCGGGGCGTTAGGTTTAGACAGCGATGTTTCGGAAGATGTCGGGGTCTTACGGCCACTGCGAAGAGACGGCATTTCCACTGGGTAAGACTGAAGGCGTGTTATGTGTAGATGCGGCTCGAAGGACCAAATGTACTAGACGTTTGTACATAAACTAAATATAATAGGGAGCTGGCCACAATGACACGCCAATGGAGTTTGGTACGCCAGTGGATTTTGGAATGCCACTGGTCTTTTAAATGAATTTACTACTTTGACAAAAAATGCTTCTAGGTATAATGGCAAAACTGATTTGAGTACTGGATTAAAATAAATATTTTTCACTTTGGAGACTGTGGGAGACTGGGGTTTTTAGGATTTTAGGTTACTGGGATACTGGGAGAGGTAAACTGAATCTAAGACTGATTAAAACACTTGAAAAGAGGTTTGAACTTGGAGACTGTTGGTATCTTGAGTAGGTATTGTTTCTTCTTGGCTGATAGTTTTGAACTGACTTCCTACCGGTTTGACTTCTATATTTATAGGGCAAACTCAGGTCGGATTTTTGGGGGACAGAACCTCCTTAATTTTTCTAAGGTACTTGTTTTAGGTAATTTCCCTGGTCGCTACGATTGGAAGTCAGCTGTGTTAAAATTATGTGTGATAGTTATTGCCAAGATTTTACCAACTCAGGATCCCAAAGCTTCACATCATTTTTATTGTGTTTACAAGAAAAGGTACAAGTATACATATGTGATATAAGGTACAATTTTAAACAGTAAATATTTTTCTTAAAGTGCAACAATCACTGATAGACGTCAGTTTTTGGGTTGTTTTTGTAGTACATACTCATTTTTAGGTGATGATGTTTATTTCTTGATCCAAATTATTCCCAATTTCTCGAAATTGAGCTCCAAATTTTTCGGAAGATGAATTCGCTTTCGTAAATATTTACGATTCAGATTTTTCCTTTGTTCAGAATTGACCAATAGTGGCTCGGCTGGTCGCATGGTGGGGGTGACGTAAATAGTCAGCCATTTCCTTGGCGTTGATCATTGCTGTCTGGAGTCCCTTGTGGAAGCATTAGGTGGTTATTCAGATGTGTTTTCCAGTCCAATGAGGCTGCTGCATGTATTCATTATCAATTTCATTTATGTTTTCAATTGATTAGTTAGTTAAAGGACATAATAGCGTTGTAGACAAGTCATTTGGAAGGGGCACCACATGCACATAATTCCGCTAGCCAATAGCAGCTCTCAGATTGTCGTGCTGGCGGCATGGTACTCTGTGGGAGCGTAAATTCCATTCTTGAATTTCCATGGTTGTCAAAAGCTTTCGCGCACTCGTTAGATGCACACGGATTCCTACGACACGTTCCATACAGCACTTCCTCCCGGTCAGCATGGACTAGCGGCGTCGGAAATTAGTCACTCACCACTATGGTGTTTTAATCACTTAAAATCATGTGAATCCAAGTTTATTTTATCTTAAAAAAGGCACGGGGTGTTTTTCGTAACATGAGTTACTTAGTTAGTTAGTTAATCCCACTTTTTACCGGTGATGGCGGTTGGCCATTTGTAGAAATGTTTTTGGAGTGAAATTATAAGTTATTGTTCTGGTTTTGTGGCTAGTATAATATGCCTTTATGACCCCGAGTCGCGAAGTCACGGATTACTGAATGATCTTCCGAAATTCTTAAGACTTGGAGACTGGTTGGGCCACGTGCCTTCGGATGGAGATTGTTGAGACAGCCTGAGGCTGGAGCCGCTCCTTGGAGATGTCTAGGACTCCTTCTCTTTCTTTTATTCATCAATGACATTGGCAACACCATAAACCACTCAAAATATCTCCTTTTTGCTGACGATATAAAACTTTTAAAAGCAATCAAAAGTTACATCGATTCCATTCTTCTGCAGAACGATCTTGATTCTCTTGTCAAATGGTCGGAACTGAACAACTTACCCTTCAGCATTCAGAAATGCAGTGTCGTTACATTTACAAGATCCAAAGATACATTCCTGTTCCCCTACCACATTAATAAACATGAATTAACACGTAAAAATGAGATTCGAGACCTTGGCGTAATCTTTGAAGCAAATCATTTACCAACGGAATCGCAATCCGAAGAACGTATGAAGCACTTGTTCGCAGTATCTTGGAATATAGCTCCATTATTTGGGCCCCTTCTGAGCAAAACCATATTCTCGAAATAGAAAAAGTACAAAAGAGATTCATGCGTTACCTATATATGAATATAGGAATATGCGTTACCTATATATGGGAATATATGTACTACCCTTTCCTGTATCCATCCTTATTCTTAGCAGGAATGCTCGATCTTAATACATTAGAAGCCCGCCGAAAAATATTTTTAGGAAAACATTTTTTTAAGATAATCTCTGGAACTATACATAATCCACCTATTTTGAAAGAGATTAACTTATATGTCCCAGACAAGTATACTCGTGGGAGGTCCCATACCCTTTTTTATGCTTCAAAAGCGAGGACTTCTACCTATCAGAACGCGCCAGTCAACAGAGCGACTGAACTGCTCAACGAGTCTGCATTGACCATCGATATTTTTAACGTAACCTACAGGCAGTTTAACAATTATCTTTTGACTTATGTCACAAAGTAGTGAAACTGACCTTTTTATGTGTTTTGCTATACTTTTTGTCTAATTTGTAATCTTCTCCATAATGTATTGGTGAATAACCGTTTTACGGAGAACATGGAAAATAAATAAATAAATAAAAAATAATTGTAGCGGCATTCCTCCCAAATAGAAGGAAGACCTAGGCTCCCCGGATTCCGCGCCGTTCCCGGTTGATGTGACTGGAATCTCGTCCCAGAACCGTTTCTCGCTACGAAGCAAGTTTGCGGTCGTCATCCGGTGTTATTTCCGTTAGTTAGATTAGCGTAACCAGGAGTCCATCTGGAATGTTTATGTTTTTGTATTCTTTTGTTACATTGGTATAAATTTAAGGCTAACCTTTCATTGGTATGAAATTTGCACTCTCATGTGTTGTTTTTTGTTGCCTACAATATAGTTTTGTAAAATTCATTTTCTTTTATTTTCTGATTTCCCACCTGCTTGACAGAAAACTACATTTCCCATTATCCTGAGCTCTGGTCTCTGCTCTGCCGTATAAAATTACACTACTCTTATATTATATACGTACATGTACTCGTTTCATATTTTACCCCAAATATTCAGTTAACATTCTTTGAGGCTTCACTGAGTGGTTGGCTAAGGGACACGGAAGCTAACAGGCAGATTCCATCCATATTATATCCAGATTCCACACGGTTGTCCAAGATCCCGGCAGAGCACACCAAGGAATCCTTGCCAAATTCTAGTAGGGTGGTCCGACCAAGGATATCCAGCAGGAATCCGTCACGATGCTGAAGATGAAGCTATACGTGAAATCCTATTTTGATACTATTTTGGTTAATCTTTACGACGAATCGGCTTACAGTATGAACATCAAAAAATATGCTACGGATAAATTAAAGCTTTTACTAGCTTTTCTATGTATTGGAATTACAATAAAATTATTATTTACGTAACAAAAATAATAATCGTAAACCACCAAAAAAATATGTTTTTTCATGACTTAACTATGAAGTGATACAAAAAACATTTTTTTTTTAAATACCCCTTAATGGCTAGGACTATTTTTGAGGTTTTCTATGTAATAACTTTTTTTCGTTCTTATAAAATTATGTACAAAATAAATAAAAACCACTTTTTCGCTTACTTGCCTCGTGCAAATAAGACGCTCAATTTTAAAATTTTGCAGGTACGAGATTAGAAATATTTCTAGCGTTTATATTCCTCTGAATGCCAGCGGATGACATGGATTAACTCAAACACAAACTAGGCGAATCCATGTGAAGCTCCTCGACCCAACGGCCGTTTACACCCGCGTTGGTACGACAGGTCGCGATTATCAATTCATCATACTTTATGATCCGGCCCGCAGATTCAATTGTTAAAACATGTCAAAGGTGTTATCCCATATTAATATTAAAAAACTATCACTAAAGTGACGAGTCAAATTAACGCCGTGCCTCCCGTATCGGCGGTAATTCAAAAAATAAACCAAAAACGGAAATCGTTTTAAAAGAGTTGCCAGTCTAAGAAAAAAAACAAAGCGGTTCTACAATTAAATATGCAGCCAGATGGAGGTTAAACAATAGATAGTTGTTATTATCGGTGCAATAACTATTATCGTGACTCACATTTTGCTCTTCCATGTGCTCATGGAAATTTTACATTGGTCACGTGAAAATAATTTTTTGTATAAGTCTATTTTTTCTGGGTCTTCTACTGCCCCCCCTGAAAGTCTCAAATGCCCACAAGGGGCCGTTATCACCCACGTTGAGAACATTCGGTTGAAAGCATCTCGAGTGTAATTGCTAAATGTTTTATGGCTTTATTTTAAAGCAACATTTTTAAATTGTCCATCTTTTTATTAAGTAAGAACTAAGAACTAAGTTCCTACCAAACATTGTTTTGACGAAACTTTCTTATTTTGAAATAGCAATGCTTTTACAAAACACGTCGTTTTAAATATAAATTCCTGACGTTTAATAATTTGATAAAATAAAAACGCACTTCATTATTTCTAAATCATGGGTCTTCCGGTAGTGAAACAGTGCTGTTGTTGCTGTACTTTAGAATCTGGAGCATCGAGCATCGCCTGCATGCAAATCGTAAAGTTTCTTAAAGTTTAAAAAAACAAAGCAGTTTACTAACCAATTGAAATTATTTAATTTCCTTCTAACATCAAAATTTTGCTTGAGCAATCAATGATAGAAAGCTAAGCAAAAACTTAACGTTGCCACACGTACAGCTTGACAATAATACCTCCATAGTTTCGATATTAGGTATTCGATTATCTAATCTTAAAGTCATACGAATAAAGAGATAATTGCATTAAAATTTACCTACAATATATCAGAGCAACCATTGCACCCATTGATATATATCTCTCTCGTCCCGCAAGTCGAAACCTTTTCACATTCTGTGACTTTTTGTACATTCTGGAAAGTACAACTTTTCGTTAGTTTCATAAAACCACTTTTAACGTTAGTTCATTTTAGTAGCTAGAAGTACCAAAAAATTTCATATTAACAACTTTAGTTTTATTTCTTTGAAAGCATCCCTGTGATGATAAAATGGTGCAATACGTTAATACGTAGTCAAGTATTGGTTTATTGTTCAGTCACTGATTGGTAATGACCATGTAAAGAAGCCCCGATGTTTTACTAAGGTCTTAAGTCATATTTGGGGTGCGTAGGGTATTTTAAGAAGATGCAGATAAACCTGCTTCTTTTGAAGATACCTAATGTAGAATGGAAGAAACACCGAAGATGACAAGTCATTCGACAGTTACGTTATCGAACACTATAAAACGTAATAATGGGCTGTCATAATAGTGAACGACATGTGTCATAATAGTATCTGCATGTGTCGCTATTAGAAAATGGCCCTAGTTAAAATACCCCAGAACCTAGAATAGAGAGGGAGTGTATTACGACGTTCATTTTTCCAGGTTTTCCGGGTTAATGGGAAGATTATGTTTTTAGCTGATGGGATCGTTCAGCGTCTTACAAGGAATCCTGACCCTCGCTATCTCTGACGACGATACCTCAAAGGACACAAAGAACAATAAAAACTTGATGGCTATCGTGGATTTTGCAACAGGAACCTTTTCTATCTTATTAGGGGTCTTACTGCTGGTTGGAGTACAGAAGGTGAGGACACGTATGTGGCATCATGGGATGAATGATCGATTTTCTTATTCTAAAATTACACAATGAACCGTAAAGCATTAAAAGGTTCATTTCTTCTTACTTTACTTTGTAACATTGTGACGTAATCATTTACGCTGGAAGTTGGAAAGAGCGGCATCCTCCAAAAATGGGCAAGTGCGTCCTTTTTGTGACTTTCTTCGTTTTTCATTAAAAAAGAAAATCATTTTCAGAGACGCCCAGAGTATCTTCAAATTTGGGTAATAATAAGTATTATTTGTACAATCTTCAGCAAAATTGGGATTGCCATATATACCACAATGGTTTTTATTAATGGAGCCACTACGATTGATATACTGTATATTTTCTTCAGTGTTGCTTATACCGGTAAATGTTTTTTTTATTATCTTACCCTAACCTAACATTCCAATCACAATCTTTCCCAAGCATGAAATCACAAGAAAACGGGTACTCAGCAAATCCTACAAATTAAAAACAAATTAGGCAATCAACCATCAAGCCACTTTAAAATCAAGACACCCACGACCACAATAGGGACTCGAAATAACAATAAAATCTACATTCCCTACCACAACGCACAAAAACTGGTATGAAATATCTTAACTAAATTGCCTACACATTGTTCATCTCCTTTTCTTTTCCCCGTATGTATCCATAATATATTTCTACCTGCGTGTGACTGGATAAGCACCTTTCTATAAATTTCCGCCTGGGTTTGTGCTTAAAATGTATATTCGTGATTGTTTTTTTTATTCGGTTTCGCTTGTTGTTTGTTCTACTCAAATGTGTATTTGAATGATAGGGACTATATTGAAATTAAAGGTGCCATGCAGCAAGTGGGCAGACACATCCGCCGCCAAGACCTGGACAAACTCACCCCATGAATCCGGGCACCCCTAATAAGTCACTAAACGTAGCGAATTACTTGGGGTGACCTATTTCAGAAATGTTGGTTATCCAATAAATGGTTCCCAGGGCGGCGGTACCCATACCCGCCTCCCAAATTGCAGGTGTAAAATTTTTTTAAATGTATTTAGGTTGTGGCCACAGCTGTTTATAGAATAACAGACAGCACAAGTGTTATCAGTGTTTTTACTCAATTCGGTTGATAATATGTGCGTTAAGAAAATGAAGATTTTTCAATATCTTTTCTGATTTTTCTGTCGTCAGATTTTCGATTGAGTTTCGTTAATATTGTCTTAATAATTATTATTATTATAATAAAAACGTTTATTCACGAATAGATTTTTTTTACAGTATAATGGTCATGTACAATGCGGTAATTGGAAAGTTATTTAGACTGTTACAGTATTAATCCTTATCAACTTAAATACGTTAGTTACCTCAAGCATTTCATGCACATTATTATAATCTTTCGAACCATCTCTACGTATTATAAATTAAAGTCCTCCGCGGCGTCTGTCTGTCTGTCTCTTAGCGATGAACTCAAAGATGCTGGTGGTTATAAAGGTTGGAAAACCATCCAGTAGATGGCGTTGTGTTTAATTAGTCAGCTAGTTTACAAAATAAAAAGCAAGGAAGCGCATTGCAGAAGGTACAGATTGCACAAGAAGCAGTCCGACTATTTCTGCGGTGCGATCCGAGCTCAAAAACGATATTGCCGTAACTAAACAGCACTATTTAAAAAGAATTCAGGACGGGATTAAAGATGATATAAAATGCTTCTGGGATTTCATAAAATCACAGAAAGCAAACCCAGGTAACATAATGACCTGAAGAGTGGAGACGAATTTATAACAGATTCAGGATCTATTTGTCAGATGTTCGCAGACTACTTTCGATCTGTGTATGATAGTAGAACCCCAAATCTCAGTACGGAAATTACGAAAACAGAAATTCCGTGGAACTTAGGTGGCATATCTCTTGGATTAACTTAATCCGAAAGAGGTAGAAGCCTACATCCGTAAGCTGAAGACGGACAAGGCAACAGGACCGGGTGGAATTCCTTCCAGTATTATCATTAGCATAGCGCCAATGATAAGTGAAGCCCTTTGTTATATATTTAACCCTGGTATTTTGACTTCTACGTTCCCCCGGGTATGGAAACTGGCCGGAGTCAGTCCTATTTTCAAGGCTGGAGATAAGACAGACGTCAAAAACTAGAGACTGGTTGGCGTATTATCAGTGCTGCCCAAACTTTTTGAAAAATTAATATGTGACAAATTTAGTCGCCAGATTGCACTATTCATTGGAGAAAATCAACGCGGTTTCCTTCCAAAGAAATCAACAATCACAAATCTGCTTAATTTTTCGCGGTTGGTAGCCACCAGTTTAGACTCGAGGCACCAAACAGATGTAGCTTAGACCGACTTTTCCAAAGCATTTGACCGTGTTAGTCATGATATACTTCTGAGGAAAATGTTTTACATAGGCTTCGATCTACCAACACTGAACTTTTTCTCATCCTATTTAAAATGCAGAAGCCAATTTGTTTCGGTAAATGGATATAACTAAAAAAAAATCCCAGCGCAATCGAGAATTCCTCAAGGGTCTAACGTCGGACCTATGTTATTTCTAATACTAATAGATGACATCCAAAACTGTGTTAGGAACAGAAAATGTCTACTATTTGCTGATGACCTTAAAATTTTGATGGAAATAAGCTGCCAACAAGATTGCCTTAAAATGCAAACTAATCTGAATGCGCTATCTGAATATTCGTTGGCAAACAAGTTAATTTGGCACAATGTTCTTCACTCGTTGTAAAAACATTATAGTTTACGATTATAAAATAAAGGGCGAAACGTTATCACGTGTAAAATCCGCGAAAGATCTCGGTGTCGTCTTTGATCCCGAAGTGACATTCTCTTGCCATATACCGCAGCTCACTCAGTCTTGCTACAAACTTCTTGGATTCATCATCAGGACTTGTAAGCAGTTTGATAACCAAGAAGCTATGCTAGCATTATTCGATGGCATACTGAGAAGCAAGCTGGAGTACGCGAGCGATGTTTGGGCACCGTACCACCAGAAGTACATTGATATGTTAGAGCAAATCCAGAATAAATTTCTCAGATATGTTGTATGCGAAAGTATGGAACCTATCCAAGGTTCATGCACCATATTGACTTACTTGAGGAAACTGATTCTTTGACTCTAGAAACTAGGCGGAAAGCAAGTCTTGCTATTCTGTTTTTCAAAATTTGGAACAATTTCATCGATCGCCCATTTCTCTTGGGATGCTATAATTTATATGTACCAGGGGTCCTAGCAAGGTCGATCGATATAGATTTTATCGAAAATGTCGGTAACTTGCGATGGCTCCCGAGCACGACTGTAGACCGCTAATGAACAAACAATAGTTCGCAATGACTAGAAGTTAATAATATATTTGATCATAAGTTACCGACATTTTCGATAAAACCTATATCGATCGACCATGCTAGGGGGCCTGACCATACAGCCGAAGTCAACATCATGATTTATTTAAAGTACCGAACGGCAGAACAGACGTCTTGGCAAAGCATAGCATGACGAGGGGAGTGGTTCCGTTAAAAATTGCAAACCATTTGGATGTAAGTGACTGTTCTTTATACGCCTTAAAAATATTATTGAAGAGTCACTTGTCTAAATGCTGATAGGGTAACCAAATTGTACTATAATTGAAACTATTCTGTTGTACAATAATAATAAAACAAATAAAAACATTATGTATTCCACCACTTTACAATACCTAAATTATTTTATCTAAACAATACAAATCCATAATATTTATAATAACACTATTGGCCCTGATGAGAATCTTATATCCATTTTTAGTATTACAAAAATAACAAACAGTAAATACTAGTAGTGCTGACCGTTCTCTAAATATTTTCACACCTCATATCAACACCTCATTTCCATATTTGAGAGTACCTCATACAAACTCATCCTGATATCGTGTCCTACCCAACACTACACCAGATTCGGTGAACAGCTATTTAATAATACATTCAGTGCCTGTAATACCCTCTGTATTACATTAGTTATCTACTTTTTTAAGCGTTAGATTTGTATCTCTGGGTAATTCATTTTGTGTAATTCTTTCTTTCAGCCCTGTGCGTCTATTTCATCATTGTGGTGTCGAGCCTCCGCAAAGAAATGGTCGCATATGCAGAATCTAGTGCGTAAAACAATGAACAACAGCGCAGTTCCTTTTTATCTCATCGATTTACTGCCATCTGTTGGGAATAAATTTAAACAATTAAATGTTATAATTTCAAATTTTGACGTAAGTTTCCTAATGAAGATACTAGATACGCTAAATATAAGAATTTTCATTGTAAAAAAAAATTGTCGACGTGAAAATGTGAACATAATAAATTTGACATTTTTATAGGCGTGTAGTTATTTAAATTGTTTTTACAAGTTATGTTTTTACGAAACTTTAATTTTTATTATATTTTATTTTGGAAAGTACCTACTAGGAAGGTACGAAGTTACGACACACTTTAGAAATTTTTTAAGAACTAAACATTTGTGTTTTAAGTAATTTAAACCACACTCGTCCTCATCAGACAAGTAAGTAATATGATGAATAATTTGTGTAATTAAAAACTAACACACGTTTATTACAAGTGTTTAATGAAGATGTTTTAAACAAAGCCGCACCATTAAATCGGGGTCTCCTCCTACCGTGATTATGAACATTTGCTTACAAATTTGCTTAAACATTACTATAAACATCGGCAATGGGGGCATGGTCTTACTGCAGACGCATACAAAAAAGTGCAAAGCCACGTCACCATTGCCAATGTTTATAGCAATGTCAAAGCAAATGTTTAAACAAAAGTTCATGTTCACTGTCGGGGGAGACGCGCTTCAGAAACATAGCAAAACTCAGGCAAAAACACATGTTGCCGATTCCGATATGTAAAAAAATAGAATACCTAGGAACAAATTCCTTTAATGAATGCCAGACAATATAAGATTTCTTAAAAATTGCCTCAAAGAATTCAAAACACAATAAAAAAATGTATCGAAAACTTGTTTAAAAATTAAAATTAAGTACATAATAAAAATAACAACAGAAATAAAAAATCTTTACTAAATAAATAACATCCTCCTCCCAAAAGCACATCTTTTTAGTAGTGTTCATCTTTATTTAAAAAATTATATAAAGAAAATTATGATAATTATTCTCCGAACCAGCTTTTTAAAATTGTCAACATCGATTCTCAATATCGATTTTATTTCACTCCAAATTTGCTTTAGTTTATACCTACATCCAAAAATGCTGAAAGGCGTGATGATAAAACTATTAAAATTATGTACTTTTTGTAATTATTGTTTGATCATAAGTATTTATAATTTTTCAATAATGTCTAAGCAAAATAAGAATGTAAAAAAAAGCTTAAATATATTAGTTTATAAGACCGTAAATAAATAGACAAACTGAAGTATTTTCGTCACGAAACACGTGCGCGGATCTTTTTTTAAATGATTTTATTTAAATTAAAATTATCATTTTGAAACACGCGTTTACTAGATAACGTATTAATTTACAATAACGTATGATTACATGGTATGAAATATGTCTGTAAAATAAGATGTTTCGTTTAAAAATTTAACAAATCTGCCAACGATCTATGGTATAACCTTTTTCTCAAAATTTAATACATGCGATTACTAGATAAAAGAACAATCTTATAATTTTATGAATTTATAATTTTTTGTGGAAAAGAGTCAATACATCTAAAATTTGATTTAAAAGTGACATATTTCCAGTTTTCTCTGGTTATACCCTCTTAAGGTAAGAACTAAGAACGCGTCTGTGTCCCGTATAAATCCTAAGAAGCAATGTTTGTACTTCTTCTTTGCGTGCCGTATCAGGGTCTCTATTCTCCAAGCGTCGTCGCTCGTAATCGCCGTCGAAAGTACGTCCGTTGGTCGACTTGGTTATTCTTGAGCTTGGTCGAAGGAACATTCTTAGACGCCAAACGTCAAAAGTCATTCCACACAACAACGAGTGGGGTATACCAGTCGAAACGAGCAGCGAGTGGTAGGTTGTTAGCGTATCTACGCAATTAGCTGTCAAAATCTGGCATTATTGTTTTCCCGCGCGAACTTTCGCACCCGCAGAGACATCGTCTATTTTTGTAAAGTCATTTTGCAATTTTAGAATGGCTGATTTACCGGCGATGTTGGCTTGATTAACCATGTCGACTGTCAAGAAACAACTGTTTCGAGACTGACAAGAATGTTTCATCAATTCGATTATTTATCAATGCATGTTTGGTGCTTCACAAAATGTGTGTAAAAGATAAATTTGATCTTCCAGAATACCTGACCGATCATAATCTAGATTTAGGGCTGATTGCTGGAGGAATGGCTCCACTTGAGCCCGAGGCTGTTTAGAAACCCAGATTTAGTGGCTGGTAGAAGATTTAGTGGCTGGTAGAGCTGTTCGAAATAGGATAGTTCAAAATTATTTCTGTGTTTATACTAAGTACCTAGTCTTTTTATCCTTTTGTTGTTACTGTACATCATTTGTCAAGTGTCTAGATCATATTATTAAATGATATTAGCCACACACACGGACATTGATGTCTATGGCCACACACAAATAATGAGTGGTGAGGTGAGGGGTGAGGCTACATGAAGCTGCGTTATAACAAACACTTCAAATACAAATCGTTACAACAAATACTTCAATACCCATGATTTTTTTTTTTACATTAATTCCACACAGGAGGCCCTGAGGAAAATAATTTCCTTCAGGGCCTATGTCATCTGGGATGCTGTGTGGAGGGTTTTTTGAGGAGAGGAAGGAATGAACATTGGTCTTGAAGAGACCCATGTTGTAGGAAGGAGGAAACACAGAGGTGGGCAAATCGTTCCACAGCCGAGCTGTTAAACACAAGAACGAGTCGAAGAAGCGACCCGTTCTCATGTGACAAGTGTCAACCGTGTACATTATGTTGGGCACGCGTTTGGCATGTTTCCCGACTATGCACCGGTGCCGAAGGGATCATCATCCTCGGAGCATCTTCCATTGTAATACCGGTAGAACAAGGATAGCATTCCCACCCGACGGCTGTACTCTAAAGGTTGCAATCCATCTGTTAAGATGGGAGAACCTATTAAGCAGACCGCCCGTTTTTGCACAGAGTCGAGGGTATTTTGGAGCTCCAGACCAGAGGTGGCTGCCAAATTCAACCGTGGGGCGCACTTGTGATGTGTGCAGGGTTAGCAGTTGTGTACTATTAAAGTATCTGCGGGCTCTGCACAGTACGCCAAGTTTTTTATTATAATAAGTAATTTTGAAAGCATCACCTTATTTTGGTTGCAAGCCAACTGATTTATTTAAGGCCAACAAAATACCATCTAAGTTGTTGCTGTACAAAATAATAAGCCCCATCACCAACGGTAGACGCCAGACTCTTGTGGGTGGGTCTCGCCCCATGTGCAGTATATTTGTGTAATTTGAAAAGTGAATTTCAACAAGGTTTTATATATTTTGTGATAATATAGTGATGTAAAATGTAAGAAAACAATGGTGTGATCATAAAAAATGTATTTAATATTAAGTATATTATAATTATTATCAAGTAATATAGAAACAAGACAGTTTTCAATGTACAATGTCAATATATTTTGCAAAACAAGCTAAAAATAAAGAATTAGTACACTGATGAAATAATCAAGTATGATATTTTCTAGTAAATTAAAAAACAACTCTGGTGTTAAGTAGTAAAACATTATATTTATCCATGATAGAAATAAAACACTCTCATTCATTACGCTGATACGATGATAATGAAAACATTATATTTATCCACGATAAAATTAAAATGCTACTAATAAATAGCATCACAATTTTTATCACATGGCGCAGAAAACATTACAGTTTCAGTTGTTCAATTACAATTATTATTTCAACATATTTTGTGTTATAAGCTAAAGAATGATAAACAAGTCTGATATTGTCTATTAAATATCTTCGTTGTTAAATTTAAATTAAAACATTATATTTATCCACGATAAAACTAAAAATCTTCTAAATATTTTAGTTAATAGTTTTGGGGTGTTATGCCGTGTTGCGCTACCTCCTTCTTTAGCCAACGTTTCGGACAGCGTTGCATTATCAGGGCAGATATGTCTAATCTGCCGGCTCTGCCCTGATGATGGACACTGCAACGCTGTCCGAAACGTTGGCTAAAGGAGGTAGCGCAAAGCGTAACACCCCAAAAACTAATAACGAAAATACTTTCGGCCGTGAAAATCTAAAAACGTATCTGCTTCTAGATAGTATCCCAATTTTTATCGTATAACACAGAAGACATTACAGTTTCAGTTGTTTAATTACAATTGTTATTATTTCAACATATTTTGTATTATAAGCTGAAGAATAAGAAACAAGTCTGATATTGCCTATTAAATATTATCTTCAATGTTAAATTTAAAGAAAAATATTATATTTATCCACGATAAAACTAAAACTAACAACTGTAATTACAATTGAAATTATTTCAACATATTTTGTATTATAAGCTGAAGAAGAATACAGTACTGACAATAAAGTATGATTTTGGTTTTAATTAAATTTAAAATGAGGGTATTGAAGAGATTCAGTACACCTCGGAGTCTGTACGGGTGGAGGATCAATGGTAGGGGGTTCCACAAGGGGAGGTGTGGCCTTCAAGAGCACCTCCAGGGCACCTCGGCAGACTGTCAGCTGCTGCAGCCAGCAACAGGCTGGGGTCTTCCGAGAAAGGAAAAGTCCAAGTTGATCTCCGTACAGCCCACACTGTAATCAGACTGGGTTGACTGCTTGTAGTATCAGCCCATCACATCTGCTGCTGGCACCGCGTGCCGGTGGCGGTGGTCCGCCTCTAGTCTCGGCCGCAAGCCGCCTCAAGGAGGCATTCTTTATTTCGGCCTTTGAGCGTAAATCATGCCGTGCCTGAAAATATTTTTGAATCATCTTAATTATTTACACTAAATATTAGTGAAAAGAGACTTTCTTATATCGTAGAGTATTCAACAACGTCAAGATCACACAATTTTATTTGAATTTTGAAACGATTGGCTTTGAAGTAACGTAGCCCCATTATAATTCTTTTCAATATTGTGATATTTAACATACAAATTAAGACTTAAAACGAACATCATGTGAGCGATGAAGTCATAAGTGATGATACAAAAATATAAAAAATAGGGCTATTTCAAAATAATTTGTTTCATAGCTTTTAATGACTTCTTAAAGAGATGTATTTGACTTCATTCTGAGTGAGCATCTTGTTCGTTTTGTTGAATAGAAATTCATAGTCATAGGCGGAGCATTTCATCTGAACGAAGCACAGCGGAGCGGAGCACATTCAGCGGAATGAGCGGAGCACATTCATGTGAACGAAGCGTTAGGATAACAAGTAGACATTTTAAATGTACTTTACACAAATTAATGGACATGAATAAATACTGACCTTTCTCCAGTGTTTGAATTCCGTCGAGATTCGCCGAAGGTGAGTGAAGACAAAAACTTTCCTCTCATAAAATCCATATCCGAACTTACTAATTCGATTATTAGCAGTTGCTTTTGACAGTTCGTAATTCATAAATAAACCAATCATTTGTATCCCGCAAACCTGTAACATACAAATTAAGACTTAGAATGAACACCATGTGAGCGATGAAGTCATAAGTGATGATACAAAAATATAGGTTAAGGGCTATTTCAAAATGATTTGTTTCATAGCTTTTAATGACTTCAAAGAGATGTAGTTGACTTCATTCTGAGTGAGCATCTTGTTCGTTTTGTTGAATAAAAATTCGTCAAAGGCGGAGCTTCATCCGAACGAAGTTTTAGGATAACAAGTAGACATTTTAAATGTACTTTACACACAAATTAGTGGACATGAATAAATACTAACCTTTCTCCAGTGTTTGAATTCCGTCGAGATTCGCCGAAGGTGAGTGACGACAAAAACTTTCCGAACATACTAATTCGATTATTAGAAATTGCTTTTGGCTGTTTGTAATGCATAAATAAACCAATCATTTGTATCCTGCAGCCATTTCAAATATTATCAGCATATCAATTCATAAATATGCTAAACCCGACTAATATCAACTGTTTGACGTTTGACATTCACACCACAGAAATCTCAAAAACATCAAGAACATAGACAATATTCACAGGGCTGCCAATATAATCATCTCTTCGATCGTTCGACGTTCAAGAATACGTAAAATTGAAGGATTCGACAAAGTTGGTCGCGACGACGAGTAATTTTTGGTCGCTGCGAGGCGCATAACGAGTAACGTTTGATCGTTTGCTCGGGAATAGAGACCCTGGTCCCCCCGACGTTGGCGATCACTCTTGAGAATGTCTCTCTGTCTTGCGCTGCCCGGAATAGCTCCTCCACACTTCTAATGCCGGTCCACTCTCGTATGTTACGCAGCCAAGACATTTGTCTCCTACCAGGCCCTCGGCGACCCTCTATCTTGCCTTTCAATATCAAATGGAGCAAGTGATACTTTTCCCCTCGAAGTATATGACCCAGATATGAAATTTTCCTGATTTTTATTAATGTAAGCAGTTCTCTATCTGCTCTAGCCCGCCTGAGAATTTCTGTGTTGGTGATCATGTCGGTACATGGGACCTTGAGCATTCTCCGGTGAAGCCACATTTCAAAAGCCTCTAACCTGTTCATGGTATTTACTTTCAAGGTCCATGTTTCACATCCATAGAGCAAAACCGACCACACATAACATTTTAGCATTCTCTGCCATAGTTTTAAGCTGATATTGTCATTGCAGAATAGGGATTTCATTTTAATGAACGCAGTTCTTGCTGCTTCAATTCTGCATCTAACCTCCACATCTGGGTCAAGAGTCTCCGTGAGAATACTGCCGAGGTATCTAAATTTTTCCACCTTTTCGACATTGCAACCATTTAACAGTATCACTGATTGAGAGTGATCTAGTCGTCCAAATGTCATCCATTTAGTTTTATTGATGTTGATTGTTAGGCCCAGTTGCTCACCAGCATTATTAACAAGATTTAATAGGTCTTGGAGGTCATCGATACAGTCAGCTAGTAATACAGTATCATCTGCGTATCTTATGTTATTAATGACAACTCCGTTGATCTTCAGACCCTTATCAGTATTACTTAGGGCTCTTTTAAAGACATAGTTGGAATAGAGATTAAACAATAGTGGCGACAGGATACAGCCTTGTCGTACTCCACGCTGAATGGCAATTGCATTAGATCTCTCATTCCCATGTCTTATTTCTGCTGTTTGGAACCAATACAGGTTTTTAATGAAATTCTGGTCTTTGGTGTCAACGTTACAATCCGCAAGCATTTTCATTAGGTCAGCATGTTTTACCCTGTCAAATGCCTTTTCGTAGTCAATAAAACAGGCACTTATTGCGTATCCTGGCATGTATTATTTTAAGGAATAATTTAAGGACATGACTCATCAGGCTTATTAATCGATAGTCACTGCACTTCTTAGGGTATTGTTTTTTAGGCAATGTCACGAAGGTGGATTTTAGCCAATCTTGGGGTATATTCCCTGTGTCATATATAGAGTTAAATAACTTCAACAGGTAGTCAACATTTTCATCATTAAAGAGCTTCAACACCTCAACTGGAATATCGTCTGGTCCGCACGCTTTTCTATTGTCTGAAGTCTTTGTCGCATGAAGAATTTCTGATTTTAAAATCGATGGTCCATGCAATTGATCATTAGGAATATTAATATCCGGTCTAATATCTTTGAATGTATCATGAATATACTTTTCCCATGTTTGTAGAATATCTTTTTCATCCAATATTAATTTATTGGAATCGTCAACTAAACATGATGGAGTAATTCTTCTAGAAGTGCCCGTAATTTCCTTCAATTTTTTGTGAAGTTTGAATGCATTGTGACTACGACTGTATGACTCTAGTTCTTCACACTGTGACTTCATCCATTCTTCTTTGGCTTTTTTAATTTCACGTCTAATCGTTCTTTGTAAGTTTTTATATTGTGTCTCATTATGTTTGTGTTTACGTCTCTCATCCATTAAGTTCAAAATGTGGTCAGTCATCCAATTCTTTTTTCTAATTTGCTTATCAGCTTACAAATTTGTATCACAGGTTTCACATATAACTGACTTAAGGTTATCCCATTGTGTTTGTATTTCTATCGACGGATCACAAGGGAGTAGCTTAATATTATCGTTCAAAGTCTGAGATACCTTATTTCTGACCACTTCTTCGTGGAGTTTCGAGATATCCATTTTAATTTTGTTTTTGGGCTTTTTTATTTGTTTTAAGCGTAAAACAATATCGGCAGTTAACAAAACATGGTCAGAACCAATGTCCGCACCAGGGTACGTGGTGACTCTCTTTACAGAGTTCCTGAATCTATGGTCTACTAACACATAGTCTATTTGGTTCTTGGTTCCTGACAATATCATAGATTGTTCCATCCTGAGGTGATCTCCATATATAAAGCCTCCTTTTCGGGAGTTTAAACCAGGTATTTAATACAACCATATTTTTATCCTGGCAGAATTCGTATAGTCTATCACCTCTTTGATTGCTTATGCCTAAGCCATATTCACCAACTATATGAGAGCGGCGACCTTCGCCAATTTTGGCATTTAAATCTCCAATGACAAAATTGACTTCTCCTCCTTTCAAACTTTGCAATGTACTGGCTAGTGAGTCATAAAAAGATTCCACATCACCATCATATCTCACTTCCGCTGTTGGTGCGTACACTTGAATAATATTAATGTTGATGGGTTGACAGTGTAATTGTAATAATATTATTCTGTCCGAGATGGGTACAAAATACTTAACAAATTTTACATACTTCTCCATGACAAATATAGCAACTCCGTTTCGACGGTTTCTATCCTGTGGGTCAATGTTTGTACAGCGCCCTTTATTATTGGACCTAGAACCAGATCGGAATATCCAGGTACTTCCCAACTCTCCTCTTGGTACTAATTTACAGAACATTTCCCTTGAGAACTTTTTTTTACCAATCAGCTCTTAAAAAAGAGCTATTTTTTCAGACGATCTCTATACGTTCGCAGGGCCGAAAAGTAATTAAGTACATGGAATTCCTTCGATGGAAAAAGATCGCAAAGTGTGCCAAAAATTATTTTAAAAAAACGACTGTGCTTTAGACCACACGACTGAAGTACTTCACTAACGTTGTCTCCCTCTCAACGTCCGTTCGCATCGCCCGACCGTTCGCCTCGCCCGATCACACTTTTCATAACGCTCTCGTCTCGCATTCACCAGCTTACTCCCCAAGCGTGCGTAAAGAAGTTTTACTTCAAAAATCACATCTTATTCTACCATTTAACATGTTATAGGTATAAAAAAAACTCGCAGTGTTTCCTTCAATGCTACTAAAGAAATTTGTCGACAGATTTTTGATCCGTTTTAAATAAGTATTTTTTATTTAATACTAACTTACCCGGTGAACTTCGTACCACCTCAGAATCAATAACTTTTGTGTTAACTAATTATCTGAATTATTATTTTTTTATTAAGTTAAAAATTACACAATGAAGCAATTATCGATGGACAACTGTTCGTGTTTTGTTTTCGTCAGTATCAGAGATGGCGTTGTGTACGGATTTATATTTTTTGTGATTTTTTTACTTTTCCACTTATTACGGGAATTGCGTTTCATTTTCTTTATACGTATGAGGGAGATTTATTATAATTATTGTATTTTGCCTTTGGAGGTGTGCAGATATACGTTCACCGTTTAGCTCATTTTCGACTATTGACATATTGTGTCTAAGAAAGAGGTGCATCATATATATGTTTTAGGAACAAAAGCAAAGCAATCAGCCCATTGACATTTGACATTTTTGAATTTTTATAATTCACTCACTATTCGATATTATATTTATCACAATATTGCTGCAGCTCTTTCAAAAGATAAGAATTCGTTCCATACAAATATGAGGAAAATTATTTTTTTCATAAATTTTTTGTGAACTTTTCCGATGTTTTAATTAAATCTGCGATAAATATGCAGTTAGTCTACCTCACGGATAATACGGAACGTTTGTGTTGTGGAAGTTTGATGCACGGATAATACGGAATGTTCCTTTTTTAGCTAATAGACAATCAAATATGACATTTGTCGGAAGTACCAATCTTATAAAATAAATTCTCTAAAATAAACTCGCTTTTCATCATACTTTTAAAAAACATCCCAGGTTTTGAATGGTTTGTTTGGCTACGCAGGGTTTGTCTAGCGGGTTTTTGTAATTATTTTAATACATTTCTTTCCATGTTCTACTGTTACAAATACTTGTCAATGATGCATTCACTTTGTTTTACGCAAAAATATTTTTCTATGATTGGCAGCATTGATGAAATGTTAAAATAAAAACGATGAATGAACATGGCGTTACTGTGCGAATGAATTAATTTTAACAAAATTAAAATGTTAAATGCATATTTTTTGCATGTTTTTTGGTCTCCCCCGACATAAATACTCACTTTTCGTAATAATAAAGCTAAATATAACTGTTTGGATAAAAAGTTTTCCGTATTAACGAGTAAGCGGTTTAATGCATAAATAATAAATCTGCTATTTGGGGCGTAGACAAATCCAAAAAAAAATAAAAGATTATAAAAATCGGTCAGGTCGTTCTTGTGTTATAAATGGTGTAACTAACCCGACTTTGTTTTAGACATATATTAAGATTACCGCTTACGCCTGTTATCTAATTATAACCGTTTTTTAATGCAAGCGCGCTTTCTCTAATATTTGAATAAATCAAATAGTGCGAAATTATTTTGTGGTAACATTTTAAATTCAAATTAATAGATAACTCTGTATTAACCACTTAATTATTCACAAAAACCGACATGTTTCGTCAGCAAAGCTGACTTCTTCAGGGTTTTGACAGAACTAATTTTAAAAATAGACATACATAGGTAATAGAGAAAAATAAAATAAAAATAAACAATAATAAAATTTGAAAGAAAATAATATGTAGGAGACAAGGGGCAATATAGAACAATTAAAAATTTAAAAGGGGAATAGATTTAATAATGGGTCATTTAAAAACAATATTTGATTATTAATAATATTTAAATTTGCTTTAACACTCTTTCTTATCTCTAAAATTTCTAATTTATCCAACTGAATGCCATTGACATTTTTATTTATTTATTTATTGCTTCTTCACAATTTATATACATATATTTTTAGCATGTAATTATTAACCCCACTAGGGTTCGCCTGTATCATTACAATGTATTAATTCTATTCCACTGTTAAAATTAAAGGTATGACTAGTTTCTATTAAATGGTTTGCAAACTCCGAGAAAATATTATTATTTAAAGCTTTCATATGCTCTTTAATCCTTATTTCAAAGTTTCTCGAAGTTTAACCTAGGTATATAAAAGAAATCAAAATCATTACATTTCAATTTATAAATTCCAGATTTTTTCATTTTTGAATTTCTATCTTTATTATTTACTATATAATTTTTAAGTCTATTGTTTGCATAAAATACAGGAATAATTTCATTAGGTACATTATTTTTTATTGAATTATTTTTTAACTAATCTATTACCTATTACCTATGTATGTCTATTTTTAAAATTAGTTCTGTCAAAACCCTGAACAAGTCAGCTTTGCTGACGAAACATGTCGGTTTTTGTAAATAATTAAGTGGTTAATACAAAGTTATCTATTAATTTGAATTTGAATAAATAAATTAGAGTAAACAAATCTTTCTTTTACGCAATCTTCTTCTTTTTGTATGCTTGCTGAAGCCTTAATACAAGCCATCCCAATAAGTATTATTATTATAAAAATATTTATTTATTTATTTACACCTATAGGGCACAATTTGTATCATTAACATAATTGATATAACATATAAATAGTACAGTAGCAGTATTAATTATTAGTAGTTTAGTAGAGGTCTGCGGTATTCCGCTCCGGTTTGTAGTATTGCGGTCTGCCGCCGATCTCGGAGTGGTACCTTTAATAATATCTAATAATAAATTTGGACAACTTATATAGCGCTGTTTTTGCGAAAAATCGCCTCGAGAGCGCTTTACAAATTAGCATGGATTTTACTTTAGAATTTACTTAACTATGTAGGAGGCTAGATAACAACTCATCTTGCAGCTATCGAGCGCGTGGATTATTGGAATTCTAGCCCCCCAATAAATTAAATTAAATATCTTTTTATATAAACGTATTTCAATTTACTTAACAATGTAGGACGCTAGATAACAACTTGTCTTTCAGCTATCAAGCGCGTGGATTATTGGAATTCTAGCCCCCCAATAAATTAAATTAAATATCTTTTTATGTAAACGTATTTCAATTTACTTAACTATGTAGGAGGCTAGATAACAACTCGTCTTGCAGCTATCAAGCGCGTGGATTATTGGAATTCTAGCCCCCCAATAAATTAAATTAAATATCTTTTTATATAAACGTATTTCAATTTACTTAAATATGTAGGAGGCTAGATAACAACGCGTCTTGCAGCTATCAAGCGCGTGGATTATTGGAATTCTAGCCCCCCAATAAATTAAATTAAATATCTTTTTATATGAACGTATTTCAATTTACTTAACTATGTAGGAGGCTAGATAACAACTCGTCTTGCAGCTATCAAGCGCGTGGATTATTAGAATTCTAGCCCCTTAATAAATTAAATAAAATATTTGTTCATATGAAGCGGATACTTTGTGATGTGACATTATTAATTTAAAATAAAACAATAACTTTGTTAACACCAATTTTATAATTTAAATAAATAAAATATCTTTTTATATGTACGTATTTCAAGATTATCGGAATACATATAATTACTCTCTCGCTTCAACATTTGAAACTAGAAATAAGAATTAGCTACCGACCGCTCTTGTTCAATAAACAAATAATAATGCCTGCTGCGGACACAATCGTATTGCAGTCTTACTAGAGGTAATGCAATAGCATTGAACTCTTGTATTTAGTCTTACTGTATCAAAATAAAATAAATTAACCATTAGGCGGCTCGGTTCAGCTCTAGGGCTACTAACTGGAGGTGGCGGATGCTTTCCAGGGGGGCCTAATCGCCCTTCCCAACCAAACAAACGCACATAAAATGATCTTACAAATAAAACAGATCTTAGAAATTATATTAATGCTCATGTAAGTTAATGCACAGTTAAGAAGAATACATTTATATAGCTAAATTAACAATACGAATACATTATATAGCTAAACATTTGGGTATAGTCGGAAAATCTTTAAAGCTCCTCCGAAGTTACCTATCTGATAGATATTGCCTTGTCGACATCGAAGGGAACCTAAGCGGCTTTGGAAAAATCACATGTGGAGTGCCACAGGGCTCGATTCTAGGACCCCTACTTTTCTTACTGTACATCAATGATATAACTAAATGCGGCATCTTGGGAAAACTTCAACTTTACGCTGATGATACTGTGATTTATTATCGTTGTAAAAATCTGAGGGAACTTGAATCTCTAATGAATAAAGATCTCGCAAAGCTAGCTAAATGGTTACGGATAAATAAATTAAGCCTCAATGTCAAAAAAACTCACTATCTCACTTTCGGGAAAAAAGATTATATGACAATGAATATTACTCTTGGAAATGAAAAGCTCCAAAATGTACAAGTAACGAAATATTTAGGGTTATTCATAGATTCTAACCTATCGTGGAACTCCCATGTTGAATATGTTAAATCCAAAATTTCCCCGATAACTGGTGTACTCTATCGACTTCAAGATGTGCTACCCACAGCTTTACTGCGTGCCACATATTATGCTCTGATCCACTCTCACCTAAGTTATCTGGTTAGTATCTGGGGCACCATTACTAAGAAACAAATATCTGAAATACAAGTAATCCAAAATAGAGCCATAAGAAATATATACCATCTACCATGGGATAAGCATGTCAAAGACATATACTCACTGACACAAATTCTTCCCTTTACCATTCTGGCAAAATATAGCATCACCACTGCCATCCTACAAATAATTCAACACTCGTCACACACCAACACTAAACCAGCCTTTAATTCCGATTTACACCAGCACAAAACACGATCACAAAATCAAATACACCTATCGTCATCTACACACACAACTAAATTTGGAATTAACTCCTTACAATACATCGCACATACGCAATACAACGCATTACCTAATGTCCTAAAACTACCAGAATCAAACAAAAAAATATTGGCAAAGGCTCTAAAAGGATATTTTCTCAGCAACTTTATTAACCAGTGACGAATTTATCTGTCTTCCTTTGTAACTCTTGTATATTCTTCAATTACCTGTATCAAGTGTGTCTAGTCCATTTAAAAATCTATGTATTGTTCACTGATTTCCGTGTTCTTATGTAAAAATAATTTTCCTTTAGATGTATAATGTTGTCCTTCCCGAAATGAGTTTTATTAAACTCATTGGGAGTAATGTATTATAAATTTTATGTAATAATTTTGTAATATATTATCTCTAATAAATAAATAAATAAAAATAAAAATAAAAATCACCACAATGATGGCTTCTTTCTATACATTTTATGTAAATATTAACCAAATATTGTATTTTATTGATACGCACATGCCTCTCCATTTTACTCCCAAATATAATTTATCTCCTACCGGGCCCTTGGCGACCCTCTCTATCTGATCCGATTAGCAGAACCCAATATGTCGGGTTTCTGCAAGTCGGATCATAGGCAAAGTCGCCGACCAATAATAATCACGAAGTCCTGGAGTCCCACGAAGTCCTGGAGTCAACATGCCTCTCCATTTTACTCCATTTCACTAGCAACAGGGGATTTCCCAGAGACCATCAATGAGAAATTCTTCTCGGTGACCGGAGCTGTGGTGGACTGAGAATAATAATAATAATTGGATAATTTGTAGAGCGCCGTTTTTGTGAAAAATCACCTCAAGGGCGCTTTACTTACCTTCCTCGGATTCTCTATCACTTCAGATTTACAATCACCTAAATGGGAATGTCAATAGTCAAACTGGCTCGGGAAACATCGTTATTTTTGTCAAACTTTTTGTGTGGGAACCATTGAAAATAGAACTCTTTAAGTTTTTTTATTTAGTCACTAGCTGGTACCCGGCAAGCGTTGCAATGCCATTCAAATAAATATATTTATTTTCCCTGCATGTCCTTTCGCGTGCATCCCCGCTCACCTCCCGAGTCCCATTCCCCTTCCGCATTTCCTTTCCACCTTCCCCGCCTTCCTCGTCCCTTGTCACCCCTCCCGCGAACCCCACCCCCGTTCCCCTCCCCCTAGTGCCTTTCCACCCTACCACTAAAATATATGAATTAAACATATTTTCATTTATGATGAATCAGGGGTTATTCTACATGATGGTAGGAGTAAAAAATATTAATAACTTTTTTTTAAATTCCAACTGTTTTTCCCATACAAAAAGACATACCTACTAAAAGTCCTCAGAGTAAGGTAAACTTACTCGGTAAAGTTGCTGTTAGCTTGCCGGGCGCGATTGTTACAACGTTGCTTGGTAGTAATAGGTAATGCTGCCCGCACACGCCGGTCTAATTTTATCTTTTTACCCCAAAACTATCCCTAAATGTTGGAATTTTGAAAAAAGGTTATTTTTCTTTTTTACTTATACTATCATGTAGAATCACCTCCCGAAGTTCAATGCACTTTACCCCCGGAAACCCTGTATATAGCCTATAACCTTCGCGGGCGGGCGCACAACAAATCACCAATCATCGCAATCGGATGAACGGTGTGGCAGCGCATAAAATACGAACAAACAAAAAAAAAACAAATATTGATTTTTACATATAAGAAGATTGGTGGGAACTAAGTTCCTACCAAAAATTGTTTTGGCAAAACTTTCTTATTTTGAAACTGGAATGTTTTTCCAAAACACATCGTTTTTAATAGAAATACCTTACAAATTCTGATAAATAAATTAAGCCTCAATGTCAAAAAAACTCACTATCTCACTTTCGGGAAAAAAGATTATATGACAATGAATATTACTCTTGGAAATGAAAAGCTAACAAAATACGAACAAACAAAAAAAAAAACAAATATTGATTTTTACATATAAGAAGATTGGTGGGAACTAAGTTCCTACCAAAAATTGTTTTGGCAAAACTTTCTTATTTTGAAACTGGAATGTTTTTCCAAAACACATCGTTTTTAATAGAAATACCTTACAAATTCTGACGTTTAATTTTAATTTTTTTTTTAATTATTTAAAAAGTCTACACGAGACTTTTTATCACTGTTTGCAAATCATTTATTATTTTGTAAATTGGCTATCATGGGTCAAATGCAACTTCCAGTGGTGAAACGGTGTTGTTTTTGCTGTTCCTTGGAATCTGGAGCAGTGTCCATCGCCTGCTTGCAAATTGTAAAAAAACAAAACAGTTATCTGAGTTCATCCTGCTGCCCTCAATGATTATTCTCACAATAAGCGGAAAACCTTGCATGTGCAATGATGAAAGGTTTAACTAGGCAGAAGAGAAACGTTCCCATATAGTTTGTCAATATGTGTGTGACACAGGATACACCTACATACACGATTACGTACATACATACGCCGCTATCAGAAAATGGTTAAGAGGCCCTAGAACTTAGAATAGGGAGAGTGTGAATAAAAACAATCATGTTTCTTGAAGGGCGATTCTGGTTCTACTCAAGGATAACAAATTGTCCTTAACCTTGTCCTTAATCTTTTTCGGGTGAAATGCAGATCCCGCCAATGTCTGGGAATTTAATAAAAAGGCACTTTTTAGATGAGAAAAGTGTGGAGAAGATGAATAAAAAATAAATTAAGGCGCGCTCGGCAAAATTGAGGGAGATACAACCGTTCAAAGTATTTAAAATTTCACTTCGCGAACTGATATTGACAGTTCGTTCGCCATTTTTTCACTGCTTATGTTGGATCCCAGACCTAATACAGAATTAATAGTACGCCAGAATCACAAACCATGTTACTCAAACCTAGCGTAGCCGCTAAACCACTTGAAAACTGGGATGTTTTTCTTGTCTTGACGCGAGTAGGCGTTATAAAGGGGCACTTTTTTGTATCACAAACCATGTTTAGCGTATTAGGTTATAACAAAATGGCGGGCGGACTGTCAATATCAGTTCGCGAAGTGAAATTTTAAATACTTTGAACAGTTGTATCTCCCTCAATTTTGCCGAGCGCGCCTTAATTTTTGTTTTATTCAGCTTTTCCACACTTTTCTCATCTAGAAAGTGCCTTTTTATTTTATTTTCAGACATTGGCGGGATCTGCATTCCTCCCTCTTTTTCTTTTACTAACACTATTATCTCTATTTTTATGTTACCTATTTCAGGAGAATTATTCCACGGGCTGCTACTTCTATTTATCTTTTGTATAATGTTAATGTAAGTACTTGCATACTGCTTACTAACCCTGTATGCATGTACATTGGAGGGTCTAGAGCCGTGGTCGTCAAACTGCGGCCCGCGGGCCGCATGCGGCCCGCGGCGGTTATTTATGCGGCCCGCACAAATATCTGCCGTTTTCTTTTTAAATATATTTTTTTCATGTTCAATTATTATACTATACATTTTTTTGCAGCCCGCACAAATATCCGTTTTTCTTTGTAAATACATATATATTTTTCATGTACAATTATACTATCCGTTTTTTACGGCCTGCACAAATATCTGCCGGTTTATTTTTGAATAAATTATCTTTTTTTTTATGTACAATTAAACTACCCTATTTTTATCATGTACTATCCGTTTTTTGCGGCCCGCACGCAAATCTGCCGGTTTATTTTTTAATATATTTTTTTTCATGTACAATTAATTATATTATCCGTTTTTTACACTTAATTATGATGTCGTTTGAAGACTCACAGAAAATTAGATGGCGTAGAGATGGCACAGTGAGGGTGTAGGCAGGTAAAAAAAATTATCTAAAAAAGACCAAAAACACGCTTATCACGTTATTGTTTGTATTTTGTGCCTTAGGTCACCCCAAGTGGTTCGCTACGTTTGGTGATTGAGCAGGGGTGCCCGGGGGTTCATGGGGTGAGGTTTATCTAGGTCTTGGAGGCGGATGACCAGGACAGGACCCCAGATTCCTACCCACCCCTTAAACCCCTTTCCTTCCCAGAACTCTCCTCTCCTTCCTTTCCTAAAAAAAACCCTCCCTACAGCATCCCCAAAGATGACATAGAAAGGGAAGTCATTTTTCTCAGGGCCTCCTGTGTGGAGCTCATGTAAAAAAACGTGTGCGAAAATTTGCTCATTTCATTTATTAAGAATTGACACTATATCATGAACACAAGGAAGGGAGGAAATAGCAACCCGTTACTTAAAATACAAACTAATTGCTTTTTTAACTTGCTAAACAAAAAGGTACAGCAAGCACCCCCCCCCCCCCCCCCCCCCCGAAATCATAAGTGTGCGGCCCGCGGTGATACCTCACATTGTCCTATGTGGCCCTTGACCAAAAAAGTGTGACGACCGCTGGTCTAGAGTCATTCAAATAAATGTAGCTTCGTTCAATAAAAAAGTAGAGTCTCGACGTGTGCGGTGAAGGAGGAGACCATTTGTTTCCTTATAACGCCGTTGGGAAAGTGGTGGGGTCCCCTCCAATGCGCTTAACCTTAAATTGCGAGAGAACCGAATCGCAGTTAATGAAAGAGTCGTTAATAATATCAATGTTAATGACAATTTCTTATCGAAGTAGAATCAGAATCACGCCTTTGGTAGATAGTAGAAGGATTATGTTTCTAGATGATGGGATTATTCAGCATCCTCTCAGGGATCCTAACCCTTGTCGCTGATAATGATGACAACACTCCCAAGAGCGCTAAGAACTTTGAAAAATTTATGGCTATTACCGAGCATGCAACCGGAATCTTTGCAATAGTATTAGGTGCTGTACTGCTGATGGGAGTATATAAGGTAAGGACTCAGAGTAGAGTAAAACTTAGAAACTTCATCAATCATCATCATCACGGCGCCAAAACCCAATTGCAATTTAAATGCAATCATTCCATCTCGCTCTCGGTCTGTCTCTGGCTCACTTCCAGGTAGCATCCGCTACTCGGAAATCATTGTATGAAATTTATTCGGTACGTAATTTATTCCTGGGAGTTTTCATCAGTCCAGGAGTAATAAAGTACTCGTATGTATGCCAAATGATTTAGTGGTGATTTAAGTTTAAAGTCTTATTTGATAAAAAAAATCCCATCGATCCCAAGCTTTGGATTTGTTATGAGGTAGAATGAAGTGGGGAGAGGAAGGAGATGGAGTGGTTTATCCTCACCGTATCATCATTCGAAGATCACCATTCGGAATCGAGAACGAGCGTTGCTTGAAGTGACTAGCGATGTATATCTGAATAGCTGGTTACAGCCTTTTTCTTTGCCATCTCTTTCCCCTCCCTATTCCATTAAGCCCTAAAATCGTCAAACCACTGCCTACTAAAGACATCAACCACGACGCGGCGTTCCAAAAGAATGCTGAATGATAGACTGAAGAAAAAATGTGTGTACTCGACCGTGAAAATTTTTATTATTTTTTTATTTATTCATTACACTTAAAATAGATGCACTTCGTGTGGTCTAAAATAAACAAAGGTACATTTTTTTAAATTTTACTTACGCTTTTAATACTTACTACATAAATATTTTTTAAACTTTTCTTTGAATTTTCTAAGCTAGGTAAAATCGTAATTTCATTGGAAACTAGGCCAAACATTTTGGATTGCATAAAAAATTATGCTATGCATAAAAATCTTGTCTTAAACGTCAGTTTATCAATAAAAAATAATAATTGATTTTGGATTCCTGTGTACAGTAAACAGTTCTGTGTTCTGATATTTTCTTTCTGTTCTGTATGGTACGTGCGAAAGCCTTTATTTTGTTGTGGTTTGTCTTTGAAGTAATTTCGTAGTAAATTGTATAAAACTTTGGAGATAAAATGTAAAATGTTGTAGACAATTCTTTGTTTAAAACTCATTACATCTATTTCCTCATTTTCTGTGTTAATTTATATTCATTTCACTTAAAATTTATCGCATTACACTATATCTGGATTATTTTAAGATTTTGAAGATAGAGAATACTAGAACAGTAGTGGATGTGTGGTGCAACATTTTTTTTTTTTATAAAATAGTAAACTTGTTTTTTTTTTTAATTATACCTTTTTGACAGTAAAATGGGCATTTTCTACAAGAGATATCTTTGAGTCTAGAAGTACTTTATCTTATTAACCGTTTCCAAGTTTTCACCGTCCACTATTACCTGTACTACTTCATTTTTCTTTCGGTTTGACAGTAAAATGGGCATTTTCTACAAGAGATATCTTTGAGTCTAGAAGTACTTTATCTTATTAACCTTTTCCAAGTTTTCACCGTCCACTATTACCTGTACTACTTCATTTTTCTTTCGGTTTGACAGTAAAATGGGCATTTTCTACAAGAGATATCTTTGAGTCTAGAAGTACTTTATCTTATTAACCTTTTCCAAGTTTTCACCGTCCACTATTACCTGTACTACTTCATTTTTCTTTCGGTTACCAATGATCGTAGTGTTTTCGAGATGTTGTGTTTAAGTTTGATAATTTCAGCCATTTATTTTCTAAAAATACTTTCATCATCCTTGCCTACAATTTTTTTTAAACTTTCCCAAAGATAAACTAGACCCTAAGGGAAATAATTTTCATGAGGGTCTTCCGTGTGAAGTTAATGCATAAATAATTAACAATTTATGAAATTTATATTCTGGGTGAATAATCAAAAAAACCTGTATGCTTCGCCTAAATTATCAATTACCATCATTCGTAAAATAGCATCAAAATATCAAATAATACCACGTGTGCAACCTGATTATTTTTTTGCTTTGTCAGAAAATTCGATTTGTGTCAATGTATTTTCTTGAAGAACCTGATATTTTTTTAAAGTTTTTTTTCTTTGACGATTTTGCGTCGCTCTGATAATTTGAATGTGTTATTTTTTTTAATTTTACTTCTTCTTCAATTTATTATATGACCATTTGACTAGGGGGGAGGTATGTGGCGGTTACGTCACATCTAAACATTGTCTGTATTATAACTAACCAGTAACTGCCCTCTGTCAATAAATGAAACGAGCCCTAAATGGACGTATAATTAATATCAATTCCCGTTATATTTTGACCCCCACTGTTTACCTAAAATATTAAAGCATTAGTTTATTTTATTTGTATTAAAAATATATTGCACCTAATAATTTACGCGGGAAGCAGAACGCAGTAGCCTCCAAATAGGCTAGTGCGTTCTTTTGAACTTTCTTGGTTTTCCTTTTCAGAAACGTCAAGAGTGCCTTGAAGTCTGGATAATAATAAGTATTATTTGTACAGTCATCAGCGTTATTGGATACACTTTAATTGCCATGCTGATATTAATGAGTGGTGCTATTCTGGCGGGAGCATTGATTCTTATCTTTTTTGTTCTGTTAATTGGTAAATCAATTTTACCTGCTACTTTTTAAGTATTCCATCAAATTTCTATTTTTTTATTATTAAACAATATTATAATTTAGGTTGTGATTGTAAATATTCTTAAATTTAAAAAAAACGTAATTCTCATCATTTTCAGTATATAACACAATGAATGTATGCCGTCACTCTTACATTAGTTGGTGGTGTGATACAATAGTTACATTTAAAGCAGTTGATCGGGGTTCGATTTTCGACCGTGAAAATTTATTTTTAATTTTTTTTGTAATTTTTATTTTCAAAGATAGTAGGTAACTTCTTTTTAAAAAACTACATCCCCTTATTTTTCAAGGGTCAGCGGTAGTCATAGAATTTTTTTATTATAATGGCGCTAGTTTTTTATATTATCATACACCCGTGAAACTAACGATAGTATTATCCTATACAGAATTTGACTTTTAAAGAGGAAGGTTTGCCTGGCCGGTTTCGACCTGCTTCATACACAACATAATTTTGGATTTCAGGACAAAATACCATATTAATAATTTTATTATTTAAACGACAAATTTTTGTTCCGACGTAAATAGATAATTTGTGTTTTAAATTCAAAAATTTCAAAAATATTTCTTTTGTTGATTTTTTTATTGTTTATTTTATTTTTCATAATATTTTCATAATAAATTTTTAAAAATATATTTTTTTAAATGTTTTTCATTTACTCACAAACAATTGCCCAAATTTCCTCTAAAATCATGAAACTTTAAAATCGTAACGGCCTTTATTTTAAAATTTAAAGCAAAAATAACTAAAATAGCACTACATTACGAGTATAAATACCTTTTGATTACAAAACTATTTTTTCAGTTTGGGTATTTTGATCTCAAATCTAAAATTAATTTGTATGTAATGGGCCGCGCAATCGTTCCTCGTGATAAACTCTTAAGCAAAGAAAAATGATTTTTTAAATTAGATCGCTTAAAAATATTGCTTACTAGAGAAATTGTTTCTCCCTGAGTGTCCTTTCCCATTCGTCCCTTTCACATTCGTCCCGTTCCCCTTCCGCCTCCCCTTCTTCTCCTGCGTCCTCTTCCCCTCTCGCGTTCCCACTCCGTCACCTCCACCTCCCCCCCCCCTCCCGAGTTCCCCTCCCCCCTCCCACGTTCCCCTCCCCCACCACCATCTCTCCCTCCCTTTCGCTTTCCATAGCAATAGCCGCTTCCTCGCGTGGCAACAATAGCAATTTTTTTGTACAAATTTCATAATGCCAGAGCTCACCTGAAGTTTTATAAAAACCTTGTCCTGAAAATAACGAACACACAAAAAAAGAATTATCCAATTTGGTGCAGTCGTTCGAAAGTTAGGTGCTTAGCAACACATTCAGCGATTCATTTTTATATTATAGATAATTATAATGGAATATTTTTTTAATTATTATAATAATTCCTTTTTCATTTTGTGCAATTCTTTCTTTCAGCCCTGTACGTGCATTTCATCATTGTGGTATCGAGCCTTCGAAAAGAAATGGTCGAATCCGTCGAATCTTAGGACTTTCTCTTCGATACCTGCATCGCCATCTGTTGGAAATACATTTAAACTAGTTTTAAACTTTTCATATTATATTTTACATTGATTGTAGAGATGTTCTGTAGTGATATTTCATTATATTATGGGATCAAAATAAATTACATAGCCATTAAGAAACTTTAGGTACGTTGGAATTTAGGTACGTGTTTTAAAAAAAAACAACTATTTGTAGACTTTGGTCAATAATTAACACGATGTACGAGATGAACATTTATTGTTTCAATACAGGTTTATAGGCTACGCGCTATCTAATGAGCTGGCGGTAGGGAAAGAGAGCGAGCAGATGAGTGTAAGACCACCATTCAGAATTGAAACGGCTGCTGCCGTGTTTGGTGACCAGATCTGAATAGCCAGGTACTTCCCCACCTTCCTCTTCCCACCTTCCTCTTCCCTGTCTCCTTCCCCACTTCAGCATCACAACATACCCCAATTGGGGATGCCATAGTCCCACTGGCTCCAGACGGGAGCACTTGGGAGGGGGGGGAAAAAAGAAGAAGGAAAAAAAAAAAAAAAAAAAAACCCTCTCCTTTTATACTGAGATCTATTGTCTCGCTCTTACATTTAAAAAAAATGTAATTGAAGTGATTAATTCTTTTGACGGGGTAGTTTTTATACTTGAGTTCTGAAAGTGCGTCCTTATAAGTGAAATATTAAAATTGTTCTGTTTTTTATGTTAAAATAGTTGTATAGTGTAAATTCTAATAGATATGATAGTTTTAAATTTTGAAAGTAATAGTTTCATTCAAAAACTTTTAACAGACCTAGTGTTTGTAACAGTGCAGTGTGGGTTGACAGATGTATGCCACATGCGTTTTTTCTGCCGTGGTGGACCGATGACCGAAGGTTACCTCTTATTTTTTGTGTGAACTATTCGAAATGGGTCGTAAGGTTGTAAATCATGATTAGGTATACTTTGGACGAACTGTACGCTTTACGACCCTTAAGTGACAATGGTAGTGATAATGATAATAAAAATAGTGTACTTCTTCCCCAACGGAAAGGAAGAAAAAGAGGTTGTAGAGCTGGGAGAAAGGTTAGATTAGTAAAAAACCTGCGGTTAGCACAAACTAGGAATTTGCGCCTGCCCAAGTCTCTAAATGTTGCCGCTTGGAATGCGAGATCAATTGCCAATAAACACGAAGACATTGTGGATCTGATAACTAGCAAAGGTATTCACATTTTGGCGCTATCGGAGACTTGGCATGAAAATGCTGACTCCTACTCCATCAAAACCCTTCGGTCAAGTGGGTTCTCGGTGTATGAAGCTGCAAGGCCGATCAAAACCGACACAAGTAATATTAATTTTACGAATCACGGGGGAGTTGCAATTGTAGCGCAAAATGGTATTCGCTTAGACAGTATAGGGATACGTCAGGTATATACCACTTTTGAGTTTGTCGGCTGCAAGGCTTCCGCTAATGGCGCATCCCTCGTGATAATTTCCATCTACCGTCCCGGGTCATGTGCAGCCACTGCAATTTTTTTCAATGAATTTAGATCTCTCCTAGAGTGCACCTCTAACTATAATTGCGACGTTATTATTCTGGGAGACGTAAATATTCACTTGGAAAAGAAAACCAATCCCTTGGCCCTAAAATTCAACAAAATTCTACGTGACTTCGGCTGCGACCAGTGGGTGAACTCACCTACTCATGACGCGGGGGGTACACTTGATGTAATCATTTCCCGGGTAGGGTTTCCCCCAAATAGCGTAAATGTTACTGACATTGGACTATCGGATCATCGTCTCGTCACATCCGAGTTTGCCTTCGATCCTCCAAAATTAGAGTTCAAATCCGTTGTCTCCAGAAATTGGAGAGAATTCGACTTCGAGGCATTTTGCAGTGATTTGAAAGCGTCGCCTCTCTGTGATAAGGAAAGGTATAACGAGAGCCAAGCAGAAGAGTTAGTAACTCTATATAATTCTACGCTACGGGTATTACTCGATAAAAATGCTCCTTTCACAGAGAAGGTCTGCCGCATTAGGAATTGCAGCAAATGGTTCGATGATGAATGTCTACAAAAGAAGAGGGAAATGCGGAAATTTGAGAGGATTTACAGACGAAACCCGACTTTCAGCAATCGGCAGCTTTGGATTACCAAGCAAAAAGTTTACAAGGAAGAAGTCACACAGAAGAAATCTAACTTTTGGTGTGAGCAAATTGAGACAGAAAAGGACCCTCGAAAACTTTGGCAAAACATAAGGACTCTGTCTGGAGAGAGCAACAATAAGGTAGATTCCTCTCTTGAAGCAAACAGCCTCGCAACATACTTCAGAAGTAAGGTTGAACAAATTCAGGCCCTCAGTGTGGTAGGATCGTCTTCTATCGCAGCATCAAGTCCGCTCTCCGGTGACTTCTCTACTTTTGCAGCAGTAACGGAAGAAGATGTCACGCGTGCTATAAAGTCTTGCCCTAACAAGCAATGTACTCAAGACCCCATACCTACCTGGCTCTTAAAACAATGTCTTCCGGATATAGCGCCTGTAATTACCGCAATTATCCAGAAGTCATTAGTAAATTCACTTGTACCGGGAACACTCAAGAAATCAATAATAACTCCGATTCTAAAAAAACAAAATCTTGATACTGACAATACGGATAATTACAGGCCAATATCCAATCTACCATTCCTTTCTAAACTGCTTGAGAAAATCGTTGCCAAACAATTGGTGGTGTACTTGAACTCCGCCGGTCTATTTGCCAAAAATCAATCCGCTTATCGACAGTTTCATTCAACGGAAACTGTTCTTCTGCGGTTAATTTCAGACTTGATCATCGGGATGGAAGCAGGTAAGTTGGGTTTGGTATCTATTCTTGACATGAGTGCGGCATTTGACACGGTAGATCATAGTATTTTATTAAATGTGTGTAACATTAAATAACTTGGTGTGCAAGAAAGTGTCAAATAATAGTCTGTAATCTGTATATCACGGTTTATTGATGATTTCAACACAATTTGACATAACTAGCGGTTCCGTTCTGTTTTACTCTCCCTCCATAAACGGAACTCAGCTTGCCGTCGCAACCGCAAACCCCTCCTCTTCTTCTATTTCTGCTAGGCTGCTAATTCCGTCCCATTGCTGGTCACATACACATAAATGGGTGTTACACTCGTCCATCCTGATTAGTAGTCGTGTCCTCACGGCTCTATCTCTGTGCCATAATAATTCTAGAAGCATACAAACATAATACCATTTGCCACTAATGTGACATTACTCGCCACCAATGTGACATACTCTCGCCACCAATGTGACATAATAACATCAAATAGTATTGCTCGACACCTGAGTTAAGGTGACATACAATCGCCACCAACGTGACATAATAAAATAGTATCTATTGCTCGACACCTGAGTTAAGGTCACATACAATCGCCACCAATGTGACATAATATAATAAAATAGTATTGCTCGACACCTGAGTTAAGGTGACATACAATCGCCACCAACGTGACATAGTATAGTAATGCTTGACACCCGAGTTAAGGTGACATACAATCGCCACCAACGTGACATAATATAATAAAATAGTATTGCTCGACACCTGAGTTAAGGTGACATACAATCGCCACCAACGTGACATAATAAAATAGTATTGCTCGACGCCTGAGTTAAGGTGACATACAATCGCCACCAATGTGACATACAATCGCCACCAACGTGACATAATATAATAAAATAGTATTGCTCGACACCTGAGTAAAGGTGACATACAATCGCCACCAATGTGACATACAGTCGCCACCAACGTGACATAATATAATAAAATAGCATTGCTCGACACCTGAGTTAAGGTGACATACAATCGCCACCAATGTGACATACAGTCGCCACCAACGTGACATAATATAATAAAATAGTATTGCTCGACACCTGAGTAAAGGTGACATACAATCGCCACCAATGTGACATACAGTCGCCACCAACGTGACATAATATAATAAAATAGTATTGCTCGACACCTGGGTTAAGGTGACATACAATCGCCACCAACGTGACATACAATCGCCACCAACGTGACATAATATAATAAAATAGTATTGCTTGACACCTGAGTTAAGGTGACGTACAATCGCCACCAACGTGACATAATAAAATAGTATTGCTCGACACCAGAGTTAAGGTGACATACAATCGCCACCAACGTGACATAATATAATAAAATAGTATTGCTCGACACCTGAGTAAAGGTGACATACAATCGCCACCAATGTGACATACAGTCGCCACCAACGTGACATAATATAATAAAATAGCATTGCTCGACACCTGAGTTAAGGTGACATACAATCGCCACCAATGTGACATACAGTCGCCACCAACGTGACATAATATAATAAAATAGTATTGCTCGACACCTGAGTAAAGGTGACATACAATCGCCACCAATGTGACATACAGTCGCCACCAACGTGACATAATATAATAAAATAGTATTGCTCGACACCTGAGTTAAGGTGACATACAATCGCCACCAATGTGACATACAGTCGCCACCAACGTGACATAATATAATAAAAATAGTATTGCTCGACACCTGAGTTAAGGTGACATACAATCGCCACCAATGTGACATACAGTCGCCACCAACGTGACATAATAAAATAGTATTGCTCGACACCTGGGTTAAGGTGACATACAATCGCCACCAACGTGACATATCTTTATCTTGTATCTATCGGTCACTTTATAAGGACAACCATACAGAAAATTTACTCTTTTAATGAAGTCTCCCAATTTTGTTGAACTGGTGTTCCTTCCTTTTTTCTATGCGTCAACATCGTCATTTTGACGCTACATTCCAGGTTGGGATTTGGCTTCTCCCACAAATATCCCTTTTTCCTATCAGCAAATTCCTGTCACCATCTCTACAAGCACCCAGTCGGGATTAATCAGATTTTGTTAGGTCCCGGAAGATCTTATAAAATTTCTCAATTCATCGCAATGTCTTTAGCATCGCTTTTACCTTTGGTAATTCGCCAAACATCATTGCTCCGTACATCAACGACTTGTGACTCTGTTTTTTTTTCTGAAGAAGAGTCTGATTTCATTGCTTTTCCTCGTCTTATGTGACTTGTGCTGCAGGTTTTCTATTTTTCTTCCTCATAATGCTCATAGCTCTAATTTGAGTATTGTCATTTGTTTCATTATGTGTTCATGATGTTCTCCTAGAATTTCGTCGGCACTTGCAATACACTGTTATGTATAAAACATAGGTTAATTGTCGTTTTAAGTAAGAACTGGAATCTATGAGGCGGCACGATAGCATTGTCTATTGTTTTTCATCCTGGCAACACCAGAGAGGAGCGAAAATGTGATGGTGGCACTTCCCCCGGCGGGCGTAAGGCCCGCCGGAGGTCGAGTTGGGTTTTGATTGGAGATAATCGGGGAAGATGGAGTGCATCGGTGCCTAATCAGAGATTCGAGAAGTTCCCGTAAAGTTCGGGCGGTTATTATAGTGCCGTTACAAGTTTATTTGAGTTCCCGTTATGGTTTCGACCCCGCGAGTCGCGCTCCGGAAATAAATGTTGTGTTCACACAATGGCCGAATTGTATTTTGTTTAGGAATAGGAAATTTCAAACTGGACAGTAAACGCCCCTGCCTTTAGTCCCAGAAACACCGTGGGCTAGTATGATTTCCGGCCAATATAATGTTCTACCCGATCTCCGCCAGGAAATCTCCTGGTGTATCAATTCACGATACACGTGCGTGACTCTGTCTATTTGCCATCCGCGCCAGCTTACTCCACCGTGGGACGTGGAGTAGCTTTATTTGCTCGCGTCAGAGTATTTGCTCATGCTGCAGAGGACATCGTTTGCCATCCGCGCCAGCTTACTCCACCGTGGGACGTGGAGTAGCCTTATTTGCTCGCGCCGGAGTATTTGCTCATGCTGCAGAGGCCAGAGGATTCCTGCCGCCAATATAGTCAGCTCGCATCACCGTGGGACGTGGGCAGTTGCACCAACCTTAGTCACCGGGAGGATCCCTCATCGTCTAAACGACCGCGTTAATAGTCAGATTACTTTAGCTTTAGTTATCGGTTATGGTCTGTGGGGGTAAGTTCTTTCCTATCTGTATTATTATTTGCAATATTTGAAATAAACCTATACGGTTAGTCCAATTATAATTAACCTTATTTTATTTACAAAACCTGGTAATTCCTGCCTATGCCTGACAACTTAGAACATAATTCCCCGCTCTGGGAGGGGGGTACTCTGCTCTACCGCTGTGCTGGTCGATTTGGCGGGTCTGATGCTGAGAATTCCTCGGGATCAGATCCTGGCGCGTCCGGTACTAACCGGCAAAGCCATTTCGACCACTCACCTTAATTAAATCCCTTTAATAAATAGCCAACTATTGGCCATTCATTTGACCCTAACATGGCGCCTACAACTGTGTCCTGGGCTCGTATAATTCTTATTTGTCTAGGTTTTGGGTTGGAGTTACTATAGTTTTGTCTTGTAATCGATCAATAATTGTTTTTGTTATTTCGAAGCATCTCACATAAAACATAACCTTTAAATGTCATTCCGGTATACACGTAAATATTGCGAAGTTATCAATCTGTCAACAATGCAGCCAACTTGATAATAACACTGTACACATTATTATTATATATTTGTTTGTGGGTTAAGTTATTCGGACTTACGGGCAACACGAATACTAAGTGTCAATTTGACAGACGGCTATGTCAATCGTAAACAAACATTGCATTTTGACAACAACTGTCATAATGTAATTACACCTTTAAGTTTTTAAGATTGTCGTGTACAATAAATACTATAAAGTGCTTATAAATACGATTAATTATATAATTGCTCTGCGGGTAAGCAAAATATTCGTAGCAATCGTTACTAGCTAATTATTGACATTGTACATTTAATTATTGGAATTTTACAATTATACTTTTCAAAATGTCGACTACAATAGACAACATTAATACTAGATCGAAAGATGAACTTTCTGCGGAACTTTTATCCAGGAATATAACACCAGACGGTACTTTAGAAGAAATGCGGATTCAAGCCAGAAGGCATAACAAAAATATTAAAATATCTGAAGCTATCGAGCATCATGAGATAAGTGTTAACCCAGATAATGACAGCGAATTTGGCTCAAACTACATTAAATATACAAAAGTTATTTATAATGAATCAAACTCTTCTTCATCTTCATCCACAAGTACTATTAATAATTGGAATATTAAATTTGATGGTAATAGTTGCGTAAGAGACTTTATACTGGAAATAGAAGAGAAATGTAGAATTAGGAACGTTCGTCATGACGATTTAGTGAGATGTTTTCCTGATATTTTAGATGGATTGGCATTATTATGGTTCAGATCAATTTATACACCTGATTTGACTTGGAATGAATTATCTATATTACTTATAAAACAATTCGAAACAAATAATAGACAGATTGAATTAAAATCACAACTTTTCTCTATGAAACAACCAGCTGGTATGTCAGCCTTTGAATTTACGTTAACGCGAAGAGGAATAGGTATAATATTAGTACAAAACAGCATCAGAGCACTCTGGCGGACAAAATGGTCTCTATCATTCATTTTGAGATTATTTTGTTTTCAAAAAGTTTCGTTAAAATCCGAAAGATGCCACTAGAAAAATAAATATTATGTGTATTTATTTCAACATGACAATGTCGCATCTGGTCGTTTGTCGAAATTCGGCCGGCTAGGGGTGCCCTCAGGGGGTGCCATGCACGCACGTGTCCACTAGGCAATGTTTTCAGAAAAACTAGCTGAAGCTCAATGCCTGAAGTCATTATAATAGTTTTATATTTTGGTATGTTGTGTGTTTGGTATTTGGGGTATGTTGTGAGGCTAAAGGTAGCGGGGAAGGGAAGGAGATGGGAAAAAGGAAGGTGGGGAAGTACCTAGTGATTTAGTTCTGGTAACCGAACACGGCTAAAGCTATTTCAAGTAACGTTTCAATAATTGGGTTTGGTGGTCTTACACCAGGACGATAATGAGAGTAACTACCTACTACGTCCCGTTCATCACTATTTTTATTATACCAAAGCAAATAAAATTAGGAGAAAATGTAAATAAATTTAACTCTCATTTACCAACATATGTGATTGATTCAATTTTTTAAAAAAAGTTACAAACATCGTTTTAGAGAAAAACTGTTATGTTATGATGCTACTGTACAACTTACCGATGTTACATGCAAAAGCCTTCAAGGCGTAAATAAATAAATTACATTTCAAGAAACTTTATAAAATCAGTCCACAAAATATTTTTTTTCTTTGATGTTAAAACCTACAAAAAACCGTAAAAAAGGTTTTTACCATCTACTTTCAAAAACGTTTAAAAACTTAGAAAAGAAATTGGATGGCCTGGGATTTGAACCTCTCGCTCAAATTTGAACGCCAGTCGACACTTCTACTAGCAGATAACTGAAATAAAAAACGACCATAAAAACATTTGATGTTTCCATTGAGACGTATTGCATACAAGTATACATGTCTACACGTGGCAGATTCCGACCAAGGGTAAGCAACCGTAATCACGAATAATAATAATACTAGAACATTTTAAAGCGCATCGATATTCCAGATCTCGGTGGTTGAACGGTTACGATCGTTAGGTACGAATCCGGAGGTCACGAGTTAAAATTCCGGCGTGCGCAAGTACCCATCAACATTTTATGCGATTAATTTGTGTTATCCCACAATATATTATTTTTAAATTATTTCGTTTAGATTATTAGTGCTATCTTCTTTTTTAATGATATATAACATTGGTGGGAACAAACTTCAAAAGTTATAAAAAGAGCGTTATTCTTGTAAAAAATTGAAAATTGGTAACTACATATTTTTTAAAGAAATATATTTAAAAAAAAATTGGAACGTTGCGCGAAATGGCTTTAGCCGTTTTGGGTGACCGGATCTGAAGAGCCAGGTACTTACCCACCTTCCTCTTCCCCATCTCCTTCCCTTCATTTTTTGACAAACGCAGTCTTTAACTCACAAACACATGCATAATACCTACCTACCTATCCACATGGACGTTTCGTGATGACGCTGGCTCACCATGCACAAAACATGACACATGGCAGTCGTACCTATGTTTTGTGCTTCATTGTAGGTAGTGGGGAGGGGAAGGAGACGAATCCGGAGGTCGCGAGTTAAAATTCCGGCGTGCGCAAGTACCTATCAACATTTTATGCGATTAATTTGTGTTATTCCACAATATATTATTTTTAAATAATTTCGTTTAGATTATTAGTGCTTCTATTTAAAAAAAATAGATAAGAAATATATTTAAAAAAAAGGCGTCAGCCGTGTTGGGTGACCCAAGTTCTTACCCACCGGGCATCACCGAGTTCTTCTACCACTCACTTCCGTGTTATTTTATTGTATTTACGAAAGTATTATTTTAATAATATAATAACCATTTAAAATTAGGCACAGCTGCACTCTACTAGCTTGACGTCGACATAAAACAGTAGTCAGGTTATTATATTAAAACGAATAGGTACCTACAATGTATAGGTAGATAGATGATATAAGTATCATCGTTTCCAAAAATAAATATAATAATATCTTAGATTCTCACAGTAATTGATTACTGCCATCTTTTGAAAAATTTTGAAAAAGGGTTTTAGTTCAAAATTGTACCGTGTAGAGAAAGATAAATGGGCGCCACACGACAGAGGGCTTTTGCTAGTAATTAAAAATCCTATATTTCATTCTTAATTTGAAGATTAAAATTTTAAAATTGTCTTTAAAAATTGAAGAAATATAATACCAACAATTTCTCGTAACGTTTTGGTAAATAAACGAATCCAAAGTTTTGTACTCAGCGTTTAAAAAAACACGAAAATTGGTGTTTATGAAAAAATTTAACTAAAAACTTATTTATCTATTTATTTTAAATTTATTTTCGAGGTTTTAAAGAAAACCCCTAAAGGTATACTTTGAGGATATTCAGCAGTTAAAAATATTTTGTAAAATTTACGAAAAACGGTCAGAATAAGGTCGGATTTCTGATTTGGTTTTGATAAATGCTAAGCCTATGTAAATTTTAAAAATTTATAAAAAATATTTTTCATATTAAAAACTTTATTTTTATCGATTTGCGTAATAATATTATCATTATTTAAAATTAATAAATGATTACACTTGGCCTTAAGAATGCAGAAGCACAATAATATGCTTGATTCTAAATTACCACTCTCTGAACTTTTACAATTATGCATGAGGGCATTACTACCCATTTATATCAACCTTCTGGCATCTAGAGATTTCAACTCATTTTCAGAACTTACCGAAGCTACAAATAAACTGGAGTCTTATTCAACGTCTAATTTGTTAGAAAATAATTCTTCTTCTTTTTCTAATGATAATCCACTTAAGGATAATAAAAAAAATTATTATTTCACTAATTCACGGGGCAGTAATAATAATAATTTCAATTCTAATCGTAACTCTTCTTATCGTGGTACCTACAATAATCGTTCTACGGATTATAATTATAAACAAAATAATAATAATAATTATAATAATAATAAACAATAGTGGCAATTCTGCTAATATCAATAATACTCGTTTTTTCTATAATAATCAATCTAAAAAGAATACTTCTAATGATTATAGAGAAAAGGAGATGTATCACCCTGAACCGAATTCTACCAAGAACAATATTTATTGTTCTTTTTGTAAATTAAAAGGTCATTTACTATCGGATTGTAGGAAGAGAAAACAAAACAATTCCAATCCGAAAGTTGCTTCTGTCAAACATGGGGATTCAAAAAACTAGATGTGAGTCGCTCTGCTCACGCGCCTTCCTTTGCGCAGAGGAAGTGCGAGTGGCAGAGTTGGCTCCGTCAAGTTAATCAGTTTCTTTCGGACTCGAGTTCTGAGGTGGAGGTACCGCCGCCGAAGGATCCCGATATTAACAGGCGATTTTCATGTTAAGGATATACTTAAATCAGATAGCATACCAGCTTAGTCGGCTATCATAAAGCATCTTCACAGGCGCTATCTTTAATTTAAACCTCTTCAATACAGCTCATTTCAGTTCAGCCTGATCATCCGGATTGCTTTGACCAGTATTGGACATAAAATACATAAGTAAATAATTAATTTTTAAGTGGTCTTTTGTAGAAAATTAAAATCTTACTCCAGTTGATTACTCGAGTATAATTTCACATTAAAATAATAATTAAGATTTGTTAGTTTATTTATGTACAATTATGAGATGCCTCGAAGTACAAATACATATATGTATATATATATATAATAAGTTCACTATGGTTTATATTTATCTTTAAGTTTATTTCCTTGTCAACTCAGAATGCATGACGATATGAACCCGCTTATCCTTTTGTATTCTGAGTCCATACAGTTTAACATACTCTGTATTTGTCCTACTAAGTTTTTGTCAACTTGGAATATACGATAATATGAACCCGCATATCCTCGTGTATTCCAAGTTCAATCTCATATGAACTGTGTTCATATACTTTTATATTGCATAAACGTAATTAAGAACATTAAGAGGTATTCGCCCAAAATTTCAATATGTTCTCAATTTAATAATGTTTTAACTACATTTGCTAAACAATAAAAATAACTTACTATAATTATTCAGAAATTTCATTAATTTGAAGAATTTAATCAATTCCCAAGCTATGAGTGTGATTGATTAGTTCCTGCGAGAACTTCAGTAATTAGTTACGATGCACTAATGCTATAATTTCTTGTTGCACCTTCTGGTACAAAAGTCACATACTTAATTAATTGGCACCATTTTTTTTTAACGATGGTTGTTGACTATTGATAGCACCATTTATTTACGATGGTCGCTAACTATTCTATTGTCACCATTTTTAACAATGGTTGAATAATAAATAAATTGGCATCATTCATGCGATGATTGTATGACTATCCTTAACACCATTCAGTTACAATGGTTGGTTATATCCTGTATTTCATATACAAATGTTCTAATAAACTTATATTTGGTTTTCTATTATATAACTGTCAGAAAAACTTATCCCACGAGACCAGTTAGAGAGTTAGATAGGTAGGCTCTTCTAAAGAGGAATTCTTTTATCCATAATGGATTTAAAATCAGTGTTGAAGTGCAGATGGTACACCATCTAAGTGTATAGCCTACTTTGGCTTACTTAAAAGTGTTCTGAACAGTGATGCTTTACGCATATTTAATGTGTTGATGTTTATTGATGTCATATCTTGGTGATAATATCTATTCTAATATTAAGTTCTATTCTGTTATAGATGCTACGTCTACGGTAGTCCCAGACGAGAGTCAGAATACATCACCCAGCGTCTTATATGCTGTGGGTGATTACGGGCCCCGTTCACGTATCTTCTTATTGTCTACAAATTGTCTACAATTAAGGTCTTTAACTCTAAGTACTGATTTAATTATATCTAATTTTCTAACTTCGAATGGATGCGTCGCAGACTCTACCATCATGTCTTCAGCATGATGGGCGCGACTGATTTTGTCACGCACCCATTTGCAAGCATACTGTTGCTAGTAGTTTTGTTTTTTTTTCTGATGTACAACTCATTTTTATGATATTATGTTTATGTATGTTTTTAGGAACCCATCAGACCAAGTTAGGGTATCTCTTAGCTCAGGCTTTTCTTTTGTTCTCCTTGTGTTTGAGGGCAAACACCTTGGGGGCGAGCGGGGTAATGTTATGTATAAAACATAGGTTAATTGTCGTTTTAAGTAAGAACTGGAATCTATGAGGCGGCACGATAGCATTGTCTATTGTTTTTCATCCTGGCAACACCAGAGAGGAGCGAAAATGTGATGGTGGCACTTCCCCCGGCGGGCGTAAGGCCCGCCGGAGGTCGAGTTGGGTTTTGATTGGAGATAATCGGGGAAGATGGAGTGCATCGGTGCCTAATCAGAGATTCGAGAAGTTCCCGTAAAGTTCGGGCGGTTATTATAGTGTCGTTACAAGTTTATTTGAGTTCCCGTTATGGTTTCGACCCCGCGAGTCGCGCTCCGGAAATAAATGTTGTGTTCACACAATGGCTGAATTGTATTTTGTTTAGGAATAGGAAATTTCAAACTGGACAGTAAACGCCCCTGCCTTTAGTCCCAGAAACACCGTGGGCTAGTATGATTTCCGGCCAATATAATGTTCTACCCGATCTCCGCCAGGAAATCTCCTGGTGTATCAATTCACGATACACGTGCGTGACTCTGTCTATTTGCCATCCGCGCCAGCTTACTCCACCGTGGGACGTGGAGTAGCCTTATTTGCTCGCGCCAGAGTATTTGCTCATGCTGCAGAGGATATCGTTTGCCATCCGCGCCAGCTTACTCCACCGTGGGACGTGGAGTAGCCTTATTTGCTCGCGCCGGAGTATTTGCTCATACTGCAGAGGCCAGAGGATTCCTGCCGCCAATATAGTCAGCTCGCATCACCGTGGGACGTGGGCAGTTGCACCAACCTTAGTCACCGGGAGGATCCCTCATCGTCTAAACGACCGCGTTAATAGTCAGATTACTTTAGCTTTAGTTATCGGTTATGGTCTGTGGGGGTAAGTTCTTTCCTATCTGTATTATTATTTGCAATATTTGAAATAAACCTATACGGTTAGTCCAATTATAATTAACCTTATTTTATTTACAAAACCTGGTAATTCCTGCCTATGCCTGACAACTTAGAACATAATTCCCCGCTCTGGGAGGGGGGTACTCTGCTCTACCGCTGTGCTGGTCGATTTGGCGGGTCTGATGCTGAGGATTCCTCGGGATCAGATCCTGGCGCGTCCGGTACTAACCGGCAAAGCCATTTCGACCACTCACCTTAATTAAATCCCTTTAATAAATAGCCGACTATTGGCCATTCATTTGACCCTAACAACACACTGTTTCGTATTTTTCTAATCCAAATTTCCCTCATCGGTAAGTGGAACATTTATAATTTAATAACGCTTCAAGATCAAGAGCATTTCTCCAACGGCTGCTGTCTGAGGCGGCAATCCCGAGCCAAGTGGTCTCGTTTTTTTTTTCAGATGAACAGCTTGAAACATCACTGAGACCATCCAAGACCGTGAGAAATTTGTCGAAGAACTCATTCAGATACCGCAATGAGAAATAAGCTGATTCTCTGAATTGATATCCTTAGGTGTTGGCTATGTAGGCGTCTCTGTGTATCTAAAGTCTCTCAATTGTGTGTCTGAATGCCCATGGGAAGCCAGCAACATTTCCTCGGATGTCAACACACTCCGTCAGCATTAACTTGGCACTGTAAATGATGATTTGGTCATTATATTTCTTCCGATCATTTTGAAGGTAATTCTTAATTTTAAAAAGTCCAGATTATTTACTTTTCTCGAAATCCAAAGGCACTTCAGTTTGTACGAATTATTTTGAAAGGTAAACTTTGAAAATGGACAGATACCTAACCACCGCTTTGTTTATTCTCATGTCTGGCAGCACTCGACTCGATAAATGTTTGGCAAGATGGCCGCCGCGCCAGCGAACAGCTGTCCGGCGAGCGTCTGTATTTTTGTTGCTTTCTACGTTAGGTATTTCAGGTGAAATTTACGGTATCTCTTTACGGTGCAAAACGTCACACAATCACTGATTTTACTCAATATTTCTTGGAGGCACCGTTTTTGTTTAAAACTAACACCATTTAAAGCCTGTTGCGCGAGTATTTGTCATTTTAGTACCTATTCCCGTACGCGAAAACTGAGATAAATGGAGTCGTACCAACTATGTCCATTGCTATCATAGTCCAGAAGTTCACGGGAGAATACACCCACTCGACACGTGGTCGTCACATTTACAGAATTGAATCGAACCACTTTATTCATTTTTGTTTTGTCAACATAACGGCGGACCAAGACGCGATGTTAAAATCATTGTTTCCGCGGCACATTGATTCCATCCCACTTCTGATATGTAACATTAAATAACTTGGTGTGCAAGAAAGTGTCAAATAATAGTCTGTAATCTGTATATCACGGTTTATTGATGATTTCAACACAATTTGACATAACTAGCGGTTCCGTTCTGTTTTACTCTCCCTCCATAAACGGAACTCAGCTTGCCGTCGCAACCGCAAACCCCTCCTCTTCTTCTATTTCTGCTAGGCTGCTAATTCCGTCCCATTGCTGGTCACATACACAAATGGGTGTTACATGTGCTTGAAACCGAATTTGGCGTTGGAGGTGATGTTCTCCAATGGATGAAATCATACCTGTCTGGACGAGTAGCCTCAGCAATTTTCAATAATTCTACTTCACCTGAAACTCCCATAGAATGCGGAGTTCCCCAGGGTTGACTTGGGTCCCATTCTTTTCTGGGTCCCATTCTTTTCATTCTCTATACGAATCGCCTCGAGAAACTCATTCAATCAGCTGGCTTTGAATCACAAGGCTATGCAGACGATCGTTTCATTTTCAAGTTTTGTTCCCCGGATGAAAAAGACGTCCTTAAAAACGAGGTGGTTAGTTTTATTAACACAGGCTCAAGTTGGATGTCTGTCAATAAACTCAAACTTAATCCGACCAAGACGGAATTTATTTGGATAGCTTCTCCTCTCTAATCCAATCCATATTCAGGGCACAGATATAATCCCTTCTACAGAAATAAAGTTTCTAGGTTTCACTATAGACAATAGTCTTTCTCTTGAATCACAAATTTCAAAATCCATCTAAGGCAGATAAAATCAATCAGGCGTTGCCTTCCCTCTGATGGAGCAAAGTCACTCATAAATTCGTTCGTTGTCTCACGTATGGACTATTGTAATAGTGCGTATGCTGGCTTACCTAAAAAAACAATTCAATAGAATCCAGTCCGTTTTCAATGCTGCGGCGAGAATGATTTTTGGTGAATCTAAGTATTGCCGTATTACCCCGCTTCTAAGGGATCGCCTTCATTGGCTTCGATGCCCTGAAATATATAATAGAGTTCAAGATCTGCTTAATGACCTGGAATGGCACCAGCCTATATATCGGAACTATGTGTCCGACAAAACTTAAGCGATAGGCAGCTTACTCTAAGGTCAGCAGATCGAGATGTTACTAATCGTTTAATCGAACTTTCTAGGTCAAATCGAGCCGTTTACTATGATCGATCTTTTCGTGTAACTGGCCCGCTCATTTGGAACAAACCTCCCTCAGCTCTTACTAATATCCAGAACTTGGCTGAATTCAAAAGAGCTTTAAAAACAAACTTATTTAAAAAAAATCATACCTTTCACGAATTTTAACTCCTTTTCAATCTACTATAATAAGCCATGTTCCTCAAGTTTCTGGTAATTGTTTGGTTTCGATTATCTCCTTACTATAGTTTTATGTGCACTCTGAATTTGTATTATTTCTAAATGTTAACTGCCTCCTGTTCTATATAATTTAGTTTAAATGATTCTTGTTGAATGGCACCGTGACGGTTTATCATTATATATTGTCCTGTGCCAAAACAGCACTCACTATTGTTGTTAATATTGTTCTTTACACATTTAATTAATTTTTATTTGTTAATTTTAAGTTTATTATAATTAAGCGCACTTGATGTAAACATCACAAAACTGCGCTATATAAATACTACGTTATTATTATTATTAACGTGAAGGGGCAGCACCGAGACCGTAAAAACGACGTAATATATGAATTCATGAATGAACATGAATTCCATAATTATTTAAAAAAATTAAAGAAACCGATTACTCATTCTCTCGCAGGCTCAATCCTACATACTTCGTTTTTTTTTTTGTGCGGGTGCGGGTGCGGGTGCGGGTGCGGATGCGGGTGCGGATGCGGGTGCGGGTGCGGGTGCGGGTGCGGGTGCGGAGCGCAGGGCGGGGCGCGGGGCGGGGCGCGTGGCGCGGGGCGGGGCGCGGGGCGGGGTGCGGGGCGGGTGCGGGGCGGGTGCGGGGCAAGTGCGGTGCGGGGCGGGTGCGGGGCGGGTGCGGGGCAAGTGCGGTGCGGGGCGGGTTCGGGGGCGGTGCGGGTTCGGGGGCGGTGCGGGTTCGGGGGCGGTGCGGGGCGGGTGCGGGGCGGGTGCGGGGCAAGTGCGGTGCGGGGCGGGTTCGGGGGCGGTGCGGGTTCGGGGGCGGTGCGGGTTCGGGGGCGGTGCGGGTTCGGGGGCGGTGCGGAGGAGTTGCGGGGGAGATGCGGGTGCGGTGTGGGGACAGGGTCGGTGCGGGGACGGGGACGGGGGCGGTGCGGGGACGGGGGCGGTGCGGGGACGGGGGCGGTGCTGGGATGGGGACGGGGGCGGTGCGGGGACGGGGGCGGTGCGGGGACGTAGCGGACGTAGCGGGAGGCAGCTAGGACGGGGGGGGGCGTTGGGGGGGGGAGGGGACACGAGGGCGATAGGGAAGACGGGCAGTAGGAAGGGGGGGGGCGTAGGGAGGGGGGGGCTGTGGACGGGAGAGCTGGGGACAGGCGATGAAGACGGTGGGACGGTGAGGACGGGGGGGGGCAGTTGGGATGACTGGGAGGTTCTGCAAGGACGGGGACGGGACGGTGAGGACGGGGTGATAGGGGTGTGGGGAACGGGCGCACGGAGGAAGGGAAGGACCAGGGCGAGTCGTCAAGACGAGTTCCCACTGGACATTTTAGACCAGCCTTAACGCTCGACAAAATAGTGCGATGAAATTCATAAATAAAACACCAAAATCACATTTTTTTATTGCAGGCAACGACATAAAAAATATAACAAACGTAAACAAAGTCTGCTATGAACGGTTATCTCACGGAATTTAAACAATTCGTTGAATTTCAAAGTGAAATTTCAAAAACTCCCCGAATAGTTCAAACTCTATGAAACAACCCATTATAAATATTTAATTTATTTTAATTTTTTAAACTAGTGAGTAAAATCTCAAATTATAATATTTAATTAAATGAAGACAATATTAGCGAAACTCGGTCGAAAATCTGGAGACAGAAAAATCAGAAGATATTGGCTCCGCTGGAACTCGAACCCAGGACCCTTTGCTTACATGGCAAGTGCTCTACCGATTGAGCTACGGAACCCATATCAAATTCGGTCAAATTTATTTAATTAAATATTATAATTTGAGATTTTACTCATAAAGTTTAAATAATTAAAATAAATATTCATCCTAGACTTGCAGAAAAGTCAATAGACGTCGCGTATTAAAAATAAAATGGATAAAAATTTATCCAGACAACTATCTGGATAGCATTTAGTTCGAGTTAAATCTTAAAATCAAAAAAATATAAATATAAAGATAGCAGCCAATAATATATGCGTTAAGAAAATGAAGATAATGTTCGTAGTTCTAAGTTGAAGTATGATACAGTTAAAAGTGACCGAATTTGATATGGGTTCCGTAAGCTCAATCGGTAGAGCACACTTGCCATGTAAGCAAAGGGTCCTGGGTTCGAGTCCCAGCGGAGCCAACAACTTTTTCTGATTTTTCTGTCTCCAGATTTTCGATTGAGTTTCGCTAATATTGTCTTCATTTAATTAAATAAATATTTCGATATTTCGAAAGTCCAGTCAATGAAACAGATTTCTTCTTCTTCAAACAGTGCCCGCACAACTCTTAAGGAAGAAGCCGAGAAGCTGGAAGATTAGGCGAGGATGTCAGGCGGAAGGTCAACTGAAAGATCAGAAAAAAATATTTATTCGAACAGCCATTGTATAGCAAAATATCCCATGGCAATGTGAAATAAAGATTATAGAAAATATTACATGAATTGCCAATATTACGAAAAAATATATAGATGTTTATTTTGCTTCAGGTGCCTAATATATTAAATTCGTAGTCCATAGGTTTCGGTTAAACGTCTATGGCGACAAAATCAAGAAGCTCATTTAAATGTCCCGATTGATATAACAAAAATGGGAAACTCGACTCGACCGAAAATCACGGTAGGTACATGCGAACTTGATGAATCTACATAACCCAAAGAACCCAAAAAAAAGAAAAAAATTGTGCCGTGTTCGTAGACACTTCAGACACATAACAGCTGGATAACCACGATAATAACAGATGATAATATTAACGACTCCAAATCGAAAATTTGAAACAGAAAAATCATAAAAAGACGCAGGCGCGTCTAGGAAGCCCGGCAAGGCGAAGGTCCTTGGTTCAACTCGTAGATGTGACCGCTTTTCTGTTTCAAATTTTCGATCGAGAGTAGTTAATATTGTCCTCAAAGGATTAAATACCTTATTTTTATTACAAATTCTATCAAAACTTTTTTATGTGAATACCGCAAAAGAGTCCTAACTGCTCCCAAAGGCCTGGGAGCCAGAGACTATGGCATACCCGATTGGGGTACCTTGTGAGCCCGAAGGAAAGTGGGGCGGAAAAGATGGGGAAGGTAGGGAAGTATCTGGCTATTTAGATCTAGTCATAAAACACGGCTAAAACAATTTAATGCAACGTTTCAGTTCTGAATGATGTTAACGCCTATTTGCCTTTGGAATATTAGTATTTTTATAAGCCGAGAAAAATAAAGTATCGGGCATATAAAAACTCCTTTAAAGTTCAAAATCTTCTACCTCTAGCTGAAGTCCCCGGCGATGCCCGGGATTTACAGAGTTTTCAAAATCAAATGTAGACAGTGACCTTCCTTGCATACAAATCAAAACCACACCGCCCTCTTGCCAGCCCGCTCGTTCACCACATACAGACGTTCTCCTATATATATATTATATTTCTACCAATTTACACAAAAACTTGACAAAAATGATATACCTAAACCTTCCACATGAATCACTCTATTTATTTGTGAAAACCGCATGAAAATACGTTCTATAGTTTTTGAGTTTATCGCGAACAGACTGACGCGGCGGAGGACTTTAATCTTTCTAATACTATGAAGAGCAAAGAATTGATTGTTTGTTTGCATTTAATAGGCTCTGAAACTACTGAACCGATTTGAAAAATTCTTTCACCAATAGGAAGCGAGTAACATAGGCTGTATATAATGGTAAGTTTTGGCGTTATGAAATTTGTATAAATGAAAATGTGTGTATTTCATATATTTTAGCGGCAGGGAAGAAAGGCAGGGGGAAGTTGGGGTTTGCGGAGAGGGAAGACACGAGGGAGGGGGGAGGTGGGGAAGGTGGAAGGGAAAGGGGATGCACGGGAAAGGACATGCAGGGAGAATCAATTTGTTTCTTTGAATGGCATAGCAACACATGCCGGGTACCAGCTATTTATTTAAATGTAGAGAAGTGGAAAATTATATTCTTCAGAAAATTTTCGTAAAATATTAAAATGTTTGTGTCTGAACTTCACAAAATAAAATACGCTTTTGGGAAATAAATTGCTTAAACGGGAATTAAAACCTTATCGCCAGCTACATAAGGAGTGTTCTTGTTAGCACGCTGATCCCGAATTTTAAATGACGTGGTGGCATCACCGTAAGTAATTCTTTCAACTGCCTACCCGAAAATATTTTTTAAATCAACAGACAATATAAAACAATAACAAAAACCGACTTCAAAACAAGCATAACGAAATGGATTGTGGACATGGGAAGGAAGAATATAGACACAATTTTGTAACCTAACAAATATTAATGCTTGTATTGTACTGTCTTTTAGATTTAACTTTATGATTTTCCTCTAATATTTTAACATAGGTATTTACTTATATTTCAAACAAAAAACTTGTACAATGTGCTCTTAGAATGGGGTACCCCAGTAAGGACACATTTTTCTCTAAAAAACTGTAAAATACAGTAAAATAAAATGACTTTATTCGTGTTTGGTGACAAAGTCTGAATAGCCAAGGACCTACAAACACTACCTTCAGCATCACAACATATCGTAATTGGGATACCATAGTCCCACTGGTTCCGAACACTTGGGAGCATTAGCGACTAGCGGTATTAACATAAAAAACCACTATTAGAAAAATCCAAATTAAGAATACCTACCACATATAATACGCATAAAAACGTTTCTTTTTAAGAGACCCAAACTAAAAACTTAAAAATCTGTTTGACAAAATAGGTTCTTATCATGGGTTTAATTAGAAAGATAAAGCATACGAATCAATTTTATAGGTTACAGTTCTATCAACATGACAATGGCCGCAATATTAAAAACATATCTTCTTCTGTATCTATTTTATAGGTTACAGTTCTATCAACATGACAATGGCCGCAATATTAAAAACATATCTTCTTCTGTACCTATTTTGTGTATTGTGGTTTCTTGTTATATTTGTGATTTAATGTTATATTAATATTGTTAAATTGACCTGCTGACAAACTGCTTTGGCAGTTTAGCGGGTGCTTAAAATGAAGAATAAAAAAAATAATAAAATAATAAAATAAAATATTGATTTTGGTGTTGACGAAAATAGCACTCTGTTCGTTTTAATAAAAATAAAAACGTATTAAGAGCGTTTAACCAGCCAGCGGCCGAAAATCCACATTTCGTCGAAAGTTGATCTTACGATCATGCAGGGCGGTTACAATGAGAAAGATTAATTATTCTCCGTACCAGCTTTTTACAATTATAACTCAATATCGAGTTTATTTCATTCCGAATTTGCTTTAATTTATACCTACATCCAAAAATGCTGAAAGGCGTGATGTTAAAACTATTAAGATAATGTACTTTTTGTAATTATTTTTTTAATTTTAAGTATTTACCATTTTTCAATAATGTCTTAAGTTAAATAAGAATGTAAAAAAAAACTGAACTATAATTAGTTTGTAAGTGCGCAAATAAATACACAAACGGACCAATTTTCGTCAAGAAACAGATGTACGTATATATTTTTTAATGGTTTTATTTAAACTAAAATTAAAACTCTAAAACATGCGATACCCAGATAATGTTTTGATTTATTTTACAGCATGATTATATGATTTGAAATGGGTGTGGTATAATACAAAATCATTTTTGCAAATTTAACAAATCTGCCAACGAACCTTCTTATACTTAAAATAAACATTTTATCTCAAAATTTAAAACATGCGAATGCTAGATAAAAGAACAATCTTTCGAAATACATTTTTAAGTTTTTGTGGAAAAGAGTCAATACGTCTAAAATCTGATTTAAAAATGACATATTTATGGTTTTCTCAGGAAATACCCTCTTAAGTTGTAGGCAAAACTTAACGTTTCCATGGCAGTTGATCCAGTGGAGGTTATCCACCACTTACCCGCCCTGGCATAAGTAACAGATGGTTAAAACTTTTACTTTTGTTATTTTGGCAGTTGATCCCCCGATAGTTGACCCCTGGCATACATTAGGTGAGGTTTATCTAGATCTTGGCGGCGGATGCGCCTGCCTGCCAACTGCGTGGGAAGCCGGATCGAGAGAGACTGGTTGAGGGAGATCTTTTGACCTCTCCAGCAAGACTCTCAGAACCTTGCCTTGCACCGCAGTGGTAAGGATAGATTCATACGTCCGTCACTCTTGGATACACCGATCTCATGTTCCTAACCACCCCTCATACCTTTTATTACTTTCCAGAACTTCCTCTCCTTCCTTTTCCTAAAAAGACCCTCCACACGGCATCCTCAAAGATGACATAGGCCCTTAGGGGAATTATTTTAAACTTGGTAAATATTTCCCTACCGAGTCCACGCTCAAAATACACTTTAAAAAATTAAAACAAATTGTACTAGGTAGATTACAGTTAGTAGTAAGTAATTCAGTAACCGGAATTGAAAAATATTTAGATTACTTTAGATTCGCCAAAATCAATATACAAGGAAACTTTCTGCATCACGGCTGGCGTAAAATAATGCATTTTAATTTTCAAAGTCGTTAATTAAAATTTCTATTCGTGAACCGACACTACGACAGCCCGCCCGCTGCCGCCCGCCATTTTGTCACATACACAAAGCCCGCTACACAAACCCTGCGTAGCCAAACAAACCATTCAAAAACGTAGGCTGTTTTTTTAAAGTAAAGATAACATACACAAGCCCGCTACACAAACCCTTCGTAGCCAAACAAACCATTCAAAAACGTATTTTAACAGTGACAAAATGGCGGGCGGCAGCGGGCGCTAAAAATTATTCGTAATAACCATGGACACTAATCCCGAAAATTTACCATCAACTTTATCGAAATCAACTTTCGGGGGACCAAATTTCGGGGGTCAACTGTCGGGGGTCAACAAAAATGTCGGGTATCAAAATCGGGGATCAAATATCAAGGGTCAAGTGTCGGGAGATCAAATGTCGGGGATCAAATGTCGGGGTCAACTGTCAGGGTCAAATGCCGGGGACCGACTGTTGGGGATCGACTGTCGGGTCAACTAAATTTTTCATATTATTTACAAAATTAAAAATCCCAGCGAGAAATCGTACGGATCTCATCGATATTCGTCCTCTTCCTTCTCACACGCATTTTTTGAAGACGAAAAAGACAGAAAAACAATGACGCTGGGTCTAGTACGCTCGAGTCATTAGAATTGCACAATCTTATGAAATGCAGTATTATTAATCAAAGAGCGCTTGGCAACAAAATTATGACTCGCAAGATTTTTTTAAAAATAAATGAAAAACCTTATTTTAACAATACTTCAAATAAGGTTACGGTTATTTGATATCACAACTAATTATTGCGACACACTTTCGATTCGGTATTAAAAATTCACGAAAGCTAGAAAACGCTGCGTACATATGCACGAACATGAACGCGAGCCGAACCAATAATTATGGGAAAGGACAAACGAACCAATAATTATGTGAAAGGAGCAACGGCAAACGGCGCGTAACGCCGGCTGCGGTTGCTTCATTCCTTTCCCGTAATTTATTATTCGGTTGGCGGAAATACCTACATATCCATACGCAACATAACGTTAATAAATTTCAATAAATGAAAAATAATTCTTCGAAATTTTAGGAGAATCCCGAAAACCCACAAAAAAGTTTAATCACAACTAATTATTGCGCAACATTTTGAAATGCTAAGAATAAAACAAAAACTGAAATACAATAAGAAATAATTCAATTGTTATGAAATAATCATTTTTACATATCTTAGGGGATGCTGTGTGGAGGGTTTTTATGAAGGGAAGGAGAGGAAGTTCTGGGAAGGAAATAGGAATGAGGGGTGGGTAGGAATCTAGGGGTCTGTGTCCAGGAGTGACAGAGGTATGAATCCATCCCTCCAACTGCAGTGCAAAGCGACGGGTCGAGGGATTCAAAATGGACTGGTTGAGGGAGGTCAAAAGACCTCCCTCAACCAGTCTCTCGATCCGGCCCGCCACGCAGCTGTTGGGCAGACGCATCGGTCACCAAGACCTGGACAAACCACCCCCCATGAACCCGGACATCTCTGCTAAGTTACCAAACGTAGCGAACCACCTGGGCTTTGGGCTGACCCGGGGTGGCGGTACCCAAACCCGCCTCCCAAATCATTTAATCAATTGCAATAATATTGATATGAATAGCAAACTATTGTATTGCATAATATTATAGATAGGTACTTAAAATATTGTGAAATAAAACAAACTCACTTGAAACGGCTTTATCTATGTTTTGTTACCAGATCTGAATAGCTAGAATTCCCAACCTCTTCACCGTCTCCTCCCATTCCCCACGCCCTTCAGCTTCAATATATCACCACCATTAGAGAAGCCATAGTTCCACTGGCTCCAGACTGTGGCGCAGCAGAAAACTTGTCTGAAATGAAATAATTATCAAACCGCTTTTCAAAACACCAACTATTTTCATTTACGCAAAGGTTAGTTTGAGGACTAAAGTTCCAAAACAGATCATGTAAAATGAACAATTGATTTGACTCATATATGTATAAACGAATATAAAAATCTTTGAAAAAACAAACTGAAGAGATATTAAACGAATGAATTTAAGTTACTGAAATCGTAAACGCATTATAATAAAATATCGAACATATATTTAAACAATTTATTATGAACGTACTTACCGAACGGACCGCTGACGAATCAAAAATATAAGTGAAAGATTTGGCGCAGGTGGGCGCGTGGCTCGGCGCGGCTACCCCTTCCAATATTTTCCAATAGCGACCTATTCACGAGTGAGCATGTCCACGGCGAGCAGTCCGAGCATGACGTCACGCGAGCATGCATGCACTTATGGATTGATTTATCCGTACAAAAATGCTCGTCGATCGCCAACGTGGTGACATGCTCGCCGGTGAATTGTCCGCTAATGTTTGTTGATGCATTGGGCTGGTTGTTTGTGTACCTCTCCCTCGTTTTCGGAAACAAAGCATGTAAAAGAAAGAGAGGTTAAACATGAGTTCTCAATGGTAGGTCCAAATAGAAAAGTATATGTTTGTATTTTTGTCGGTAGTTCTAAAATCAAATATGAATGATACAGAATGTTTGAAATAAAACAACATGATACTACTTTTTAGAGATGGTAAATATGCAGTTATGGAGATGGTAAATATGCAAACTGATAAGCAAACGATCAGATTAGGATTCGATGAAATTCTTTGAGTATAAGTTGGCCCCATTTCCCTTGGCACTGTTCAATGAAAGTGGGATGCGAAAGACAACTAAATCGGTCCTGTACAGCTTATTCGAAACTACCAAAAACTGGCCTACTGTCACAGATGAACATAGTTGTGGACGGAGGATTTCTACTACACAGAGTAATTTGGCAAGAAGATGCCTCCGTTGCCACAATTTATGATTGTTACATCACCTACGTCAACCAACACTATCCTGGATGACTCGCACTGTGGTATTTGATGGGCACGCAAACCCAGCCAACAGTACGAAATCACAAGAATAGATACGATGATACAGACTGAGAAGGTAACTGACATCAATTTGACTTGGGACACATCAATACCTGTTAAATAGGAAGATTTTTTATCCAATCCTACCAACAAAATTAACTTCATCTCCTTACTACAGATAAAGCTTCGGGAGAATGGGATACAGACTCTTCACGCCACCGATGCTGCCGATGTCCTTGTCGTTAATACTGCTGTGGAACAATCTTCTCACATTCTGTGGCTGTCGTTGGTGAGGATGTGAACCTCACTGTCCTTTTGATTGCTTCCACTTCTCCCACCCACTCCCTCCCTGCTGCTGAAACCCGGACGAAGGAAAACCGAAACAATGGCACTGTCCACTCATTTACCGGTTGCGATACAACATCTGCAACTTTCAGGAGAAGCAAGGTGGGCTTCTCAAAATTGTACTTGGAGTCAGAAATCATCAAGCAAGCGGCAATGATCTTTAACAACCCCTCCTCTACTCGCGACGAAGTTGAAGAGGCTGGAAATAAATGTTTCCTGAAATGGTATGCGACGCCAAAAAGACAGACCTCCCTTAACCAGTACTGCTTCCAGTCGTTCACAAGGTCGGTGGCAAATATGAAGCCTAACACCAGCTCCCTTCCTCCAACAGAGAGCGCAGCTAAACAGCATTCCTAAAGCACCGATTGAGCTCCCCCCTGCAGAATGGGGATGGAAACATGAAAAAGAGACACTGGTTCCAATTACAGCAGAAGATCCACCAGCACCGGAGGTCCTTCCGAATATGATATTTTGCCGCTGTACCAAGGATTGTGCAATTGGCAAATGTGGATGCCGAAAAGCAATGCTGACCTGTTCTGCAGCGTGCCTCCACTGCCAAAGGAGATGCCTCAATAGAATAATAAGAAGACGTAGAGCCCATTCAACAAGAACCATCCACTACTGAGGATGAATATGCCATGGATGAACAACGCTTACCAGGCTTACAACGCTTTCCTCACGTCCAAAGAGGATAAAAGTGTAACATGATGTTATTGAGAACAGTGATAAATAACAATGAGGTTTATAATTTTATATCCTTAATGTAACGAAATATTTTAAAAAAATTCCTCTGCGACGCACCGTTTTTGAGATACAAGTGGAAACCCGAAAATTGGGACCTCCACACCCCCCCCCCTCTCCCCCTTAGCTCACCATCTAGACGTCAGGAATTTTAGTATGTTCACACCCTAAGCACCCTAAACAAGTTTCTGAAGGAATCGCTTAGGTCCCTGCTCACGCACTCTACACCTCCATCCTTGACTGGACTAAGTAACCAAGGCTCGATTAAATTATTTGATACTTCTTTGACAAAAGCTCTCCTTATCAGTGGTTTGTTTTGATTACGACTATTATTGTGGACGTGGATGACAAACGAATTGACTATGGACATATTCAACATACCGTAAAAGTAGCATAGTGGCCATCTTTGGGTTTTTCTATTGCACGACATATTATGACACATTTGGTCAGTGTGTCAACAGCACCTTTAGTTGAGTTATAAAAGTATATAACATCTGGCTTACCGTGGGCTTACCAGATGGTGCTAAAGTGTCAGTTCCATTAGTCATGGATGGGAGAAGAACATTTTTATTCTTCTTTGGTTTGAAAGTTCTTAAAAAAATTGTAACACTATAACACTATTCATAAACATGAGTAGGGAGACCGAGGGGATTTGAAACAAAGGTGACTTGAAACAGTACCGATTTCTCGGGACTTAAAACCGTTAGCAAATTGGCAACGTCGCTTTTCAAGCATTTACCTCCGCCTGCTGACTTGTCAGTTCGCTTCGGTGGCGTGAGTCGTGCGATGGTCGTGCGGTTGTGGAGTTGTGCGTGCCATCTGACAAAAATCGTGAAAAGTAAGTTTTTAACGTTTTTTTACAATGCCTATATTTTGATAAGGGTTTTGTATTTTGGTTTAAATTGTATGTGTTTCGAAAGCTCATTAACTACAGATTTATTACATATGTTTGGTATAATTGATTTTTGTGTATTTGCTTCTTGATTGTGGATTAAATAAAAATTGGGAGGTTTTTTCTTACTAAGGAGATTTGAAACAGACTGTTTCAACTCTCCTCGTTTTCAATGTTTATCGGACAGCAGTCAATAAATAACGGGCACAAATATATTTTTTTTCGTTGATTTAATTTATTTATTTTGTTTCAGAATGCCTACTGATTATAAAAGTATTTATTTATTTCTGATTAATTTTGTCAGTTTGTTTTGTACTTGAAAAGTTTAATTTTAATAAAAACCCGTTTGCCACAACTGCTTTTCAGATTGACGTTTTTTATTTTCATAATATTTTTATTTTTGTCAGTTTGTTTTGTACTTGAAAAGTTTAATTTTAATAAATACCTTTAAATTATATCATAATTTTTATTTTACAGCCCTTAATACTTCTCAAAAGTCATATGTTTCAACTCTCCTCGACCCCTGTTTCATCTTACCTCGGTATGAGAGGAGTTGAAACAAGTTGACTTGTTACGGATAAGTCAATTTTTCACCACAATATTTAACGCTTACAATGTCTTTGTGTTAGTCATTCGCAAGTGTAAAGAATGACCTATCAATTGGTACTAATATCATACGATTTCTGTCTATAGTATTTGGTGTATGAAACAAAATATGAAAATTGTTTCAACTCCCCTCGGTCTCCCCTACCTCAGACACCTTAGGCGTAGTATTTGCGCAACTACACGATTACGTGCCAAGATCCCTGGCGCCACACTGAGCTCTAACCATGTCGGGAGAGAAACAAATAATTATTTTGATGACCTCGACAAATCTTATTTTTTTAAGGGATAAAAAATTGGAGAAACGCTGGACAAAGTGTATAGCGCTCAAAGGAGACAATGTTGAAAAATAAAATTATTTTTTATCCAAAAACCTGTGCTTCATTCAAAAAGTCACAGACTTTTTGACCAACCCTCGTATATTGCTGTAGTTCTGTGAACAATATAGACTTCGCATCCAACACAGTAAAAAAATAATAATAATAATTGGATGATTTGTAGAGCGCCGTTTTCGTGAAATATTACCGGAAGTATTTTTCCAATTTTCTCTAATTTGATAAAACAAAACAAAACCTTTGGAATCATAAAATTTTTAAGTAGTTACATAAATACCTACCTACTTAAATATAATCCGTATTTTAATTTACGTAACTTTTTTTAATTCTTCGTCTAACAAACACACAAATTTACAGCAGACGAAATGCCAAACGGTGAAGTAACATGACTTTGTTACGCTCAAACAAAAACAGTACCTACCTACCAAATTTAAAATTGACGTGCATTCGAGCTGTTTTTTAAATGGCGTTTTGAACATCTTCAGAGAAAGAACCGAAAGATGTTTTAAAAATTTTAGTTCTTCAATGATTATAACAAAGTGTAATTATTATTTGAAAAATCATTAACGATAAATAGTATGAGGGACATTACTTTAAGTGGCTACCTAGAAAAATCTAGGGAATAAGTGGTAAATTTAACAACGTTTCTCAGAATTTTTCTTTTCACATACTGGCAACACATAGTTTTTCCTGAGTCAAGTGACAGCTGACGTTTAACGCACAAAGTTGGGATAATTTGATTGTTTGTGTGCTTTTATTTGCAAGCTTCTCGTAATGGCAGTATTTAGTGAAGTTTCAGTTATCTATAGTGATTATTTTTAACAAAATAACGTAAATATTTGCTGTCTTCAGAGCTTACGCCGTTTATTCACATTTGTTTTTCATTGTAGACCTTGACATGATATTAAAAACTTTATAAAATTGCATTTTAAAGTAGAAATCAATACTCATAACATGCATGGTATTGTTTTGATAGAAAAGTGGGACACGGTAAGTGCGCACTTTCAAATAACACTCTGTATCAGTTAGATAATAATGAGAAGTAAGTAAATATTTCAGTTTTCAGTAACGAAAATAATGCATTTTGACCTGTTTAATCAGAGGAGACCATATTTGTCCCAACCCACATACCTAGGTCTCATGGAAATCGTTTTGTTCTCCCTCACCATCTTAGTGAAAAATATGATCTTAACTATATTAGAAAGAGAAAACAACACGCAATATTTTCAAATCTAAAAGTTAACCACAAAATAATTAAAATGTTCAGTTTTATGAAACCAACCTACCGCAAATGAAAAAAAAAATAATACTTGTGAATTTTAAAGAATTATTTTTACATGAAACTACAAAAATGTGAAGTGACTATAACTTTTATAATTCACTTTTCTAATAAAATATGTGTGTGTGTTTTTTTTCATTATCGCTCATTTTACTAAGAAGAAACACGAGGTGAGTCATTTTTAAAACTTTTTAAAATTTGGGTAAATATGCACTTAGTCCACCTCACGGATAATACGGAACGTTCGTGGCGTCGAAGTTTGATGCACGGATAATACGGAATGTTCCCTTTTTAACTAATAGAAAATCAAAAATGACATTTGTCGGAAGTACCAATCTTATAAAATAAATTCTCTAAAATAAACTCGCATTTCATCATAATTTTAAAAAACATCCCAGGTTTTGAATGGTTTGTTTGGCAAAGCAGGGTTTGTCTAGCGGGTTTGTGTAATTATTCCAATACATTTATTTCCATGTTCTACTGTTATAAATACAGATTTTTGAGAATTTATTTTATAAGATTGGTACTTCCGACAAATGTCATTTTTGATTGTCTATTAGTAAAAAAGGGAACATTCCGTAATCCGTGCATCAAACTTCGACAACACGAACGTTCCGTATTATCCGTGAAGTGGACTAACTGCATATTATTTATGCATTAAACCGCTTACTCGTTAGTACGGAATACTTTTTATCCAAACAGTTAGATTTAGCTTTATTATTGCGAAAAGTGAGTATTTATGTCGGGGGAGACCAAAAAACATGCAAAAAATATGCATTTAACGTTTTAATTTTGTTAAAATTAATTCACTCGCGCGGTAACGCCATGTTAATTCATCGTTTTTATTTTAACATTTCATCAATGCTGCCAATCATAGAAAAAATATTTTTGCGTGAAACAATGTGAATGCGTCATTGACAATTTTGTACCTGTATTTATAACAGTAGAACATGGAAAGAAATGTATTAAAATAATTATACAAACCCGCTAGACAAGCCATGCTTTGCCAACAATCCATTCAAAACCTGGGATGTTTTTTAAAAGTATGATGAAATGCGAGTTTATTTTAGAGAATTTATTTTATAAGATTGGTACTTCCGAAAAATGTCATATTTGATTGTCTATTTTTTTTTTTTTAATTTTCTTTATTCATTTTGTTTATTACAGGATTGTTTTACATGGTATTTCGACTACCAAGCTAGGCAAATGCCCGTATTATGGTAGTCGAGATTCATAAGATATTAAGTATATAATATTAATAATCATCCATATATATGTAGATGAAAGTACAAACATATAGCATATCTATTATACTAGTATTAGTTACATGATCACATACAGGAAAGGAGTTAAACTAGGTGAATCTTGTATAAATAAAAATAAAATAGAATAACAAATAAAAATAAAAGTAACAAAATAATAAAAGTAACAAAATAATAATTTTTTGATAATAGAAATACAAAATAAGAATAAATATGTAAATCATCTATACAGATGAACAATGATAGTCTTTGACCCCAAAAAACAAAAGCAAGTATTCCTAAGCAGCATATGAAATGGACGAACAATGTCAAAAAATATGAAAAAAAGCATCAGCATAATATAAAGTTTTAGTTGAAAATTAATTTAGAGATAAGATTTTTTACTCTAGAAATATGAAAAAATAAGAACAGTTTTTAAGATGTAAGGCATTCTTTATAATATTTCCTTCCCTGAGTAAATAACCAGTTCTGTATATTAATGGCATAAAGATCAGCAGTTTTCGATGTCTTAATATCAATACTCAGTAAGTTGAACATTTTAGGCGCGATGTAAGAGAACTGTCGTTGGGCGAAAGCTGTTTTTGTTGGAGGAATTTTGCATTTTTGGTGTGATGAATAGCGGGTGTAAATATTTTGTTGAGTTTTGAGTGTTAAATCATTTTTCCTTAAGTGTATGAGAATTGTCTTAACGTATAATTGTCTAATGTCTAGGATTGCGAATTTTTAAAAAGTGGCTCTGATGGGTGAGATGGGTGACATTTTAATATAATCCTTAGTAGCAGCTTTTGAATTAAGATCATGGGATATATAATTGAAGCTGCACAGCCTCCCCATCCCACGATACCGTATGTGGCTATTGATTGGAATAGTGCAAAATATATGCATCTAATTGTTTGAAGTTTCAGGATTGATCTGAGAGAGAGAAATATATAGCACAATTTGCGGAGTCTTTTTGTTGTAAAATTGACATGGTCCTCCCAACGCAGTTGGTCATCTATAACAATCCCCAGATATTTAATTTGGTCAGATTTTTTTAGGTTGGTACATGAGCAATTATTGTGGGGAGGCGTAGGGGTAATATGGTTCTGTGAGCATGAGTGAATGATAAGATTAGGACAGTTTTGAGGAGGAGTGACTTTACGTATGGAGAAAAGTAAATATTTTGTTTTGTCAACATTAAGAGTCAGAAGGTTGTCATCTAACCAATGTTTTACTTTATTTAGGCCCTTATTTGCTTTTTCCATAGTTGAGTTCCAATTTTCAGCTTCAAAGATGATTACCGTATCATCGGCAAAAGATATTATAGTTCCATCAATTTCCAAGTTACATAAAGTGTTAATATATATTAGAAAGAGAAGTGGGCCTAATACACTGCCTTGAGGCACACCGTACGTGATTGGTAAACTTGTACTTCTGTATTCTTTAGCAGAATTTACAAGAGACGATTGTGACCTATTTGTTAGATAGTTCTCAAACCATTTGAGGGGAGTACCTTTTATTCCTACCTGAAGGAGTTTCTTCAAAAGTATGCGGTGAGAGACAGTATCAAAGGCTTTGGCTAGATCCAAGAAAACAGCGAGGGGCTTGCGGCCTTTATCAAGGTTATCAGAGATTGCTTTTGTATTAGTTGAAAAAGAAACATTCCGTATTGTCCGTCCATCAAATTTCGACAACACGAACGTTCCGTATTATCCGTGAGGTGGACTAACTGCATATTTACCCTAAGCGGAAACATTTTTTCCTTCTGACGAAATACGCCCGATTTTTGAACGGTTTGGTTATTTCGTTAAAATTAATATCTTTCGTTCACTTGGAGGCCATTGTTATTGACGTGAAAATATTGAGGTTACGTTTTTTCTTCTCTTATTCAACCCAAAATATGAACCTTTGAACTTAAACTAGGTTACTAGAAATAGCATTAAAATGCGTTTTGTTTTTCATTTCCGTTTACTGAAATAGCTTTTTCTCACCCTTATCTAACTGATACAAAGTGGTTTTAAAATAAAAATAAAAATCGAGTGTACTACACGCGGTAGAAGTGAAATCATCAGAAAATCTAAAGTATACAAGAGTGGGGAGGTTACAAAGCACCTCACAAAGCTAAACATGATTTTTTTTTTCAAAATTTCAACTTTTTGTATGAAAATCTTCAGGATTCTTTCATTCAAGGGATGCGCCGCATCCACATACTGAAAGATCTTCATACAAAACGTTTAAATTTAAAAAATAATAAAATTTATTTTCAGCTGAACAATATTAGAAATGTCGTATTTTTCAATCTTAGCACTCTACATAAATATACCAAACCACCCACACACTCTAGCTCACTGAAAACTCACGGACTGCCACTGATGTCTTTGTCTCTTTTTGGTGTCGCTTTTCGTTTCATCGAGTTTCAAATCACAACGGTCCTAAAGAACTCTTAACTTAAAAAATGTACATGTTAACTGTGTTCCACTTCTCTGTTTATTTTCCAACGTTATTATACTTTACCTCCAAATCATTTAAAAAATACTAATATTTTTTTGCAAATTTATAAGTTTATCCATTATTCTACGTAAACTCATATTTCAAGCGGAAACTGGTAAGTCTATATACATATATTCTATATCACATTGGAGTCCATTTTGTGATAATATTCTTTAGATTTGAGCTTTCGTCTTCAACTAAATTGAGTCCGAAGTTGGAATTTTTTAAGTTAAATTTGTTAAAAATCGGTCCCTTGGGTTTAATATCAGCCGTTTAAAGTATTTTAAAATGGTCGAACATTGTTAATCTAAAAAGTTTTTTTACTCATTTGTTGCTGAAAATATTTTTGAAAGAATTTTATGGTCATGCTTTTTTGGGTTGTAAATTAACCAGTTTCCCGCTTGTGCTGCGAGTTTCCGGATACCATGTATTAGGCATGTGTTGTAAAATTTATATAATAATCCAATAGCGGTTATACCTTATAACTTATATCCCTAGATATATTTTTTATACGAGGTTTTCGATATGAAAATAATGAATTTCGCAGTCACTTATGTTCTGGATTCCCAAAATACCTGAAAAAATCCTTGACTCCGTGCAGAAATGGGCGCTCCGTTTGCTAGATTCTCCTATCTTATCATGTGAATTGCAATCTATAGAGCACAGGCTTCAGGTAGATATACCACCAATACCTGTGTTTGCGCATTACATGTGATATTGATTAGGTATGCATTCGCAGACTTGGTGGGTGGCAAATGTCAAAATCCAGAAATTATCCCACCTTCCTAATCTTCTAATCCTAAATGTCACCATGAAAAAAGACAATTGTTGCAAGAAAAGTACCCAACTTTCGAGAGGTGACAGTTTGCTTATTGGAGCTCAGTCCAAATTATTATTTCAGACAGGGCGCATATATCATAAGCAAGGGCGGCTGGTCGAACAGTGTGTTTGTGTGCAGCACTGGTAAATTATATCGTCTAAAATTACTTTATAATATCTTACCGAAAAATATAAAATCTATGAATTTCATTAAAAATATCACCTACCAATATAATGCATAATATAATATGAATCAGGGAGAGCAAATTATCAAAGTTCCGCGCGAAGTTACCCTGTCCGGTGTGCAGGCCGATTGCAAGCGGAACGAATTATGTTTTTGTATCGAATATCCCAAACATCGCCAGCGCGCAACGCCGGCCATATGTATGAAAAATTAAGCTATATTGGTGTGCCACCCAGCGGCCTTTATCATACAAACTTAAATTTGGATTTAAGGCAAAAATACTTAACCAAATTGTATAATTCTTTTTTTAATCGTAAGGTACAGCAAATACCTAACTTTTACATATATTTGCTTTTTTATTGATTGGTGTTTTAAATTATAAAACGCTGATCATTAAGGAATACAATTTATTTATAGGTAACTTTGACAATTTTGCCCTCGTGCTGTTAATACATTGTTTATAAATACTGTTTGTATCCTGTTTAAAATGAAATATAAAACTAACTAACAAACCATCACGCCGTTTCCCCACAGGGGTAGGCAGAGAGGACAGACCGCCAAATAACTCGGTCTTGGCAGACACTCTTGGCCTCACTCACATTCATACATCGTCTCATACATTCTCTTCTATTATTCCGACTTTCGACATGGCCCGACTCAAGTATCTGATTCACTTGCTCATGCCATGTCTTCCTCGGGCGTCCCCGACTTCTTCTACCATTCAAATTTGCGTCATATATTCTTCTTACACTACTTTCAAATTTATTTTATTTTATGAAATATAAAATAAAATAAATTAAACATTGTAAAAAAAAGAGTTTTTTGGGTTGACATTTTAGATTTATTTACGAAAAAATGTTATTGTGTTTTTATTTTCTTAGCACCGAAAAATAAATATTTTAATTAAAAAGCGATATGTTGAAGTTTTTGCACTTCGAAAACAACTTAAAATAGATATTCTCTCCAAATAAGATTAGTGGGATCATTTTTACCTAATTTTGCTTAGTAATCGTTATCTCATAGTTACGGATTATCAGTGAACCACCACGTTTTCAGGGCAGCGGCCGCCACTGATCATAGGAGCTGTGTATAAGAAATATTACGATTTCAAAATTAAATTTAAGATTGTGAAGTGTAAATACTCCACAACTTGGAGGCCAGTGAGGCTGCATCTACAACGATGAGTCCTTTTTTTCCTTTTTCCAATCTGGGCTTTTCTTATTTTCCAGAAGCCCAGGTCTGAGCCATCGACTGACTATCAAAGTTTTGCGACACCAACTTGCAATCATTTTTTTTTACTGGATGTGAGCATTATTATTATTGCTATTTACACATGCATTCAGGGATACCATGTTTTTTGTAAAGTTTTTTAAATGTGTCACGATAATAATTATTACTTCATAATAATTATTAGCCTGACTTAGTAAACCTTCACCTGGCCGCTTACTTTAATTGTTGAATCGCCGTATTTTGGATTTTTTCGATTGGCAACATTATTGTTAAACTTCCGGCGGTACTTTTTTGGATTGGCATCGTACTGGAAGCCGGTGCAAATTCGACTAGTCACTTTAGTGATAGTTCTGGATTTAAAAATGGGATAATCCCTTTGTTACAAATGTTTTTTTAAAACGATTTTAATCGCGATGCACATTTTGCGAACGCTTCTTTCTGATGTGATCGGAACGTTTTTTCTAACGTGTTCGGTCGCCGCCATTGGGACCGATATTTGTCCGCGGCATAACGATGTTGTAAATTACCTATATAATAGCGACTGGCATTTTGAAGAGCGTCGCGAGGGAGAGTTCTTATGACCTGGTACGGTCATTGCTGCTCATATTTGTGACGGATGGTTACTTGGCGTTCATTTCCTGATGAGGCGTGCTGACGGAAATCGTGGTTATCCGAGGGGCTCAACCAGAGCACTGGTGCTGATCTTGGACCCTACTCCCTGGCGGGGAGTCCTCAAACTCTGGCCTTCCTGGGGAGTCTTTCCTGGTTCCCATCCTGGAGATTGCGTGAGAATATGGCCCGCGGTTCATCAACGCGCTATCTTCAAGTAAATTAAGAGTTCGCGTCAGTGTAGAAGTATTTAGATAAAGACACATGGTCCGCAGGTACGACATTTCTTTCTGCTTAATTATGTTCCTGTTAAATTGTCAGAATCTGTTATGTTTTTGGGGATGTGAAACCCGGCCCCTCAAAAGGGCAACATTGTTATGTTCTTTATAAAAATATACTGGGATTTGGTTGTTTTGGAAATGAACTCTTTTATTGCTTAAACCAATGAAACCTCACAAGTTGGAACCTGTATTCGTTTATTCCCACAATCCTGAAGAGAATCTCTCACTCTACCATTAAATAGAATAATCAGAAGGTCTATACTGATGATTACTGTTACAGTGACGCCCAACGTCTTGGATAAATTCCCGGGTGCACGTAATACATACAGTTTCTTTTTTGTGTCTTTACATTGGTTTTATTTTTACATGTCAATATGTATGTTACATTTGGAGCTCCAACCTTTTAAAGGTGCTCCTATGAAATACAGTTTTTTTCTGGTATTTTCAGATTATTTTTAATAATGTCAATGTAATAGAGTTGTGACGCATCGTGTTAATTGACTGAATTTGACTAATTTCCGGTTGCAGCCATTATTGACGGTTGAATTAATTATTTACTTATTTGACTTTGGCAGTGTAAGAATATTTTAAATAAGTATTTCCGGTTTTGGTGGCAATTAATTTATTTTTGACATCGTCAGTGTTCTTAATAGCATTTGTTTTGACTCAAGTAGTACTTACGGGCTGTTAAATGTCAAATGTTTTTGTTTGTTATCAACTAAGGATCCGTTCAGCTATATTTATCAAGTAAATGCTAATTGAAGCAAATAGAATACTTTAGTAAGTTCGTATCTTACGTACAGTTAACCGTAATTCCCATTGCAGTCTGTATTAAATTAATGTTTTAATAATCTTTTAGTTGCAACAAACAACCGCGCTGGGAGTTATTATTATTCCGACTTATTGTCAAAATATAAATCTATTCGGCAGTATACAGGGACGTGGGTCCGATTATTATTATTGGAAACCTGTTTCATATTTGTTTTTTAAATTATTTAAAGGACTTGAAAAAAACTTTAACTTCCCGTCATTGTTTTTTTGTTCTTTTGTATGACGTTTAAATACTATAGATCACAATACAGATGGTTTGTTTACGTATTGCAATTCTGTCATTGTCTTCGGCAAGCAACTTAAAATTTAATTAGTTTGAAACTAAATAATTTAATTAAACTACAAAACTGTACTTGTTTTCAATACATTACAGGTTGTCCGGTACTTCGTATTATAAAATATATGTATATTTTTTTTTTTTTTAAATAATTTCGATTATTTTTCAAATAATTATTTTTGGAAAATTTCATTACAGGGTATCCGGTAATTGCAATAGTAATATTCATTTACTTTAAATTAATATATTTTCTTTATTAATTTTTTTTTGATTTTTTTTTTCCTTTTTTTAAAAAAATACAAGATGGCGATTCCTAACATTAATGGATCAACTAAAGATGAGTTGACATTACTTTTGGAAAACGTACATATCGTCCCGGAGTCAACTGTAGCCGCTATGAGAGAACAAGCGAGAGAGTATAATAAAAAATTTAGAGAATGTCCTGACCCGACAGCTGAATCTGAAGTTGAGGGTACAAACAAATCTACTACAAATACGACGAATATTGTGAATAATTATTTTTCCAATGTTAGCCAAAGCCCTTCCATTCATAATTGGGGGGTTAAATTTAATGGGTCCTCGGATATTAAAGATTTTTTACTTCGTGTTGAAGAATTAACGAGAAGCCGTCACATAGAGTTTCCTGCGGTCGTTACGTCTTTTCCTGACCTTTTAGAGGGAAGGGCTCTATCGTGGTTTCGTACTATTTATAAAGAATCGTTAACCTGGCCGGAATTAAAGAATTTACTTTTGACGCGTTTCGACAAAAATATCAGTCAAACAGAGGCTCTCAAAGCCCTTCTCATGATGAAGCAGAGGTACAATCAGAGCATTGTAGATTACGTTGAGGACGTACAATTAGCCAACATGAAACTCAACGTACCTCTTCCGGATGAGCAGATAGTAGATTTGGTGTGTAATAGCTTACTTCCTAAGTATGCTATTGTAATAGCTTATTTTGACGACAAGAACATAGAATCTTTAATTAAAGTTTGTAAACGTTTTGAAAGAAATTTACCTTTGTCGGACTCATCGGATACCAAGGAGGTTTATTTTAAAAAAATGCCTACCTTTAAAACTTCTCAACCAGTCACGTCTTCTTCAAAACATTGTTCTACTTCTTCTTCGTCTGCTTCTTCTACACAATCAACTACTTTTAATAAAAGTAAACTTCGGTGCACATTTTGCAATATGCAGGGGCACATTAAGCCTTATTGTAGGAAGTGGAAGTCGGAATCTAACCGGGATTCTGACAAACGTCAAACTGGCACCACTCGTCCAAATTCAAAAAACTAGAGTGTGGTCCTCTGCATTCTGCATGCAAGGATGTCGGGAGACCGCTCTCAGTTTCTGGCCCGGGTAACCACTTCATTAGGCGTGACTTGGACGCAAGCGTGCCGGTGACTGGTTCCGGACAAGATGTTAGACCTCATGCTAATATTCAAATTAAAAATTTAGTTTTTTCAGGTCTTTTGGACAGTGGAGCCTCTGTCAGTTGTTTTGGGGGCTCACTCTTCAAATTTTTTATTAGTTTAGGATTTAAGTTAGAAAGATTAGACTCCTACGTTACCACCGCGGATGGCAAACGTCAGGATGTTATAGGTACTATGCAAATACTTGTTTCATATAATAATATTAAGAAGTATATTAAGTTTTTCATAATTCCATCTCTTTCTCCTGTCATTGTTTTAGGTGTTGACTTTTGGAAGCAATTCGACGTAGCTCCTCAATTGTTTCCAAAAGTAAACGATAGTCATGTTTCTGAAAATATTGTGGGTGAGATTTGTAAAATCACGTCAGCTTCCCTACTGTCTCCCCAAGATAATCGTAAATTAAACATTGTTATAGAGAAATTTAAATCTATTTCGTTCGAAAAATGTGGTCTGGGTCGCACGCACCTAGTACAGCACAAAATTAATACAACGGGGGAGCCTATTAAGCAGCGTTATTATCCTTTGTCAAAAACTCGTCAGGATCAATTAGAAGCGCAACTTAAAGAAATGTTAGACTTAGGTGTAGTCCGCCGCTCTCGTTCGGCTTGGTCAAACCCAGTTTTGACAGTACCAAAGAAGGACGGTTCTCCCAGGTTTTGCTTGGACTCGAGGAAGCTCAACAGTGTCACCAGGACAGATTCCTACCCTTTGCCTTATATTTCACGTATATTAGATAATCTTCGGGGTGCACGATTCATATCCTCTATAGACCTCTCGAAATCTTTTTGGCAAATTCCTTTACACAAAGACTCTTGCGCTAAAACGGCTTTCGTTGTACCAGGGCGTGGCCTTTATGAGTTTGTTAGGATGCCATTTGGATTGAAGAACGCTCCGAGTGAATTACAGCGTCTTGCAGATGTTCTTTTTGGCCCCGAATTTAACGAAAACGTTTTTTGTTACTTGGACGACCTGATTATAACATCGGAGGATTTTGAGTCACACTTAGAATTATTGACTAAGGTCTTTAATCGATTAAAAGAGGCCGGTCTGACAGTTAATCTTAAAAAATGTGAGTTTTGCAAAGACGAACTAAAGTATCTTGGTTATATAGTTGATGCAAAGGGTCTCCGCACGGATCCGGTAAAACTAGAATCAATTCGAACCTATCCTACTCCTATAAATTCTAAACAATTGAAAGCTTTTATTGGTCTTTGTGGGTATTATAGACGGTTCATTAAAAAAATTTCAACTATAGCGGCACCTCTGACAAAACTAACTGGGTCACGGAATGGGGTGAGCAACTTTACCTGGTCTCCGGAGGCGGAAGACTCCTTTAAAAAATTAAAAAAAAGCCCTAACTTCGGCTCCAGTAATTAACTGTCCTGATTTTTCGTTACCATTTACTATCCACTGTGACGCAAGTAACGTTGGGATTGGAGGGGTTTTGACACAAAATTTCGATGGAGAGGAACACCCTGTTTCATATTTTTCTAGGTGTCTAAATAAACACGAGCGTAACTATGGCGTAACGGAGCGCGAACTCCTTGCAGTTTTAGATTCGGTCAATCACTTCAGGCCCTACATAGAAGGAGTTCACTTCACAGTGATAACAGACCATTCCAGCCTACAATGGCTAGTATCGTTATCGAATCCCTCAGGTAGACTTGCACGTTGGTCCACCCGTCTCTCCCAATATTCGTTTGATGTAGTTCACAGAAAAGGTAAGTTAAATACTGTACCTGATGCCCTTTCGCGTAAAAACGATTTAGCTGTTTCCGCCCTGGATACTGTTCCCCCTAGCTCTGATGTGTGGTACAATAAATTATTTTCAGATTGTAAAACCAATCCTCAGCGTTTTAATAATTTTCTTATTAAAGATAACTATTTATTACGTCATTCTAAGTCTCGTTTCGCTCTGCAGGAGGATACAGCTTGGAAGTTGGTTGTTCCTTTTGAGGATCGGAACGCTATCTTGTCTAAGGAACACGAGTCAAATGTTTCTTGTCATCCAGGGGTTTTTAGAACATACAAAAAAATTCAACTCCATTATTTTTGGCCTGGTATGTATAGCGATGTAAAGAAATTTGTTAGTAAATGTAAGACGTGCAAAGCACATAAAGTAAATACATCGGCGCCGGCTGGAATTTCTACGAATCCAAAATTAGTCAACAGACCGATGCAAATGTTGTCTATTGACCTTGTAGGACCTCTTCCACGCAGTTACGCTGGATTTATGTACATTCTATCGGTTGTTGACGTTTTTTCCAAATATACTTGGATTTTTCCCCTTAGAAATGCAACCACTAAAAGCATCGTTAAAAACGTTGAACAATTTATTTTTCTTGTACACGGCGTTCCACAAACCTTTGTGTGTGACAATGGTAAACAATTTGTTTCTAAAGAATTCAAACAATTGTTAGTTAATTATAATGTTCCTATGCCTTATTACAACGCTTATTACACCCCGCAAAATAATGTCGTTGAACGTTATAACCAAACTATTGGAACTGCGTTGTCTATTTTGACCGAATCTGACCAACGTAATTGGTCTAGATTTCTGCCACAGATTCAATCAGCTCTAAATAATACGGTTAATTTTGCTACATGTTTCACGCCTTTCTTCCTTATGCATGGAAGAGAACAAATCATTGACGGTAAATTTCACAACATTAATGTTTCTTCTGGTGTCGCGGACTCTACCTTAGAAAAATCTAGAGGCGAATTTGCTAAGAAATTGGAAGAATTAGCTTTTATTTACGATCAAGTTTCGAATGCGCTGTTGCAAGCTTTTAAAAAGAACGCTCATCACTATAACTTGCGCCGTAAGTCGGTGATATATGAAGTTGGTGATGTCGTCTGGAGGAAAAATTTCGCCCAATCTAGTGGTCCAGATTATTTTTCTCATAAACTGGCGCCTAGATTTGTTCGCAATATCATTATAGGTAAAATCTCAGATTTAGTCTACACCTTGGCGGATATGCAAGGGAAAGTTGTGGGAAATTTTCATGTCAAGGATATTGTTCGCTTGGACTAATTGATATTATAATTTTTTTATTTTTTTTTTTATAACAGGAAACCAATGTGGTGGTGTGCAGGATTACCGACCCTTCACGTCATTTCATTTCTTTCTTTGTGTGATTATTCTGCTCACATGTCTTGAAGTTTGGTACCTTTGAGGCATGTGCTCAGAATGAGCACTACGTTCTAGTTTTTTGACGATAAATACATTATTTACCCTCGTTTAGCTGGAATCTGATCTTCTGATCAGTGGCGCCCAAAGTTTTATGTTTAATTTGTATTGTGTCTATTGACCTTAACTTTTAGAATTTTTTTAATTAGCTACATTTCTTTTAAAATTAAGAGAGTATTCTATACTGCAGACTTTCGTCTTTGTCTTTACAACTACAATTTATATTATAACACACGATTCGTCACATCTCGCTAATATTATGTATATTATTATTATCTGCCTTTGAGTTAAGTCAGTGTACTTCCTCAAGTTCTTTGGAATTGTATTATTTATGTTTTTGTTTAGAGGCTTCCAGGCTCCCTTTGCTTTTCCAAGAAATTTGAGGAAAGCCATTCTTAAATTTCGTGTATGGGAAAATCTGAGCAACTTTCCAATACACGAAGTTTGTTATTATTATTATTGGTGTTTGTATTGGTATTTCTTAGATTTAAGTTCTAGTCTTTTTTTTTTTTTTTTTTTTTTTCTTACTTTATTTATTCCCATTTCTTTGTACATATAATTTATAATAGCAAATATTATATGTATAATAACACAATATATAATAACAATTATGAAGAAGAAATGAAAACCCACTAAGGCACTGCCTGAGTGTGGGTAATATTAAAACAAAATACTACATTTCTAAGTACCCAAAGTATAAATTAGACTTAAAAAAACACATTAAATATAAAGATAGTAAAAAAAATAAGTATTACATAGGTAGAATAAGTGAAAAGGGTTTTTTTCAGCTATTATAAAAATAAAATAAAAATATGGAGAAAAACATACAATTTTTTTTTTTTAGTAATTATAAAATAAAAATAATAAAATAAACAGAAAACTTATTGTACTACAGTTAAGAAGTTACAGCAAATGAGTTGTAGAAGGATGGATAAATTTTTCTTAAAAAATAAATAAATTAATTAAGGTTATTTTTATGCATAAATTCAGAAGAAAGTAATGCTTCGGCATACTTCTTATTAAGAATTTTCAAAATGGAAATTTGTACTCTACCCCATCATGGGAGAGCTTATTATATGTAAATATTTTAGTTTTAAGTATATTCCTTGGAATTGTGACTTACTGCTAATACCAGTGTTTTACTTTGCAAGTGTATTCCTAGGGTCAATCAAATGATTTTGATTGTATTCATCCTTAATAGTGTCGTCTATCTTTAAGATAAGATCGATCACCAAAAAACATGATAAGTATTGCTTGTTTATTTACAACAATATTTCCCCGAGCAGTGTAAATTGTAAATAATTTTTTATTATTCTTTTTGCATTGGTTCAAGTTTACTTTTGTTGGTTCACTATGTTATAGCTAGGTATTTTGATAATTTTGTAATTCCTAAGCTTTAAGCCTAACATTCTAGACTCTGTTTTGCTTTTCTTTTGTGTTCCTAACGATAACCTTTATCACCACCTTTGTAGACAGGTTTGTTTTCTATTTTTGAATATCCTGATCTAATTTTTTTGGAAAATAGGTTTTTTGTATATGTAAACCCTACTTTAACCACTTTGATAGATAGGTTTTTTCTTTCGTAATTGTAAATCCTAATCTGAAAAATAACTTTGATAGATAGGTAATTGAGGTGCAATCCCTATTCTAACCACTTAACACTTTTAGTAGACAGTTTTTAGAACTCGTTCTAACTAAGTCAATAATACATAGGTATTATATATATTTTTCGATGCGACCTGTTGGACCTAGGTAGATAGAATAGTTACCTTTTCGCTATTAATAAATAGCCTAAATTCAGTGAAGTGAGGAATGGTTGACCACCCTTGAAGTGAAGCCTAATAATGGCAAAGTGTCCTACTAAAGGAGAAGTGATGCCTTAAGCATAACAATTTTTTTTCTTCCCTTTAATTTTCTCCTTTTCTTATGTTGTTCCTCTTGTTAAGATGACCCGAGAATGGAAGGTTTTGAGCGACAGCTAATTTCATCAACACCTAGTATCATCAATGCTGAGGGTGCTTGTGGACCGCCTATTCTCGTACCATTTTATTGTTGTTATTGTTTTCTAATGTATCTAGATTTAATTGACTTAGTTTTAAGATTGTGTCTTTAGTTACTAAGTATTAATTTTAATTTGTTTTTAAGTACCTGTTGGACCTACCTTTAGTTAGTTTCTTCGGTTTTGCGGGCGTAGTTTTCATGTTTGTGGGCAAACATTTTCGCGGGAAGGGGGGAATTGTCACGATAATAATTATTACTTCATAATAATTATTAGCCTGACTTAGTAAACCTTCACCTGGCCGCTTACTTTAATTGTTGAATCGCCGTATTTTGGATTTTTTCGATTGGCAACATTATTGTTAAACTTCCGGCGGTACTTTTTTGGATTGGCATCGTACTGGAAGCCGGTGCAAATTCGACTAGTCACTTTAGTGATAGTTCTGGATTTAAAAATGGGATAATCCCTTTGTTACAAATGTTTTTTTTAAACGATTTTAATCGCGATGCACATTTTGCGAACGCTTCTTTCTGATGTGATCGGAACGTTTTTTCTAACGTGTTCGGTCGCCGCCATTGGGACCGATATTTGTCCGCGGCATAACGATGTTGTAAATTACCTATATAATAGCGACTGGCATATTGAAGAGCGTCGCGAGGGAGAGTTCTTATGACCTGGTACGGTCATTGCTGCTCATATTTGTGACGGATGGTTACTTGGCGTTCATTTCCTGATGAGGCGTGCTGACGGAAATCGTGGTTATCCGAGGGGCTCAACCAGAGCACTGGTGCTGATCTTGGACCCTACTCCCTGGCGGGGAGTCCTCAAACTCTGGCCTTCCTGGGGAGTCTTTCCTGGTTCCCATCCTGGAGATTGCGTGAGAATATGGCCCGCGGTTCATCAACGCGCTATCTTCAAGTAAATTAAGAGTTCGCGTCAGTGTAGAAGTATTTAGATAAAGACACATGGTCCGCAGGTACGACATTTCTTTCTGCTTAATTATGTTCCTGTTAAATTGTCAGAATCTGTTATGTTTTTGGGGATGTGAAACCCGGCCCCTCAAAAGGGCAACATTGTTATGTTCTTTATAAAAATATACTGGGATTTGGTTGTTTTGGAAATGAACTCTTTTATTGCTTAAACCAATGAAACCTCACAAGTTGGAACCTGTATTCGTTTATTCCCACAATCCTGAAGAGAATCTCTCACTCTACCATTAAATAGAATAATCAGAAGGTCTATACTGATGATTACTGTTACAAATGTTCTAATTTAAATCACACTTTTCAGGAGCTGTAGTTCGAAGTAGGAAGCAGGATGAGGTTGCCAGACGCGAGGTCCTTTTGCTGTTGCTTCTCGGTGCAAAAGGGAGCTAAAATCATCGCTTGGTTTCAACTGGTAATATCCTCAAAACATCTCTATTAACAGTACAAAGTTACCTTTTAAACTGGGTCTCCAGCGACCGAATGTTTTCAAAACATCAGACTAAACAAAAACATTGGATCGAGAATCGAGACCACAACGTTTTTCGTTTTGCATGGGCCACGGAAAACAAAAACATTGTGGCCCTGCTTAAATGTTTCATAATTTCACAAACATTTGGTTCAATGTAGTACCTAATATAATCGCTGGGGCCCCGGCTTTACAAATAAATTAATCTATTGCATAACAAAACAGTGACAAAAAATATCATTGAAAAAATGGGATAGCTACAAAATAGTGCGGCGAAAAGATAGGACGGTGGATATTAATACTCAAATAACTCTACCGGCTCCATACGAGATATCTTTCGCCCACTTTTATAAATGGAGAAAATAACTAAAAATTATTTTGTTTCAGATATTTGGACTGGGGCTGTGTATGATTTATTTTAATTATATACTCGATTTTATACAAAATTACAAGTATTACCAGACGGCTGATATTGTGTTATTCACAATTCTACTATCCCTTTCCCTATATCCAATAGTGCAGGGGACATTACTTATGGTTGGAATTAATAAGGTATGATTATTATTATTATTTTAAACAGTGTACTCAAACGATTTAGGTATTATCGTTATCATTTTTGCCTCATAATAAATTTCCCAGCTATCCGCTCACCCCCTTTAGGCGATGAATAGAAAAAACCTTCAAGTGTAATGTGTACCGATTTGAATGAAAACTGAATTTGCTAATTTATGTAATTTGATTCCTTTTTTCTCCTTTTGTTAAAATTCCTTTTGACTCCTAGAGGCCCCTGACTATTTATTTATTTTTCTATGAAAAGTATATTTACGTTGGTTTTTTTATGCCTGTCTCACTAGGATATACCTGTTGCAAGAATATTTAAGATAAAATACGTATTAATTTGTATAGAATTAACAGAAAGGTGATTGGAAGGGTGGGTAAATCTTTTAAACAGAATTATCTTATAAATGTTGGAGGAGATGAAGTAAAGTGGTAAATTCTGTCTTATCTATTTATGGAGTTAAATTTGACAGGATTCTATTATTTTCATTTATTTTATATGGGTTAGGACGTAAGTGAATAGTTATTTCTGTCTATGTGTGATATATTTTACAGATGTTTGTAATAGTGTGGCGTCCAATACTTACAATCCATTTCTTCATATCTTGTTTGAATTTTGTCAAGGAGTCAGTTTGTCTGATTGTAGCTGGTAGTGTATTGTATAGTTTGCAAGCTATGTATTTAAAGTGTCTTTGTCCAAGGGTGGTTTTGGAAAAAGGAGTTTGGAGAAGTCCTTTTTGTTTTTGGCTCGGGTATTGTAAATTGTTTGTGTAGCTTTGTATGGTATTTTGTTGTTTTTGTGTAAATTAACTAAGATGGATCTTGAGTAGAGCTGTGTTATGTCCATAACGTTGAAGTTATTGAAGATCGTATCAGTGCTGGTAGTAAGCGGCAGTTTGAGAATTATTTTTACGATTTGTTTTTGTGCTTTTGTGATGGGGTCGCGGACACTGGAATATGCATTACCCCAAGCTAAAATTCCGTATTCGGTGTTAGATTGGCATAGTGAGTAATACACTGTTGAAAAGTATATAGATTTGCGGATTTTGCAGTGTTACATATATATGTAGCTTCCAATTTAGGTGTGTATCAAAGGTTAATCCTAAATATTTTATGATGTTTACTTGCTCTAGGCATGGGCAGTCACAGTTCCGATTGAGAGATGAATTTTTACATTCGTGTAATGGTGGGGTTAGGTTTGGCTTTGGAGACTAGAGACTCTATTTGAATAATCCGGCAACGTCGTATTTAGCATTCTGGAAACGATGTGTTTGTTTTTTCCGCCAAAATGCGCTGTGAAATTTAGAGTGTCCGTTTATTTAAAGTCTTCTTTAATACCTTCATAAATCATGGTTTGTTCATAAAATGGTCGATTAACTATTATATTGGCTTAGTTCTATATATTTAAATTATTTTTTTCTTACTCCGCTTACTGTTTAGTACGGAATATTTTTTATTCAAACAATTTTATGCTACGCACAGGCAGTGCCTTAGTGGGTTACCATTATCTACTTTTGTCGTAAATATATTTTTTACTTTTTTGCATTATTTTTATCTTGTGTTATGTTATATATATTTAGAAAATGTGTAAAAATTACTTTTGAAATGTATCAAAATATAATGGGGGAAAAAAAACAAACAAACAAACAAATAGACTTAGCTTTATTATTACAAAAGGTGAGTATTTATATCGGGGGAGTCGAAAATACATGCCAAAAATATGCATTCAACATTTTATTTTTTTTACATTAATTCACTTACGCGGTGTACGAACTCTTTGCCATATTCTATTTATATTTTCATAGACAATCAATCTTTAATATTTTCCACGATCCCAACAGCTAGAATATTAAAAAAGATTGCCATACCGCAAAAATCGATTCTTATATATTCTAAAGGTACACTAGTATGGCGGAATTTTCATGTTCTGAAAAAGTAAATTATTTTCTCGAGTATATTTACGATATACGAATTAAAATACATGTATATTATATAAATAGAGCGTTTTCTGACGACATCCAGAAATTAATTATTGACAAGTTTGAGCCTGTATTTATAACAGAAGAACACGGAAAGTTAGGTAATTGAATAATTGCACAGTTGGACAAACCCTGTTTGCCATACACAACATTCAAAACCTAGGGTGTATTCCTTATTTAAAGAGCCTCTCAAACGCTATTATTTTATTACAGGAAACCATCAAAATCTAGGTTAGGTGAAGAGTATTAGAAACATTACCAACCATTCAAAACCCGGGACCTTTATGTAATTTAAAGAGCCTCTCAAAAGATATTTTTTTATTATAACAAATCATCAAAATCTAGGTTTGATGAAAGGTGTAAGAATAATTACACAAACTCGTTGGACAAACCCTGCTTGCTACACAAACCACTGAAAACCTGGGATGTATGTCTCATTTAAAGAGTCTCTCAAAAGTTATTATGTATTTAGTTACAGGAAATCATCAAAATCTAGGTTTGATGAAAGGTGTAAGAATAATTACACAAACTCGTTGGACAAACCCTGCTTGCTACAAAAACCAGTGAAAACCTGGGATGTATGTCTCATTTAAAGAGTCTCTCAAAAGTTATTATGTATTTAGTTACAGGAAATCATCAAAATCTAGGTTTGATGAAAGGTGTAAGAATAATTACACAAACTCGTTGGACAAACCCTGCTTGCTACACAAACCAGTGAAAACCTGGGATGTATGTCTCATTTAAAGAGTCTCTCAAAAGTTATTATGTATTTAGTTACAGGAAATCATCAAAATCTAGGTTTGATGAAAAGTGTAAGAATAATTACACAAACTCGTTGGACAAACCCTGCTTGCTACACAAACCAGTGAAAACCTGGGATGTTTGTCTCATTTAAAGAGTCTCTCAAAAGTTATTATGTATTTAGTTACAGGAAATCATCAAAATCTAGGTTTGATGAAAGGTGTAAGAATAATTACACAAACTCGTTGGACAAACCCTGCTTGCTACACAAACCAGTGAAAACCTGGGATGTATGTCTCATTTAAAGAGTCTCTCAAAAGTTATTATGTATTTAGTTACAGGAAATCATCAAAATCTAGGTAAGGTTATAAGCGTTTAACTGTATTGATTATATTGTATTAATCAGCACAACCAGTGAGTAGGTAGGTACTGCACCTAACACCCGTCATTAATTCCAGTTTTTATGTTGACAAGAATTTATTTTATAAGGTTGGTACTGCCGGCAAATGTCATATTTTATTGTCTATTCATTAAGGCGCCGCATCCGCGCTCAAAAAGAAGAAGATGGAGAGATGTAATTACGAATAATATTTAAAGCGATAAAATATTTAAAGTGATAAAATTGTGAAAATGTTTAATAAAACACGACTCGTTTAAAATAGAGCAAAAATCTGGTGGAAGGCATCTTAAGTATAATTTAAAGTAACTTTGTAAATTTTTTCACAACTATAACTTGGACAATAATTGAAACAAATGTTTTTATAATAATTTTCGAAGGATACTTTGAGATTTTTTCTATCGAGGGAATTTTATATAATTTGGGTTTCGGCGTGGAACGCGTCTATATGTCTTTAAAAATAATAAGGGTCGACCGAGACAGGTTTTTCGTTCTCGGCCGAGACCGAGACCGAGACTGAGAATAAATTAAAATCTCGGCCGAGACCGAGAATAGATAAAGTGAGAAAAATAATGAAAATGCGCTATTTTTGCATAATATAGTACACTAACCAGCTTTCCGTCATACATATAAAATAATACGTAATGATCTTGATGTTCACTTAACTAGTTTATGTAGTTATTCTGGCTAGTAATTATAATTAATCACAAAAACACATAAAATAACTTATTTTTTTCTACTACGAACAAAATTCAAACAAACTTCCTTTAACTACAATTGTTTGTTTACAAATATAGTGAAATGAGGCTTTCCCGCCTCGCTGCCAGCCGACCAATCACAATTGACAGCTCTCTCATGCACTGACACCAAGTGACGAATGTGGACGAGCGCGGTAGATTTGAATCCCATTATCCTATACCGTACCTACGTACAATAGTCTCGGTTATGGCCGAGAATCTCGGGGAATTTTTCTCAGCGAAGACAGAGTTCTCGGTAGAATTTGTGGCCGAGAATGCCGAGACCGAGACCGAGACCGAGATCTCGGTCGACCCTTAAAAAATAACATATATTTTTTTAAGAGCTTAAAAACTTCAAATGTTTAAGGGAGATGTGTAAGAAATCGGTAGAAATTCTTAAAAGGCTTAAAAGGAACGCTCCGTATTATCCGTGTATCGAACTTCAACAAGAAATATTCCGTGTTGTATGTGAGGTGGGCTATATACATTTTTATATATTAAGAGGGCATTAACAGAGAAAACCAGAAATATGTCATTTTCAAATCAGATTTTAGACGTATTGACTCTTTTCCACAAAAAATTATAAATGGATTTCGAAAGATTGTTCTTTTATCTAGCATTCGCATGTAATAAATTTTGAGATTTTTTTAAAATTTTTAGTATAATAAGGTTATTCCATAGGTCGTTGGCAGATTTGTTAAATTTTCAAAAAAGATTTTGTATTATACCACACCCATTTCAAATAATATAATCATGCAGTAAAATAAATCCAATACATTATCTATCAAACGCATGTTTTAGAATTTTAATTTTAGTTTCAATAAAATCATTAAAAAATATGTACGTACATGTGATTCTTGACGAAAATTGGTCCATTTGTGTATTTATTTGCGCACTTACAAACTAATATATTTCAGATTTTTTTTAACATTCTTATTAAATTTAGACATTATTGAAAAATGATAAATACGCATAATCAAAAAATAACTACAAAAAGTACATTATTTTAATAATTTTATCATCACGCCTTTCAGCATTTTTGTATGAAGGTATAAATTAAAGCTAATTTGAATTGAAATAAATTCGATATTGAGTTATAATTTTAAAAAGCCGGTACGGAAAATAATTAATCTTTCTCGTTGTAACCGCCCTGCACGATCGTAAGAACAATTTTCGACGAAATGTGGATTTTCGTCCGCTGGCTGGTTAAACGCTCTTAGTACATTTTTACCCTCTCTCGAAAGATGAAAGGCAGAATAACTTTAAAAAAATTATGTATTCCCAGAGTTGAAGATACTCTCAGTATCGCCCTGGTGTAAGAACTTAATTCAGAATTGAAACGTTGCTTGAAATGGCTTTAGCCGTGATTGCTGACCAGATCTGAAAAGCCAGGTATTTCCCACCTTCCTCTCCTTCATCTCCTTCCCCTCCCCACTACCTTCAGCATCACAACATGCCCCAATTGGGGATGCCATAGTCTCACTGATTCCAGACGGGAGCAGCTGGGACTCTTGTGACGAATTCACATAAAAAAAATTAAATGTATTTGATCGAAGTTATTAATATTTTTCTCTGTTTGATTGCAGAAAAGGCTTTGGTGTCTTCAGGCGTGGATGGTGCTGGCGTTCGTAGTAGAGTTTTGTGTTACCAGCTGTGTGATATTTTATGTTGCCAGTATTTTGACGTACTCAAAAATGTGGTTTTGGATGACGGTGGCCGTTTATTGCAACGCGATTCAAATAGGTATATGTACATTTTAAAACACATAGATTTCTTCAATACTTCATTATAAAAGTTCTTTCCGGCACCATTTTTAATTAAATAATAATGGAACAGTAAGGACGGGTTGTTTAAAAAAATTTAAATAATTCATCAAATATTTTAGGCAAATTTTCACGTTCTGTGTAAGTTCCATTCTAGTTCTGGTATTATATCATTATAGGACAGTTGCTTATTAAGACTGAAATAATCACAGAACTTTCACAGAACGTGAAAATTGAACTGCAATGTTTTATAAATTATTTTAAAAAATTGAAACAACCTGTCCTTAGTTTTAAAATTTTAACCATTGTTATGTTACCGATACCCTATAACAATTACCAATACTCTTTTTTACACATGGAATAAATTCCAAAAGAAAAACATACATTTTCAAAAGCTACGCAGATCTGAAAATAAATATATATATTTTTTTAATTAATATTTAGTATGAATTTTTAATACGTACATACTACTTTCATCTGTAATGAAAACAAGTGATATTCTGTCGACAAGCTGTTTTTTAAAGTATTATTTTTTTACAAAACCCTTAATTAGGCGCATTGAGAAAATCACATAATTAGACCCGTGGGGTCACTACTGACCCCAAAGAAATAAATGAAAATGGAGTGAAAGAAATAAATAAAACTAAGTATGTATCATCAAGAAACAAAAACATAACTTTTGGCTTTAAAAAAATAAAGCAACGTCTGAGCTCTATTAAAACTAAGTACTAATTTTTGGTAAAGCCGAGAACAACTTAAAAAAATATATTCAGAATCATCAACAGATTCATCAATTCTGCATCCAATGCAGAAAGCCCTGAAATGTCGCTGCCAAATAAATTTACCACACGTATGGCACTTATTTGTTGAAAAAATTGTTACGTAATTGATCTCATGGGGTCAGCACCCAAGAGAACAGCGATACTGTGTATTGATTGGTTTATTTATGGCGTTAGCTTTCTAGCCGCGACTGATTTGCGCACCCCGTGGGAGTGTAGGAAGCTAGAAAGAGCGCTGTCGCAATTCCAAACACTCTAACATATTTTGTTTTCAATATGAAATGGTCTTGACCCCATGGGCTTAATTAAGGGTTAATGTTGAATATTTCAAAAAGGTGTGATTTTTAAAGTTTACATGAACTCAAGGAAACTAACAACTTCTATTATTTTTTTCAGGTACATCGTTTTATCTCATCGTGGTCGTTGCTACTTGCCGAAAAGACATGATAAGAGCGATCTCATCCATTAGTGGCGTGTAGTCATTGGCCAAGTAGTATAAAAATAATTACATATATTAAATTCATTAACATAAACCTCAGAGTAACAGTCACTGAATGAGATCAAACTCTGTAATAAAACAGCGTCCCTTTAACGAATTCTTACTTCTCACCGCCAATTGAATTATAATAAATTGTGAAAAGTGCCTTATTGAAACGAAATAATATGTTTTAAATTGCTTTATACGGTATGTTTGTGAAAAGTATAATAATATAAGTTTAACGCTTTCTCGGTATCACCAACGTGTATTTTTTTTCGCTCAAGTGCGCACTTAACCCTTCTCTAAAGCCTCGGAAGGACATTACTAGCCAGCATCATATTCTATTAAGTAAAGTTTTTTTTTAATCTTTTATACGTCCGTATGTAATTTGTCCATCGTTGGAATGGAAATCATTATGGAAAAGTGTAAGATTACAAATTGGTGGGAAATTTTTGGTGAATTTGAAAGTTATAAAAATATTTATTATTTTTTATTGTGTAAATGGCATAAAAAGTTATGTAGCAGTTTTTATACTAATTTCCTACATAAAAGAAATGTTTTCTGAATATCATTTGACGTTAAAACTTTATTGTTTGGACTTATTAATATTATGTGATCACATCTACCGGATCTGCCGGATCTGCCCTGATGATGGACACTGCAACGATGTCCGAAACGTTGGCTAAAGAAGGAGGTAGCGCAACACGGCATAACACCCCAAAAATAAATAACGAAAATGCTTTTGGCCGTGAAAATCTTAAAACTTATCTTATTAATATTATTTCAAAAACAAAAATCAAAGATAATTTTATCCAATTTCTTAAACGGTATTTCTAAAAAAAATGCAAATATACCTACAGCACTTTTGGAATATCTCGGTAGCATTCCGAAATTCAATACGACATGTGCAAATATTTGATTAATAATACACGTTGAGTGATGCTCTGTCAAGATTTTTTTTTAAATCTATATAAAGTATGTTTTCATTGGGTTTTTCGATGCCAGGCTCACTGGTATATACGTAGGTACGTGTGTTAAGACAGGTATATCCTTGTCGTGACTACCCAGAAAGTGAAACTGAAATTTCGCTGGTAAAAATCATACACTTCAATCATTTAGAAATGTGTAAAAGGAATAATCTCAATGAAAGAAAGATCGATTTTATGATTTATAAACTAGCTGGGCATGCGGCATGAGTTACAATGCCACAAATTAAGAAATGTTTCTCCCTACGTGTCATGTCTCATGCGTCCCTGTCCTCGCCCTCGTTCCCCTTCCGCGTCCCCTTTTTCTTCCGCGTTCCCCTTCCGCCTTCCCTGTCTTCTACTCTCGTCTTCGCTCCTTCCTTCGCTCCCTGCCTCATTTTTCAAACAACTCTTGCACCACCTATACCCAGATCTCACCAGTATTTATAGAAACTTTCGCGGGCGGGCGTACAAAACCAAAGTTTCATCGCAATCGGATGAATAGTACAAGAAATAATTTCATAATCCCAGTGCTCACTATTATATATAGAAACCATCGCTGGCGCTCATCAAATCACCAAAGTTTCATCGCAATCGGATGAATAGTACAAGAAATAGTTTCATAATCCCAGTGCTCACTATTATATATAGAAACCATCGCTGGCGCTCATCAAATCACCAAAGTTTCATCGCAATCGGATGAATAGTACAAGAAATAATTTCATAATCCCAGTGCTCACTATTATATATAGAAACCATCGCTGGCGCTCATCAAATCACCAAAGTTTCATCGCAATCGGATGAATAGTACAAGAAATAATTTCATAATCCCAGTGCTCACTATTATATATAGAAACCATCGCTGGCGCTCATCAAATCACCAAAGTTTCATCGCAATCGGATGAATAGTACAAGAAATAATTTCATAATCCCAGTACTCACTATTATATATAGAAACCATCGCTGGCGCTCATCAAATCACCAAAGTTTCATCGCAATCGGATGAATAGTACAAGAAATAATTTCATAATCCCAGTGCTCACTATTATATATAGAAACCATCGCTGGCGCTCATCAAATCACCAAAGTTTCATCGCAATCGGATGAATAGTACAAGAAATAATTTCATAATCCCAGTGCTCACTATTATATATAGAAACCATCGCTGGCGCTCATCAAATCACCAAAGTTTCATCGCAATCGGATGAATGGTTTAGGTTGCTAATAGGGGACAAACAAAGAACCATTCATCAACATTTTACTACATTCATGTTGTATAGAGGCACTGCTGAAAACCAGCTACATTCCAGGAGAAATTCTGAATTATAACTGAGCCACTAGTGACCTTTTTGTCAATAGAATCAATGATAAATAAACAAAATGTGTAATATTGTAAAAAATCTATTGATGAATAAATGCGTTTAGTATTTTTTATTTATTACACCATTTACTATGGGGTATGGAATCGTTCAGTAAATACAAAAAAATTGCATAGCATTCGCTCATAGTTGATGATAGCTCCAGGGAGTGCTAGTTCAAGTCTCCTTTCAGAACGGTCAATGGGTGGTATAGCGTCTTGTTGATGAAAATTTATTTATTTATTATTAGTTTCAATAGCAAGGTTTGTACATGTATGTATAATGTATAGTAAAAGTATAGATTATTTTTTTTTCACAGACCTCACTAGGATTTCCTGTTCTGAGGTGGCCTGTAGTTTTTTAAAATATTTGTATTTGGTTATGGATTGTCTTTATATCGTCTTCATGATGTTTGTAATTTTATTATCACTTTGATCTCTCAGCCATGTTTTTACTTTTGTTTAAAATATATTCATTTCCTTTATATTTTTGATTTGATCTGGTAGAGCATTATATAATTTCATAGCATGGAATTTATTATTTCTCTGTCCAAAAGATGTGTTCAAACTGGGAGTAACCAGGATGTTATTGCTTACTGCCCTGGTTGAGTATTTATGTTGGGCAGTGGAGTATACATATATGTTTTTTTTTCAGTTTAAATAAAATATTTTTTGAAAAAAGTTTCTGTACATTGAAGACTTGAAAGTTATTAAATATTTATTCCGTCGGAGTTCTAAGCGGAACTTTCAGTATTGTCTTTAGTACTCCTTTGGGACCTAATTCGACCAAGTATATTTGGTCGAAGTTACTTTCCTTAAAATAATCTCTTCTTAACATTTTTGAAATTGATTTCGCTTTAATATAATATAATATAACTGTTGTGATATTTTGTTCGCAATTTATATAAAATGTTATGAATAATTCGTTCTGCATTGAACGAAATATTTTTGGAAAAAATAAAATTGTTTAATTTATGTGTGTTTTTAATTGAAATCGTTTATTGCGTTATGAGAGACACATCGTAATATCAGCACTAGGTACCTATGCCTACCTCATATCTTTGTAATAAATATAACATGATAATGTGTTCGTGATAAATGAATAATAATTTCCTCACTATAAATCGTATCACAAACTTCATTGTGCTCCAATTTATTTTCTTACATTTCGTGACAAAATAATTCGAAGTTAAAAATTCCGAAAAACAGATTATATTTTCGGTGTGAAAAAGTTTTTAAATAATGACTTCGGCACCGATAAGAATCTATTCATTAAATAATGACAAATTTTCATTTTTCGATTGTTAGATGTGGACATTAGGATTTATATTTGATAAATGTTATTTCAAACCAAAAGTATACCTATACACTACTACATACGTGTTAATATAATTATTAGAGATGAAACGGATATCAGGTAACTATCCGGTATCCGGCCTTAATTTACTATCCGGCCGGATACCGGATATTCAAAAACTACGACAATTCCCTATATAAAAAAGGAATTCGTTAATCTTTGTGAGGTAAATATCAATAAAATGGCTTATAATTATGACGGCTTTCATTTAAAGTCGAAAAAGTTACAAAAAAGCCATAACCTTCCACAAAACTAAAATTTTCACTCTAATGATAAATACAGTAAATATCTAAACTAAAAACTTTTAGTAAAATCTTAAAAAAACCTCGCAGAGTAGCGAAATCTTAAATTAACATGATTAACTAATCACAATCACCATTAAGCGTGAACTAAAAATCGTAAAAAACACAGAAATTATTGAAATGATTAAATACTGACATTGAAGGACCATAATATACCTCTTGTTCTTCTTCTTATCAAAGAGAATATTTTGAATTAATACTCAAAATTAAAAAGTGTTAAATTATGGTGAATAAATACTAAAAACGGCGCTAAAATCGTCACGACATGCAACGAGACAATAGGCCGAATATCCGACCGCCGGATATCCGGCCATCCGGACTCGCGGCTCGCCGGATATCCGGTATCCGGTCAAACAACCATCCGTTTTATCTCTAATAATTATTCATTTGGAGAACATTTTTTAGTTTCCCTTGGACTGGTTCTGGTACAATTAATCCCTAGACCAGGACAAATAAAAAACATTAACAGATCGAACAAAGTAACCCAACTGAACCTAACCTAACCTCCAAGACGTTGTTGTCCTGTTACCCCTTAAAATAAAACACGTCTTCACGGAAAAGGCGTTGGGAAACGACGGCGGTCGCATTCCGTGAGCATATTCTTCGCAGGTGATATTTGAAGGAATGGTTGACAACTCTTCCAGGTAAGTAAATCCACTTGAATCACAAATAAAATTTCAGCAGAATCACAAATAAATAAAGACTTAGATTTGGTTTTAATGTAGGTAGAATTACAGAATAAGTAAACACAAAAAATCAATACAAACTAATCATATTCTTTGCCAAAATTTCATTTCCGATGCAATGGCGAAGAAGCTTCAAGTTGACTCAATTTACACAAATTTCAGCAGAGCGTTCGACAAAATTTATTCTATTTTGCTATTCTTGTAGAAAAATTATTTAAATCTGGTTCATAGCAATATGTGGCATTGGTTTATAAGCTACCCTTCAAACAGAAAACTTAGTGTTAAACTAAACGGAGAATAATCATGTGATTTTTTGCATTCAGTGGTGTTCTGCAAGGTTCCCACATCGGACCTGTACTGTTTATCTGTTCTGTGAACGGCGTTTGTAATATTTTTAAAGACATCGATTGTCTGATCAGACAATCGGATGGAAAAATCTGATATGTGCGGCCAGGCTTACTTTCGCCACCAAACTTAGCTTCATACCACACATCGAAAATATTTCAAAGAACGGTTATATTTTGGTTAGAAATGTTAGATTTTGTACAGAGTAGTGTCCGACCGAAACTAGTTTATACGGCCGAAACCAAAACCGAAACTGAGTTTCGGCTTCGGTCTCAGGTTCGGCCGAAACCGAAACCGAAACCGAAACTTCCATATAAGGTCATGTTTTCGTGAAAAAATAGTCAATCTTAATCAATCAGCCTTTATTTTTAAATTATATACTAATCATTGTTTCATTTTTCTATATACTAATCATTCAGTCTCTGATATTTGAACTAAAAATAAATATAACATAATTATCACTCCTTATTTCAAATAAATTATTGATGCTTTTTGCAATCGTAATCGTAAATCGCTTCCTAAGTTAAAAAAAAATGTAGGTATTACCTATTTGAACATTATTAACAAATAACATAAAATAAAACGTAGAAAACAAAATTACTTTTTTTAAACCTAATTTGTTAAAACTAACAAAAAATACTATTTCATCTTAAGAACAAAATAATTTGGGAGGCGGGAATGGGTACCCGCCCCGGGAACCTTTATTGGATAACCAACACCTCTGCCATAGGTCACCCTAAGTGGTGAGCTACGTTTGGTGATTTAGCAGCGTTACCCGGGTTCATAGGATGAGGTTTGTCTAGGTCTTGAAGGTGGATGACGAGGACACACTGAACCCCAGATTCCCACCCGTTTTCCTTCCTAGAACTCTCCTAACTTCCTTTCCCTAAAAAACCCTCCACACAAGATGACATAGGCCCTCAGGGAAATTATTTTCCTCGGGGCCTATCATGAACTAAATCATTTCAGTAGCGAAATAAAACTTACCAGTTTCGAAAAAATTTTAGGTATAAACAACTCCAATTTCTACAACAAATAAACCAAACTAACGCAAAGTTCGCGGAGCGAACACAAACAAGTGAATCAAGTCCTGACACGACTACGAGCGTGGATGCAGCAAAATGACACTTCGTGGCTCGCAGTTCATTGCACCGAACATGTCCGATCGCAGAACGAAACCTCCCGAATTCAGTTTCGGTTTCGGCCGTAGTTTCGGCTGGATGGCGGCCGAAACCGAAACTAAGCCGAAACTCGTTTTTTGGCCGAAACTAGGCTGAAACCGAAACCGAAAGTTCGGTCGGACTCTAGTACAGAGTGGCTATAGATTTTACCAAAATAAAAACTTCTGTACACATTACTAAAGAGGAGTCAGGTTGAATATCCTCAAATTAATGGTCTCTTCACTATAATGTGCAAAAAGAGTACAAAAAAAAATCTCAAACCATAAAAAGAGTACAAAAAAAATCCTAAACATTTGAATTATAAACTTAAAATAAAGTTAAAGATAAATTCCTTGTTAAATTCGTTAAATTACATCGACAAATTTACTTAACACATAACCTAACGTATTAGCGCATTTTAGCAATTTAAATATTATAAACCATTACAACCTGTAATATTATTAAGTTATTATAAAAACTTTCTTGTTCTTTTCATAAATTTTGTAAACCTATCTGGGGTCCTAGCATGGTCGATCGATACAGGTTTTATCGAAATTGTCGGTAACTTGTCATCGCTCCCGAGCACGACTGCAGGCCGCTAACGAACAAAAAACAGTTCACAACGACTAAGGGTTCCTGATTTATTTGACGTGAACTGTTATTTCTTCGTTAGCGGCCTGCAATTGTTCTCGCGAGCGATTACAAGTTACCGACATTTTCGATAAAACCTATATCGATCTACTATGCTAGGGGGGCTGGTCGCACTTTTAAATTTTTGTTACCTGTATCTTTATTTCATGTAACTATTTTTTCTGTCGTAAGTTTATTTTTATTATTTCTTTCTCATGGTCCAATTATTTCTCATGTTGAAGTTGTACTGACTTTATTTATGTATGTAAAAGCCCTCTAGGCGTAAAATAAATAAATAACTAATTGTAATACAATAATTACGTGTGATGGTCAAAATCAGCTGTAATTCTCGTTAAGGTTATCAGTCTTAACGCATTGTTGGCTGCTTCGGCGATGACCTTTCCAGCTCTTCTAAGGAAGTGAAGGCCTCTCGAGAAGATCATATGCCACACAAGGAAGCTCGTGAAGAAAAAGTGTTGTTTTCAAGCTCCAGCTGTCCAAAAAGTCCAACGCCTTGAATATTATAAGTCAACGTCCAAGGTTTGGTTGACCTTTCTTCTGTCGTGCCGTGGTTTCAATCCTTTAAATCCCACTTCCGGACTTCAATTTTGTTATCGTCCGGAGATGTTGGAAAAAAGGCGGCGATTGCTGCAGTCTGTAAGCGTGTTCTGTGCGGGTGATATTTGAAGGAATGGTTGATAACTTTGCTAATATAAGCAAATCAACTTCATATTATTAAACAGGAGCAAATAAAACTAACGCTTATAATTGGGTTTGTATTGTGGATAGTAATTCAAAAAATGTTAACTTAACTAGTTGTGAATTAAAAATGACGTTGATATAAAGAAAAACAAAAATTTTAACAAAACAAAAAAAACGACTTCAAGAAATGCACTAAAAAGTAAAAAAAATAATTTCGTATTCTTGTACAACTTAATAATCAACTTACTTTTTCTACTCATCAATATGTAGGTACGATTGTTATTTTTGGAGTCGGTGTCAGCCAAGGTAGGTTTGTAACTACATACATAGTTATAGGTGAGATGTGCTTGTGTCGCACGAGCGACTTGACGAGGCGAGAGGCGAGAGCGGGGCCGCGGGGCGGGAGGGGAGCTGTCAAGTGAACACGCCGGGCCGGGTACCTTGGTTGACACCGACTCCAAAAATAACAATCGTACCTACATATTGACGAGTAGAAAAAGTAATTTGATTATTAAGTTGTAGAAGAATACGAAATTATTTTTTTTTACTTTTTAGTGCATTTTTTGATGTCGTTTTTTTGTTTTGTTGAAATTTTTGTTTATTGTTTTGATTTTTAGTGAATCTGAAGTACACTAACTAATTTGTCTGAATATGGGTAGACCTAAACGTGCTGCTCATTGGAGACAGACATAATTTGACTATAACGACGTTACGGTCAAATTAAGAGATCCGGCCGAGTATCGTTAATTTGCTCCTAAGATTTGAAGAGTTCCCTAACTTTGTCATGGATTCCATAATCACAATCTAACCAAACTCTCAACAAACTACCCTTGATGTACATCCTTTCTAATAAAAAAAGAATCATCGAAATCGGTTGGCGTGATATTGAGTTATTCGTCCATTTGTCGCGCACATACTTAATGCAAATTTAAGACTTATATGGTTTTCTCATAGATGCCATTGTCAGAACTAGACCAAACGGGACCATACGGGAAGCACCTGCTTTCAAATAAAAAAAGAATCATCAATATCGGTTCACCCGGTCGAAAGTTCTGAGGTAACAAACATTAATAAAAAAAATACAGTCGAATTGAGAACCTCCTCCTTTTTGAAGTCGTTTAAAAAAGTACCGCTTTAGAGTGCGGTCTATTGCAGGTGGACCACACGCTAAGCGTCACCGAGAAATTTTCAACTTTTATACCTAGGTACTATTCGAACACATAAACAACATTTGATGGTTTCTTTGCAGCAATAGGAAGTTTTTTTTTTTTTTTTTTTTTTTTAATGGCTCTTCACCCCAAAAGAGTGTTCTGGCCAGTGTCAAGTGAATGCTTTTGTGAGTGTAATTTTGTGAGTGTAATTTTTGGTTAATATTAACTAATTTAGTTTTAATAACAAGAACCTATCTACATTATATAATAATACTATACAAATAATAATAATAATAATACGCAAAATTATTACAATAAGAGATGATTTTAATTAAACATAACAAGGAAATTAAAAGATATGCTGACACAATTTATTGTGCGTAAAAAATAAAATAAATAAATAAATACATGAAACTTAACTTACAGTTACAAATTGATGCTGTTAATATTCAGGAAATTAGCCAAGACTTTATACACGCGTTTGTTCACAGAAGATAACAGGCATGCAATGTTGTAGGGAGGCAATATACCCGAACTGATTAGGTGAGGGAAGAAATTTTTGTATGAATTATTTAAAGGACAACTGAAAAAAATATGATTGAGATCCTCTTCACCAAGACGACATTCACACATCGCAGAATTCTTAATATGAATTTTTGTCAGGTGAACATTGTGGCAGCAATGCCCTATCCGCATGCGGCAAATGGATGATGTCGAGAGTTTGTTAAAAGAAAGTCTTGAAAACCACGGTTTTGAAGGAATCGTTGGCTGAATTGTGAAAAAGCTATATCCTTTTGATTGACTAGATTCTTCCCAATGATTCTGCCATGTGGAAATCATTTTTTCCTTTAATTTTTTGAAAATGTCATCGGTGTTTAAAAATGTATATAAAATATCCCCCGAAATAATGGCATCTTTCGCCAATGAATCGGCCTTTTCATTTCCAGGGATACCGCAGTGACTAGGTATCCAAGCCAAGACGATTTCTTTGCCAGAGTCGGTTAATTTATGAATTAAAGTGCGAATTCCAACACAGAAATTGTCTTCTGGGTAATGGAAAGGGGAAGAGTTTAATTTTTGAAGTGCACTCAGGGAATCGGAGAGAATTAAGAATTTTCCAATGTTAACATCGTCAATATATTTGAGGGATTCAAAAATGGCTATACATTCAGCAGTGAAAACGGAAGCCTCTTTTGGAAGTTTAATTTTTCTATCGACTTGATCTGATGGACAGTGGAATGCCGCTCCCACATGGTTTGATAAGGGAGACTTGGAACCATCTGTGTAAATAATTTTCCAGTTGGAATATTTCGAATTTAAAATTTCGATAAGTTTTGTTGGAGCTTCGTGATTGTTAATTATGCCGAGAGAAAAAAGAATATTTGGTTTACACAAATGAATACGAAAGGAGTTGGCATGTAAAGGAAGTCTGTCTGATGGATTTAAGAGGGGTTTATACGAACAGTACGTATGGAGGCTTTTAACAAGAAGAGGGATTGATTTGTTCCTCCAATATGGAAGTGATTTCACTTGAGCAGTGAGTGCAGTAATTTTGTCTTTCAGTGGGTGATTAGAGAGTCTTAAGCATTTAAATAAAAACTTGTCAGCCAAGAACTGTCTTCTGAAATGAAGAGGAGCCTCCACAGCCTCCACTTGTAAAGCGTTAATTGGGGAAGAACGCATTGCTCCGATAATCAATCTTAAACATTGAAATTGAATACGGTCCAACCTTGCGAGGTTCTTTTTAGAAGTGGGTTCAATGAGGAATGACGCGTAATCCAAATGACTCCTAACATATGCGTTATAAAAAAGTTTTTGGGTGAATGGATGACTTCCCCACCAGACCCGTGAAACGGCACGTAAAGTGTTGAGGCCAGCTTGACATTTGTTAATGATTAAATTAACATACGGGTTCCATGTTAACTTAGAGTCTAAAATTACCCCAAGGAATCTTATTTGTACCTGCATAGGGAGAATTGAATTATTTATTTGGACTGTTACACGCGGAGTAACACGTTTTCTGGAAAAGACGATAACATTGCTTTTGGACGGAGAAATTTCTAAGCCGTGATTTTTTAACCAGGTGTCAAGGTTTTTCATGCAAATGTTAATCACATCCTCCAGAATAGAAATAATTCGTCCTGAAATATATATAAAAAGATCATCCGCATACTGGAGTATTTTACAAGATGGATGCATACTCCGATGCAGGTCAAAGGTATAAATATTAAAAAGGATAGGACTAAGGACGGAGCCCTGAGGCAAACCCTTGTTTACTGTTCTTTCCAGTGGAGGAGAATCCAGCACCTGGATTTGAATTTTCCTGGTAAGAAGGAGGTTAATTATAAAACTGGAAAGCTTACGAGGGATGCCAATTTTTAATAATTTATTAAATAAAACATCCAATAAAACATTGTCAAAAGCTCCGCACACATCAAGGCAAACACCGACAAGGAATTCATTATCGGCCAGGGCTAACTGGATATCAGAAGTCAGGATGGACACACTTTCGATCGTACTTTTTCTTTTTCGAAAGCCAAACTGAGAGCTGGGAAGAATTTTCTCATTTTCTGCATACCAGTCTAGACGTCTTTTGATCATATGTTCAGCTATTTTAACTAAGGAAGATGACAGAGCTATAGGTCTGTAAGAAAGTCCAGAGTTAGGGTCTTTCTGGGGTTTCAGAATGGGAACAATTATTTGAGTTTTCCAGGATGATGGAATTTTGCCGGAGTCAAAGATCAGATTTATAATTGAAAGAAAATAGTTTAGTGTGGTAACGTCGCAGTTTTTAATAAAGCTATAAGGAATTCCATCTACACCAGCGGATGAGTCTGTGAGATCGTTTAAGACCTCCCTAAGTTCCGTTAAATTGAAGTGGGTGTCCATCCAACCCCGTGTTTTAAATGAGTATGTGAATTCTGTTTCATTAAAATTACTTGCAGTTTGAGGAGCTAGTTTATCGGCAAATTCCTTCACCCACTCTGAAGTGAGTGGTCGAGTCACCGTTGGGACGTGAGAACCCTTAAACCTGCGAATTGAATTCCAAACAACTGAAAGAGGAACTTCGGGAGATAATGATGTGCAAAATTTTTTCCAGCCTTGACGTTTTTTGTTTTTTAGAAGACGTTTGGTCTTAGCTTCAATTTGTTTATACTGAAGGAAGTTCTCCATATTCATATTTGTTGAATAAATTTTCGCATATTTTTTCCTCATATCTACTGCGTCTGAGCATTCAATATCCCACCAAGGAGCTGGGGGAGGTTTCCCTTTGTTACGTGTCGTTTTAATGGGGATAAATTTTTCTGCGGCCGTAATGACTGCAGACACAAATAAATCATAACATTCCGCAACATTTTCTGTAGTTGGAGAGGGCAGATTTTGCACAGAGAACTTTGTATGATTTGAATAGTCATTCCAGTTGGCTCTGGCAGTTAAGAACCTTGGTTTTCGACTACTGCACTTGACATTTTTGTTGGAATGATAAATATTTGAGGATTCAATGAGGATGGGGTAATGATCACTCCCATGAGGGTCATCCAAAACCTTCCATAACAGGGATGCGGCTATGTTGGAATTGCAAATAGTAAGATCAACCATGCTGGGTCGCTGACCAGGCACCTGAAGACGAGTAGGAGAACCATCATTGATAATACAAAAGTCTAGTTCATCTAGTAGATCAACAATATCTCTGCCCATTCTGTCACAATTGTGAGCTCCCCATAATCCGTGATGGGCATTGAAATCTCCCAGAACAAGAGAAGGTGTAGTGACCTTGGAAAACATAGCTTTTAGGATTGATTTAGAAGGTTTATTAGATGGTGATATATACAAAGAAATTATTGTAGTGTCAAAAACCTTTGCGGCCGTCACTTGAAAAGGACAACCAATTGGTTTTACATCTACAGGGGAGAAGGGTAATGATTTTTTAATGAAAAGAGCGGAGCCGCCCTTTCCATCTTGACGGTCGTCTCGAAGACAGTGGTATCCCCTGACTCTGAAATCAGAATCCGGTTCCAGCCACGTCTCCGAGATGGCAGCCACTGCAATTGAGTTTGAGTGTAATGTGTTTAAAAATTCTTCAGTCTTATTTCTAAGACTATGACAATTCCACTGAAGAATCCTCATCAGAGGAGCCATTTCTAGTTGAGTTGATAATATTAGTAATTTGTTTAGCAACGTGGGACGGTATTTGAATGTTGTTTTTATTTAAAGTTTGTAAAATATGTAAAAATGAGGTGATTAGTGTAGAGTTAAGGTCTATATTATAATTTTGTTCTTTAGTAGATGACTTTAGGTAAGAATTGAAATTTGAACTGGAAGGAATTTGTCCATTAGGGAACCACAGAAGGGATTCGTGATTAGCATTATTTTTTTTTGTTAGAACTCTAGGTTTCACGACCCTTTCAACAGTTTTTCTAAATGAAGAAGAAGAAGGTTGAGAAGGGGTGGATTTTTTAGAATTTTTGGAAGTTACTTCAGAATAAGATGGAATGGATTTGTTAAACATTCTTGATGCTTCCGCATAAGAGATGCTCTTCTCGGCCATTGTGTGTTTAATATTGCGCTGCCTTGACAGTTCAGGGCAAGTTTTGCTGATGGACATGTGGGTACCGGAGCAGTTTAAACATTTATAATTTTCCTCTGTTTTATCACAGGAATCGCCACTATGGGACGAACTGCACTTGAAGCAACGGGATTCTGATCTGCAGAGGTTCTTCGTGTGTCCAAATCTGCAGCACTTGTAGCATTGCACAGTTGGGAACACATAGAGCTCTACTGGTAGAGAGACGTTAAACATAGTAACATTTTGTGCAAGGTCTTTGCTGTCAAATGTTAGGACAACGGATTGCGAGGGTCTCCATTCTACAGAGTTTCCCGTATTAAACCTGTGATTTAGACGACGCGCTTTTAAAACTTTTCCGAAACCTTGAGGAACAGTAATGTTTTCCAGGATGTCCTCTATCGACCAGTGAGGTGGGATCCCTTTTGTGACACCTAACTTTGTAACCTGATATGTAGGTATGAAAACGTTGTACGAGTTTTTTTTGGCAACATCAGATTTTACAAAGCTATTGGCCTCAGCCGCTGTCTTGAATTCAACAGAAAGACGGTTACGCCCAACCGATTTTACTCCATTCCAGACAGGGTGGATTTTATTTTTAAACATAAAATGTCCAAAGTCCACATCGTATAAATTTGATTGTTTTTCATCCTTTGAAATTTTAGTCACGTGTGTAATGTAAGGTGGTCTATCAAGATTATTATACAGACGTGACATTTGTGAAGGAGTATTGTTTACCAGTTGTTCAAAATTGATAGGGGTCCTTTTAAATAAAATAATTATCCTTGCAAAAAACTTCACTATTTATTTCACTTGGACATGTTATAAATGTATTATAATACGGTGTCAATACACCGGGCCAAACACTGGCAGTTGTTTACTGTTAAAACTTGCGTTGGGAAGAAGCGATAATAATGGGATGCTAGCACTTTTATAATGTAAAAACTTGCACACATTTAAAGAATGAATCATTACACACTTGACACTCGGAAGCATCTACAAAAAAAATGGCTTCCTCCATAGTACGCACTCCGTAGCTAAAACAGGCTGCGAACACTCAGCGTCCAGCCAAGCCTCGCACCATTCGAAATATCAACGTCTGGGAGCTTGCTCAAGCAACCCATAGGTGCTGGTAGTATCTCAATTTTTAACATAGCTTCCGCCTCGGGGTTTCTAAATCGCCTATGCCGATTTATGAACCCTTCAAGAAAACATAACAAAAACAGGGGAAGACAATCAAGGCAAAAGCAAAAAAAACACAAATCCTAACTCTAAATACCGTACAAATACTAACAAATAATTTTACCTATTATAAATTAGCAGCCAAAACTAAATAATCCTGCACTGCTTATTATACTATTATTTAAAAATGTACATTCACAAGTTGAATTTTAAGGTGATTAACCTAAACTAATTACATAAACTTAAATTAACCAAAAATTTTTTACATATTTAAATAATAACTTAACACAAAATACTATTATAATAGAACACAACCCAACACAAAATAATATTATAATAAAACCCAACCCAACACAACACAATTGTCTTTTTTTTTTCCAAGTCCATTGGTTAGGATCTTCTCCAGGTGCAGTCCACGATATAAGCACCACAGCGCGGGGTGCAATCAATCATCAATTTATAGGTTGTCATGTTGTTCCTGGGATTGGTATCTTTAAAGGGTCTTTTTTTAAATATTTTCACCCTAAAAAGTTTCATCATGGTCGTCCGGGGTGTCCGGACTGACGGAAGGGTCCGGGGCGTCCGTCACAGGTTCAGCTTCCGGATCCAGAGGCATTAGACATATCTTTGTGATAGGCCTGACAAAGATTCCTTGAGGGGTTTTCAGGGTAACCACTCGCACTACACCATCCGCGCCGGGATGTGTACATATAACTCGCGCCATTTTCCATAATGGTGGAGGTAAATTATCTTCCTTCAGAATAACCAGATCATCCTTTTGCAGTGCCCGTTGATTACTGGTTTGCCATTTAGTCCTTTTTTGTAGCTCCATCAAGTACTCTCGCTTCCATCTATACCAAAAGGATAACATTAGCGCATGGATTCTCTGATATTGGGTCAGCCTGTTGTCTGGTATGGCTCGGACATTTCTCTCCGGAATGATAGAGGATTTAGTGCCTATGAGGAAATGGTTTGGGGTGAGGGGTTGGTAATCGTGGATGTCATCAGACAAGGAAGTCAATGGACGGGAATTTAGACAGGCCTCAATCTGACAAATTAAGGTATACAAAAGTTCAAAGGTTAAAGCAGAATTACTAGTGACTCTATACAAATGAAACTTTGCTGACTTGACCGCAGCTTCCCACAGCCCTCCCTGACTAGGGGCTCGAGGGGTTATGAACCTCCACTCAATACCTCTGTTAGCTAAATAATTTTGAATCTTGTCGTTGTTCTCTCTCAAACTGGTATACAGCTCCTTGAGCCTATTACTGGCCCCCCGAAAGTTGCTAGCGTTATCGGAAAAGATCTTATCAGGTTCTCCCCTACGGGATATAAATCTCTTTAAACTGTTCAAAAAAGCATTGCTAGATAAATCCGAAACTAATTCCAAATGAACCGCCTTTGTGGAAAAACAAACAAAAATACATAAATACGATTTCACGAGTGGAGCTCTCCTCAGTGGCCCACTTTTGGTTGGAATCGGTCCAGCAAAATCGACTCCCGTGATAGCAAACGGTCGGCTCGGTGTGATTCTTTCGCTCGGTAAGCTTCCCATGATCTGGTTACCAATTCGAGGATTACACCTAAAACACACAATACACTTATGTAATATCTTTTTAACAGTATTTTTCCCAAAAATAGGCCAAAACCTTAATCTTATTTCAGCTAATAGCGCTTGAGGTCCTGCGTGTAAGTTTACATAATGATAGTGACGTATAATCAATTCGGTTAGCTTATGTTTAGCTGGCAATATAATTGGATGTCTTTGTTGGTACGATAGGTGTGTAGCTAAATTTAATCTACCGCCCACATATATAAGACCATCACATAAAAAGGGATGAAGAGATTTTAAGTTACTATTTTTGTTGACATTTCCCTGGTTTTTTAATGTCTTCAACTCTTTTTGAAAGGCATGTGCCTGAGCTGATTTCAGTAGACAATTCAAACTTGCTTCTAGTTCAGCTACACTTAAATTACCTGAAATTTTACTTTTAATATTTCTGCAGTTATTCACAAACCGCAGCACATATGCTGTAACCCTTTTCAATTTGATAAATGAGGAAAATTTTCCAAATATTTCCCATTCTTGAATATCAGTAGATAAAAGAATATTTTTACTCTTGAGCTCCGGAGGGTTTGAACAGGAAATGTTCGATATAGGCCAATCGTTGACTCCGTCGGTCAACCAATTTGGTCCATTCCACCATATTGTAGAATTTATCAGTTTATCCGCCGTAGCTCCTCTTGAAAGTATATCCGCTGCATTGTCGGATGATGATACGTGTCTCCATTGATCTGGATCACTCAGTTCTTGTATTTCGGCTACTCGATTGGCCACGAAAGTGCTCCAACGAGTAGGTTGACCTTTCAGCCAACACAGCGCTATCGTAGAGTCACACCAATAATATGTGTTGATCTTCATTATATTTAATGCTTGTTTTATAGTTTTCATTAATTTTGCCAGTAGTACAGCACTACATAGCTCCAACTTAGGCAGTGAAATAGACTTCAATGGTGCTACCCTTGATTTGGATGTTATTAAGTGTGAATGCCACTTACCGCTGTGGTCCATTGACACCATATAGATACAGGCTCCGAAAGCCTTCTCAGACGAATCGCAAAAACCGTGTAGCTGTAGCTCTTTTGCTTGCTTGCAAATAATTTTTCTTGGTATTTTCAACACATTTAGCTGAATTAAATCTTGCAGGTAGGTCCTCCAGGGTGCTAATATTTCATTAGGTAACTGATCATCCCATGCTGCTTTGGACTGCCACAGCCTTTGCATTATCAATTTGGCTATGACTATTATCGGCCCTAGGAGTCCCAATGGATCGAAGGTTGATGCGATGCAAGACAATATCTCTCGTTTGCTCTCGGTTGGACCTGATGGCTTCATTATTACATAAGAAAAGTAATCAGATTCATTGTTCCATGTTAATCCTAATATTTTCTCAGTCTTTGGATTGTCAGTAATAATTTTGTCGGAATCGCCTGAATCGGCACACTTAGCTTGGCCCGACTCGGCTGACAATTCCAACGCATTGGACCTCCACTTCCTCAACGTCATCCCCGCAGATGACAAGATGCTGATTAATTCTTCTTTTAACTTTTTACAGGATTCCAGCTCATCTGCTCCCGTTAACAAGTCATCCATATAGAAGTCATTTTCTATGACCTGACTAGTTCTAGGAAAAATTAAATTATTATCCATACCAATTTGCTTTAAGCATCTTGTGGCTAAGAAGGAGGAAGGTGCCAGTCCATAAGTCACAGTCTTCAGACGATAATGCTTGAGCACATCCTGTGGCGACTCGCGCCATACTATCTTCTGTAGGTCCAGGTCATCTTCACACATGTTAATCTGGCGGTACATCTTCTCGATGTCGGCAGTCATGACTATTTGATGTTTCCTGAAATGCAATAGTTGGTTATATAGATCCTTTTGTATAACAGGTCCTGTCATCAAGGCTTCATTGAGGGAAATTCCATTTGAGGTTTTGGCGGAGCCGTCAAAAACGACCCTCACTTTAGTAGTAGTGCTGGATTCTTTCACTACAGCGTGATGCGGTAAAAAATAGGAGTCACGATCCCCTTTTGACTGGTCACACATCTCCATGTGTCCCAATTCTTCATATTCACGCATGAATTTTACATATTGTGTCTTTAACTCGGGATGTGACACAAATTTTTTTTCTATACTTTTAAATCTTTTTTCGGCAGTGAGCAATGAGTTTCCCAACTGATCAATGCATGCCCGACGCGGTAAACTTACTACATATCTACCGTCATCTTCTCTAGTATGAGTACTTACAAAACTGGCTTCGCAAGCCTTTTCTTCTTGAGTTTGAATTTTAGTGGAATTAATCTCTTCCAATTTCCAAAATTTTTCTATTTGATGACTCAACTTATTTATAGATAAACTGCAAAAATCTGATACAGGCCTTTGTTTGGGATACACGTTGATAGGACCGGACACAATCCATCCCAGTTGCGTACGTTGAAGCGTTGGTCCTGACTCGAGTTTCAATCTATCGTTGTTTAGCATTTCCCAGAAGCTCTCCGCGCCCAACAGGATGTCGATGGGTGCAGCTATATTGAAGTTCGGGTCTGCCAGCTCCAGTCCTGGTGGTATTTTGAACTCTTTTTTCGCCATTGTCACTTGTGGTAAATTGGTTGTAATTTCCTGTAAAATCAGACATGATATTTTGCGTTTATAATCCGTATTAAGCGAAGTCATCTCCACTGAAATTCTCTTTTTTATGTGTGTGATATTATTATGGATCCCAGACACGGGTTTGTTTATCCATTCACATGGTAAATTTAATTTATTAGCAAATTCAGCTCTCATAAAATTACTCTGCGCACCAGAGTCAATCAGGGCGCGAGCTTTAAACATTTTATTGTTGGCCCCCACAATTCCTATGTAGGCGGTTGACAATAATATTATTTTTTCTGCCTTTTCCGATGCAGAAAAATTCGACACTATAACCTCGTTATTAGCATCCATATTTGAGGTCTCCGGCGGAGGTACCTCCTTGTGTAGTAGAGTATTGTGGCTATACTTGCCACAAATTTTGCAGGTTAGGTTTGTCTTGCAACTCTGTGCTTGATGACCCAACCTCAAACATTTAAAACACGCCCGGATTGATTTCGTAGCATCAATCCTATCCTGTAATTTTAATTTTAGAAATTTTTTGCAAATATAAATTTGATGACCTTTATCATTACAATAAATGCAGTTGTTTGCCTTTATTGCCAAGAATACCGATGAATCTTTTTTGTTATTATTGTTGCCTATTTGAATTTTATGTAGGTTAGAAGATTTTTTCTCTGAAGCATTCATAAGCTCCAATACTTGTGCCCTAGCAGATAAACATTTTATGAATTCCTTTAATGTAGGTAATTCACCTTGCAATGTATATTGTTTCCAATTTCTCCGGGTAGCTATATCCAATTTATTTGAAATTATGTAAATAATCAAAGGATCCCAATGATCTACTTTAACTCCGATGTTTTGTAACGCTTTCAAATTGACATTAGTTTCATCAATTAAATACCTTAATGCTACAGGCTCTTCATGTTTCATATCCTTTAATTGAAATAGAGTTTGGATATGTTTATGTACGGTAGCCCTGAGATTCGCAAATCTGTCGTGCAACAATTCCCAAGCCGATAGGTAGTTTAATTCCGAAACTTCTAGATTACTAATTATTTTCAATGCGTTCCCTTTCAGCGCAGATTGTAAGTAAAAGAATTTTTGGACGTTGCTCAAGGAACTGTTATTATGAACCAAAGTTTTAAAGGTTTCAACGAAATTTACCCAATCTTTTTGATTCCCATCGAATTCTCTCAATTGGAGAGTTGGAAGTTTGATGTCGACTCTACCCTCGTTAATTGAGTCAATCGCCCCTTTAGCAGTAGCAAGGACTGAAAAATATTGATTTTCAAACGTCTCGCGCTGAATAGAATTTTCCAGTTCCTCATCCGATAAAATTTCAATTTCGTCCTGTATAGATTCGAACTGATCTAATAATGGCTTTATTCGGTCGTACCTCAGTTTAATTTCAATCGCGGACAAGGAGTTTATAGAATCCGCGAAACGCGTCAATTTCCCTTTAATCACGCCTCTCTTGGCTATTAAAGGTTTGATCTTATCCATTTTGTGTACAAATACCTTTTCGTAGCTTAATCCCTGATAAAATGTGTTCCGACAATGCGTATTTATTTATTTGAGAAGCTACCCGCCTGAAAGACAACAACGACAATATTCCTGGCAATTATTAATTGAGAACCTAATGTTCAATCATTAATTGAGAATCATGAATTGCATAAAATCTTTACGTGGGTAGTGATTTTATTTTTTACAATACAATATTTATGGGATTAATCTTGTTAAAAAAACTACGAATGAGTTCTGAATGGATGTTAAGGAATGGGTATGGGTGGGAAGGCACTAAAAACTTATCTCATTTCCGATGTGAATCCAGTCTTCCTTTGTTCATCTTTGTGATTCCGGTAATTGTAATTTTGGTCATCTGTATTAATTGGCAGCTGGTTCTTGTTTTTTTATATTATTGCAGTCCTCTGATTGCAATCCGGATCGTAAGGCCCATGTTCAAAATTGATAGGGGTCCTTTTAAATAAAATAATTATCCTTGCAAAAAACTTCACTATTTATTTCACTTGGACATGTTATAAATGTATTATAATACGGTGTCAATACACCGGGCCAAACACTGGCAGTTGTTTACTGTTAAAACTTGCGTTGGGAAGAAGCGATAATAATGGGATGCTAGCACTTTTATAATGTAAAAACTTGCACACATTTAAAGAATGAATCATTACACACTTGACACTCGGAAGCATCTACAAAAAAAATGGCTTCCTCCATAGTACGCACTCCGTAGCTAAAACAGGCTGCGAACACTCAGCGTCCAGCCAAGCCTCGCACCATTCGAAATATCAACGTCTGGGAGCTTGCTCAAGCAACCCATAGGTGCTGGTTCAAAATTGATGGTTCAACCATGTTCAAAATTGATGGGTGTCCTTTTAAATAAAATAATTATCTTTGCAAAAAACTTCACTGTTTATTTCACTTGGACATGTTATAAATGTATTATAATACGGTGTCAACACACCGGGCCAAACACTGGCAGTTGTTTACTGTTAAAACTTGCGTTGGGAAGAAGCGATAATAATGGGATGCTAGCACTTTTATAATGTAAAAACTTGCACACATTTAAAGAATGAATCATTACACACTTGACACTCGGAAGCATCTACAAAAAAAATGGCTTCCTCCATAGTACGCACTCCGTAGCTAAAACAGGCTGCGAACACTCAGCGTCCAGCCAAGCCTCGCACCATTCGAAATATCAACGTCTGGGAGCTTGCTCAAGCAACCCATAGGTGCTGGTAGTATCTCAATTTTTAACACCAGTGGGGCGGGTGTGGTGTAATGTTCTTCTTTTCTTCTTTATACTTATTTAACTCTCCTGTTCATCGGCAAGACAGTTGTGATGTTCTTCTTTTTCTCTTGGCTCTGATCGATATTTAATTCTTAAGGCTTTGCATATGTGTGGTAGGGATGGAAAATTCCTCCCCTACGTCACACAAGCCTTTATGAAATTGGACCCTTATTTCCTCTGATAACTACAGAAAGCTACTTAAAGCTCCCTTGTACTACATACCTTTAGAGATATATGTACTTAACTAATAAATACGTTATTTACGACTTTGAACGTAAATATTTTCGTATTTAGGTTGTAATTAAACTCCATCAAACGTTGTGTAATTTTTTTGATTTATGATATAGGACTTTAATTACTTTAAATTTTGTGGTAACCCTCTTGATTCTAAACAGAGTGTTGAATTTCAAACTGTATTGGTCTCTCTCTTGCAAATTTAACCTTAAGTAATTTCTCTAAATGAACTAACTTCCTTTTGACGTTTATTATGATTCCCTACATCCTAATGAATTCATGAATAAGCAATACTAATCGAAACTACACATGACTAAATGAACAGATAATTAAATATAACTCAAATGGTTAAATGTTAGTAAATTTGATTATGATTGTATCTCGTATCTGCTGGGCGCCCCTCCGTTTAGATTCAGCTGCTATAAGGTACATATAAAGATGGATTTAGTAGGTTAATGTAATTAGTTAATTGCATATTTGACGAACTCAGAATAACCCCTTTTCTGGCAAAATTTGGCTCCTGCCTCCATCAAGTAAGCAGGGTGATCAGGAGTCCTCCCAAAATTCGCACAGTCTTTTGGCACGGTTCAATTGATTGATACCTAAGTTATCGCGTCCCAAATGAACCTTCCTTCGCCATCATGCGCTGCCTTCAGGTCTTCCCCCGAGCCCAGATACCTCCAAATTCCTACTCCTCCAAAGTTTACTATTTACTTAGGGCGAACCGGTTTCGTCCTATATGCAATCATATACTCACGGGTTTGTGTGGAGTTACGGGTCGTGAATCCTCCCTCCACGTTCAAGAAATGAGACGAGAGTGACCCGACAGGCCTAAAGCACTAATTGTAAGTGAGTTCGTTTCATTCAATGAACAGTACATAAAAAGATATATATGTAAACATACGTTTTGGGAAGGTTTATAACTCGCAATACGAAACTACTTGCAACGCATCCCGAGCTCGGATCTCGCCCATCAAATTCTGCGAAATTTTCAGATTGATACCGAATATATACGTAAGAATAGTGTGAAATATAAATACATACTAGTACATTAAGATCTTATCTGGCGATGTGTTCTGGAGATTCGCCATAACTCCAAGCTTTTGTTTGGTTTTGTTGACGGTTTTGTTTGAGAGATCCGCCATCTCTATGGTTTGATTAATGGTCCTTGTTATAGAAGCGACCACTGCCTTCTGTTGGTTGAACTGTAATTTTTTTTTTTTTCTTTCCCTCCCCTCCAATGTTCAACTTTTGATAAATTCTTGCTATCCCGTGATTCTCAATTGAATCATGTAAATCCTCATTACCCCTTATTGAACTATCCCGTGATTTATCAACTGTTTCATGTAAGTCTTCAATACCTCTTTTTGAACTATCCCGTGATTTATCAAATGTTTCATGTAAATCTTCAATACCTCTTTTTGAACTATCCCGTGATTTATCAACTGTTTCATGTAAATCTTCAATACCTCTTTTTGAACTATCCCGTGATTTATCAACTGTTTCATGTAAATCTTCAATACACCTTTTTGATCTGCTATAATAAATCTGTTAATTTTCAATTGCTTAGGTCTGTAGATACCTCTTTACGTTCAAATTAAAGATAGTGTTTAATTCCTTTTTTTTTTTTTTTTTTTTTTTTTTTAATAATTGCGCAATATAATAATTTTATCCCGTTCCTAGAAGTTAATACCTAAATACGATATCCACTAATCAAGGTCATTTTTTTTTCTTTTTACTGTATTCGAGCTAGTGTCCCAGTGACCGACTTATTTTGTAAACAATTTGAGCTTTGTAAACATTCTCGACGGCCTCGTGACCTAGATTCAAGCGTATGAGGTATGTTTACTTTAGACATTCCGGAGACGTGTGAGATGACTCTAAAAATTTTTCTTTGTTTGATAATGATGTACTTAGCGCAATTGTCTAGTCTGATACCCGATTACGTATACATATTTATTCATTTATATATACTTTGTCTCAATAAATAATTTATAATATTGATATGTATAATTATATTATGATTGAGCTAATTTCTAATATCATAACTTATTTCAAATGCTCTGGATTTTCTGAAATTATATTACTACATACATAAAATTTAATATAAAATATTGATTTGTAAATTTATCACACATAACTACTTTTAATAGATTGATGAATTCAGAGGTAGGAATCGATACCCTTTTCCTCTTTTTATATAAGTGTTTTTCTTTTTGATTAAAATTTTTCTTGGGAACAAAAATTACATATATATATGTATATATACATACATTTATAAATATATAAAATATACTTATTATACTTATAATATTTTAATATAGTTACATATCACATATTAAGCGAGTAATATCTTGGTCAAATAATTAATCCAAATACCAATGTTTACTGCATCCCGCTTTCTCCTTGGAATCTGTAAAATTTTATAACGGAAAAGACTTACCCCTACCAAGGTTTTTCCGACCGGGAAATACACGGTGACCTTGCTGCAATTTTCCTAAATTAATTTTTATTTTCCTAAATTTAATTAAATCTTTTTGACTTCAATTTTTTTTTTTTCATTTAATCTAATTAATTAAAATGATGCATGAACTCTATCGTTCTAAACTGTATTTTATCTCAAAACTCGTTGGTTAGATAACACTTTAAATGATAGTTACTTCACGATTAATTTAGAGATGGTAAATTGTTGTTAAATTAAATTTTTATCCCTCCGAACTTTTATGTATTAATAAAATATTATTTTGTTTTATTATTATTATTTAAGATAATTAGTTTAAATATTTATTATTTGTTAGAACACTTTCACTTAGATGGAACACACGTATTTAATTATAACTTCTTCACGCTAAATTATCACATCACTTCAGTTATTTATTGCACTAATATTAAACGCGAAATTTCTAAGTTTAAAAATACGATATTAAGTGATTATAAAATCCGAATTTTCCACTAAAACAAATTGTATTTATCACGAGCACTTTTATTTTTCACAAGTAATTAATGCGTTGGCTTTATTTTTTATTTTCACTGATTCTAACTGCAAAGTATTTTTTTTTTTTTTTGTAGATCACTGACTAGAATGTGAAATTTTTCTAAGTATCAAAAATAATTATCACTTAGAATTTTTCAACTTTAAATCACCCACCGTTTCGTCACGTTCCGCGAAGTTACAACTTTTACGACCACGACCGTAGACTGTCCTCAACTGGCATTTGTCTAGACTTTTATACCCCTCTCAGGTCCAAAAGATCGTATCTGAATCTCCTGTAATAAACCAATCTAATTACTATCAACTCGTAATTTCTTGAAACCTCTCCATTATTGTCGAATGCGGTCCCTTAGTACCTTTCGCGTTTGATACATTAAATTCTGTCTCGTACTTCCATACTTACAAGATCCGGATTTAGTAAGATCCATGTTTAATGGCCCAACTTCCTTTGTCCTGTTGTTCATACAAAATTAGCTTGAATTTAATAATTTTAAAGTTCTATTTTCATCTATTTCGTAACATGTCCGTGCGTACGGCATCTACCATATGTTCCAAATCTGTCCCCAAATTCGCCTATCAGAGATATCTTCATGTCGAAGTCTTTCTCGCAAATTGTTCATTTTTATTTTATTATTTTTCCTCGAGTTTTTCTGTATTCTATATGAACCTTTCCATTTAAAACCGAATTTTCTCTATTTACGTCGTATATTTGAATTTTCCATTTTTTCTCGAATTTTCTTTTATTCACGACACTCTTTCCATGAATTTCCTTATTTATTCTTACGCTATTGTTCATATCTCTATAGATTTTTATATTTCAAGCCGTATTTATTTTATTCACTGTTAATCTAAGATTTCCTTTGTTTTTCTCTGTCGTATCTCCTTTCCCCTCACTTCCCTGTTCTTCCCTGATATAACCATATCGTTTTTTGATGTTTGCTGCCTCTTGGAAAATTTCATTTTCTATTTGTTATTAATAAATATCTCATTTTTAACATCTTTATAGGAGATAACCCCCACTTCGGCCCTTAAATTTCTGTCATTTTTATTGCTTCATAGAGAACGCCTTACAAATTTCGTCCCGTTCTTACGCAAAATCCCATAAACCATATGCCTTGACAGCTGTATACATTAATTCCTGTACCCACCTGGCAATAAATCCTTTTTTATTTCAGTGTCGTTAACTTTTATGAAAATTCTTTAATGTAAATATTTCATAAGACCCATGATAATTTTTATAGCTCTTTTAACGACTAATTGCCCTTATATAAACAATTTTCATGTTCGAATATTCCTTGTTTATCACAACAAAATACATCTGAAATCGACAACCATTGTAATGCCTCATTTTTATCTGCAATCGCGTACTATGTTACTCTATAAACTCCATTTTAATTACGTAAAATGACTCCTTTTCCTGAGTTTTTCTATCGCAATGTTTTCAGCATTTTCCACTCCCCTCCGTACTGCACTCTATTTTCTTCTCTAACACTTGTTACTGCTCTAGACATCTGAAATGTACCCTCGCCTATTCTTTAAACTCTCATTTTTTTTTGACGTTTCCTCCCTAAATCTTTCATCGTAATATCCTAGCTCCGTCTAGAATTGATAACAATAATTTTCCATTGTTTTTTCAACATTTCCATTTCCTTTAGCACGTTTTCCCTCGAATCGATCATCTCCGGTCGTCACAAACAATCGTATTATAGATGAAAATCTCCCTAACATCTTACAACACGTTTTCGTCACTTGCTATGCAATTTTTCACTTAAACTTTTCCATCATTGTTTACGTGTATCCCTTTTTCCGCACCTGATATGCTTTAATGCGTTCGAGAACTAGGGTTTCTGATCCCTGGAATGTACCGGTTGTCACGATAATATTTATTTTGATTAAATAAATATTGTCTTGACCTAGTTAATCTTAAACTCACCTGGCCGCTCACGTTTTATCATGATCGCCGTAACGATGAGTTCTTTACCGCTAGCAAATAGCGCCATCTATTTCCGGAGGCACTTTTTGAATTCTCGTCGTCTAGGGAGCCGACGCCAATTCGACAAGTCGCCGAATTTTTTAAGTTGCTTGTTAAATATGTGATAGTTTCACCTTTACGGGTTTTACCCATTTTAAAAAAGAATCATGAATTATTTTATAACTGCGAGCCGTGTTGTTTCCGTGAGTGAAACGGGATTTTTAAAACTTTAAATGGTGAAGTCGCGAGTCGCCATATTGTCAATGTGCTCACCTTCACTCTCGTACTTGAGTGTGGATAATCGGTGTAATCCTTTGTTTGGCGTTCATGATAATAACGTGGCCAAGGCTTTGAGAGGGGTTATCCTCGCGGAACACGATATTTGAGGCGGATGGAGGCCCGGCGCTGATCTATGGAGGGCGCGGTAAACGGCGTCTACCGAGATTTCACCGGTACGCACAACCGAGACTTTGAGCCTTTCTTGGTTCCTGTTCCCTGTGGAGGAGTCCCCATCCTCTGGGGCCTTTCCTGGTTCCTGTTCCCTGGTGAGGAGTCCCCAGGCCCTGGGGCCTTCCTCGGTTCCTGTCTATGGAGACCCCGCGTGCTCCTGGTCGCCTATTAACAGTGATTCGCGTCAGCGTTAGAGTCAGGATAATTTAGTTAAATTACGGTCCACAGGTATGCTCTCTTGCTTATGTGTTATTTTGTTATTTCTTTAGGAAATGTGGAATTCTTGACCCCTTGGAGGGCACCCATGTATACACAGTACCTTTAAAATATAGGTGATATTGTACTGCTAAATTATTTCTTTTATTTATCAAAAAATGCCCGAAGATAAAGACTGTATTTTCCTTCCCACAAACTTGAGGGAGATTCTGATGCTCTACCAAGAAATACACGTAACACGGTTAATGATAACATTTCTTGGGGTCACCGTACTTTTGTCCCTGAACAGATTATTTCTTCCCATGGAGTTTATTCACCTCTCGGTTTGGTGGGAACGTCAAACTCATTAATTACATTTCTAATTGCCAAGTCCAAAGGTCGTTCCTTTGTTCTAAAAATGGGCTCGGCCCTCTTCCCGTTGATAGGCTGAATTGGTTTTTAATCGCTTTTGCTGCAATTCAATTGGCTGTCAATATATCACGGCCCAAAGTATATTGGGGAGTCCCTGTCTTTGATTATTTGTTGATACCATCTGTGATTTTTTTATCAATACTCGTCTCACTTTGTCTAATTATAGATCCCTACCGTAAATATGAATTCACTTTACTCTAATCCGATAGATGTCGTAGACGTGTCCGTTTTATAAGTAATTGATATTTTCTTTTTAAATTAAAGTGGGAAGCTACGATATTTCCTAATTTTCACTGTTGATCAATGCAATTCATCACAGTTGTTGAAGGGCTTGCTGGAGTTAGACTTGAAATCGAGGAAGAAGTGGACGGAATTACATCCTGTAAAACAGAATTATTTGGAAGGGAGTCGTTTTGCGTGGAGGGTGTTTTTCGATGTATTTGTTCAAAATCTGTTGCATTTCTATTATCTGCTGGTTTAGCAATTTTTCTTTTTTTTGAGGTAATCGTTACGAAGTCCGAAGCCTCCGGAATATTAACCGCGATTATTTTTTTTGTAACACCCGAGAATTCAGATAGCAAACCATCATCTGGGGGATCAGGTGGTTTTTCTTTATCCATTTTCGAATAAATCTACAGCACACAAATCAAAAAAAAAATCTTACCTTAACTGCTCCGAAGAACCAATTATATAACACAAATACTTACAGTGAAAACAAATATACAAGTAAAAACTATATTACACTAATTTACAATACTATTTTAAAACTATTATCTATATAAAATGATTAATTTTGTAAAGAGGAATGAAATGACACTGGCACAGTTAGACGGTAGCCTTTGTTTTTTCAATAGGAAGTTTAAATAATTAAAAAATATGAAGACGATTCTATGGGCGGTTCTTTACTACAGATAAGCATTCACAAATTACATTGCGTAATACGTATTTACCAATTTGATGATGTGCGGGTCTTTTAATCAATCACGCTTTTAGGAACTGACATTACTAGACTTTCAATTTATTTATTGATTTATTACACGCCCTAATGGACTTTTACATTCTTTGTTTATAAGTTAAGTAACACAATGTAACATATCTATTTCGTGAGCTGCTCAAAATAGGTACTGTTTATTGTCTATGCTTTATTTATTTTTTTCTTTTTTTTTTTAACTTTGTTGGTTGCCCAAACTAGCACGGCAACGGAAACGTCATTCGAGGAAAGATGGGGGCAGACATCACGTAATTTTTGGAGGCGAGGGGAGATTTTGGAGGAGAGTTTTTGGTGATCAAGAATTCTAGTGCGATGTAGCCTAGAATGAATTTATTGTTTCTTTCTGTGAGCGTGTGACGACTCAGATGGCATAGAAGCCTGTTTATTTTATTTTATTTCTCGCCGGATGCCGAGCGATTGTTTGAACCGCGTGCGGAAGTGAATTTGATTCTGTAATCAACGGGGGATGTATTGAAACGGTTTTGCTCTGCTTTGGCCGGCGTGAGTTTCTACACACCGCCTGATGGGTGTATATCCGCTGTGCCTGGTTGTTGGGAGTAATCCCTTTGAAGGAAACGGCTCTGCTCTGCTTTGGCCGGCGAGAGTTTCTACCTACCGCCTGATGGGGGCTATATCTGCTGTGCCTGGTTGTTGGGTGTAATCCCTTGGAAGGAAACGGCTTTGCTCTTGTAACGGACGTGTTACGTACCCTCGTTTGTTTTTTCGGCAAAAGTCATCGCTGACGGCATCCTCTACATTTAGTGGTCATTTCTTGGGAATTTCCTCCGAAATTTCTGGCCACTAAGCTCGTTAGTACCATGCCGCCAGCGACGATCTTTTCGCTGGAAATATTTATGTAAAAATGTTATCATTTTTTACCCTTTTTATTATGTACAATGCCCCGGTGCAACAAATAAATGCTTACATGCTAAGGTTGCCACCGGGAGACATTTTAAACTCGTATTATTTACATACTTGCTATTTTTCTGGGCTCGGTGGTTATGGCCCTATAGGAGACATTTTAAACTCGTATTATTTACATACTTGCTATTTTTCTGGGCTCAGTGGTTATGGCCCTGCAGGAGGCTAGCGAGCAAAATATGTTTTTCATTTAATCATACTCTCACAACCCGCAGGACGATGAAATCAACACATTTCATTCCAGAGTCCTGCCGGGCATTCAGGGAAAGAGATTTTAAGCCTCTAACCCTTAAACTCTCAACACTAGGGCATTTTTTGACTCAAACAAAAGACTTAGAAATATTCCTTACAAAATCCGTTTTTTCCCATTTTAAAAATCCAGGGACCTCGCAAGACGATGAAACAAACAGGTTTCAGTAGCTAGTCTTGCGAGGGACCTGGGAAAAATAGTAGATTCCTTATACAAATTTCTCACAATTAGCCAAAACAAAAAAACCTAGAATAAACTGTAAAATTACCCGAAACTTTCCAAACTAAAAATCTAGGGATAAAGATTACCCCCCCAAATATGTAAACACTAAAACATGTACACATATATTATAAATGTAACCTACATAATTATGTATAAAACGCAATTTTAAGCGACCACTTTTACGGGCGGCACCGCCAAAATAAGGTGTGACGGAAACGCCGCAATATTTATACATACGGGCAAGGTTTAACCTCCCACCACAAAAATGTACCACGTGGGCACCTTTTACCCCAAATTTGGGTATAAAAGGACCCACATTTTTCCTAATAAATCAGTTCCTGTTCACATCTCTACAACAAAACTTGTCTTTATTCTTCGGAAGTTTCCTCCAAACACCTACCTTTGGAAGTCTACCACCTGCTGCCTCCTGCTGAAGTTCTGCCTGAACAAGCACCTGGTGCCTACCGCCGCAGTCGGCCCTAACTCTGGGCACTGCCAAGGCATCGCTCAGGCAGAAACTAGGCGCATCCAGGACCATTACCACTGGATGTAGGGAGGCCAGCCAACTCTAAATTGTCATCATCAGCGTGAACCTCTGGAAGGCGTGCACGAGACCCGGTACTTTTTTACAGTCTTGTGAAGACGCTGATACGTCTGTTACAAGTGGTCCTTCGAGCCGGATCAGCTGCACGCCTGATGCCACGTCACGTCTGAGATACCTTGCCTGACGCCACGCTGGACTCTACGCCTGACGCTACGCCAGACACCACGCCTGACGCCACGCCTGACGCCACGCCTGATGCTACGTCACGCCTGACATACCTTGCCTGGCGCTACGCTGGACGATACGCCTGACGCTACGCCAGACGCCACGCCAGACGCCACGCCTGATGCTACGTCTCGCCTGACATTCCACGCCTGACACGCCATGCCTGAAGCTACGCCTGACGCCACGCCTGATGCCATGCCTCATGCCAGAACTGACGCCACGCCTCATGCCAGGACTGACGCCACGCTTCATGCCAGGACTGACGCCACGCCCCATGTCAGGGCTGACGCCACGCCTGATGCCACACCCGATGCCACATCACGCCTGACGCCACGTCACGCCTGATGCCATGCATACCCACGCTCGTGACACGCCTAGCTCTACAACTGGCACAACCCGGTGATGCTTCAGGGCTGGCACGTGATAGCCAAGCCCCGCAGCCAAGCAGCCATGGACAACCCCCATGGATGCAACCCGGTGATGCTTCAGGGCTGGCACGCGATAGCCAAGCCCCGCAGCCAAGCAGCCATGACCCAAAATGGATGCTGCCTGGACCTTCCGGCCCGGTACCGCCCGTACCTCTTGACAACCAGAGGCAACGTGTCGCCGTACGTGAGATGCCCGTTGGACCTGTACCTCTGGTGGACCAGAGGTACGCATCGCCGGCGCAGCCAGGGCCTGAAGGCCCTCCGCCGCCGCCCCCTCACCACAATGGCAGTCCAAAATGGATGCTGCCTGGACCTTCCGGCCCGGTACCGCCCGTACCTCTTGACAACCAGAGGCAACGTGGTCGCCGTACGTGAGATGCCCGTTGGACCTGTACCTCTGGTGGACCAGAGGTACGCATCGCCGGCGCAGCCAGGGCCTGAAGGCCCTCCGCCGCCACCCCCTCACCATAATGGCAGTCCAAAATGGATGCTGCCTGGACCTTCCGGCCCGGTACCGCCCGTACCTCTTGAGAACCAGAGGCAACGTGTCGCCGTACGTGAGATGCCCGTTGGACCTGTACCTCTGGTGGACCAGAGGTACGCATCGCCGGCGCAGCCAGGACCTGAAGGCCCTCTGCCGCCGCCCCCTCACTACAATGGCAGTCCAAAATGGATGCTGCCTGGACCTTCCGGCCCGGTACCGCCCGTACCTCTTGACAACCAGAGGCAACGTGTCGCCGTACGTGAGATGCCCGTTGGACCTGTACCTCTGGTGGACCAGAGGTACGCATCGCCGGCGCAGCCAGGGCCTGGAGGCCCTCCGCCGCCGCCCCCTCAGCACAATGAGGGTCAAGGATGGATGCAGCCTGGACCTTCCGGCCCCGTACCGCCCGTACCTCTGGTGGACCAGAGGCATCGTGTCGCCGTACGTGAGACGCCCGTTGGACCTGTACCTCTGGTGGACCAGAGGTACGCATCGCCGGCGCAGCCAGGGCCTGGAGGCCCTCTGCCGCCGCCCCCTCACTACAATGGCAGTCCAAAATGGATGCTGCCTGGACCTTCCGGCCCGGTACCGCCCGTACCTCTTGACAACCAGAGGCAACGTGTCGCCGTACGTGAGACGCCCGTTGGACCTGTACCTCTGGTAGACCAGAGGTACGCATCACTGGCGCAGCCAGGGCCTGAAGGCCCTCCGCCGCCGCCCCCTCAGCACAATGAGGCTCAAGGATGGATGCAGCCTGGACCTTCCGGCCCCGTACCGCCCGTACCTCTGGTGGACCAGAGGCATCGTGTCGCCGTACGTGAGACACCCGTTGGACCTGTACCTCTGGTGGACCAGAGGTACGCATCGTTGGCGCAGCCAGGGCCTGGAGGCCCTCTGCCACCGCCCCCTTACTACCACGTTGGGGGACCAGCTTCGTACGTCCAGTGGACATATCCTGGGCCATCGCAGCCAGTACCGCTGCACGAACAGCAGTACCAACCAGCAGCAGCAGCAGCAGCTCCTGCCCAACCTGGTCCTGCCGGCCCCGTACCGCCCGTACCTCCGCTCGAACAGAGGTACCGAGAAGCCGTACGTGAAGAGCCTGACCGACCTGTACCTCTGAGGGATCAGTGGTACGCACCACCAGAAGCAGCAGCAGCAGCTCCTGCCCAACCTGGTGCAATCCTGGAGTCAACCGGCACCTCAGACCCGGGCCAAGAAGCAGCTTGGCGACTCCAAGGATTTCCAACATGGACGCAACCTGATCCTGCCGGCCCCGTACCGCCCGTACCTCCGCTCAAACAGAGGTGCCAAGAAGCCGTACGCGAAGAGCCTGCCGAACCTGTACCTCTGGTGGACCAGAGGTACGCACCACCAGCAGCAGCAGAGCCTGCCCAAGCTGGTGCAATCCTGGAGCCAACCGAACGCTCAGTTCCGGACCTAGGAGAACCTTGGCGACTCCAGGAAATTTGGATGCAGCCTGGCCCATCTAGCCCCGTACCGCCCGTACCTCCGAAGTACCGAGAAGCCGTGCGTGGAGAGCTTGTTGGACCTGTACCTCTGATGGACCAGAGGTACGCATCACCGGTGCAGCCGGGGCCAGGAGGCCCTGCGCCACCGGACCCTTACTACAACCAAGGGGGCCCAATCACGATGCCGCCTGGACCTTCTGGTCCCGTGCCGCCCTTACCTCTGCTCTATCAGAGGCAGCTAGCCGACCAGCAGAGAGCACCTGCCGGATCCGCACCGCTGCCGGAGCAGTGGGACTTCTTGCCGCCTGGATCTTCTGATCCCGTGCCGCCCTTACCCCCGCTCTATCAGAGGCAGCCAGCCGATCAGCAGAGAGCACCTGCCGGATCCGCACCGCTGCCGGAGCAGTGGTATTCACTGCCGCCTGGACCTTCGGGCCCCGGGCCGCCCTCACCCGGGCTCCACCGGACAGCCAGCTCTGCACAGTTAGCCGATCAGCAGAAAGCACCTGCTGGATCCGTACCTCTGCGCGAACAAAGGTACCAAGCACTGGCCCAGATGGACGACCGACCGCATTCCACGACCACATTAGTGGTGCTCCTCACCGGCGCAGCGAAGACGAGCTCGCCCTGCCCCAGCAGTATCACTACCACATTAGTGATACTCCTTATCGGCGCAGCGACAACGAGCCCGCCCTGCCCCAGCAGTACCGCTGTCACATCAGTGGTGCTCATCATCAGCGCAGCGAAGACGAGCCCGCCCTGCCCCAGCAGTACCTCTGTTACATCAGTGGTGCTCCTCGTCGGCGCAGCGAAGGCGAGCCCGCCCTGCCCCAGCAATGCCACTGTCAAAAAGGTGGCGCTCTTCACACGGGGGGAGTCATTCAACCCCATCAAAGGTGAAAAATTGCTGCCTTTCATGGACCCCGTGATGCTCCACATCAACCGACCGCGCGGCCGAGTCTTTGACGACACCCCCGCTGCAGATGGCCAAGTAAGGACCGCCCGAATCCAGACGAGCCCCGCAGTCCACGTCCGACCTGCCGTGAAGCTCGCTGGGATCCTGTTGTTCCCGCCTACCGATGCAGCTTCGCCTACTCATCCTTCAAACACGTCCTGATGACTAGTGCAGCCAAGCTGCACGAGGGGAGTGTAACGGACGTGTTACGTACCCTCGTTTGTTTTTTCGGCAAAAGTCATCGCTGACGGCATCCTCTACATTTAGTGGTCATTTCTTGGGAATTTCCTCCGAAATTTCTGGCCACTAAGCTCGTTAGTACCATGCCGCCAGCGACGATCTTTTCGCCGGAAATATTTATGTAAAAATGTTATCATTTTTTACCCTTTTTATTATGTACAATGCCCCGGTGCAACAAATAAATGCTTACATGCTAAGGTTGCCACCGGGAGACATTTTAAACTCGTATTATTTACATACTTGCTATTTTTCTTGGCTCGGTGGTTATGGCCCTATAGGAGACATTTTAAACTCGTATTATTTACATACTTGCTATTTTTCTGGGCTCGGTGGTTATGGCCCTGCAGGAGGCTAGCGAGCAAAATCTTCAATATTATGAATGTGTTTGACGTTCGGCAGATATATGCAAAAACAATCCTCACTCATCTATACACAAATATACACAAATACTATGAAAAAAGATTAAACACTCGCTGTACTCGAAACAATTACAAATATTTACTACAAATTCCCATAACTCATACTACTTTTGGTCAACGAAGCTTCAGATACCTTGCAACAAGACTTTACAACATTCTTCCAATTAGTATAAAAAAATGTGATTCACAAAAAAATTTCAAAAATAACATAAAAATTTGGATAAAAAATAATGATAGAGCATTTACCGGTGCACTCACCCAAATTCGAACTTAATATTGAACCAATGCTGTTATTATTGTACCAATGTTATTGTTATTATTAATGCAACCATTCTATTGTGTGATTTTATTCTAATGTAAGTGTAGGTATGTTCACAGTATAATAAATTGACATAAAATTACTGCCTCAACACAGGCTAGCCTAGTGAGGCAGGTTATGAGAAACCTAAATTTATAATTATAAATCTCTGTTCTTTAATTACCTACTGTAATTACCTACTGTACTTTTTTAGTTGTAATGTTGCCAATTTAATTGAATAAAGAAAAAAAAAAAAAAAAAAAAAAAAAAAAAAAATGTTTTTCATTTAATCATACTCTCACAACCCGCAGGACGATGAAATCAACACATTTCATTCCAGAGTCCTGCCGGGCATTCAGGGAAAGAGATTTTAAGCCTCTAACCCTTAAACTCTCAACACTAGGGCATTTTTTGACTCAAACAAAAGACTTAGAAATATTCCTTACAAAATCCGTTTTTTCCCATTTTAAAAATCCAGGGACCTCGCAAGACGATGAAACAAACAGGTTTCAGTAGCTAGTCTTGCGAGGGACCTGGGAAAAATAGTAGATTCCTTATACAAACTTCTCACAATTAGCCAAAACAAAAAAACCTAGAATAAACTGTAAAATTACCCGAAACTTTCCAAACTAAAAATCTAGGGATAAAGATTACCCCCCCAAATATGTAAACACTAAAACATGTACACATATATTATAAATGTAACCTACATAATTATGTATAAAACGCAATTTTAAGCGACCACTTTTACGGGCGGCACCGCCAAAATAAGGTGTGACGGAAACGCCGCCCTATTTATACATACGGGCAAGGTTTAACCTCCCACCACAAAAATGTACCACGTGGGCACCTTTTACCCCAAATTTGGGTATAAAAGGACCCACATTTTTCCTAATAAATCAGTTCCTGTTCACATCTCTACAACAAAACTTGTCTTTATTCTTCGGAAGTTTCCTCCAAACACCTACCTTTGGAAGTCTACCACCTGCTGCCTCCTGCTGAAGTTCTGCCTGAACGAGCACCTGGTGCCTACCGCCGCAGTCGGCCCTAACTCTGGGCACTGCCAAGACATCGCTCAGGCAGAAACTAGGCGCATCCAGGACCATTACCACTGGATGTAGGGAGGCCAGCCAACTCTAAATTGTCATCATCAGCGTGAACCTCTGGAAGGCGCGCACGAGACCCGGTACTTTTTTACAGTCTTGTGAAGACGCTGATACGTCTGTTACAGCTCTGCTTTGGCCGGCGAGATTTTCTGCGCGCCGTTGGATGACGTGCTGGACGGTGTCTTGGGGATTGCTGTCGTCTTTTGGAGGAATGTCACGACTGTCACGACTGTCACGGCGACGGGACGTGTGCGGTATTAAAATTAATCGTAATTGGTTGACTCTCTCTTTCTACATCAGTTAATAATTGCTCAAGGTATTTATGTTTTATTTACAATTTCCTTTGTTCAATTTTCCCTTGCAAACTGCAATAAAGTCAACATTAATTTTCACTAGTAAAATTTGCGTCTTTTATATGCATGACCTCTAAATCCTGATCTCCACTATCCTGCGATGGAGTTCTACTTGCTCTGAGAAGACAGCGGTCGGATGACAAAAGGTATAGGTTCTACCTACACAAAATTCATATTACCTTAAATACATACATTACAACAATAGGTACTTTTAAATACTTTAAAACTAAAACAATAATGAAAATATAATACCTATAATGAGAAAAATAATGTAACAACAAAAGCATATAATATGAAGTAAAATACATTGGTAAAAATTATAAGAAGTCTAACATAAAAAAAGAATATGCAGTATAAACAAAATTGCAGAAATTATCCTCGACTATTTGTGTCTAGATGTATAAAAGAATTGGAATAAACAATGTTTATACTGGTTATTCTTAAGGTGAAATATATCTCCTAGCTCAGAATATTTATTTCCAAGATTGTAAAGTTTCGGAAGAGATTGTCCTGGTGTTGTTAGAGTAAAAGGGTAGTAAATGTCGGCAAGATCTGTAGGGAATATAGCCCAGGCAACGAAGACCAAAAAATACCAAATAGGGGAAATAATTCATGTAGAAGCCATGTAGAATTCATGTAGAATTCATGTAAAAGTACTGGGAGGTGGGGGTGGAGCTAAGGGGGAGGGGGGGGGGGGGTTTAAAGGTCCCTTTTTCAGTTTTTCGTTAATAACTCAAAAACTACTGCCTCTAGCGAAAAAGTGCTTAGGTACTAAATTATCTACATAAAATTTTCTACAAAAAAAGTTCTATAAACTTTTTTGTTAGAATCAATGCTTAAGGAGATAGGGAGGGGGAAAATGTAAAATTTAAATAATGAAATGTTTGGCGGTAAAAATGAAATGCTTATTGTTAAAAAATCAAATAATTAGTGCTTAAGAATGTACCTTGAACATTAAATTCATCAAAATCTAAACTTTCATAGTCATCAATGCTGTCTTCGACGGGGGCTCCGTTCATACATGAGCCGAGGCAGCCGCAGGCACCGGAGCAGGCAATCCCTGCTTTGCGGCAACCGCAGCGCATCCCACACCCAGTCGGGCATCTGCAAAAGATCGTATTCAAAATGGAGATGGGTGCCACAGGGTCGTTTGTGTTAACTGAGTTAAGGATCCCATCTTCTCCCTTGACCCAACCCCATTGGATGGGTGGTAGGGGGTTGCCTAGCCACTGTTGTATCTGTAAAAAAGTAATGAGACCAAGGTAAGCATTCATCACAAATTAATATTTGTAATAAGAAAGCAGTATTTAAAACTATATGTAACTGGATTTAATTACCTGTAGATATACTCTGAGCGAGTGTTGCTTTGAAGCTCCTCTGGTGGGAGGAAGAGTGGCCATGTCTGATTTGGGCTTCATTGGCGCTTTCAAAAATGCCGAGTACCGATGTTTGTTTAGGTTGTCTTGATGAGCAGGCGCTTTGTATACAGCCAAAAAAAGTTTCTCGCCAGCCTGTTCAATATTCTCAGGTGATGCTGAGGGATAATATATAATAATAATATGATAATATACTCCTCTCTGCTGGAGGCCAAGACCCGACCTGGGTTGTAGAGCCACAGATGATGATGATGCTGAGGGATCAGAGAAATTGGTGAAATGTCTTGGGTGAGGCCAGGATTTTCTGTGAAGAGCTTAGCGAAGTTGTTGAAGTTGTCTCACCGAAAACAATTTGGTCTCCACATTCCCACGGCCCGGCTTCATGAAATATATATTGATTGATGATGGTGCCAATCCAATGAGGAGAACTAACAAGTCCACATCCTCCCCAACTATTGCTACATTTGAATGTAGAGCAGCTTCATCCAACCCACACCTCACAATAGTGTAGTATATTGCTACATACAAATGTAGCAATAGTTGGGGAGGATGTTAGTTCTCCTTATTGAATTGGCACCACCATCAATCAATATATATTTCATGAAGCCGGGCGGTGGGAATGTGGACCAAACCAAAAAGTTTATAGAACCTTTTTTGTAGAGAATTTTATGTGGATAATTTAATACCTAAACACCTTTTCGCTAGAGGCAGTAGTTTTCGAGTTATTAACGAATAACTGAAAAAAAAGGACCTTTAAACCCCCCCTCCCCCTCCCCCTTAGCTCCACCCCCACCCCCCAGTACTTTTAGTATTTTGTTAAGGACACCTTTCCCTACAACTGTGCCAAAATTGGCTTCTACATGACACTGCAAAGCTGTCCGAAACGTTGGCTAAAGAAGGAGGTAGCGCAACACGGCATAACACTCCAAAAACTAATAACAAAAAGACGAATTTTGCTAGTTTTCGTCCCCCTCCCTCCCTATTATAAGAAAAAATAAGAATAAGCCGACCCCTTCTTTTTTATTTATTATGTAAGAATCTAAAGGAAAAAATAAATACATGATTGGTTTGTTTTAATGTTTATTTTTCAAAGTAACAATTATTAGAAATGTTTATTTGTACTTACAAAGTTATTAATAATTTTAACTTTGCGCATTTTTGTGATCTTACGTAAGAACTATCGAGACTCCCTCCCACCCCCTTGTAAGAAAAAATAAGACATGGTCGAAATCTTCTTACGTAATAAATGAATGGCCCCCTAGCATTTTTAGAATATTCATATTTTGCCTGTAGGGGAACCTAATTGGTGATGCGACTAGATCCCTCGAGTTATATACTCGTACATTAGATATTAATAAATATAATATCTAGTTAATGATGATAATGGTAGTTGTTAGTCGGGCAAAGTATTTTTCTGACAATTTCCGAATAAAATAATGATTGTATCGTACTGTCAGTCGCTCTCCGAGGTCACCACGTTTCCACTGATTCGGATTACATCAACTGTGCTCAAATTTGACTATTCATATAATAACTAGCACGCGTTGCTATGCCATTTAATAAAGAAATTGTTTCTCCCTGCGTGACCTTTCCCATTCGTCCCGTTCCCCTTCCCCTTCCGCCGCCCCTTCCTCTCCCGCGTCCCCTTCCTCTCTCGAGTTCCCACTCCGCCTCCTTCCCTCTCCCCACTCCACTCCCCCCCTCTTCCCCCATCCCACGAACCCCCCTCCCGAGTTCCCCTCCCCCTCCCGCGGTATATTCATTTTTCAAACAGCTCGCGTGCCACCTATTTCAATTTTTTTTTTATATTGCCAGAGGCGCAGTCGTTCAAAAGTTATGCGCGTACAAACATTTCTGCGAATCGCTACGACCAACGTGTCCCGTCGTAGTGAATCGCCGAAATGTATGTAGGTAGGCGTCGCGACGCCTGAATTAAAATTTCCCGCAAATATATCAACTTCGTTTCCACGACAACGGTTTGTTTTGCTTTTCTTCTGACGTCAGCAATTTTATTCGGGATGCAGGATTGCGGGATTGCGGGATGCGGTAAGCGGGATTGCGAGATTCGGGATAGCGGGATGCGGGATTGCGAAATGCAGGATTGCGGAATGCGGGATTGGGTTTTTTTTTATCTTTTTTTACATTAGCTCCAAACAGAAATATCTCCGATGTTTGAAAGATGAGGGAAAATAATTCCCCTAAGGGCCTATGTCATATTTGGGGATGCTGTGTGGAGGGTTGCGGGATTGCAAACCCTATACGCGACCTTGTATAGTTTTTTGTTGTTTAACTCAGAGCTTTACGTAAATTGGTCAAAGTAACATCGTCTTTGGAATGTGGTTATATATTTTTACAATATTCTTACGAAGTTTACAAATTGAAATTAGTTTTATGGGACGAACTTTGTAAGGCCCACGAAACTCGTTTACTCATACACCTACTAATAATAATAATGGTAAGTCTGGCATCATCGTTTCCTGGCAACTCCTTGCTAAAATTATACCGCACGAAATACCTCTGACGTCACCACAGCTGACTCGGAACTCGGAATAACAACTACGAGCTGTGCTACTATCAAATCGTTTCATTGCTAATATCAGTGTTGTGGAAATTACTTGTTTGAGGCGAACAAAGTTTAGCTCTGGTGTTGTTTTTGAGTTAATGTAAAAGAAATGAGTTGATAATTGACGTTTTTTTCTTATGAAGTTTTTGGTTCTAGTAAACATACCCACCTACTTAACATAGGTAACAAGGTTTGAGCGAAATCATAAGGATAATCAACAATTGAAGGTAATAGAATATTATTTTCCAAAGCGTTTTTATTCAATCAAAAATGAGTTACAGTGATAAGATGCCGAATTAGTTTTTTTGGTAAATTTTCGGGATTAGTGTCCATGGTTATTACGAATAATTTTTAGAAAAAAACTTTAGATTCGCCTTAATCACTATAAAAGGAAACTTTTTGCATCACGGGCGGCGGAAAATGATGCATTTTAATTTTCAATTACGTAAAATTAAATTTCACTTCGCGAACCGATACGGCGATAATCCGGCGGTCATTTCGTCATTGTTATGTTGGTATCCCTGATAATATTAGTGAAGAGCTAAATATGACTGTAGCCGACTTCGTAGGATACATGAAAAGGCACGCAATTTGTATTTAGTCCACCTCACGGATAATACGGAACTTTGAGGTTAAACTACGAAAGCTGCATATCATCATAATTTTAAAAAACATCCCAGGTTTTGAATGGTTTTTTGGCAAATCAGGGTTTGTGTAGCGGGCTTGTGTATATTATCTTTATTTTAAAAAACATCCCATGATTTGAATGGTTTGTCTGGTAAAGCGGTGACCCGACATTTGGTCCGGCGACATTTAGTCCGGCCGACACTTGATCCGGCGGACATTTGATCCGGCGACAATTGGTCCGGCCTGATCCTTTAGAAGATCTTTTCTTCAAGTAAGTATGTAAAGAGGATATACGGCCGTACAACCAAAGTCGATGTATCTGAAGGCATCTTGAGTGAAAATCCACTGTAAAAATATTTTTACTAACAATAATTTCGATCACTCCGAAGAAGCATGCGGCAATACAAAATACGTATCGTCGTATCTAGCTCTTGTTTTTATCAGGGATACCAACATAACAAACAGTGACGGAACTGCCGCCGGATTATCGCCGTATCGGTTCGCGAAGTGAAATTTAATTTTAAGCAATTGAAAATTAAAATTCATCATTTCCGCCGCCCGTGATGCAACAAGTTTCCTTCTATAATGATTAAGGCGAATCTAAAGTTTTTTTCTAAAACATGGACAATAATCCCGAAAATTACCCCCTATCTTAACAAACGGATTACAATCTTTAGAGCACAGGCGTAGGGTAGAAAATCTGTCCTTTTTCTACCGGTATTTCAATGGAAGATGCTCCGATGAACCAGCGTCGTTGTTTCCTTCGGCACACTTGAGGTAATCCAACCGCTTTCCCTCTCTGGTATAAGCAACATATGGTTACTCCTTCAGGGCTGTCACCTCTCACAAGGACTCTTATATTTTATATATAAACCAAGCTACTTTTATGTTAAACGAAGCAAACCCTCAAATGTCCCTGCGAAGCGGGAGTTAATCAGTGGTAGGGTGGTGGGTTAGTTATAATAATTGATGTTTTTATTTAATTTATTTGGGGGGCTGGAATTCCAATAATCCATAGCATATGTAGCTGCAAGACGAGTTGTTATCTAGCCTCCTACATTTAAGTAAATTATAAAGTAAAATCCATGCTAATTTGTACAGCGCTCTTGAGGCGATTTTTCGCAAAAACAGCGCTGAATAAGTTGTCCAAATTTATTATTATTATTATGATAATTGATGTCATAATAGCATGAAATAATAAGTACAGAAAATACAGGCAGTACCTTGTGTTACGTTACGACTATTGATAGAAGAATAAAAGATAAACAACAAAGCCATCGATCCAAACAATGGAAAAATTATAGAAAAAAAGAAGAAAAACTAAATTTACAAATAATGTCAACTGTAAAATGCAGGGGAAGGTAAACAATAGATACAAATATAAAAATTCAGATGAACTATCGCAACCAAAATTAACATTAGAATAATTAAGGTAATACGTCCAAAAGCCTAATTTATATTACGCAGCTATTTGCTTGCACATTCAAAATAATTGCACGACACCAAAAAAATTCGTGTAGATTGCGCTAATTTAATGTCGTGCAACCTTCAATATCACCTCAACCATCAGCATCATTTTTTAAAAATAAAATACAATTTTTCCCGGGTTACATCTAACAATATTTGAAAATCTTCTACTACCACCAGAGTAAGCGGAACATGTTGTTTGTGTAATGATGGAGGACTTAGCCAGCCGAGGAACCAAATTGCGATGCTAACGTAACCGCTGGCCGATGATCATCATCGAAGTTTTTTTCTGCAATGCACAATTTTGTTGTGAATTCAAATAGTGGGTGAAGGGTAAATTCTAGGGTAGTTATATGGTCTAGTACCTTGCAGTTAACTTTTGATTTATCAGATGAAGGTCCTGAAAGTTATAAAAACTATTTTAGAAAGAGTGAACCTCTTTTTAATACCTTATTGAGCGAAATGTCCGACAACACGTCTAAACAGAATACGAAATGTTGGGAAGCATTATCACATCACTACTTGAAACTCCAAATAACGCTACGATATTTAGCACTTGTAAACAGTTTCCAGTCATTGTCGCACGATTTATTCTTGTGATAATGACAATTATCTCTAATGCGTTATCTCAATATTTGTACTGACACTGTTTCGGTTCCCGGAGAAACTCAATTCATGATAAACTGTATATTTTTCATAGCATTCCAGCATTTAATTGTCATTTTCAACTCACACATCCGCTTTGCTGAAATGCATTCGCGACACTAGTTGCATTACGTTTTTAGACAGCGCAATTAGTTGCATCCTACTAGTGGCGCTTTAATTTCGCCCTAGTGTGGTTCAAATTTTTTGACATACAACTAATACATGCATGATTTTTATTTATTTATTTGTTTATTAAGACATACACAGTACATTATAATACAGATTATAAGGTATGTTAAATTAAATTATTACATGGTTATATACCTATTACGTAAGTCCATAGAATGTCTTTTGGTAATTACGCCTGAGATATGAACCGGTCTTAAAACTTAATTATTGAATGAATGAAGTGATAATAATAAAAAGGAAGAAAAGGGGGGGGAGATAAGGAGACATTTTAAAATCAAGAATTATATGCTCACTAATTGTAATTGACTGATTAAAGTTTAATGAAAAGTTAAGTGTAAGTAATTTTTTGAAACTAAATGTTTGCACGTTAAACTAGCAGTGGAACTAATGTCATGAAACAACTTGTGCGCAACTAATTGCGTAATGTAAATTACCTTTAACGGCTTTAAGTCGAATTTAATTAATTGGATTGGGGGTTATAACAGGAAAAGAACAAAAGTAGTTCAGTTTTTAAGAATAAATTGTTCGTTTTTTTATTATGGGATTTTAAGATGATTTTTTTATTGCAGTTGCTGAAATTTCTGAAATACAAAAATGATAGGATTTCCCGACGTGAGATCCTGCTGTGGATGCTGTTCTGTGGAAGTAGGCGCTAAAATCATCGCTTCGATTCAATTGGTAAAAATTTTACGAGTAACGTTTTTGTCTGATTATAATACGTAATACCGAAAACATCGACAATAGTGTATATAGATGACCGACCCATTTAAATATTGAAAACTGCCATTCATACAAATTCAATTTATTGTCGTCGGATAGAACTTTGCTCAATATAATAAACAATATATGTAAAGTTGTACCTATGTATACAGTATGTAAAGTAGTATTCTTATTGCCCATTTTTTGGAAATCAACAACAAATTTTGTTCTCAGTTGTTATACAGGAAAAGAGTTGGTGATCAGAAGTTAAAATGTTGAAACAATAATGGAGTTTTGTACGGTGATTTTAGTTTTCTGGAAAGTTTTGATGAATTCTTCCCAAAAAAAGAGATCTCCTTCCCAATTTTCTTTTATGCAAACTCAGCATGCTTGTTAAAGTTTAGTTTGGAATCTAACATAACTCCTAAGCATTTCTCATCACTAACATTTTTAATAATTACACCACCAATTTTCATTTTGGTTTCATTGCATGATTTCTTATATCCAATTATCAAATATTTTGTATTTTATCTAATTATCAAATAGCTTATTTATTTTTATACATTATTTAGTTTATTTGGAATATTTGTTAGTTCTTCATAGTTATCTCCAATGATGTATATTAATTTATCATCAGCAAATAGTCGTACTTTGCATTTTGAAAATATTTTTAATAATTACCGACCGAAGGTTGGGTTTCGGTTTCGGTTTCGGTTTCGGCAAGTTTCGGCAAAAAAATCTAGTTTCGGCATCATTTTCGGTTTCGTCAGATTTTCTGCCGAACCTTCGGCCGCACCAAAACTCTGTGAAAGACCTCAATATATGGTATATTTAGTCTTGTGATTGTAAACGCAATTTAAATTAAAATACTCAATTAATGAGGTCCTTCCTTTATAGTGTACATAAGTGTTGATTATTGACAATTTTTGTTCCAAGAAGTAGTTAACATGTTTGTTAATTTTTAGTAATATCAAAAAAAAAAAAAATTTTCACATACTTCGATTATTGTTTTTTTTTTTTTTATTTCATTTAACACGTGTTAACTGTTCGTATAAGTGTAAAAAATAAGTAAAATTTCAGTAAACAATAGATTTTTTGCATGTCTAAAAAAGTTTCGGTTTCGGCCGAAACTGAGACGGCTACCGAAGATTCGGTTTTGGTTTCGGTTTTGGTAGAAATCCTGTTTCGGTCGGAGACTAATTTTTACCCTGCCACCAATACTAATGGTCGCCCAATGGTCTAAATTCGACCATAATTAATTTAAATCATATAGTGTGTGTAATGTTTTTTTTATTGATTTTTTATGCATAATTTTAAAAAAATATTCGCATTCTGCACTCCTTCTCTATTGTGCGAAATTTCCTACTCATCCGTCCGTGCAATTTTTGTAAAAAGGGCGTACAAAGTTTTTGCTTCACGTATTAATATACCGATAGATTATACAGTACGAACAATAGAGGTCCGAGATTGTGGCGAAGTGTGTGTTTATGTATGTAGAAGTGAAGCTCTTAGGACCAGTATTTCAGTATAATGATTATTTAAATTAATGCGGTTTTCGGCGTTTATTTTTGGTATAGCCGACAAGTACCGGAGAGCAAGAACTGGCTTAGCCCCATTGTCCCTAAAAAAAAATCAGTTTTTAGTGGACTTCAATTGGCTCGGGAATTAGGCGTGCTGAATGCATTTCGGATAAGCCTGTGAATACTTCTCGCAGAAATACCGGTACAATAAACCTGAATGTCTTCATGGTGCCAATACATTTTTGAATCACGTCTCTTTCAACGGAAGTAATCTTCCGAACAGACCCTCCATTGATATGCTTGGTGTAACCCTAAGTGACCAGCTCAGGTATGGGGGCTCCATCAAAGCCAGAGTAAAGTTAGCCTCCCAGAAACTGGGCGTACTGTACAGGGCCCGCAGATACTTTAATAGTACACAACTGCTAACCCTGTACAAATCACAAGTGCGCCCCACGGTTCAATTTGGAAGCCACCTCTGGTCTGGAGCTCCAAAATATCTGAAAAATACCCTCGATTCTATGCAGAAACGGGCGGCCCGTTTGATAGATTCTCCCATCTTAACAGACGGATTGCAATTACAATGGAATGGAATGGTATACCAATGGAAGATGCTCCGAGGAACTAGCGTCATTGATCCGTTCGGCACCGGTGCATAGTCGGGAAACACGCCAAACGCGTACCCAACATTTGTAAACGGTTGACATTTGTCACATGAGAACGGGCCGTTTCTTCGACTCGTTCTTGTGTTCAACAGCTCGGCTGTGGAATGATTTGCCGGCCTCTATGTTTCCTAATTCCTACAACATGGGTCTGTCTCTTCAAGACCAATATTCATTCGTTCCTCTCCTCAAAAAGTCCCTCCACACAGCATCCCAGACGACGTAGATCACGAGGGAAATTATTTTCCTCAGGGCCTCTTGTGTGGAGTTAATATAAAAAACATTAAAAAAAATCATTGACATTTAGCGATCAAGACCAACCTATGTAATAGTTATCCTTGCAATTAACATGTATTCGCATATTTAAATATGATTCACGTAAATTCATTGAAATCCTCTGGAATCAGTTTGTATTTTCTGTAGTACTTAACTGACAATCTATCACTAATAAAGAGTTTCTTACTTTCAGATAGCTGGAGTGCTGTTTCTCTGTTTAAACATTGAAACGCTTATTTACATATATCTAATGGAAAATATTGATAGAACCCTTGTTCATATACATATCGCGTCAAGATTGGCAATCGGTATCTATCCAATATTGCAGGGAACATTACTTTGGCTTGGAATTAAAAAGGTAAATATGTATACTTTTGAATGTTATAGAGCTTGGAAATAAAAAAAACCCTTAAAAATAATTAATTTATTATCAACAAACAAAAAATATTATCTTTCAGCCCAATCATGGATATGTTCCCCCACCCACTCTTCATTAATCCCTAGCAACGCCTCCACCCCTAACACAATCCTTAGTAATAATACATTGTTCCCACCCACTATTTTGTAATTGTCAAATCAGTATACATTATTATTTTTAATTTATAAACTAACGTTTAGACAAGATTTTTATGCATAGCACAAAGGGTAAAATTATCAGCCTGAAACACTCATCAACATTGAAAAATCTTCCGAGAAAAGATACTTGATTTAAGATTTTTCAATGTTGATGAGTGTTTCAGGCTGATAATTATTGCTTATAATAATTGTTACCCTTTGTGCTATGCATAAAAATCTTGTCTAAACGTTAGTTTATAAATTAAAAATAATAATTAATATTTGACAAGTTTAAGTATTTCCCCAATAAATGTAGTCATAATTTGTCTCGACGCCACCTAGCGAGGGATTTAACACTTACAATGTCTCTCTCGCAAAAATAAAGTTGGTTGTTTTCAGGTGGAAAAAATATAATAAGCAGTAATTGTTGAATGAAACACTAGTATATATTGAATTATTTGGCGGGTATTTGATAAGCCCCCATAGCTCAGTGGTCAAGAGCAGCTGACCGGCAATCAGAAGGACACGGGTTCATGTCCCGTTGGCGGCAAGTATCTTTTCTCGGAAGATTTTTCAATGTTTATGAGTGTTTCAGGCTGATAATTATTGCTTATAATAAATCAGTATACGTTTACCCTGAGGAAGGGACGGTCGTTCCGAAACCGGTCGGCTTTAAACAAATTTACAAGTGGTTCAAACAAAGTAACATTGTTTCATTTAAATGTAAATATTTTCTATCTGCATTAAATATAATAGTTATCTGTGCTGACAATGGAGGCCATCTTCTTACAGGCTAAGTAAGTCCCATTGTGCTATCTCCCATGTTTCCCCTTATTACATTGAGGGGAGCTTAATCTTATAATTAGGTTCGCAAGAGGTCTTTGAGTATTTGACAAAAGCTCCTGGTTCCACAATATGGTTTGCTGGTATCTGCACCTTCTTTCCATCAAGAAGTGACATTGTAACCAAAAAAAAATATTAAACGTATTTCTTCATTCTCTTCACTTTAGCTCTAGGGTGCTTTCCACAACCAACAGCAAGACGCGTCTCCTGGGGTGATAGTGTTACGTTATTCTTTATCCTACTGGCACCTTTTGTTTATTTCCATAAATGTTAAAAGTTGGTGATACCCCCTATAAATTAAGACCATGACTCAATAAACATTCGATTCCAACACCATATTCTGTATTTTTTTTTTATTAAAAAAATGATTTATAAATTAAAATAAGATAATGTGGGTGGTTTTTAGTCGAAGTATGATATAGATAAAAATGACCGAATTGGATATCGACACCTTGGCGCAGTGATAGCGCATTTGTCCGTAAGAGGTCCTGGGTTCGAGTCCCATAGGTCATCTTTTTTCTGATTTTTCTGTTTTTCATATTTTCGATTGAGTTTCACTTATATTGTCTTCATTTAATTAAATATTACTATTTGAGGTTTTACTCATAAAGTTAAAAATAAAAATACGAAATTAGTTTTGATTTGATGTTTCTATGTTTTATTTTTGATTCCAGAAAAGGGCTGTCTTCCTATTAATTTGGTTATATCTCGCCTTTATATGCGAGATGTTTATAACCGGTATTCTGGAACTTTACATTGCCGTTATGTACACGATATTTTCTGGTCACTTCTATTATGGAGCTGCCATCATCGTCTTTGGCGGAATTCACATAGGTAAACTCTTTTTTTTCCTTTCTCTCGCTTCTTTTTTCATTTTTTTACATTCCTATTTTCTATATTTTTCCAATGTTTCATTACAATTATTTTTTTACACGCTTTCCAAAAAACACGGTCCATGTATATGTTCTTATTAGAATTCCAATACACGTTATACTGCATTTCTTCAACACTCTTTTTACACAATATTCTTAATAAATATCTTTTAAAAAAATCATTTGTAAGAAACATAGAAATACCTCAAAAGTAAAAATTGAATTAGGTAAGTGTTCAAAAAATTTCTTATTTTCGTTTTTTGCGATTTATAGTACATATCTTCCGTTGTACCGTACAATAATGAGGAGGAATAAGAACAAGATGTCAGGTAATTGGTGTGAAAACGTTGATTTTTGAAAGTTTTAATATTTCTTAAATTGTCTTTACTGCTGAAAAATGCCCATAAAAATCTATTACTCCATTTTATTCGATTCAGCCAAAAACGTACCCTATGCACGATCAACTCTTTTTGTTTTGTAATATTATAAGCTTTTTTTCAGGAATTTCGTTTTTCTTCATAGTGATCGTCTCAACCTGCCGTAAAAACATCCTCCGCAGGAATGCACAGTTTGATTACGGAGCGGTTTATACTCCAGATGCAGTGGAAATCTTAACCCCCAAACCACGAACAGGACTCAATGCTACGAATCCACAATTTGACTACGTGACTCTGGACTCACCAGAAGTTAAACAAGAAGTCGTAGTTGTAACATGAGAAAGATATCCCATCGCGCTTTTTTAAATGTTTTTTTGTATATGTTTATGGAAATTACTAACCGTCACTGGTAACTATAAATCAAGTTGACTGTATATGCATAGACTTAAGTAAAAAGTTTTTATAAAGTGCCACACTCCATTCTGATGTTGAAACTAGAAAATTGGAATTACGGGAATCTTCTTAAATGGAATCTTCTTAAAAACAGTAAACTTGCAGTTAAAGTAAAATTTCCCTATCATATCACTTTATTGCCACTAGTGGTGTCCCACAAGGATCACACCTTGGCCCAATTTTACTTAATATATTGATTAATGACGTTGTTGCTATATTTCACGATGTTAATCACAGTTTTCTTTATGCTATTGACATAAAGATTTATAAAATTATACTTACTATAAGCGACTAAGGTTGTATACGGGATAATCTAAAAAAGCTATCAACTGGTCTACCGTGAATAAATTGCAACTCAATTTAAATAAATGTCAAATCATTAGATTTTATAAAACCAAAACATTGATTTCATTTCATGTTCCTAATAGAGTCACACGAACTAAAAATGTTTTTCTCTGCAACAATAATGTCAATACCAATTCGTGTACGATCTCCGTTATACCACGCGTACACAGCTAGGTAACCAATAAGCAGAAGTGGTAGATATTGTTGATTGCATCGAAAAAACTTTCAAAAAAGTACATCACATATTTTTGAAAACAGCTTTAGTTTAAATTTCGTTTCCAATGGCCTTATTGTAAATTTCAATTAATATTAATTATATTATAATGTTTACACTGTATCTTGTAATCCATTTTTATAAAAAAATAATGTTTTATTCTGTATTTAAAGGTTTTTGTACCGTAAATAAATAAATAAATTTCTTAACGACAAGCGAACCATTTAAATGGCGTTAATTTCCAAATTTAAGTAAATAATACCAGTCGATTGTCTACATATATATATAAAATCTATTGATGTTCGTTTGTCTCGCTAAAACTCGAGAACGGCTGGGCCGATTTAGCTGATTTTGGTTTTGAAATGTTTGTCGTAATCCAGGGAAGGTTTAAACGGTGAGAAAATATGGAAATATATATAAAAGATAGTAAAAATAACAATTTCATTTTCCCATACAAACTGTTCTACCTACTTTCCTGTCAATCATTTGACGTTCGTCCCTTCGGTACGGTAGATTCGGGTCCACTCGAATTGAAGCACGTATTAGATTAAGGGTTTTGAATCGACAACATATATCCACATTACTCGGTTTATCGCGTATTTAAAATTTAATATTTTTATGGTTTTCATTATTGGTTCGTTCAGAATAACAAAATTGCAAACGTCGGAAGAAAAACGAACAAATTTTTGCTTTGGAAATGATGTTTTTTTTAAATTATTCAATTCACCCTAAAAAGAGTGCTTAGTTGGCGTCGTAGTTAATATATAATCGCCAAAATGTATGTATGCGCATAACTTCCGAACGGCTGCACCAAATTGGATAAATTTTTTTTGTTCATTATTTTGTATAAAACTACTGTTGAGCTCTGGCATTATGAAATTTGTATAAAAAATTATAATAGGTGGCACGCGAGCAGTAGGAAAACTGAATGTACTGGGAATGAATGTGTGGAATGCGAGAGGTGGGAGGGGAAGGGGGAGGGAAGGAAGGGGCGAGGGTGTAGGAGTACGGGGGAAAGTGGAGGGGGCGGGTTAGGGTTAGGAAGGTGGAGAGGGGGAGGGGAATGGAGAGAGGGGGGAGTGGAGTGGGGAGAGGGAATGTGGAGGAGGCGGAGTGGGAATCACCCTAATACCATGCGAGCGAAGCCGCGGGAAAAAGCTAGCGTTTTATGGGCAATCAAGATGCGGAAGTTGAAAGGCGTTGTGCTCATAATCCAACAGTGAAACGAACCATTGTCCAAGAACTGCAAACGTTTCTTCATCAAAACAATGATTTAGTAAAAATGTTCAAAATGGCATTAGATCATATGCCGTCGGACAGCCATAATATTAAACGAAACACGGATCTATGTGTGTTTGTTACTCTTTCACGCAAAAACTATTGAATGGATTTTAATGAAACTTTAAATAAAAAAATAATTAATTTTAAATAATAATTTAATAAACTTTACAATAAGGTCATAAATCAGAATAACATATTCGAGCTCTGGCATCATGAAGTGGCACGCGAGCTGTTTTAAAACTGAATGTATCGGGAATGAATGTATGTATGTAAGGAGGGGGGTGGGGAACCCGGGAGGGTAAGGAAAACCGGAGGGGGGACAAGAACTCGGGAGGGGGATTCGCAAGAGGGGGGAGGCGAATACGGGAGGAGGGAGGGAAACTCGGGAGGGGGGTTCGCGGGACGGGGGAAGGGGGGAGTAGAGTGAGAAGAGGAAAGGTGGAAGAGGAGGAGTGGGAACGCGAGAAGGGAAGGGGACGCGGGGGAGGAAGGGGAGGAGGAAGGTGAACGGGACGAATGGGAAAGGACGCGCAGGAAGTAAAAATTTCTTTATTAAATTGCAAAGCAACGCATGCCGGGTACCAGCTACCATTTAAATTGCGTCAATTTCCAAATTTAAGTAAATAGTACCAGTAGACTGTACGAAATAACAACGGAAAAAAATCCAAAAAATTTGGCTTTAGGATTAGGGTGCAGCTGATCTCGATACTTATAAAATTCGATAAAAAAGGCACATTTTCGGCACCGGTTTATTTTAATATCTAAAGTAATGTCCAACAACTGACATTGGTCCAACTGGACAAAGTCAAATAGAAAATTAATTAAAATGTCCAAAAAACATATTGTTGACGGAACACTGCGTGAGATTGGAATAACTTGGATGCCTTTCCCTGCTAAAATTGTCGCATATCCCCACTATCCCCAGGTAAATGCGACCAATTTCAATATTATAAATCGATGAGGCGAGTTGCTAAATCCGCTCCTGCATTTTATATCAGATAATATCAATAATAACATTTGTTAGTCCGGTGACTAGGGTTGCCAATTCGTGGGAAATTTCTAACATTTTTCTAGAATTGGGTTTTTTACGGGGAGACCCTTGGGGAAAGTTGCGGAGATTCGGGGCATGTCTTTATTATCCAACCATTTTGAAGAAATATTTATAATAATGATGAGAATGTACTGTGATTTCGTTAATAATAATGATGAGAATGTACTATGATTTCTTTAGCAGCAAATTTTCAAACATTTTCTATTTTTAAAACCTAAACGAAGAAAAAAATCCGAAAATGAGTAATTAATAAAAAATAAAAGCTACATATTTTTAATGAATTTTGTTTCATTTTGGAGTTAAAGAAACTTGTGGGGAATTTGAACATCTTTTGTGGGTGTTATAGAACACTTGCCTTGGCAACCCTGCCGGCAACATCTTTCCTGGCAATTCCCGATTAAAATGAAGCTATGTACACGATAGCGCCGTTTACACGCACACTTCGGAGCGAGCGAGTCCCGCGCCACTTCAGTCCGCCGCGCAGAAAAGTAAAGACCGATACAGCGCAGTTCACTGTTAGACTTTTCTGCGCGGCGGCCTGAAGTGGCGCGGGACTCGGTCGCTCCGAAGTGTGCGCGTAAACGGTGCTATTGCACATGCACAGACAGTTGACCTCAGAACATAACTGTGTCACCATCAAATCCTTTCATTGCAACTATTATCACGGTTATGGAAATTCCTTAAAGAGTTTTGTTATGTGTTTTTGCTAATATTCATAGAAATGAGTTGATAAACACTTTATTCTGCGCACGTTTTAAAGATACATCATTGTGCCTTCGACTGTGATCCGATGTACGTATTTCGTGTATCTATCCTGTATTATTTTCGTGTTTTTACGTTTGAAACGTTTATTTCTGTTACTAGGTGGGTTTTTTGTTACGAGGGCTTCAAAAGGGCTTTCTTTATGCAAATCACAAAGAGAGGGATTAAAAGATCTAACTGAAGGTAAACGATTTTTATTTTCCAGGGCATTTTAATCAACCCATTTAAACTATTGCGTAAAGTGGTAACGAGTTGTTGAATTTTACGTCATGAATATTTATTTATTAATTGTTTTTGTGTTTAATTCGCAGAACTCCATTTAATTTAAATTGTATTTAATAATGTTATTATCAAGTTCTGCAAGTACTTTAGTTTTACTTTTGTTACAGCTGTAACAAAAATAAAAAATTAAAAAAAATACTTGCAGAACTGATAATAACATTATTAAATTAAATTGTGAAAAATAAATATTTATGTTGGTTTTTCAAAATTATATGTCGTAAAATAATTTAAGGTAATTTGCCTAGTTGTCCTATTATTTGTCCTAGTTGTCCTCGCTAGTCCGAGCGATACGATATCTAGACATTGTCACTAGTTGTCGTATCGCTCCTCCGAAACCAATGACATTTTGAATTCCCTCAATTTTGTATATTTATTTTTCTAAGCCACGTGAATCAGTATACAGTATACAATGAATTTTCCCAGAGCGATTCTGAGGGTGCCTTCATCTCGCTATAAATAACAAGAATCAAAGGTTATCGCTCTCAATACTTCTGAGTTAGGTAGTAAAAAAAACAATTATAGTAAAAATAGTCTGTGGTCTGTTACATTTGACTTCATCTGAATTTTATATGATTAATAATTGTTGTTATTAGGGCCAATTCTTTCACAGAATTTGAACAATTAAATTTCAAAGTTAATTTCAATTTCTTGAAATGTTCTATTCAATTTCTCTTATTATTTCAGTTCTGCAAAACAACTGGCCCATACTGATATAATCTAACTTTCACAGAACTTGAAGTTTAACATTGAAATTTGATGAATTTTTCAAATTCTGTAAAATAACTGACAAACGCAGTCTATTGCTTCGTTCCTTTCCCGTAATTCGTAGTTCTCCGTTTCTTCTAATGAAGCTTTTGTTTCAAGTGAAAATACATAACAGGTGTTGCAAAATTTGAGCGAAATCATAAGGATAAACTATTCCGAGTTTGCTAAGCATTTTATTGAGACGGTCCATATCTTCAACAAAGAAAAAACCAAGTTTAAACATTCTAATATAAAAAAAAAAAATTGTGCGCTTTAGAAATCTTAGAAATAAACAACAGCGAAAAATCAAAATATAATTTAGTTAACAAAATAATAGCACCCTGTAAACCGCCTTTATTTCCAATGTTCCCATGTAATGTTGACTCCTCCCATCGTTCTTCCTCTCCTCCAATCACCCCTCCCACTGCTCCCACCTACTTAAATCTAATCATTTCTGTACCTGTACAGAATTTTTAAGTTAGTTTTAAGTTTGCTAGTGAATGACACGGATATGTCGAAACCGGTAGCAGAATTTTTTTAAATTTACATAAGTAACAAAAGTACAACTCTTCAAAACAATTTTTTGTACGGTTTTTACAACTTGTCTCAGATGTGTATAAATATTTATTTTTGATTAAAAAATTAAACAGTTGGGGCTTCTTTGGAAATGATAGCTCTTTCAACTTGTCGGTATTCACTGACAATAATTTTGTTTAATAGTCTCTCGTCGAATATAATAGATGCAATCATGTCTGATTACGTCTAAAAGGGATCGAAATGAAAATCTAGTCTTCTTCAAAGGAAACGATCTTCCCAACAGGCCTCACATTGATATTGCTTGGTGTAACTTACAAACAAAAACTTACGTCACCCCAAATAATCTGATCTGGCTGGCTGTTCAAAAGTTTTGTAATATGGTTGACTGAAAAGGAAAGAACAGACATTCGACATTTACTTTTCATATAATTACTCACTAAATTGCACAATATTCAAATATGATAAAATATGAAGGGTACTGCTTGCTAGCAACATTTTTTTTATTTAATCATGTACCTACTGTATTTACATTTTCTTATCTCTATGTCTTATATTACCTGTGCAACCTTTTTATGGAAGTTTATCAAATAATAAAAAAAACATGTAAATATTTAATATAACAACAATACGTATGTGCGTATATGTGTACATATACGCATATAGTTTTATCTTTTTATATAAATATACGACGGTTTTGTCTGGTTATTCCCTCTTAAGGAAGATCGGAGCAGCAGAGAAGCATTTCAGTTTTTCATTATCATTTTAAAAATAAATTGTTCGGTTTTTGTCGTGCTGTAATCATCTTCTGATCTTCGATTTTATTTTTAGTATTAAGTTGCTGCAATTTCAAACATACAAAATGATGGGATTACCCGACGTGAGATCCTGCTGCGGATGCTGTTCTGTGGAAGTAGGCGCTAAAATTATCGCTTGGATTCAACTGGTAAAAATTGCAGCAGTAAATCTATCTGTACATTGTGCTAAATGCAGGCACACCCACCGCCCCCCTATGAATTGCGGTGTCAAGCCTCGTCCCTGGAGATACAATATACATTACGAAAGCAACATAAATCGCAATCAAAATAATGCAAATGGCCAAGCAGAAAAAAATGTAATTAAACAAACGGTAATGCACGTTTTCGTCCCGCGACAAAATATCCCTGACAAAATATCCTCCGACAAAATATCCTTCGACAAAATATCTACGAAATACTAAAACTTAACTTAACCTAACCTAACCTAATAAAAAAATGAGACAAACATAATACAGACATCCTGTAAAGACAATAAATTATTGTTCAAAAATAGTAAAATGGGACAAAAATAATACAGATAACAATAATTTATGTATGTTTTATTCTTGACCCATTTTTTGTTAGGTTAGGTTTTAGCAGATATTTTGATGGGGGGATGTTTTTGGAACAATCTACTAATAATGAGTTTCTTACTTTCAGATAGCTGGAGCGTTGTTTCTCTTGTACAACGTTGAATCGCTGGTTGTCATATATCTATTAGAACATATTGACAGAGTTCTTGTTTATATAAACATAACGTTAATTTTGACAATCGGAATCTATCCAATATTGCAGGGAACATTACTTTTACTTGGAATTAAAAAGGTATATATTCTATCTGCATTAAGTATAATAGATATGTGTATTTATGATGGAGACAAGCCCATTGTGCTCTCTTCCACGTCTCTCCTAACTTTTTTTCTCCACTTTTCTTCTATGTATACACCGATGAACAAATTCAAGTACTTAAAGACACAATAATACGATTGCATGTTCAAGAAGCAAGTATAAATAATATTATTAACGCAGATAACATGATTCTTCAAGAACTAATACTATAGCATATCAAATAGGTTAGGTTTTCAAATATAAAATCGCACTCATGCAAACACCATTAATATGATCGGAGGAAAATGGAAGTTAGTCGTAGCCTAAACCTTATCACAGAAGACCTGAAAGACACTGAGGAAATGAAAAGACCAAGAAGAGCGATATATGTTAGAGCAGGTATGCTGTCAAGATACAATTGTCAAAATAAAACTATTCAACGTATCTGCACATCGCACAGAACTGTGGATAGAGGGAACCCCTGCATCAAAATAGCATTATTTAAAAGTTGATTACAATAATGCTTATCGCCAACTATTCCGCGTACCGACATACTGCAGCGCCAAGGAAATATTCCAAAAGGAACGTCACACGCTTTAAGTGTCGTTCAGACATCGAATATAACCGCGAGCAGGTATCTGTTGAACCGCGAGCGCTTATGTTTCGTGCCGTTCACACGACGCAGATCAAATATTTCTTCCTGTGGTAGGAGAGGGGGTCAGATGAATTAGCGAGCGGCCACGGAGTGCGCATTTTTTTACTGAATCTATCAACTTGACATCTGATATCCACCGGTCTAGGCAGCTCCGTAATTAAAATGACCCCCTCTCCTGTTTTCGTCGGAGTGGGGGGCGCTTAACTGTTGGCATATCGCCTCAAGAGCGGTTATGGCGTAAGATGTGCATTGTCTATGGTTGATGTGCGCATAAAGCACTTAGGTGTGAACGGTCTAAAGAGATTGTATGGAGAGCGATATTTGGCGTGCTATGATCTTTTATATTTATATGCTCAATCTGAACAGGCCTTTAAGCACTTCTCCGCCATTGCAAGGTAGCTTAAGCTAATGGCTATGGCTCAGACTATGCCAGTCGACCATCATCACTACCATATGCCTGCCTGGATGGAGTCCCCACTGATAGCCCTCTAGAGACGACCCCTATAAACGACTATTTGTATTTATTATAAAACTCATATTTTTCACTTCTTTCCATTTCTATTCTATTCTATTTACGTATGTAATGTTATTTAGTCCACTTTTGTACTTTTTCTAAATTTGGAATGTACGCATACGTTCTGAAATAAACGAGTTTTATTACGTGTAGGGGAGCAATACTTGAGGGGAGGGTAGCAATTATAGCAATCTGATAATCAGGTTCACTAGAGGTCTTTGAGTATTTGGCCTCCTGCCCCCCTAGCATGGTCGATCGACATAGGTTTTATCGAAAATGTCGGTAACTTGAAATCGCTCCCCAACACGACTGCAGGACGCTAACGAAGAAATAACAGTTTACGTCAAATAAATTGGGAACCCTTAGTCGATGTGAACTGTTGTTTGTTCGTTAGCGGCCTGCAGTCGTGCTTGGGAGCGATGTCAAGTTACCGACATTTTCGATAAAACCTATATCGACCGACCATGCTAGAACCCCTGGTCCTACAACATGGTTCGCCAGGTATCTATCAAGAAGGGACATTGTAACCATAAAAATGAGACGTCTTTCTTTCCAATCCCTACAGCAGAACCTATCTCCTGAGGTTATAGTGTCATTTTATTATTTGTCCTACTTCTATCTTTTGTGCGTTTCCATCCATAATTAAAGATTGCTGGTACCCCCTGTAAAATAAGACCTGGCTCAATAAACGTTCGATTCCTACAGCATTATCAGATTTTTACAAATTATCGTCTGTGTGTTTGTGTTGATTGTTCAGTATGATGATCCTGTAAAACATGGCTACGCAACTGTATTAAATTAAATTAAGTGGCGAGAGAAGGTAAAGTTCATTAGATGGTGAAATAATGTTCAGGTACCACGAGCGACGTGTTTTAAGCCGTTGATTCCAAAAGTGACAATTTATTTATTTAGTGTTGAATTGATGTTGTTTCTACGTTTTATTTTTGATTTCAGAAAAGGGCTAGTTTCCTCTTAGTTTGGTTAATTCTCGCCTTTATTTTTGAGATGTTTCTAGCAACTAGTCTCCAGCTTTACCTGGCCGTTGCATTCACGATAATTGCTGGTCACTTCTATAACGCAGCTGCCATAATCTCCCTGAGTGGAATTCAAAAGGGTAAAATCTTTCTCTTTTCTTCTCTCACTTTATTTTTCCGTTTCCTATTTTCTATGTTTCTGCAATGTTTTACAACAATTATTCTGTTTTGCACGGTTTCCGATAACACGATCCATATATCCATTCTTATTAGAATTCTCCCATTTTGCAAAGCGAATTGTATTGTATTTCTTTAATAATTATTTTAAGAACATTATTCTTCTCGGAATTGTTTAAGAAAGAATTTTTCTTTTGGTTTTTTGCTATTTATTGTACAAAACTTTTCGTTAAATACATTTCGTAATGCTCTTCAGAATTATGTCATTAACGTGGGGGACCGTGCAGGACCGATAAAGGCATTTGAATTCGAAGTGTTACAAATCTAAAAGTAAGTCATCCCGGATAGGAACTTTTATGCTTCATAACGATAATATCATTTTCGATTTTTTACGATAAAATTATTAACGAATAAGTTCATAATTAATGTGCGCGCTTCATGAAATGGAGCATTTAAATTTGTTAGCTTATTTTTATAACTACTTACTTCAATTCGAAAGAAACGCGAAATGTATATAGGAATAATATGATTAAAGACATTCGACATTCTAGTATCTGTCTTTTTCATTTTGGTATAAGACGTGCGAGAATGAAGATTTTTATGAAGGGATTTTAGGCCGATCGTCGACAACGTGCATATGTCTCTGTGACTAGTATACAAATCTTTGACTTTATTAATACTTACCTACCAATTTTATTTTATATATAACTAGTTGATCCGACGAACATCGTACCGCCTCAGAATCAATAACTGTTGAATGAAATTTAGTTTTTTAAGTTAAAAATTATACAAAGAAGCAATTATCGATGCGCAACTGTCCGTGTTTTGTTTTTGTCAGTATCAGAGATGACGTTGTGTACGGATTTATATTTATTGTGATTTTCTTACTTTCCACTTACTTACCGGAATTCGAGAGGCGCGTACGGGTGCCGACGCCTCGGGAACCATTTATTGGATAACCAACACCACTGCCATAGGTCACCCCAAGTGGTTTGCTACGTTTGGTGATTTAGCAGGGGTGCCCGGGTTCATAAGGTGACGTTTTCCAGGTCTTGGCAGTGTATGCGTTTGTCCACCTGCTGCGTGGCGGGCCGTATCGAGGGACTGGTTGAGGGAGGCCTTTTGACCTTTCCAGCCGGGCTCTCTCGGCCCATTGCCTTGCACCGCAGTTGGAGGGAAGGATTCATACGTCCGTCACTCCCGGACACACTGACCCCCAGATTCCTACCCACCCCTCGTACCTTTTTCCTTTGAAGAACTTTCTTTCCTCCCCTTCCCCAAAAAGACCCTCCACACAGCATCCCCTAAGATATCACAGATCCTGAGAGAAATTATTTTCCTGGGGGCCTCCTGTGTGGAGTTTATATTTGTAAAAAAAATGCGTTTCATTTCAGAGATTTATTATAATTATTGTATTTTTCATTTGACATACGTTCACCGTTTGTCTCATTTTCGACTGTTGACATTTAGTGTGTAAGAAAAAGAGTCAGCATTATATGTTTAAAAACAAAAGCAAAACAATCAGCGCATTGACATTTGACCTTTTTGAATTATTGGATTCAAGCAAACTTCAATATTATACCTAACACAATATTGCTGCAGCTCTTTCAAAAAATGAAAATTCGTTCCATACAAAATGCATGAGGAAATGAATTTTCTTCATAACTTTCTTTTTCGTGAATTATTGCGATGTTTTAATAGTTATTCTGTTATCCGGGGCGGAGACAAATCCAACAAATCAAAGATCATCAAAATCGATCCAGCCGTTCTCGAGTTATAAATAGTGTAACTAACCCGACTTTGTTTTATATATTAAGATATCTTTCAGCCAAAAACGTACCCCCATAAAATATCAACACTTTTTATATTGTAATCATGACATTTTTTTTTCAGGAATATCGTTTTTCTTCATAGTGATCGTCTCAACCTATCGTAAAGACATCCTCCGCAGGAATGCATTGTTTGATTATGGGGTACTTTATACCCCAGACGCAGTGGAAATCTTAACCCCTAAACCACGTACAGGACTCAATTCTACGAATTCACAATTTGACTACGTGACTCTGGACTCACCAGAAGATAAACACGAAGTTGAAGTTGTAACGTGACAAAAATATCCTACTACTTTTTAAATGTATTTTTTAATGTTTATAGGAATAAATTTCATAATGTCAAGCGAACCATTTAAATAATGCTAATTTCCAAATTTAAGTTAATTATACCAGTCGATTGTATGAAAAAAGAGGGGACAAATTTCCCAAAACATTCTGGGTGCGGCTTTTTTTAATGCACTCTGGGCTCTTTTAGATTGTCTAGTACTCCAGAAAACAAAAATAATGGGGTGTGGTAATACTGCCACATACGGCTGCTTGTCTGCGGGTTGTACCTTTTTACAGATTGCCTTAAGGCTCCGCAACCGGGCTCGAAAATAAGAAGATGGAGAGATACGAAATTACGAATGTTAGAGGAGAGCGCTAACATTTACAGCAACAAAATCGATGCGAAAATTGCGAAAATGTTTAATGAAACACGACTCGTTTAAAATAGAGCAAAACTCTCGCGGGCATTATCTTAAACAGCATTTAAAGAAACACTGTGAATTTTTTCTTACACATAACTTGTAAAATAACTGAAACAAACGTGTTTATAATAATTTTTGGAGCATACTTTGCGATTTTTTTCTATCGAGGGAATTTTATATAATTTGCATTTCGGCGCGGGCAAAGTCTAGATATTATCTTCAAGAATAACATATATTTTTTTAAGAGCTTTAAAACTTACCGTGTTTAAGGGAAATATGTAATTAATCGGTAGATATCCGGGTTGCGGGCCCTTAATTCACAAGTATTAGGTATACATAATACATAGTAAAGTGTATATAATATATATAAAGTATCCATATAACATACCCACATTATAAGTCTGATCAAGATGTCAATTTAAACTGATCAAACCATAAATGCCAATATTATATGCAACATACTAAGTTTTCCATGTTTGGCAAATTTTACTATCTTGAAAAATATATGTATTTTAGGTACTTTAACAATCACGCATTAGCGGAATCATTTACAGGCTAAGGACTAAACGATGCAGTTTTTATTTTATTTATTTATTTAACTATATTTCATTTTGTTTACATTAGGTTTTACGATGCTTGTCTCACTAAGATATACCTGTGTCGAGACAGGCGTAGAAGTACATAAATTAGGGTTGCCAACCGTCCTGTTTTCCCAGGACATATCTTGCTTTTTAGGGTGTCCTGGGCTGTCCTGGATAGTTTTTAAGCATCGTCTTGAGTTTTTAAAGAGTCCTGTTAAGGATCTATGTTTTAAAATTCGCGCGCAAATGTCCCTTAACATTTGTGGAGTTGAAAAATACAATGAAAATAAAGAATAAAATAATAAAAGACTAAATAAATAAATAATAAAAATAATAGTTTGGTAATTAAACATAACTTGATTGACTGCCGTAATATAGTACCATATTATGAATGTGAACAAAATTCATTTTTAGAAAATGAATTTTATAAAATATATTATGATAAAACTATACTAACAGACAGAACAATTAGTCATAATAGATAGACCTGATATAGTTTTACATGACAAAATTTTAAAAAATAACTTATATCATTGATGTAGCTATTCCAAATTCCTGTAATGTTCAAAAATCTGTTTCTGAAAAAATAAGAAAATATGCAGATTTAGGAAATGAGATTAAAAGAATTTAGCATTCTCAGACTATAAAAATATTACCATTTGTCATTTCGGCTACTGGCATTATACCTAGGTCTCTTATTCAAAATTTAGGCATATTAGATTTGTCAAAGCATTTATATATAAAAATGCAAAAAGCAGTAATTTTAAATATATGTAGGATTACAAAAGATTTTTTAAATATTTATATTGAGGGATCAGTAGGATTTATAGGTCAAATTAGGAATTCCACACAGCCGAACCCTCTGATATGAAAATATGTGGAGTCGGTGAATTATTTTCCCACTTGGTCTCTGGTAGGTTGACATGTTGTTCTTGTATTGTTTTGTTTTTATAATACTTATATAGTGCAATTGCATAGCGTGGTTTGACTAGATGATCATTTGTGGAATTGTGTGAAAGGGTTTAGTTTTTCCTGTAGGGAAAATTTAACCCGGACATTTAAATCTGGTGCGTAAAATAATAAATAATAAAACAATTAAATAAGACCTAATAATTTATCCTATTACATTACTTACTTAGACTTGATTATTTTAATGATTAAAAACGTCATTCCTCAATTTGATTCGCTAATTTAGTAACTAAATGTCAGTTGGACACTTTAATAAAAAATGTGATTTCTATTAGTTGTTTTATTGACCCTGTTTTCAGTGCAATATAACCATAACAATTAGGAACTGCTCTTATACATATATAGTCCTGGCTTTAAACCGAAATGTCCTGCTATTTCTACCTTCAAATCGTGGATTTCAAAGTTTGGAGATGGCAACCCTAACATAAATAAACATCTTAGTTACAAGAATATTTAAGGTTAAATAGATATTAATTTGAACACCATGAAATGAGAAAGCTGATTGAAAGTGTGGTGAAATCCCATAAAGAGAGTTATCTTATAAACGTTGCAAAAGACGAAGTAAAGTAGTAAATCCGGTCTAATCTATTTGTGGAGTGAGATTATACAGATTATATTATTATTTTCATTTGTTTTATATGGATAATGACTTATGTAAATTGATATTTCTGTCTATATGTAATTTATTTTACAGATGTGTATAGTAGTGTGAAGGCCAATACTTGCAATCCATTTCTTTATATCTTATTTGAATTTAGTCGTTGATTCAGTTTGTCTAATCGTAGCTGGTAGTGTATTGTGTATTTTGAAAGCTATTTGAAATATATTTAAAGTGTCTTTGTCCAAAAGTGGTTTTAGAAAAAGGAGTTTGGGGAAGTTCTTTGTTTTTGGCTCGGGTATTGTGAATCTTTAGTGTTGCTTTGTATAGTGTTTTATTGTTTTTGTGTAAATTAACTAAGATGGATCTTGCGTAGAGCTGTTTTGCGTCCATAACGTTGTAACATTCAAAACGTAGGTAACTACAAAAAATTGGACTTCGTTTCCTAAAATTGATGTCATGAAAATACAAAGAAAATAAAGAAAAATGCGTTACATAATGAAGTTTTCATTCTGTAACGTGCTCGTAACTCCTGCATAGCAGACTGGAGCATCAGTGAGAGTTATTATTAGTTACTAAGACAATATCGTTTTCTAAGATGTCAACACGTCCAGGAATTCAAATTAATGTTTTTCTTTATAGACCTTTGATTAGTTTTAGAAGCTTTCAGAACTTAAATAAAACACAGCTGTGGGCTAAAGAGCTGGACTATTTAAAGGCTATCAGAACTCAGATTTAACTCATTTATGGGCTAGAGAGCAGTCAGAAAGGAGAAGGAAATGTTCCGCGTATGATGTGTTTTGTGATGTTCATTTATTTCAAAACTCTTAGCTGAAAATTTTGCAAAGGAGTTTGAAATTTAATGGAATATTTTAATATCTGCAGTAGTAATACGCTAACGTCTGCCATACACACTAGCCCCATGTACTATATGCAGAATTGCTACCATCTACAATTTTTAAAGAAAACTGTCCAATTTTCAAGTATTTTAGTAGGTGCACGTTCTGTGAAGGCGTGACTTTCTTCTTCCACATAATTATGTTCCAAATTTTTGAAAATTAATAATGAGGAACTCAACCAAAACCCACTCAAGCTAGGCTAGGATTCTGAATCATATCGGTTATCTTAAAATTGTAAAGTTCTCGATATTGGTCCAATTTGACAAAGTGTGGAGGTCGAACAAGGACACCGTTCTGCAGTCTCACGGCGATCCTATTGGTCTCCTATAAACCAATGGGATTCAAGTCTTATCTCGAGCAACTCTCGAGCGCTGCAGGAAATATCATCCAAACATTCTACCTTAGGCTCCCGGTCAATACACAACCTTATAAATCGTGCTTATTCGCTCTCCACATTATCATTGTTCATATTTAAATATTTAATTACGGTGGTTATGTTTTGTTTATAATTTGTAAAATAAACTTGTAAATATTCTAACTACATTCTATTTATTTGATTTACCCCATATCACATACTAGATACACGTAGTAAACCCCATAAAAGCCCAAATGAACGGTCCAAATGGACAAATAAAGTATAAATGTACAAAGGCAAAATCGATAAATTGTCCAAAAACATTTGGTTGACGGAACAGTGAGGTAGATAGTTACTCAGAAAGGGGGATGCCACTAAAATTTATTTTATAAATTGATGAGTCAGGTTGTTAAATTCGCTCCTGCATTGATATCAGATAAATCATAACATAACAATAATAATTAATAATAGTTGTTAGTCCGGCAACGCGGCGATATCGTTCCTGGCAATTCCCGATTGAAATGACTCTGCACTGTACAGACAGTCGAACTCGGAACATAACAACTGCGTTACTATCACATAATTTCAATACAAATATTATCACAGTTATGGAAATTCCTTGTTCGCAAAGTACACGGTTTTGTTGTTGTGATTTAACTAATATTCGAAGAAATGAGTTGATAAACATTTTTATTATGTTTTTGCTTTAATGATAAATGATTGTGCATTCGACTGTGATCCGATGTACGTACTTCGAGTTTCTATCATTTATCATTGAAGCGTTTATTTCCCGTGGAGTTTTTGTTACTAGTGAATAATTGTGTAAAGTACAAAGAGAGCACTGGAAACCTAACCCTAACTGAAGGTAAAGGAATATTATCTTCTGGGGCATTTTAATCAACCAAAGTAAACAACTGCGAAAAGTGGTGATGGGTTGTTGAATTTTACGTTATGTTTTCCAAAATACGTTTGTTTTCCAAAATAGCTGCAAAGTAAATAATTTGCCATAAATAAATTTATGATATTTTACCCAAGTAAAACATGTCTTATAAAAGGTATCCATTGATCTAAGGTAATTTGTCTAGATATGGTATCGCTTGTCCAAAACTAACTTCATTTTTACTTTCCCCAATATCGTAGTACATTTATTTTTGTAAGCAAGGAAAATCAGTTTCCAGTATACGATTACAGTGGTCTTCTTTTCCATGCTGATTATGAAGATATCTTCAACTCGGTGTAAACAACAAAAACCAAAGGTTATCAGTGTCGACATTTCTTAATGAGAAGAAATATTCTGTGGTCTGATAAGTTTTAAGATTTTCACGGCCAAAAGCATTTTCGTTATTTGTTTTTGGGGTGTTATGCCGTGTTGCGCTATCTACCGGATCTGCCCTGATGATGGACACTGCAACGATGTCCGAAACGTTGGCTAAAGAAGGAGGTAGCGCAACACGGCATAACACCCCAAAAACAAATAACGAAAATTCTGTGGTCTGTTTATATTTACTTTGTCTGAATTGTGTATGGTTAATTGTTCTTAGTAAAAATACAAATACCAGAAAAAAAGTTTCGTATTGCAGGTAAATAGGTTTTCACGGCCAAAGGTATTTTCGTTTTTTTGTTTTTGGGGTGTTATGCCGTGTTGCGCTACTTCCTTCTCTAGCCAACGTTTCGGAGAGCATTGCAGTGTCCATCATCGGGGCAGTATTATTGGATTTTTTTAATTCTCTCGACTTGAGACCCGGTTAAGTATTGGTCTAAGAAACCTTAAGATTATTAAATAGAAAGGTGGGAAAGTACCTAACTATTCCGATCTCTTGTCTTTTATTTTGTCCTTTTTGTGTTTGTTTTTATTTTCTTTATTCGTAAAATAAATTTTGAATGCATTTTTTACAGGTTTTTCGACAACCACACTAGGCACAATGCTTGTATTATGATAGTCGAATATGATCGTGTCTTAGTATCTAGTTGCTGAAACTTCTAAAACACAAGATGATGGGATTACCTGATGTGAGATCCTGCTGCGGGTGCTTTTCTATTGAAGTAGGAGCTAAAATCATCGCTTGCGTTCAACTGGTAATGACCATCTAATTATATTTTAGATCGACAAATTTAATGGAAACGCGTGACAATGAAAAAAATGAAATCTTAATGAGTAATATTTTCTGAGAATCTAAGAGAGGCCATAATCGAACAATAGATGCAAATTATTATTTTTTTAAATTTTATTGAAATTATTTATTAAAGTTACAATTTTACAACATAATATAACAACAATATTTCAATCACTCTCCTAACAAAGCAGCTGCTTGTGTTTAGGAGAGGATGGGTAGGATGGATAAATGGTGGACGACTATGTCCTTTCATGCACTGCTAATTTGAAAGACACCGAATTATTAACTATCTTCCTTTTTAGACCCTTGCAACCAATTTATTTGAGCAAGAAGCAGACTGGTGTAAAACATGGGATCCTGTCAGTAGTTACATAATACTCGTACGTTAATGTTCGAGTACTTAGCAAATTTCAAGTAGCATAGTTTTAAGTATTTTTGTAGAAAGAAATCACTTTGTAGGAGCCTATTAATACTTAAAATGTTTGTCGTTTATCGGTTTCGGTATAGTATGCCATAAGCCCATAACCAGCAAGTGAGTTGATAAATTCTTAAACTTTGCTGGGATGACCCGAATAGACCATTAAACTTAACTATTTATTTGCTAGTTCGGAAGCTGATCACGTGCCTTGAGCGGCCCGTTTGCGTATTTACGAATGAACACACGAGGGGCGATTCCGGTTGTGCTGTCATCCGAAAGAACCAGAATCGCAGTTAACGAAAAGGTCATTAATATTAAGGATACGGACAATTCTGATGTCATCCGAGAGAATGGGAATCGCAGTTAACGAAAATTTCGTTAATAATTTTAAGGTTAAGGACAATTCCTTATCCAAGTGGAATTGGAATCGCCTATCTGGAATCCGTTATTATTTTCTATGGTTCTTTGGGATATAACTATTAAAAATCGACCACTAATTAATTGTGAGTTTGTTGCTTTCAGATCACTGGTGGACTGTTTTTTGCTTACTGCATTAAATCTGTTATTGAGACCTTACTTTCGGAAAATATTTATAGATACTATATCCAAACACACACAACGGTAAATTTGGCATTATGTTTGTATCCAATAATGCAAGGAACACTACTTTTTATTGGAATTATAAAGGTACATAATATTTTCCAACTATTATTATTATTAGTCCAGTTCTTCAGCTGTTTTTGAGAATTCATAACGAAATTAGTGACCAATTGTGGAGTTGATGTTAAGTACTCGTATATTTAGTGTTAATTTCAAGCGACCTCCCAAGTAAGTATGGTCCTGTTTTCGTTAAATTTTAGGCAGCATCGCGTTCATTGGTCAAAATATTGTACACATATTTTCGTATCGCTGATCAATGAATCGATGTATGCAATTTTTAGCCATAAGTTGTTTATAATTGTTTGCCTAGCTTGTAGTTTTTAGATTTTAGAAATGTATTATAAGTTTGTACAGCGCCCTTGAGGTGATTTTTCACAAAAACGGCGCTATATAAATCATCCAAATATTATTATTTTTATTATTATTTTGTTTGTTTCAGAAAAGGGCTGGCGTTCTCTTGATTTGGTTAATTCTCGCCTTTGTATTTGAGATATTTGTATCCAGTCTTGTGATGCTTGTGTACGCCATTGCTTTTCTATTTTTTCGTGGGCTTCTTCTCGCAGCTACCTTATTCTACATTGGCGGAATTCAAATAGGTAAATTTCTCTCAAATACTTGTAGTCCATTTTTCTGTGGTAGAAAGTTTAAAGTAACGACGTTACAAAATGTCTTTTTAAATAATAAAAAAATATATAATTAAAAAAAAACAGCTTGTTCAAAATATCCGCAATAGTAGCACAAGTCTTACTTAGATGATGGAGCACCTCTGATTTTGGACATGGGCCTATCCATTATTCATATTATGTAAAGATGTCGGTTTTGAAGTCGATGATGATTTTGTTTTTGTTTATAAAACCATTATATATAGAAAGAAAGGGTCTTAGATTAAATTTACTCGAACAATCAGAAATCCCCAAATATGACCCAATATAACACCAATTAATATAGTAAGGAAAATAATTTATTCATAATTACCAATTTTATTTTATTCATAATATATTTCAGCCAAAAACCTACCCCATAAAATACCAAATACCAGTAATCACTTGAGATTTTTTTTCCAGGACTATCGTTTTTCTTCATAGTGATCGTCTCAACCTGCCGTAAAAACATCCTCCGCAGGAATGCACTGTTTGATTATGGTGTGCTTTATACCCCAGACGCAGTGGAGATCTTAACCCCTAAACCACGTACAGGACTCAAAGCTACGAATCCACAATTTGACTACGTGGCTCTGGACTCACCAGAAGTTAAACAAGAAGTTGAAGTTGTAAAGTGACAAAAATATCCTAGCAAGCTTTTCAAATGTATTTTTTTATATGAATAAATTTCATCAAGCGAACCAATTAAATAACGCTAATTTCCAGAATTATTATCAGTCGATTATCTTTTTAATATATAAAACAAAGTCGGGTTAGTTACACTATTTATAACTCGAGAACGGCTGGACCGATTTTGATGATCTTTGATTTGTTGGATTTGTCTCCGCCCCGAATAGCAGAATAGCTATTAAAACATCAGATAAGATAATTTTTTCCTCATACATTTTGTATGGAACGAACTCTCATCTTTTGAAAGAGCTGCAGGAATATTGTGAAAAGTATAACATTGAGTAGTGAATTCCAAAAATCCATAAATGTCAAATGTCAATGCGCTGATTGTTTTGCTTTTGTTCTATAATGCTGCCCTTCTTTCTTACATTAATTATTAATTGTTTTTGTGTTTAATTCGTAGAACTCCATTTTAATTTTTAGAAATTTAATTAAAATTAAATTTGATAATGTTATTATCGAGTTCTGCAAGTTTTTTGGTTAGTGTTTTAGTTACAGCTGTTTCGACTTGTAAGGTCATTTTCAAACTGTGGTGAAGCCACGTACGAACGACTTATTTATAAGATTTTAAATGTCAATTTTTGAAGGTGTCTAAGTTGATTTATTACCGGTTAAACCAATTTGTAGAGACACTAATTGAGAGAGTGCTAATGTGGGATTCGGAGTATTTCCCTTTGGTTTGCCTTGCACTAAGTGTAAGGGTTTTCTTAATTGATTTAGAATGACGTTATTGCTATGACTCATCTAAGTGCATTATATTTTTTAGGTTTGGTAAATATACTAAGTAGTGGGGAATAAATAATTTTCCTTACTTTATTAATTAGCGTTATGTTGGGGTCATTCGTTCGTTTATTGATTTCTAATTGTTCAAGCAAATTTAATCTGAGACCCTTTCGTTCTATATGTAATGGTTTTGGCTGGTTATTTTTAAGTGGAACGTGATTATTCACTAAGAGATGTTCGGCGAATTTTGAAGAGGTGTTTTTATTTTTATAACATCTTATATGTTCTTTGAATCTAGTTGAGAATGCCCTACCTGTTTGTTCGATGTATGTAGCGTTACAGTCGGCGTGGTCATATTTTAATTCATATATGCCACCGTTATTGATTTTAGGATTTCTACTTTTTGAGTTTTTAAGGCTTGTTCCCATATTATTATTGGTTCTAAAAGCTATATTTAAACCACATTTTTTAATTTCTTTTGCAATTTTTAAAGATATTGGGCCAAGGAATTCGAGACATGCAAATTTTTCTAATTTTTGGTTATGTACCGGATATATTAAATTAATTTTATTTTTGTATTTCTTGTTTTTTATTATTTTATCAATGTTTTTTGCCTCATAGCCGTTATTAATCGCAATTATTTTAAAAGTTTCCTTTTATTTTACGTATGCTTTATTATCTAAGGGAATGTTAATGATTCGATGTACCATTTAATGGTAAGCTGATAATTTGTGGGACCAAGGATGAGTTGAATTTGCATTTATCGTAGTATCTGTAAACGTTGGTTTTCTAAATATTTCGAAGGTATGTTTATTATTACTGCTACCAATTTTCAGATCTAAAAAAATTATTTTACCTTCGATCTCATGTTCAACTGTGAAGCAGATTTTATTATTAATGGTGTTAGCCCAGTTAGTAAAGATATCTAACTGTCGGTTGGTGCCGTTCCAACAAATAAAGATGTCGTCAACATATCTGACATAATATATTATGTATTTTGCTAAGGGAGATTTAAGCATTATATTTTCAATATAATCCATAAATATCTCTGCTAGTAGTGGACTTAATGGTGACCCCATGGGAAGACCATCATTTTGTTCATAGTATGTATCATTAAAAAGGAAATAATTTGTTTTTACGCAAATTTTTATGAGCTGGAATAACTCTTTTCTTATTACCGGGTTGATGTTACATTTTTCCAAGATATTTTCAATTATTTTAAGGCATTCTTCAATAGGAATATTGCTAAATAAGGATTTTACGTCTAAAGAAATGAATTGACAGTTATGCGGAAGATCAAAATTTTTAATTTTATTAACAAGTTCTATCGAGTTTTTGACGCTGTATCGTGGTGAAAAATTAGTATATTTTTTTAAGATGAAGTTAAGTCTTTTCGCTAAGTTTGTTGTAGGAGAATTAATAAAGGATACAACGGGTCTTACGGGAATATTAACATTGTGAATTTTAGGTTGGCCATACAAAGCTGGGGTTCTTGGGTTCATAACCCTGACATTTTTCTTGGACCATTCGGTCGGAAATATGGCGTTACAACTGTTTATAAGGATGTTGACATTATTGACAATTTTATTGGTTGGGTCTTTAGTTAGAATTTAAAATCTTCTGGTAACAAGAAGTCTTCCACCTTACTGATATAATGTATTCTATCAAGAATTACTATAGAATTACCTTTATCGGCTTTGGTTATAGTTAGATTATTATCTTTAATTTTATTTTTAATTTCATTTAATGTTTGGTTTTCTTTACTGATAGAATATTTATTTTTATTTTTTATCAATTTTAGCGTTTTTTTCTAAAATAACTGCCGTAACGTGTAACGGGTAATAAATCAACTTAGACACCTTCCAAAATTGACATTTAAAATCTTATAAATAAGTCGTCCGTACGTGGCTTTACCACAGTTTGAAAATGACCTTACAAGTCGAAACAGCTGTAACTAAAACACTAACCAAAAAACTTGCAGAACTCGATAATAACATTATCAAATTTAATTTTAATTAAATTTCTAAAAATTCTTTCTTAAACACTAAATGTCAACAGTCGAAAATGGGACGAACAGTGAACGTATGTCTGCACATCTCCAAAGGAAAAATACAATAATTATAATAAATCTAACTCATACTCATATTTAAAAAAAAATTGAACTACTGTTTTGATTATTTTTAGATGTAAAATTGCAAAATATGTGACGTCACACTAGGGGGGATGGGGTCTCACAAATGTGACGATGTGTGACAGGGACGGGGGTCGTGTCAAAAAATCGTGAAATTCATGTAATTTATGGATGGCCCCTTAGTGATACTGACAAAAACACGGACAGTTGCGCTTCAATAATTACTTCATTGTGTAATTTTTAACTTAATATTAAAAACTGAATTTAATTCAGTTAACAAATTTTATTTTTATTTTATTATTATTAGTTTCAATAGCAAGGTTTGTACATGTATGTATAATGTATAGTATAAGTATAGATTCTTTTTTTTTCACAGACCTCCTCACTAGGATTTCCTGTTCTGAGGTGGCCTGTAGTTTTTTTTAAATATTTGTATTTGGTTGTGGATTGTCTTTATATCGTCTTCACGATATTTGTAATTTTATTATCACTTTGATCTCTCAGCCATGTTTTTACTTTTGTTTTAAATATATTCATTTCCTTTATATTTTTGATTTGATCTGGTAGAGCATTGTATAATTTCATAGCATGGAATTTATTATTTCTCTGTCCAAAAGATGTGTTCAAACTGGGAGTAACCAGGATGTTATTGCTTACTGCCCTGGTTGAGTATTTATGTTGGGCAGTGGAGTATACATATATGTTTTTTTTTCAGTTTAAATAAAATATTTTTTGAATAAAGTTTCTGTACATTGAAGACTTGAAAGTTATTAAATATTTCTTCCGTCGGAGTTCTAAGCGGAACTTTCAGTATTGTCTTTAGTATTCCTTTTTGGGCTATATTGAGTCGCTCTGTGTGAGTGCTCAAGGCAGACCCCCATCCAGTTATACCGTACTCTATTTGTGATTGACACAAAGCATAGTATACTTTTTTAATATCGTTTATGTTGAGGATATTACGAATGTTTCTAAAGAAGTATATGTACCTGGTTAGTTTTTTTGTAATTACGTCAATTTGTGAGTTCCATCGGAGATTATCATCAATTTCAATTCAATTAACACAACAGTTATCAATTCTGAGGCGGTAGGATGTTCGGTGGGTCAGCTAGCATTTAATAAAGATGGAATAAATTTCCCAAACCAATCTGGGTGGGGCTTTTTTCGATGAACTGATGAAACCATAAATGACAATATTATATGCAATGTACAAGTTTTTCATGTTTGGGAAATTTCACCAACTTAAAAAAAATTATGCATTGTGGGTACTGTAACATTTACGCATTAGCGGAATCATTTACGAGTATAAGCTGAGGACTAAACAATGCAGTTGTAACATACACAACGTAGGTAACTACAAAAAATTGGACTTTCCTAAAATTGGTATCATACAAAAAAACAAAGAAATTGAAGAGAAACAAATTACGAAATAAAGTTTTCATTTTGTAACGTGCTTCTCCTGCGTAGCAGACTAGAGCATCTGTGGGAGTGGTTATTAGTTACTGAGGCAATATCGTTTGCTAAGTTGTCAACACGTCCAGGAATTTAAGTTAATGGTACAGTTTTTTTTTACTTTAGTTTAGGTTTAGAGGCTTTCAGAACGCAAATAAAACACAGTTGTGGACTAGAGAGCTGGGCTATCTACAGACTATCAGAACTCAGATAAAACATATTTTAGGCTAGAGAGTAGGGCTATTTAGAGGCTCAGAAGGAACTCAAATAAAACTTGGGGTCATTAGAATAAATTAGAGAAAAAGAAAGGAGAGTCAGAAAGGAGAACGAAATGCTCCGTGTAAAGTTTTATGATGTATTTTGTGGGATTCAATTATTCCAAAGCTCTTACCTGAAAATTTTGAAAAGGAGTTTAAAATTGAATGGAATATTTTGATACCTGAGGTAGTACTACTGTAACGTCTGTTATACACAGTAGCTACATATGGCATCTACAAGCAGAAGTGCTGCCATCTATAATTTTCAAAGCGAGCTGTCCAAGTTATCGCAAAGTATTTTAAATGTGCATCTTCTGTGATAGTATGACTTTCCTCTTCCACATGATTTTCTGTTCTTTTTTTTAAATTGGTAATGAGGAGCTCAACCAAACCCACCTCAAGCTAGGCCAGGACTCTAAATCAAAACGGTATAGAGAGGATTAGGCTGGAGCTGATCTCGATACATACAAAATACGATAAAAATGGACATTTTCGGCGCCGATTTATTTTAATTTCTAAAATGAAGTCCAACAACGGATATTGATCCAATTGGACCAAGTCCAAATAGACAATAACGGCCAAATGGACGGTCCAAATGGGTAAATAATTTTTATTATAGTTTTTAAAATTAATGAGTAGAAACTCAAATTGTGATATTTTAATTAATAAAGACAATATTAACGAAACTCAATCGAAAATCCGAACGGATTTTCCATTGAGTTTCGCTGATATTGTCTTCATTATTTAGGATAAATAATTTTCTAAATCTATATATTTCCAAAAAATCATATGGTTGACGGAACGGTGACCGGACAACTCAGAATGAAACCAACTCAGAAGCACCTCAGAAAGGTCATTAAGAGAGATGAAAAAAAAACAAATAAATTGGTTAAATAGCTTAAGTTAGGATAAGGTTACTGGCTATTTTTAAATTATTTTTTCGTAGCTTTTAATGACCTTTCTGAGATGTTTCTGAGTTGGTTTCATTCTGAGTTGGCATGGAACCGATGGAACAGTGCGAGATATTGAATTAGGGCGATTCCACAATCGCGGGTGCAACATTTAGACGCATGTAAAGCTTCCTAATAATAAAATTAAAAAACATTTTAAATTAAATTTTTCTTGGAAGAGCTACATTTTAACATGTTCACTTTGTATTCGTTTATAAGAATTTTATTGAAATATTTAAATAGTCAGGAGGGATGTTCAAAGTGCTATCGCGGGTGGAACAAACTTGGACATACCTTTCCAGATCGTAAGACAAAAACACAAAAGTCTGTTAGTTGTGAAATATTTATTTTGTTATGCCTTTATATTTTGTTAGGCATTAAAATGATCGACTACAAATTTAAAAAAATATATAGGGAAAAAATATAAACAATGAATTTGAAGCAATTGCGTGTGCAACATCAAATTATCACGGGTGCAACCCGTCTAATTTAGGTGGATATAAACATCAATAAAAACTTAAAGGGAAACGAAATAAAATATCAAACAATGCTTTTGACTAATCAGTACACTTCTTTGTAATTTAAGTTAATTATTTCTTTTCGAAAACGTCAATATTCGCCGAAAATTCCATGAACAAATTATTTCCATCAATCTTTTTCTCTGCCATTTCCAACATCGAAAAAGTCTTCAAAATGCATGTCTGCTACACCATTTATGATTTTTATTATTATTTCATTAATATTAATATCTTTTGGTATCTTTATTTTTTGAATTATCTTAATTAATTAAGATATAAAAAATATTTTTTTTACATTAGCTCCACACAGAAGGCTCTGAGAAAAATAATTCTCAGCAGGGCCTATGTCATCTTTAGGGATGCTGTGTTGAGGGTCTGTGGTAATTTTGAGAGTGGAAGAGACGTTGGAGCTTCGTCATTTAAGGATTCGTCGCCTGAATCTCTATAAACATCAGAAATGCACTTTTTTTTTTAGGTGAAATGAAGGATTTAATCTGATCTGATACTGAAGGCACAGATACATCAGGAAACATAATTTCCTTAAGTATTTTGTAATTTGTAAGATGTTCCAAATCTTTATCGTCCCAATCACTTTCTGTTTCAGTGGTTGTAAAAAATGGAAATCTTCACTCAGGAGAATTTCTTTGGGTAGACTGGATTTTATAAATGAAGCACCTTTTGGTTTTCACTTTAAGTTCTTGATTTTTTATTGTTATGATTTGAATATTTACAACTGACGACAATAACTTTCCCCATCCAACGGACAAGGGTTCAGTAGTATTTTAAATTCTTAGTGCAAGTTTTTGTAAAGAAGTAATTTAATTTTACCGATCCAAGCCTTTTTAAAGGTTTGGTACATCTATATTTTACCTTGTCTGTTGTGTGAGAAAGGGACAAAAAATGAAATGATTCTATCGACATCTAGCGAACAAATCAGATAATTCTTGGATAGCAATCCAACCTTTGATGGTAACTCAACTTCATAATTGGTTTGAGTCCTGGCTTTAAATCTGAACATATTCCGCCCCAAAATGGGCAGATATTTATTTTGAAATATCGAATCCATTTTTCTGCAAACTAAACAAATAACATTATGCAAACCAATTATGAGCCTAAGTTAAATATTGACTTTGCTCAAAATCAGATTCAAATTCATTAAATTAATTAAGTTATTCAATAACATACTAAGACAATTCCGAAAAACAAACTACATTTTTTTTCAAAAACAAACAGAAACCATAACAATAATTACATATAAACATATAATATAGACAGCACAAACATGTCGCAGCAGGTTTCCTGGTCATCCTTCCTTCCTCGGGAAAAAATTAAATACAGATAAATCATCTCTCCTTCCATAGTTCATTGTCACATTTGAGTTATTACAATGTCTCTGCAGATATATCTATGCAGTTTGCAATTATAGCCAGCAGGCTATCCTGATTTATAAGCGTTCATTTTTAAGTGTTTTCACCCTTTTTTTTAAATATATGGATCTACAATCCTTTTTTGTTTTTATTATTTTTTATATCACTCCCTACCACACTCAAGTTTTTTATTGGTATCCACCTTTTAACACTGGTTTTTACTTTTAATTTATTATTATTTCTTATTTTTGTCCTTTTTGGTTATTTTTATGCACCAGTTTTACTGTTATTCACCTTTCACGCACAGGAAATTTTTGATACCGTTCAACGTAAAATTGTTATTGCACTTTTTACTTTCAAGGTACAAATTTTTATATTGTTTTTTTTCTTTTTTTTTTATAAAGCACAAGCTTTTCTTTCTTCTTTTTTCTTTCATTTTGCGCTCACACAGCGTCCGGTCCGTTGGGTGGGGATGTTGACATCTTCAGCTCCTCGTTATCGTCTATTGGCAATAGACACAGCTTTGAAATCGCCCTCTGAGTAGTTCCATGCGATGTTTTGAGAGTTGCCACACGCACTCTCCCGTCAGCTCCTGGATGGACTGCAATCACACGTCCGAGTTTCCACACACATGGTGGTAGGTTGTCTTCCTTCAAGACCACCATATCGCCTGGTTTTAGCTGCGCATTTGGTCCGCTGGTCCACTTCGTTCTGCCTTGGAGCTGAGCCAGGTATTCCAATCGCCACCTCGACCAAAAACATTGTATTAGTAAGGATAACTTTTGATAGTTATTCAGCCTGTTGACTGAAATATTTTGTAGATCTTGTTCTGGAATCGCCGCAAAGCTTTCACCAACAAGAAAGTGACCGGGACTGAGGGAGTTTAGGTCATTTGGATCATTTGACAATGGGGTAAGAGGTCTAGAATTTAAACAAGATTCAATCTGACACAAAACGGTATTAAATTCCTCATATGTTAATAAGGAGTTACTTGCTACTCGTTTCAAATGACATTTCACAGATTTTATCCCGGCTTCCCAAAGGCCTCCAAAGTGCGGCGCCCTTGGCGGAATGTACCCCCATTGAATTGATAGCTTTGATAATGATCTCTCGATTTCATCGCTAGAGCTTGACAAAAAATCATAAATATCCCGTAGCTGATTGTTCGCGCCTTTAAAATTAGCAGCATTATCCGAAAATAATTTACTCGGCCTTCCACGGCGTGCGATAAAGCATTTCAAAGCATTTAAAAAACTTTCTGTATTCAAAGACAGTACAAGTTCTAAGTGTATGGCTTTTGACACCATACATACAAATAAACATATATAAGCTTTTACGTTACTAGTTTTTCTGTGAGTACCCGACTTAATCAAAAAAGGTCCACAATAATCGATCCCGCTTATCGTAAAAGGTTTAGATTCCGTTATCCTTTCGGCTGGAAGGTCTGCCATTATTTGCTGCATCGTCTTTGGATTTGATCTATAACATATTATACATTTCCTTATAATCTTTTTCACTAAATTTTTTCCCATTATTGGCCAGAACTTCAATCTGATTATTGCCAATAAGGTTTGAGTACCAGCATGCAAATGTAAATGATGGTAGTTTTTTACAATTAATTCGGTTAAACTATGATGTGGTGGCAGCAAAATTGGATGTTGTTGATTTATTGACAGCAATTTTCCTTTGGAAAGCCTGCCGCCTACGCGAAGTAAATCATTATGCAAATAAGGATTTAGTGAGTGCAAATTACTACTTTTTAGGACATCCTTGCCCGACTGCAAGGCACGTATCTCCTCCCTGAAGGAATAAGCTTGCGCTCTGGATATTAAAACATTCAAAGAGTCATTTAATTCACTTACTTTTAATTGACCATAACGCCTGAGCGATGGGTTCCTACAATTAAATAAAAACCTAAGTAAATAACCTGTTACTCTTTGCAATTTGGTTAGAGATGAGTATTTCCTAAAAATATCCCAATCTTGCGTTACTGATGCCAACACTACAGTTTTTGTTTTCACCTCAGGTGGATCTATGTACGTAGATTCTCCGCATGGCCAACCGGATTCTGTAAGGGTTAGCCAATCGGGTCCGTGCCACCATATGGTGGATGTCAATAATTGAGAAGTCCTACTACCTCTGGATAGTACATCTGCAGCATTGTCCTCTGATTTCACATGCTTCCATTGTGCTGGTCGACTTGATTCTTGAATTTCGCTCACTCTGTTAGCAACAAAGGTGTTCCACCTAGCTGGTTGGTCCCTTATCCAACACAAGACTATCTGAGAATCACACCAGTAAGTAGTAGATACATCTGGCATAATCAATCTTACTAACAATATAGCTCCACACAATTCTAGTTTAGGTAGAGATGTGCTTTTTAAGGGTGCCACCCTTGATTTAGAAATTATTAGATTGGAGTGGATTCCACCCGAGTCATCGGTGGAGACCATATACACGCAGGCCCCGTAGGCTTTCTGTGATGCGTCACAAAATCCATGCAAATGCAAATTCACATGATTTTGACAAATGATTTTCCTAGGTACCTTTAAATTATTTATCTGCGGCAATTCTTCTATATAAGTTCTCCAAACTTTCAAAATTTCAGGGGGTATATCATCATCCCACTGAGTTTTGCTCTGCCACAAACGTTGCATTAATAGCTTCGCTACTACCGTTACAGGTCCTATCAGACCCAGGGGATCAAAAATGGATGCTATGCAGGATAACATCTGACGTTTGCTTCTAATTGGTTTTGTTATGGGCTCTACAGTATATTTCCAATAATCCTGCTGATTATTCCAAGAAAGACCTAATATCTTTCCTTCCTTTGAGTTATCCTTTATAATCATATCGCTAACCTCCTCCTGATTTGAGCATAGTGACGACAAATTTGACCGCCACTTTCTTAGGTTCATGCCAGCGGATGCTAGAATAGCAGATAGTTGCTTCTTGATTAATAAGCAATCTTCTTCACCAATGTCGCCAGCTATTAAGTCATCCATGTAAAAATTTTCTTTAAGAATTTGACTGACCTTGGGATTTGTGTTTTGATTTTCATTTCCTAGCTGCTCCAAACATCTGGTGGCTAAGAATGATGATGGTCCCAAACCGTAGGTGACTGTATTCAGCTGATAATGTTGAATCTCCTCGCTGGGTGAGTCTCTCCAAAGGATACGTTGTAAGTTTCTATCCTCCGGCTGCACTAATATCTGCCGGTACATTTTTTCTATGTCGGCCGTTAACGCGTACTGATGTTTTCTGAAATTCAATAGATGTGCACATAAATCCTTTTGCAATATCGGCCCAATTATGAGGGCATCATTTAGGGTAATTCCAGTTGAGGATTTAGCCGATCCATCGAATACGACTCTGGTCTTAGTAGTTGTACTAGATTCTTTGATCACCGCATGGTGAGGCAGATAGTAGTGTATTTGATTTGGTGACGGTGGTTCACATTGCGTCATATGACCTAAGTCCTTGTACTCCTGCATAAAATTCTTGTAATCTTTCATTAATTCTGGGTTTGAGGCTAATTTTTTCTCCAAATTATACAATCTCTTCTCCGCCATAGGGAGAGTTTCGCCTAGCTGTTTCGCACAGGGGCGTTGTGGTAAACTTACTATGAAACGGCCTCTGCCATCTCTTTCATGAGTAGCTGTGAAGCTTTCTTCACATGCTCGCTCCTCGTGATTCCTATGTTTAATAGGACTTAGCTCCTCTAATTTCCAAAAATTTTCAATTTGCTTATGTATTAAGTTGAGTGAAAGATTACAAATTTTTACTGGCCTCTTTTCTGAAGTGAAGATGTGTCCCGAAACCAGCCATCCAAATTCGGTTCGTTGTAATATTGGTCCGGAATCTTGAATCTTCATCCTGTCAGAGTGCAGAGTCTCCCAGAAGGTGTCAGCCCCGATCAACATGTCTATCGGGCCGGTTTCATTAAAGTTTGGATCTGCCAATTGCAATCCTTGGGGAATGCCGGTGCCTTTTTTCTGAAATGTGATTTGCGGCAGATTACTGGTCACCTCCGACAATACTAGGCATTCAATCCTCTTTGAATATGGTGAATAATTGGAAGATATTTCCAAATCCACAATGTTTTTAATATGCTGTATTTTATTATGAATTCCGGTAATAGGGATATCAGTTTTTCTAATTTTTAATTGCAATTTAGAAGCGAATTCCTGGCTAATGAAATTAGACTGTGCTCCGGAGTCCAACAAAATTCTAGCTTTAATTTGATTTCCTTTATTATTTCTCACGTTAATCACTGCCGTTGATAATAAAATGAAATTGTTGGATGTTTTCGTTGCATGATTGTTAACAAGAGGTTCTTTTGAAGAAGTATCGCTTCCCTGATGACTTTGCATTTTATCTTCATTTTGTAAATGTAACAAAGTGTTGTGTGAGTTCGCACCACACTTGCGACAATCATATTTACTTTTACAATCTTGAATTTTATGTCCTACCGCCAAACATTTCAGACAAGCCTTCAAACGACGTATTGTTGTCATTCTATCCTTTATTCCTAGATTTAAAAACTTTTGACAATTATAAATTCTATGATTTTGATTACAATTAATACATTTTAAATGTTGCGATGATAACGAAACATAAGTTTCTTTTTTAAAATTAGAAGGAAATCTCTTGGCATGATTCTGTCGCTTGTCGTTTGGTGCTGAGAATTCTAAAACTTGTACTCGTTCGTATAGACATCTCATAAATTCTTCATAAGTGGGGATTTTATTTTTTATTGGATATTGTTCCCAGCGCATTCTGGTTTCGCTATCCAATTTATTTGACAAAATATGAATTAATAATATATCCCAACTTTCAGTGGGTAGATTTAAATTATTTAATGCCTTTAAGTGCAATTGGGCTTCATCTAATAATTTTCGTAATGCCACATGATTTTCTGATTTTATTTCTTGCAATTTAAACAATGCATTTACATGTTTATTTATTATTACCCTGTCATTCTGAAACCTATCCGTGATCATTTCCCACGCAATGAAATAATTATCACGAGTTGTAGGTAAGGACGCAATCAGTCTTGCCGCATCATCATACAAACAAGATTTCAAATAATAGAATTTCTGAATAACATCTAATTCGTCGTTGCTGTCAATTAATGAAATGAATGCATCCCTGAAATGTAACCAATCTTCGTAATTTCCGCCGAACCTTGGTAGCTCTAAAATTGGGAGCTTGACGCTTTTGGAACGGACGACTTTACCGGTTTCGTTTAATCTATCCTTGGCTTTTGCCAATACACTATAATATGAGTTTTCAAACATTTCTCGTTCGTTCCCTTTTTCTAATTCATCCTGCGATAATGTTTCAATTTTTTCTTGCAACGCTTCGAAAATGTCTAGTAATGGTTCGAATTTTTGAATGCGTATTTCGACTTCAGAAATTAATAACTCCCTATTCTCTAAGTAATCCTTGAATCTGGTTAATTTGGCTTTACATATGCCGCGCTGGGCAATTAACACTTTTAAATCCATGATTTTCGTAAATAACAATCAATTTAACAATACTCACTGATCGTTCTGGTGTGGCCCAATCCTAACCACGGTTAAACACTAAAAACTTGCACTGTCTTTTACTCGAGATAGTTCCTTTTGTTTTAACAAAACACTAGATTGCTATGTATTCAACAACAAGGAAAAAATTTATTGTTATTATTTTGTTATGAGAGCTCGCGTCGGAATTTGACTTTTTACAGATGGCGGAATCACTTCGTGCCTACCGCCCTGCCTTACCGACTGGAACAATACTTCGGTAGTCAAAATAACGTCCAACGTTCGCTTTCAGATTATTTGAATAATCAATTAATACATTTCATGCATTATAATAATTATCCTTCTGTTTTTTGGGGTAGCATAATCATATGACTAGCTACAAAAAACCTTGTTAGTTTCAGTTGCAAATAAATAACGACAGTACTTCGTACTCGTCGCCTGCTCTACTGACAGTATCGAAACATCAACATCAAAAACAAACCAATGAAAACACAAAAAAAAACTCCGATCTTTATGTTTTTTGCGACACTATAATCATAGCCAGCCACAAAAAATCTCGCCAATATCAATTGTAACAATTAGCCCGTTGCGATTTTTTATATCAACAACAATAAAATACCGAAGTGGTCTAACCGAATTTGTTTTTTCTATGGGATCAAATGGATAAAAGGATGGTCACTTGCCCTTGTTGTGGATCCGCTTCATCAGAATTCTCCTGGTTTATTGCTGGTTCATGTCTGGCTTTCATTGATTTTTTGATCTGGTTCCCAGGATCGCATTCAGCCGAAAAAATCGTATCCGCTCGTGGGATCATACGGCTCGAAGGATCAAATGTAAAAAATGGAGGTCTTCACTCAGGAGAATTTCTTTGGGTAGACTGGATTTTATAAATGAAGCACCTTTTGGTTTTCACTTTAAGTTCTTGATTTTTTATTGTTATGATTTGAATATTTACAACTGACGACAATAACTTTCCCCATCCAACGGACAAGGGTTCAGTAGTATTTTAAATTCTTAGTGCAAGTTTTGTAAAGAAGTAATTTAATTTTACCGATCCAAGCCTTTTTAAAGGTTTGGTACATCTATATTTTACCTTGTCTGTTGTGTGAGAAAGGGACAAAAAATGAAATGATTCTATCGACATCTAGCGAACAAATCAGATAATTCTTGGATAGCAATCCAACCTTTGATGGTAACTCAACTTCATAATTGGTTTGAGTCCTGGGTTTAAATCTAAACAGTGGTGGTTTTTGGAGATTTCAAAACCAATGTGCATTTGAGATGAGATAGTGAGGTTCGCGCCACGGAAATACTATCACCGACTTCAGATAGAATGAAATGTTTTGATTGAATGCCTGATATATTTTTAGCCCTTCCCATTTATCATCTTATATGACCCTTCAACTTCTTCTTTTCTTACTAATATGTAGAAGGATTTTCTTTAAATTTTCACCTATATTTCCATGAAGCGGTCTCTTTCCGTTGTTCTTCTGTCATTTTAACCCATGTTTCTGTAAAAAGGGAATATAATATAAAAAACCCCTTTTAAATATAAATAACCATTCATACACAGCGTATATTATTATTGAAGACAACAAAACAATAAAATATACGATAAATTACACAATAAGGGTAGTTGTCAAAGAGTTGCAACCGCGATTCTAACATCTCATCGCGGGTGCAACCAATTTTTATATTATAAATTGGTAAGTCGAGTTGTTAAATCCGCTCCCGCATTTTATATAAGATAAATCATAACATAACAATAATAATAGTTGTTAGTCCGGCAACGCGGCAATATCGTTCCTGGCGATTCCCGGTTGAAATTACGCTGCACATGCACAAACAGTCGACCATCAGTCGACCTCGGAACATAACAACTCTGTTACTATCAAATCATTTCTTTACAAATATTATCACAGTTAGGAAATTCCTTGTTCGCGAAGTACGCAGTTTAGTTGTTGTTAGACATAGACACTTTTATTATGTTTTAGTTTTAATGATAAATGATTGTGCATTCTTTTGTGGTCCGATGTACGTATTTCGTGTTTCTATCTTTTATCACTGAAACGTTTATTTCACGTAGAGTTTTTCTTACTATAAATGTGAAAAGTTCAAAGACAGCATTGGAAAGCTAACCCTAACTGAAGGTAAAGCAATATTATTTTCTAGGGCATTTTGATCAACCAAAGTAAACAATTGTGAAAAGTGGCGATGAGTTATTGAATTTTACGTCATGTGGTATTTTTGTTTGTTTTCCAAAATAGCTGCAAAGTAAATAATTTACCATAAATAAATCGATGATATTTCACCCAAATTAAATATGTCTTTAAAGGTGTCCAATGATCTATTGCAATTTGTCTAGATTTGTTATCGCTTGTCGAAAACTAATGACATTTTGACTTCCCCAGTATAGTATATTTATTTTTGTAAGCAACGGGAATCAGTGTCTATTATAGTATACTGTATACAGTGGTCTTCTTTTCCAGGCCGATTCTGAAGGTATCCTCAACAAGAATCAAAGGTTATCAGTTATCAGTGCCGACACTTCTTAGTCAGATAGTAAGAAAAAAACATTAGAAAATATTCTGTTTTTATTTATTTATATTGAAACAAACAATACATTGATTACAGTAGTGTGAAAACTTACAGATAATTAAGTAATATTTCATGGTGGTTACCTATTATATGTTTCTTTGTGTTGTCTTATTTATGGAATGTATATTTAGTAATTACCGGGTGATGTGTGTAGTGGGTAGGAGGGTGTGTATGTGTGAGTATGTTCGTAAATGTGAGAAGTGGTGATGTGTGAAGGGATATGGATGCGCTTTGAACTGTTTATATTATTGACATGGTGCTCTTTTTAAATTTGGGCAGTGAATCGGAGAAAATGTCAATGTTAGAGTTTTGGCAAATATTATTGAACGAATTAGTTGCTGCATTTATTTTGTAATTAAGTGCGTGAAATAGTTCTATATGACGTGTACGTCTTAAGTGTATGTTAAAATTATCTAGTGAAAGAAGTCCGGTACAGTCTATGTTATTATTTAAAATTCTGTGTATAAATGTTAAATCATATATTTTATTTTAAATTTTTATTTTACTTCGTCTAAATTTTGTCGGTTAATTGTTATTAATAAAAACACTAATACCAGAACAAAAGATTGGTATTGTAGGTAAATAATAATGAAATGAAATAAGTTAAATATCGACTGCGGTTTGATGAAACGCTTCAAACCACAAAATGAAAACTTTACAGGAGACAAGGAAAAGGAGACAAGGAAAAACGAATATTCACAAATTCGTAAAACTAATTAAAAATCATGAAATTTACACGAAAATGTAGAGCAATATAAATTTCAAATTTAAAATTCGATAGTGTAAATTTCATGATAGTGTTTTTAAAATTTTGATGCCAAATATTGCAATTCTATTTATAACTACTGCAATTCTATTTATAACTACTTTTTCCCGCGGCTTCGCTCGCATGGTATAAGGGGGGTTCCCACTCCGCCTCCTCCGCCTATTTTAATAAAATTACACCACAAAGTGAATTTGCGACGGTTGAAGAAAAAACATAAGTTTAATTATTAGAATTAAAAATGCCTTAATCGACCAAAACATATTTTACAATTGTCAAGGCACTTCAATTTCATCTAGGGTGGTGGACTTTTTTTATTGTAAAACACTTTTTTAATGAAGAGTCGTTTTATTTACAAACACTTTTGAGTAACGATGAAATCAACACTTTTTGTAACTAATTTTGGCCCGGACCTCGCCTGGGCAGTACACGGTCTGTACTCTAAGTATCGGTTAATGCGAGAGAGAAAAATATTTTAAATAACACCCCTTTTATACTGCTAAAAACTGTAAAAATACCGTCCTTCAGACTATTAAAAAGACGATAATAACAATAACACAGGTATTAGATATCTACAGGGGTCACGTGGTCCATTCTAATTAGTCGGTAACAATAGCTTCTATAAAATTCATCCAGAGGTCTCTAACATTCATACTCTCTTAATAAGCTAAGAAAAATTAAATCAATGTGATTAAATACAGTATTTATCTCATAGATGTCACTATTCTTAACACTTCCCCAAGAAATGCATTTAATTTCAGAAAAAATTAAACATTTATAAATCTAACCCTAATGGTAAATTTAAACATAATATTCAGACAGATTAACAAACAAAATATATACATGAACTGAAAAGTATAGAGCTGATCTATTAACATAAACTCATTTTTCATTTATCAAAAAATTTCAGTCTAACAATCCAGAGAAAAAATAAAAATACTCTAATTGATTTAAAAAGCTAAGTAATTCGTTATTTATAATGTTGAGCGTTATTTAAGTATTAATTTACGTTAATATTGAGCAATTTGTGTCTCAAGACTAAAAAATACTCCTTATTAGCTATGTTATTTAATTTTAATTGCAAAGTTTAGATTGTTCTCATTTTTTGAGAAACGCTCCTAAACAAAATGCTAATACTGAAAATATATAATTAAAGAATATTCCATATTATCAAAAAATCAACACAAAAAATAAATTCATAGATCAAAATATCGTAGAATCAAAAACCTCCACCTAAAATAAACTTATCAATAAATTTGAACCTTTATAAATTATTCAACTAAAATAACATGCAAATAATAATTACATAATAACGACTCTTAACAACACAAACACTCCAGTCTTGAAGCCCGAGATTAGCCATCTGCTTGATCCTTTATGAGACGCTGCACCGAGGACCTCCCATTTTCTTTTCATCCTTGGGGGGAACAGAATCATCTAGCTGGTCAAGGGTAGAGACCAAGGAGAGCATTGCAAATCCCAAGATTGCAGGGTCAAGTCATTATGTTTCTTCCTTTTTTGTAGTGACCTTTTTCATCTTCTTCTGGGAACTTCTTTCTTCTTAGGGGTTTTTTTTTTACTTCTATTTCTGAGATCTTCCTTCATCTTCTGGGGGCGAGGTCCGGGCTCGTTCTAGGTTGTCCTCTAGGGGTAGTAAACAGATTTTGGTTATGGGATGTACGACCGTCCCTTGTGATGTCCGGAGGGTGATCACCCTTACCACGCCATCAGGACCGCGATGAGAGGATAGAACGTGGGCCATCCGCCACATTGCAGGCGGCAGATTGTCTTCATTTAAGATTACCAAGTCGTCCTTCTGTAAAGATCTCTGATTGCTGGTTTGCCATTTATATCTTCTCTGAAGCTCACCGAGATAGTCCTTTTTCCACCTGGACCAAAAACACTGAATTAGTTCTGTCATTTTTTGATATTGATCCAGTCGGTTGTATGGTATTTTCTGAACATCCAGTTCAGGAATAATAGAAGCGCTAGTGCCAATAAGGAAGTGATTGGGAGTTAAAGGATTAAGGTCTTTTGGATCATTAGATAGAGGGGTCAAAGGTCTGGAATTCAAACAAGTCTCAATTTGACATATTATAGTGTACAATAATTCAAAATTTAAAACTGAACGATCGGTGATTCTATATAAATGATATTTGGCAGATTTAACAGCAGTCTCCCACAACCCGCCCTGGTTAGGGGCTTGTGGAGGAATAAAACTCCAATCAATACCTATATTTGCTAAATATTTTTGAATCTTGTCACCATTTTCCTTCAAACTGTTATTTAATTCCTTCAATCTATTACAAGTTCCGCTGAAATTAGTTGCATTATCAGAGTATATTCTCTTTGGCTGACCTCTGCGAGCTATAAAACGTTTTAGACAATTTAAAAATCCATCACTAGACAAATCTGTCACCAGTTCTAGATGGACCGCCTTCGTGGCTAGACAAACAAAGATGCATAAATACGCTTTAGTGATCGGAGCCCTTTTCTGGACCCCAGCCTTAATTGACAGCGGTCCGCCATAGTCAACCCCGACTATGCTGAATGGTCGATTCGGATGAATTCGATCAGCTGGTAAATTGCCCATCAACTGTTGGCCAATGACTGGGCGTAATCTAAAACATACAATGCATTTATGTAATACTCGTTTAACTGTATTTTTTCCATAGATGGGCCAGAATTTTAATCTTATTTCTGCGAGTAAAGCCTGGGTTTCCGCGTGTAAATTTACGTAATGATAATGTCGTATTATTAATTCGGTCAATATATGCCTTGCAGGTAATATTATTGGGTGTTTTTGCTGAAATGTTAAATGCCCTGAATGAGATAACCTGCCTCCTACGCATAATAAACCCTCGTGCAAAAACGGGTTAAGTGATTTTAGAGAACTGTTTTGTTTACATTTTTATTTTTTAATAAAGTTTCCCTTTCTAGAAAAACGCAGTTATTTTGAGCCGATTCGATCAATCGTTTTAACGCTAATTCTAATTCTTCAGCCTTCAAATTACCAGTATGTTTAATTGTGGTTTACTACAGTTATGTTTAAATCTAAGTAGGTAAGCAATTACACGCTTTAATTTAGTTAGAGACGAGAATTTTTCAAATATTTCCCAATCTCTTGCGTTTGTTACCAACATGACGTTTTTTGCCTTTGCTTCAGGCGGGTTTAAGCACTCCATTTTGGGTATTGGCCAGATGCTAGGTTCTTCAATCAGCCACCTCGGCCCATGCCACCAATTGGTGGTGCTCAATAACTTCTCTGCCGGGGACCCCCTAGATAATATATCGGCGCCGTTGACACTTGAGGTCACGTGACGCCAGTCTTGATGGTTACTAAGTTTTTGTATCTCTGCTACTCGGTTAGCAACGAAGGTGTTCAATTGAGAATGTCTCTCACCATTTGGGTCCATTGTTACGGTATAGATACAAGCTCCATATGCTCTCTCTGAGGCGTCGCAAAATCCATGTATTTTGAGGCTGTTATAGTCTCTGCACATTACGTTTCGATCGATTTTTAATTCGTTTAGTTGGGATAAATCCTCTAAGTAGTTCCTCCATGGTACTAGTATATCATTAGGCAATGCTTCATCCCATGATGCTTTTGATTGCCATAAGTTTTGCATTATCAATTTCGCTACTACAATAATTGGGCCAAGCAGCCCTAATGGATCGAACGTAGATGCTATGCATGACAGTATATGACGCTTGCTTGCAGTTTGGTTCGTTGGTTTTGTTATTTTATATGAGATTTATATGAGAAGCAATCCGAGGTGTTGTTCCAAATTAGGCCTAAGATTTTCTCATTGTTGGATTTGTCAGAGGTCGCTTTCTCAAAATTGCCTTTTTCGGCAATTCCGGCCTGGCCCGCCTCGGATGACAAATCCTGCACATTCGACCTCCACTTTCGTAAGGTCATACCAGCAGATTGCAGCAAGCTTATCAGCTGAAGCTTTAAGTCTTTACAAGATTGGATGTCGTCGCCTCCCGTCAACAGGTCGTCCATATAGAAATCCTCCTGTATGACCTGACTAGCCTTAGGAAATATATTTTGATTATCCATACCAATCTGACGCAGACACCTCGTAGCCAGGAAAGATGAAGGTCCCAAACCATAGGTGACAGTCTTCAGCTGGTAATGATGCAGTTCATCCTCCGGCTCCTCCCGCCATACTATTTTCTGCAGCTTGCGGTCGGTTGCACTCAAGTTTATTTGTCGATACATCTTTTCAATATCAGCCGTGATAACGTAGCGATGTTTCCTGAAACGTAATAGTTGTGTATAATAAGTCTCTTTGAATGACTGGTCCTACCATCAAGGCATCATTCAACGATATTTCACTTGAAGTTTTCGCCGACCCATCGAAAACAACCCTTAGTTTGGTCGTCGTGCTAGACTGCTAGACTCCTTTCGGACGGCATGATGAGGTAAAAAATAAGAGTTAAGGTCTCTTTCTAGCTTATCGCATTCCTCCATGTGACCTAGTTCCTTATACTCTTTCATAAATTGAACATATTGTGATTTCAACTCTTTATCGGAAGATAATTTTCTCTCCAAGTTTTTAAATCTTTTCTCCGCCATGGCCAAAGAATTTCCTAATTGATTGATACATGGGCGGGTAGGTAGAGTCACCAAGAATCTACCCCTTTCATCTCTAGCATGGGTTGCCAGGAAGCTAGCTTCACAGGCCTTTTCCTCATGATTTTGAAATTTGGATGTACCTATTTCTTCTATTTTCCAAAATTTTTCAATTTGATTGCTTATTTTATTCAAGGACAGATTACAAGTTTCTAATACTGGCCTTTTCTTATTTTTCGTAGCGGTGGGTCCTGATATCATCCATCCTAGCTGAGTGCGTTGTAGCGTGGGGCCGGCATCCAATTTTATCCTATCATTTATTAGGATGCTCCAGAATTCCTCTGCCCCGAGTAATATGTCAATAGGAGCGGCGATGTTAAACTTAGGATCGGCTAGTTCCAACCCTGCAGGTAGCCTGAACTCGCTCCTAGGTACATTGGTTTGTAGTATGTTTGTGGTTATGTCCTGTAAAATTAAGCAAGAAATGTTTTTTTTTTTATAATCCGATTTCAAAGAATTCAATTCTACACACACTCTATTCTTTATATGGGTAACATTATTGTGAATTCCTGATATTGGCTTGTTTATTTTTTCAAATTCCAAATTTAATCCTTCGGCGAAATCTTTCCGGATAAAATTGGACTGTGATCCCGAATCAAGCAGGACTCGGGCTTTATGTATCCTGTTATCCACCCCAGCAATGCCAACCATTGCTGTAGACAACAATACTATTTTTTCGGTTCTGCCTATTGCAGAGTGGTTGTTGACGGACACCTCTCCAGCATCCGTCTCCATGTTCGAGGATTCCACCTCAAACTACTTCTTTATGTAGCAGCGTATTATGCCTTTCACTGTTACACAATCTGCATTTAAAAGTTACCTTGCAATCATTCGGTAGATGACCCGGTTTTAAACATTTAAAGCATGCTTGGCTCTCTTTTATCGCATTAACTCGATCTTGTGCTTTTAAATTTAAGAATTTTTTACAATAATACACTAAGTGATCCTTATCGCAAAAAATACATTTCCCCTTTTTTAATGTTAAAAATGCTACGGATTCCCTTTTTGGGTTATTAAATCCTATCTGAGGTTTAATCCCAACCGAAGGCCTTTTATCCGTCGTTTGCATCAATTCTAAAGTTTGTGCTCGTAATGATAAACATTTTAGAAATTCCTTTAGAGTAGGTAGTTTTCCCTCAATGGGCGATTGTTCCCAAAATTTTCTCGTATTTGAATCTAATTTATTTGAAATCACGTAAATTATTATAGCGTCCCACTGCTCTACTGGAACTGCAAGGTTTTGCAAGGCTTTCAGATTTACGTTGGTAGCGTCTATTAATCTTTGTAACCTGACCTGATCCTCCATCTTCATATCTTTTAACTGAAATATTGTCTGGATATGTTTGTGTACCGTAGTTCCGAGATTAGTAAAACGCTCATGCAACAATTCCCAAGAAGTTTGATAACTTAATTCTGATATTTTCAAATTCGCTATTATCTTGGCCGCATCACCCTTTTAACACGATTGCAAATAATAATATTTTTGGATGTTATTTAGCGAATTTTTATTGTGAACTAATGCTTTGAAAGTTTCTATAAAATTTTTCCAGGTTTTTTGATCCCCGTTGAATTCTTGAAGCTTTAAATTGGGTGATTTAATTTCACATTTAGTTTGTTCTACTGAGTCCATTGCGCCCTTTGCAGTCGCTAAAACCGTAAAAAACTGGTTTTCGAAGGTTTCACGCTGAATTTCGTTATCCTCTAGATTTGAATCGTCGATACCTTCTATTTGGCATTGGATTATTTCGAATTCGTCTAATAAATCTTTAATTTTGTCGTACCTCAATTTAATCTCGTTAGCTGATAGTGTATTTAGAACCTGATTAAATCTTGTTAATTTCCTGTTTAAAACCGACCGTTTATTGATTAAACCTTTTAATTTCTCCATCTCAAATTCTTATCCGCTGCGACAATAATTCCAAAAACAAGAGAATAAAAAAAAAACTATATCGTAGTTTATAAGTAGTGGCGACAATACTCAATAACAAAAAACAACGCAAAAATACGATCGTTACTTTGTTTGCTTAAAAACCGATAGAATAAATATATCGTAGCTCGTATGTGCTGGCGATAATACCCATAGAAACAGCAAGAAAATATCTACTCTGATTTGTTTTGCCACAATTGCTAATTACTTGCAACGGGATTAAAAAATAACATACACAATACAATAACAGTTTTTCCGGTCGATGTTGATCAAAATAATAATTCAACTTGTTCAATTGCCTTTTATCACTTGCAAGTTAGGATTACAACTGTGATTTATTTTAATTATATTATGACTTGCATTTTTTAATTGTATTGAATATAGGTGATAACAATAAGGACTGATTCTAGAAATTAATTATTGAGATTGTTCTTTAGGATTGGAACCAGGAAAGTTGAGGTTATGAGAGGATTATGGACACTTAGCTTTGTTTCTTGTTGACTTTCTTGATGCTCTGGATTGCTCTTCGGTTTTTTGGCCGCTGGTTTTTTTATATTTGGTATTATTTTTAGTCCAATTTTGTGTCCGGTTAGAAGGACCATGTCAAGTCACTTCAATTTCATCTAGGGTGGTGGACTTTTTTTTATTGTAAAACACTTTTTTAATGAAAAGTCGTTTTATTTACAAACACTTTTAAGTAACAATGAAATCAACACTTTTTGTAACTAATTTTGGCCCGGACCTCGCCTGGGCAGTATATGGTCTGTACTCTAAGTATCGGTTAATGCGAGAAAGAAAAATATTTTAAATAACACCCCTTTTATACTGCTAAAAACTGTAAAAATACCGTCCTTCAGACTATTAAAAAGACGATAATAACAATAACACAGGTATTAGATATCTACTGGGGTCACGTGGTCCATTCTAATTAGTCGGTAACAATAGCTTCTATAAAATTTATCCAGAGGTCTCTAACATTCATACTCTCTTAATAAGCTAAGAAATATTAAATCAATGTGATTAACTACAGTATTTATCTCACAGATGTCACTATTCTTAACAACAATGTTGCACGCACTTCGTCGACTATTATGAAACCACTAAAAAGCATGTTATGATGCAGTACAAATTCGTATTACTTTAAATATAATTATTAACATCTTTATTATTTGTACTGCATCCTAACAACTCTACCCGTCGAAATCGTAATTAGGTAGGAACTTGTTATTAATTATTAGAGTGCCAGCTCTGACTTTATCGACGGCCCGGGGCGACCTCTGGAGCAGTTCCGTGGCAATACGTCACTTTTTGCGTGGGTAGGTTTCGGAGACGCGACAGTCAATGTAGTTTTTGTGAGATTTGAGTTTTGAACGGGAAAAAAATCCTTTTTACTTTAGATAATGCCGGGCGGTAAAAGTGATAACGAGTACGTATTGTGTGATCGATAGTTTGAATTCCCCTTGGTAGGATTAGCTGTGATTCCTGCAATCCTAAGGAAACTTGTACGGCGGCCAAGCGTTGTTGGAGCCTGAAAGATTCAATCCATGATAAATACGTCCGATCACACTAGGACAGAGCCCCATTTTGACGGATGATTGGGGTTCCGTTAGCCCGCGATGATATTCGCTGTTCTTTGTGGCGGGAAAGTAATTTTACGCCGACCCTGACTCTCGTCTGGACCGAGGGCGGCCTACCTACATGCCAAACCTTCTTGAACGTAAAACACCCCCATTGGCGGCGGGGTGACTTGCTAATTTTGGACGTGGCGAAAGGCCGCTTGATGTTCTCCCTTTGGCGGCGGGGTGACTTGCTAATTTTGGACGTGGCGAAAGGCCGCTTGATGTTCTCCCTTTGGCGGCGGGGTTACTTGCTAAATTTGGTCGCGGCGAAAGGCCGCTTGACGAACTCCCTTTGACGGCGGAACTGACTCCAGATCTCGGCTTCGGTGATGGCTTTCCGGATCATGCACGAGGAAATGCTGCCTGTGCCTTGCAACTACTAGACGGACATTTTATTAGTTAGCTAGCGATAGAATTCATAGTAAAAAAGAGGTCGGTTCCATGGGGGTAAGTGAAATGCAATATTTAAAACCTTGTCGAGTGAGGCCTCGACCCATGTTTGCCATTTGATTTAAAATTATATGTTTGATCTCACAATTCCGCCTTTAAATTATGTACCTTGCAATAACCATCCCTTTGGAGAGCGACACATATCGTGGTTTAAGACCCACACCCCGTAGCAATTTGGCTACCAACTAAAAAATGGCTAGATGTGTGTCGCGCTTCAGGTGTTGTGTGTTTTGTACTTGAATTCATTTGTTCACACTGAAGTTTATGGACATTTATTGATGGCATAACCTGTACGCGTTATATTGCAAAGAAAAGATGCCACAAGTATGTGCTATTTTAATAATCCTTGAAGATTATAAAATTATTTTGTAACTGTACTTTTGCTTGCTTAAGTCTTGAATTAAAACAAATATTAATACCGGATATTAATTAAGGTGAACAATAATATGTCTAGTCTAGTCTATTACAAAGTTATCGACATTAACTCCACCTGTGGCCTTCACGATAAATTCAGGTCCGCCTAGCTTTGGTTTGCGTCTCCGCTACAATAAAGGTACTACTCTTGTGAAATTAATGGGCCACATACATATTCATTTAAATGAGTTTAAAAAAAAATGTATTTTCTTATAAATGGGCTACTTACATACTCCTTTAATTGGAATTGAAAAATTATATTTTCATGTAAATGGGGTACATACATATAAAAAAAAAACTTTTTTAACAATGTCACCAATAACAACGTTAACAACAACAACAACAACAATAATAATAACAATTTTAATATTTTTTATAAATAATATTTTCAAATATAATTTTTTCCTACAAGATGTTAATTTTTTTTTAAATTATCAATAACAAATCTAGTAAAGATTTAATATACAAACACAATTTAAATAAAGGCATGCATATAGCTAGAATGGAGTCACTTGATTTATTCTCATTCATTGCGCAGGGATTGCAGAAATTTCAGGGATGCCCATACTGGTTAGATGAATTCTTTCTGTCTAGTTTTTTGAGGTGGTGGGCCTATCACCACAGAATTCGAGATCGAGTGAAGTCATCGATTGTATACCCATATACATAATTATAAATAAATTTAAAATCGTCTTATTGTCAATCGTGATTTTTTTTAATAAATTTATTAAATATTCAATATTTTCAAAATTGGGCATAATGTTTTTTTAGGATATTGTGGACTTGGAGAATTGAAATTTTTTTTATTAAAAAAAAAATATTTTTTTTATGGAGGACGTCGATGTAGTTAATTAGGGTTTTTGTTTTCCTGCCGTGCTTTAGGTACCGCGAGAAACATTTTATACACTCAGTTGACACATCATTATAAAAATTATTGGGAGTACAATTCGGAGTTTGATACTTTTCCATGTTTTGTTTACAAGTTCCGAAGAGATGAGAGTAGTGTATGCCGCTACCTACTCGTAACGTTTCGAATTCTTCGATCGTTCATCTTCATTCCAGGAGACGGAGTAACTATGGACAGATTGATATGAGAGTCTGTGCCATAGCAGGGCCGTTGCCTGACGTTTCGGAACCGATCAGAGTGAAGACGGAGGATCTGTTGTCTGCGGATGTTTTCCCTGCAGAAGACAGAAGGGCCGTTGTCACGCTGATCATCAATGAACTTACTACAAGTGATAATTAAATCACTAGAACATTCTCAAAAAACAAGTCAAAACATACATAATCCAATCCTATACATTATATTATATTGGACTCATAAAAAGAGCCAATTATTTGTCAAGCCCATATAATCATTAACGATATAATAAAAAATAAAAACAGTAAATCAATATCATAATGTCGTACACTTGACGTGTAATTTTATTTCAATCTGGTCTGATCAACCGGGTTGAAGAATTCCTAGCGTTCTGACAGTCTTTTCTCCTGTCCTAGGTTCATTTCGGGGAATTTTTTTTTTTTTCTCTTCGTGTTAACTACTCCGCGTGGGCGTATTTATAAATCTAATATTTTTATTTCATAAGTTACTCCCTTAAAACATAACCATCAACTCCGGTAATAGTACTCGAATTGAATGGATTAGAAAAACCCTTATTAGAATTAGTTTTAGTTATAAACGGATTATGTGTATAATAGGCTTCAGGTGAACAAATGAATGGTCAGTTAAATGCTCTTCTGAATCGTGTATGTTGTTTTACACGAGCATAACAGCATTTCTCTCTAAATAAGTGCCTTAGGTTAATTTGTCGTATTATGTATTATTTATTTGTATACATTTTGAAATCCAAGAAGTTACAACCCGACTGTCTCCTTCGTTTCAAGATGGGCAAAATAAGGAAGCCTTGTTTTCCACTATATGTGTACAGACGCTGATTGTTCTTGTTTCATCATTAATATTAATATGCATATAGTGACATGGCTTTACAAAAGATGTCTCGACAGGTCCAAAATTCAAATAAAAGCCCGCATCAAACGGTGCACATAAATATTAAATTTAGTAATTAAATTAGACCTTCAATAATAAAAAAAATAAAAAAATCGCTTTCCTGCTGATGAAACAAGATATATCGTCCTTATTTTTCCTTTTTAGTCTAAGACAAGCTTATAATGTGGAACGACGTGCCAACTCCGTTCCTTCCACATTTTAAGTCACTTCAGTCATATTATTATATTTGTTTTTTGTATCTAATTTTATTAAAGAGTCCAGAGCATATGTAGATGTTACGAAACCTTTCCTTGTGTTCTGAGTTTTTTTTTTCTCTTCTCTTTTCAAAATAATGTAAATTTGTATTTGTTGCTTACTTATTGACCTCTTGATAGTCATTTTGGTGAACACACTAGTTGTTCTTGATATAAATAATATTTAAAATTGCAAAAATTTTCATTTTATTTAGTTATAAGTAAGTTTGGTTATGGTTGGATTGACCCTTAGATTCATCAAATTTCATTATTCATTTTGTTACTCTTCTTTATAGTTTATTTATATAATTAATTATTTTATAACGTAGAAAGTTTCCTTAAAATAATGCGTCAAACCTATTAACGGTTCTGATACTGATGATAGTTGCATATCACTTGACCCGATTGCACCTTCTATATTGATGGATGTATACATTATTACATTGGCACCATTCTTATGCGATGGTTGTTGACAATTTAACACTCTGTATTAACTACTCTATTTCTCTGGTATGCACCCCCATACGACCTAGTTAGATAGGATAGTTAGGTAATCAATGAAGTGTTTTTCTTATCTCCTATGGAGAAGTAGAGGCAGTGTTAAGTGAGGATTGGTTTTCCATCCTAAAAAGTGATGCCTATGTGGCTTCTATAAAAACCTATTTAAGGAAAGTGTTGCCTTAAGGCATTTAAGTTTCGTTGTTGGTTCAGAAGGTGTTAGATTTTAATTATTTCTTATGTTTACTGTTAAGTCCTTATTTACTTAAGTTGTATTATTTTATTGCAGTTGTAACGCTAACGGCAGTTCGTGACTTAGTTCGGTTTTCAACACTCATTGTACTTCATACGGCGAGTGCTTGAGGACTCCGTTCGCGTTACACCGTTTCTTTCTATGCTTCCCAGCATCATTATTCGTAAGCCTATCATAATAAAGAATGGTTGTTTCGTGGACCTGGCCATCCGGCCTTAAGCTTGATGGAGTGCGACTGGAGTTGCGAAACACCCATTCGAAATAAGTTGTTGACTAATCTAATGTTTTTTTTGTCATTTTCTTTTCCAAATTTTACTGCTCACTGCTTGTTTGTATTTTATAATTTTGTTTTACTGTTTTAGAAATCCCGTGGACCGACCTAGACAGCATAGGATCAGGTTGTTTTGAATGAATTACATGTTTGAGGGCAAACATTTGGTGGCGAGGGGGGTAATGTTATGATGCAGTACAAATTCGTATTACTTTAAATATAATTATTAACATCTTTATTATTTGTACTGCATCCTAACAACTCTACCCGTCGAAATCGTAATTAGGTAGGAACTTGTTATTAATTATTAGAGTGCCAGCTCTGACTTTATCGACGGCCCGGGGCGACCTCTGGAGCAGTTCCGTGGCAATACGTCACTTTTTGCGTGGGTAGGTTTCGGAGACGCGACAGTCAATGGAGTTTTTGTGAGATTTGAGTTTTGAACGGGAAAAAAATCCTTTTTACTTTAGATAATGCCGGGCGGTAAAAGTGATAACGAGTACGTATTGTGTGATCGATAGTTTGAATTCCCCTTGGTAGGATTAGCTGTGATTCCTGCAATCCTAAGGAAACTTGTACGGCGGCCAAGCGTTGTTGGAGCCTGAAAGATTCAATCCATGATAAATACGTCCGATCACACTAGGACAGAGCCCCATTTTGACGGATGATTGGGGTTCCGTTAGCCCGCGATGATATTCGCTGTTCTTTGTGGCGGGAAAGTAATTTTACGCCGACCCTGACTCTCGTCTGGACCGAGGGCGGCCTACCTACATGCCAAACCTTCTTGAACGTAAAACACCCCCATTGGCGGCGGGTAGACTTGCTAATTTTGGACGTGGCGAAAGGCCGCTTGATGTTCTCCCTTTGGCGGCGGGGTGACTTGCTAATTTTGGACGTGGCGAAAGGCCGCTTGATGTTCTCCCTTTGGCGGCGGGGTTACTTGCTAAATTTGGTCGCGGCGAAAGGCCGCTTGACGAACTCCCTTTGACGGCGGAACTGACTCCAGATCTCGGCTTCGGTGATGGCTTTCCGGATCATGCACGAGGAAATGCTGCCTGTGCCTTGCAACTACTAGACGGACATTTTATTAGTTAGCTAGCGATAGAATTCATAGTAAAAAAGAGGTCGGTTCCATGGGGGTAAGTGAAATGCAATATTTAAAACCTTGTCAAGTGAGGCCTCGACCCATGTTTGCCATTTGATTTAAAATTATATGTTTGATCTCACAATTCCGCCTTTAAATTATGTACCTTGCAATAACCATCCCTTTGGAGAGCGACACATATCGTGGTTTAAGATCCACACCCTGAGCATATTTGGGAACCACAGGTATTCTTGACGGGTTCCATAACCCGTCCAGAATTGGCGCTTCCTACGGGATAAAATCTGTGGGATCCTGACCAGCACTACAACACTAAAGTTGTTTTACGAAAAGTATACTTGGCTTTGCCACTTGGCGAAAAACCCACGTAGCAAGCAACTTTCCCAAAAAAGAATTTTACCAAAACATTGTTGATATTAATATAAACTAGCTGGTTCCCAGCGTGCGTTGCAATGCCATATTCAATTCCTGCGTCCCCTTCCTAGCTAGCTTTATAAATTATAGCCTTTGTGTTATTCTGATGTATAAGCTATATTATTGTAAAGTTTCATTAAAATTCATTCAGTAACTTTTGCGTGAAAGAGTAACAAACACACATACATCCATACAAATTTTCGCATTTAAAATGTTAGTAAAGTAAGAAGACATAAATAACCCACAGCACAACATCCTAAGAACCAACCTGACGAACCTATATGCACCGACGAAGAATTTAAGTTTAAAAACATAGATTTACCGTACTTGAATATGAAGTCGAAGGAATCCCCAGATGGTGTTACAATAAATATAATCAAAGACTCTTTAAATATTATTGGCGAATCGATGGTCCAAATTATCAATGAATCTTTGAATAGTGGAGTATTCCCCAAAACTTGGAAGACATCAACTCCCATCCCAAAAATTGATAACCCAAAAAAATTTGACGACTTTAGGCCGATCAATTGTTTACCCAAACATGAACAAATGCTGGTATACATTGTAAAGGAGCAGTTAACTGAATATATTCACGAAATAAATTCACGAAAAAAATTACCTTCTTAGGATCGCACCCTGTAACTCAAACTGTATACACATTAGTAGTAAAGAAAAAATAAAATAACTTGGAATAATTATCGATAATAACATCAAATGGAAAAGTAAAAAAATTCCACAGTAGACAGAATGAGAAAACTGATCTTTATATTTTTTAAACTATGAAATACCGTGTCATTAAAAATACTAAAAGGTATTTATTACGCACTTGGGCACTCTGTACTACAATATGGAATCGTAGCTTGTGGAGGTGCATATAAATCATCCCTACTTCCACTGGAAACAATTCAAAAAAATATTAATAAAAATCATCTTAAAAAAACCTTATTATTACCCAACAATAAATGTTTTCGAAGATTTCCCGGTTCCCCCACTTACAAAAATTTATGACAAAATTGAACTACTACAATTACATAAAGATTTCTTTAGTAAAAATAAAATACCACATTTAAGCAAAAGAATCGTATGTGTTGGAGGACTAACCGTGCCACCAGTACAAACCACAACCACTAGTACGTACAGCATCACTATATATTCAAGGGTATAAAATTATTCAATAAATTACCCCTAGATATACGATCGGAAGAAAACTACAAGTATAAAAAATATTGAAATATCTAGTACCACCTCTTAACTTTATTTATTGTTTAGAAATATGTTTTTGCTGTATCAATCCTTTGAATCAATTATTAACTAACCTATAATTTTATTACTTATATCGTATTTTCTTATACGAATAGTTTTTGTAATAATATTTTTAATTTATAAAATGCAAAAATATTTAGTTGTCCTCTCCTAAACACAAGCAGCTGCTTTATTAGGAGAGTGATTGGAATATTGTTGTTATATTATGTTGTAAAATTGTAACTTTAATATATGTGTCGATAATTTTTTTTTTTAAATGTATTGAGGCCAAGCAGATATTTGTTCCACAAGAATCTGGTTTTAGAAATAAATTTTCTTGTGAAACCGCTATTAACTATGTAATAGATAAGTGGAAAAATTTTTGAGATAAAAAAGTAAAATTATTGCAGTATTTCTAGACTTAAAGCGGGCATTTGAAATAATCGACAGAGATAGATTAATACAAAAATTAAGCAATATTTTAATTAATGGTATAGAAAATAAGTGGTTTGTTGATTACCTATCAGAAAGAACACAAATAACAAAATATGGTGGTATAACATCTTAACCACATAGTACTAATAAAGGCGTTCCGCAGGGTTCTGTCTTATGTCCATTGTTGTTCATTAAATACATAAATGATATTATCAAAGTGTTAAAGCATTGTGCAATTAAACTATTTGCTGATGATACGCTGTTATACATAGCCAGTAAAAATTTACAAGACATCATTGAAAAAATACAAATTGATTTAAATTATGTAACGCTTTGGCTAAACCAGAACAAACTCAAATTGAATGTTACCAAAACTAAGTTTTTAATTGTGGATAACCTAGGTGGAAACGAGCAGGCAATACTAAAAATTGATAACGAAAACATAGAAAGGGTTAGCAGTATTAAATATCTGGGTAATATATTGGATGATAAATTAAAATTCGACGAACACTTAGAATACATAACGAAGAAAATTGCTAAAAAAGTTGGATTCCTAAAAAGGATCAGAAATAACTTGGATCTCAAGACAACGCGCCTTGTTGACAATTCTATTATAACTCCGCATTTAAATTATTGTTCTAGTGTTTTATTCCTATGTAACGAAGCCCAAAATAATAAATACAGGTTATAAAAAATAGGGGGATGAGGATGATTTTAAAATGCAACATTTTTACTAGAGTTAAAACTATGTTACAAAATTTCAATATGATGACAACAAAACAACATATAATACAATGATATACAAACTTAAAAATAATATGCTAACAAATTATCTGCAGAGTAATATTATGTTTCAAGAAAATGTTCACAATTATCCTACGAGAAGACGCGGAGACTTAAGGCTTCCCAAAACTTAACTTTCGTGCACACAAAATAGCGCGTTTTACAAAAGGCAAAAACTTTATAACAGCCTGCCGAATGCCGTAAAGGAAGCCTCAAGTCTTCGCACTTTTCGTAGGATATGTGCATTATATGTAAGGAATGTTTTTTGATTTGTAACAATCTTACCAATATTATTTTAGTCGCATGGTTATCTGTTTTCCTTAAAACGTATTTTTGTGTAGTAATCTTTTTTTTTCCTCTTAAAATGTATTTGTAAAAATGTAACTGTATATCTAAATTGTATTTGTATATATTTTCTTACTGGATGTATGAAAAAAAATTCTAAATTTCATCTAAATAAATATTCAAAAACAAACCAGCGGAGATCACAATTAGTTCACCTTTCATTTATTTTTTTTTACACGAGCTCCACACAGGAGGCCCTGACGAAAATAATTTCCATCAGGGCCTGTGTCATCTTTGGGGATGCTGTGTGGAGAGTTTTTTCAAGGAAAGGAAGGAGAGGAGAGTTCTGGGAAGGAAAAGGGTTTAAGGTTGGGTAGGAATCTGGGGTTCAGTGTATCCTGGTCATCCGCCTCCAAGACCTAGACAAACCTCACCCCATGAACCCGGGCACCCCTGCTAAATCTGGCGTCGCCACCTAGCGAGGGATTTAACACTAACAATGTCTTTCTCGCAAAAATAAAGTTGGTTGTTTTCAGGTGGAAAAAATATAATTGCATATAAAAATATAATTAAATATAATGCAGACATAATTTGTCTCGACGCCACCTAGCGAGGGATTTAACACTAACAATGTCTTTCTCGCAAAAATAAAGTTGGTTGTTTTCAGGTGGAAAAAATATAATAAGCGGTAATTGTTGAATGAAACACTAGTATATATTGAATTATTTGGCGGGTATTTGATAAGCCCCCATAGCTCAGTGGTCAGAGCACCCGACCGGCAATCAGAAGGACACGGGTTCAAGTCCCGTTGGCGGCAAGTATCTTTTCTCGGAAGATTTTTCAATGTAAATTAGTGTTTCAGGCTGACAATTATTGCTTATAATAATTGTTACCCTTTGTGCTATGCATAAAAATCTTGTCTAAACGTTAGTTTATAAATTAAAAATATAATAATTAATATTTAACAAGTTTAAGTATTTCCCCAATAAATGCAGACATAATTTGTCTCGACGCCATCTAGCGAGGGATTTAACACTAACAATGTCTTTCTCGCAAAAATAAAGTTGGTTGTTTTCAGGTGGAAAAAATATAATAAGCGGTAATTGTTGAATGAAACACTGGTATATATTGAATTATTTGGCGGGTATTTGATAAGCCCCCATAGCTCAGTGGTCAGAGCATCCGACCGGCAATCAGAAGGACACGGGTTCAAGTCCCGTTGGCGGCAAGTATCTTTTCTCGGAAGATTTTTCAATGTAAATGAGTGTTTCAGGCTGACAATTATTGCATAAAATAATTGTTACCCTTTGTGCTATGCATAAAAATCTTGTCTAAACGTTAGTTTATAAATTAAAAATATAATAATTAATATTTAACAAGTTTAAGTATTTCCCCAATAAATGCAGACATAATTTGTCTCGACGCCACCTAGCGAGGGATTTAACACTAACAATGTCTTTCTCGCAAAAATAAAGTTGGTTGTTTTCAGGTGAATTGTTGAATGAAACACTAGTATATATTGAATTATTTGGCGGGTATTTGATAAGCCCCCATAGCTCAGTGGTCAGAGCATCCGACCGGCAATCAGGACACGGGTTCAAGGCCCGTTGGCGGCAAGTATCTTTTCTCGGAAGATTTTTCAATGTAAATGAGTATTTCAGGCTGACAATTATTGCTCATAATAAGAATAATTGCGTCGATTTAAGGTTTAACGCTTTTAGCGATTTTGTGTCGAAAGGCATCATGAGTGACGAGGCGCATTTCCACTTAAACGGTTACGTCAATAAGCTTAATATTCGTTTGTGGGGCACTGAAAATCCGCGTGTGATGCACGAAAAGCTATTCAATCCACTCAAAGCCACTGTGTGGTGCGGCGTTCTCGCGGGAGGAGTGATGGGGCTGTATTTTTTGAGGACGCCATTTGCATTACGGTCTGTTATTGGATGTTACTGGAGAACGCTACAGGGCCATGATAAACGACTTTTACTTCCGCAATTGAATGAACGGGGCTTGGTAAACATGTGGTTTCAACAAGAAGGTGCAACCGCACACACAGCATGAGCCAAAATGGATATTGTGAAGGAAGCGTTTCCTGGTCGCGTAATCTCTCGTTTTGGCGATTTGGTATGGCCAGCAAGATCGCCAGACTTAACCACCCCAGACTTCTTTCTTTGGGGATATTTGAAGTCGCGGGTTTATGCCAACAAGCTTCAGACAATCACAGCTCTTAAGGAGAATATTCGAAAGGAATGCCAACAGTTATCACCGGAAATCTTGCGGAAAGTCATGTAAAATGCGATAAAACGGGCACAAATGTGTATCAGCACTGGCGGCAGCCACTTGACGGATATCATCTTTTCCACAAAAAAGTCCAAATAAAGATTTCTATTACTCAAAATATTTTTTTTTATTTAGAAAAAAATTTATTCAAAAACAAAATTGGATGATTAATTTTGCGCCACCCTGTATAATATATAAAGGAGAATGTCTGTATGTGGTGAACAAGCGGGCTGGCAAGCGGGTGGTGTGGATTTGATTTGTATGCAAATCTACAATTTCATACCGAGGTTGATGAAATTTTTCACATGTGAACTTGAAAACAAGAGGAAGGTCACTGTCTACATTTGATTTCGAAAACTCTGTGTAAAGCCCAGGCATCGCCGGGGACTTCAGCTAGTAACACATAAGTAGGTGTAGCTTCATTGAGTACGTGTGTGCATTTTGATACTAGATTGTACCAGACATGACACCTCGCTCAAAACATTTATTTTAATGTTCCCTGTCAAAATTATTCCAGTAAAAGTCACCAGTTAAAATGTTCGCGGTCAAAATTTTCCTAGTAACGAAATTTCATTATATTAGCAGAATCAGTCAGCAGACTAAGAATGTTCTAACCTAACCTAACCGACTCGACTATCAACTAAGAACATTTTGGCAGGGAACGTTTTGACCAGAGACATTTCGGTAGGGACATTTTACCGGAAACCTTTTGACAGGGAATATTATTACCAGGAACATTATTATAGGGATGTCGAAAGTGAAAAAAATATCGATATATCGATGAATCGATATTTATTAAGATATAAATATCGACGTCGATATTTCGAGGAAAAAATATCGATATGTCGGTCAAATTTTCAAAAGATTTTGCGATTTTTTATATACTAGTGTATTCAGCTCAATATTATCAAAAGTAATTTTTAAGCACAATGTACATTATTTTAATGTACAATTTTTTTTATTCATAATGTGACGTATTATTTACCGCGCTAAAATAACATTGTGTTTGTAGTACTAAAAAATGCAATAATGCATTTTTTTTATTTTTTGGTTGCGTCTTCTTTGTATGCGTCTCAGTAGCATTCTATTGGCGTATTAATCTGTCAAAAAGGACTTCGTGTTTGGAACAAGGTATAGTCAATAATCATAGACAATTGGGAACCAACACACAGGAGGACTCCAGATACTAATATCTACGAACTTACATCTATCTCTATGTTGAACTAATATCTACGAACTTCAGAGTGTTGACTAATATCTACAGAGCGTAGGTTGAACTAATATCTACAGAGCGTAGGTTGGACTAGTCAGGTAAATGTGTCCAATAGTCCGATATTAAGGATTTTTACATACATACTTACATAAATTAAGTTTTTTAAACTGCATACGCAAATTACGTTATTCCAATATGCTATACATAATTACAAATCCAACCTCTGTCAGTGCTGTATATATTCGTCAACACTTTGGTTCTTATAGATATTAGTCAGCAGTTTGAGCTGTAGATATTCGTCAACACTTTGGTTCTCATAGATATTAGTTAACAGTTTGAGCTGTAGATATTCCTCAACACTTTGGTTCTCATAGATATTAGTTCGATTTTTTTTTCAGTTTTTGGAATTCCTGTAGATATTAGTAGACGCCTCCCACAGGAGTGGCTTAGAAAAAATGGCGGAAAATAGCATGCATTTCTATCTATGTACCTAAACATATGAGATGGTATTAGCGATCACAAATACTAATGCAAAGACAATAGATTTGTAAGATATTAATAGTTAAAATTTCAACCCCCAAATGTCATGACCCAACACAGTTACTTTTTTCCGTTCGTTCCTGTACGGTTTTGGATTCTAGTGACTTTAGTTACATAAATAAATAAAATATATCGTTTTTGATACATTTTTGAATATTGGATATTTTGTATCGATATATCGGATCAAAATATATCGGCTAAAAATATCGATGCATTGAATTAAAAATATCGATACTTTTTCAACAAGCCCACATTAATACCGACCACATTATTTTAGGAACACACGATTTGTTTAAACAACAGGTCAAAAGTAAAGGCAACAACTAGTCATAAGTTTTTTTACGTTAGTGTCGTACAAGGGGATATTAGGAGAAGGGACCTTTAAGGAAAGGAATTAAACAAACAGAACAAAATTGTAATCGTTAGAAAAACACCGTAATAATACTTAAAGGATTCCTTTATATGTGAAGATTTTTATTTTGTCCTCTGATGATTGTTTTTTTTTAGTATCTATTTGCTGAAACTTCAAGACAAGATAATGGGATTACCCGATGTGAGATCTTGCTGCGGGTGTTGTTCTATAGAAGTAGGAGCTAAAATCATCGCTTGGGTTCAACTGGTAAATGACCTTCTGATTATATTTCAGACCGAAACGCATGAGAACGAAAAAATTGAAACCAAAATAAGTAATAGGTAATATCTCAGAATCTAAGAGAGATCATCATCGAACAATTGATGCAAATGGTCGACGATTATTTCTTTTCGTGGACTGCTAATTTGAAAAACACCGAATTATTAAGCACCTTTCTTTTTACACTGGTGTAAAACATGGGGTCCTGTCAGTGGTTACATAATACTCGTATGTTAATGTTCGAGTACTTAGCAAATTTCAAGTATTCTAGTTTTAAATATTTTTCGTAGAAAAAAATCTCTTTGTAGGAGCCCGATAATAGTTAAAATTTTTGTCTTTTATCGTTTTGTATAGGCCATAAACATTGGCACTTTTGAAATAATCATGAAAAAAGTACAGATTGTATTTAAATAAATTATTATTGAAAAGAACAAAAATATGCTGGAAAATCATTTTGCAAAAATAATTTCGTCAAAATGGCCGCCATCTCGCCGCCGGCATTCCTCAAATGCCCTTATATTTTCTAAAACTTTTCGACACAAATCTAGGGGTACGTTAATAACCAATTTCTTTTGCTCCATTACCGGCGTTTGTTTTCCTGCCTGTTTCTTCGAAATTTTTAAACCATGATTTAATTAAACTATCACTTGGGCACTTAAATACTCTGTAATGCAGAAAGCGCGTTGCTCTCCCGTAAAGCGATCCATTATCCATTGTGACTAAATTTCCTAGAAGCGAGTAGCCACGCACAAGTGATCCCGCTCTCCTCCCCCGTTAGGATCCCTGCTAGGACGATTACAAAAGTGCAAACGTTTATGGCCGACCCTATATTATAAACTGCCATAAGCCACTAACGTACGCGAGCCGCTCTCAACAAGCTAATTCTTGAACTTTGATGAGATGGCCTGAATAGACCATTATGGACATAATTTATTTCATACGCTTTATTTGCCCTTTTGTCTGCTTAATTATTTATTTGCTAGTTGGAAGCTTGTCACGTGTCTTGAGCGACCCGCTTGCGTCTTTACGAATTAACACACGAGGGGCGATACCGGTTATGCTGTCATCCGAAAGAACCAGAATCGCAGAACGCAGAATCGAAAAGGTCATTAATATTAAGGATAAAGACAATTCTGATGTCATCCAAGAGAAAGGGAATCGCGGTTAACGAAAATTTTAGGTTAAGGACAATTCCTTATCCAAGTGGAACCGGAATCGCCTCTTATTCGTTTTGATTATCTGGAATCCGTTTTTATTTTCTGTGGTTCTTTGGGAAATAACTCTTCTGAAAATCGGCCACTAATCATAAGTTTGTTGCTTTCAGATCACTGGTGGACTGTTTTTTGCTTACTGCATTGAATATGTTATTGAGGTGTTACTATCGGAACATCTTAGTAAAGGCTATATCCATGCACACACGACGATACATTTGGCATTAAGTTTGTATCCAATAATGCAAGGAACACTACTTTTTATTGGAATTAAAAAGGTACATCATTTTTTCCACCTATAATAATTATTAGTCCATGTTCGGGCATAACTGATAAATAGTATCCTATTTCATATTTCTACATTCCATACGGTCTGTCCTACCTACAAAAATATTACCTACCCATTCACCCAGTCACCGGGAGAAGAATTGTCCCAAACTCCGCGCTACAAGACGTATATTATGGTCTTGTACAACGGGCAAGTGGTGATAACGGGTAAAGCAGTTTTTTACGTCGTGCAATTTGCGCAACATCCATAGGGAGCAAGAGAAGATACCAGTTCATAAGGTAGGACTTTCATTATTCTGGTGGCATCCTCTCCAAGTTCATTTTCCGTTCCCTATTTTCTTCCAGAGCTTACACAAAATTCACGCGGCCCAAAATAGCCATAAGTTTTCATGCGCTAACAGTCCAGTTCTTCCGATGTTTTTGAGAGTTGATTACAAAATTAGTGACATGTGTTGAGTTGATGTTAAGTATATTCTGTTTGTTTCAGAAGAGGGCTAGCATTCTCTTGATTTGGTTAATCCTGGCCTTCATATTTGAGATATTTGTATCCAGTCTTTTGCTACTTTTGTACGCCTATATTGTTTCGATTTTTGGTGGCCTTCTAATTGCAGCTGCCTTAATCTACATTGGCGGAATTCAAATAGGTAAATTTCACTCAAATACGTGAAGTCCATTTTTTCTGTGGTAGAAAGTACCTTAGGGGGCATACATTAATTACGTGAGCAGTTTTTCTTCCAATCTAGACCCCCCCTCTCTTGGTGAGATAAATTTGGGCCACTTCGTATATTCTTTTCAAATAACGTGAGATTTTGCTGGACCCCCTTCCCCTTTTGAGCTCACGTAATTAATGTATACCTCCTTAACGAAACGACATTACAAAATGTCTTTTAAAATATTTAAAAATAAAAATAATAATAATAATTAAAAAATTATTTAAAAAAACAGCTTGTAGTTACAAAATATCCGCAATAGTAGCACTTAGTACCTAATGATGAAGCACCTCTGATTTTAGACATCGTTAAAAGAACGTCCATTATTCATATTATCTAAAGGTGGAGGTTTTGAAGTCATTAGTTAAATTATGATTTTGTTTTTTTATATAACCATTACATGTAGAAAGTAAGGGTTTTAGATTAAATTTACTCGAACACTTAGAATTCAATAAACTAATGAGCAATAATTAATGAAGTACCTAAGGAAAAAATTATTCCCCACTTCTTAGTATGTTACAAAACCTAAACAATATAACACATTCAAATGGTACAGTCAAAAGTCACAGCAAAAACATCTTTATTAAAAAATTAAGAACGTATTAACTTTTGGTGCGGGGAAAACATATTTCAAAGTAGTACTGTATTAAAATATAACTAGCCGTTGGAAACAATATTATAGTTATATTATTTCAACGTCCAACGCTGTTGAAAATAATTAGCGCCAACAGTTTAAATATAATACCTATATGCGAATATTATTCAACGCAGTCAACGATTCAACTGCCTAATAAATAAAAAGGGTTAAGAGTTTGTACTTCGTGAACAACATTACTCGATATTTTAAATGGTCTTTTGGTTATGTACGTACCTACTGCACGTTTTTTTTTATTTTCCCATCCAATACGGCCGATAGGCAGCGCCATGGAACAATCAAATTTATCAACGACAAGCAAAAAAATAACCTATTGATAATTGTCAATGTCGGTCGCCTAACAGTTATGTTTTGTACCTATTGTTTTCAACGGTGTTGGAATGATTAAGTCAAAAGGGTCAAGAGATCACACTTCGTGAACGATATTATACCCAATTACACAAGGTCTTTTGGTAATGTACATACCTACTGCACGTTTTATTTTATTTTCCCATCCAATACGGCCGATACGCAGCGCCAGGGAACAATCAAATTTATCAACGACAAGCAAAAAATAACCTATTGATAATTATCAACGCCGGTCGCCTAACAGTGACGTTTTGAACCTATTGTTTTCAACAGTGTTGGAATGATAAGTCAAAAGGGTCAAGAGATCACACTTCGTGAACGATATTATACCCAATTAGACATGGTCTTTTGGTAATGTAAGTACCTACTGCACTTTTTTTTTATTTTCCCGTCCAATACGGCCAATACGTAGCGCCAAGCAACAAGCGAATTTATCAGTGACAAGCAAAATATATCTTCAACAGGATAATATTTCCAACACCGAAACCAACGTCTTCCAACATTTTCAACTTTCAAGGTTATTATAGGATTATTATTACGTGTGTGGGGCGTGGGGCATAGAGATAATAATAATTAATAATACATCAATGATTCGGGGAACCACCCGTTAAAAGGGATTCCTTAATACGATTTTGATATATTTTTTGTTAGTATCGTGTCGATCTCCTATTATAGTTGCGTCAACGTCGACGTTATTTTCAACAGCTATTTTCAACAGTTGAAAATTGCCAACGATAACGACGTTGGCGTTGGATAGAATTATCGTCAACGCCCAGTACTATTTCAAAGTATCACACATACTCGTAATAGAGAATGTATTGTTACAATTATTTTCTCACCAAATTGGTTTAACACCTCCAAAATTAAAATTCAGAATCCTATAAATAAGTCATCTCAAAGTGGTTTAAACACAGTTTGAAATTGATCTTCTTAGTCGAAACAGCTGTCACAATAATAAAAACGAAAATACTTACAGAACTTAATACTAACATTATAAAGTATATTTTGAATTAATTTTAATTAATTAGGTCTGCCTACATATTGCGTGGCGGGCCGTACTGGGAGAGACTGGATGAGAGAGACCCTTTGATCTCTTCAAATACAATTTTTATGCGTTTCTTAAAATAATGTTGAATCTAGGTAGGTACACTCGTATATTTTTTTTATTTCACTGTGAACTCAGTTAGCTATACCTTGAACTAAGTTAGCTATCATTGAATGCCTATAAACAGTAAACAATTTTGTGATCCTTTCAACCTTTTCAGTCTAATATTTTATTTCGACTTTGTGAGGTGTTTGTGCAAATATTTGATGTTTTTTTAATAGTATGTACTTCTTGCTCTCTCGTGCCGTTCCTTTTATATTAAACGTTAGTCAAAATGTCATTGCCCTTCAAGCAACCAAAGAAAACAAGCAAAATGTCAATATTTTCATTCGTATTAATTTTCGAAACTTTTTTTCAGGTGTATCATTTTTCTTCATAGTAATCGTTTCAACCTGCCGTAAAGACATTCTTCGCAGGAATGCACTTTTCGACTACGGGGTGCTTTATACTCCAAACGCAGTGGAAATATTACCTCCTAAACGACGGAAAGGACTCATTGCCACGAATCCACAATTTGAATCAGCTGCCTTGGATACACCAGAAGATAAACCAGAAGATGTGGTTGTGATATGAAAAAATAATTTTTCGAGATTTTTAAGTTAACAGAATTACAATTTAAGTACAAAGAGCCGTGACATTATTCATGTGCAATAGTCTGGTCCAAAAACTCAACTTTATCCCTTACAGGGCTGAAAGGCCAACCATAACGGATCAGAATGTCATAACATGACGGTCTTCGAGATATTGGAACTTTTATGAAAATCAACACCTTACATCAGTTTTTCGAGAGCCGCAACTACAATCGAGAAAAATTATTATTTATTCCAAAGGCGTAGGTACTTTTTTATTATTTTATTTTGGACTGTAATCAACAGCAGGGGTATTAGTAGCGTAATAAAAATTAGAATCTTAGATTATGGAATTTTACAGCTGTGGCACTAGGGCTGCCACCTTTCAAAGACAGTAGACCCGGAGATTTTAGAAATATAGTTTTTTTAATTAAAATAAAACTTTTTTTAGTATGAATTATTTCTCATTAATTTTTTGGTACACGGAATTGTGAGCACCATAATTCACCGATGCATTTATTGTCTGCAGAGAATGCAGACAACAAAGTCGTGTCTTAGTCGTGTTGAAGCATAAAATTTTCAATGTTCTCAAAAATCTTTTGAGATGTTTCGTTGGAATCCTCTTAAAAATCCATTAATTTATCTTGAACACATTTTTCTTGGTCAAAGTATCTGATGACTGGTGACTATTGGATACATTTTCTGGGATCCTTTATTTGAGGCGTCGATAGCAATCGAAAAGTGAACCCCATTGAGATTGAGACCTTTTTAGGTCTTGTATTGTAGACTCTATTGAGTTCGGTGCTAGGACATTCAAAACAATGGCTTCAGCTTTGGTTCTGCCACAGAGAACTTTATATGATAGTGGTGAATCTGAATAAAGAGAAGCGTTCAATTTAATTCCTCAATCGGTGCTCTAATAACTGTGGTGGCGTGGTGGTGTCTAATTGCATGATAAATCGACGCAATTTTGATTGTCGCTACTTCCCTAGCTCTTCAGAATATTTTTTCTTTGGTAGAAATGCGGTCGTCAACGCCCGGTCTGACCCGGAGATATCGATGTTAAACCCGTAGCCCGGACAAGCACCATTCAAACCCGTAGACTCCGGGTCAAACCCGGAGAGGTGGCAGCCCTATGTGGCACTAATATAAGGTGTCGATTTTCACGAATTTCATAGAAGCGCCAATGTCTACTTTAAAAAGTCATTATATGATATTCTGATACGTTATGAGTTGGCCCAAAGATATTCAAATACAAAAGAGATGTGTATGCTATACTCTAAAAACTAATAGGTATAAGGTGTTGATTTTCACGAATTTCATAGAAGTGCCAATATCTAGTAAACTAATGAGAATATCATATACTTAATGACTTAAAAAAGTCATTAGTAATGAGTAATGACTTTGTTAAGTCATTATATGATATTCTGATCCGTTATGAGTTGGCCCAAAGATATTCTAATACAAAAGAGATATGCTATGATATCCGCGCGACTGGCGGCGGACTGGTTTCATGCCAACTCAGAATGAAACCAACTCAGAAACACCTCAGAAAGGTCATTAAAAGCTATGAAAAAATTATTTTAAAATAGCCGGTAACCCTCACCTAACTTAACCTATTTAACCATTTTTTTATCACCACTCTTTTAATTACCTTTCTGAGGTGCTTCTGAGTTGGTTTCATTCTGAGTTGTCCGGTCGCCCGGCGGACTACTGCCTAATCGGAGTAGTTTGCACATGAAAAGAGTTTGTTCATTTCGTTGATTTTTTAAGGTGTGCAATAGTAATAGTTAACAATGTAGTTTGAATACGGAAAGAATTCGTTCATTTAGTTTAACATTCGTTTAGTTTAAGGTAATATCAGACGGTTCACTCTTCACTCGTTTCGTGACGTCTACTCGAGCAAATATTCTATCTTCATTTCACTGCATGTTCAGACAGTTCTCTAGAATAAAAAATGTTCATTCCCCATTTGCGCTAGAAGTCGCCGAGTGCGGTTGCGCGCAGTGGCGCTGACAGCGAACATTTAATTCGGAAATATTTACGATTTCAAATTGACATTTCCGATAACGTCGAACTAAATAACGAAAAATTGGTGGTTCTTATAAACGGTAAATAAATATCAACACCATAAAATGAACATAATATACATAAATAATAACCTGAAAACTAACATCTACCAGTATTTTTTGCACTATGAAAATTTTTTATTCCGAAATAGGCCTCGGCTTGCAATAAAATCCATATAAATGGAATATTTGTGAACGTATCCGAAAACTAAAAGATGTTTTTGAAAGATGATGAAATACGCTTCCAAATTATTTTTAGAAATAATCATGTAATTTTTTAAATTGAATTGTTTTTAGTGTAAGCTTTTAAAATTTCAAAAATGGCTCACCTTGCGTTTTTTCTAACTAAAATTACGTGTAATGAAAAAAAAAATAAAACGCACACATATTTTATTAGACAAATGAATTATAAACGTTTGCATTACCTCACTTTTTTGTCGTTTCATATATAAATAATTCATAAAAAATTCACAAAGTTTCATAATATTTTTCAAATTTTGGTCGGAAACGTTGGTTTCATAAAAGCATACATTTAAATTATTTTGTAGTTAATTGTTAGATTAAATGTATAGCGTGTTGTTTTCTATTTCCAATACCGTTTAGATCATATTTTTCACTATGATAGTAAGTGAGAAACAACGATTTCTGTGAGACCGGTATGTGTTATTTCGAAAAACAAAGAAATAGTCGTACTTTTTTGAAGTCACGCGCTGTCTCACACGCTCTGTCGAGGTGACCTTCTGACACAAAATGCCAGGATTGCCAGGCCGACTGATTCACGGAATGAAATCCTATTCACAGTTCATCGCGTCACAACGTCAAATCGTGACGTCATTACGGTTGCGAATGAAGACGATATCCAACATTGTCGAAATGATTCATTCCGCTCTGTCACTCATTACTTTCGTTTCATCGCGTGTTCGGACGGGTCATTTCGAAGGAAAGAGGCGGATTGACGCCACAAAACGAGTGAATAGAGAACCGTCTGATATCGGCTTATCGGGAATAAAATCTGGTGCTTACCGCTAACTTTATAGTTAAAAAACGGGTTATAAAGTTTCAAAATCGTTGTACGTAAAATACATTAATGGTAAGGTACTGTTTTTATTAATCTAAAATATGTATAAATAACTCGCATCCCTTATGCGGCATGGAAATAAAAAAAGTTATTATGGTTACTTATGGTTAAATGATTAAAATGTGAGTTTTGATCAAACAAAAATTATTAGGGTTGTGTACAGCCATCCGTCAAATACGTCACATGATTTTTTTAACCCCCCCCCCCCCGAGACCCCCTCCCCTAGTGTTCCGTAAGATATTTTGCAATTTTACATCTAAAAAAAGTTTTGCATTTTAATAATTTAGATTTTTACATGCGACGTCACAAAGTTGATGACCTCCCCAGTGGCGTAGCTAGGGGGGGCGGCCCGCCCCGGGTGCCACCCAATGGTCAGGGTCTGTAAATTTATGGCTCCCCGTGGAGTGCCCCGAAACCGGAGAATTTTGTGTCTAACGGTATTTTCATAAATGAAATGCCTATAGTATTTATGGAGAAACCTTTATCCCAGAAGAACCAATTTTTTACGCATTATTTGACTAGGTACCCCGAACCTACCCGGTACCTACGAACCCCAAGTGGTTCGCTACGTTTGGTGATTTAGCAGGGGTGCCCGGGTTCATGGGGTGAGGTTTGTCTAGGTCTTGGAGGCGGATGACTGGGACATACTGAACCCCAGATTCCTACCCACCCCTTAAACCCTTTTCCTTCCCAGAACTCTCCTCTCCTTCCCTTTTCCTTAAAAAAAACCCTCCACACAGCATCCTCAAAGATGACATAGGCCCTGAGGGAAATTATTTTCCTCAGGGCCTCCTGTGTGGAGCTCATGTTAAAAAAAAAAAAAAGGTAGTAATGTTTTATTTTTTATGCAGTCGAAATTTGCGTTTTGAATTTCTCAGTCAACTTTTATGGGGGGGTGACTCCACGTTTAGCTACGCCACTGGACCCCTCCCCATACTCTACTCCCCTCCCCTCCACCCCCCCCCCCCCCTGCTTGACAAAAGTATTAAGAATATATGCATATAATTATATATTTTTTTTTACATGAATACCGCACAAGAGTCCCAACTGATCCCGTCTGGAGCCAGTGGGACTATGGCATCCCCAATTGGGGTATGTTGTGAGGCTGAAGGCAGTGGGGAGGGGAAGGCGATAGGGAAGAGTAAGGTAGGGAAGTACCTGGCTATTCAGATCTGGTCACCAAACACGGCAGAAGCCATTTCAAGCAACGTTTCAATTCTGAATGGTGGTCTTATACCAGGACGATACTGAGAGTATCTTCCACTCTGGATAATAATAATAATAAGATAAGATATAGTCATAATAAGATTCAATTTAATGCTCCACACGCTCTTTTGTCATATTTAAAGGGAACCAACGCAAAAAAAGGGTAAACAAAATTCTTGCTTGTAGAAAATATGTAATTATTACAATAACATAATATCAAAAGTGGAGATTTTCAATAGCAAGTTGAAAAAATGTAAAAAGGTCATAAAAAAGATTTCTATCTGTCACAAACAAGTTTTTTCTTGATGTTTCTGTTATGAATATAATTTATTTTATGTACATCCTGTCTTCTCATTATATTTAACTAGCAGACCCGACCACACGTTGCTGTGGCTAACGAAACACAACGCCATTACCCAACCTTTATAAAATCCACACCACCCGCTTGCCAGCTGCCCGCTGCCTGAATTGAGTATTTGAATTTCTCGGCTTTTCTCTACTATAATAAGCATGTATTATGCATATAAACCTACCCCTTGAATCACTCTATCTATTGGTGAAAACCGCATGAAAATCTGCTTCGTAGTTTAAAAGATCTATGCGCACATACATTTTGAGCGACTTCATTTTATACTATTTAATAATAATAATGCAATTCGAGCGATCGCCACTAATTATACAATGCTTGCAATTCAACACTGGATATTTGAAAAGGGAAAATCAAATACCTACTTACTCTAGGACATCTATTTTCCAATTTCTTCCATAGAACGAATTTCAAAAGTGACTATAGTACGGCCCGCCAGCCGTTTTAAATCGCACAAAAATATGTTTTCTTTGAATTTCTCGGCTTTTCTCTAATATAATTTACATGTATTATACATATAAACATTCCTCTTCAATCACTCTATCTATTGGTGAAAACCGCATGAAAATCCGTTGCGTAGTTTAAAAGATTAACACGCACATACATTTTGAGCGACTTCATTTTAATGTATGTAATGATAAGTATTTAATTTATTTTTTTTGCATAATTCTGTTAATTTATTAATCTAAGAAGGAAATCCATAATTTGTTGTATTTTTTGTACAATGCAAATAAAATACATTGATTGTTGATTTTCCAAAGATTAATGAATAAATATTTTTAATTTTTTTTTTGTTTTTAATTTTCTTTATTCATTTTGTTTGTTACAGGTTTGTTTTACATGGTTTTTCGACTACCAAGCTAGGCAAATGCCCGTATTATGGTAGTCGAGATTCATAAGATGTTATATTAAGCAAATAATATTAGCAAATCCATATATGAAGACGAAAGTACAAACATACAGCATACATATTAAGGAAAATATTCATACTAGTATTAGGTACATGATCACATACAGGAAAGGAGTTAAACTAGGTGAATCTTGTATAAATAAAAATAAAATAAAAGAACAAATAAAAATAAAAGTAACAAATAATAATATTTTAAGGATAATAGAAATAAAAATTAGAATAAATATATAAATCATCTAAACAGATGAACAAAGATAATCTTAGACCCCAAAAAACAAAAACAAAAGCAGGTAATCCTAGGCAGCGTATGAAATGTAAGAACGATGTCAAAAAATATGAAAAAAAAGCTTCAACGTAATATAAAGTTTTGGTTCAAAATTAATTTACTGATAAGATTTTTTATTCGAGAAATATGAAAAAATAAGAACAGTTTTTAAGATGTAAGGCATTCTTTATAATATTTCCTTCCCTGAGTAAATAACCAGTTCTGTATATTAATGGCATAAAGATCATCAGTTTTCGATGTCTTAATATCAATACTCAGTAAGTTAAATATTTTAGGCGCGATGTAAGAGAACTGTCGTTGGGTGTAAGCTGTTTTTGTTGGAGGTATTTTGCATTTTTGGTGTGATGAATAGCGGGTGTAAATATTTTGTTGAGTTTTGAGTGCTAAATCATTTTTCCTTATGTGTATGAGAATTTTCTTAACGTATAATTGTCTAATGTCTAGGATTGAGAATTTTTTTTAAAGTGGCACTGATGGGTGAGATGGGTGACATTTTAATATAATTCTTAGTAGCAGCTTTTGAATTAAGATCATGGGATATATAATTGAAGCAGCACAGCCTCCCCATCCCACAATGCCGTATGTGGCTATTGATTGGAAAAGTGCAAAATATATGCATCTCATTGTTTGAAGGTTCAAGATTGATCTGAGAGAGAGAAATATATAGCACAATTTGCGGAGTCTTTTTGTTGTGAAATTGACAAAGTCCTCCCAACGCAGTTGGTCATCTATAACAATACCTAGATATTTAATTTGGTCGGATTTTTTTAGGTTGGTAAATGAGCAATTATTATGGGGAGGCGTAAGGGTAATACGGTTCTGTGAGCATGAGCAGTTTTGAGGAGGAGTGACTTTACGTATGGAGAAGAGTTAATATATTGTTTTGTCAATATTAAGAGTCAGAAGGTTGTCGTCTAACCAATGTTTTATTTTATTTAAGCCCTTATTTGCTTTTTCCATAGTTGAGTTCCAATTTTCAGCTTCAAAGATGACTACCGTATCATCGGCAAAAGATATTACAGTTCCATCAATTTCCAAGTTACATAAAGTGTTAATATATATTAGAAAGAGAAGTGGGCCTAATACAGTGCCTTGAGGCACACCGTACGTGATTGGTAAACTTGTACTTCTGTATTCTTTAGCAGAATTTACAAGAGACGATTGCGACCTATTTGTTAGATAATTCTCAAACCATTTGAGGGAAGTACCTTTTATTCCTACCTGAAGGAGTTTCTTCAAAAGTTTGCGGTGAGAGACAGTATCAAAGTCTTTAGCTAGATCCAAAAAAACAGCGAGGGGCTTGCGGCTTTTATCAAGGTTATCAGAGACTACTTTTGTAAAAGTTGCAATTGCATCTGCGGCACTACGACCTTTACGGAAGCCATATTGATTTCCTGACAGAATGTCATTGTCTTCAAGAAATTTGTATAGCCTTCGTTTTACCGTTTTTTCAATTATTTTTGATATTGGACTCAGCGAGGATATTGGTCTATAGTTATTCACTGAAGATCTGTCCCCTCATTTATAGATAGGAATAATTGTTGAGTGTTTTAGAGAATTTGGGAAGAGGCCAGTTTGAAAGCTTAGATTTATAATATGTTTAAGGGGCTTAGTGATGATTGGTTTGAGGTGTTTGATCAATTTAGTGGATATATTGTCGATTCCAGTTTGTGTTTTTGAGTGATGAAATAATTTCAGTGATTTCTTGTTCTGTGGTAGGAGCGAGATTTATTGGATCATGCTAGATTGTATATATACAAATGTCTATGTAAAAGTTTATTTAACGAGAGTAAAAAGATAAATTAATAAAATTATACACTTGTTGAACTCCTTTGTGCAAATTTTTACGATAATGTAACCGCAAAATAACATTAAAGGTATTTATTTTACCTTCTGATATTTAAATGTGATGAATTTTATCATAATATTATGTAGAGTCTGTCAAATAAGAGTAGAAAATATAAAAAAATTGAACTACAAAATTTGTAGGCTGGCAACACCAATTTAACTGTCAAATATTCTTTTGAAGTGCAGTGTCACTGAATGTATAGAACACAGTAAACCACATTTTAAAAACATTTTTTGTTCATGACATAAATTTGATTAAAAGGTGTTTTATAGAGCAATTTAATTTAATTTAATTTAACAAAAATTTGAATTTAACAGTAGATAGAAAGGAAGAATCACTAACGGTGAGTTTAGTTACACTACTTTTAGATCTGAATGAATTAAATATATATTCAGATCTAAAATTAGAGACACAATCTGAAGCCCGGGCAACGCTAGGTACTTAAGCTAGTATTAAATAAATGTGAGCAATCTCTAAACTGTGCTTTATATGTTATTACATTAATTTAACAGTAGATAGAAAGGAAGAATCACTAACAGTGAGTTTTGTTATATTACTTTTAGATCTGAATGAGTTAAATATGTATTCAGATCTAAAATTAGAGACACGATCTAAAGCCCTGGCAATGCTAGGTACTTAAGCTAGTATTAAATAAATGTGAGCAATCTCTAAACTGTGCTTTATATTTTATTATATTATCATTTTTCTTCATTATGTTAACACAAAATTGCGAAGGTATAATAATAATACGCAATTCTAATTTTGAGATCAGTTGGTAGCTATATTGTAATGAAATTTTTTATTTTTCTCATGCTCGCCGCTCATTTGTACCAAGAGTGGTATTTTGAAGACCCCCCCCCCCCCTGAACAGGTCACGATGTATGGGTGTATCATGTCCTGAACTAGACGCCCGTTTGTAGATACTCACCTCGGCATCCAGTCCAGTTTATGTTTTAGACTCACTATCACAGGAGGTAATATAATAAGTAATAGTAATTACGTCTATATGGCTGTCAAGTTTTTTGCTGAATGTAGGTACCGCCTCAGGTGCGTTCCCTTACACAGCTTTCCATCAACACCATGAGTTATATGTTTAGTATTGCCATTTGAATTACAGTGGCGCCCTCATATATTTTCTACTCTTATTTGACAGACTGTACCTACTGATATTAGAGCCTGAGAAAACGGTTTTTAACGTTCGACAACAAGCCTCGCTTTTAAGTAAGTAGGTACCCATAAAGTTTTTTTTTTTCATTATGTTATTTTTTGCAGATTTTGACTCTGATTCCTCTGATTATATTATTTGAAATGGCTGTGGTATAATACAAAATCTTTTTTGAAAATTTAACAAATCTGTCAACGACCTATGGAATAACCTTATTATACTAAAAATTTTAAAAAAATTCTCAAAATTTATTACATGCGAATGGTAGATAAAAGAACAATCTTTCGAAATCCATTTATAATTTTTTGTGGAAAAGAGTCAATACGTCTAAAATCTGATTTGAAAATGACATATTTCTGGTTTTCTCTGGTAATGCCCTCTTAAGAGCATAGGTTTTATTAAGAATCCAAAATAATAGAAGGTTCGGCCGTGGTTCGGCCCTACATCGCCCGAAAAAATGGGTTTAAAAGTTCGACCCCAAGCTTCACCCGAAACAAAAAAGTTTTTTTTTTAAATGTTATTTTTTGCATTTTTTGTCTTTGATACCTCTTTAGAGCATAAGTTTTAATAAGATATCCAAAATTTCAGAAGGTTCGGCTTCATAGCGCCTGAGAAAATGGTTTTTAATGTTCGATCCCAAGCCTTGCATATTGGCCGTTAGGAAAAAGTTATTTTTCAAAATATTATATTTTGCTGATTTTATCATTGATTCCTCTTTAGAGCAAAGGTTTTAGTAAGAATCGAAAAAATTCAGCGACTTTTGCCCCACAGAGCCTGAGAAAACAGTTTAAAGTTCGACACCAAGCCTCGCATTTTGCCCGTAAAGAAAAGAGTTTTTTTTTAATGTTATTTTTGCTAATTTTGAATTTGATTCCTCTTTAAAGTGTTATAATAACAAATTTCCGTACATTCATATGTTAACATAAGAGAAACCATTAATACACAGTTATTATTAATTATGATTATTAATTATTATTTTATATTAAATGAAAAAACACACTTTGCAAAACACCACTTTTTATTGGAATTAATATTTAACAGCCTATAATATTTGGGCTGTAAAATATTAATTCCAATAAAAAGTGGTGTTTTACAAAGTGTTATTTTTTTTCATTTAATATATAATGTCACACCACAAAGTGGTTGCTTCCTTCGATAAAATAATTATTTTTGTTAATATTTTCACCAACAGCAATTGTTACCGTATAGGTGTAAAATGTATAGGTTTTATACATATAATGCGATAAGGGTAAGTTGTCCTTCTTATCTGTTAGCTTTTATTTTATTAGGATGCCACTGGTCGTTGGACCAGGCGAACAGCGGAGAACAAAATCCTGTTTAACAAGGCCTTGGGAAGTACATACTTTATAGGTCAATAAGGTTTTCAATGATAAAGCGGTATTCGTATTGAATATCAAATTGCATATATTTAAGACAGATTACAGTTAACCAAAGAGAACATAAAAATAACATTTGAAGTGGCTTGCCCCTGGATCGACCTTTCTATTAATCTAGCCAATTAGTTGTAGGTGAGCTGAGGTACCCGTACCGAAGAACTCCCATCTGCCTGGACAATTTTAGTCCTGGCGAGTCAAGTCTCCGCGTGAAATGTTGAAAAACTCCAGATTGGTTCGCACGAGGGGTCGATCATCCTGTCGGTGGACTTATGAAAATACACGGGTGCTCTGGCCTATGTATGATTTTATAGCGGACAGCATAGTGATCCGTCAATAATTAAAACATTTGCGGTACACGCGTGCCTTTTAATTTAAAGAAAAACATTGTTTCACGCCGTTTCAAATTCCAACATTTGCGGTACAAGCTAAGAGTATGATGGGTACAAGCGTGCCTTTTAGTTTAAAGAAAAACATTGTTTCACGCCGTTTCAAATTCCGACATTTGCGGTACAAGCTAAGAGTATGATGGGTACAAGCGTGCCTTTTAGTTTAAAGAAAAACATTGTTTCACGCCGTTTCAAATTCCGACATTTGCGGTACAAGCTAAGAGTATGATGGGTACAAGCGTGCCTTTTAGTTTAAAGAAAAACATTGTTTCACACCGAATTCCGAGCGCGACCACTCAAGAGAAGTTCACTTATATTATGAACAAATTGTATGATTGCGAAACCGCCTGATAATCGACAAAGTACTCGTATGATTCTACATTTTTAGAAAATTCTACATTTTGACCGTCAAAAAGCGGTCTGCCTCCATAGACCTCTCGTCGACAAGTGAAATCGCTTCCTTTCCTGCTCATTAAATATTTATTATTTTTTCAGTGTTCTAAAAATAAGAGAATCACTTAGTTTCCACGTTTAAAAAAAAGTAGACTGACATTCACCCAAACAATCATTTTTATAATGAGGTACTTGTCTTGAGTTGTTGTGATAAAATAAAATTGGATTAATTGCATCATAACTAGAACATATGTTTTACTTGCCTGGTCATTTCTCTACCAAATGAGTTAATGTGTCTCTATCTGATTCGGTTATATGTAACTGTATAATTCTTCGACCAACAACTACTAACATTAATTTTCTGGCATATTTTTATTGGCTGCTATATGATATATAGATTGCAAGATTCAACCAGAACTAAATGCTATCTAGATAGGATCTTGGATAAATTTATCCATAGGGTACCAGATAGGGACACATTAGCTCAGTTAGTCTGACCCGGCAAGTCATAGGTCCTGGATTCGAGTCCCAGATGTGACCGTATCTTTTTCTGATTTTTCTATTTCAGATTTTCGATTGAGTTTCGCTAATATTGTCTTCATTGATTAAATACATATTCAAGTAAATTTGTTTTAATTCACTACATTTGCTCTTCCACCAAGGGATTAAGATAAAGGATGGGAATTGATCACTTGCCCTAATGTAAAATAAAGGGGCACTGTTTGGTGTATTAATCACAAGCTTTATTGAATTCTTTCCTTTTATAATTATTAGTGACCGACCGAAGGTTAGGTTTCGGTTTCGGTCTCAGTTTCAATCTAGTTTCTGCATCAGTTTCGGTTTCGGCAGATTTTCTGCCGAACCTTCGGCCGCACCGAAACTCTGCAAAAGATCTCAATAAATGGTAAATTTAGTCTCAAGAATGTTGTGATTGTAAACGCAATTTAAATTAAAATACTCAATTAATGAAGTCCTTCCTTTATAATGAACGTAAGTGTTGATTATTGACAATTTTTTGTTTCAAGAAGTAGTTAGCATGTTTGTTAATTTTTAGTAATAAAATTTTTTTTTTTTCACATACTTCGATTAATGTTTTTTTATTTCATTTAACACATGTTAACTGTTTGTACAGGTGTAAAAATTAAGCTAAATTTCAGTAAACAATAAATTTTTAGCATGTCTAAAAAAGTTTCGGTTTCGGCCGAAACTGAGACAGCCACCGAAGACTCGGTTTCAGTTTCAGTTTCGGTAGAAAGTCGTGTTTCGGTCGGACAATAATAATTATACTAGTGAGTACCCGGCACGCGTTGTAATGCCAATCAAAGAAAGAAATTGGGTGAGTTTTATTTCTATTTATTAAGTGTTTTTGGATACACAATTTTTTTTTTGATGCGTAAGCAGGCCACATACAGCTGTTCGTGTGAGAAGCATGGATTTTCCAAATTTTCCCCCTGCTATTTCTTACCGCTCTTTCGAATCCCACTCCTTCGTTCCCCTCCCGCACTCCTGAATTTCCCTCCATCACTCCATTCCACCTTGTGCTAAACTATACGAAATACACACAATTCTCACAGTTGTCAAACTGTGTTTTCAAGAGTATCAGGATCAAAAATTAGTATGAAAACTTCTAATACGGAAAACTATCAGTCAACTAGGGATTTCACTTCAAATTTTCAACAACTAGGTTTGGGGGCATCTCAGATTAATTTAACGCAGACTCTTTTTTAATTTTTTTTTTTCACAAGATTTTTTTTGGAACGAGAAATAAATTAAAAGCAGTTGTTGATGTGATATAACAATATTTAATATACATATTTATTTAAAAAATAAATGCTTCATTATTTCACAAATAAAATTACACGTACAGGGTGTCATGGGGTAAAGTGCACAACTTCGGGAGGTGATTTTTATGATGGTAGGAGTATAAATTAATAACTTATATTACGAAATTCCATTGTTTATTTTCCATACAAACAAATCAACCTTTTTACCTGGAAACTTTAAGAATTTCAACAAAAAGTTATTTATATTTTATAGTTGTACTTACCCCCCGACACCCTGTATAACCAACAAGGATCGCCACTCTTGTAAATGAATATGTGAGCAATCTGACAATATTTCCTCTCCTCTTTCTCATATATCTGTTGCTATAAATAATACGCTACGTAGCACATTTGCACTTCGCTCATGCTTAATGACCAGATCTGAATAGCCTGGTACCATCCAACCTTTCTCTCTCCCATCTCTTTAACCGCCATACTACAAATAAAGCACAACATGAAACTAAAATTAGAAGTTGATTTACAAACAAGTTTTTGTTATTTTCGTAGTAAAATTACTCAAATGTGTTCTCTACAAACGATAGCCTCAACACAGGCTAGCCTAGTGAGGCGGGTTATAAGAAACCTCAAACATATAACTTTAAATTTCTATTCTTTAAACTACCTTTAACCTACTGTTTTTATGTATATTATTTTCTGTTTGTTAAATTTTTGTACAAACGTAATCTATAAACCATACCAAAATCCTCCGGGATGTACTGTTAGGTATATTTAAAAATATTCACATTATTTATGACCAAGCAACTAATCACACTTTAGTTAAATGTACACCTCTTTCTCAGATAAGTTAAAAGTACACCTCTTGCTCTTTCTCAGATAAGTTAAAGGAACACCTCTCACTCTTTCTCATATAATTAAAAGTACACCCCTTGCTCTTTCTCAGATAAATTAAAGGGACACCTCTCACTCTTTCTTGTATAATTAAAACCTCTTGCTCTTTCTCAGATAAGTTAAAGGGACACCTCTCACTCTTTCTCATATAATTAAAAGTACACCTCTCGCTCTTTCTCATATAAGTTAAAGGAACACCCCATTGATTGCTAACCTCTCCCTCTTTCTCATATACAATTTAATTCATTACCCAATAAACTTAAATTACCAGTAGGAATAATTATTAAGATTGCATTCACCTAAAGAATATTTACTAACAAAATATCTAAACATATAAGATGATAACTATGTAAGTATTTCAATATCATCTATGAGTAATTGTTGTTTTAAATTTTAAGTACAAACCTGAGGCCCTGAGGAAAATACAATTAAAAATAATGGCCATAATTTTCCCCAGAGCCTACGTCATCTTTAAGAATGTTGTTGATGCGCACTTGAAGTGAAATGACGCAAAACTGCGCTATACAAATATAATGTTATTATGTTCTGTAGAGTGTCTTTTTGAGGAGAGGAAGAAGTGAGTTGTAGTAGGGGGGAAACAGAGTTTTTGGCAAGCTAACACAAGAACGGGTCGCAGAAGAACACAAGAACAAGTTGTAGAAGCGTCCCATTCTCATGTGATAAATGTCAACCATATTTAAATGTTTGGCATGTGTCACAACTGTGCAACGGTGCGGCAAAATATGAATCTTTTTCTAGTTTTTTTTTGCCTAATTTTTTTTTTATTTTTATTATTTACTAGCTTTTGCCCCCGGCTTCGCTCGAATAGTATTAGGGGGGTACCCATAGCGCCTCCTCCACCTTCCCTATCCCCACTCCAATCCCACCCTCCTCCTCCTCTCCCCCGCCCCCTCACCCCTGTCCCACCACCCCCCTCAAATCCTCCCACACTCTTTGCCATCCCCCACCATCCTCCGCCCTCCCTCATCCCCCCCCCCCCTCCGCCCAGCCCCCACATCTTATCCCCCCCCTCACCACCCCTCCATACCCGTTACATTCATTTTTCAAACAGCTCACGTGCCATCTATTGCAATTTTTGTAAATAAATTTCATAATGCCAGAGCACTGAGCTATAGCCTATAGCCTATTCTGATGTATGAGCTATATTATTGTAAAGTTTCATTAAAATCCATTCAGTAGTTTTCGCGTGAAAGAGTAACAAACATACATCCATACAAACTTTCGCCTTTATAATATTAGTAGGATACTTACTTTCATGTAACAATCTACAAAGATAAGGAGCGCAAGAAGCCATAGGAGGAACTAACAAATGAAAAAACAATGTTTTACAGTAGATCGCCCCCAACTGCAGGGTTAAGTTTGTCTATTATATAATGCATTAACCTTTGGAATGCCAAGTTTCCACAACCTTGGTGTGCCAGGGGTAAAGTGCCAATCGCCCGCCCAGCGCCGGCTGACACTATTATCGTAATAACTTACTTGTTTTGATGCAAAATTATTTTTTTGAGAATTGTACTGTTTACCAGATAATGTGTTATAAAAATTGTACGTAATTTGTAGTTTCCCCAAAGTGGCTACTTACATTCAGAGAAGAAAAAAACCCTAATGTTATAAAGAAATATTATATATTAAAGACATAACATTATGAAAATATTCTTCAGTTTTATTATATTTTCCAGATAAATAAGCGTTCTTCACAATAAAAATAGACTTTCCTGTAAACAAATAATGTAGAATAACTTTTACTTTAGCAATAACGTTTGAAAATTGGAATCATTTGACACAGAATTTTGCAAGGCCCTTTTCATGGATAAAATAAATATTCCAAGTGACGAAATGACAAACTAGAATAATATTGACTACACATTATTTCCTTATAAATGAATAACATATATTTTAATATGCTAGGAGCAGTTTAAGGTACAAGATACAATAAAATCGGGGCAAGTGCAATGGACTACTAATACGGCACATGACGGGTACAAACGTCAGAAATTTATCTTTCTTATTAAATCTACGGATTTTTCGGCACTTCAGAGGTTAATGCCGTGTCTATTTGACATTAAAAACTCTCACGATGAATATTATATTAATATACTTCCCAGAATAGGCCACTTGAATTAGATTTCTTTTTTTTAAATTCCGGTTTAGGCAAATATTCTAAGACATTCTGTATTTTTTTTTTTAATCGTATTTTTGAAACTCTGCCGATTTTTTGAAAATTTCAGCCGAAAAATCAGACCATTTTTTATAAACCGGAAAGACGGGATATAATTTTATGGGTACGTAAAAACGATGAATAAAGGCCTCGTCAAACAGAAGGCGTTATTAACGTCACGTTGCGTACTTTCTATTTGAACGGCTTCGGCGTTAGGCAGAGCGTAGACCCGACTGATTTATTTCAATTCCAATGTCCTCCCATAATCTTGCCTTTACAGGAACATTTTTGTACGCACTGTTCCTCATTTCATGCAAACAAGGATGTTTTCGGACACATTCAATTAACTTTTCAATATTCATTTTTACCACTGTCAAGCTAGAACGCCCGGCGAAACAAAATTATGTAAAAAAATACAACGCGACGTTCTAACACCGCGTTAGAGTTTCGCGTAATGCTAACGCGCTCGCACTGTTTGACTGGTCTAGACATGTTCTGTACAACACAACGCAGCGTTATAACGCGGCGTTATTCACGCCTTACCGCCGCGTTAATAACGCCTTCTGTTTGACGAGGCCTTAAATAGCTGACAATCATTTTTTTAAAAAAACGTTTCCACACGAATGGTGCAGGAGAATAACGAAGCATACTAAAAATATTACATCTCATAAATATTTTTTTGATGCATCTTATTGATCATAAATCATTGTAATGTTCAACATCTATATTACAAAATCCAATGTAATATAATTGTAAATTATAATAATAATAAGAATATTATAAAATTTGATTTTGTTAAAATCAGCACCATACCATTTATACCTCTAAAACACGTACAGAAGGCATAAAATGTACGGGGTTCTCTTCATAACATCTGTCAAAAAGTCAAACCAAATGATAAGTTCGCAGAGAACAAACAATAAATCTAGTGAACGTTAAATGTCAAATTCAAAAATTCGCCTGAAATCAAAGTGTTGCCATAATATTAAAAAAATAAATCAGTGTGGAATTTTACAAAATTAATAGGAACATTTTCGGAGACGGGACATTTTCATGTAGTAATGTCACGAGCCCAAATAATGTATCTATTTATTTTTTTAAAAAAACTGAACATTTCTAAAAAATTTTTACTAACATTTTCGTAATCTTAGTAAAAAAAAATCTATCCACACGATTTTTTCAAAGTTGTTATGAAATCCGTGCAAGTGGCCTATTAGTTTATTTTACAACTCCTTGCTAAATATGTCATATTACAAAGGTTATAAAAAGCTTGGTAATTTAAAATTGTAACCTTTTCACTTTTCATTTTTTACTGTTACCGTTTTTTTTTTTTAAACATTCCCAGGTTATGAATAACCCAACTATGTTTGAAAATCTCCTACCACCACCACACTAAGCGGAAAATGTTGCTTGCGTCGTAATGGAGGACTTAGCCAGCCGAGGAATCGAACATGCGACACTCGGGTGGGACCCAAACGCGATGCCCACTCAGCCACTAACCGGTTTCAGCCACTAACCGGTTTCAGCCTATCACGGCCATCATCAGACTAGTATTATTATTAGTTTACAACAAAGATGACAGTCACACAATGAGGTTATTTATGTCAGAAATATCACCATCAGAATGTTAGAAACTGAATTGATTTCCAATTCAGTTTCCGATTTTTTTTAATCGCATTTCATCCAATGCTTCCAATAATAATAAATAGCCAAAATCAGATAAAAATATGTGTCATATAATCCCATCCAATACGGCAGGGTTATGAGGTTCGTAAGAGCTATGAAGCCGTGCATGTCTTAAAAAAAAAAGAGAAAATAAATGTCTATATTAAAAAGTGTGCTTTTCCATAAATTAAATAATTCACTCTTATCAAAAATTCGCTGTAATTTATTTTCTTTCTTCATTTCTAGGAGCAAGCACAGCTTCACTGAGTCATAATAACGAGGTATTGTGGTGGAGGGATGAGTTAAAGAGCGAAGAGGGAGCACAGCAGAATGTTTGTTGCGGGGACTAGTTAGAAATTCTTTAGGCGAGCGTCGGGCTTCTTCTTGAAGTAGTTGTTCTCGACGCGAGCGGCCAGCGCAAGCAGCTCGGGGTACGCCTTTACGGTGGCGGCGAGACGATCGCACGGCAGCTCCGTGGTGACCAGCGCAAACACATGCCCAAATACCAGCGCGTCCAGTTCACACGGCCTGCAACACGAACACACAGTTACTACAGTTTGTCAAATAAGACTAGAAAATATATGAGGGCGCCACTGTTGATCAAATGGCAATACTAAACACATAACTCATGGTGTTAAAGTAAAGCTGTGTAACCTACATTTTTATAAAAAGGCATAATAGTGAAAAAAATATTTTTTCATGGCAGTGTAGATACTCGCCGATCTCAAAATTAGAATTGAATTCGCTGTTCACGTAAAAAAAAATTGAAAACTTTTTTTTTTTTTACATTAACTTTTCACAGGAGGTGTCATCTGGGTCACTGTGTGGAGGGTCTTTTTGAGGAGAGGAAGGAATTAACATTGGTCTTGAAGAGACCCATGTTGTAGGAAGGAGGAAACGCAGAGGCCGGCAAATCATTCCACAGCCGAGTTGTTGAACACAAGAACGAGTCGAAGAAACGACCCGTTCTCATGTGACAAATGTCAACCGTGTACAAATGTTGGGCACGCGTTTGGCATGTTTCCCGACTATGCACCGGGGCCGAAGGGATCAATGACGCTAGTTCCTCGGAGCATCTTCCATTGTAATACCGGTAGAACAAGGTAGCATTCCCACCCGACGCCTGTGCTCTATAGATTGCAATCCGTCTGTAAAGATAGGAGAATCTATTAAACGTACCGCCCGTTTATTATTATTATAACTTTGAAATTTTGTGTTAACATAATGAAGAATAACTATAATGCAATAAAATATAAAGCACAGTTTAGAAATTGCTCATATTTATTTAATACTAGATAAAGTACCTAGCGTTGCCTGGGCTTTAGATCATGTCTCTAATTTTAGATCTGAATATATTTAACTCATTCAGATCTAAAGGTAGTATAACTAAACTCACCATTGGTGATTCTTCCTTTCTATCTATTGTTAAATTCAAATTTATGTTAAATTAAATTAAAGCAAATCGCTTTATAAATCAACCTTTAATCAAATTTATGTCATGAAGAAAAATGTTTTTTTTTTAAATGTGGTTTACTGTGTTCTACACATTCAGTGTCATTGCACTTCAAAAAAATATTTGACAGTTAAATTGGTGTTGCCAGTCTACAAATTTAGTAGTTCCAGTTTTTATATTTTCCACTCTTTTTTGACAGACTATATTTTTTTTTTTTTTTTTTTATTTGATTAAAATTAAATTTAATAATCTTATCATCATGTTCTGTTTTAAGTATTAATTAAATATTTTAGTATGTATTTTTGTTACAGCTGTTTCAACTTACAAGGTCATTTTCAAATTGTGGTTAATCCATTTTGAGACGACGTATTTATACCATTTTAAATATCAATTTTTGAAGTTGTTTAAATTGATTTATTACCGGTTAAACCGATTTGCAGACACTAATTGTGAGAGTATTAGGTGGGGTTCGTAATCTATTTCCCCCACACTAAATGTTAGTGTTTTCTTAATTGTTTTATAATGATGTTACTGCTGTTTTATAATGGCGTAACTGCTATCTATGTATCTAAAATACTTGCAGAACCTGATAATAACATTATATTTAATTTTAATTTTAAAAAATTTAAATTAAATGGAGTTCTACAAATTAAACACAAAAACAATTAATAAACTAGGGCCATCTGTTTCAACGCTCGCTAAAGTAAAAGTAAATCAAAAAGCAGTTACTAAAGTTAAATTTCACCAAAATGCATTTTTCAATCAATTTGACTGCTTGTTTTCAATTTAACTGACAGTTAAAATTTAACTTTAAGACACGATTTAGCTTTCTGTTGAAACAGATGGCCCCTAGTTACTAGTCACTCGGGTTAATTGTTCCTAGGTGGGACTGTTTTTTTTTTTACATTAGCTTCACACAGGAAGCCCTGAGGAAAACAATTTCCCTGGGGGGCTAAGTCATCTTTGGGGGTGCTGTGTGGAAGGTCTTTTTAGAGAAAGGAAGGAGAGGATGTTCTGGGAAGGAAAATGATGGGTGGGTAAGATTCTGGGTGTCATTGTGTCCAAGAGTGACGAACCTATGAATCCATTCCTTCCACATACAAGGCAACAGGTCGAGAGAGTAAAAAGTATCCATCAACCAGTCTCTCCCAATCCGGCCCGCCACGCAGTAAGTGGGCAAAGGCAAGTGCCGCCAAGAGGTAGACAAACCTCACCCTATGAACCCAGGCATTCTTGCTAAGTCACCAAGCGTAGCGAACTACTCGGGGTACCCTATGGCAGGGGTGTTGGTTGTCTAATAATTGGTTCCTGTGGCGGCGGTACCCATACCCGCCTCCCACTTTCGGCATTCAAATTATATGTCAGAGCAGAATTCATTTTGACTGCAAGCTTACTAACCATTTTAATAGATTGCATTTAATACATTTTGTTTTGAGGATCAACAAGAGGATGGTGTGTAACACTTTATCAAACACTTTACTAAGTCGGTGCATATTAAGCCGAGCCAACTTGATTTCTAGATGCAAGTGAATCGAATATAATATCAGTAATTGAACTCACTTATTTCCAAAGAAGTATTCCTTGTCTCCCAGACGTTCCGTCAAAGCCCGGCAGCATTTGTCTACCTGCACAGGAAGGTGTCAGATTACATTGTATACTATACACTCGTACAATGTAAAAATATGAAGTAACAAAAAATAAAGTAAATTAAAATAGTATTAGAAGATCAACCAAAAAACAAGCTTGTGCTTATGGAAGAGAATAAGTTATTTCAAAGACTTATACTGCTGTGGTAAGTAAAGACACAGTAATTCACATGGGAGTCATTCTCCAGAATCGAGGGTAGAAGTTTTACATTTTTGTTTAATCTGTTTAATGATTTTTTTCTTCCAAAAACACTTGTAGACACATACAGCCTTACTAAAAAAAAACCACAGCGCGACCGATTAACTGTGTTATTGCAATAACATAAATAGAGCTCGTATACACTAAAAGACGTTTTATTACCAATAACGTTTCTTTCGTGGTCACGCTGTTAAAACGCATTGAAGATGTGACAACGTTGTATATGGTTTTAATTTACTAGGAAACAATGTTGTTTTAATTCTTCTCCGCTAGGGGCATTATTGGTGCACCTGTGTATATCGGCCCGCGATGACAAAACAGTTCGGTGTGTTTATGGCGGGATATGAAAAATTTTGTTAGTGCCTAAATGTTGTGATTTTACTAAATAATTTCTATTGTAGTGACGAATTTACTCTTCTGTTCACATAATTGATATATTTACCATATTATTTGTGTGGTTTACATCAGTTTAATCAAGTTATTGTACAAACGCCGTACTTTCAAAGTTGAACTGTCAGAATATTGTTTTTTATAGGTTACTTAAGATAAAATTTTCATTTTAAGATCTTTATTTTAAGAGAATTTGTTAAAAGTGATAATTTTTTATAATATTAGAATCTAATACATGTGTTCGTAAACGTATCAAAAAAATTAACGTCTTTAGAGATGCAAGAAAAAATGTGTTTTAAATTTCGGTATTATTTCTAAGTTATTTTTTTGGCAATAAAAAAAACTTTGAAATTTTTTATTATTTTTTTATTGTATGCACGATAAAAAAGTGAGGTGATAGTTTCCTTCCAAATTTATTACATTAAAGGACTGTGTTTTTTAAATTTTGATTTTATTTAAATTTCTCTACATTTTGGTCAAAAATGTTGTGGGAGGAAATTTTTTTTCCATGTTTTTCCGAGTTTGAATCATAAAATATGGCAGTTTTTGAAAGCTAAAGTGTATTTCAAATACTCAAATCTAAAAGGTAATTTTATCTAGTTTTCATAAATGGTATTTCTTTTTACGACACCTTCAAAAATAAGAAATATATAGAACATTCAAAATACTATGGAAAAATTACAAATATCGTTCGGACATCAATGGTTAAAACAGAGATAAACTACCCTCTCAGGCCGTGGAAACCATGTGTATTTCTTTCAAAGAACAAATTTTTAATTAGTAATGTTTTCACATCCGCGGCCGTTTGTCAATTGAATAAAATTTTCACTGGGTTTTTTAGTAAGGCTGTTATTCTATATTATCTTTTTTTTAAAAGATGTAAAATGTAATAATATCGGTTGAAAATATGCAATTTTCTGTTTCTGTCAGATAGCATTTCTGTTAAATTGCGTTTACTTCAAAGACAATACTTTTAAAACATAAAAAATCATACTTAATAACTTCCCATACTCAACAAATTTTTTGGTAATTACTGCTTTTAGTTATGACAGTATAAATGAATATAACAATACTCTTTCCAAAGTGCATCAAGTCTTTGAATGGGCAAATTAATATCTAATGTAAAAAACATTTATACATAGTAGTAGCTAGATGCAAGTTGATGAGGTTAGTTAAAACACGACTATCCAAACTGCAATTTATATTTAAGATATTTAAGACAAGCGCTGTTAAGTAGTGGATCTTGCCCTAAAAAGATCATTAAAAGTTCTACAATCGGAGTGGATAATTACTAAGACTCGAATTTTCAACCGCGGTCCAGAGCCGCTTATTTTATCAAGAGACAAAATCAATTTATTTCAAATACGTGATATCCTAGAGAGTAGTCTGAGAGGTCACTCATAGATGCACTAGATAATAATTTATTGACTGGTCAGTGGTTGAGTGGACATCGCGTTTGGGTTCCACCCGGGCGTTCCGTGTTCGATTCCTTGGCTGGCTAAGTCCTCCATCATGACTCAAGCAACATTTTCAGCTTACTGTGGTGGTAGTAGGAGATTTTCAAATATTGTCGGGTTATTCGTAACCCGGGAATGTTTGTCTTTCTTTTTAAAAAAATTTTAAAAATTTAAAATTTAAAAAACAAAAAATTAGGTTATCCGTAGACGACAGATAGCTGTCGATAATGCAGGGATCGAGAGTATAATAAATACTGTTGTAACCTGAATGTCGAGGTCCATATTATTCCTACAGCCTGATAAATAAAATATCGGAGCTCTTTGTTAATCTATCACAATAAAGTCCAAAGGGTTATTTTAAAAATTTTAAAAAAATTTAAAATTTAAAAAACAAAAAAATTAGGTTATCCGTAGACGACAGATAGCTGTCGATAATGCAGGGATCGAGAGTATAATAAATACTGTTGTAACCTGAATGTCGAGGTCCATATTATTCCTACAGCCTGATAAATAAAATATCGGAGCTCTTTGTTAATCTATCACAATAAAGTCCAAAGGGTTATTTTAAAAATTTTAAAAAAATTTTAAATTTAAAAAACAAAAAAATTAGGTTATCCGTAGACGACAGATAGCTGTTGATAATGCAGGGATCGAGAGTATAATAAATACCTGAATGTAACCTGAATGTCGAGGTCCATATTATTCCTACAGCCTGATAAATAAAATATCGGAGCTCTTTGTTAATCTATCACAATAAAGTCCAAAGGGTTATGTTAACTCAGAGTTTTATTCAAAGAGTTGTGAGACTTCCCAGAGTTACAACAAAGTTAAATTTAAAAAAAACCAAAAACTCACGTTTTTAACAAAAGTTGGTAAATATTTCCCTATCGAGTCCACGCTCAAAAAACACTTTAAAAAATTAAAACAAATTGGACTAGGTGGATTACAGTTAGTAATATGTAGTTCAGTAATCGGAATTGAAAAATATTGCATTTTAATGGTTATTTTGTTATCTTTAAAAATGTGAAATGTCATTTCTCAAGGAACCCCATGTTGTTAATTACGACGGCAAACATCTCGCATGATTTTTCGTGTTTATGAAACCGAAAAAAATAATGATTAATACGCATTATTTATCATTTCCGAAGATTGCAATTCGTACTTATTATTGTATAACTTATTATTGTCTAACTGACAGAAAGTGATTTTTTTTTTTTAAATGCGTATTTCATCGTCGTAATTAACATGGTGGTCCTTGAAAAATGACATTTCGCATTTTTTAAATTAAAAAAAAAACATTGAAATGCAATATTTTTCAATTTCGGTTACTGAATTACTTATTACTAACCATTATCTACCTAGTACAATTTGTTTTAAATTTTTAAAGTGTGTTTTGAGCATGGACTCAGTAGGGAAATATTTACCCAAAAGTTATAGGTCGACATAATTCAAATGCACTACTGTTACAGAATGTAGTGTTCTTACCTCGTCCACCACCTGGTCCATGGAGCGCTCGGCCCAGCCGAAGAGGCGCAAGCGCTGAAGGATTTGGCGGCGTTTAGAGCGCGCCTGCAACCAGCCCAGTGGCCACGGGAACACGGAAGAGTAGCGCGGCGCCGTGACTTGGCGGAAGGTAGGCTCATGCAGCCAGCAGGCGTACAGCTCGGCGTGGTACAGCACGCTGTGCAACGTGCTGCTGAAGGCGCGCGTGTCGGCCTTCTGCGCGGGGGGCGCCGGGGGCAGCAGGCCGCGCTCGCTCAGCAGCCCCGCCACCCCTTCCAGCTCCGCGGCCAGGAAGGCCCCCGCGCGCACGAAGGGCACCCTCCCGCCCGGGGACATCCACTCTGCGTTCCAGCGCATCTCCACGCTGAAGGGCAGACCCAGCATACGCAGAAAGGCCTGCACCGCCAGGCAGTTGGCGTTGTCGGGCAGCAGGATCTGCTCCACCTCGTACGGTTGGAACAGCTGCGCGTCTTCCGGCCACGGCTCTCGACCTGCAATAACGTAATATGATTCCTACAGCCTGATTTGCCGGTTTTCGTGTTTCCTTCCTCCCGCAAATCTCTGAATTCAGTCCTTCCCTTTCTTCAAAAGAACCTCCTATTTAGAGTTAATAATCTTCATAGATATGACAAACAAGAATCATCAAATATTGGATTCGTATTAGAATCATTTATAGAAATGACATTATTACAGGTTATGTAAGCCAAAAATAAACATCTTTACAAAATCATTTTATAAATACCATCCAACTCAAAAGCTGCACTTTCTACTATGGGAGAAGGCATGACCGAATAATCAAAAGATCGGCAAACGTATTACTATAAAACAATCACAATATATTATGATATTATTGTTATATTTTGACATCCATTGACACTTGACCATAGATATACGCGATATTACGATCTCACTTCTAGTGATGGGCGTAATTGGACATGATATTCGTAAAAAAAATTGATGGACTTCAAAATAATCGAATGATTGTTTGATCAGACAAAAATCGATTCGAAAACCGGATTGGTTATAATACCGAGTTCACGCCCGTTGTCGGACCGGATTGGACGGCCGGCCTCAGTGGTAATGAAAATAGGCCACGCCTTTCCGCGCCGGCCGTCCAATCGATTTTTGCCTGAGATAGTAAAAATTCCAATGTCTACAATACACGAAATCTTTTTTTCATCCCGATTCCAATTAGAGACCAAAGTCAACATTTTTCAACGCTATTTTCAAATCTACGATTTCAGTTGGCATCACAGCAAGCAGCATGGTTCATCTGTTGTTTGCAGTGAAATCGTAGATATAAAAATAGAGATGAAAATAGCGATCGCGTAAAGCGAAAAATGTTGACTTTGGTCTCTAAGTGGAATCTGGAAATTACATTTTCACTCATTTAACTAGAAACAATTTAAACTAAATATTTCAATAGTCATTTAGGAGGCAATTATATAAGCTACCCCCCTCGTAACCAATGGATTGTTTACCATAGTTAGTGTGGATGCATGTTGTCATGTAAAGTGTTTGTGTACTTGGAACGTTTTAATGAATTCTATATTTGTGTGTACTAGTCCTGGGTCGGTCGTGAATAACCCGCTCATTGAAACCCGCTCACGGACCACCAAAGAGCGAGCGGGTCATTTTTTCGCCAGCACCCGGGTCTCGCCACCCACTTCTCGCAACCGCTCTACTACTGCAACCTGGGTTTCGGGTGAGATTGTGGCGGGGCGAGCGACGATAGATAGATGTGTGACAGAGCGAACGGTTTGTCAACACCCGGGTTTCGCCGCCAGCTCTCTCGACTCAGGTAGTAGAAAGTAGCTGGGTGAAGCGTAATCGAGTTACATATTTTGTGTCGCGAAAAGAGCGGGTCTTCGCGACCCGCTCGTAACGCCAGTGGGTCGTGAGCGACCCGGGTCGTGTAAAACGATCGATCGACCCAGGACTAGTGTGTACGAGCTTAATAGTGTTAATAGTTTCTTTCCATATTTCATTTTTTGTGGATGTTCTGGGCTAGTAGTGAAATAGTTTTTTGATTACTTTGTTTTGTATTACCTGTAATTTATTTATGTATGTTTCACATGCGTTTCCCCAGATTTCAATAAAATAATTTTAATGTGAGTGTACGAGACCAAACCTTTTTAAAATTTATTTGGCAACAGATATGATAGCCGGATAAATACGCTAATTAAGGGGATGATTTTTTTTTTAATACCTGTTTATATGTCAAATGTTTGTTCGTGAGCCGCTAACATGGCAACCTGTCAACGAGGCAACTGAAACGCGACTGCCGCAGCGAACAGCACTGCTATTTCAGTTGCCTTGCTGACAGATTGCCATGGTAGTGGCTCACGACCTGTCAAGTTTTGTCATGTTTTGACATGTCAGTTCAGCAAAATATCGATTTTGTTCGGAAGGTTGATTGCGATTGCGTCGACAATATTCAAAACTGTCACCAAAATATCACGAGCAATCCGAGGAAAAAAATAAAAACCGCGCCGTTGCTCCAGTGGTTAACTACGGTGGTTGTATTCTGTTGTAATTTGTAAATAAACTTGTAAGTGTTGTACCGATATCCTGCTTATTTGATTTACAACGCACGTTACACCTGCGGGGTTATTTAACCCCAGAGGTGAGTAACAAATGAGTTAATATGATAAATTTGTAATAAAAAATGTAAATGACGTTTTATACAAATGTTTTACAAAGCTATTAATTTATTCCATTTTTATGGTAATATGCAACAAAAGCAAATTATGCATTTCCCAGTTTTGTCCCACCACCGTCTATCTGATACCCCCACGTGACTAAAAAGGTGACTAATCCCCCCATTACACGTATCAATCCTCGCATCAATATTATATCGCGATCCGAAAATATCGCAACCGGCTCACAAGGTGAGCCATTACACGTGTCAATATTATTGACGTCAGTATCGATGCGAATCCTTGCGGGACGGACGCGTTTTAAGTGATAGATTCGAAACGAAAAGCCTGTATTGCTATAATTTTGACGTTCGGTTCAAAGAAACGATTGAAGCGCAAACGGTGGGTGAAGGACTGGCTTCTCCAAAAAGAAAAATTCTCACACTTGAATTTAATGGATGAAATTTTGCTGAGTGATCCACACGATCATAAAAATTATTTTAGAATGAGTAATGATAATTTTAACAAATTGCTAGATATGGTTAGTCCATATATTTTGAAACAAAATACAGCCATGAGAGCTTCGATCATGCCAATAGAAAAATTAGCTGTAACTCTACGTTTCTATGCGACCGGCAGAAGCTTTGAGGATCTGAAGTTTTCAGCGATTCTGTCTCCAGCAGCAATAAGCCAAGCAGTATTGGATACGTCCGGGGCTATTATGTATGTGCTTCAGGATTACGTAAAGGCAAGTATAATTAATAATAATAACTTTGTTATACTTAGTAGTACAGTCACTGAGTGTACTTGTGAACATGAAATATTTCCGGTGTCGCTCTTTTTTGTTTTAAGCGTTGGAGAGGGGGGGGGGGGGGGGTCACTGGTTGTCTTCATTTAAGAAAAACTGTTTTCATAAAATTAAAAATTCTTACATTATTATGGGCTAGTTGCTTTACAAAACTGAATAACAGAACGTGAATAGAACTTTCATTGAACTTGAAAAATAATTTCGAAATTTATTTATTTAAACGCCATAAAATGGCTTTTACAATCAAGAGATACATGATGCATTGGTACACAGTAGTATAATAATAACAAAATTAAAAAGGTTTAACATATTTAAATAATATAATAATACTAGGTATAAGACCTGACATAAAACAATGTGATGTTTGCAAGGTACGTCTTCCCTCGTAATGTTTGGTTTTATAATAACCATCGTTTCTTTATTTCCTCCAAGGCCCTTTTTCTCTTAACAACATTTTTATAGTTCTTATGACGTGTGTTCCATAATATGTCACGCATCTCATACGCCTCGATGAATGCCGCTAACTCATTTCGCGGCGGAACTGGAGATGGCGGAACATCGCTGTCCGACATAATAAGGGGCGACAAGGGACCACTGCTCTCCATGGTGCACACGGAATACTGAGGTATTGATGCGGCGAGCCATTACACGCATCAAACCGCGCATCAATATCCCCACCACTTACGGCCAAGCCCCAATACTTAACGGCCACGCCCCAATACTGATGTGACCGATCCAGATTTCTAGATGCGTTGCGATATTATTGATGATTAGTCAATATTTGCCATTACACGCATCAAACCTCGCATCAATACTCGAGTATTGATGCGAGGATTGATACGTGTAATGGGGGGATTAAATAGCTTGTGTGAGGCGAATCACAGTGCGATGGGCTAATAGCATCTCCCACACGCACACTTCGGAGCGACCGAGTCCCGCGCCACTTCAAGCCGCCGCGCAGAAAAGTAAAGACCGATATGTTTACAGCGCAGTTCACAGTTAGACTTTTCTGCGCGGCGGCCTGAAGTGGCGAGGGACTCGGTTGCTCCGAAGTGTGCGTGTGGGAGATGCTAATAAATAAAATAGTTATTTCGAATTGGATATTTCGATTACTATGCACATCGCTACTAAACTTTTGTCTCTGGTTAAGTACGACAGAAAATGACAATGACAGTAGGTGTTGGTTTATTTATGGTAGGTGTAGTTCGTTGCCGCCGTTGATAGTTTTATAAATTACAAAAGTTTGCTTTTCTAAAGCAAATACTAAAACAATTCTCTAATTAAAAATATTACAAAAAGATCAGTGTTTTCCAAATGCAAAGTGTACATTGGTTCATAATGTTACATAATATAATTTTTTTATTAACAATCATGATACTCTAGGTTCATAACCTAGATATTTAATTGTTGGGTTCGTCTTTGTTATCTGCTGTTTGTTCTGGCATTATAAATATATTTAAGTGTATTATATGTGTAAATGTAAAGGGGTTAGGTTTTGATCGTTGTTTCCTCGTTTATATTAAAATCTTATAGCAATGGATTTAAATCTCAAACACTCTATGAAACATAATTGTAATAGTGTTCCGCCTGAAAATCCCTTCAATGACGAAGTTGAAAAGCAGCACTTCTATTCCATTTTAGCTGCTTTTAAATATTACAAGTATGTACCCATTGGATTTTAATAAAAGTCAAGTATTATAATTTTCATTCCATTTGTTTGTGACGTACAAAGTACAAATGTGTGTAATGGTGCCTGAAGTGCATAAGCAAGTGACGACCACCACGGCAGAACGAGTAGAACTGGACCCAGGGGATGCATGCTCTGATCCCAACTGGGTTCGCACTCACCATTGGAGAAGTGAAGTACAGATTTGTGCAACTCGTTCGACAGTACAGAATGTTTTGATAAAACTTCACTGTTCCTGATGTGGCTGTTGATGAATTAAAGAAATAGTTTTAATTCACTCTAATCAAGTGGTTCGATACGTTTGGTGACTTAACCCTTTGAGCAGTATGGCCGCACTTATGCGGCGGCATTCGACAGATACATTTAGAGTATTTTTCTATTGTCATATTTGTAATTTCGATTAAATTATGAATTATAGGTAATATCTGTTATTTTTACGTAGTATAACAAAATATTACTTAGTACCTAAATGATAAAAAAATAACTCACTAATCAAAGGATTCACAGGAGTGAGGTTTGTCTAAGTCTTAGTGGCAGATGTGTTTGGCCATCTACCGCGTGGCGGGCCGGATCGGGAGAGACTAGTTGAGGGAGAACTTTAGAACTCTCCAGCCGGATTCTCTCCACCCATTGTCTTACACCGCTGTGATGGATTTATGCGTCTGTCACTCCTGGACACATTGTCCCCAGAATTCTGCCCACCCCTCCCTTTTCCTTCTTCCTCTCCTTCTTCGTTATTTGTTTTTGGGGTGTTATGCCGTGTTGCGCAACCTCCTTCTTTAGCCAACGTTTCGGACATCGTTGCAGTGTCCATCATCAGGGCAGATCCGGTAGATGTGTGATCTGCCGGATCTGCCCTGATGATGGACACTGCAACGATGTCCGAAACGTTGGCTAAAGAAGGAAGTAGCGCAACACGGCATAACACCCCAAAAACAAATAACGAAAATGCTTTTGGCCGTGAAAATCTTAAAACTTATCTTCCTCTCCTTCGTTTTCCTAAAAAGACCCTCCATACAGCCTCTCCAAAGATGACCTACGCCCTGAGGAAAAAAATTTTCCTTGGGGCCTCCTACATTTTTTTTTTACATTAGTTCCACACAGGAAGCCCTGAGGAAAATAATTTCCCACAGGGCCTGTGTCATCTTAGGGAATGCTATGTGGAGGGGTTTTTTTAAAGGAAAGGAAGAAGAGGAAGTTCTGGGAAGGAAATAGGTATGAGGGTTGGGTAGGAATCTGGGGGTCAGTGTGTCCAGGAGTGACGGACTTATGAATCCATCCCTTCAACTGCAGTGCAAGGCGATGGGTTGAGAGAGCTTATAGAGTCTATTTGGAACAAATGTAAAAAAAAAATAATAATTTGTTTATATTGAGAAAAGTGATATTGGACTTCAATACGCCGAATACTAGTGAGTTAAATCCATGTTGTGTTGTGTGCAGGACCGCAGCCCTGAACCGGGTGGAGCGGCGGGAACAGTTTGTGGACGCTCTGCCTTTACGCCACCAGGCCCGTCTGCCACGCTACCGTCGCGCGCTGCAGGACATGCGCGACGCCATCCTCCACAATCATCAGCTCATCTGCCTCCTGGTGGAGGGCGCACAGACCATCTTCGAGAATGTGCCTAGTCAGGAGTTGCTCCAGCAGCACCTTCCCGGTGACCCCGGTGTGCCAGTACCCAAACCTCACGATATTGAAAAGGTTGAAACACTACATAATCTCACTAATCATAAAATAAAGAGTTCGGGTATTTTTTCAAGATTTCTGTAGTTATACCAACATATCCAGGTGCACCACCATTTCTTAGTGATTTTATTATATTTTAAAACTCGATAAACTATTGGGTTTTTAAAACTTGAACTATTGAGTTTTCTTCATGGTCAGTTTAAAAATTGAAAGACCGTTATTTGTTATTTTATGTTCATGTATGTCATCTGGCGAGCGATTCTCTATGTTTTGTGAGATTGAGATAGATCTCGGGCAAGATATCCTTTCAGATTTGTGTGATTTTCTTTGGCTGTTATTTGCTTTTCTACGGGCCGATGTCAGAATTTCAGCTGTGAGCTGTCACATATTTTAGTTTAGGTCGTTTTAAACACGAATTCATACAAGTATGCATGATTATTTATTCACAGTCTTAGAAAATCACACAAATCTGACAAGAGATCTCGCCCGATATCCGTCTCGATCAAGCATACTTGCATGAATTGATGTTTAAAATGACCTAAACTAAAATATGTGACAGCTCATTGCTAAAATTCTGACATCGGCCCATAGAAAAAGCCAAAGAAAATCACACAAATCTGACAGTAGATCTCGCCCGAGATCTCACAAAACATAGTGGATCGCTCGGCTGGGTGGTAAATAGTATCCACACCGTTTCGATCCAAGAAAATGGTCCTGGTCTACAAGCTGATGCCATATTGGTTGTCATCTGGTTGATAATTTTGGTAAATTTTATATGCAAGTTTTTGTCCGACGGTTATGAAAAAACTGTTGAAAATGTTTGTGCACATTTTTGGTTCGCGGATAACATTTGATGTAGTTCCTTTATTATTTACTAGCTGGCTCCCAGCATGCGTTGCAATGCCATATTCAAAGAAAAACATTGTTTCTCCCTGAATCAACTTTCCCACGCGTCCCCGTTTCCCTCTCCCGTCCCCTTACTATCTAGCTTTATAAATTATAGCCTATATGTTATTCTGATGTATGAGCTATATCAGGGCTTCCCAAACTTATTTCAACTGTGACGCCCTTGGGAAGTTGCCATATTTTTGCGACGCCCTGGCCTTCTTGTCATACATTTACCTACTAGTTGTAGTTCTAGCCTAATAACAATTTGTCAGAAAAACTCCAAATAGTATCTAAATTTTTTGTTAGAAAATAAAGAACATAACATAAAAATAAAAAAAATGAAAGCTAACAAAAAAGATAAAAAAGCAACCACACCCTTTTTTCTTTGGTATTAATGAAAAGGATGTGCTTGCTTTTCTGAGCATAGTTTCTCAAAACGAGGCTGAAGTTTCGAAATTGCCACTCTCGTCTCTGTCTCTAAATTTATTTTCGATCTGTACTTGTTCTTAATTACTGCAACTGCAGAGAACCCTGTCTCGCACAAGTATGATGTCGCAAACGGTAATAAAACCCTCAATGCAGCAGTGCTGATGGAACGATGTTCTTGATAAACTGAGCTCCAAAATTCAAGTAGCTTATCCTTGTTATACTGCAGCTTAAGGCTGGAGTCACAGGACAATTCTATTAATTGTTCTTCTTCTGCTGTCAAAAGTGTTGATGGTGAGGTCGACTGGAAAGGGGTTTCTAACCCAGTCACATTGCTCCAGATTTTCGGGAAAATATTTTTCAAAATGTTCGCCCAAAGATGACAAGTGCTGTGTAAATATTATTTTTAAAGAAGGATCGAGGATTTCTGTCGATTTTTCTTGTAGAATGCCTTGTAAAGCAGGGAAACAGTCAGAACTTACTTGATATTCTTATTTTCTTTTCCATAAGAGCAACTTCTTCTGAAACCCATTCATTTTATCTGTCAGTTGTAATATGTGAGTATTATTTCCCTGCAAGGACTTATTTTTTTTATTTTTTTGCGTTATAAACAGTCTGTACAATTCATAAATGACAGTGATAATAATATGTATGTCATTGACCAATAAAATAATGACAATTAACAAAAATTAAATCATCCGCATCACAATGCGCATGGCGCTCACTCGACTCGGTCGCATCGACATAGACAGCCAACCTATTAAGATTGCCTCACGACGCCCCTGGGATGATACCGCGGCGCCCCAGGGCGTCGCGACTCACAGTTAGGGAAGCCCTGAGCTATATTGTAAAGTTTCATTCAAATCCATTCAATAGTTTTTGCGTGAAAGAGTAACAATCACACAAGCATCCATACAAACTTTCGCGTTTATAATATTAGTGAGAAAACGTTTATTATTGACTTATTTTTATTAATTACTAGCTGACCCGGAAACATTGTTCTGCCAACTAAATTATTTGTTGTGAGTATTTTGGGTGTTAAATAAAAAATAATGGATAAAGAAGAAGAGGAAAATGAAATAAAGAAAATCAATATGAATTTCGAAGAGCAACAGAGTGTACCATATTTTTGTCAGACCGTCTTTAGCCAACATAAATAAGCTCGATAGTTTGCCCACAAGATGCCGAATGAAATATCAAAATGATGCAACGCTTCTCGTGAATGTCTTGCGCATGTGTGGATGAAAGTTCGATGAGGCGGACGTAGCGGCATCTGTCATTCAACAACATAAATAATTTCGTTCTGATTGAAATACGAAAGACGGTTAAATTTGTTCGTACAAAAATACTAATCGCGATTAAAAATTGGAAGGGTGGGGGTAAGAGGGTTAAAATTTGAGGTTATAGGTATTTTTTGATGCCAAATAAAAAAAAAATTGTCAGATAGAATTTTTTTTCTGGATGGTGACACCCTAATCACCTAGCGGTATGAAATATACTTTAAAACCTATTCTCTTACCTACCAAATATATATGAAAAATTTCATAAAAATCGGTCAAGCCGTTTCGAAGCCGTATGTACAGAAACATACTTACCTGGCAGGTCACTTCCAATAAACACACTTTATATTATAGTAGAAAGCGGTCACTTTGTGATTTGACATATTAATTGAAATAAAACACACTTTAATTAGAAAGTTTATGCTCTTCATTATTCATCTTTCTATCTATCTATATAAATAAAAATGAATCGCCGAAATCTATGTACGCGCATAACTACCGAACGACTGCACCAAATTGGATAATTCTTTTATTTTTGAGTTCGTTATTGTCAGGACAAGGTTTGTATAAAACTACTGGTGAGCTCTGGCATTATGAAATTTGTATAAAAAAATGCAATATGTGGCACTCGAGTGTGTTTGAAAACTAAATGTACCGGGACTGAATGTATGGAATGCGGGAGTGGGGAGGGGACCTCGGGTAGAGGGTACGGGGGGAGGGGAACCAGGGAAGGGGGGGGAAGGGGGAAATTAACTCGGGAGGGGGGTTCATGGGACATGGGAAGGGGGGAAGTGGAGTGGGGAGAGGGAAGGTGGAGGAGGCGGAGTGAGAAAGCCAGGGAGGAATGGGAGGTGGGAGAGGAAGGGGAATGGGACGAATGGGAAAGGACACGCAGGGAGAAACAATTTTTTTTTTATTAAATGGCATAGCAACGCATGCCGGGTACCAGCTAGTATTTTGTATTTCATATTTTTCATTACATTTTTGTATTCGTTTTTGATATAACCATTGTTAGGGTTTTTTTTGTTTGTATGAAGAGTTTTCCTTTTTCCGGATAGATATAAGTAATCCATGGTTTGGTTTTCCTTAATTTAGAACTACGATGATTATTTATATGCGTTGTACAGTCTGCGACATGAGCATTTAAAGTGTCTTCAAAAAGGTTTGCGCAGGTGTCTGGGTTTTGGCAATTTAATATTGATGACCAAGATTCGTTACCTACGTAATTCATTATTTAATTTTATACAGTTCATAGTTCTTATTTATTTACTTTACTGGATTTGTAAGAGTAGTAAGGTATGATGATCGTTGTACGTGTGTTGTTAGGTACACTATGTGCTGAAGCAGGTGGTGCGGGACTGGAGCGCTGCGGGGGCCCTGGAGCGCTTGCAGTGCTACTCCCCCGTCATCCAGCAGATCCAGCGAGAGTTCCCCGATCCCAGGTAATTCCACAAAATTTTAGAACAAGACTCAATTATTCTGCCGTCGTGAGCAAAAAAGCAGCTAGAAATTTGATGTCACCCTCTGATATAAGAGACCTTTCACATGTTATAATGAAAAGGGTGCCATGACAGTTGCCCCCCCCCGGCATACTTATTTACAATATGCAGTCAGTTTAGGGAAAATACTGTATACCTACTTACACAAAATATAACTATGCTGCCGAAGGGGTATGCAGAGAGGATGTACTGCGGAATAACAAAAGTATAAACATATTTTCATTCAGATGCATCAAAATTCGTATAACTATTTGTCTATATTTATTTATATAATACATGTAACACAATTGTGACATTTACGTAAAGTAGATATATTAAATCACCATACTAGGCGGCTGGCTGTTTCATGGTGACCAATGGAGTATAGTTACTTTGTATGAAATATGAAGTCTAGTGTAAACATATGGATTTAGTATAAATGATGCTAAAAATTGGAAAAATTATAATAAAAAGTAGAAAATAGAAAGGAGAAAAGAAGTAAATTAGCATTAGATTATAAAAATGTATATAACTTTTTTTTAAATATGTTTGCATGCAGTAAGCACAGCAAGTATATATAGTATAGTATAGGTAAAAAAATCGACACTGTAAATAAATTTTTTTGATATCCATACCAACTTATTAATATAGGTATTTTTAAAGTCGGTTTTAGGCTTAAAATTGGTAAAAAGTGCACAAAAAATTACAATTTTATAGCATTTATAATTTTGGGGGGGGCAATTTTCGGGTCACCAATAAAATGCACCAGAATGTGACTATGCAAATTTCTAGCTATCCTTTTGCTTATGGTGGGAGTATTGGCCTTGTGCTTGTAAGAATTATTATTTATGCTGAAATTGCATATTTGGTCAATATTTTAAAGAGCAGTGTAGAGTAAGAACAGTGCTGGTTCAGGACTATGTATATCGTCCCTCACATTAAAACATCGCATATCTCAAAAATTAAAAAAAAAAATTTTTTCGAATTTCTTCTAAAACTTTGCATGCGTCATGGTTTGAATCGACAAACAAATGTTTTGACCAATCTCCGCTCCTTTTGTACAAAGTTTGGCAACAAAATAATCTATGATTAGCAGCAAATGTTTATAGAAAAGTTTTATTTAGTAATAAGAATAAAATTATCACAATTTTTTAATCCTCTTATAATTACTTTTGTTTTATTATTTGAATAAAGTTGAATAGAATATCTATATATATAAAAATTTAGGTTCCGTATGTTTGCGTTCGTTAATCTCGGAAAGTAATTGATGGATTGACTCAAAATTTTTACAGAACATTGCATTTTAGCAGAAGAGCGTTTATACATACTTTTTATTTGGAAGTTCCAAAGGAAAAGGATAATTTTATGCGTTTTAAATTGACTCATAATTTGTCATAGTAAAAAACGGAATGACAGTTCTAGACAGTGTTGCCATTTTATTAATTTTATTAAAAGTTACAAAAATTTATGATACCTACAATTAGGAATTAAAAGAATTTAATCGGATTTAAAAGTAGAATTACATCTAAAAAATTATATTACTATTTTCACTCATTTGTTTTCTTTGTGCGTTTTAAATTTACTCATAATTGTACTGAATGTCAGTTCGTAACTTTGCAAAACCTACAAAAAATCAGATTAACAAATCAAATTATATATGACAAATTTTCAAAGGGTCAAAAAAGTGTAACTGTGACCAGTTGATTGATGTGTAAGTTTTTTCAAAGTTGATCACCATTCGTGGGATGCCTCGCTCACGTTCAAACATAGGCTGTCGTACTCGACACGCAAACGCAGATCGTCAGAGAAGATCAAACCGCACTGATCAAGAACGTTTAAACGATAATGAACATGTTCGAGTTAGAATTATTCAGAGGCGAGCAGAAGAACTGGTGAATCGTCGGGAAGAAAGACTTAAAAGCTTACGAGTAGAAGCGCGAAGAAGACGAGCAGCACATTCATCTCAACAACGTCAAGAAGAAATAGATCCGAAGACGAACGCAAGTGCAACTTTTGAATAACCATGCTTCGTACCATCGAATTGTTTTTTCATACGAACCAGATATTCAATACAATACCTCATATAAATTTGTTCAAATCGGTAAAATGGATAAAGTTTGTCCACACTGCAAAGCGATGAAATTTAAAGGAGAAACTCAAGGAATGTGTTGTGCGAGCGGCAAAGTGAAGCTACCTGAAATTGATCAGCCAATAGCACCACTGATAAATTTGTTGTAAGGAATTACTGATGATTCAAAATATTTCCTAAAAAATATTCGAAAATACAATTCATGTTTACAGATGACTTCATTTGGCGCTAACGTTATAACAGAAAATTTTATGCCGACGTTTAAAATTCAGGGACAAATTTACCATAAAGCTGGCTCTTTGCTTCCTTTTCACAGCAATCAACATAAATTTCTACAAATATATTTCATGGGAGATCAAAATGATCAGTTGAATGCATGCTGTCAAATCTCTACTAAAGTCAAAAGGCATATTGTTGAGTCGTTGCAAAAAATGTTACATGATAAAAATAATTTAATTCGAATTTTCAAAAATGCAATTGATCTCATGCCATCAGACAGCCATAAAATTATCATTAGTGCTGATCAAACACCAGCAAGTGAGCATGTCAGACGATATAATGCGCCAACAATTAATGAGGTGGGAATTGTCATGGTTGGAGAAGAATTTCATCCTCGCGAATTCGTTCGCAACGCAGAAATGATCAACTATAAAGAATTGCTGACACTAATAGGTGCTAATCTATAATAAAGTGATATTGTAAAAGCATTTAAGGTCTGAATAAATAAATAATTTTTAAAAATTTACTAATGTTTTTTTTTCTTCCCTTATATTCTACACTACAGCATAGTCACAGCAGATATTCAATTAAGCAATGTGTCTTCTTGGAAAATGCACACTTGCTAGACAATTTTTGTTAACTCCTCTAATAATTAAAATAAGACAAAGCCACAGCGAAGCGTGGTCAGGTTCAGCTAGTTACTTATATATTTCTCGCATAAGAACAACGCATATCTCATTATTTCTCAGCCTTTTTTTGGGTATTACACCGCAAATGTTATTTAAAATACTTAACAATATGTTTTTAACCCGTCAGGCTAATTGGTTCGCTTTTTGGAATAATTCATATAGGTCTCGTAGAAATCGTTGTGTCTCCCTTACTATCATAGTGAAAAGTTTGATCTAAACGGTGTTAGAGATAAAAAATACCCCACTTTATATTCAAATCTAAAAATTAGCCAGAAATAAGTAATATGTTCACCTTTGTGAAACCAAAGTAACGGATCGCAATTTGAAAAAAAAAATTAACTTTGGGAATTTTTTATTAATTATTTTTACATGAAATGACAAAAAAGTGAGGTGACGATAACCTCAATAATACATTTGTCTAATAAAATATTTTTATGTTTTTTTTTTCATTATAGTAATTTTAGTTTTAAAAAAATGTAAGGTATTTAAAACTTTTTTACGTTTGCATCCAAAATTTTTATATTTAAAAAACAATGTTCTAAAATTTTAAAGCGTATTTTGTCAACTTACAAAAACAGTTTTTAGTTTTCGGATACGTTCAGAAATATTAGATTTATTTGGATTTTATTGCTAAGCGGAAATATTTTGACCCTCTGACAAAATATGGCCGAGGCTAGAGAGGTTAATGAAAAAATGACTTCTCCAAATTACTGATCCCTAAATATTAATTGTCCTTTTTTTCAATGTTGTGCTATTTTTATGTAATTTAAACGGTTTTTGTTTTGTTATTTTATTTTGCTCCTCCTGAAAACTTGTGTAAAATGAGATACGCGGTGTTACAATGTAAGCGACGATACGGAATGAGTGTGTTTGTCGCAGCGGAGTGAGCGTGCTGGTGCCGGGAGCGGGGCTGGGTCGGCTGGCGTACGAGATTGCGGTGCTCGGATACATCTGCCAAGGAAATGAATTCTCCTTCTTCATGATCTTCGCCAGTAATTTTGTTCTGAACAAATGTCACGAGGTATTGATTTTTTTTTTTAATATTCGTGTCAAGATTTTAAAAAGATGACAATAGAAACAAAATTCATCATCTCAATTAATTATAAATCTAAATTAATCATCTCAGTTGGGTAACTGGAACAAAGTTTATTTTATTCTTAATATTATTACAATTTAATTCCACCTCAAAAAAATACATAAAAAATAGAACTATTCTGAGTGTCCATCGTACATCGTTAATCTCTCGTGTCATTTAGTACTATTTCTGTCACCAAATGGCACATACTTATAAAATTCAATCTGTTTCCTCTTCTATTACAGTCAGATATATATATATATATATATAATTACAGATTTAGACCAATCTTTCTCTTTGTATTTAAAAGTTTCCATTGACGCTCGCATATAATTTGAAATATTTCTATTAAACAGTTAAAGTCAAAGTTTGAAACAGTTCACCTGGGGTCCTAGCATGGTCGATCGATATAGGTTTTATCGAAAATGTCGGTAACTTGTCATCGCTCCCGAGCACGACTGCAGGCCGCTAACAAACAAAAAACAGTTCACAACGACTAAGGGTTTCTGATTTATTTGACGTGAACTGTTATTTCTTCGTTAGCGGCCTGCAGTCGTTCTCGGGAGCGATTACAAGTTACCGACATTTTCGATAAAACCTATATCGATCGACTGTGCTAGGGGGGCTGGTCAAAGTTTGCCAATTTTTTAAATATTTATATTTATAAAAAACCAAAAAAAGTTATGTTACAATAACGGTTGACCGGTCACTGACAGAGTTGGATTCGAGTCTGGGTCCCACCCAGGAGTCGTGAGTTCGATTCTTCGGCTGGCTAAGTCCTCTATCATGACACAAGTAACATTTTCCGCTTACCGCGGTGATAGTAGGAGATTTTCAGCTTAGTTGTGAGCCGGGAATATTTGTCTCTCATTAAAAAAAAACATTTAAAATATATTTGTCTAAATAAATGTGTTTTTTAGTTTCGTATAAAGTGGTAAATAAAGTTTACAGGGAAAAATCCATCGGTGAGCGATTTTATAAACTTAAGCTACGTTTGCGTAGTTTTTTTTAATTGCATAATCATAATGAGCGATGGATGCAGATGATGAGGCGACCTCCCTGATGGATAATCCTAAAATATATTTTTATTTTTAATTCTGTTTAATTATTATTTATTTTAATTTTATGCTTATTTTTTGTTATTTGGGTGATGAATTTCATTCTCATTTTATGTTTTAATTAGGTACCTACCTAATATGTAAACAATTTTTTCTTTTCTTTTATAGTTTATAGTTGTTTATGTAATATGGCAGACTGGGATTGCACTACCCTCCCAGTCCTGCTGGAATAAAAACTTAAATAAATAAATATCCATTTTTATTTTAAAATCTGAAAGTCTTTCATCTGTTTAGCAATGATATCATTATTTTGCAATATATTAAAAAAATAGCAAATATATTTGAAATTGAATATTGATGCGGCAATATTTGATGAGATGATATTTTTTGTCTAAACCGGTGGGGTTTATTTAGATAAACCAGTACAGCGTCTGTTGTCATTGTTTAAATAACAGATAAAGAATATTTAATTTAGATAAACCAGTATGATAGCATCTATGGTCATTGTTTAAATAAAATGTAATGATTGTTTAAAATAGATAAACCAGTACAGCGTCTGTGGTCATTGTTTAAATAACATGAAAGTTGTTGAAATTAGGTAAGCCAGTACAGCATAGCTGTATTTAAACAATGACCGCATTCTATTGTCATTGTTTATAGTAGATAAAGAATATTTCAATTAGATAAACCAGTACTACGACACCTATGGTTTTTGTTTAAAACTCTTGGTTAGTTTTTAAGTTTTTAAAAAAGTTATATTTGAAAAATTTGTACATTTGCCGAGCCGAAATGATAATTATACGAAATTCCCTCAATAGAAAAAAAGTATGTTCCGAAAATTATTAAAAACACATTTTGCTATATATTTAACGTGATGAAAAAATTATGTGTATCTATAAATGCTACTTTAGACATTTGTCGAGACATTTTTGCTGTATTTTAAACGAGACGTGTTTTATTAAATATTTTCACAATTTTTGCCTAGTTATAATTTTAACATTAGCGAGCTCCATGTTACATTCGTATTTACATATCTCCCTTTCAAACCATCTTCTCCTTCTTTTTTGAACGCTTAAATAACACATAATAATTGTTGAAATTAGGTAAACCAGTACAGCGTCCATCCGTGGGCCCACCAGCTGGTGAACAACCTGACTTGCGAAGAACAGCTGAGGAGTGTCTCGTTCCCCGATACGAGCCCGGCCGCTCTGCAGGGGCAGGAGTTCTCTATGGTGGCCGGCGACTTTGTTGAGGTAAGACCTACCACATACATTTCGTACTTTAGGTAATAATGGACAAAACACATACAGTCTGTCAATTAACAATAGTAAATATTAAAAATGGAACTACAAAATTTGTAGGCTGGCAACACCAATTTAACTGTCAAATATTCTTTTAAAGCGCAATGACACTGAATATTTAGAACACTGTAAATCACATTTTAAAAAGCATTTTTTTGTTCTTAAAGAAAAAAAATTTAAATCAAAGAAGCACTGTTGTTAAGGTACATACATAACGACATAAATTTGATTAAATGGTGTTTTACAAAGTGATTTGCTTTCATTTCTCTACATATTATAAATTAAAGTCCTCCGCTGCTTCTATCTGTCTGTCTGTCTGTTCTCGATGAACTCAAAAACTACTGAACAGATTTTCATGCGATTTTCACCAATAGATAGTGTGGATTCATGAGGAAGGTATAGGTATATAATTTGTCAAGGTTTTGTGTAAATTGTTTGAAATATATAATTATAAAGGAGAATGTCTGTATGTCGTGAACGAGCGGGTTGGCAAGCGGGCGGTGTGGATTTAATTTGTATGCAAATTAACAGATGGCGGTAGTTATAAAGGTTGGGTAACTGTCCAGTAGATGGCGTTGTATTTCGTTAGCCACAGCAATGCCGTGTCAGCTAGTTTAACATAAGTTTGAATTTAAGAGTAGGTAGAAAGGAAGAATCACTAACGGTGAGTTTAGTTATACTACTTTTAGATCAGAATGAGTTAAATATATTCAGATCTAAAATTAGAGACATGATCTAAAGCCCGGGCAACGCTGGGTACTTAAGCTAGTATTAAATAAATATGTGTAATTTCTAAACCATGCTTTATATCTTATTATAATACATATTGTTATTTTTTATTATTTAAGTTTATTTAGGAAACATACGGTTGTATAAGGGGCCATCCATAAATTACGTCACAAGGGGGGGGAGGGGAGTAGAGAAGTGTGACAAGGGGTATGGGGGGGGTTATCAGCTCTTCATTCGACATTTTTAATTTTTATTAAATATTTTTATATGAAATGATAAAAAAGTGAGGTGACAAAAGTGTTTATTACACATATATACAATAGAATAAGTATTGTTGTTTACATAATCTGTGATTTTAGTACCGTTTTCACATAAAAAACATCATGTGAGTCATTTTTATCTATTTTTAATGTTTGTATGCTAAATTTTATTATTTACAAATCTTTGTAATATAATAATTCGAAAGCTTATTTTGTAACCTTTCTAAAACAGTTTTTACTATTCGGCTACGTACAGAAATGTTTCATTTATAGAGCTTTAATTGTGAAGCGGTAATAACACAAAGTTTTCGTAAAATGTCATTTTGTTTGAGGCATCTCAAGTGCATATTGGCGAAAATTCGGAGGGGTTAAGTTTAATTTATAAAATAAGAATCAAGTAGTTAGTACTTCATTAGGGAGCATACATTAATTACGTGAGCAGTTTATATTCCAATTTAGACCCCCCCCCCCCCCCCCCTTATTGAGATACCTGCATATAAGCAATTCTCATTTTGAAATCAGTGGGTATCTATATTATATCTATAAAAATTATATCTATAATTTTTTTTTTTAATTTTTAATTTTTAATTTTTAGCCTTTTTAATTTTTTACAAAAATGTATTATACATAGCTTTACGTTTCCGCCATGAGTTACATTTTTAGTATTGCCATTTGAACAACACTGGCGCCCTCCTACGTTTTCTACTCTTATTTGACAAACTGTCACTCATTCTGCCCCATTTCAGGTGTACACCAAAGAAGCAGAGTGGGATTGTGTAGCTACGTGCTTCTTCATAGACTGTGCCCCCAACGTTATAGACTTCATAGAGACCATCTACCACATCCTCAAGCCCGGGGGTGTTTGGGTCAACATCGGACCTCTGCTCTATCATTTCTGGTAAGCGATACACAAACTCATCACAATTTGGGAGATGGGAATGGGTGCCACCACCCTGTGAACCATTTGTTGGATAACCAACACCTCAGCTATAGGTCGCCACAAGTGGTTCGCTACGTTTGGTGACTTAGCAGGGGTGCCCTAGTTCTTTTTTTTTACAATAGCTCCACACAGGAGGCACCGAGGAAAATATTTTCCCTCAGGGCCTATATCATTTTTGGGGGTGCTGTGTGGAGGGTCTTTTAAAGAAGAGGAAGTTCTGGGAAGGATAAGGTATAAAGGGTGGGTAGGAATCTGGGGGTTAATGGGTCCAGGAGTGACGGACGTATGAATCCATCCCTCCCACTGGGGTGCAAGGCGATGTTCCAAAAGAATTCTGCTTGAGAGGTCACAAGATCTCCCTCAACCCTGTCTCTCCCTATCCGGGCTGCCACGCGGCTGGTGGGCAGACACATCTGCTGCCAAAACCTGAACAAACCTCACCCAGCCAGCACCCCTGTTAAGTCACTAAACATACCGAACCACTTGGGGTGACCTATGGCAGAGGTGAGGTAAGATTTGTCCAGGTCTTGGCGGCGCATGATCTAGACACACTGAATTTCGGATTCACCAGATTCCTACCCACACCTTTTTTCCTTCCCAAAACTTCCTCTCCTTCCTTTCCTTAAAAAGCATCCACATAGCATCCCCAAAGTGGTTACATAGGCCCTGTGGAAATTATTTTACTCAGGGCCTCCTGTGTGGAGCTAAATTAAAAAATAATAAAAAAGATTGTCATTTTCTACCGTGGTAAGTAAAAACACAGTTTCCCCCTTGCTAATCTTAATGAACACTGTGTTCTTAATTACCACAGCGTATTGTTTAAATAATGTTTATGCTTTGATCTTTCTGCAGCGACACAGACACGGAGGGAAGCATCGAACCTCCCTTTGACATCCTGTGTGACATCATTAAGGACGTAGGCTTCACTATCGAGGTGTGTACTTACTCTCTTATGTTACTGTCAACTAATAAAACAGCAAACAAAAATTAGGCTGGGGTAACACTCGTAATTAAAATTTACGGATTACATAAGATACTAATGGGAATACATAGTTTGAATACAGAAAGAATTCATTAATTTAGTTGATTTTTTGAAGGTATGCAGTAGTATTGGTTAACAATAAACACAGTTCCACCCAGTAAAAACTGCAGATAGCACATCTCTTATGTTTCAATATCTCTGCCCAATAATAATAACATCTCTTCAATCCGTTAGTACTGCAGTCAAATTGAAGCAATTTGTAACAATTATTATAAGCAATAATTATCAGCCTGAAACACTCATCCACATTGAAAAATCTTCCGAGAAAAGATACAATTTCCGCAATTGGGAGAGCAGCTGACCGGCAATCAGAAGGACACGGGTTCGAGTCCCATTGGCGTCATGTATCTTTTCTCGGAAGATTTTTCAATGTGGATGAGTGTTTCAGGCTGATAATTATTGCTTATAATAATTGTTACCCTTTGTGCTATGCATAAAAATCTTGTCTTAAACGTTAGTTTAACAATAAAAAATAAAAATAAATAATAATTGAAGCAATTTGCTAAAATCGCATCCAATAACTTAACTTTTGTGGGAAAATGAAACTAACTTGTCAAATTCTAGCCCAGTCTAGTCAAAAATCTTGTAATATTTCAGCCTTTAACTCGTTCGGTGTTGGCTCTTTCTTTTTTTAATCCACTAATCATAATTAATATGCCCTTTAGGTCAGGGGTTCCCAAACTTTTCCAAGTCGCGGCACCCTTAGAAAATTTGAATTTTCTCACGGCACCCCGGTCGTATAATATAATTACAAAAACCGTTTAGTGCGACGGGTGAGCCTGCAGCTCGCTGCACAATTTTTCAAATTGGGGAATAAGGCTTGATACAGCTACTCTCATTTCTTTTTCCACATTTATTTTCGAGCGATCTGATTTCCAAAACTCCGTCAAATCCGAACAAGCGTATTTTGTTTTTAGGCTGCTGTCGCTCGAGAGGTCAATTAGATTTTCTTCTTCCTGCGTAGTAAAATCTTGGGGAACTTGAGCACGGAATGGATCTTGTATCCACACAAACTTCTTCACCTGGTCTTCTGCGAAGTACTTTGCAAACCAGTCAGTTAACTGTGATAGGTGCTCTGTGAAAAGGGTCAGCAAGTTATTTGAAACCTTAACTCCGCTATGGGCCATGTACTGTTGCAATATTGGAAAACAACCTTCGCCTCCATCATCATTCCAAACTGACTCGATGGTCTCGATGCGACACGCGGCCGCTGCAAGCGCAGCACCACTACCGTATCCCCACTCCTGTGCCTCCCACCCAATCTGTTCCCAGAGCGCGGACCGGCCACGCGGGTGGTTTTCCATTCCATAAAATGTTTGTATTCGTTCATGTCAATTTTGATTTTTAGTAGAGACATCAGAGGCGCCTTGCGGCACCCCTGATCTCTGTCTGCGGCACCCACTTTGGGAACCTCTGCTTTAGGTGATTTTTCACAAAAACGGTGCTCTACAAATTATCCAATTATTATTAATATGAACCCATTTATATAGTTATCTAATCGCATAACATACAAGCTTGCCGCTGGCTTTGTACTGAGTAAGATTAACATATCAACTTTTTTTATGTAAGCGAAAAAAAATACGTAATTTGGCTTGGTCCGCCCTTGGGAGTGATTGGCGCTGAACGATTTAACCCCCTGGCTCTTTTTGTCAATGTCAAAATATTTCCGTTTTGCAATAAAATCCAAATAAATGGAATATTTCTGAATGTATCTGAATAGTAAAAACTGTTTTGGAAAGGTGATAAAATACGCTTCCAAATTTTATAATTCAAAATAAACCTACAATTTTTTTTTTTTTTTTTTTTTCAATTATTTCTGGCTTTTAGAATTACAAAAATTTTGCATGCAAACATAAAAAAGTATTCTAAATGACTCACTCACGTTTTTTCTAACTAAAATTATTTATAATGAAAATAAATAAAAACACATTCATAATGTATTACGTAAATGGGTAAATTTTGGATCGAAGTGTCCATGGTTATTACGAATAATTTTTAGAAAAAAAACTTTAGATTCGCCTTAATCACTATAAAAGGAAACTTTTTGCATCACGGGCAGCGGAAAATGATGCATTTTAATTTTCAATTGCGTAAAATTAAATTTCACTTCGCGAACCGATACGGCGACAATCCGGCGGCCATTCCGTCACTGTTATGTTGGTATCCCTGATAATATTAGCGAAGAGCTAAATACGACTATAGCCGACTTCGTGGGATACATGAAAAGGCGCGCAATTACGAAAACACAACAGACAATGCACTTAGTCCACCTCACGGATAATACGGAACTTTGAGGTAAAACTACGAAAGCTGCATGTCATCATAATTTAAAAAAACATCCCAGGTTTTGAATGGTTTGTTTGGCAAAGCAGGGTTTGTGTAGCGGGCTTGTGTATATTATCTTTATTTAAAAAAAACATCCCAGATTTTTAATGGTTTGTCTGGCAAAGCAGGGTTTGTGTAGCGGGCTTGTGTATATTATCTTTATTTTAAAAAACATCCCAGGTTTTGAATGGTTTGTCTCCATTCTTATGCCTCATCTAGACTCTGAAGTGATTCTGATTAGAGGTTCGTTTACATTATATTATTAATTCTGTTTTTCATAATTACGCACCTTATCATGTATCACACGAAGTCGGCTACAGTCGTATCTAACTCTTGTTTGTATCAGGGATACCAATATAACAAACAGTGACGGAATGGCCGCCGGATTGTCGCCGTATCGGTTCGCGAAGTGAAATTTAATTTTACACAATTGAAAATTAAAATGCATCATTTTCCGCCGCCCGTGATGCAAAAAGTTTTATTTTATAGTGATTAAGGAGAATCTAAAGTTTTTTTCTAAAAATTATTTGTAATAACCATGAACACTTCGATCCAAAAATTACCCATAAATGTATCATGAATTCACTTTTTTGTCGTTTCATATAAAAATAATTAATAAAAATTGTGAAAGTTAAATTTTTTTTTCAAATTCGTAAACTTTGGATTAATAAAGGTGTACATTTGAATTATTTTGTGGTTAACTTTTAGATTTTAGTATAAATCGTGGTATATTCTCTTTCTAACACTGTTTAGATTATTTTTCTAACCATGATAGTAATGGAGACACAAAGATTTCTATGCGACCCATATGAGTTGTTCCGAAAACCGAACAAATAGACTTGACAATGTCAAAAAGGATAATATATTTCAGCAATTCGCGAACAAAAGCCATAAAACATTTCACGATTTTTGCGTACAGATTGTATCAGCCACAGATGACATATTATAGCTGATGAAAAGCTATTATATAATAATACTAGCTGACCCGGCCACGCGTTTCTGTGGCTAACTAACACAATACCATCTACTGGATGGTTATCCAACCTTTATAACCACCGCCATATCTGAGTTTATCACGAAGGGACAGACGCCGCGGAGGACTTTAATTTATAATATGTAGAGATGGTGCGAAAGATTGTAATAATGTGCATGAAATGCTTGAGGTAACTAACGTATTTAAGTTGATAAGGATTAATACTGTATCCGTCTAAATAACTTTCCAATTACCGCATTGTACGTGACCATTTTTTTAGAAGATAGAATGGGTATAGTTAGCTATCCATAAAAGATAGATATATGCCATCGCGGACTTTTTTGTATATCTATAAAAGAGGAATATCCCACCATGCCATTGTTTTGCTATATCTCAAAGGGATAAGGCAGTGTTTTCGATGAAAGCTCCCAGGCGGCTTGACTTTTCCGACACTTCTAACAATTATCATTATGTTTTAACCAATTTACACAAAACCTTGACAAATCATATATCTAAACCTTCCTTACGAATCACTCTATCTACTGGTGAAAACCGCATGAAAATCCGTTCGGTAGTTTTTGAGTTTATGGCGAACAGACAGATAGACAGACGACGCAGGGGACTTTAATTGATAATATGTAGAGATTTACATGGTCTATAAACTTACTCTTGCTAGAGAATACCATGCTAATGCTAATTTTAATAATAGTTTCTGAGATTTCTGTACCACTTCGAGTATGGCTACCCTACCGACTTTCTCTAGGGCATGCTTGGTATTAACCATCTACGGGTCAGAAGGGATATGCTCAATGTAACATATTTCTTCAGACTGATTCGTGGATGGTTCGAAAATTCGACTATCGTGGAGAAAATTAGTTTCTATGTTTCCGATGGTTATCTCCGATTCCTGTCACCGACAGCGTAGACTGTTTTATCTCCTGGCTTCCAGAACTAACTTGCCAATGGTCTTACCAGTCGGGAGACTTATCTTGTTGTTAAATAGAATCACTTATGTGATGAATATGATTATGAAATGAATATCGATATGTTTAACATCAATGAAGCACAAATTAGAATGCAAGCTTTGTTGCTGTTAGTTTAAATCTGCTTATCTAATCTTAAATATTTTCTCTCTTTTAAATTAACAAATTAAATTATAAGATACGGGCCATTAAATATTTCAGTGTTTCATGATTTTATAGGCACTGTTAATTTTGTAATGTTTTTAAAATGAATAAATTGAATTGAATTTGAAGGATAGAATTCTCAATGAACTGTTTTGATTGCAGAAATCAGAGACTGGAGTGAAGACCAAATACTTCCACAACCCTAGTTCCATGCTGCAGCATGAGTATGACTCAGTATTCCTGGTGTGTCGCAAGCCCTTTGCACACCCACACACTCACTCTGACACACACACAGATACAGACACGGACCTCTGACTGCATCCACATCACCACAAATAGCGCCATAAGTTACCTCCACGTCAAGCCAGTAGCTCAGTACCACTGCTACTCCTGTACAAATAGACATGGACAAAGCAGACCGAATGAATTGACTGAATCAAATGTTGAATCAGACGGTGATTTGGATTTCTTCGACCATAATCATGCGAATTGTTAAACCAATTAACAAAATGAGTGATTTATCAAATCGGTGAATGCACTTAAGTGGAACGTTCGCGCGGCCCGTTTCATACAAATCTTACTTTGGATTTGAAATCAAAATACCCAACCAAACTGAAAAATTATTTTTGTAATCAAAAAGTATATCAAATATCTAGTGCGAATGTGAGTTACTTTAGCTTTTTTTTGGGTAGTAATTTTAATATAAAAACGACAAGTTTTTGTTTGTACGTAAGTAGGTAATTTGTATTTTATATTTACACCTGTCAAAATGATTTTTTTATTAATTTTTATAGTAAGTTTTTTTTATGTTTTTCATTTACTCACAAATAATTGCCCAAGTTGCCTCTAAAATCATGAAACATTAAAATCTTTAATAGCCTATATCAGGGCTTCCCTAACTGTGAGTCGCGACGCCCCGGGGCGCCGCGGCATCATTCCAGGGGCGTTGTGAGGCAATCTTTGTAGCGTCTCCCACACGCACACTTCAGAGCGACCGAGTCCCCCGCCACTTATTGATCAAGAATATCGTTCCATCAGCACTGCAGCGTTGAGGGTTTTATTACCGTTTGCGACATCATACTTGTGCGAGACAGGTTTCTCTGCAGTTGCAGTAATTAAGAACAAGTACAGATCGAAAATAAATTTGAAGGCAGAGACGAGAGTGGCAATTTCGAAACTTCAACCTCGTTTTGAGAAACTATGCTTAGAAAAGCGAGCACATCCTTCTCATTAATACCAAAGAAAAAACGGTGTGGTTGCTTTTTTATCTTTTTTGTTTTTATGTTGTGTTCTTTACTTTCTAATTAAAAATTTAGATACTATTTGGAGTTTTTTGACAAATTATTTTCTGTTATTAGGGAATGTACCCATACTACGTGACCCGTTCAGGGGGAGGGTCTTCAAAATAACACGCTTGGTACAAATGAGCGGTGTGGGGCTTAGATTTTTAGTCGCGGGGGGGGGGCGTCGCAAAAATATGGCAACTTCCCAAGGGCGTCACAGTTGAAATAAGTTTGGGAAGCCCTGGCCTATATCTTATAATTTAACCCCTCCGAATTTTCACGAATATGCACTTGAGATGTCTCAAACAAAATGACATTTTACGAAAACTTTGTGTTATTACCGCTTCACAATTAAAGCTCTATAAATGAAACATTTCTGTACGTAGCCGAATAGTAAAAACTGTTTTAGAAAGGTTACAAAATAAGCTTTCGAATTATTATATTACAAATAAATATTAAGATTTGTAAATATTAAAATTTTGCATGCAAACTTTAAAAATAGGTAAAAATGACTCACGTGATGTTTTTTATGTGAAAACGGTACTAAAATCACAGATTATGTAAACAACAATACTTATTCTATTGTATATATCTGTAATAAACACTTTTGTCACCTCACTTTTTTATCATTTCATATAAAAATATTTAATAAAAATTTAAAATGTCGAGCGCGGACGAGCCGCCGGTAGTAAATTTGCGCAGGTAAATATTTTTGTCAACTACGCGACTGACAGCTGATTCCTGTTATGTATTTGTATAAACAACTTGATGATGTACAGCTTGATCTACTATCGACCTTTTACTTTTTGGTTTAGGGATGTAACTAAAACAATAACAGAGTTAGAACAATTTCTATGGAAACACACGCGCTGACGTATAAACACGTTTATTGTACTTGACTGCTGTCCTATTTCTAACTCTTATATCTGCTTACGTTGCGGAGGGGTTAAAGCTAAAATAAATAAAGTAGGTCACATCCTTACTAGATATTTACAAAATTTTGTCTCAGTTTGGTTGTGTATTTTGGTCTTAAATCCAAAATTAAGATTTGTATGAAAAGGGCCGTGCAAATGTTCCTCTTAACATTCTATATCTGACCGAATTGTTTTATTTCACATGCACATTTGTTACTTAATTTTTCTTTATCTGCTACCGTTTCAAGATTGCTAATGAATGACATGTTTCGATGTGTCTAAACCGGTAGCAGATAAATAAAAATTAAGTATCAAATGTATATGTGAAATAAAACTCTTCAAAACAAAATGTCTAGAAATCGTTACCCAGTATACTCCAAAAATTCTGACTGAATTGATTTATTGTGTCTATAATTATAATAGGTACATACTTTACAATGCCAGGTCTGGTGCTGGAGCGCAATGATCAAGCAAACTGTGACAATTATGTATTATCATTTCATTAGTATTTAAGATTTCCTTCATCGAATGCCTGCAAAATACATCACATATTCATGACATGCAGGGCCGGCCCTGTGTGCAATTGGAGCAGTCCACTCCAGGAGCTGTTTGGCAAAGGGCCAGCCCTGATACATGTGCCTGAGATTGCCGTAGAGTGAAAAATCATTTGCCAACAAAAAGAAATGAAAGTTTTGGGCTGTTTTGTGATTGGAACTAGTCCTGGGTCGATCGATCGTTTTACACAACCCGGGTCGCTCACGACACACTGGCGTCATGAGCGGGTCGCGAAAAAACGCAAAATATGAAACTCGATTACGCTTCACCCAGCTACTTTCTACTACCTGAGTCGAGAGAGAAGGTGGCGAAACCCGGGTGCTGACAACCCGCTCGCTCTCTCATATTACATCTATCTAGCGTCGCTCGCCCCGCCACTTCCGCACCCGAAACCCAGGTAGCAGTAGTAGAGCGGTTGCGAGAAGTGGGTCGCGAGACCCGGGTGCAGATGAAAAAATGACCCGCTCACTCTTTTGTGGTCCGTGAGCGGGTTTCAATGAGCGGGTTATTCACGACCGACCCAGGACTAATTGGAACAATATAATAGTTGCTCCACTGAAAGTTTATTGGTTAATAAACAATAGTGTGTTGTGAGATAGATCAGGCGATTATAATTGGGTGCCTCCATATTTCGCTTGACTTATTATAATATTCTGTACAAAAATATATTTTTTTAAAGAATGACTAAAATTTGTTTCAATTATTTTTATTTTTTTAGAATTCAAAAATCGATTGATTTCAGATTTTATTAATAGTCGATAATATATATGTATATATACAGGGTGTTAAGGGACGTACTTGACTTACTTTAACCAGTGATTCCTGACATTATTTGGAGTAAAAAATGTAAATAAAATTTTGGTCTCCGGTGACATTTGTTTGTCAAACATAAAAAAATGGTAGTTGTTGAACAGTTGGAGGCGGGGTAAGGGGTTCGTCGGACACCCAGCTGAGTGACCAATGACGACATGCGGAAGATTTTTTTTTTGTTTGATTTTGAAGAAAAAAATTTTGAAAAAAAAAAAAATCGTCAAAAAAAGTCGCCGGAGACCAAAATTTCATTTACATTTTTTACTCCAAATAATGTCAACAATCACTAGTTAAAGTAAGTCAAGTACGTCCCTTAACACCCTGTATAGTAACCTAGCGACGCCGCGCCTTATGCAAAACCATCTTCGTACTTGAAGTTAGTATGAAGTTAAGTTGTTAAAAAGCTACTATTGTAATAGAACTGAATTCAAGAAAGTAGCTAAAAGATGGCGCCACTTACGTTAACAGCTAGCGTGAGGAACGTCCGCTGGCAGGCGTAAGTACTATTGGATTTTTAATTTCGTGGATCGTCCGCTCTTGTTACTCGAGGAAGCAACAGTTCAAAAATCGAGCTCCGAACAGTGCATCGCGTTCCGAACAGTTTATTTTCTAATCATTATTCGCGTCATCTGGTTCTTTTGTTTCCTTCCATTCTCATAGTAATTCGTTCCATCAGTTTCCAAACAAAAACAATTTTCATGGTGACAAAATATTGAGCTGTCAGCTTTCAAAGCAGTGTTGTGTTTTTCATTTTTTTTTTTTTTACCAAATCCAAGCCTGCAGACCCCCGCTTACACATTGACCTTCCAGTCTACCTTCCTTACTATTGACCTACGCATAAGACCCTGGATTCGATGTCTACACTCCACCAACAACTTGCCGCCGTGGGTGCTACAGAAGCACAACTTGAAGAATTTTTGGCAAAAAAATCTAAGGTAACGAGGTCCAGATGCTCAACTGCTCTATACCTAAAGCACTTCAGAAGTGAAGAAGATGTCTCCGACTACTCCTTAAAAACAACAACAACTCCCGCCCTCACTACGTCTTTGACCTCTGTCTCCACTTCCACCTTGACTTCTGCTCCTTTTTCAACAGCTCCCACCTCTTCGACAACCACCTCCAGCTCAACATCAACCGCTCCATCCTCTTCTGTAAACTCATTCCCCCCGCTATGGGTGACTCCAGCTCACAAGAAACGAAGGGTGTGCGCTTCTCCTCCATCCACCGAAGTTATAAAAACCTCAAATCGTTTCTCCGCCCTCGCTACAGACGATGAAATTGCACCACCGCCACTTCTAAATTCCGTGTCTGACTCCGCCGCAAATATAACCGATACCACAAAAACGAGGCCTATTAAGATCCCTCCAATTTTTATAAAATCGGAAAAAAATTGGAGCCTCCTGGAAAAGCGCCTCTTGAACGCTGGGGTTAATATAATTAACGCAAAGGCCATTCCAACAGGGGTGGTTCTAAATACCGGAGACTCCACCAGCTTCCGGCTGGCTACAAAGATGCTTCAAGAGGACACAACCCCCTTCCATACATTTCAGCTTGCAGAAGAAAAATTAACCAAGGCGGTTCTGCGAGGGATTCCGACGACAATTAGCGAAGAAGAGGTCCGCCTGGAACTTCTAGATCTCAACCTCCCAGTTAATTCTGTAACTCGGATGAGATTCGGGCCAGACAGGAAAAAACATTCCTCTAGTCCTTGAACTGGATCATGGTGAGGTGGGACAAAAAATTTTCTCCCTCACTTCCCTCTTTCACCTCAAGATAAGAGTCGAGTATCTTAATAAAAAAAACAGCTCCCTCTCAGTGTCACCGCTGCCAGCATTTTGGACACTCATCCATGATGTGCCACCTGCCTCCCCGCTGCGTCAAGTGCGCGGGTGATCATTTCATGCAGGAATGCAAGAAGCAGAGAGAAGATGGTCCCGCCACCTGCGCAAACTGTTCTGGAGCCCATCCGGCAAATTATAAGGAATGTCCGAAAAGACCATCTCCACAACCCATCTTGCAAACCGTACGTAATGCCACTTTCACCTCGTATAGCAAAAATCCCCCTTTATCATACGCGCAGGCCACTGCCCAAACCCCATTAACGTCCACATCACCCTCAGCTCCCTCAACGTCAACCTCCCACACACCTCCTTCCACCCCCTTCAATATTTTTGAATTTTTCAAAAATTTCAATTTCTCCAAGGTTGGCGATCTTCTTTCTGACCTCATCCCCAAATTTCAGTCTGCCACCTCACCGGCAGACTACGTATCTATCATTTTCTCCGCCGCCCCTCAGATTTTTTCACTTTTTTTCAGTGTAAATGGCTAGCTCTACTACCATGCCCTCCGTGCTACGTATGGCATTTTGGAATGCTAATGGTCTCTTAAAAAATGTACATGAATTACGTATTTTTGCAAATACACACGCTCTTGACGTTTTACTTATAAATGAAACTCACCTCAACCCATCACAAATGCCAAAACTTTCAAACTATACATTATATAGAAACGACCGCCAAAACACGAGAGGCGGGGGCACTGCCATTTTCGTTAAATCGAAAATCGCCCACAAATACAACATTACACCCACGTTGTCATCTATTGAGTCAACTTCAATCACAATATATACAAAACATTCAGGCCCATTAAGAATAAACTCCATCTATCACCGTCCGCAAGATAAGCTTGATCCAAAAGACCTCGATACCCTTCTCGATAGCCACACTCCTACTATTCTCGCTGGGGACTTTAACTCAAAGCACCCCAATTGGAATAGTAGGATTACTAACACAAATGGGCGTATCTTACGAAAAGTATGCTAGCGCACATCCTGAACTCTTCATCGCGGGCCCAATTGCACCCACACATTTCCCGAACAGCGGGGCTAGACCCGATGTTCTCGACATTGCACTCCTCCACAAATTACCCTGGGTCTACAGTATCGAAACCATAAATGACCTAAGCTCAGATCATAATCCTGTTTTGCTCACTCCAATGACACCGCGCAAATCTATAAAAACTGATTGGACGTATTTCACTCACAGAGTTGGGGAAAAAACAATCATCTCTCAAAATATTTCTGACGGCCCCGAACTAGACAAGGCAGTTGACGACTTTGCCGATATAATCAAATCTTCCATCACCGATGGAAGATTTGATTCGATCTTCCTGAACGATTTGATCTTCCTGAACGTTCCGCCCTTAATCTCAAAAGTGACCTCCCAATCGACATCCAGGAATTAATCTCTACAAAAAACAATCTTCGTCGACACTGGCACAGAAACCGAAATCCCTCAGTCAAAAAAACAATCAATAGAATTCAAGCACTTATTAGAAAGAAACTTTCCGAGCTTTCACACTCCACCTGGAACAAAAAAATTCAAGATATAAATCCACAGGACGGCTCCCTATGGAAATTATGCAAATCTCTCCAAACTACCCCATCCCCAAACCATCCCATTCATACCGAAAACGGCCTCATATTTGACGATCAAGATAAATCGGAGGCGTTTGCCGATAATCTTGAATTTTAATTTAGCCCCAGCTCCAAGCACGCCGACCCAGTCCATATAGCAAATGTCAACCACCAAATAGACATAATTTTCGACTCCCTTCCCGGAACAAATGTACATTTCACCACCCCTTCAGAAGTCCGAAGGGCCATAAAACACCGCAGCAACAAAAAAGCTCCCGGTCCAGATGGCATAACAAACTTTGCCCTTAAAGCCCTCCCCCCTAAAAGCATTCTCGCTATTGTGAGCCTCATAAACTCCGCACTCAGACTGCGTTATTTTCCCAAAAGTTGGAAACACGCGCTCGTCATTCTCATCCCAAAACCTGGGAAGGACCCGAAATTCTGTGAGAACCATCGTCCCATCAGTCTTCTCTCAAATGTTGGTAAAATATTCGAACAAAGTCTCCTCACTCGGCTCTTAAGGGAACGTATCCATACGTGACCAACTTTTTGCAATTTTTAACCCCCCCCCCCCCGGTGACCAAAAACCTAAACAACCCGCCGCTCATTTGTATGGAGCGTGACATTTTGAAGACCCCCCCCCTAAACGTGTCACGTAGTATGGGTACGTTCCCTAAAGCACATTCACGAGGTGAAAACCCTCCCTGATGAACAACATGGCTTCAGATCTCAACACTCAACCCTTCATCAACTGCTCAGAGTTTCCGAACTGATTCTAGGCGGCTTCAACTCCCAACGGTCCACTGGCGCCATTTTCCTGGACATAGCCAAAGCCTTCGACAAAGTATGGTCAAACGGACTGCTTCTCAAATTGCACAACACGGACATCGATCCCCAACTCCTCGGTGTCTTAAAATCATTTCTTCGGCACCGGACTTTTCAAGTAAAGATCCGAGATGCACTCCCAACTCCCAGATTCATGACAGCAGGCGTCCCGCAAGGATCCCTGCTTTCCCCCACCCTCTTCAATATCTACATACACGATATACCACTCACAGAGAACCAACATTCGTATAAAGCTTTGTACGCTGACGACACCGCCATTATGGTTCGTTACAGTTCTCCCAGGATGATCACACATCGCTTACAACACAACATAAACATCCAAGAACCCTTCCAAGAGCGCTGCTATTTTCTTCTCACGAAGAAAGGTTCGCAGCACTCCTAAAGGCCACGTTTCCATGTACGGCCAAGCAATACCCTGGCAAAACAATGTTAAATACCTTAGAGTCACACTCGACAAAAAACTCACACACACATTAAACATACAATTAAAAAAACCAAAAACACTGCCGCAGCCCTTTATCCGCTTTTACATTATAATAGTCAAACGTCACTACAGAACAAAATTCATATTTACAAATCAAAATTGCGACCCATCATGACTTACGCCGCCCCAATTTGGGCCACAAGTAATACGTCTAGAAACCTTCCAAAATGTCTTGCTTAGAAGATTCCCCAAAAGCCCTTGGTTCGTCCGAAATAGCATTATTAATTCAGGCACGAAAATCCCTCCACTTAAAAAACACATAATAAATCTAGCCAAAACATTTTTCTCCAAACTTGCTTCAAATCCAAATCCAAGCATCTCATGTCTCGGGCAATCAAGTCCCGATGAAAATCTCCTTCACCGCCTGCCCATATCCATCCTTCCTCCACCTTGATGCGCGGGCTATAATAAAACTTACCTTTGTTCTCTTATATAAAAAATAAATAAATATTTATATATATTAATTATGGTATACATAATTGTTGTATATGAATACATACATGCACGGATGTATGAAAAAATGTCTGTATGTGTGTGTTTATCTATACAAAATGTATACCACTTACAGATAAACAAACCATAAAAAAAAATATTAATTTCCTTCATCTTGCCCAAGGTAACCCGAACATCAGGCAAAAAAAAATCCATTAGGTGACATTACTACAGTTTGCAAGACAAAGGGGTTAATTTCTCCCTGTAACTTGCCAAAAACCAATATATAATAATTTCGTGGATCTCTCCGGGTATGGAGAGATTGATGGTAATATGATTATTATTGTCTGATTTGATAGCACAATCTCTACATATTATAAAGTCCCCCGCGCTGTCTGTCTGTCTGTCTGTTCGCGATAAACTCGAAAACTACTGAACGGATTTTCATGCGGTTTTCACCAATAGATAGAGTGTTTTGTGAGGAAGGTTTAGGTATGTAATTTGTCAAGGATTTGTGTAAATTGGTTGAAACATAAGGATAATTGTTAGAAGTGTCGGAAAAAGTCAAGCAGCCTGGTAGCTTTCATCGAAAACGCTGCCTAATCCTTTTGGGATATAACAAAACAATATATGGTGGGATATTCCTCTTTTATAGATCTACAAAAAAGTCCGCAAAGGCATATATCTTTTACGGATAGCTTACTATATCCATTCTATCTTCTAAAAAAATGGTCACGAACATTGCGGTAATTGAAAAGTTATTTAGACGGATACAGTATTAATCCTTATTAACTTAAATAAGTTTGTTACCCCAAGCATTTCATGCACATTATTACAATCTTTCACACCATCTCCACGTATTATAAATTAAAGTCCTCCGCGGCATCTGTCTGTCTCTTCGCGATAAACTCAAAGACGGCGGTGGTTATAAAGGTTGGATAACCATCCAGTAGATGACGTTGTGTTTTACTAGCCACAGCAACGCGTGGCCGGGTCAGGTAATATTATTATATAATAAAAAATAATATAGCTTATTGTGTTTGTTCATCTTTAATGTCACAGCTGTATGTAGCTTTAGCCATTTTTAATTTCTAGCGTCGATATGTTTGAACACCTCTGCACAGGTCAATCATTCATTCATTCAGATTGGTCATTAAATACTGCACAAACAAAGGGGAAATAGTGTCGGGATCAACGGCCGATAACATCTGCTTGGTGTAGGTCAGGAACTGTCTGCGCAGACGGGCCAACTGCGCCGGGGCGGGCGGCGGGGTGGCGGGTAGACCGGGCACCAGACCAGACGCCGCACGCTCACACACCTCCTGCGTCTGCTTGTCCACCCGCTGCAGAAAGGTGGTGGCCGTCAGAGGGGCATTTTGCGTGCTGAGGTTGGGAGGTGGCGGGGCCCGCTGGAAAAGGGCTCCGTACACCTCCGTCAGCGCCTCTGCCTCGCGTGCTTCCCCCTCTTCTTCCCCCCACATCACCAGCGGCTGGTCCCATCTGTTGTGCGACATTGGCTCTTCAAACCTATTACAAACAACCACACCATCATATGTAAAGTCTACAATCATGTAGGACCAGATTTTTCTTTGCAAAATCATGCCTGAACTGCAGTGGCGGCTTGTGACTTTTGCTAGAGTGCTAATATTAAAAAAATAAAATTATTAATATTGTTGTAGCTAAAAAAAAAATTTTTTTTTCAAAAATCGGTTCGATTTTCAGGAAGTTTCAGTTTGTCAATGCACTGCACCGGATTTAAAAAAAAAAACATTTTCGGCTACGACACCAAAAATGCCACTTTTTTTAAAATTAGCACTCCAGCACACCCAAAAGTCAAGAGCCGCCACTGCTGAGTTGTACAACACTTATCTTAGATTAGTATATTGTGTTTCTAAACCACTTTCGATTTTTTTTTAATTAGGGGTACACTGACACCCTCTTAAAAAGTTTTCCAAGGGACCGGAAAAACAAACTGCAGAAAAATCTTATTTGGGAAATTGGCAAATTTTGGACCGAGGGACCAGAAAACCAAATTTCTTAAGCCACGAAATTTCTTAAAAGGGTTTCACCGTATACTTAAATTAGCGCAACTATGAAAGAGCGGATTAAGAATTCTTTTAAGTATAAAATGTAATAATCAAGATAACCGAGATCCCCGAGAGAATGATCAAGATCTCCAAGAGCCCCGTATCAAGATTTATAGTACAGAGCGAAGGTAAAGTAAAAACAGGAGCAAGTGCTCAGTGCAGGGATGGATGGTGGGTGGACTGACCTGCCGACAAGAGCATCAAACACCTCGAGTTCGTAGGGCTCCTCCCCCGCGGGCGCCCGAGCGCGAGCCGTGGCGATGTTAGCGATGCAAAACACGGTACACTGTGTTGTCTTCACAGCCTTGGAGGCACAGTACAGCTCATATCGGAATCCTATAAATTTCACTAGATAATAATACGATTCTCGCTGCCAAATACGTTATCTGGCTTCCATTGCTAATCGAGAGCCTCACCCCTCGACCACGGTTGCCTCAGGAAGCGCAACACTGCTTAGTACCCCAAAAATCAAACAATAATATCAGCTTTATAAACAATATTAAATTAGGTATGATTTTTGATTTTCACGGCCAAAAGTATTTTTGTTGTTTGTTTTTGGGGTGTTATGCCGTGTTACGCTACCTCCTCCTTTAGCCAACGTTTCGGACAGCGTTACAGTTACATTACTTTGGATTTGTTCCTGAAGTCCTGGGAAGACCCAAAACTTATAGAGCACGCCTAATTACAGAGGCAATTGAAATTCATAAAAATCCTATTAACATTAATAGAGACGACAGAGCTAAGCTCAGTAGTTCTTGGTTTTTTTTTTTTTTTTTAATTTTTTTTTTTTTTTTTATTACAGCGACTATATAAAATTTTTTACATACAAAATGCAATGTGAAATTAAGTATAATTGTATTTCTTAGTCCTCCTACTAGGGGGTCCTGTGCCGAGGCGGACTAAAGTTATTTAAATATAGTTCATTTGTCTTCTATGTCGTTTTTAGCGTCTTCGCTAGGGTTTTCTCATTGACCTCTTTAAGCCATATTTTTATTCTTGATTTGTATTCAATTGGATTTTTTATTAGTTTTATGTCTTGGGGAAGGATATTATGGAGTTTTGATGCAAAGTATGTATAGTTTCTTTGTCCAAATGTGGTTTTATAACTTGGAATATTTTTTATATAATTTTTATTTGACCTAGTGTTATGCATACACGGTCTAGTAGAGGATTCATTATTTTTGAAGAGCTTCTAGAATATATTTTTGGCATATATTTGTTGTACATTTGGTACGTCAAAGTTATTCAAAATTTCAATTGAAGGCGTTTTAATTGGTACTTTCAATATGGTCTTTATGATTCCTTTGTGAATCGTATTCAGGCTGTGTAGGTACGTATTTGCAGCAGATCCCCATCCTATGATTCCATATTCAATGCGAGAATGACATAACGCATAGTAGACCTTTTTCATATCCTTTTTATTTAACACGTTTCTATTTGGTATCCGGTAATTGATGGCTACACCAGAGCTAAATGCAGAAAACCATCTTCAAGTTTACTGTAATTCCAGCTCGCAGTGGAGTGGAGCTGGCAACACGGTATTGCTTCGAAGTTCTTAAGCACACATTTTACCACTAACATTTACACATCTGCCCTGATGATGGACAGTGTAACGCTGTCCGAAACGTTGGCTAAAGGAGGAGGTAGCGTAACACGGCATAACACCCCAAAAACAAACAACAAAAATATTAAATTAATATATTATAATGGAATTCCACCATGAATTATCAGTCAATTATATTAAATTAGTATATAGGGTAATTATTGGTTCGGACTGGCCACGCTTATTACGAATAATTTTTAGAAAAAAACTTTAGATTCGCCTTAATTACTATAAAAGGAAACTTTTTGGCTTTGGGGCGGCGGAAAATAATGCATTTTAATTTTCAATTGCATAAAACCAAAATTCTCTTCGCGATCCGACAGCGAAAATCCGCGGCCGTACCTGTCACTGTGATGTTGGTATCCTTTATAAATTAATAAGAGCTAATACGACTGCAGCCGACTTCGCGGGATACCTACATGAAATACCGCGAATCACAAACCATGTTACACAAACCTAGCGTAGCCGCTAAACCACTTGAAAACTGGGATGTTTTTCCTGCCTTGACGCGAGTAGGCGTTATAAAGGGGCACTTTCTTTTGTATCACAAACCATGTTACACAAACAAGCCCGCTAGACAAATTTTATAATTACGCGCCTTATCCCACGAAGTCGGCTACAGTCGTATTAGCTCTTGTTAATTTATCAAGGATACCAACATCACAGTGACAGGTACGGCTGTGGATTTTCGCTGTGTCGGTCGCGAAGCGAATTTTGGTTTTATGCAATTGAAAATTAAAATGCATTATTTTCCGCCGCCCCAAAGCCAAAAAGTTTCCTTTTATAGTAATTAAGGCGAATCTAAAGTTTTTTTCTAAAAATTATTCGTAATAAGCGTGGCCAGTCCGAACCGATATTTACCGTATATAGTAATTAGAGTAGGGTTGTATTTACCTTTAATGTAGTTGCCTGAATCCAAAATTACAACGTCTTGTTTATCTAAAAGTCTCATCACTTCGGATTTTAAAACTCCACGAATGTGCTTTTCTTTCTGAGAGTCGACGTAACATGCATTTTTTTGGTAACCAGCCTTTTTTAATTCGGTCATTTCTGACACAATGAAAGCATTCTTTTTATGCTCCCTCTCGATATATTCTTTAATTTTTAATGCTTTTGTGCTTTTCCCGCTATTGGGAATACCGCACATAACAACTAAAGGCATTTTTATGTTTCTTTCTTTCCGAACTGTGCAAACTTTTCATAGGATTCAGATAACCTCCAAAATAGTATTATTTTATGTATATAGTTTTACGGTAAACCTTGAAATTTAAATGTGATCTATTATGTGAACTGTTTTCAGTGTACCAAGCATACATTTTTGTTTTATTCGTAATTAGTTCGCGCGTATCTCACTGGAAATAGCCATCGCAGGAACTAACCTATAAACTGCTAACACCTGCTGTCAGCTATCAAACTGTCAAACCACAAACCATATGTCAAACTAGGGATGGACGATATACAACGATGCATCGTACTGAAGCGATGTATTGTTAATACTTCAACATCGAATATATCGATGTTTTTTATTCGATGCATCTGATACACCCGCGCCTTACGGCGGGTTCAAACTAAAACTATAAACTTAAAATTAAGGAGGAACAATTAAAAAAGCTACTGGTTTAAGAAACGACACATTTATTACATTAGGATACAAAAGGCGGGTGTTAATTATTAATCTAGTGTTAGTCTTAAAACTACTTAATTAATTCGTCTTAAATTTAGAAAGTCTGTTTGCTTAATTCTACGGTAAAGTCTTTATGTAATTGTTCAGAATCTAATCACTTCGGTGGTTAAAATAAATAAAATGTTCAGTCACTTCCCTTTGATTGCTGATGATGGAGTCTCCGCGTAAGCTCACAGTCACTAGGCACTTTAAACTTAAGTTCTATTTTTTTCACTTGTTATTGCACAGGTAGAGTCGCGAGAGTTCTTTGTTGTGAAAATTTGTGCACAGTGGAACTTGCGCAAATTCCTGGTCGGAATATTTCACGGTCACTTGGTTGGACTTTCTGGCGGAAGTTCACGAACGTATCGGCGGTTCCTGGTCGAAATCCGCGAGCGTGTCTGTTAATTTCCCTGGTCGGGAAATTGCGCGCGGTCGCGTGTAGTTGGAGAGCGTTGCAGAGCCCTGGCCGGGTTGCAAAAAACTATTAATTTTTTATCCCTGGTCGGGACACTCCGTGGGCGAAGTGGAGTACCAACCCCTAGGCCGGGCAATTGGTGACTGACTTCGTGTTGAGGATTCTCCCGTCGCCTCAAGGATTGAACCTAAGTCAGCCTTGAAACATTCCCATCGGCCGCAGCGGCTTCGTGAGCCAAAGGAAAAGGTTTATTGCCTTCGCCCGACGCGGCGGTATTGGGTTTTATTTTATCCTTGCCGAAAATATCCTGGCTTTCCAATTTTTATTGTGGTCCAGCTTTGCTTTCGCCGCTCTGTGTTCGCCGCTAGGTACAAATGTTATTATTATATTATCCTGCGTTCGTAAAAATGATTTTAGCTCATCCTTCGTTGCTTTCTAAAACTATATGTCTATTTCCGGTACCTTGCCTGACTAAGCTCTTTGTGTTCACCACCTACTCCCATGCTGGCGACCTTATTGTAGATGGTGCACATTTGTCAGTTCCGTGAATTTTTGACATTAAAATACCTAAAGGTATATCACATCGAATACGAAAAGTTATTTTATTTTTTTACTTTTCTTTATTCATTGAAATTTTTTATTACATAACTATGAGATGAGTGTCTATGAATGACCATAAATAAACCAATCCCAGTGTTGTCAGTACGCGATTTGAATAATTTGACTGATTTGACCAAAGGCTGTCGCTGTCAAGGTGGGTGGTTTGGTATATTTATGCTGTCAAGTGTCAAAGAAAAATTGAATAATTCGACATTATGAATAATATTTACATCAATATTAGAGAGAATTATTATTATATTACAGATTAAGACTTCAATGGATTCGTATTTTTAAGTCCAAATCGAACATATTCTCCACAACAGATAAGTAATTGGTGTTTCTTCAAATCGCATATTTAACACTCATTTATCGGAACATTTTTAGAATATGGATAATATAATGAACATTGGGTCCGCGTGCCGGGCTTGCTTGCATTCTTCAGCAGAGGGTGCATCGATTTTCGACATACATCAACATGATCTAAAGTTTAGTGAGATGTTAACCAGTTGTAGCGGGGTTTTAGTATCTGTCGAAGATAGTTATCCGAAGACTATTTGCCCGTCGTGCATTCTCGAGCTATCGAATGTTTGGAAATTTGTGAAAATGTGCCGGTCATCCGACGATTCTTTGCGGAAATGTTATGGGAAATCGCAACACCAAAATATATTCACAGAGATAGACAACCTAGAGGATTTAAAATTGGAAATTAAGGAAGAATATAATTTTCAGTCCATTAAAAACGAAATTTCGTCAGATAACAATATGGGAGATTCAGACCCCGACTACAAAGTCGAAGAAGAAGCCGAAGTTAAACATGTTCTCAGAGCGATGGCAAATACAAAAAAATCAACAGGTAGAAAGAGAACAATAAACAAACCTCACAAGGCAGGTGCCAGCTTCTCCTGTCTGTTCTGTAGTTACGTAACAGAAACATCCGGTCGACTCGAGAAACATCGGGTGCGAAACCATCCCGGGACCGATGAGTTCACGTGCAGAAGTTGCGGAAAGATATTCAAGAGGAAGAGCGACCTGGTGGTGCATGCACGTACGCACTCGGGGGAGCGGCCATTCGCATGCCCACACTGTCCTCGCCGCTTCGCGCAGTCCGGCACGCTCAGCGAGCACCGGCGCCGCCACACTGGCGAGACGCCCTTCACTTGCCCCATCTGCCCGCGCCTGTTCGCCTCGCGCTCCTCCTTCTGGCGACACCGGCGCGTGCACTCGGGCGAGCGGCCATACGCCTGTGAACGCTGCGGGGCCACCTTCTCGCACGCCAGCACACTTAAACACCATGCACTGGTGCACTCGGCTGAGCGCCCGCATTCCTGTAACCACTGTGGCCGCTCCACTAAGTCCCTGTATGCCATGCGCCAACACATGCTGACGCACGGGGAGAAGGCCTTCGTGTGCGAGCGCTGCGGCAAGAAATTCTCGCTGAAGAGCAACCTGGAGAGTCATGTGCGAAAGATGCACTCGGCGGCGGCGGGACGGTGCGCGCTGTGTCGCAAGGACACGTCCAACCTGCGGGAACACATGCTGCTGCACTCGGGCCTCACGCCCTACACCTGCCCTGTGTGCGCACGCTCCTTCCGCCTCAAGAACAGTCTGTCCTTCCACGTGGCGCTGCATACCAACGCTCACAAATACGCCTGCTCGGAGAAGGAGTGCGGCAAAGCCTTTCCCAAGCGCAACATGCTGGACTTCCACACGCGCAAGGTTCACTCCAACGAGACTCCACACATCTGTCCGTATTGTTCTAAGGGATACTTTAGGACCAGCGATCTGTCTAGACACCTTAATTCCCAACACCCCCATGAGAGTTCTTTGGCCAAGTCAAAAATATAAATTTTATCACTTTTTATTTATTAGAAATCTTATTTTCCTTATATTCCAGAATACACCGTGTCAATAATCAGAACTGTGAGGCTTCTAGTCAAATATCTTTAAATAAATAAATCTACCTTGCGCTAGCGATTGGCCTATGTATGACACAGAAAGTTTTTAATTTCCTAATAAAACTATTTTACTTAAGAGGACTATTTTAATAAATTTCTATTATAAAAGAAATCATCATCATCATCTTCTTCCCCTTATCCTATTCGGTTCGGGGACCCATTGCATCAACAAGGCTCCTCCATACGTCTCTGTCTTGTGCTGATTGTTCGGCCTCTGTCCATGGTAGCCCCATCCTCTCCTCACACAGTTTCTGGAGTTGCTTCGCCCAACTGTGTCTGGGCCGGCCCACTGGACGTCTACCCTCTGGAATCGCACTCCATATCTTCCTCGGAATTCGGTCATCAGACATTTTTAGTACATGCCCAAGCCACCTCAGTTGCGATTTTTCTTTGAAGAGTAGCAGTGGTTCAATGTTTAGATCATCTCGGATTGTCGAGTTTCTTATATGATCCCATTTCGTAACCCCTGCCACTCCTCTCAGGTACCTCATTTCGGCAGCTTGGACTCTAGAGCATGTACGTTCATTTACCATGTCTGCTGGCCGTAAGTGAGCGTCGGACGGTATACCGTTTTAAACACTGCCATCTTTGTCTTGATGCTGAGCTCGGCTTTTCTTATCACTGAGCTGTAGAGAGGACGCAATACACTGCTTGCCGCACTTATTCTTCTATAAAAGAAATATTTCTATAATTGAAATAATCAATCATTTTGAAATCAAAAATTCTGCTGTATTTAAATAATGTACCAAGTTGGTATCTGTAAGTTTGGGATGTCATGCCGATTGTTGATGATATAAACGAGACGAGCAAGTTGTCCGTAAGTTTGTAATGCCATGCTGATTGCTGATGGTATAAACGAGATGAGCAAGTTGTCTGTATGTTTATAATGCCATGCCTGTTGCTGATGGTATAAACTAGTCTTGCAAGTTGTCTGTAAGTTTGTAATGCCATGCTGGTTGCTGAGGGTATAAACAAGATGAGAATGTTGTCTGTATGTTTGTAATGCCATGCTGGTTGCTGATGGTATAAACGAGATGAGCAAGTTGTCAGTATGTTTGTGATGCCAATGCTAACTGCTGATGGTATAATACAGGGCTAAATTACAAAATACTTTTTCGCATGTATTTAAAATACGAAATACAAAATACTTTTAAGTCGTGTATTTGAAATACAAAATACAGTATTTTAACCATTTTTTAATTTCAAATACAAAATACATTTGGTTTTCGTAGAACCTTCGATTGCTATAAATTGTCGTAAGTGCCCTTCCTTATCTAAGGGTGCATTCCACAGAAGCAAAGCTGAGCAGAGTGAAACAGAGGCGTACAAAAATTGACCAATCATTTCTCAGAAGACACATCTCGTCTCCGTCTACTTGTAAAGTTTTGTGGTATAGGACCCAGGTTTAGATATAATAATAAGTATTATTATTTGTAGTGTTCTGTTATTTGAAGACACACTAGCAGATTCTCCAACACACTTGGATGGAGATAACTTAGGAATAAATAGGTCTGGTTCGTTATTTGCGTTTATTTATACTTCGCGTATACAATCGGGACTGCGGTAGTCTACCTAACTAGGAGCTGGTAACCGACGAGTTCATCGAAAATCAATTCATCGAAAGCAAATTCATCGAAAACGAGTTCATCGAAAATCAATTCATCGAAAATCAATTCATCGAATGATCAATTCATCGAATCGCCAATTCATCGAAAAACATTTTTTTTGTAGATATAGGAGCTGTCAAAATTAAATACCCAAAAAGGTGTGTTTAACTGAGTTAAATGTGTTTAGCAACTGTCAGTTTCGTAGTGACAATGTAAAATTTATAGGTTATCTCTTCGATTTCCGATTGTCTGATACTGCAAAAAAGGGATATCTAAGGAACGGTGACCAGACAACTCATAATGAAACCAACTCAGAAAGGTCATTAAGAGTGATGATAAAAAAATATTTAAAAATTGGTTAAATAGGTTAGGTTAGGTTAGTTTAGGTTGTACAATGCTTTTTTAACTTCTCGGTCCGCTCGGCATTTCTCTCAAATATCAACAAAATATATTTTTTCAATGAATTGGCGATTCGATGAACTGATCATTCGATGAATTGGTTTTCGATGAATTGATTTTCGATGAATTGGTTTTCGATTAACTCTTTTTCGATGAATTTGCTTTCGATGAATTGATTTTCGATGAATTGGTTTTTTGATGAATTCGTTTTCGATGAACTCGCCGTGAACCCTAGGAGCTAGCTAAAATGGTTCTGGCGAGTGATCATTGAAACACAGCCTCTGAGCCCCCCTGATCCCCTGCCGGAGAGCTTAAGCACTACGGCTTGCCATCTAGCGGATTCTACCGATAGCTGATGTCACCACCATCTGTCTCTACAAGGCGGAAGTTTTTACGATACACCACATTATTATAACACTAGCTGGTTCCTGGCATATCTTTCCCATATTCAAAGAAATAAATTGTTTCTCCCTGCATGTCCTTTCCCGTGCATCCCCGTTCCCCTCCCGCATCCCCTTCCCTCCCGCATTCCCCTTCCACCTTCCCTGTCTACCCTCTCCCCTCTACCGCTCTCCCGTCCCGCAAACCCCTCTCCGTTCCATATATTCAGTCCCAGTACATTCAGTTTTCAAACAACTCGCGTGCCAGCTATTACAATTTTTTTATTCAAATTTTCATTTTTCACGTATTACAAATTTTCATTTTTGTATATTACAAAAACAATCGATCAAATTTGGTTTTTTTAAATCATCAAATTTCCTGCGTAATTTTCTCAATTTTTCTTTCCACAAGAACCTTCTACAAAGTATTAGAAAACTTTAAAAAAAAGAAATAGATAAAGTCGTTCTGAAGTTATGGCGTGACCAAGGGAAGGAAACAGGGATTAATTTTTATATACATATGGATGACATTTCAATTTGGGAGGCGGAAATGGGTACCGCCGCCCCGGGAACCTTTATTGGATAACCAACACCTCTGCCCTAGGCCACCCCAAGTGGTTCGCTATGGTGATTTAGCAGGGGTGCCCGGGTTCATGGGGTGAGGTTTGTCTAGGTCTTGGAGGCGGATGACCAGGACACACTGAACCCCAGATTCCTACCCACCCCAACCCTCTTCCTTCCCAGAATTCTCTCCTCCCTCCTTTCCTCTAAAAAAAAACCCTCCACACAGCATCGCCAAAGATGACATAGGTCCTTATTTTCCTCAGGGCCTCCTGTGTGGAGCTGATGTAAAAAAAAAAAAATTGTATAGCGCAGTTTTGTGTTATTTCACTTCAAGTGCGCTCTACGGTAGTTAACTTAAAAACAATCTAGTATTCAGTCAAATTTGACTGAATACTAGATTGGAATAATTATTCCTATAGCGCTTTTTTTTTTTTTTTTTACATTAACTCCACACAGGAGGCCTTGAGGAAAATAATTTCCCTCAGGGCCTATGTCATCTGGGATGCTGTGTGGAGGGTCTTTTTGAGGAGAGGAAGGAATGAACATTGGTCTTGAAGAGACCCATGTTGTAGGAAGGAGGAAACACAGAGGCCGGCAAATCATTCCACAGCCGGGCTGTTGAACACAAGAACGAGTTGAAGAAACGACCCGTTCTCATGTGACAAATGTCAACCGTGTACAAATGTTGGGCACGCGTTTGGCGTGTTTCCCGACTATGCACCGGTGCCGAAAGGATCAATGATGCTAGTTCCTCGGAGCATCTTCCATTGTAATACCGGTAGAACAAGGATAGCATTCCCACTCGACGCCTGTGCTCTAAAGATTGCAATCCGTCTGTTAAGATGGGAGAATCTATCAAACGGACCGCCCGTTTCTGCACAGAGTTGAGGGTATTTTTCAGGTATTTTGGAGCTTCAGACCAGAGGTGGCTGCCAAATTCAACCGTGGGGCGCACTTGCGATTTGTACAGGGTTAGCAGTTGTGCACTATTAAAGTATCTGCGGGCCCTATACAGTACAACCAGTTTCTGGGAGGCTAACTTTACTTTGGCTTCGATGGAGCCCCCATACCTGAGCTGGTCACTTAGGGTTACACCAAGCATATCAATGGAGGGCCTGTTCGGAAGATTGCTTCCGTTGAAAGAGACTAGATTTTCATTTCCAATACAAAGCAATGACAAGTATAATATTATATATGATACAAAATGTACAATAACAGTACTATCATAGCACAGGACAATAATAATAACTAACATGACATAAAAAAGGTACTGTACATTAGAAAGCAACGATAAGAGAACTACAAATAATCATTAGTAAGAGTCTTATAGCACAGGACTATAGGACAATAGTACAGGATTCTAGTGTTTTTAGTCTACGTATTATCTTTGTCAGTTTATTTGTCATTATCCTTATTAAGATCGCTAAATGTATTTGAAAATGTATTTTGAAGCCATAAGTATTTGAAATACAAATTACAAAATACCTCAGCATCAGGTAATTGAAATACATATTTAGGAAGTAATTGAAATACAAATACAAAACACGTGTTTGTATTTCAAATACGTATTTCAATTACAAGTAATTCAAATACTGCCCAGCCCTGGGTATAAACGAGATGAGCAAGTTGTCTGTAGGTTTGTAATGCCATGCTGATTGCTGAAGGTATAAACGAGATGAGCAACTTATCTGTAAGTTTGTAATGCTATGCTGGTTGCTGATGGTATAAACGAGATACTAGTTGTCAGTATGTTTGTGATGCCAATGCTAACTGCTGATGGTATAAACGAGATGAGCAAGTTCTCTGTAGGTTTGTAATGCCATGCTGATTGCTGAAGGTATAAACGAGATGTGCCAGTTGTCTTTACGTTTGTAATACAATGCTGATTGCTGATGGTATAAACGAGATGAGCAAGTTGTCTGTAAGTTTGTGATGCCAATGCTGATTGCTGATGATATAAATGAGATGTGCCAGTTGTCTGTAAGTTTGTAATGCCACGTGATTGCTGATGGTATGAACTAGTCATGCAAGTTGTCTATAAGTTTGTAATGCCATGCTGATAGTTGATGATATAAAATAGAGTGCAAGTTGTCTGTAAGTTTGTAATGCCACGCTGATTGCTGATGGTATAAACTAGTCTTGCAAGTTGTCTGTAATTTTGTAATGTCACGCTGATTGCTGATGGTATAAACTAGAGTGCAAGTTGTCTGTAAGTTTGTAATGCCACGCTGATTGCTGATGGTATAAACTAGCCTTACGAGGTGTTTAAATTTTATAATGCCACGTTGATTGCTGATGGTATAAACTAGAGTGCAAGTTGTCTGTAAGTTTGTAATGCCACGCTGATTGCGGATGATATAAACTAGCCTTGCAAGTTTATAATGCTACGTTGATTGCTGATGGTATAATCTGGAGTGCAAGTTGTCCGTAAATGTTACGCTGTTTGCTGATGGTATAAACTAGACATACAAGTTGTGGGAAATAGAAGTTTACCCAAATATAGCAAATAATTCCTGGTCGTAAACCACAACCCCAATCGCAATGGAAATCTTAAAATTCCAAGGGCTAAATCTACTCATGGAAATGAATGGGAAAAATACCCAACAAGATTGCACATTGTTACATTTCACACTGGGACACTCTAGGTCTAGGAGAATATGACCACCAAGAGCTCTTGGACCATATTGCTGCCCGCGAGCAGATATCAGAACAGTACATCAGTATTAGGGGGTATTTCACCATTTCATAGGATAAAATTATGAAATAAATTCTAGAGATAGGTAGAAAACTCAGCTATCTTATTTTATTTATTATTTCTTCATATTCTCCATAGGAAGATAACATACCAATATATGACTGAGAAGATACACTGATACACCTAAGTATAAAATGTCAAGGGGGCAGTTTTACTATTTTGTGAAATGCGTCGAAAGATAGCTGATGAACTGCCTGTAAGTGACGTTGAAAATATTAATGGTCAGTGCAGAATCGTTAAGCAATTGAGTCACTGTTGATTGGCGTGTTCTGATACACAGAAGTCCTCGCTTTCGGACCATAAAAAAATGCATGGGATCTCTCACGAGTAGACTTGTTAGGCACATATAAGCTAGTCCTGGGTCGATCGATCGTTTTACACGACCCGGATCGCTCACGACCCACTGGCGTCACGAGCGGGTCGCGAAGACCCGCTCTTTTCGCGACACAAAATACGAAACTCGATTACTCATCACCCAGTTACTTTCTACGGGCGCGCCGCGCGGTAGACGCTCGCCGCCCAGACCGGTCAAGTCATACGCGACACGAAACCAAGGTTATAATTGTGTGAACGTTCTCTCACAGCTCACACCTGTAACTAGTAATGTCATGTCCCAGGAATAAATTTAAAAAAAGACATGCTTCAGGGGTTAAAAAAACAATGTTTTATCATGTTTTGAAGGATATAAAAACCTTGTAAAAAACGTGTTGTTCTGAAGCTTTTATTGAGAATTTAAATAAGTAAATTAGCTGTAAGCTGTAATGCTTTATTATAATTTCTTTTTATTAAGGTCAGACATTTTACACTTTTACCAGTTTATAGTTTCTACTACAATGCACAATTACATTCACACCCACACGAAAAATTAAAAGTTTTTATGAAAACAGCACTTAGCACTTTGATTAACAATACCAAGATACGCTCTTATTAAAAACGTCTCCGTGTCTAGTCGAATATTCAAAAATCGAATCTACTAAACAATCCCGCTATGACATGACACACGGGCAGGAAGCAGGATACTGTTATGTCACGCACGTGTGTGCGTTGATCGGCAATCGGCGACGGAGTGTGTCGCAGTTGCAGCTCGAGAGTTCCGGGAGCTGACACGTCTCGCCACTCGCCACATGGGCACAGGGTGCAGGAATGTGTCGTAGTTGGTAGGTTGTGGGAGTGTGTAGCGGTGCACGGGTCCCGGAAGACCCGGGTGCTGACGAATAAATAACCCGCTCGCTCTTTGGTGGCTCGTGAGCGGGTTTTGACGATCAGGTCTTTCACAATCGACCCACGACTAATATAAGCTACAATAAAACATATATAAATTTGTTGTAGACCACTTTTATTTTATAAACACAAAATAAAAGTGGTCTACAACAAATTTATATGTGTTTTATGTAAATTATGGCGAGCCACAAAGTTAATGCTTTTTACAAATATGACATACAAGCTAACCTCTTTCAAAATAGGTTATCAGATTATCTGACATATGTAGACATTATTCATAGGTTCGAGTACCGAATAGTAAACTGGGACTTTATAAATATATAAATCAAAAATATATGTTATGGATAAACTATCACGAGTGAAATACTCCCATAGTATAATAATGTTAAGATCCTTGAGGTGAATTTTCACAAAAACAGCACTACATTATTATGAAATCATCAATTTATTATTACTAGTTGTCACCAACGGGAGAAAAAAACACAAAGTAATAATAGTACTTATTTTCAAATGGCATTGGGAATTTTCAACAATCTGTCATCTTCCTGGGGATGATTAATTTTTAAGTGTTTTGTTAAATGACAAACCCGCACAAATCCTTTAGAACAAAAATTGCAAGTGAAAGGGGTAGCCCCCGAGTGCTTTAACACGTGGCAGTCGAGCACCCAGCGGGCCCGGAAGGAGCGAGGGCATCCCTCCACGGGACACGGGAACTCTGGCTCCGCCGAGTGCTGTCGGGAGTGCACCTGCAGCCCGCGGCGCCGCGAGAAGCGCTTCCCGCACTGTGCACATGCGTGTGGCTTCTCGCCCGTGTGCAAGGACATGTGCTCGCACAAGTCAGGCACGGCCCGGCGACACACGGCGCACTGCCCCGAGCGCTCTGAGTGGCGCGCGCGCACATGTGCCGCCAGGTTGCCCTTCACGCTGAAGGCTGCCCCGCAGCACTCGCACACGTGGTCGCGTCCCGCCGCATGTAGACGCACATGCTGCTTGAGCGCGAAGGCTGACTTGACGGCCTTGCCGCAGGCTGCACACACGAAGGGCCTCTGCGGGCTATGCACGGAGGCGTGGCGCCGCAGGTGGGTGCGCTCTGCGAAGGCGGCGGGGCAGGCGGAGCAGCGGAAGGGACGCTCGCCGGAGTGACGCCGCGCATGTGCCGCCAGAGAGCCCTGCTGCGCGAAGCCCCGCCCACACTGCCCGCAGCGGAATGGCAGTTCCCCGCTGTGCAGGCGTTGGTGCACACGCAGGTTGGAGCCGCTGGACAGGCTCTTGCCACAAACCTCGCAAGTGTGCTGCAACTCCTCTCTCCTCACCCTCTTCGTCACATTGCTTGTAACTTTCTTACGTCTCGTTTTAGATCTGTCTTTCTTTATACGCTGAACCAGAAGCGGAGAACTCTCCGCCGATTGATTTTCAGAATCCCAACTCATGCGTTCAGTTTTCCCATTAGTATCGTCGCAACTTTTAGATTCCTCAGTTTGTTTTTCTTCAGGGCTGATGCTAATACATTTATTAGAGTTATCGAATTTTAAAAGATTTCTCAATTCTTTATCAGAATCGCAACATTTTTCGAGAAATTTATAACAAATTGCCAGTTCTTCAACACATCCCTTACATATGGAGGACGGGTGTCCTTCTGTTCGTATTATTTTGATTCCTGAACAGTGTTCAATTTTTTCACAAATGCTTTTTATCGAGCCGATTTCAAATAAGGAAATCAAGTTATCTTTATTGGACAGACAAACTCTACAAATTTCTTCCAAGCTGTCCAATTCCAACTTCATTTTAACAACTTTGATCCTACTATTTCAGGAATATAAAAATAAGCTTTAGCATTTAAGTTTACATAATTTTACACGAATATTATGAATAGTATTACGAATACAAATTGAGGTGTTGCATAACTTTCCCTACTTTTTTTGAGTTTGGTAAATTTAATCCAATAGTTACATTATCAAAGTTTTTACTTATTATCTGCTTATTATTATTTATTGGGTTTTTGTACCGTAGTACGGAACCGAAGCCAAACAAAGAGTTGTCATTTTTTGACAGATAAAGCCATAGATGTACTACGATAAAACACAGTTACAGATGGGGAGTTTTCAATAATAATTTCGTAATGCCGTTTAGGAAACAATATAGGTACATTATGATTTTTAAAAAACCCCAATTTTTTGATCCCCGATGAACGTGATATCAACTTGTTCACGCTTTTGCTCACTGCCAGATGTACATAAAATTGCGTTTCTAAACCCCTCATAAAATACCGAAAAACTATGTCAAATCTTAAATGATCAAACGACCCTCACATCGCGGGAAAATAATTTTCACACTAATACACTCAATTTAAAAATATATTTCCGGCGAAGTTGTAACAGTTCTTTTCGGTTTGCTCCTAATCAAAAAGTCGGTGTGGGGAATATAAAAACCGTACTCTTTTAATTTCATACTCAACCGATGCGCGACTATATGGAAAATATATTTTTTAATGATATCTCAGTCTTCCACATTTGTTACATAAAAGTATTTATAACAAGGTGTGTGCACCCTCTTATACACACTCTATTTATGGTTTCGGTGTGACAGTGTGACACCTCTAGTGCTTGCCCATTGACATTTGGGCATTGGTAATATTGCGAGCCCTGCAATATTTTTGAATGCAACAGTTGCTGATCCTGGACAAATTGAAATCAGGAGATTTGAAAAGAGAACTCATCATTCTTTGTACTGCAGCCCAGAGCATTGGGCGATCCTCTGGACCGAAATACGACGAATCGATAAATCGCTACGATTAAGATCATAGATGTTGGAAGTGACTCTCGCCATCTTGGAAGCTGACTTTAAAGTATCCTGGGAGGATGATTGGCCTCTGAAGTCATCAGCCTGTCCTGCTTCTGGATGGTCCTTTTGGCTTATAGCCAATGATCTGCAGCCCTGCCATTCTCACTATGTGAGATTCCTTCTACAAAACAAGGAGTTTTCGACAAGCCACGCTTCAGCCACACTACGACTTATCACGGTATCACCATCAACCTATTATCTAAGCAAGCCCTTTATGCCAGACAGTTCTAGAATTAGGATGTCCTTTTTTAATTCACAATATACTTTTTTATTTCGAATACCTTGTTTTCGTACTAGAACCTAATCCTTGTATTTGGCATGCGGAGTCCTCATTGCTCATAATAATCAATTTTTCAATAATCTACATTGTTGCCACCTCATCCCAGGTAACACATTTTTGTGTTGTATGAAAATAAATAGCGTTATTACGCAGCTCCGCACGCAGTGCCGAATTAACCTTTACAATTAATTACCTTAGCAGAGGTAATTAATATTAGGAGCCTCGCGAGAACGTATCAAAAAAATCGGTATAACAAGGAGTTCATAAATGTTTCCAAAAGCTAAAAAAAAAAATTAACTCTTAAATCAATTTACCAAGACGGTCATAAGAGCGTGATACGCTCGCGCCTTATGGCGGGTTCAAACTAACTATAAACTTAAAATTAAGGAGGAAACAATAAAAAAGGCTACTGATTTAAGAAACGATACATTTATTCTAGTAGGACACAAAAGGCAGGTGTTAATTATTAATCTAGGGTTAGTCTTATACTAGGTACTTAGTTAATTAGTCTTCAAATTAGAAAGTCTGTTTGCTTAATTCTACGGAAAAGTCTTTATGTAATTGTTCAGAATCTAATCACTTCGGTGGTTAAAATAAATAAAATGTTCAGTCACTAATATACCAAAGCGTAACTCTTCATTTGGTCAAAGAAGTTCTGCATTTATATAACAAACAGTAAAGTTATATAACAAACTCCCACTTAGTATCAAACAAATAAAAATAAAAAATAGCTACATTAAGGACATTAAATGTTGGCTGAAGAATCTATCGGAAAAATGAACTTACTAGTATACTTAAAACATCATAGAAGTTTCTGGAAAACCTTATCCAATTAAGTTAAACCATAGAAGTCGCTGAAAAACTTATCCAAAGCATAGTCCCCCTCAGCACAGGATCTCCTAGTGAGGAGGACTACGAATATATTTTATATATACATCTAACTAACATGTTTCATATAAAAATGTAAAAAAAATTATATAGTTACTAAATAAAAAATAAAATAAAAACTTCCCTTTGGTTGCTAATGATGGAGTCTCCGCGCAAGCACACAGTCACTAGGCACTTTAAACTTAGTTATCTATTTTTTCACTTATTATTGCACAGGTAGGAAGTTGCGAGGGTTCTTTGTAGTGAAAATCTGTACAAAGTGGAACTTGCACAAATTCCTGGTCGGAATTTTCACGGTCACTTGGTTGGAATTCCTGGCGGAACTTCACGAACGTATCGACGGTTCCTGGTTAAAATCCGCGAGCGTGTATGTTAATTTCCCTGGTCGGGAAATTGCGCGGGTCACTTGCAGTTCGGAGAGCGTTTGCAAAGCCCTGGCCGGGTTGCAAAGCGCTACTGTTTTTTTCCCCTGGTCGGGATTCGGTTCGCGCAAGCCCCGGTCGGTTCGGGACGCTCCGAGGGAGGAGCGGAGTACTATCCCCTGGCCGGGCAAATGGTCACTGATTTCGTCGTGAAATTCTCGCTCGTGTCTTCCTTCTGCTCTGGGGTAGATCTTCAAAACTAATTCCATCGGCGGTAGCGGCATCGAGGCTCAAACGCAGAGGTTTATTAGTCCTTTCCGAAAATATCCTGGCTTTCCAATTTTTATTGCGGTCCCGCTTTGCTTTCGCCGCTCTATGTTCGCCGCTAGCTTAAGCTCCTTGTGTCTACCGCCAACTCCTAAGCTAGCGACCTTATTGTAGATGGTACCCATTTGTTCAGTTCCGTGAATTTTTGACATTAAAATACCTAAAGGTATATCAAGCGGAGCCAGCGCAAAGTTTTAACAATACCATTTTATTGATAATAAATAATCAAAAATCAACACGACTGTTTTCGAAACGTAAGTATTTTAACATATTTACCTTCTTAAAAAACTTTTATCTAAGCTTTGTGTACCACCATTATGTCAGATTTGACATATATTATAAATGTCAATATTGAATATTCGTGTTGTTTGTATATTTCTAATAGTTTCGTTGCGAGTGATAATTTAAAGATATAAAGAAAATCCCAGATCATAATGGACAAACAAACAATCGACTCCACTTGTAGAACTTGTCTGCAAAACACCATCTATGGTGTATCGTTATTTGACATGACAGAATGCAATGGATTGAAATTTTGCGAAATGCTTTCTTCTTGCGCCGGTCTGAATGTATCCCAAGAGGATAATCATCCGAAGGTTATTTGTAAATCTTGCGCCTTCGAACTTCCTTCCGCTTGGAAGTTTATAGAAATGTGTAAAGCTTCCAATGAATACTTACAAAAGCGTTTCAAAGAAGACAAATTCTCCAATATTTCGGATATTTTAGATGTCAAACTTGAAATTAAAGAAGAATTCGATCCTTCAGTCGAATGTGACTCATCGAGTGATAGAGAAGACCGTTCGTTTCCTCCAGAGGTCCACGAATCCAGGGAGGCTTCACGACTTCGAAAGAATAAGAAAATACGGAAAAAGAAATCATCAAAGAAGACTGAATGGAAATGCGTCTCCTGCTTCTATATCGCCGTCACCGAATGCGGATTGAAGAAACACATCAGGCGCAACCATCCCGAGCTGGGAGAGGAAACTTTCCCGTGCTCTTTCTGCAGCAAGACCTTCAAGAGGAAAAGTGACCGCGTGGTTCACACACGCTCTCACTCCGGGGAGCGGCCCTTCGCGTGCGCGCATTGTCCGCAGCGCTTCTCGCAGTCGGGCACACTCATCCTGCACACGCGGCGTCACACCGGAGAGACACCCTTCCGCTGCGCTGCCTGCCCACGCCTCTTCTCCTGCCACTCCTCGCTGCGGCGCCACTCGCGCACGCACTCTGGGGAGCGACCTTTCGCCTGTGAGCGCTGCGGGGCCACTTTCGCGCAGCCGAGCTGTCTGCGCCAGCACGCCGCCGTGCACTCGGAGGAGCGCCCGTATGCCTGCGCCACCTGCGGCCGCAGTCTCAAGTCGCGCATGGCGCTGCGCAACCACCTGCTCACGCACGGTGACAAGAGCTTCGTGTGCGAGTGCTGCGGTAAGAAGTTCTTTGTCAAGGCCAACCTGGACAAGCACTGTAAGAAGATGCACCGCTCGGAGGCGGGGGTGTGCACCGTGTGCGCCAAGCCCTGCTCCGACCTCACACGTCACATGTTGCTGCATTCCGACCAGTGCTCCTTCCGCTGTCAGCTCTGTCCCCGAGCCTTCCGCACCCCGGGCAACCTCTCCTTCCACGTCACCACCAGACACGACAATGACCGCAAATACAAGTGCGAAATGGACAAGTGTTCTCAGGCATTTCCCAAACAGAGTATGCTCGACTTCCATACGCGTAAAGTGCACTCCAACGAAACTCCCTACACTTGCAAACTGTGCTCTAACGGGTTCTTCCGAAAGAGCGATCTCTCCAGACACTTAAACACGGTTCATCCCAATGACAGAATTCCTCTAGCCATTTAATTTATTCATTCAAAAAGTTTCTATATTGTTGTACAATTATGACACAGTAAATACATTAATTAATAAATAATATAACTATTTATATATTATAAGAAATACCAATTATTAAAATACGCTCTTCATATTCAAAACCTACGTTTTAATTAAAAATCCAGGGGAAGCTTCGGAGACGAGGAAGACGTGGCACTTGGCGGCTTGGAAACCTATGTAAGTAGTAGGATTGTTCCCATAAATAAACCAATCATATTGTTCCTCTGAATCGTTTCTACGACGGCACCAGAAGTGAAATTATGCATTGAAATCTTTAAAATAGATGCCATTAATAGATTTATTTTGAATTATTCCCAAATCAAGAATATTATCTAATCTTCATAGATACAGAATAAATAAGAACACTAGAAATGCCATGTGCCAGGGTGTCTTTCATGATCCAAGATTCTAAGGATTCTCCACTTAAATTTCATAAGCAGAATTGTGTTTCACCATCATTATAAAATTCAAATGGGATGGTGATATACGGTGTCTTGTCAGCACATTCCACGGTGGACATTCTGCACGAGTGATTTGAGGTCACGGTTATCTCGCGCAGCGGCGACATGAACTGGCCACCGAGACTGCGATTTAACGCCTTTAGACTTCTTCCTTTAGAGTTATCATAAATCGCAGGTCTATGCGAATAAACCGGAAAACAATTGACTCCCTCAAAATCAAAATAACAAAGCCATCCAGCAAATTCAACCAGATTTATGCGACAAAGTCATTGAAAATTGGACCTCCCAAATACGTGCCACCGTGGACAAAGCCGTGGCGGACATTTGAACGACGTTATATTCCACACTTATTGTCATAAAATATACTTTCAAATAAATAAAAATTGAGTGGATATCTCACACATAACCTGTTTTATTTACATTTTAAAACAAAAATTTTAACAAAACAAAAAATGACTTAAAAAAATGCTCTAAAAAGTTAAAAAATATTTCGTATTCTTCTACAACTTAATAATTGTAATGTTCTTTAATGTGGCTTACTAGCCCGCAGTAATAATATGTACAACGTAAGTTCGTTTTCTTCTTTATTTGGACTTTACAATGGATTCAAGTAGTATTGTATTTTATGTCTATAGTAGCGACTGGCTACAAGGGCTTCTAGATTAGATCTGAGCGCGGCAACGGGCCCGTCAGCTGTTCGTACCGAGAGCCGCTCATCAAACTTCGGAAACCCGAACGTTTCCGATGATGATATCCAATACATCGACAATTACATACACTACAATAATCAACTCTTACTTTTTCTACTCATCAATATGTTGGTACGATTGTTATTTTTGGAGTCGGTGTCAGCCAAGGTAGGTTTGTAACTACATACATACATAGTTATAGGTGAGATGTGCTTGTGTCGCACGCGCGACTTAAACTCGCCTTTTATTTCTTTTTTCGTAGCCTATTGGCCTCCTCTCTTTGTGCGGTGCTTCGTAGAATAAAATGTAAATACTCTGCATTCGTCTCATTCTCACGAAGTTTAGTTTTCTGAAGGTTTCACTTCTACCACGTGTGAATGGCACACATGATTTTTTTATTTTATTTTTTCAAATTTAACTCCTTATAACCCTGTAATATACGAAATTATTTCTTTCAACCCATTGTTTATGAGAGTATGCGGCTAGCGGTGGCAAAACGAAATTTCCAGAGCCCCTCATTATTAAAGACAAAACAATTAAATTATAATTATTTCACCGGTCAAATTTGTTTTATGGGGCCAACAGACTTAGCTATAAAAGATCATTTGGTTTTGGCCAATTTCAGCATGCCACTCTTTTTTTTTTTTTTTTACATGAATACCACACAAGAGTCCCAACTGCTCCCGTCTGGAGCCAGCGAGACTATGGCATCCCCAATTGGGGTATGTTGTGAGGCTGAAGGTAGTGGGGAGGGAAGGAGATAGGAAAGAGGAGGGTGGGGAAGTACCTGGCTATTCAGATCTGGTCACCAAACACGGTTAAAGCCATTTCAGGCAACGTTTCAATTCTGAAAGGTGGTCTTACACCAGGGCGATACTGAGAGTATCTTCCACTCTGGAACGTGCCGCAAATATATTATATATTATTTTAAATGAATAAATTGTGAAATACACAAATTGATCAAATAAAATTTATTTGCCACCAACAGCTGCATACTATTTACATATTACTAACCCTAATGTTAAAAAAAATGTAAACATTATGTACCCAATGTAAAAGCCCCGGTTGTATACAAGAGTAAATAAATAATTAATATTTTGATGATTTATTTAATTTTTGCGAAAAATCACCTCAAGGATGCCATCCAATATTATGCCAGGACCCTTAGCACGGTCGATCGAAAAGAATTGTATCGATAACTTCTCATTGTTCCCTAGGACAACTGCAGATCACTAACCTACCATCAACGGTTAACATCAAATATGCAGGGTGGGGCAGAGTGGAGTTACTAGTTTCAAAATATCACTGAAGGCCCCTAGACCGAGCAGAGGGGCGGGGTGGGTGCCGTTAGGTCGGATAAATGATGCCGTTTATATTAGTAACCATATCGTGGTCAGGTAAGTACCGGAGTTTTATTGAGGAGACGTTCTTTAAAAACGGGGAAAGCGTTGTGGCTACGCATGGAGCTTTCCGGGTCCGGTTCGAGTTAAATCGTAATTACAGTATTCCTGATCCCAAAAACCATTTGAAAATGGATCAGCAATGTGAGGTGGACAGGAACTGCAGATTCTAAAATAACAGTTGGGATACTTATGAATCCATCCCTCCTGGAAGCCATGGCCCATGCTGTTCATCGTTCATGCGAAATTTTGCAAAAGCTCTTTCCAGGTCACCTGATTTCTTTGCGGGGGATATTCCATGGCCCCCTCGCTCTCCCGATTTGACCCCGAGTGACTTTTTTCTGTGAGGATACGTCAAAGCTGAGGTAAACAAACTTCGACCTCAAACCCTTGAAGCTCTGAGCGAGGTGATTGAGGTCGTCATCGCTGGAATTCCGCAAGATATGCTGGGAAGAGTGGCCAAAAACTTCTTTGAAAGGGTCAATTTGCGTATTGCTCGCCAAGGCCACCATGCCAGATGATATCATTTTCAAAACATCATGAAAAAAATCGGCATCATTTCCCCGTCATGACGGCACCCGCTTCGCCCCTCTGCTCGGTCTGGGGGGGCTTCAGTGATTTTTTGAAACTAGTAACTCCACTCTGCCCCACCCTGTATTAAGAACACTTTATTTTATTTATTTTTATTATTATTGTACAACAGAATTATTCAATTACTGTACAATTTAGTTACCCTATCAGCATTTAGGTAGGTGACTCTTCTATAATAATTTTAAGGCGTATAGAGAACATTCATTTACATCCAAATGGTTTTTCGCAAGTTCATTTAACAGCACCACTCCCCTCGTCATGCTATGCTTTGCCAGGACGTCTGTTCTGCTGTTCGGTATTTTAAACAAATCATGATGTCGGCTCCGGCTATAGTAGTCTGGTACATATCTATATATTAGGTCCTTACATATGAAATTGGCGTTTTGCCATACTGGCAACTTTGATCTCAAATATCTTCTCTTTGGTTAGGAATTCCAAATTCAAATTTATACAGCTATTTACTCATGTATTTGTGTTTCGAAAATTATAATTCACTTGTTTTTCCTTTCTTTGCGTCACTTAGTTTACAAAATGGAAAACTTGAAATATTGCGTTATTTAGTACGAGTTCCACCGCGGCACCAGTGCTGCAGAAACGGCTCGAAGGATTAATGATGTGTATGGCGACGGTGCCGCAAAAGAAAACACAGTTGTGCTTTCTTTTTTTTTTTTGTGTCATTCGCTACAGCTTTCTTAAATCTGGCCAGACGATTACGACAGATGTCTATTGTCAGCAACTGCAAACCATGATGGAAAAGCTAGCTGCTAAACAACCGAGGCTGGTTAATCACTCTAGGCCACTGCTGCTTCATGACAACACTAGGCCACACACTGCACAACAGACGGCTACCAAATTAGAGGAGCTTCAATTGGACATCCACCATACTCTCCGGACCTTGCCCCAACAGATTACCATTTTTTTCGAAATTTGGATAACTTCTTGCAAGGGAAAAATTTCAACTCCGATGGGGCAGTCCAAACCGCCTTCAAAGATTTTATTGATTCCCGTCCGAATGGTTTTTTTAGTAAAGGGATCGATGAACTACCTATGAGATGGCAAAAGTGCATAGATAGCAATGGTACATACTTTGATTAAATAAATATATTATATTAAAAAAAAATCGACTTTATGTTCCTCCCATACAAAACGCCTTCCCAAGAGAAATGGGCTGTCGATGAAATTGTTCCAAATCTTGAAAGACAGAATAGCAAGACTTGCTTTCCGCCTATTTTTTAGATTAAAAGTTAGACCTCAAATTGTAATAGTTAATTAATGAAGACAACATTAGCAAACTCAAATGAAAATCTGAAACAGAAAAAGATACGATCACATCTGGGACACGAACCCAGGATCTATGACTTGACGGGTCAGTGCTCTACTAACTGCAGTGGCGAATACATATGGGGGGCGCGCGCCCCTAAATATCATTCGCTCTACATGTTCAATCATTCTTTTTTCTTCAATCATTCGCTCTACATGTCTAAACCATCTAAGCGTCAGTTTCTTAATCTTATTATGCTTGCATCAGCCTTGCATTCTTTTCATATTTTTCTCACACCATCATACATGGCTTTACCACATATACGCCACAGGGATCTCAATTCTATAGCATTTAGTCCTTCCACTGCCAATTTAATGCTTCACTGCCATACATCAGGGTTGGTACCAGCACTCCATTGTGGACTGCTAGCTTCGCTTCTTATGACAGTTTTTTGTTAGCGCCAACGGTATTCAGTCCTTCATAAATGTGAAATTACCTTAATTTACCTGCATTTACCCGTCTTTCAATATCTCTATCAGCCTTCCCATCTCTCGTAAACATACTTCCCGAATACACAAAGTCATTCACTGTAATTTTTGGGTAACTATTTCAAATTGTCTTTGAAGATGCTCTGAAGGGTCATTTTAGGGAAAGGAAATAGTGTAAGAACAAAATTATGATAGGTGGTCAGGACTCTCTGGGTTAGTGTGTCTAGGAAAGATGGACGGATGAACCTTTCCCTCCCACTGCGATGCAAGGCAATGGGTCGAGAGATTCCTGCTGGAGAGGTTAAATGGTCTCCCTCAATCAGTCCTTTCCAGCTCGCCACGCAGTACGTGGGCAAACGCATCCGCCGTTACTTAAAAACACATACATCTATATGTTTTAGCCTGCGAGAGAATGAGATAGTATAGTCGGGCTCATCTTAGTGCGGTGCTTCGTATTCTCCCCACTGTTGTCTACTTTTAGTTTTCTTATATCTTTAGCGCCCCCCCTTTGAGTTTGTTTGTATCCGCCACTAACCAACTGAGCTAACTGTATTACAGATGTGACGGGATCTTTTTCTGTTTCAGATTTTTGATTAAGTTTCGTTAATATTCCTTCATTAATTAAATGTTATTTATTCGTTGGCGGTCTGCTGTGATACTAGGGAACGATGAGAAGTTATCGATACAATCCTTATCGATCGACCTTGCTAGGGGTAATATATATTATCATATAATATCTATCACCTCACCATTATTAGATTTTATGTGTGTTATTAATTTTGTTGTAATAGATGTAAATGATCTGTTGATTTTCCGAAATAAATAAAATAAAACCATCCAAAAACTTACAAGTCAGTAGTACCAAAATTATTTTATTTTATTTTTTACACTAGAAGAAGGCCCTGAGGAAAATAATTTCCCTCGGGGCCTATGTCATGTTTGAGGATGCTGAGTGGAGGGTCTTTTTAGGGAATGGAAGTTCTGGGAAGGAAAAAGGTATGAGGGATAGATAGAAATCTGGGAGTCAATGTGTCCAAAAGGACGGACGTACAAATTCATTCCTCCCACTGCGGTGTAAGGTGATGGATTGAGAGAGTCCGGCCGGAGGTCAAAAAGTCTCCCTCAACCAGTTTCTCCCGATCCGGCCAGCCGCGCAATAGGTGGGCAAAGACCTAGACAAACCTCATAAACCATGAACCTGAGCACCCCTGCTAAGTCACCAAACATAGTGAACCACTTTGGGTGACCTATGGTAGGGGTGTTGGTTATCCAATAAATGGTTCCCAGGGTGGCGAACCCATACTCGCTAAAAAAACTTGGTTATTCATTATGAAATTAAAAGAATTTCGCTTGGTAATAAAACCACTTTATTTTGAGTATTATTCCGACTGGTTTCATTCAGTTCTATTTTTAATATGTTCCCATTCTCCACACCATCTCTGTCTCTCCAACCCCCACTCTTTAGAATCGTTTTTCAACTAAAAAAAAAAAATTATTAAAGAACATCTCTGCCTCAATCTAGCGATGGCGAATCCGGGTTCTACTTAATCACAATCAACCTTTATCACAAATAAATAATATCAACAAATCAGACCAAGACAAAGTTTGGGTGATGAATTTTCATATGTCTTTTTAAATCACCAATTCTCAAGAAACCTTTAGTACAAATTCTACAAACATGTGGCGTTTCACTGGAGTGATATTTCAGGAGGTGGAAGTCCAACAGGTATTTTAGGGAGAAGGATTTTAGGCAGTTCTGTTCTTGGCACTTGTGCTTGCCAGCGTTGTTGTGCTTGTGCATGTGGACGGATAAGCTGCGGCGCAAGGGGAAGCGCTTGTCGCACACGTTACACACGTAGGCAGCCTCACCCGAATGCTTGCGGAGGTGCTCTGCCAGGTCGGGGCACTGTCGCCCGCACTGGCCGCATTGCCCCGAGCGCACCCCGTGCTGGCGCCGTATGTGTGACACGAGGTTGCCCTTGGTGCTGAAGGCAGCCCCGCAGCGCTCGCACATGACGGGCTTAGCCTCGCGGTGAAGGCTCATATGCTTGTTAAGTGTGTTGCGCGATTTGACCGCCTTGCCGCACTCGGCACAGCGGTAGCGCTTCTCCTCGCTGTGGACGGACCGGTGTTGTTGCAGCATGGAGCGGTCAGTGAATGTCTTTCCACAGCGGGGCTCGCTGCAGCAGTAGGGCCGCTCGCCCGTGTGGGTGCGGCGGTGGCGGATGAGCGAACTGAGCTGCGAGAAGCGGCGCCCGCAGGTGGCGCAGCCGTGCGGAAGCTCCCCCGTGTGAATGCGCGTGTGCACTGTGAGGTCGCGGCGACTAAAGAAGCAGTGTCCGCAGTGCGCACACTCGAAGGGGCGTGGCCTTCCTCCCGGCGGCGGGGGCCCGGAGTGGCGCCGGGCGGTGTGCACCTTGAGCGTGCCGGCCTGCGAGAAGCGCGCTCCGCACTCCCCACACTGGAACGGCCTCTCCCCGGTGTGACGACGTACATGAATAGCCATGGCCGAGCGGCTCGTCACCAACAGGCCGCAGGTGGCACACTGAAGTTCGTTCGCTTCTTTCTTTATCTTGATTATTTTAATCTTGCCTTTTGACCGGCGCTTCTTGAGCGCTTTTCTTTTTATTTCATTTTCACTTTTAATGTGTTGTAATAAATTTATATCTTCTTCCTTGATGTCGTATGGACTGCAGCTTCTATCGGAGATACTCAAATCGAGCTCTGTCTTAACCTTAACTTCCACACTGGAGGTGCGCAATAATTTATCTGAATTTTGGCACGTAACGACGAAATCATAAGCTATAGTCAAATCCCTTCGACAATTAGTACAAATGAAGGAAGGAAAGTTGTCCAGCTCGGAGATGGTAACGTTAGTACAATGCTTAATTTTATCAGTGTATTTGAAAGTATCCTCGTACTCGAATATTGATATCATCAACTCTCCTGGTTTTAAGCAAACACGGCATTTTTTTTCAAATGCCGTCATCGTTATTTAATTTATACTAGAGACAAAACAGTAAATTCGTTAGCTATGAAACCATTTACAGATATTAAATAATAATATACATATAATTACTAATATATTAAATTAAATATTTCTTTTACGCATATTTCTTTACAAAAACTATGTTTTTGAGAAAACAGAAAAGCTATGAAAACTTTGACGTTTGTAGAATAACAAATAAAAGCATCTATAATTATGCTATGGAGGGGCGGGTAAGTTAGGTTCCAACTTTAATTATGGACCTCTATGCACAACATTTATCGCGATCGCTCTTGCTGTATTTTATATCATTTACCTATAAACTTGCTACTAAGCTTATGAAAAATACTGTGAAATTATCAAAAAAGTTGTAATCTTTCTCTTTTCATAAAACATAATTTCAGAAAAATAAACCACCGGAGCGATTATATTTCTATTTTGAAAACGACACATTGATATACCTTTAGGTATTTTAATGTCAAAAATTCACGGAACTGACAAATGTGCACCATCTACAATAAGGTCGCCAGCATGGGAGTAGGCGGTAAACACAAAGAGCTTAGTCAGTCAAGGTACCGGAAATAGTCATATAGTTTTAGAAAGCAACGAAGGATGAGATAAAATCATTTTTACGAACGCAGGATAATATAATAATAACATTTGTACCTAGCGGCGAACACAGAGCGGCGAAAGCAAAGCTGGACCGCAATAAAAATTGGGAAGCCAGGATATTTTCGGCAAGGATAAAATAAAACCCAATATCGCCGCGTCGGGCGAAGGCAATAAACCTTTTCCTTTGGCTCACGAAGCCGCTGCCGCCGATGGAATTACTTTTGGAGATCTACCCCAGAGCAGGAAGGAAGACACGAGCGAGAATTTCACCACGAAGGCAGTCACCATTTGCCCGGCCTAGGGGTTGGTACTCCACTTCGCCAACGGAGTGTCCCGACCAGGGATAAAAAATTAAGAGTTTTTTGCAATCCCGGCCAGGGCTCTGCAACGCTCTCCAACTACACGCGACCGCGCGCAATTTCCCGACCAGGGAAATTAACAGACACGCTCGCGGATTTCGACCAGGAACCGCCGATACGTTCGTGAACTTCCGCCAGAAAGTCCAACCAAGTGACCGTGAAATATTCCGACCAGGAATTTGCGCAAGTTCCACTGTGCACAAATTTTCACAACAAAGAACTCTCGCGACTCTACCTGTGCAATAGCAAGTGAAAAAATAGAACTTAAGTTTAAAGTGCCTAGTGACTGTGTGCTTACGCGGAGACTCCATCATCAGCAATCAAAGGGAAGTGACTGAACATTTTATTTATTTTAACCACCGAAGTGATTAGATTCTGAACAATTACATAAAGACTTGTCCGTAGAATTAAGCAAACAGACTTTCTAATTTTAAGACTAATTAGTTAAGTAGTTTTAAGACTAACACTAGATTAATAATTAACACCTATTTTTTGTGCCCTAATAGAATAAATGTGTCGTTTCTTAAACCAGTAGCTTTTTATTGTTCCTCCTTAATTTTAAGTTTGTAGTTTTAGTTTGAACCCGCCGTAAGGCGCGGGTGTATCAACTTCTTACTACTTAGTACTTACTTATTGACAATAAAAATTCGATAATAAATAAAATATCTATGCTCAATACCAATCTGGCAAATCTATGGGCAACGGCAACGAAAACAAAGTCCTCCTGTCAGTTGACAGAACAGCGTGTTTTGACGTACCTATTTCTTTATAGTTGTTATTTTAAACAAGAGAATTTTAAATCATTAATTATTTAAAACGCTATTCAAGTAATCAACATGATAAAGAAACTTCCCGTTTTTGTGTTTCCGATATCTTTAGAGTTTTATTTGGCTGCGAGGCACACGCACAAACAGTTACTGACGATCTACAATCCATGTGATTTTCCTGTAAATTTTCAAGGTATGTGGTATTATGTTTATATTAGATATGTTATTGTGTAATTATTATTTATGCATTAAACCGCTTACTCGTTAATACGGAATACTTTTTATCCAAGCAGTTAGATTTAGCTTTATTATTACGAAAAGTAAGTATTTATGTCGGGGGAGACCAAAAAATATGCATTTAACGTTTTAATTTTGTTAAAATTAATTCGATCACGCGGTAACGCCATTGTATATTCATCGTTTTTATTTTAACATTTCATGGACAATGGACAATGCTGCCAATCATAGAAAGAATATTTATTAATTTTTGGGGATCGCTGGCAACGGTTAATATGCACTTTTAAAAAAAAAAAACCTTTTGATTCACCTTAATTACATTAAAAGGCAACTATTTGCATTGGGGGAAGTGGAAAATATTTCATTCTAAATTTCATTACGTAAAATTAAAATTAGCTTTCGTCTTGTGAGATTGTACGCCAGAATCACAAACCATGTTACACAAACCTAGCGTAGCCGCTAAACTACTTGAAAACTGGGATGTTTTTCTTGCCTTGACGCGTATCGCAAACCATGTTACACAAAAATATTTTCCACTTCCCCCAATGCAAATAGTTGTCTTTTAATGTAATTAAGGTGAATCAAAAGATTTTTTCAAAAAAAAGTGCGTATTAACCGTTGCCAGCGATCCCCAAAATTTACCGAATATTTTTGCGTAAAACAAAGTGAATGCATCATTGACAAGTTTGTACCTGTATTTATAACAGTAGAACATGGAAAGAAATGTATTAAAATAATTTCACAAACCTGCTAGACAAACCCTGCTTTGCCAACATACCATTTAAAACCTGGGATGTTTTAAAAGTATGATGAAATGCGAGTTTATTTTAGAGAATTTATTTTATAAGATTGGTACTTCTGACAAATGTCATATTTGATTGTCTATTAGTTAAAAAAGGAAGATTCCGTATTATCCGTGCATCAAACTTCGACAACACGAACGTTCCGTATTATCCGTGAGGTGGACTAACTGCATATTTACCGTGTTATTTTGGATATATGTTGATGCCATATATGTTGTTGTGTAGTGATGTGCACGTCTCCGCACAAGTTCACGGTGACGGACCCCGAGGGGGCCATTCCTCCTCTTAGCTGCGTGGACGTAGCGCTGCGTTACTCGCAGCCCTCCAGCGCGCATTGCCATACGGAGGACAAATTCCGCATCACCATGCACGACCGGATCACCAACCAGGTACTTTATATTAAATTATCAAATCACGCGCCATGTACAGGACTAGACCCTCACACCCGTGGCAAGATAGTCACGGGTAATTATTCTCCTAACCGCTGCACTTTTAGGTACATAATGTGGACATTACACTTCATTTCAACAATTACAAGAAAACTATTTAGATGCACAGAATAGGTTATTAGTTTGGGTTAACAAAGTAATTCATACGTATTTAGATTGAAACGAAACTTCGCAAATGTCAATCCATACAAAAAAAAATTCAAAATGGTGGCAAAGGTATCATTTTGTATGAAAAATTTTGAACTTTGGTTGAATAAAAATGTACTTAATTTGAATGCACTTTTACCGGCTATCCGAATGTAATTGGTTGTTTCTTGTAGTAATTAGGTTGAAACATAATATAATTTAAATCTTGATATGTAGCAAACACTTTGTGGGAATACATTTGATATGTGGGAATACATTTGATATGTAGCTGTCTTTGTGGGAATACATTTGATATGTAGCAAACACTTTGTGGGAATACATTTGTCTAACACCCCGATTTTTAAAATATTTCCATTACCCCCACCCACGTTCACCCCTCCCTCTTAGACACCTCCCTCATCGCCCCCACCTAAGTAGATATTCTGTCTCCCTCTTCTAATTTTTACTTATAAATACCATGTTTTTCTGTATTATGTTCAATATATTTTTATTCACCCCTGAGGAAGGTTCAGTACGAACCGAAACCGGTTGGATTAAAAAATAATAAAGTGGAATTGAAACAAAGTTATTTAATTGTGTTTATTATAATATAATTTCCAAAATTACAACTCTCAAGTATGCCCAATAATTGAATTTGGGAGCCACCTTGCAACATAATGGTTCCTTGGTACCATTTTTTTATACAGAGCATGAGAAACTCCCTCAGGTTTGAACGCGGCGGTGTGTTAGCCTTAAAACATGGCGATCTCTCGTCGCTCCAGGACAATTCAAAAAATTTCTCGCTAGTATTATGTATATTATTATTGTTATCTGCCTTAGAGTTAATTCAGTGTACTTCCTCAAGTTCTTTGGAATTGTATTATTTTTGTTTTTGTTTAGAGGCTTCCAGGCTCCCTCCCTCCCTTAGCTTTTCCAAGGAATTTGAAGAAGGCCATTCTTAAATTTCGTGTATGGGAAAATCTGAGCAACTTTCCAATACACAAAGTTTATTTTTGTTATTATTGTCATTTGTATTTGTTAAATTTAAGTTTAGTTTTATAAATAAAAAAACAAAATTAAAATAAGGTTATTTCATGTATAAAATCAAAGAAAGTAATGCTTCGGCATACTTCTTATTAAGAAGTTCCAGAATGGAAATTCGAACTCTACCCTATCACGGGAGAGCTTGCTTTATGTATACATTTTAGTTATAAGTATTTTGCTTTAAGTTGTAACTTACTGCTAATACCAATGTTTTAAAAGTTATAAATGTGTGTATTTCAAAAGTTGTAAAAAGAGAGTTGTTCTTATAAAAAATTAAATACACATTATGTTTGTTGTGTGTACAGGTGCTGGGCAAGCGAATTGTTGTGGCCAAGTTCCTCGCCGGAGAGCCGGAGGGGGTAGAGTGTGCAGAAGAACGCGAGGCGTACCAGCCCCTGGCAGCGCCCCCCCTGCACGGAGCCCAGCATGGAGCCCAGCACAGCCCAGCACACAGAGGGCCTCCGGGGCTGCTGCTGGCCGTATGCGCACTGTGCGTTGGAGCCCTGCTGCTGCCCAGCGCGCCTCCGCCGCCCCCTGCCCCCAGCCCCCTGCTGGAACTGCTGCCCCCCCGTCTACAGGCCCTAATGCACCTGCCCCCTGCGCTGCAGCTGGTCTGCTCTTTCGTCCTCGGCTTGCTCACCATGGTCTTGCTGAGACCATAATACATAGCCTATTGAATACGCTCTTTGATGATAACATTCTCAAATGGGTATTCAATAGTATTGTTAAACTAGTGGTGGCTGGTTACCTTATTCATTTGTGTTCCATAAAATGTATACATACATATATTGCATGGCCCAAGCTAAAAGTAGAACCTAAATCGCAAATTTTTCAAGAGCAAAACTATGAAGGGTTTTTGGAGACATAAAGCATATCTGTGCTCGAAGCCATCAATGTGACAAGCTTTTTCAATTTTAGTTCTTTTGAGCCAAAGTTACCAGCCTCCATTGAATGCTGCCGTGTATAAAAAGTGTCTATTATTAATTTCTTTGAGTCATTTGAATCTACCACCATTATTATTATAATCTAAAAATCACACAGTGCAATAGCATTCGCGAACACCATTTGGTTTCACAAAATGATATTATGCAATTTATTGTTTAGGACATTATTATCTAACATTGCCTTTTGGCCTGGGTCCGCTCTGATGGCCTCCCAATAATTAAGCCACTTTGTAATTAAATCCCAGTATAATTTAATCCTTTTCCACCGATGGAAACTAAAACTATGAAAATACAATAAATACATGATCAACCAAACATGTGCAAAAATGTATAGTTTATTTCAAATGACCGAAATCCTACAAAATCTTTTAACAATTTTATTTTGTGTCACGTGGAATAATTATATTATGCACTTCAAAATTTCAGAGTAAGCACGATACGCAATAAAAATACCTAAAATATGCATTAAAATAAAAACATGCCAGTTAATTTTTAAAGGTTTGAAATTTACAAAATTATATCAATACAGTGAAACTTGAGAATTTTTCCAAGAGACCGGAAAAAACTTCTTAAGACTGTCATACCAGCAAATCATAATTTCGGTTCCGACTATAGCGCTCACACATCAGCGGTCGTGAGCGGACGTTTTTGGAACTAGATTTCATTCCGCAGCAAGCTTGGTTTCGCGTATCTACTAGGACTATCTCACGCGGAGCTAGGGCTGGCTACAGTATGGGTCAGGTGAAGATGTTGAATTCTCGTTTCCAGAATTTTAATTAGTAGTAGGCAGTTATTTGTAATTTGTACATCGAAGTACATAAACACAAATATATACAAATGAAATGCGTAAACACAGTAGGTATAAAGTAGATGATATAATATAGACATGAATAAAAAATTTGTTATAATTTTTAAATATTTTGTTTTTTAATTGTACTTTAACCAAATTCACCGAGTAATATTCAGTTGGATTGTAAAAAATGTCTCATTTTGAAATATTTATTCGTGTGCACAATGGCATTATTAATAGATTTAAACGGAAAATAATATGAAATATATTGATAATAGACTAATATAATAGTGACTTAGTCATAAGAACAGAAATTATTAACAAAAACACAATTTGAATTACACAATCACAAATTAAAACTGTCATTTTGACGGGAATTTCAAGCGCATGGTGTCTGGCCTCTCTTACGCAGTCCGATAATGACATTTTTTATTAGTAATAGTTCAAAACAGAAATTTTACAGTATTTATTGAATGTGTAACTATTTTTTGATATTTTTTTACAACGTGCTTACACCATATACCTACTATAATTGTTTAATAGGCCAATTGCATCACATTAAAAAAAAAAACCGGTTTATTCAAATATTCTAAGACATTCTGTATTTTTTTTTAATCGTATTTTTGAAACCCTAGGGATTTTTTGAAAATTTCAATCCGAAAAATCAGTACATTTTTTATAAACCGGAAAGACGGGACATAATTTTATGGGTGCGAAAAAATGATAATTACATGGTCGAAAAACATTTTTAAAAAAATAACGTTTTCCACAAGAAAGGGCACAGGAAAATAACGAGGCATACCAAAAATATTACATCTCATAAATATTTTTTTCCTTGATCCATCTTATTGATCATAAATCAATTATAATGTTCAACGTCTATATTACTAAATACAATGTAATATACTTGTACTTGTAAATTATAATAATAATAAGAAAATTATAAAATTGGATTTTATTAAAATCAGCACCACTACCATTAAGCTGGGAACATACTAAGCCCACGCCACGCTACGCGACGCGACGCAACGTTCCTGTCCATGTTCACACTGGCCGACGTATGTACGCGTCACTGTGACCATGTGACAAGGGGTCTCTGGTTGTGCGCAGGCGCGTTTGATTTGACACATTTGACATTTATTTTTTAGGTTATGTTCATGTGATTCTCTTCTCAGCAGATGACAGCTTTGCCATGTCTTGAAAGCTAATTTGAAGATAATTTGCTACGATTATTATAATTAAATCAATATTCTCGTAAAAAGAAAAAAGTGAGAAGTATTTGGGTCCACAAAATTAACAAACAAAGCAAATGTTTGGAGAGTTCCATACTTTAGTAAAGGAACTAGAATCTGATGACGGACGATTCTTCAAGTACTTCCGTATGAGTTAAGTGGTATTTAAAGAGCTTCACAGCATAATTGAATATGACATAAAAAAAGAAAACACGAAAGTCCATTCGGATCAGAGAAAGACCGGCAGTGTGTCTAAGGTTTGATTGTCATGAATTATAGGGGTATTATATTGAAAGTCATGCCATGAATGGCTGAAATTTCCTCCCAAGAATCCCTACAATCCTGTAATTTGATTTTATAAATAACTTCGTGCCGTCTAACAGTTTCAATGAACTGTTCGTCATCCATTTTTGAATAATATCTGTCAAAAAAACAACCACAGATATTGCGAAACATAACGTTAGATGCTTAGATAACACCAGAAAGATGTAAAATCATCTCGTAGTAGGCGTGACCATACCCCCTCCACCTTCCACATGGCCCACGCCGATCTGGCTGCGGCAGATCCGCGTCGCGTGGGGGGCGTCGGTTTGCGTTGCGTGGGGCTAGTGTGATTCTAAAGCACCCGTTTCCATAGAAAATGTATGGATGGTAAGTAGTCCAGATATGGAAATGATGACGTCTAGCCACGTCACGTAGCGTGGCGTGGGCCTAGTATGTTCCCAGCTTGAAGCTGGGAACATACTAGGCCCAGATAAGTACCGGGACTTTGTTGTGGAGACATTCCTTAAAAACTGAAAAAAAGCGTTGTGGCTACGCATGGAGCTTTCCGGGTCCGGTTCGAGTTAAATCGTAATGACAGTTTTTCTCATCCTAAAACCATTCGGAAATGGATCAGTAATGTAAGGTTAACAGGAACTGCAGATTCTAAAATACCAGTTGGGCGACCTAAAAGTGTGCAAACACCTGAAAACATCGCGGTAGTAAGAGCGTCAATTGAAGAGTCTCCAACCCGAGCAGCTCGGAAACATGCTGCTGCACTTGGAATATCGTCCAGAATTATATGGCAAATCTTACACTCAGACCTTCACCTATACCCCTACAAGATGATGCATACACGGGAATTGAGCCCACAAGATTTTGTGAAACGTAGAGATGCTTGCATTGCAATCGTATCTGCTGTATCCCTCGGTGCTGTTTTGTGCACTGTCGACGAAGGATTAACCATTACATTTATTGAGTTTTTCATCTCACTATTGTGAGATGTTGGAGAACGTTAGGCGTCCCAAAATGAAAGAGTATGGCAAGGAACACGACACAGAAGCTTTCTGGTTTCAACAAGATGAAGCCATGGCCCATGCTTTCCATTGTTTAAGCGAAATGTTGCAAAAGCTCTTTCCAGGTCACCTGATCTCTTTGTGGGGGGATATTCCATGGCCCCCTCGCTCTCCCGATTTGACCCCGAGTGACTTTTTTCTGTAAGGATACGTCAAAGCTGAGGTAAACAAACTTCGATCATGGACCAATGAAGCTCTGAACGAGGCGATTGAGGGCGTCATCGCTGGAATTCCGCAAGATATGCTGGGAAGAGTGGCCGAAAACTTCTTTGAAAGGCTCAATATGTGTATTGCTCGCCAAGGCCGCCACGTCAAACGATATCATTTAAAAAATATCATGAAAAAAAAACGGCATTATTTCCCCGACGTAACGGCACCCGCCCCGCTACTCTGCTCGGTCTGGGGAGCCTTCGGTGATTTTTTGAAATCAGTAACTCCTCTCTGCCCCAACCTGTATTATCATTTTTTTTTTTTTTATATTTTTTTTTACAAATTAGAGAGGAGTCAGTAATTTACATTTCGAATAAACGCCGTTAGTAAGCTCGAAAATCATCTGTCAATCTGACCTATGGCAGACGTGTTGGTTATCTAATAAATGGTTCCCGGGGCGGTGGTACCCATACTCGATTCTCGTGTTTGTTATTTTTGTAATACGAAAAATGGATATAAAAAGGGTTTACCCGCCCACCCCCTCTCAACCCCCCCCCCCCCTCATACCCTCCCTCCAATCCCCGCCCAGTTTACCCCCCCCCTCAGCCACCCCCTACACCTCATCCCAACTCTTCTTCAACCTCCCTCCCTTGGGAGCTGTTGGACTCTTGTGCGATATAAACTTAAAAATTATTTACAATAAAAAAAATCCCATCACCATCCCCATCCCCATCCCCAGCCTTGCAACGCATGCCGGGTACCCGCTGTATATTATTTATTTACGGACAAATAGTCCATTAACAATATAACAATAACACGAATAACAAGCGAGCCTGAAGGCCCGACCCGCCTAGCAATTGATCACTGTTCGCATCGATTACCGTTCGCATGTCATTTTTTGTAACCAGCACCACTTTTCGTAACAATCACCACTTTTCGTAACGATTCACCAGTTAACCTCATGTGTCGAGCATGCGTAAAGAAGTTTTAGTTAAAAAAAAAAATGGGGCATTTGGGACTCTTGAGCAGTCGGGGCTCTTGTTTCTTGTATCGTATAATGAGGGACAAAAAAACATTTATTTTTAAATATAAAACTTTTTGCATAAAAATATTCAATGAAAATGAAATTTGGTCAACCCTGTAGATTTTACGAACGTGAAACAAGGAATTCGTATGTATTTACAGTTTCGTTCCCAAAATATTATTTCAAACTGTTGTGATTCAGAGCGACGTGGGCACGTCCTCGTCTGGCCACTTTTCGGGCCGTAATGAACTGTGAAATTTGTGTTACGGCGCTATGATAAAAATCGTGAAATGCGAAGCTGTAAATTAATTAATATTAAATACTTCCTAAAATTATTTTTCGCTCAAACTTATTTATGATTTGTCAATAATGTCTTAGCACAATAAGTATGTAAAAAAATCTGAAAGATATTAGTTTATAAGTTCGCAAATAAATACACAAACTGACTAAGTTTCGTCAAGAAACACATGTACGTATATATTTTTTAATGATTTTATTGAAACTAAAATTAAAATTCTAAAACATGCGTTTGCTAGATAATGGATTGATTTATTTTAATGTATGATTATATTATTTGAAATGGGTGTGGTATAATACAAAATCTTTTTTGAAAATTTAACAAATCTGCCAACGACCTATGGAATAACCTTATTATACTAAAAATTTAAAAAAATTCTCAAAATTTATTACATGCGAATGCTAGATAAAAGAACAATCTTTTGAAATCCATTTATAATTATTTGTGGAAAAGAATCAATACGTCTAAAATCTGATTTGAAAATGACGTATTTCTGGTTTGCTCTGGTAATGCCCTCTTAAGAGGGAAAACCTTATATGTATGTGGGATAAATTGGTCTTCAAGGAACTGAAAAACTTCAAACTTCTTATAGCCCATCCAGACTCACGGCGAGAAGCCCCGAGAACATCCGAGAAGCGAGAATGTGAGGTGTTTCTCGCATTCTCTTTCTCGGGCTCGCCTCTTCTCGGATCGCTGTCGGTAAATTTGGCCGCTTCAAAGGATTTCTCGGGCGAGAAGCGAGAAGGCTACTACATTCACGTTTTGTCTCAGTGTTGTTTAGTGAGCGGTTGAGAGTAGACGTGCGTTATATTTTTGTTTTTGAATCGAAAATTTTGTTTACTTTAAAATGTGGAACAATCAACAAGAGTTGCAATTTATAGAATACTAGCAGACCCGGCCACACATTGCTGTGGCTAACGAAACACAACGCCATTACCCAACCTTTATAAAGTCCACACCATCCGCTTGCCTGCTGCCCGCTGCATGAATTGAATATTTGAATTTCTCGGCTTTTCTCTACTGTAATAAGTATGTATTATACATATAAACCTCCCTCTTGAATCACTCTATCTATTGGTGAAAAACGCATGAAAATCCGTTGCATAGTTTAAAAGATCAATGCGGTCATACATTTTGGCGACTTTGGTAGACTATGTAAATTGTAATGATTTATGTTGTTCATACCTTTCAAAAAAATCCACACCACCCGCTTGCCAGCTGCCCGATGCCCGCTGCCTGAATTGAATATTTGAATTTCTCGGCTTTTCTCTACTATAATGAGCATGTATTATACATATAAACCTTCCTCTTGAATCACTCTATCTATTGGTGAATCCCGCATGAAAATCCGTTGCGTAGTTTAAAAGATCTATGCGCACATACATTTTGAGCGATTTCATTTTATAATGTAATGATGATGATGATTTTCAATCTGAACCGGTGTTATGGGATGCAAAACATGGGAATTATAAAGACAAAAGTTTGAACCACGATGCGTGGAACAGACTTAATGGAGATGCAAGTACCTGAACTCAAAAAGAAAAATATTCCCTTTTTGCTAGTTACCGGAATTATTTTTAGTTACAACGTTCACAAAATTATAATATGCCATGGTGCACAGAGCCAAACCTGCTGCATTTTGAATATCGTCTGTAATGTCGTCCATACCGGATGGGAAACAGATCACGAGTGAGAAAAATGAGTGTGTGGATAAGTGCTTGTTCTCGCCGTGAGTCTGGAATCAGCTTTAAGAGGGCTTCACTGTATAAGTTTTAACTTCAACACAAGGGAAGTAGTATATTAAGCACCTGTGTAGCCATTCATGCAAATCAACTATGCTTTTGTTAAGTGTGTCAGATTAGTAGTGAAGGTAAAGTTGGTATTAATGTATTAAACGTCATTACCTTTCAATGTATAGGCACGCTGTAGAAATCTCAAAGTGGCAAGCAAAAGGAATGTCAATTGTAGTGTTTTCGGTTTAAGAGTTTTAGTGCTAACCTGCCACACATCATAAGGTTGTGCGCTACATCTAAGTAAATTGCATGAAAAAGTGCCAAAATGCCCTCGTGTGTAATGTGAAAATGTTTTATAACATTTCATTTGTAAGTACATCAAAATTTATTATTGATTATTATAAATAATACAATTGTTTCCCGCCTGAAGATTTTATGCGTCATTCAGAAAATGCAAGGCCGACTAGGAACAGTCAAATTATGAAGTCTAGATAAGGTACTTCAAAAATTTCAAGTAATGAATATAGAATAATATGATTGAAATAAAACAATAACTTCGTAACCATGATTTATTTATTTAATTTTTTTAATACCGACCGGTTTCGCTTAACACAAGCATCTTCAGGGTATAATATTAAACTGATTGATCAGTCGATTAAACTGATTCTGTCAGTTAAACTGATTATCTGATCGATAAAACAGAAATTAAACTGACCGATCGATCGAAAATACGATCGATCGATAAAAATAAAAGAGGAATTTTTTTTTTGTCAGGACCTATGTCATCTTTGGGGATATTGTGTGGAGGGTCTTTGTATGTAAAGGTAGAAGAGGAAGCTCTGTGAAGGAAAAAGGTTTGAGGGGTGGTCAATCTGGAGGTCAATGTGTCCAAAAGTTACAAACATATGAATCCATCCCTCTGCCAAAACGCCGCTTGTTCCTCTTATCTCATTCATACACACATATTCTTTAGATGTATATCTTTGTTATACATGAACAACTTTTAAATTAAGAATTTACTGAAAACAAAAGAGCTTTGTTCCTTGTCACATTTTCTTTTAATTTTGTGAACCAATAACAAATCCAGATGTATTGTAACGTCATTGGTATTTATTTTATTTTTTATTTATCTATATAAAGTATGTTTACATTAGGTTTTTCGATGCCTGTCTCACTAGGATATACCCGTGTCGAGACAGGCATGCGTATTAATACCGAGCTTGTAGTTTAACACTTTGTGACAGAATTGCTTCTGTTCTGTTTGATAGAGTGTTCTCTAGTGACTGGAAATCTAAATATGCAGTGTTTCTTAAGCGAAAGTTGCATCTTTGTAAGAGTAATCTCAACACGCGTTTCATTAATTACAAATAATAGATAATACAAGACAAAACACACACCAATTAACTATAATTTATTTACAGTTACTTAAGAAGTTTTGTTTTTTCGGCGCCTTGGAGTTTGAATGGCTCAATTTATCCCAAATATAAGGTTTTCCTGTTGAATAAATTTTTTTTGGTCCCTTAAGCCTCGATGACACACGGCGAGTTACAAGCTACTATCTACTAAGTTTTAAAAGCGGGTAAATCGGCGAGTGAGATTGTCATGATGACACACAAAACTGTCCACTCGCTCAAAAGCGTAGGAAACTGAGGTCACTTTTAGCGCCAGAAATCAGCTGTTTATCGGAAGCCGTGTTGGAAACATAAATAAACCAATCACGAGCAAGCGTGTAGGTGAGTAAAGTTGACGACCTTTCAACTTTTTTTCGTAGATTGTCAACAATCTGCTAGTTAGCAAGTGACACTGGCGAGTTTACTAACAAATAGTGAATTTCCCAGATAGTAGCTTGTAAACTAGCCCTGTGTCATCGACGCTTTAGAAAACTTTTTAAGAGAATTTCACATTTTCATTGTATCTTACTTTTTTATTGCAAAATTATGATTTTGTAAATTGTATGATCTTACTAGATAACGTGTTTGTATATTTATAATAATAGTATAATATTATGTAGTTTCTCCAGAATAGTTAGTTATATTTAGAGAAATGATTTTTTAAACATATCCTTAAGGATACGCTGGCATTCAAAAGGTTAAAGGACTAAAATTGCTAAAATTCGCAACAATTATTAAAAGGGGCCCAAATTTACATATGTAGTAGTTAGTCCCATGTTTGAATATAATATAGTGATATGTACATATTGCATTATGTAATAATATTTTCAGTGTATTTAAATATTTTTATAACTAGCCTTTGCTTGAAATGTAATAAGATTTTGGTTGATAATTGTATATTATATATATTGTAAAAAATACTCATTTGTATACCTCGCCCTAGTTATAAGTTATGTTTTGAGTTATTCCCACCTTATGCATCACCTAATATTTAAACAGCTTTTATAAGTGAGGTTTTTAACGTCAATTTAATTTTTTTATTGAAATTGTGGAACCAATTGACTAGGATGACATCTTGTCTTGTTTTTCGGCAGTTAAATGGACTTGCGACTTGTATTACATTTGAGATATAAAATTGGCGGAAATTCCGTGATGCCAATTTGAGTGTTTTTGTTGTTTCGACAAACAGTTCTGCTTTTTTAAAGAAGTTTTTCTATCAATTTTTTCTTCTTCAAAAAACGAGTAGTTATTATTAATATAGTCACATTGGAAATATGCAAGCCCACAATCCATTCACAGGCTTATCGAAATTTTATTCCATTGAAGTAATATTCAAATAAAACATTTTGATGAACACACTTTTTTTAATTTTATTTTTATAAATGGACGTAATTTGATACACTTTTTTTGTTTGTAAGAAATTATAATATATCTTTGCAACTCCGACTGACAGACAAGTATCATATCTACGTCTGTTTGAAAGCAATATAGCCTGTGAAATGTGCATGGCATATAAACAAGCAGATATTTGTTGTAAAACGAAAATTACAAAATAAATTTGATAATCGTATATCAGAAAAAATTATCCGGGAAATTAAGGAAAATTGCAAATCCAAAGCACAAACATCTGTCTGCTGTTTTTGACCTTTAGCAAGTGTGTATTAGGCAATTTCTAAAGAGGGGGCAATGTTTTAAGAGGACATTATCTTTCTGCTGTTTTTGACCTTTAGCAAGTGTGTATTTGGCAATTTCTAAAGAGGGGGCAATGTTTTAAGAGGACATTAAGTAATTAGACAGCCTCTGTGGTCGAAGGGCAAGGCGCTTGACTAGCGATCTGATGACAAAATATTTTCATTTTGGTAAATTTAAGCAAGTAAATATTATTTGATTGATTTGTATTTTCAAAATTTAATCATATAAAATATTATAAGGTGTATTTGCGGCACTTTCCAGAGTGGAAGATACTCTCAGTATCGCTCTGGTGTAAGACCACCATTCAGAATTAAAACATTACTTGAAATGGCTTTAGCCGTGTTTGGTGACTGGATCTGAATAGCCAGGTGTTTCCCCACCTTCCTCTTTCTCATCTCCTTCCCCTACCTTCAGCCTAACAACATATCCCAAATGGGAATGCCATAGTCTCACTGCCTCCAGAAGGGAGAAGTTGGGACTCTTGTGAGGTATTCAGATTTTAAATAAAGTTTTGTAAAAAAAAATTACAAAACAAATTTGATAATCCCAAAGATATTCAAATACAGAAGAGATATGCTATGGTGTCCGCGCAACTGTCGCCGGACTACGCGCTAATTAGCGTAGTTTTCATACAAAAAGAATTTGTTCATTTCGTTGATTTTTTGAAAATGTGCATTAATACTGGTTAACAATATATTTTGAATAAGGAAAGAATTCGTTCATTTAGTTTAACGTTCGTTTGGTTTATTCGTTAATTATTTGTTCTTTTAGTTTCTTTGTTAATTGGTAAACAATATCGGCGACACCCGGAAGCGCAGACCCACATAGTAAAAACAGCAGATAGCACATCTACCTTATATTTCAATATCTTTGGATAATCCCATCTCAGAAAAAATTTTAATCAGAGAAATTAAGGAAAATTGCAAAACCGAAACACAAACATCTTTCTGCTGTTTTTGACCTTTAGCAGGTGAGGAATTTGGCAATTTGTAAAGAGGGGGCAATGTTGAAGACATTAAGTAATTATAACTACACAGTGATTGCGTCAAAGTATTATGAATGTTTCGCATGGCATGAACGTACGCAAAGTTCATGTAAAATATCACAGCACTATTCAATTATAAAAGAAGAAGACAATAATAGCATCGAAAACATAATGTCTCTTTTCAACATGTAACATGTAGCTCATCTGCCTTCTAAGAGTAACAGCATCTGAATTACTTATTGTCGAGCTTGTTTTTTAATTAATTTTATTTGATAATGCCTTGTATTATTTATGTCGGGAAGTCAATGACATACCTTACTTTTTTTCCCAATGGTTCTTTTGTTCTTGAATAGAACAATTTTATTACATTATTAAAAAACTATTTATCTTTGGTTTTTATCAAAATTAAATAATATTTATAAAGTAAGTTTACATCATTCTGTCTTTAAGCCAAAAATATTTGTAAAAAATCATAGAAACTTTTTTTTAACAATTTTTAAGACGAAATTTTCATAATATAATAAAACAAATACAAAACTTATTTGCACTTAATTTATTTGTGACCGTAACCGGTTTCAGCCTGTTAAGACTATCTTCAGACTGGGAAATTCACAAGCAAATTCATAAAAAACTGTCTGCTGCAAAATCTATAAATTAGAGATACTGCAAAATCTATGAATTTCCACTTAATTAACCCTTTGTAGACAAGCGTCATGTATACATGCCAACCGATCGCATGCCTAAAAGACGAGCGTCGTCTATACATGACGCATATGTATGAAAATTTGAAATACCAGTCCACGGGTATCGCAAATTCTTTAACGACAGTTCTTTTCTACAGTCTTTAAAAGGTTAAAAAATAGGTGACGAATAATTATCCTCCACACTTGCTATGTGGTGTGTGTGTGTACCCCACTTTGTTTGAATTTTTTATTATTTAATGACTTTTCTGTAATTTTTTATTTTAGTTTTATATTAATGTATTAGTATTGACTGAAAACATGACTCTCTACCTTGTGTTTGACAAGTGCTGATTTCAGTAAAAAATATTGTATAAATATTTACTTATGTTTAAGTACCATAATTAACCTTGTTTTCTTTAACCCTTCCTTGCCGTTTCTATCAATTGATTTGACATGACTACATATAATTATTTCAATATCTCGTTAAATATACCAAACACAGAATTCATGTATTAGGTCAGTGGTCCCCAACCCCCGGTCCGTGGACCAAATGGTACTGGGCCGCGCAAGGGCCTGCTTAAAAATCAAAATCACATTAAAAAAAATCGAACATACACATTAAAAAGTTATCCACAAATAAATACAGTGGAACCTCTCATGAGGAGCACCTCCCATAACGAGTAATACACATAACGAGCAAATAGATTTTGAAAAAAAAAACGCTCCCTTAACGAGCGACATTTTGCATAACGCAAGGAGAAGTCTCATCTTCACGTCACTCACTTGTGAGCCGGGACTTCCGCGCCAGTTCTTTAGTCTGGTTAGCACTCAATCCGCTACCGCTAGCACATTAGTATTGCATGTGCTAATACATTTTTCCAAATTTTTTGTTTTTTTAAATTTGTAATTTTTTTTCATTTTTTGTAAAATTTCAGAATATGAAAAAGGTTTATCTCCACAGTGAGTCAGCTTGTTGATTTTAAATTGTCACTTTCGAGAACACGAATAGTCGCAGCCGAAACATGATCAAGTTTTTTCTCCACTGTAAGACGGCTTGTGAACTTTTAAATGTTGCTTTTGAGAACATGAATAGTTGCAGCCGGAACATGAAAATGGTTTTTCTCCACTTGAGTGAACTTGTGGGTTTTCAAAGCCTCCTTTCTAGCACATAAATAATTGTAATCGGAACATACAAAAGGTTTTTCTCAACTGTGAGATGGCTTGTGGACTTTAAATGTTCCTTCCGAGAACATGAATAGTTGCACAGGGTGGCCACAGACCTGGAAAACCTGGAATTATCAGGGAATTTTTAAATCCGTTTTTTGTGGCCACCCTGGTTGCAGTTTTTTTTATATTCTGGTTGTAGATTAAAACGACTTCCTGCATACAGATTCACTTTTAAAATTAAAACCAGTTTCGAGAAAATATTTAAATTCGAGGTGAAAAAATCATCTGCTTTATCTGTGTGCAACTATTCTTTAAACTTGTGAAATCTTGATGAGTGAAACCCCACCACCTCCCCCCAGGCCGCGGACAAATTATCAAACGTTGACCGGTCCGCGATGATAAAAAGGATGGGGACCACTGTATTAGGTGTTCCTTTGCAACACATTTATGTGTAAATAAAATAATTGAAATATGAAGTTTTTATCACACAGTGGAAAAAAAATGTTTTGTCAAAAAATTAGTTAACATATTATGTCAATCATGTGCGCGCTCACTATGCCACAATAAGGAGCGACATACCTAGAACAAACTTTAATTTGTAGATAAAATCCATTCGCCGCTCTTTCATTTGGGAAAATACTTCAATGACACGATTATTAAAGTCTGGTAAAGAAGAGATCAAACTTTTTCGATGCTCATCATAGTCAAAGCATTAAACCAATCTTGGGACATAGTGTTCCTCAGAAATGTTTTTACACGTTTCAGCGTAGAAAAACCCGTTCGCACTCTACAGTTGTCATTGGAATTTTACAAATTGTTTTTAAAAGTTTAACTGTTTCACTAGACACTCCACTAAGTTACATTTGTAAAATAATTGTAAAACTGATATTGCTCCATCAGCATTAATCGCAATGTCTTCAGTAGCACTCATTTTTAAATAAGTTTTTTAGAGAGAAAACTTGCGAAAATCATTAAAAATGCTGTCAATACTGATTGATCTGCCAATTAATAGCTTGATCCGCTACGCTGCGCCGGCGAGCAGATAGCGCTAAGACAACATTGTTAATTAGTTCTAAAATCGTTAATCATAACTAATTCATTCCAAACGTTCGGTACGACATCACGCGTGTTTAAGGAAAGGCTTTTTATGCCATGTGAAAAATACCTCATCATTTACTTCAGGGGTGGAAAGCCACATAACTGTCTTGACACACTCCTTGCTTCATTTATATTCATACGTTGTCTCACACATGTTGTTCCGACATTATTACACATAAGTAGAGGCGGTTTGTTACCCCCGGAAAGATCTAGGAGGTTTTGGTTTAACCCCTTCAGCAATCATTAAAAAATAAAACACAATTTTACTACATTAGTACTAACATCGCGTGATGTCAATTGATTTGCAGAGATTGAGAGATAGGGGGGAGTGGTACCTCGTTCGAATCATCGCAACTGTCTTTTGTCTCGCTTCCACAACCACAAATTGTATTTATTTTCACCCAAGTATATTCGGGAGTGGTCTTTTCTGTAGGTAAAGTTTGCCCGAGTTATCTCGGGTGTAGGAATTTTCGCACATAATAGCCCGAGTATACCCGGGCATAGTCCTTAAGCTGTTAAAGGTGGGTTTTGGTGGTGCAGTCAGTCCTGGATTTGTCAATAGGCCTTATAGGCCACGGCCTAGGGGCGGCAGAGTTCAGGGGGCGGCGCTCGATCGCTTTGGTAAGCCGTTAATTTTGTGTACGATTATAAACAACATAAAAGTCACTATGGATAAATAGAGTTTTTCTATCTATTAACCTTTAGAAGCCCAGTGGTCCCGTATGGGACTGCAGATTTGTGTCGTTCAATGCCCAACGGTCCAATACTGGACCGGCGATTGTGGTGCGAATATTTCACAAAAAAGGCTTTGGCAGTGGGCTACCTTTATTGCACAAGCGTTTAAGGGGAGAAATAGGTGTAGGATCTCGCATTTTTAGTGATTTTCATGATTTTTTTAAATACATAAGGAATATACATATATTTTATATATATATTCAAGAGTATATTCTAAAATTTTCCAATTTTTTCCTCAAAAAATAACGCAGATATCAACTGCCGCGCATTGTAAGTCGCCATCATACAATTTGTGTAACTCCTGGAGGTCACAATTTTCATCCAAAATCAATTTTTAAAAAAAAAAGAGTTTTTTATATTATTATTTTTTAATTTTTATAAACTAACGTTTAGACAAGATTTTTATGCATAGCACAAAGGGTAACAATTATTACAATTGTCCCGTTGGCGGCAAGTATCTTTTCTCGGAAGATTTTTCAATGTAAATGAGTGTTTCAGGCTGACAATTATTGCTTGTAATAATTGTTTAGTTTTTTATATGTTTTTCTTCTATTTGAACTAGTCCTGGGTCGGTCGTGAATGACCCGCTCATTGAAACCCGCTCACGGACCACCAAAGAGCGAGCGGGTCATTTTTTCGTCAGCACCCGGGTCTCGCGACCCACTTCTCGCAACTGCTCTACTACTGCAACCTGGTATTCGGGTGCGGATGTGGCGGGGCGAGCGACGATAGATAGATGTATTAGAGAGCGAGCGGGTTGTAAACATCGGGTTTCGCCACCCGCCCTCTCGACTCAGGTAGTAGAAAGTAGCTGGGTGAAGCGTAAGTGCGAACTGCAACACATTCGGTTAACACACATGTGCGTGACGTTAATAAATAACAATGCATAATATACATATTAAAACAGTTTGAAAATTTTCTCCACAATATATTTTTAGCCGTTACCGGTCTATGCTCAGCCTATTATGGTCATCTTTAGACAATTATTCAATATTCATTAGGTTTAATAATATAAAATTAAATAAAAATCTATGTACATACATGGATAATAATTTTTATATTATTATTAAAATTCTAATAAAAATCGTGCAAACATTGCAAATATTATTTATTTTATACACCCTCTCTCTCCTCTTGTAACTTATACTCCTAACCTAACTATCCCACTATCAAAAAGTATCATAGCAATCACAATAATTCATGAGCACGTTTATTTTATTTTTTGTCTTATTACACAAAGAAAAAATATAAAATAATAGTTTATAATAAAGCATTACAGCTTACAGCTAATTTACTTATTTAAATTCTCAATAAAAGCTTCATGGTTTTTTACATGGTTTTTTATATCCTTCAAGTCTTTTTTTATTTATTTCTGGGACATGACATTACTAGTTACAGGTGTGAGCTGTGAGCGAACGTTCACAAAATTATAACCTGGGTTTCGTGTCGCATATGACTTGACTGATCTGGGTGGCGACCGGCGTGAGAAATTCGTTTACCGAGTTTCGTATTTTGTGTCCCGAAAAGAGCGGGTCTTCGCGACCCGCTCGTGACGCCAGTGGGTCGTGAGCGACCCGGGTCGTGTAAAACGATCGATCGACCCAGGACTAATTTGAACCTCACTTTTTACAAAAAACTCGAAAATTAATATTTTTTGAGAGATGTGAAAATTTATTATTCATGATTTTTAACATTCTTTTGAACGTTTTTTTGCCATAAAAATAGTTAAAATAAAGATATTGTTTAGGATTGGGGTTCAAATAGAGCACATTTATATAAAGAAACTATGTGCTGAGTTTGATAAAGATTGATAAAAAAAACTGTAGGAGCTAGAGATTACACAAATTCTAAAAAAGTAGTTTCCAGAAAAATGCGTTTGAAAATAAGAGTGGCAGTAAAATAGTGGTAGTTCGACGAAGGACACTCACTCAAACGCATATAACTTTTAAACGGCGTGGAATTTTGGTTTGAAATTTTCAGAAAATATTTTTGAGTAGCTCTACGAATTTTTTGAAGCCTCTACGCCTATCTCCCCCTTAAAGGAACCCTTAGACGCCCACTGATCCCGTACTGCACCGCGGATTGCGTCATGCGATTATGGTGCGAATATTTCACAAAAAATGCTTGGGCAGTGGGCAGTGGGCAACCTTTATTTGGTTACTAATCGTATTTTGGAAAGACTAAATAAAGTGAGTGCTCAGATTCACAGCTCATATGTTGATGTACTGACGGTATCTGATTTTTATGGATCTCTTCTAGAGTTTATTATACCAGAGCAAGAAAACTATGATTATTTAGAAGAAAGTGCAATTGAAATGAGCGCACTTTAGCAATATCAGGGCGACATTCATAGTAAGATGACTTTATAGACGAAACATAAAATGAGGGTATTGAAACAACTTCTTGACTGAGATCTGAATTAGAGAGAAGGCATAATACTACCAAGAATTTTTTTTTTTTTTTAAATGGGTGAACCTTCAACACGAAGAGTCTCAGTAAAAGCTCAATGATTTAGAAGAGCTTTTAGTTCAGGAATGGGTACACTTTCAAGGTCACCTTTTCTCTAATAAGACGGCAGATAAAACTGAATCTACATCATTACTGAATCTTTCTAAGGAAAGTTTTTGAGAAAACCATCTCTGTGCAACGTTTACCCAAACTTGGATATAGCTCTCCGCACCGCACTTTTTTTTTGTTTAAAGCATGTGAAGAAATACCAAAGGACTTCATTATTGCAAGAAAAACTTTACTCTTCGGATCTTCTATGCATAGAAGCAACCATGAAGCTATTATAAATGATTTTGTCAAATAAAAAATCCCGTAAAAATTGTAATTCTTGCTTCATGTTACACTTTTATTTTATGAATAATTCATTCTATATTTCATTTTTAAATACCTACTTAACGTAAATTTGAATATTTATTTTTAAAATTGGGCGTCACCTAATAAAGCCTGATCATGGTAAGTGGCAACTTCTAAGAAGGAGGAAGGGGCGGCGCAAATGAAGTGGCCTATACTGATGAAAAGTGTAAATACGGCCCTGGGTGCAGTTATGGGATGATGTAAATGCAGGCCTTATTGAAGGGGATTAAATCAATAACGAGTCGGAAAAAGAGTCTGATATCGTGCAACTGACATCAAGTTGTGAATCAGAGAACCAGAGTCTTGTTCACCGAGTTTCTCCAACTGCGTGGCAGTGGCGGTATCCGTCTTGTTTTATATATATTTATAATAAAACAGTTTTCTCAGTCGTATGTATTTATTCAGCTGAAATAAAATAAAAAGCACAAATACATTGATATGTATCTTCTATACACAGAATACGGAGGAAGAGAATGGGGTACGGGAAGAACAAAAACTACACTACTTATACATAAATAAATGTATATATCTGTCACAAAACTCAAATGCGTAAACTAATGAACCACTATAACTTTGTACACATATTACTTTATTAATACGAGTCTTCCACCGGTGTCAAGTGGTATCATTGCCTTCATCACGGGCGTAGCCAGGGGGGGGGGGGGGGGTTGGGGGTTCAAACCCCCCCCCCGAAAAGTTACGATATCAACATCAATAATATTAAAATAAGGAGAGTTAAGATAATGTTATTTTTAACACTGACATCTCAAAATGATATTACGTATCTAAAAAGATAAATGGGGACCTATGAAAGAAAAAAAAAAAATTACTTGCAAGTTCTGTTTTTTCGGTGATTGCGGTTGATTTTTATTTTGCAAAGTGATTTTTATTTGGAATTCCGTTTCTAATCAGTGGTAAGTGTATACATACTTTGAAATTATTATTTCACTTAGCAAAAAGTGTTTAATACACATATTGGTGTTACAGTCAGGTGAATACGTACTTGCATAAATGTGATTATTTAAATAATTTGAGTGCCTAAAATGTTATAACATGTGCAACTAACGTTTATTATGTATTTTGTTTTGAAAAGTTTTATTTTATTTATACATTTATACTTTAATTTTATTAAAAAAAAAGAAAAAAAAAGGAAAAAAATCAAGTAACTAATTTACATAGAAAATAAAAGTTTTCAACACAAATTGTTATAGTTAATGCCCCCCCCTGATACGCGTTTTGATTTGCCAATGTGAATGTGGTGGAATATAAAGGTTATTGCATGCACTTTCAGTAGTTTTATTTTCTTGAACCCCCCCCGAAACTAAAACCTGGCTACGCCCGTGGCCTTCATCTATTACAACGGCAAGTTGTGCTAAAACCGGTTGGCGTGTTCTTTTGAATAAAATGATGTACACAAAGAAACAGTGTTTCATTTAATAATGTTCCATCACAGAGTTACAAATATCAATTACAGATTATTTTTTGTAAGTAAGACCTCCCATCAACACCTTATATAAATGCCTGGACACTGGCAGTGGTAGCAGGGCCTCTAGTGGCACTAGAAAAGCATGCAAAAAATTACGTGAAGCTCTCCTTATTTTGCTGTACTGCATTTCGTCTGTACAAAGTAAAAACACTAAATTTGTTAATTGAGAAGCACTATCTAAAATAACGTCTGTAGTTTGTGGCCATTCATCAATATAATATATTTAACTTAATAAAGAGTAGGCTCTGTAGAAGCTCAGCTCCAGCAGATTGCGTTAAATTGTGTATACAATATAAATAATCATAATTTAAATAAAATATTCATCCGTGATTTGCAAAAAAGTCAATAGATGTCGCACAATAAAATAAAAATTGATATACAGATGTCCCAAAAGAAAGTTGATATTTAGTGGATCGATTTAAAAAAAAAAGTAAGGGTTCTATCGAAAAAATGTTTATTAAATACTAAAATACACAATTTGGGAATTTATTTCTGAAAAATAATATCGTCCAAATGTATACCCTCACGTTCGCAGTATTCATTTAATCGAAGAGTAAAATTTCTTATGACGGTTCGCCAGGTAGGCTTCGTGATGGCTGCCATTACGCGACGGATATTTTCTTTTAATTGCATCAGGGAAGTCGGATTTTTGGCGTACACTTTAAATTTGAGATAACCCCACAGGAAAAAGTCCATACGGGTTAGGTCAGGACCACGAGGAGGCCAATTTATGTCACCTCTGCTGGAGATCAATTTGCCACAGAAAATTTCGCAAACTCATGGCAGAGACATATTGGACATATGTAATGTTGCTCCGTCTTGCTGGAACCATGTTCTTTGGTTATAGCCAGTAAGTTTGTAGGGGTGCAGCATTAGGTCTTTGTGCAAAATGCTGTGTAACGATGATCTATGCACATTTAAAGCACTTGCGCGCTTCCGAATCGAAAAGTTTGAGTCGTCACGAAAAGACTGATAAACACTCTCTACGTTTTCTACCGTTCTCGATGACCTTGTCGCCCGGATTTTGGTTTTGCCAGCGTTGTACCGATCTCTTCAAACTTTTTGACCCATTTTCGAATGAGAGGAATGTTTGGCGCATCATTGAATTGATGAAAACCTCAAATATTGCAGAATCTTCTACGCGCTACAGTCGCCGAATCACCAATTTTGTAAAACTCACGCAAGCACAACGCGCGGTCGCTCCCGAGAAATGCTTCATAGCGACTAAATTCCCAAGAGCCAGACTACTGATTGACATACCCCCCGTTCCCCTCCGGAAAAGTTGCGTTCACACAGAAAGCAAAACAAATATCAACTTTCTTTTGGGACATCCTGTATTTATCCAAGACACTATCTAGGTAGTATTTAGTTCGGGAAGAATCTTGCAATCGTACATAAAGATACGACAATAAAAATATGCATTAATAAAATGAAGATTATGTTGATAGTTCTTAGTCGAAGTAAGACATAATTAAATACGACCGAAGAGGATAGGATCGAATTAGCTCAATCGTTAGAGCAGAGCCCCGGCAAGGCTAAGGTCTTGGGTTCAATTCCTGGATGCGACCGAAACTTTTTCAGCTTTTCTGTTTCAAATTTTTGTTTGAGATTCGCTAATATTGTCTTCATTGATTAAATACTTAAAATCAACAATAAAAATTCATAAAAAAAACATTGATTCTAAAAATTACTTTTTCAGACATTTTAATAAAAATAAAGTATAAAAATTAATACGGATATTTCAATATAAAGAATAGTTGATAAAAACTTAATTTTAATAAATGAGTATCAAAATTAAACCAGTTTATAGAAAACATTGTGAATTGTTGCCTGTACATTCGAGTATTTTCAAAGTCCTTCACTATTTGTAAAGGATAAACAAACAATAAATTGAAAAATGAAAATCAACATCACAACATTCCTTTTTACTACTTACGTACATTTTATTTTTAAATGACTAGATATTGAGATTCCTAAAATGAGACAGAATAATAAAATTTAAAATGAGTTAATAAAACCAGCCTTATAAATTTACTATGTATTAAATTACGGTGCAATCTTTCATTCATTGCCTTGCCACTTAAAACAGACAACATAATAAAATATACTGATGAAAATAATAAACATGTTTTGTATATGTTACATTCAATTATCATTATGGTTAATTTTTAACCACTTATTTGCTATAAGGTACTACACAAACCGATCGCTTTATTAGGAACGCATTCGTATTATTTTATATAACATAATATTGTATATTTGCTTTACTTTTAATTCTCTTATATTTTATTTTGTAAAGGGCACTTGTGTCTATGCTACATGCTTTAAATCTTATTCTAGCATTATAATACGTAATATCAATATTTGAAATTAAGTTTGTACTGGTAGACCAGGTCAGGGGTTCCCAAATTTGGTAATTGAACCACCCACTTTCGAGAACCAACTATCAATTAGTCTTTGCAACTAGCTCAAATGATCTATGATACAGATTGGGAACCTCTGTACTATCTAGTTCATATCTGGGGTTTAATGCTAGAAGTGCCAATGTCAGTTTTTGGTAATTTGATTTAGATGCCAGAAATTGTTAGGGGAACCAATGTTAGGTGCTCTCATGCGATGAAATTGTTAGGGGAACCAATGTTAGGTGCTCTCGTGCGATGAAATTGTCGCATATCTGATGTAGAAGTCAACATATTAATTCAGCATTTTTTATATAAGAAATTGATAAAAAAAAACATCATTCCTGAGCGATTCAGAAATTAGACATTCTAGTATTAGGCCCCAGATATATTGTATTTTGCAAATAGCTCTACAATAATAACAATAATTCCCATAAACCCTAGGCGTTTTGAGGTCTCCATCATTTGTAGCACATGCAAATATTATTAATTAATGCGGCTGTGAAATGCATGAAAAGCCTGCAGAAGTATCGGAAGTAAAGCTAACCTCGTTAGATCAAAATTTTTACTAAACTTACTCTCCAAGCAGACTGTCTTAACTCCTTACTTACACAACCCAATGCCGTTAAAAAGTTAAGTTAATTGCGCATCACCGATGTACAGGTTGCCTCAGTCAACTTATGAAACAACAATAGAAGAAGTTGGAGAAGCCAGCCGGACTTGTGGAAGGAATAAGGAAATGTTCCTTTCAGAGCTGCACCACAACGTGCGTGAACAGCGGGTGAAGTTTGGTAGACTTCTCGATGAAGGTTAGAGAGTTCAAGCCGTCAATGGCATAGCGCAAGGAGGCCTGCGCTAGGAGAGCCTTCCTCTCAGGGCTGGGCAGCTGGTTCTGGTGCCGCATCATGGAGTACACGCTGACCTGGGGCTCCAGGCGAACGGGGGTCAGGCTGATCTCGCGCAGCCGCTGGTAGAGGTCGTCGTCTTCTCCGCCCCAGCCGAAGTAGCGATTGCTCATGCCGTTGGCCGCCACAAACTGCTCCGATAAGAGGGACACGGCACCGCCAAACAATTCCTTGTACGGCAAGTTGAACCTGCAAGCAACAGACACAGCGCTCTCAGCTGGCTACGAGTAACAACAAGGGAGCTAAATGAAATGTGCATTATTGTTATTATTACATACCTGTGCTTATCGATACTGGCAGACATGTGGCGTGGAGACTTGGTGCAGGCATACAGGTTCTTCAGCTTGAGGGGCAGAAGGTCCACGTCATGCAGTACGAGGCACGGGAAGCCGTGTTGAATGGCGATCACGGAGCCGATGTTGAGGAGCTTGGCCCGGTTGAAAGGCTTCCCATCGTCTTGCTCCACTATGTAAATACGGTAGTGTATATTCTGCTTTCCAAGGAACATGTGAATATACGTGAGGAAATCTTTCAGCTGCTTGTCTCGATCGCGGTAAGGCACAATAATGGCGGTACTGAACGAAGGTTTACAATTCGGCGGAACAAATTCTCCGCCGATTTTCAAGTTAGTCGTATCTAATACGGCTTCACCCAATGAAGCTATATCGATGCCGGAGTCATCGTTTAAAATCGCGGTGTAGTCGCACGCAACTCCATTGCGGATAGTCAGGTTTTTCGATATTTCCTTTGCAAAATCTTGCCAAACATTTTCTTGTTTTATATATTCGTAGTGGGAGGCGAATCTTCTGAAATTGAATGATAATACCGCTAAAAGTAAAAAAAAAGAATAAATTAAATATTTTGAGATTTTCACGTACACGAACATAATATTATATGGCAGTGATTATTATTTAGATCACCGCCGCACGCTCGCGAACTGTCATTTCTGACATTCAGTTCATAGAAAAAGCAAAGCGATTAAGCAATAGACTAATTAAAAAAACATGATACAATAGGCCACTTGCATTACATTTTTAAATTTTTTTTTCCGGTTTAGGCAAATATTCTAACACATTCTGTATTTTTTTCTTTTTTTTTATTCCTATTTTTGAAACCGTGGCGATTTTTTGAAAATTTCAATCGGAAAAATCAGACCATTTTTTATAAACCGGAAAGATGGGACATAATTTTATAGGTGCGAAAAAACGATAATTACATAGCCGAAAATCATTTAAAAAAAAGAACGTTTTCCACACGGATAACACAGGAGAATAACGAGGCGTGCCAAAAATATTAAATCTCATAAATATTTTTTTCCTTGATCCATCTTATTGATCATAAATCATTATAATGTTTAACGTCTATATTACTAAATCAAATGTAATATACTTGTACTTGTAAATTATAATAATAATAAGAATATTATAAAATTTGATTTTGTTAAAATCAGCACCATAACCATTATACCTCTAAAATACTTACCGACTTCTAAAATGTACGGGGTTCTCTTCAGAACATCTGTCAAAAACTCAAACCAAATGATAAGTTCGCAGAAAACAAACAATAAATCTAGTGAACGAATTCAAAAATTCACCTGAAATCAAAGTGATGCCATATAAAAAAAAAAAAAATCAGTGCGGAATTTTACAAATTTAATAGGAACATTTTCGGAGACGGGACATTTTCATGTAGTGACGTCACGAGCCCAAATAATGGATTTATTTATTTAAAAATAAAAAAAACTATACATTTCTGAAAAAAATTTCTAACATTTTCGCAATCTTAATAAAAAGATCTATCCACACGATTTTTTCCAAGTCGTTATGAATTCAATGCAAGTGGCCTATTGCAAATGATAACTGATAGTCGTTTTCTATGGTTAGCACGTTAAACTTTGGTTTATTTATGGTCAAACTGCTCAACAAATAACAAAATCTCAAACGTCAAAAACATAACATAACCCTACCGACAAGTGGTGATTTACTCTTATAAATTAAGTTTTAACTGTAGCAAAATGTCCTTAATTGAAAAACTTGATTTTGGCGACGTCGCTTCCGATATCGAATTCACTGGCAAAGCGGTAGAGTTAAATAATGCGATACTAAATATACAAAAACACGTTCGGTTAATGGAAGAAAACAAAACAAAAGTTGAGGATATGAGTATAGAAGACCGAATAAATTACAAATTGTTCTCCGTGTACGCCATCAACTCTCTGTGTTGGATACAGCTGCGGTCGCGGGGTGCGGATCCCAACTTGCATCCCGTGAAGCACCAACTGCTGAGGATCCGTCAACTGATGCAGAAGAAGGACGAGCTGGTGGACCGGAAGAACAGGCCCGTGCTGAACAAGAACGCGGCCAAGAGATTCATCCGCAGCGGTCTCTGGGACCCCAAGGAGAAGCAAGCCAACATGGCCGGGCAGACTAATAAGAAGATTAAGTTCAACGATTCATAATAACTTTATCTTTTTTCTTGTGTTTGTTGGTTTTCGTCATTATTTTATAATGATCGCCCCATTTGTAACTCCGTTTAACCAAACTTAATTATATGCAAAACAACTACTGTTGAGCTTTTATTTAACCCCTCATGCTAATTTGCTTTTGAGAACAACTCAAATGTCTCCATAGAAATCGTTGCGTCTCTCTTACTACTGTGGTGAGAAATGTGATAACGGTGTTAGAAAGAGATACCACCACACTTTATGTTCAAATCTAAAAGTTAACCACAAAATAAAGGGCCGTTCAAGTATTACGTAACGCACTTGGGGGTCTTGTGAAACGTTACTGTGCGTTACGAGGGGGGGTTCGAACAACGCGTTACGTAACATGTTTTTCTTTATTTAGATAAAAAACTAGGGAATTAAAATCTTCCAAGTTGGCAATACGGCGCGTTACATGGGGGGGAGGGGGGGTCAAAAATCTTAAAAAATTGCATTACGTAATACTCCCCTAATTCAAATGTTCACCTTTTTCAAACCAAAGTTTCCGCCTGCAATTTGAAAAAATTTATGAAACTGTGATTTATTATCCAAACTAGAGGTGACAATGACATTTGTAGTTTACATTTGTTTAATAATATGTATATGCATGTGTTATTATTTTATCGTTATCAGTAAAATTAGTTTGAAAAAAACCTAAGCTGAGTCATTTTTAAAATTCTGCATATAATAATTTTATATTTAAAAAATTATATGTTTATTTCTAATAATAAAAATAAGTGTATTTCATCACCTTCCAAAAACAGATTTAGATTCACCTTTCTATGGTTGGGTTCTGGATGGAAATATGGTAATCATAATTGAAAGATTTATAAACAGGTTAATTTTTTTATTAATTTAAAATATTACAAACACTAACCAACCACATACAATACAAATTACAAACATCTTTCAATGTTATGGAATAATAATATCAGTCACAACTTTATATCCTAATCCTATAGCAGAATGATTTGGAATGCTTTGACAATTGCCTTTTAAACATGGCTGAGAATATTGTAACCTTCGTCATAGAAACACATGGCTGAGAATATTGTAACCTTCGTCATAGATACACATGGGTGAGAATATTATAACCTATGCACGTCAAATCATTCATGGTTTATCTATAAGACACGTTCGCACTGGGCAAGTAGTTTAGTTGAGTAGTTCAGTTAGTAACTAAATCCGTCCGAACACCACAATTTTAGCAGAGTAGTTTAGTCAGCTCTTTAGTAGTGTCAATCCATTTGGTTCTTGGACGAGTAGTGCCCCCCAGTGGCGTAGCTATTACGAAGGATATTGTCACAAAAGTAATTTTGTGTCTGACGGTCTTTTTATAGGTGAAAATAGCCTATATTATGATGGAGAAATTTTTATCCCTGAAATTCTCTAGCACCCCCCCCCCCCCCAGGACGTACTAATTTCCTAAACATTTGTTGGGTAGGAATGTCTTTATTTTTTATGAAGTCGAAATTGGGGATGACACCACGGTATCCGCCCCGGGTGTCCCCATGCTAGCTACGCCACTGGTGCCCCCCACCACACGTCCCCGCACACCGACATGCGCGAACCTGTCATTTTAGTAGACGCAGAAATGTCGTCCCGTTGGAGCGAAGATGCTACTCTAAAATTCTTTATCAATCTCTTTTCGTGTCCATGGTTTATTTATTTTCATCTTACTAATTTATTCTTCCACCTCTTCTAAAATAAGCACTACAATCAGATTAATTAGCATATTTACTTTGTTGCGTGTCTTGCAACGCGCGACTCACTAATGTACTCTACTCGACCATAATGCTAACGCCTTTCAGCCAGTCAAGTAGCGAGCTACTCGCTTCTCGACTTAACTACTTGCCAAATGCGAACTAGTCATTAGCCAACAGTCGGCAATTCAACACAACACGACATTGAAAAATTTGTGATAAATACCAACCAGTGTAAATTGCCACAGTGCCATTTTACTTCAAAAAAGTATGTGATTATATAAATAAAAGCACTGATAGAAAAAAATACAAAATAATACAGTTTTGTGAAAATTTTACCATCTTTTTGTGACCATTAAAAAACATTTTTCCTCCTGAGTAAACAAACTTAATTATATGCCCGGGACCAATTTGTTCACATTACTTGTAGTAAGCGACTCTTATATCAAAATGGGTGCAGGCCATCAAGGTCAGCCCTGAGATAATAGGCGCTCGGCGCTAGTAAAAACCTCAAGGCGCTGTGCTAGGTGTTATGTTATTATTAGTGTATTGGCTCTTTGACAAGTCGGTACCCGGAGAGGAGTGCTCCAATTGTACCTACACAGGACCTTAAGGCCATAACAGCTTCATAAACAGACTGCTGAACCTGGACATCATATATAATTTTTCTGAATGCATTACTAAAAACAAATATTTTTTTAGTGAAACATTTCAATACAGTTTTACACTATAATAAATTGTAATTTAAATCAAATCAAAGAAGGCTTATGAATTGATAGTGTTCTATTATAGAACTGTGTAAAAATGCACAAGTACTCAGAAAATTTCGATTTGGAGACCACTTATTAGCTGAGAGGACAAATGCATTAGGTTCCGGGTTTAACCCTCTGCTAGCTAAGTTCTCCGTAATTGTAGAAGTAACATTTTCCATTTATTATCATGGAAATAGAAGGAATTCAAATATATCCAGTTATTCAGAATCCGGGAATGTTTCTTTCAATTAGTATAAAGTAAAAAATAAAATATGCCACAGTTAAAACTTTTTTTAAAATTTATCTTAAATGTTGATTATTTGAAAAGTACACTAGAATTCGGATATAATGACTTTGCTTATAACGGCTTACTGTTTTTAGCGACGATAATGTAAACTCAAGTTAGGTTTCATAGTTAGTACTAGGAAAACATATCCGTTTAGTACGACTCTGTTTTAAGCGACCAACTGCTTAAAGCGACCTATTTTAGTTAGAGCGACGCGCAGTGTTTTGTTTACAAAACCTACGCACCAATACCTCGCCGCCCCGTGCCACTCCCGGCTACTCCCCGCGCGCTAACCCCTATCCTTATTAGCATCCGTAAATCACGGTCAGTGTTTGTCATCTATTCTGATTAGGGGATCGTCCAAATCACGTGATGTTTTTAGCGACATTTTAACCCCCTCCCCCCCTGGTGATGATATGTGGTGAGGTTTTAGACTGCCCCCTCCATAACCAAAATCACATGTATTTTTTTAGTACAAAGTATATTGAAATTTTCAGAATATTATTGAGCGTTCAATGAAAAATAAATACACATGATATCTCATTATATCCCCCCCTCCTCCTTGTGAATCCCCCCTCTTTCGAGCCTCACGTGATTAATGGACGACCCCTAGGTTAAAAGCTCGACACAATGAGTTCGCTCGACACAATGAATTGAAGAAACGCTATATCACACCGTTTAGAAGCCGGTGAATCAAATGTAACCCTCATGAAGGAGTTCGGCGTGTCTCATGTAAAAACAAGCTTAAATTAACCAGCCGTTTTGTGCGTCGTCTGGTTAGTAGGAAAAAGTATCGACGGCCCCTTGAGGGTCGTTATATCCGGATTCTACTGTATGTATTTTGATTTGGTAATGCATTAGCTCAGCGATATTATAATTAAATTATTTAAAACAAAAACCACTCAAATGTCAGTTCTTCAAGACAATAGATAATATAATTTTATCTAAGTCGGAACCAATAAACCATACATAAATGCCATCACCATCAGTCAGTTAGTGAGCGAAAGCTACACAACGAGAATTTTCAACCAATCCTACTAAATAAAATTGTGTATAATAAAAATGATTGTAAAAATATCACTGCCAAAATGGAATCTGTTGAGTAAAGATAAAATGCATGGAAAAGAATGCACAGATTATCGCTGCCATCGCTACAAAATATTATGCAATGTAATAATATGTACTTAAGCTGATTATTGCAAGGCATGTTGAACAAAACCTTCCTTTAAATGTCGAGACACTGATGTGGCTGATAGGTCATCTTGCTTGAATTTAAACATTTGGATTTCATTTAATATTTTTTAACATTATAATGATTTTTCATAATGTGTCTGCAATGTTTTTAAGGATAAGAACTTTAAGTAAATACATAAACGTCCACCATGTAAGAAATTATTTGATTAAGAGGGGCAAGGCCAGCTAATCTCTAGGAAGGATTTGGTTGTAGCAACTCAGGAATAGGGGTGGTGGAATTTCAAAACCATTACATTATAGGCTGCACTCACAGAGTGAAATACCCTTTTAAGTTAATCAGCTTCGGGTTAAATATAACATTCAAAGTAAATATCAAAAAATATTTCACTAAATATAACATTCGACCTAAAATAATAAATGACTTGCGAGAATTAGAAATGCTGGTACATACTAGGAAAACAGTGGTACAGGTATACCGCTGATAGGTCCTTTGCAACCTCTCCCTCTTTTTGTAAATGTTGCAAGCAACAGAAAGAGAGGTTACAGCGGTCTCTCAGTGGCGGGACCATAATAATGGCACTCTGGCAGAATGATTAAATCTGCAAAACGAGGCCGGCTGCGGAGATATTGTCTCCGGCACCAGCAGTCTGGCGGGCATTGGTGCAGACAAGCACAGGGGCCACGCAGATCAGCACTCGCTCCCCCTCAGCCTCCTCCCAGCAAGACACGGGGCGTGCAGGGTCCAGGCGGACACGTGAGGACCCGGCGCCCCCGGCGGACGTGGAGAAACTGTCGTCCATCACCAGGCGCACCTGCGACGGAAGGATGGTAGGGGTGCCGCACACGTGTCTGTGCGCTGTCAGCGAAGCCTTGGCGGCAGCAGCCATTGTCTTTTTCCACGCCGACCCGTGAACCGTCATGATGGCTTGATACGCCAATGTGTGAACGTGAATTCTCGTCAATTTTCTACTATTTGGAATGTTAACACTCATCTTCCGAATAATTTTAAACACATTTCTCATTTGATCCAACGCGGAAGCGACTCTCGGATTGGAGTCGGCTACGACGCTGATATTCCCGTATTTCAAGGTATGATAAAGGTTGACTAGTTCCTGTTCGTTCATTCCCAGCGAGTCAGAATAAGGAATGATTTCTTTAGTCAAGTCTGTCATGAGCTTAGCTTCCACGTAACTCGCCATCTCAAAGTGAACCATTGTGGAGGACTTCTGGGATATCATCTGTTCCTTAATCTTTGCGAGACGTGCTTCCCGGACACCTAAAAGAATATAAACTTTTACATATAGTATAAAACAAGCAGCTGTAACCTCTCTCTTTCTCGTAAACGAATCACGTAAAAAAAAGGGAGGTTACAACGGAGGATTCAGCGACAGGAACAAATAAATTTATAATTCTGATTTAACCAAAGGGAAAATACTGTCTTGGTCACTTTAAATGTTTACCCAAAATAAAACTCGCTACCCATCACATCGCCAACCCCTTGGTAGCGCAAAGAAGAGGACGGAACGGGAACAATGTCGAATTGGTACGTGGAATATCAGAGGAGGGATGGAAAGAAAGATGAATGAATTATGTGAAACAATGGATAGTAAATGTTTGGACGTACTTTGTGTGACAGAGAGTATGAAAAAAGAGAGCGGTACAATGCAGCACAACGATAGACTTGTCATCTGGTCTGGGAGACCAGATGCAGAGAGGGCTTGTCAGGGTGTTGCAGCGTTACTGTCTCCCAGAATGGTTGAAGGTATGTCGCAATATGAATGTGTAAGTCCGAGAATAATGTGGATCCGATTCAAAATTGGTTTGACAAGGGTGTTTCTGGTTATTTGCTATGCTCCTGTTAATTCTGAAAGCGACGAAGTGAAAGATGATTTTTGGACTGGTGTGAACGACGTAATGAGATTAAAAAATTCGAATGAAAGGATTATAATGGCGGGAGATTTGAATGGGTGGGTGGGAATTAGACGTGACGGATTTGATTCAGCCTTAGGTAAGTTCGGGGATGAAAGAACGAATGACAATGGGAACAGAATACTGGAAGTATGTTTAGAGTGGAACCTGTTTGTATCGAATACTTTTTTCGATCATAAATGTGTCCACCAATATACGTGGGAAAGAGGAAATGAAAGATCAATAATTGACTTTGTGGTAATTGACTCTAGGTTGAGAGCCGTTACCGAGGACACCAGAGTTTTCAGAGGGGCGGAGGTTGAAACTGACCACTTTCTGGTGGTGTCAAGAGTAAACCTCTTTCGCGGCTGGCGCTCTAAAGTGAAAACGATATCAACTCCAACAAGAGTCAAAGTAGAAAAACTGCAAAATGCTAATGTCAGAAGTGAGTATGAGAATTTGGCAGAGATGAGATTGAATGAGAAGGAAATGGACGGTCTAAGCATTGATGAAACATGGAACCACATAAAGGTGAGTCTTTGTGAATCTGCTAGAGATGTATGTGGAATAAGTACGCAAGGTAGGAAGAAAGGTGACGCATGGTGGGATGACGAGATCAAAGCACTGGTCTCAGAGAAGAAGAAAGCATGGTTACGTCTGATAGCGGCTGGCACTGATTCTAGCGAAGAGAGGGATAGAGCGAAAGAAGTTTATAAGGGATGTAAGAAAAGAGTAAGTGTTGGAGTGAAAGAACGAAAGAAACGCCTGGAAGAGGAAGAGGGAATAAAAATGACAAAACACTTCCAAGAAAACATTAAACTGTTTTGGAAGGAGGTCAAAAGGTCCCGGAGTGGTTCAGAGAACGGAAGCCGGAAAGTCATAAAATCGAAAGATGGAAAAATGTTGACGAATGAGGAAGAAATAAAAGAGAGATCGATGAAATATTTTGAGGAGGTTTTCGAAAGCAATCCGGGTGATAGTGAGGCCAGCAGTGAATCGGGTATGAACGATGACAGAGTGAATTCAATCAAAATCAGCGTGGATGAAATAAAAAAATCGATAAAATGCATGAAGAATGGTAAGGCTGTTGGTTTCGAAGATATTGCTGCCGAATACTTTAAAAGGAGATAGCCATATTATTCTCACATGGTTGTGCAAACTTTTTAACCAGTGTTTAGAGGAGGGTTACACGCCATTAGATTGGAGAAGGGCTGTAATCATGCCGTTATACAAAGGTAAAGGGTCACATATGGAATGTGGAAATCATAGGGCTATTAGCCTGCTAAGTTCAGTCGGCAAGCTGTACGGAAGAATATTGATTGAAAGGGTAAGAATGGAAACAAAGGATAAAATATGGGATGTGCAAGGTGCCTTTATGAGTGGAAAGGGATGCATGGACCAGATTTTCTCCTTGCGTATGCTTACTGAGAAGTTTCTGGCGAAAAACCAGAAACTTTTCTGCACCTTTGTAGATTTACAAAAAGCATATGACCGAGTCGACAGGAAAAAGCTATGGAAGGTTTTGTCCAAGTATGGAGTGAATACAAATCTCATACAGGCAATTGCGTCTCTGTACGAGGGAAGCGTTGCATGTGTTAGGGTGAACGGTGGTTTTACGGGGTGGTTTGACATCACAAAAGGTGTCAAGCAAGGCTGCGTAATGTCACCATGGTTATTCAATCTATACATGGATAATTGTATGCAAGAATTGAAACAGGTGAGATTGGGCGCGAAATTGAGTAATCTGAAAGTATGTTGCCTGTTGTATGCTGATGATGCGGTGCTGATTTCTAACACTATGGAAGATCTACAGTCTCTCGTATCTAGGATGAACGAAGTATGTATGAATGTAAGTAAGTCTAAAGTCATGGTGTTTGAAAGGGAGAGTACGAAAACAGTATGCAACATAGTTGTGAATGATGAATATTTGGAGCAGGTGGATGAGTTTGTGTATCTGGGTAGTATGTTTACGAGAGATGGGAAGGCTGAAAGAGATATTGAAAGAAGGGTGAATGCCGGTAACTCCATTAATGGTGGACTGAATGCCGTTGGCGCTAATAAAAAACTGTCAAAAAAAGCGAAGCTAGCAGTCCACAATGGAGTCCTGGTACCTACCCTGATGTATGGCAGTGAGGCATGGAACTGGCAGAGGAAGGATGAAAGTAAACTGAATGCTGTTGAAATGAGATCCCTGAGACGTATGTGTGGTAAAACAATGTATGATCGTGTGAGAAATGTGGATATCCGCAAAGAATGTAAGGCTGATGTAAGCATAATGAGTAAGATTAAGAAAGGGACCCTCAGATGGTTTGGGCATGTAGAGCGAATGAACGAAGGAAGTAGTGTAAGAAGAATATACGACGCGAATGTGAATGGTAGAAGAAGTCGGGGACGCCCGAGGAAGACATGGCACGATCAAGTGAATCAGATACTTGAGTCGGGTCATGTCAAAAGTCAGAATAATAGAAGAGAATGTATGAGACGATGTATGAATGTGAGTGAGGCAAAGAGTGTGTGCCAAGACCGAGTTGTTTGGCGGTCCGTCCTCTCTGCCTACCCCTGCGGGGAAACGGCGTGATGGTTAGTTAGTTAGTTAGTTAGTTAGTTAGTAAAAATAAAACAATTCATTCAAATAATTTTCTAGAGATGTAGCAAAAGAAATTAAGATTTGAGATTTTCACGGCCAAAAATATTAGTGATTTAATTTTGGGTTTTTTATGCCTAGTTGTAACGCTGTCCGAAACGTTGGTTAAAGAAGGAAGTAGCGCAACATGGCTTTATACCCCAAAAATAAATCATTATAGGAAAAAATTAAGTATAAAAATATTAAAGTGGTGTTTATGCAAAAGTGATGTTTATGGCATTAAGTATAAAAAATAAAAGTTTTACTAAGTTATTGTTTTATTTTAAATTATAATTTCACTTCACAAAGTATTCGCTTCATACGAACAAATAAAAAAAATTTATGAAGAAAATTGGTTCTATACAATACAGCGGGGACTTTGGAGGTTATCCACCACTTATCCACCCTGATATAAGTAACAGATGGTTACTCCTTCAAAGCTCTCGCAAGACTTTTTTGTTAAACGAAGCTACATTTATTTATTTTGAAGCAGTATGCAAGTGCTTAACAGGAAAAACATAATGCAAAAAAAATGTTAGTAAGACAAATATGAATTAAACAGGGCAAAATAAAAATTCCAAATACAGCAGGGACTGGAAGAAGTGTCTACAGTATTGAGTTGAGAAAGTAGGATGAATGGTGGTTACCTGCAGGAAAGGGATAGCTGTCCATCATCTGCAGCCCGCTGACCACCAGCAGATTGGGCTGGAAAGTTTTCAGCACCTCCCCCAGTGGCTCCAGCGAGCTGACCATGGGGTTGTTCTCGTCATTGTGCAGGATGTACCGATTGGCCCGCGGGGCTGTAAAAGGGCCCCACTGGGCGTCAGCCTTGTACTCCAGGATGAGATGCACGTCGTCCTTGTCCAGGGCGCCCCCCACGGCGCGCAGCCCCTCGGGCAGGGCCCCCAGCAGACGGGGACTGGTGCGGGCCGCCAACACCACGTCGCAGCCCTCCAGCAGGAAGCGCGAGGCCATGACAGGCGCGTTGCCGCCAACTTCCCAGCGTGCCCCCGGGTCCTTCTCCGCAAAGGCCACAAGCTCGTCAAACAGGGACCCATTGGACATGTACCTCCTGAAATTATATGACCAATAGTCAAACCAACTAACAAATCATCACACCGTAGGCTGGACACCATATGACTTTGTTCTAGCACAACCTCTTTGCTTCATTCACATTCATACATAATCTCATAAATAGTGTTAACAAAATATGGTAAACCATGTCCTGACATGTTTAGTGATTATATTTATAAGACCATACGCCTTGAATACTTCTAGATTAATACACTTAAGCGTCAATTACATTGAGCGAGTGTACAAGCTGCTAGCCGGCAAGTTTAAAAGTCGGCGAGTGCGATTGTTATGATGACACACAAAACTTTCCACTCGCTCAGTAGCAAACTAGTTGTTATTTTAGTGAGCTAAAATAACGACTCCCGCAAAACTAATTCTGTCGACATTTTGTAGAAAACTGACATACTCGCAGCTAACTCACTAGCAACTATGATGACACAAGGTTAGTTTACTAGCTAACAAGCCCACATGCTAGCGAGTAGCGAGAAAAGTAGCCCCCCTTTCAATATTTTTCGTAGATTGTTAGCTAGTAAATATGATTACACTGAGCGAGTTAACTAGCAGATAGTGAATTTGCCGACTAGTAGCTTGTAGACTCGCTCAATGTAATCGAGGCTTTAGGAATGGTTGTTTGACAGAATTTTAACAATTTAAAATTTCAATGTTAACCTTTAGGCTGCATTCAAATGTATGGGTGATTTCACCTCCATGAGGCACATTTTTTTATTTTGTCTTGCCGACCAATAATACTTTTTAAAACTGTTATTAAATATATTTCACAAGATCTCTCAACGTAAACCTTCCTCAAATTACGCATCCACATCTTAACTAATCATAAACGACTCAAAATAATTGTTTTGGGGAGATATTTACATAAAGAAAATGAAATATTACAGAAAAGATAAAACATTACTGGATGTCAACGCCAGCTGTGTCATAAATTGCACTTATGTCTGTTTGCATTTGAATATTTATATCCCATTATTTGAACTATTATTATTTATTTGATGCAATATTATTTACATTTTTTACATAATTCAATGATGTTGGCCTCACTGGGTGGTTTACCCGTGCTGAGGCCTCCATTTCATATACAAAATTATACACAATACATATAAATATATATATACATAATATTGGTGAAAAAAAGGAAAAAAGTAAATAAAAAACATACGATTAAGATACTATGTCCCGATATCATGAGTGTTTTTAATAAATAAGGGTTTGAAAACCTGTATCGGGTGCTCGAAATCCTTATCCAAGATAAACAAATAAATTTATTGAACATATTTCTAGAGCTGTCGCTAGAGGTATGAATGGGGAATTTTTACAAATGAATTTCGGTTTTGTATCATGCTTGTATGCAGTATAGAGAAGACTCAAACCTAAAAATGACTTATGACGGCTCCCGCATGAGAGGCCAATGCGATGAAATGATTTTCGATGCTTCCCGCCGGCCGAGGGTTTAATATTTAAGTTATGTGAAAGTAATATTCAAATTCTGAAATTAACCAAGTACCGTGAAACAACCGGCCTGTGATGAAATAATAACAGAACTTGATAATTGTTCGCATTCTGTGAAACAACTGGCCCTTATAATTAGAAGGCATTTGACTGATCTAATATGTTTACATAAAATAATTCATGGTCATCTTGATACTATTTATATTACGTCTTATCAATATTGAAATAAATGTTCTCAATTCCTATTGTTAAAGATGCCATACCATATTTCACTTGAATACATTTTAAAAATAAAATCGCCTATGATATAATAGCCGTCTGACCCAAATGAGTCAATTATACGATAAGATTGTGACGAAGTCGACTCTTTGTATTATTTGTCATTTGAGTGAGCTTTTATACAAATAATTTTGTATTTTTATGTATAGTCTGAAAAAAAAAAGTAGAAAATATAAAAACTGGAACTACTAAATTTGTAGACTGGCAACACCAATTTAACTGTCAAATATGTGCAATGACACTGAATACAAAAAAAAAAAAATTTCTTCATCTTTCGTAAAAAAAAAATTTCTTCATGACCTAAATTTGAAAGGTGATTTATAAAGCGATTTGCTTTAATTTAATTTAACATAAATTTGAATTTAACAATAGATAGAAAGGAAGAATCACTAATGGTGAGTTTGGTTATACTACTTTTGGATCTGAATGAGTTAAATATATTCAGATCTGAAATTAGAGACATGATCTAAAGTCCAGGCAACGCTAGGTACTTTATCTAGTATTAAATAAATATGAGCAATTTCTAAACTGTGCTTTATATTTTATTACATTATACTTATTCTTCATTATGTTAACACAAAATTTCAAAGGTATAATAATAATATACCTATGTGCAATTCTAATTTAGAGATCAGCGAGAGTCTATACTGCAATGAAAAAATATTTTTTGCACTATTATGCCTTTTTATTTTTTTATAAAAATGTAGGTTACACAGCTTTACTTTAACACCATGAGTTATGTGTTTAGTATTGCCATTTGATCAACAGTGGCGCCCTCATATATTTTCTACTCTTATTTGACAAACTGTACTTAGATATTATGTATCCCTTGACTGGGTGGGTTTTTGTAAGTACCTATTTGTATATAAACTGAGTTTTCATAACTGGATTGTTCTCATAAGTGAGAAAATCTGTAAAACCCAATATAAATAAATTAATATTTATGCTTTACTTTTGAATGTAGCTATAACTTTGTGGTTATCCATTATAGATAAATGAAACAATTTAACTTTGTTTGAACCACTTTTATATTTGAGTAAATCTGACTGGTTTCATAACGAACGTTCCCTCTTCAGGGCAAATGTATACTGATTTGACATTTTTGAAATATGGATGGGAACAATGTATTATTATGGTAGGGGTGGAGCTGTCGCTAGGTATTATGAAGAATGGGTGGGTAGGGGAACATATCCATGATTGGACTATAAGACAATATTTTTTAAAAATTAAATGAAGACAATATAAGCGAAAATCAATCGAAAATCTGGAAACAGAAAAATCAGAAAAAGATATTGACACCTCTGGGACTTGAACCCAGGACCTCTTGCTGTTTGTTGATAATAGATTCATTATTTTTAAGGGATTTTTTTTTCCAAGGCTTCTAAGTTATCTAAACGTTTTCCTTTGATTAATATGAAGAATATTTATCCCCATATTTTTTTCAAAACTATGGTTATTTTCAATGATATGGTTAGCGAACTCAGAAAAATTATTATTGTTAGACACCTTAAATGTTCTTTGATTCTAATTTCAAAATTACGAGTTGTTTTTCCAATATAAAATGAGTTTATGTATTCCGGAATTAGTCAATTTATGGTCTTTATCTTTAGCATTTCTCAAAAAAAAAAAAATATTTATGCGTTTAAAGTTTACCCTGAATTTTTCCAACAAGGCTAAATATGTATATTTTTTACATCCTCTACAACAAAGGTGAACTCTCAAGGTCAGAATACATCACTTGCTAGTTTTCCATTGTATATACAAATTGATGCCAGTACAAAAGTGACACAAGCCCAACATTTTTGAGAAATGCTTTAGGCATCATGTTATTTTTTAGTTAGGCATAAATGTTGATTTTTTTCCATTATAAGTTGCTAAAAAGTAGAAACCCAGTAGAATTTCCAGTGAAATATTTATTATTAATTGATCTATGCATCTAGCCACTTTCCTTTGATAAAACCAACCATTTAAAACGTTATAAATAAAAAGGAGAACCAAATATATGGATTTGAGTTGCGTAATGCTTCATTAAACAACCACTGCCTCATAGCGCCGCTGTGCGCATTTCAAAAAAGTATTATATCATATTGCAAGAGCAAATGCAGTTCATAATTTTAAAACAAACAATGGACTACTGTCTTATCACATCAAAATGAAAAGAATAACATCAGAGCACACAACATAATAAATGCAGCAGAAATAATTAAAAAAAAAAACATTTCAATGAAGGTTGTTTTGCAAACATTTTATTGATAATAAAAACTTATCAGCACCTAAAGAAATAATATCATTAAGCTCAAGGTATCAATTTTTTTTAAAGATAAAAATAACAGCATTACAAATGTATTATGGCCTTTATCTGCAGAGGCAAATCACAAAAACATGTTTGAACCATTTGTGTTATGTAATTATTAATCTTACTAATATTATAAATGCGAAAGTTTGTATGGATGTATGTGTTTCACGCAAAAATTATGGAATGGATTTTAATGAAACTTTACAAAAATATAGCTCATACATCAGAATAACATATAGGCTATAATTTATAAAGCTAGATAGGAAGGGGACGGGAGAGGGGAACAGGGACGCACGGGAAAGGTGATTCAGGGAGAAGCAATGTTTTTCTTTGAAAATGGCATTGCAACGCATTCCGGGAACCAGCTAGTATTGTATAATGACATATGCAGTGAACTGATAGGGGCATTATTATATAGGTCATGGTTGGGTAAGTTTCTTTTGTTATTTTATCTTGTTTTTACTAAGTATAAACCTTAATATTATATCGATAACAAAGAATTTCAGGGCCTCCGTGGTTGAGGGGTACGGCTCTCGACTAGAAATCCGAAGATCGCGGGTTCAAATGCAAGTAAATTTAATTTGATTGATTTGTGTCATTTCATAATCCAGAGTGGAAGATACTCATTTAGAATTGAAACGTTGCTTGAAATGGCTTTAGTCGTATTTGGTGACCAGATCTGAAAAGACAACTTCTATAACTTCGTCTTTCCCATTTCCTTCCCCTCCCCCCTCCCACATCTCCTTCCCCTCCCCACTGCCTTCAGCCTCACAATGCACCCCGATTGGGAACTCCAGGCAGTTGGGAGCAGTTAAAACTTTTGTGCGGTATACACATTAAAAAAAAATAAAATAAAAGGGCTGGTATGAGCCAAATGGCGACTGGCACTAGTAAAACCTCAAGGGCGTTTTATTAGATGATTTGATTTTTGAGCCTTTTTTTCATTCCTCATAAAGAATGGTCTCTTCAAGACCCAGGTTCACCCCTTCATTTCCTCAAAAAAACCCTCCACATAGAACCCCAAAGATAACATTTCATCGAGGAAAAATATTCTCTCTGGGCCTCCTTCTAGGGAATTATTGTAAAAAACCACTTTTACTTTATTTCCATTTGTTGGGATTACATTTTTTATATTAAATGATTTGACAAATTAGTTTTTAGAAGAATAAAACCTTTGCAATTTCTTGTGCTTGTAATAAAAATGAAAGTAAGTCCTCGTGGCGACATGTTTTTGTGGTTTTATAGCTTTTGTTTCTTATATATTTTAATAAAAACGTAACAAATGGATAATGTTTTTGTGATTCCCCCCACTATATGTAGTCTTACGGAAACCTGCACAGCGTTTCAGGTTTTGTTTTAACAAAGGGTACTTTCATTTTGCAAACTAAATCTAAATTTAATATTTCATGCTTTCTCGAGAACTTTTGTATTGAAACTCGGGTCAAAGGCACAGAAATTAAAATAAAGAATAGAAATAATATAATTGAATAAGAATTATAATAGTTGAATGATGTTGAGCCAAATACGAGAAGGAGATAGTTGCCTAGTACAATGCAGTATATGTGAATAAAGAAATGAAATAATCCTGGGAATTAACTTTTGGACCCTTCCAATTTTAGAATATTGTTCTACGAGCTATCCCCTCGGGAAGGAATGAGTTAGAAGGAATACTCACTCAGCTGCAGCGCCGTGTCTAAAATAATAAGCAAAGCTTTTGATTAATTCAGCAAATGTCGATACATCATCGAAGTGCTCCGGCTCTCCTTCCATTTCGTCGAACTTTAGCAACGGCACGGCATTGGCGAATATGTCATAACAGGCCCCATAACCCACTGCCACCTTCGGCTTAGCAGCCCCAACCCCCACAAGGTTTTTATTCTCAATCCGCAGTAAACTGTCTGAAATCGATGTTATTTTCAGCAGGTTACTATCTTCATTTTTGAAATAGACCGCCCAGAGCACCACCGCGATCGCTAGCACAGAGCTGATTTTAAACGTCCGACCGAACATGTTGACGCGTTAACTGCGACAGAACCGGCAATAACAACTAAAGTGAAATGCATACACGAAAACTTTGCTAGCCACGTCAATTAGCATAATATCTCAAATGTCAACGGCATAATCGGAATGTGATAAACATGAATGCAAAAGTGACAGAAGAATCATTGCCAGAGATTGAAATAATTGAATGTCAAATCGGCACGTATCGCCTGGCAACACTGAGTCTGCTCTGAAGAAAGTAGACAAATTAATTTTAGGCGCCACTCGATCTGAAAGAAAAATCAGGGGCTACCGTATGAGAACTACATTTGAAATTTATTTGTTTCAATACCTATTTTGCAATAACTTTTTTTTTCTTACAATTATTCACTTGTGTTTCTATATTTTAATAAAGTTGTACCACTTGTAAAGCTACGCGTATGTGTATAGGGGGGGGGGAGGGTGTTATTAATTTAGTTACATTTAAAAAAAATTTTGTTTATTGTTTCGGTAAAGCTTAGCACAAGGTTTTCATGCAACTTTAGCAATTATTATACCCAAAGTTGGAAATTGGAAGTACCTATGTTTACGAGAGATGGAAATGCTGACAAGGACATTGGAAGAAGGGTGAATTGAGAATTGCACTCGGTACCTAGTTGCTAATAAAACGTTATTTAATTGCTAGCAGAGCAGAGCAGATACCAACAATGTTGAATTGCAGTTGACCACACAAGTGAAGTATTTCCTCATGTTGGAGGTTCAGGTACCAGTGGCGGACTAAGCCCGTCAGAGGCCCGGGGCGGCAAAGCCGAATGAGCCCCCCCCCCCCCTTAGTTTAAGAAGTTGATGTAATTTTACAATTTTTTTATTCAGTTCACATGGGACTCTGGTCCTGGGGGGCCTACAAACGCCTCCATGTTACCTTGATAAAATCCTAAACCCGAGAAAACCAGAAATATGTTATTTTTAATCAGTTTTTAGACGTATTGACTGTTTTCCACAAAAAATTATAAATGGATTTCGAAAGATTATTCTTTTATCTGGCATTCGAATTTTTTAAATTTTGAGATTTTTTATTTATTTTTAGTATAATAAGGTTATACCATAGGTCGTTGGCAGATTTGTTAAATTTTCAAAAAAGATTTAGTATTATACCACACCCATTTCAAATCATATAATCATGCAGTAAAATAAATCAATACATTATCTGGATATCTCATGTTTTAGAATTTAAATTTTAGTTTAAATAAAATCATTAATATATACATATTTACATGTGTTTCTTGACGAAAATTGGTCCGTTTGTGTATTTAGTTGCGCACTTACAAACTGATATATTTCAGATTTTTTTTCACATTCTTATTTAACTCAGACATTATTGAAAAATTATAAATACTTTTAATAAAAAAATAATTACAAAAAGTACATTATTTTATTAGTTTTATCATCACGCCTTTCAGCATTTTTGGATGTAGGTATAAACTAAAGCAAATTTGGAATGAAATAAAATCGATATTGAGTTATAATTTTAAAAAATGGAATGGAGAATAACCAGTCTTTCTCATTGTAACCGCCCTGCACGACCGTAAGAACAATTTTCGACAAAATGTGGATTTTCGGCCGCTGGCTGGTTAAACGCTCTTAAGGCACCAGGACACTGTAAAAATCATATAATTTTTTAATTACATTTTCTGAAAGATGCATTTGTTATGCTCTCACCAAATATTTTAAGAAAATTCGTTAAATTGATGAACGTACAGCATTTTATATGAAACCGTTTCAAATAGTTTGTATATTGAATTATCTTTCAGCAAACTTCGAATGAAAGTTTTAAACTGTTCGAAAATCCAGTCACTGTGGCCAAGGCCGTATTGTCCATAAGGCAGTGTAGGAAACTGCCTAGGGGCCCTGCATCAGCTAGGGGTCCTACGGTAATGATGCCCCAAGACTGCATTGCCTAGGGGCCCCGACATGTTTAATCCGGCTCTGGCAGGGCCGTATTGTCCATAAGGCAGTCTAGGCCACTGCCTAAGGGCCACGCATCGGCTAGGATCATAGGCTAGGATATTAAACAAACTATTCATCGCAAAGGATGTGTAGTTTGTTTAATATTTTGTCAACCAGATTGAAAAACGAGTTTAAAAATTTTTGAGAAAAACGCATTCAAAGTTTTGCTGAAGGATAATTCAAAATACAAACTGTTTCAAACGGTTTCACATAAAATGCTGTATCTCCGTCAATTTTTCGAATTTCTTTAAAATATTTGGTGAGAGCATTCTTACAAATGAAAAAAACGGTTTTTTTTTATAGTGTCCTGCCTTAAACCTTGTTTAGGATTTGATCAAGGGAACATGGAGGCGTTTGGGAGCCCCCCAGGAGCGGGGGCCCGGGACGGGCTACCCCCCCCCCCCTCTTAGTCCGCCTCTGAAGGCTACTATCCGTGGCTCTACCCTACCGACTTTCTCTTGGACTTGATCTGAACTTGGTATGAACTGTCTACGGGTCAGAAGGGATGTATTCATTGTAACACATTTCTTCAGACTGATTCGTGGATGGTTCGAAAACTCGGCTATCATGGAGAGCATTAGTTTCTATGTTCCCGATGGTTATCTCCGTCACCGACAGCATAGACTGTTTTATCTTCGGATATCGATATCTTTAACATCAATGAAGCAAAATTCAAACAGCAAGCTTTGTTGCTGTTAGTGTAAATCTGTTTATCTCATCTAAAATATTTTTCTCTTTTAAAATCGCTTTGAAATTATAATTTTGTAATGTTTTTAAAATGAATAAATTAAATTGAATTGAATTGACAATGACAATGAATTGACAATGACCATGAATTGACAATGACAATGAATTGACAATGACAATGAATTGACAATGACAATGAATTGACAATGACAATGAATTGACAATGACAATGAATTGACAATGACAATGAATTAAACAATGACAATGAATTGACATTGACAATGAATTGACAATGACGATGAATTGACAATGACAATGAATTGACAATGACAATGAATTGACAATAACAATGAATTGACAATGACAATGAATTGACAATGACAATGACAATAATTGACAATGACAATGAATTGACAATGAGGCATGGAACTGGCAAAGGAAGGATGAAATTAGACTGAATGCCCTAGAATTGAGATACCCGAGTAAAACTAAACGTGAAATCGTCTTACAAATTTGGAGATCCGGAAAGAATGCTAGGTTGATGAGAGCATAGTAAAGCAAATCGCAGATCGGAGACAATTTACTCCAATAATTATTAAGGGGAAAGCATTTAGGATAAAACGTTCAATTACTTTTACATTCATGGAAGTAAAAGGCTTTTTACTTTCATGTTTACATTATACTAATCAGGCGTGAGTAGCGAAACATAACATTTAGAACTCTGTTCTGCGCTAAATGGAGTGGCTGCTGTTACTTTATTAACTTTTTTATTAATGCCCTTTTTAGGGGCTTTAACATAAAATGAATAGTAATTATTAATTATCCATAGTAAATACTTATACATAGTTAATAATTATACTATGTAACATAGATGCCTCAGTGACATCATTTTGTATTTGTTAAGTGATAAATTGAAAATTTTCACATTGTCGGTATAATTATTCCCCTCCATCAATATTCTGGACAATAAGGAATGAATATGGTAGTTAATTCCAGAATTTCTTCAATGAAATCAATGGCGACTTATAGTATTACGTAGTGGAAGCCGAAAGCTTATCAATGCAAGCAACTTTGGGCTATTGTGCATCGTTTAGAATTTCATAAAGAAATACCGAGTCGGAGAAAATCCTTCTGTCCGACAATTTAAGCATTTTCGTGTCATTTTGAAGAGTGTTCAACAAATTTAATGAATATCCTTATGAACATACACATCCGATAAACAATTGTATATTTTTTAGTTTGCGATTGTATAGATAAAATTGTAGTGTTATTGAGAGTGGGCTTAAAAATTAAAGTGGTATTTGAGAAAATTAAAGGGGTATTTGATAAAATTGAAGTGGTATTGAGAGTGGGCTTAGATTTTTCCGAAGGTCAGAGAAAAAGTTTGCGAATTCTAATTTTTGCTCTGAGACACCAAGGTATTTCGCTTTTTTCGAAAATTTACGACTAAAGGTCAATAAATATAACGGCCGTAATAGCCGTGTTTTAGAATATTATGCCCGAGTACGATGAATGGGGCACAATGCGAAATACACAGTTCCGGACAGAATTATAAGAATTTATTAAAAAGGAACAAAAAATCAACGAACGGCAAAAATTAAAAAAAAAAAACTAAAACTAGAATTTAAAATTACCAAACCCAAAGGAATGAAAGCTAAGCTAATCTAAAAGAAATAAAAAGAATTGTAACTGGATCTGAAGAAGAAAACGCGGCCTCCTTCTGTTGCCATGATTTATACCCCAAGCCCAGCAAAAGCTGGTGTTCTTGTGGCTGGTTTGTGTATTTTGTAAAAATGGGTGCATGACGTGTGCTGTAGACATGGGCAGATTTATTCCCAGTAGTGAATCGATTTAGTCTGATTCTCCTGGCCTTTGAATTGATTCGTTCTATTCATTCCTTTAATTCAATTACTTCAAAAAAAAAAATTACATACATATATGATATATATTTAGAATAAAATTATAATGAGATTATCATCATTATCATTATAAATTTTAAAATCATTATAAAATTAAAAAATTTCAAGCTATACGATTTTTGTCTACTTTATTTAATAACTGGCTTTAAAGTGTGGTTACACATATTATTAGGCGAACAAACAAAAGTTGTGTGTCAGAAATAAGATGAAACATATTACTTGAAAACAGCTTTTTAAAAATGACAACATTTTACGATAAAACTTAAAATTGCTGTAAATATTTACTGGTTGGAGATTTATTTGCATATATATTCTAAAACAGAATTTAATTATTTACAACTTCTTTCAAATAAATTTCTTTCTTGGATGAATAGTTTAGACGATATGAAGGAATGTTTGATGAAAAATGTGAGGTAAAATGATTTTTTCGAAAATATCGGCATTTGTGGAACGTGTAACTCAAAAACGGCTGGGATTTCCAAAATTACATCGAGGTTATGTAATCGCAATTTTCTCCTCCAAAACTGGACCGACTATTAAGATATTTTTTTTCTAACCATATGAGAAGAAAATACTCAGATGTCTGTTGAAGGCGTTCAATCAAAGCAATTTTAACGATTTTTTGAGGGTCCTACCTCCTATGAGAAGTAACTTATCAAAAAATCAAGACGATATCTATATATTGCTAGTACATAAAAAAATAAACGCGGTAGTGTCAAAATCCAGAAAGGAAATTGGAGAATACGTTTGTATGGACAAAACCCTACTTTGACATTTCATTAACTTTGAAGTTGGTGGCGACACTAGTCGATAGCAAATCTTTATGTAGATTTTGTGAATGCAAAATTCCAATGATCTATTGGTAATTTTTGCGAAAATGATGTGAAAAATATGTTTTAAAGTTTTTCCGAATTAATGAATAAATTTATCTAGACCGCAGCTATCAAATAATCCGGCCTAAAAATAACCATTCAACATATAAAATTATTAAGTGCAAAGAAAAGTAGATACCCTCGAATTCCCTCTATATATTATCTAAACGTCTGAAATCACTCCATAATAATAATTATAAATACCTGCCACCTACTTATGTTCGGATCAGCGGTCGAAGAGTCAACCCGAAGGTAAAAAAACCTGTAGGGTGAATCCACCCCCGCGTGGTCACCGTGCCCCACACTCCGCCACCTCATTCCTCCACCTCCCCGGCTAGCCCTCCCACACCACCCACACCCACCCACAGCCTCATCTCGCCTCTCGGCTGAGGTGCAGATCACTCAGTCACTAGTCAGTCTGCAGTTGGAAGGCTGCGGCGGTGGATCTCTGTGTTCTGTACTCTGGTCTCGCGAGACACGCTCTTTTTATTATTACGAATCGCAGTTTTCCTTTTCAAACTAACTTCTAGTAGTGTAAGAATACGTGACTATTTTTTAATTATTCGAAATATTATGGTGAAGTGAATAATGAATTTTGATGTGATGGATTTTAACAAACGCTGGGATCGAATTTTTCCGATATTACGTATTATGATCCATCATTAGTATCGTCAAAGCGAAAGTTTTTTTTATTAAGAACATTTTAAAAATGTGAAGACGAAAGTTTTAAAATATGTTTTTTGACGATTCTAATATAACAAAGTTGTGAATGTGGGATAAAGTAAAGTTGGAATTTTCAACTGTAAAAGGTCGCGATGAAGTCTAACGTCGTACTCCAGCACTCCGGTAAGGGGAGGCTTTTCCCCGACGCAAACAACAACCGCGGGGAGCGGAGCAAGGGGGGACCGGGCGGCGGGGGCTACGGCCTGCGCCCCCGCTCGGAGCGCCGCAAGGGGGCGACCGCGCGTCAGAAGGCCGAGGGCGCGGCGCCCCTCAGTAAGTACCGGCGTCGCACGGCTAATGCACGCGAGAGGACGAGGATGCGGGAGATTAACGGAGCCTTCGAGGCGTTGCGGCGCTGCGTGGGAGGCGCCGAGTCGGGCCCGGGGGCGGCCAACGAGAGGATGACCAAGATCTCCACCCTGAGACTGGCGGCGAGGTACATCTCCGCGCTGGCCGCCGCCCTAAAGGAAGAGCCCGAGGAGTCTGTCTCGGGGCCGGGGGCGGCGGAGGACCTTCTCTACTATCAGCACATGGACTTGTCGCTGTCGCCGGACATCAGCCTGTCTTCGGAAGCGCCTCTGTCTCCGGCCTTTCCCCACGAAGCGCTGTCACCCGCCTTTCCCCATGGGTGCATCTCCCCCGCCTTCCCCGACAGATCGCTTTCTCCCTTCGACCCCTTCTTCACAGAGTTCAGCTAGCACAGTGGCTCGCATTAAATGTACATACATCCTTTCTAAATACTATATTTTTCAAGACAATAATTAAGTATGGACACCGAAAGTTTATTTATAATAACAAGCCTTTAAGGTTATGAATGTTATACAGTTGAGTTATGAGGTGCCTTCTCACAAAAAAGTGTATTGTATTATAAAGAGTATGTATTATAAATAAGAAATACAGATATATTTAGTTTATGTGGTTTCACACAATATTACTGAAGAATTATTTTTGAAATCTACGCCGAGAGGGACATAGTAAATCTGTTGTTTATTTTGTAAATTGTGTAAAAATATTAGTGTTTTTGTGAATTCTCAGTAGAGTGTGCCATTATTTAAGAAAATAAGTTATTTACATTCGACTTTGTTTTGTCCAATGAATGAATACACAATATAAAAACGCTCCAACCTATTTATACAATTTTAGTCATATTATCATAACAAAATATTGTACAAACAATAAAGATGTACATACTTTTAAAATAATGTGATTTCAGGTTCAATTAAGTATATATTATTTACCATAATAAATTAATTACAGATAACTGAAGTTTACATTTATTTCTTAAAGTAATAATTTTAACTGTATTTTGCATACTCGGATTACTTTTCGTACAAAATTTAAATTTGGATTTGAGGCCAAAATACCGAACAAAAATTATTTTTTTAAACTCAATTAATTAATAAGGTATAGTAAATAAGTATGGATATGTGTTACTTTATTTATTTGTGTTTTAAATTGTTGTAAAATATAGACTTGTAACGAATCGAATTTTTCGTGATTTTAGTCGAAAATTTAGTAATTACTAGTGAGTTAATTAACGACAATTATTTCAAAATTATTTTGCTCAATTTACTGTTCAAGTATAATAAAATTTAAAATAATAAATTTATTAAAAAAACATTTTTATGTGCGTAAATTTAAATTACAAATGATAAATTTAAATTTATATTGAATTTTGTGTATAAATTAAAATTTCTATCCCAAATTTTTTAAATTTTATATTTTACTATATTTACAAAATAATTTTTTAATATAATTATCTTCAACTCACAATAATTACCAAAGTCGTCACTAAAATAATTAAAATCAGCTTCTTTAATGGCTTATATAATATAATATAATATTTCGAAACAAAATAATTAAAGTAGCACATACCCGACAAGATTTTTTGATTTTGATTAAAAAAATGGTTTGGTTTAAAGTATTTTGGTTTGAAATCCAAAGTTAAGTTTTGTATGAAAAAGGCCACGCAGCCGTTCCTTTTACGTTTCATCGAAATTCTTTGGTATATTTATTCCAACATTTTTAACAAAGAATGCACATTTTCTTTTGTAGATATTTAAATATGTTTTTGAACAGATCCTTGCTAATATTGTGGTGGTCCACTTGCTCCTGAGAATAGAATAAAGAATAACAAAATAAAAAGTATTGTTTCTTCAGCGCTCCTGAAGGAATAAAATTTGGAAATAGATCGGTATCATCATGAGCTTATATCTATTCAAAATTAAAATATAAAATTCCATAAAAAAAACAAAGATAATTAATCTATTAGTTGATTTGTTTCATACTTTAAGAATAATCCCTAAGGAAACTAAAAGGGAACCCACTGAAACCCCTTGGAGTATTAAACGTTCCAAGAAATTCCATGACATCAAAAAGTCAGTGTAAATTTAGTGTCGTGCAACCTTCAGTATAACAGCAACCATGGCACCATCAACATCAAAACTTTTTTCTGCAGTGCATAATGTTTTTGTCACAACTCTTACGCAGTTACAAGAAACACAGACGTCCGTTCAACTGAAATGGTTTTGCGACACTAGTTGCATCATGTTTTTACACTACGCCATTAGTTCCATACCACTGATGGTGCCGTAATTTCGCGATTCTAGTTTTGTTTCATACATGCATGATGAAACTATTATGTTCACACGTGAAACTAGCATTGCAACTAATGTCGTGAAACAACTTGTGCGCAATTAGTTGCGTAATGTAAATTCGGCTTTCAACTAGTGATTTCATAACCATACCCACGAGGTGCCAATGCAATAGTAATTTTACCTATTTAGATGAAAGCGGACCCCCTTAATTAATGTATGTAAAATACAAAATCTAAAACCCTCTAAAATCAAGTAAATGTGAAAATAATTTTATTATTTAAATAAATTATTTGAAATTTATACTTATAGTTATTTTATTGTTTGCTAGGTAAATAGGTATGATTGCTTAACGTGGTGTATTGTTATTTTTTCTCTTTCTCTTTGTTTTTATATTGATATTTGACGGAACTCATCAAGGTACGACCTCCGTAGTCCAGTGGGTAAGACTCTTGACTCACAATCCGGAGGTAATTTTATTTGATTAATTTGTGTTATTTCACAATTAATTCATTTAAAAACAATACAAAGTATATTTGCGGCATGTTCCAGAGTGGAAGATACTATCAGTATCGCCCTGGTGTAAGACCACCATTCAGAATTGAAACGTTGCTTGAAAATGGCTTTAGCCGTGTTTAGTGACCAGATCTGAATAGCCAGGTACTTCCCAACCTTCCTCTTCCCCACCTCCTTCCCCACCCCACTACCTTCAGCCTCACAACATACCCCAATTGGGGATGCCATAGTCTCACTGGCTCCAGACGGGAGCAGTTGAGATTCTTGTGCGGTATTCACTGTAAAAAAAAAAAGGTAATTTTCGCGCGGTTTTTGAAGTTTCAACCCACATTCAACAGGTTAAAAGACCCGAAAAAGATGTTAATAATTAATTAATTAAATAAATACATATCAATCAATCAATCGACAATTTTGTGTAACTGCGCAAGTGTTCGAAATGGCTTCAGACGGTAGGATTATGACATCTCTATTTCTGGAATTTTGTGAAGCTGAAGGACAGAAATGAGGGAAAGGATTATGAAGGTAACCTGGCTGGTCAGTTAACATATTAGCTAAAGATAATTCGAGCAACGTTTTGATTCTGAAAGGTTGCCCCTAACCAAGGAGATACTAGTATCAAGGATTATATTTGTTTTATAACTTGGTGTAAATAAATTGTTTAAAGCAGTGGTTACCCATTAGTTTTTTTCTTAGATTCCAAACTCGCGTACCCATTGTAGCCAAAATGTTCAATTAAAATTTAAACGAAGTTTTCGACATTTAACAACTTTAATATCTTCAGGGATAAATGTGCACGTCTCTGTTAACACAGCTCTGAAAAATCAGTTTGCTTTTTTAATTTTTCCTAGCGCGTACCCCTTCAAGCAACTTCACATATCCATCAGTGAGTTTTCAGTGAGCTAGACTGCTAAGATTGAAAAGTATGACGTTATATATGTTGTTGTAGCTGAAAATGAATTTTATTTTATTTTTTCATTTCAATTTTTTGTATGAAGATTTTCAGGATTCTTTCGGTTTGGGGATGCGCCGCATCAATAACGTCGTATTTTTCAATCTTAGCACTCTAGCTTACTGAAAACTCACGGACGCCACTGGTACACGTACACATGGGGATACGCGTACCACTAATTGGATACCACTGATTTAGAGTATAATGAATTAATCTACATTTAGAACACCAGAATAAAAAAAATAAACACGACGTGACAATTTACAAATTAATGAATGACAATACCGCAAAATCAATTTAATGAAATTGCTCAGAAAATAATCAACGCAAGGTAAAGCACCGAACGCATATACGAATACTACGAAGTAAAATATTTTTCAATTTTTATTGAAGGTTATACCCATCAATGTAACATATTATCATCGAAGAAGAATATAATACAGTTGATCCGCGGTAATCCGGCCCCTTGTCTAATTCGGCAATCCCTGTAATCCGACATGCCTATAACAGAATGTACTTTGATCTTACCATTTTTATAAGCATATTTGTCGGATTACTAGAACCACTATTTAAAAAAAAGTTCCGGACTTCAGGTGGTTGTCTATAGTAGTCCGACAAATTCGATCATCCGACACCGCCTTGCAAACCCTTTGTCGGATTACCGCGGGTCAATAATACTTAAAAATCTGAACGTGACGAAATGGCAGCAAATATTCAGGTCTCCAATTACTAATTATGTGCCATTTTGAAATTGGCTTATTGAAAGAAAGAACATCTGCATTAATGACAAATGATTTCTTCCCACTGCACTGGATAGATTAGTAAAGTAAAACCAGGCGGAGGTCGTACCCACGTCATCAAGGAGCGTTCTAAAGGAAAGTTGGTCCTAACTTGTTTCTTGTAATATTGATTGGTGACATTGAAGTTTTCTTCTATAATTGACGGGAACTTTACAATATGATATATTTATAACATACTATCAACAAGTATTTATATCCAGGATTCAGATATATATGTAATCTTTTTATAATTTCTATGCACACAAACAAATAACCTAGTACCTACAAGATAATTTTATTTTCTTATAAGCACATAATATTCACTTGTTCAGTAGAAAATGTATCTATGTCTGAAGAAAATTTATGAATATATATGTAAGTGACCACAAAATTGTTTCAATCAAATTTTATTAGTTAAGTTTTATGAATAATAAACAAAAAATCGTTAAATCACATTTTCACAAAAATAAAAAAAAGGAAAGGTATAAGGAAAGGTATATATAATAATAATAATAATAATAATAATGTTTATTCCAGGATGTGGGGAGGATAGTGCAATCCCACACGTCCCATAAATTTGTACATATTTACACAACAGATAAAGTAAAAAAAAAAGAAAAAAGTAAATAGAACAAACAAATATAAAAGACATAAGCGATAATAGAAATAAAATAAATAATCAATTATAACGGGGCGTAGCTATCAATTATAATAGGACGTGGTCTGGAGTGAGCTAGGGCCCAGCGCTCGCTCAGGAGTGGCGCTTGGTGCTGGAAGGCTGCGATCACCACTTTGTTATCGGAAGCCATTAGCCGCATCCTGGCTCCAGTGACCCGGTGTCTCATCAGACCGGCGAATCCGTGTAGTCCTAGCTCCGTAAACATTGAAGATGCGCTGCTGTATCTTCTGTATCCAAATATAATTCTGCAAGCATCATTATATTGGATCCGCAGTCGTTCTATTGAGCTGGTACGGTAGTGACACCATGTTTCACATGTATATAGGTTAGTGCAAAATGCATTGAACAATGTTTTTTTTACATTGTTACTGCATTTGAAGAATCTTCGGGCAATCATATTAGACAGTATACTGATACTTCTCCGCTGTCGTTCAATATCACCGTCATCCGAGAGGTCTTCAGTAATAATGTGTCCCAAGTATTTTACAATCTTAGATGCGTTTATATTTTCCTCATTAAGTTTTACAGGGAGCATTTTCTCGGGATTTTTTCCATGGTGGAATGCGATTAGTTCCGTCTTCTTGGGGTTGTACATCATGTTGTGGTCATTTGCATATTCTTCACAGATTTTTAATAATGTTCTCAACCCCTTGATCGACGGAGCTAGGAGAATCATGTCGTCCGCATAACTTATGTGATTTAGGCATAAATTATTAATACGACAGCCCGCCATGGTGTCCAGGCGATTTGATAATTCGTCCATGTATACATTGAACAGGATTGGGGACATACACCCTCCTTGCCTTACTCCTGATCGCAAATATATCGGTTGGGAGATATATATATATATATATATATAGGAGATATATATATATATATAATATATATATATATATATATATATATATATATTAATTTCTATTTTAAAGTGTTCTAAAGTTTTCAATACTTAAAATTGGGAGGTCACCTTGCCATTTCATATTAAGTTAAATTTTTTTTACATCACAGAGGAAAATAATTTCCTTCAGGACCTATGTCATCTTGGGGGTTGTTGTGTGAAGGGGCTTTTTAAGAGGAGGGGTGGGTAGGAATCTGGGGATCAGTGTGACCAGAAGTGACGGACGTGTGAATCCGCCCCTCCAACTGCGGTGCAAGGTGATGGGTTCAACTGGAAAGGTCAAAGGCCTCCCTCAACCAGTCTCTCTCGATCCGTTTCTGTCGTTTTCGTACAATACTTTTGAGAAAGAAGATTTTTATGAACGGCTTTTAGGTCGATGACGTACATATAATCTCTCTCTCTCTCTCTCTCGGGACTAGTATTTTTTTTTTACATGAGCTCCACACAGGAGGCCCTGAGGAAAATAATTTCCCTCAGGGCCTATGTCATCTTTGGGGATGCTGTGTGGAGGGTTTTTTGTAAAGGAAGGGAAGGAGTGGAGAGTTCTGGGAAGGAAGAAGGTTTAAGGGGTGGGTTGGAATCTGGGGTTCAGTGTGTCCTGATCATCCGCCTCCAAGACCTAGACAAACCTCACCCCATGAACCCGGGCACCCCCGCTAAGTCACCAAACGTAGCGAACCATTTGGGGTGACCTATGGCAGAGGTGTTGGTTATCCAATAAAGGTTCCCGGGGCGGCGGTACCCATTCCCGCCTCCCAAATTGATGTAGTATATACAATATACATGTCCTGCAGGTAATGAATTATTATTGCCTCAGTAAAGTGAATATGTAATTAACGTTTAATATCGGAATGCGATCGTAAGGAAGTGATTTAGTACGGAGGTGTCCTGCGCCGGGAGGTCGCAGGTCACAGGTCACAGTTCAGACCATTACAGCAAGTCTAGATCCTGTACATCCGACAGTCTGGTAAATGGTAAGCAAGAGACAGTAGTCATGCAGGCAATAAGGAAAGGCAGGCAATGATTGACCAAAGACAAAGGACAACACTTCCATGCTACATGTTAGTTACCCTCATTATAAAATAATAGTGCATGCTTTGTGTAGACAATGATGCACAACAGTTTTAAATTTACAATAAAAACAAATAAATTTGTTATAGACCATTTTAATTTTATTTTATGCAACTCGGAAGAACCCTTCCTTCGTCAGGAGAATATAAGAACTAACCTACGATACAGAATATTAACATATACATAAATTTTAGGTGTTGAGTGGGAGGTGAGCAAAGGGGAAGGGGTAATTGTGGGATTTCCGGGAAGAACAGAGCGGTTTATTGGAAATTTGGAAATATATCTAGGATTAAAGATAAATTAATTTGGTTATTCAAAATACTAGAGTCATTATTTGGGGATTTTCAAATTTCAAGTGCTTCTAAGTTATCTATTATTATTTAGCTTTTATTGTTACGATGAAGAATTTTAACCCCATTGTCTTTATTAAAAGAATTATCTGCGGAAATGATATGATTGACAAGCTTTGAAACATTATTGTCCTTTAAGTATATTTATATGCCTAGTTGTCTTACCTATGCAGAACGACGGACAATCATTGGAACATAGTTGGTAAGTACCAGAGTGGCTTAATTTATGATCTCTATCTTTAGTGTTTTTTAGTAATTTACGTAAGATGTTATCAGCAGTAGGGGAGACCTAGGAGAGTTGTGACAATTTTTAATTTAAGGGACATATCTCGCTCAAGAAATATTCCGTTTTTATGATCTATGTAAATTAAGGTAGCACCATTCCTCCCCTTTCCAAAACAATCATCAAAATTAATTAAAGTATTACGGTTTCCGAGTAAATCAACAAAAATAACAACTACTATCTCTGTCACAACTCTCCTATCACCGAGGTAAGTTGTGACAGCTTTGTATTTAGACTATTTGAGTATTTAGACACTAGCAATGCCTTTACCAGTCTTTCGTGTATAGTTATTAGGCATTATGAAACAAAAAAGTAGTCATCCAGCATGCAATATCACACTACAAGTACAAATATTTTTTTTTATCGAAAACGATTCTTTTGAGACAAGCTTTTATTGCGGACTGCACTTGCAAGATTTGACCTTCATATACTAACGCACAAACACACATACGGACATCGTAAATTAATTTTAAAAAGTGTAGAAATAACCCAGCAGAAAAATGAAGTCAAAAGGAGAGTTGTGACAGGCTGTCACAACTCTCCTAGGTGCTCAAAATTACGACTTGGTCCGAATAATGATTCATATTTTCTAAACACGATGCAAACACAAAAGATCAATGCAACGCTTTGAGAATTAAATAAGCATACAACTTAAGAAAAAATAACACAACAACGCACTTGTAATAAGACGTGATATAAATTCAATCAAAATTTTGAAAAATAACTTACTTTTCGCATTTTTTTGCATACAGACGTCGTAATTACGCAACCGCTTCTTGTGCACCGCCGGTGGGTACTGAGTGAAGTAGCGCGTTTCTAAAGCGAAAAACGAGCATTGTTACAATTTCGCTAAATATTATAGGTAGGGAGAAATCGTCTTTGTCACAACTCTCCTCTGTTACAACTCTCCTAAGTCTCCCCTATAGAACGCGGGTTTAATGGGGGCATGCAATTTTTTTGTACTAAGTGAGGAAAAGTTGGAAATATATAAAAGCCAGATAGTTAATGCTTTTTACAAACATGTAGTTTTAAATTGTTTGTGAACTGAGGTAAACAAATCCATGAGTTTATAATACAAACCTTTTCATTGTGGCGAAGCGTAATGTGAACTCACTATTTTAGATTAATCTTTACTACAAATTGGTTTACATTATGAGTACCCAAAAATATATTCTGAATAATTTGAAGCTTTTTCAATCTAGTTAGAATGAAAATAAAATTGTTAATTACTAAAAAATAAGCTGAAACTACTAAGAACATATTTATATCTTCTACATCTACGACCGGTCAGTGGCTAAGTCCTCCATCACGACTCAAGCAACATTTTCGGCTTACTGTGGTGGTAGTAGGAGATTTTTGAAATATTGTCGGGTTTTTCGTAACCCGAGAATGTTTGTCTTTAAAAAAAAAATCTCAGGGATCATAAACAACCATTTCTTTGAGGATACCTGTCACTGGTTGAGCTAATATTATATCCGAGAATATCCAATAACTAACAGTTTCTAGGTTTTATTTGTTCACTTGAATGTAATCGAATAATGTAATTGTTGACTTTCGAATATTTGAAAAATTATTTACCTATCACTAGCAGAATCAACTTTACGGCATGGAATAACCACTTGGGGACGCACTTGCAAAACTAATTTAAACCACTTACAATCAGTACAAAATTCTATGGTTAAATTACTAGTTCAAAAACATATTTTTGCAGGGAGACGAAACATTTCAATGTTGTATGGGAATTTACCTTACCATCTTACCAATGCAAGCATTATTATGGTACAAAATATAGATTCAGCATATACCTGACCCTGAATATAAGAGGAAAGTGGAACATGAACATAATAATAGATTCACAAAGAATGAAGGAATGCTTATTCCAAAATATAACAATAACTACGGACAGTGGCGTAGCGAGGGGGGTGCCCAGTGGCGGCTCGTAACTTTTGGGTGTGCTAGAGTGCTGATATTAAAAAAGGCATTATCGATGTTGTTGTAGCCGAAAAAAAAAATTTTTTTTTTTTGAAAATCTGATTTTTGTATAATCAACTTTACGGCATGGAATAACCACTTGGGGACACACTTGCAAAACTAATTTAAACCACTTACAATCAGTACAAAATTCTATGGTTAAATTACTAGTTCAAAAACATATTTTTGCAGGGAGACGAAACATTTCAATGTTGTATGGGAATTTACCTTACCATCTTACCAATGCAAGCATTATTATGGTACAAAATATAGATTCAGCATATACCTGACCCTGAATATAAGAGGAAAGTGGAACATGAACATAATAATAGATTCACAAAGAATGAAGGAATGCTTGTTCCAAAATATAACAATAACTACGGACAGTGGCGTAGCGAGGGGGGTGCCCAGTGGCGGCTCGTAACTTTTGGGTGTGCTAGAGTGCTGATATTAAAAATGGCATTATCGATGTTGTTGTAGCCGAGAAAAAAATTTTTTTTTTTTGAAAATCTGATTTTTGTATGAAAAAATTCAGGAAGTTTCAGTTTGGCGGTGCGCCGCACCGATTTACTGGTTGCCACTCGACCAAGATATTGAATACACGTAACCAAGATAATGCATACACATGAACAAGGTCTGTTATTTGTATTTTCTCTATGGCTCCCCTTGGAGTGCCACGAATTTTGTGTCGGTCGGTCTTTTATAGGCGGAATAGCTTATTTTCTGAAATTCTCTAGCCATCCCCCCCCCTCCCCCCAGGACATCCGCCCCGGGGTGCTACCCGTGCTAGCTACGCCACTGACTACGGACAGCAAACTCTGGAAATATAACGTGCTAAAAATATTTAACATGCTACCAAGTAATATAAAAAGATGCGGTTCACAAAATAGATTGAGATATATGCTGAAAACATGGTTATTCATTAGAGATGCTATGCTAGATGGATTAGTTGTGATAATCTGTATATTTATATTATAATTAATAATAATATTATGAATGTGTGTTTTACACAGTAATTGAACAAACTGATTGTACTTAATTGAATAAGCATTGTAATTGTAAATATTATAATTGAACATTGATCCTGTTGGCAAACTGCTTAATTTGGACTGAAAAAGACTTTGAAGAACAATAAATAAAAAATAAAATAAAATGTTTCGATGTCACACAAGGAAAATAATTTAATAAAAAATATTCATTTACAAATATTTCTTTCGATTTGCGAACACTCTGAGGAAAATTTCAAAAAAGTCAATATCAAAATACCTAGACCTTAAAACTGACAGCATCCTAACATCATGACAGCATTATAAGAAAAATCCTTAAAAACATCCTGACAGCATTATGTGAAAAATTTAAGTTTTTATGATCACCCAACTATTTTTACTTCTCTCCCATCGAATACGTTGGCCAACTACGCTAGTGAGGTAATCAATTTACATTTGATATATTTATAATGTTACAAGAAGATAAGGTGAAAGATTAAATAAATAATATCGAGATAAATAAATAACAAACTGAAGTTAGTTAGCGCGGCCGCAAGACACTAAAATAAGAGAAATTAAAGAACAATGCTAATTAATAGTAGATTTCACAACACTCTGTCAAGTAGAGACAAATTGAGATAAATCACAAACACATGTAGTATGATATTAAAAAAATGTTTACATTATATTTACCTACATGATAACAATTTACAGTTAAAAGCGTTGACCTTTTGGTATGCAAGAAAGTTTGCACCTACTTATCTCAAAAGCTATTAATTAAACGTTTTTTTAAACGTTACCTGCCTTCTCAGGAGTTGTTAAAAACGTGTGTGTTTCTGAACACACATTATTCCACTGTGGATTTCAATAATTTAGATCTATCATTTGTTCCGCAAACAGCAAACTTACGAGAAGCAAGCTCACTGAATGCCTAAGACCCTTCGTACGTGGAGATACTTACAAGCTACGTGACTAGGACGCAATTACAAGTAGCCAACCGATATGCTCTCTTTAATGCTGCTTGAATATAACTTTAACCGAACTTGATAATTTTTTCACATGCAGCCGTGGATTTAATAAGATCTCAGATGACTAGCGACGGAGACAATAATATTATTATTCTTTTTATCTTTACGACCATAAAAAACGACCTAAAAGAAGATTTTGGGTTCACCCATATAGTGAAATAAATTCAAGATTAACAGATTCATTTGATTTATCACTTTTATTGTTTAAAAGAAACCGACATGTTTCGAGAGCGATGCTCACTTCCTTAGGTTTTACCAAATTAATTATAACAATAGACTTAACGTTGTCAATGGAAAGGTAGGAGTGGGAAGGGGGACAATTGAGGGCACAATTTACAAAGGGAACAAGTTCAATGTGATTTTTTTATTTTTTTATTGGTTTTCAAGGTACAATCCCGTTAAACCGCAATAAAGCAGTTTGTCAACAGGATGTTAATGTTCAGTTACAATTTAAACATTACATAATATTATTACTATAACCATACAGATTATAACAATTAACACATATGAATTAATATAAACTATCTCTATTTAGCAGCCATTGTTTCAGCATATATCTGAATCTATTTGTAGAATCACAATTTTTTATATTAATTGGTAACATGTTAAATATTTTTGGCACGTTATATTCCAGAGTATTATAAATAAAATCATAAAATATTTTTAAATGACCCATTATTGAACTCGTTCCCTTTGTAAATTATGCCTTCATAGGCCACTTGCATGGATTTCATAACGACTTGGAAAAAATCGTGTGGATAGATTTTTTTACTAAGATTACGAAAATATTAGTAAAAAATTTAGAAATGTACAGTTTTTTATTTTTAAATAAATAAATCCATTATTTGGGCCCATGACGTCACTACATTAAAAAGAACCCGACTCCAAAAATGTTCCTATTAAATTTGGAAAATTCCACACTGATTTTTTTTTTAATATGGCAACACTTTTATTTCAGGCGAAATTTTGAATTTGACATTTAACGTTCACTAGATTTATTGTTTGTTCTCTGCGAACTTATCATTTGGTTTGACTTTTTGACAGATGTTGTGAAGAGAACCCCGTACATTTTACGCTAAATGCACGTGTTTTAGAGGTATAATGGTAAAAATCCTGATGTTAACAAAATCAAGTTATATAATATTCTTATTATTAGTATAATTTACAAGTACAAGTATATTACATTGGAATTAGTAATAAAGACGTTGAACATTATAATGATTTATGATCAATAAAATGGATCGAGGAAAAAAATATTTATGAGATGTAATATTTTTGGTATGCCTTGTTATTCTCCTGTGCCCTTTCTTGTGGAAAACGTTATTTTTTTAAATGATTTTTTCGCACCTATAAAATTATGTCCCGTCTTTCCGGTTTATAAAAAATGGTCTGATTTTTCGGATTGAAATTTTCAAAAAATCGCCAGGGTTTCAAAAATACGATTAAAAAAAATACAGAATGTCTTAGAATATTTGCCTAAACCGGAAAAAAAAAATAAAAAAACGTTTGCAAGTGGCCTATTGCCCCCCTTCCCTCTTCCCACTCCCAACTTTACATTGAACCGTTAAGTCTATTGTTATAATTAGTTTTGTAAACCCCGAGGAAGTGAGCATCGCTCTCCAGACATGTCAGTTTTTTTATAAACAATAAAAGTGATAAAAAAAAACAAAAATTTATTAATTTTGAATTAAAATGGTGCCACAAAATAAATTTTCTGTGTATGAAGAAGTGAAATAAATAATAAATGTAGGGCATTCGTCGCCGCCAGGCAACTACATGAGAATGATGTCAAATTGACTTTTTTCTAACCTCTATCCATGCCTTCTCCGCTTACGTATTCCGGAAAATTATAGTTATATAAAGATGGACATTTATCCAGCTCCAAAAAATATTTAATATTAAAATTAAGTTCGGACGCCATTTCTGTCAAACGAATAGTAGATGCGAATGCAACTCGCGCGCTATATGAAAAAGCATGAAACTGACGTTAAACTGGTAGTCAATGCGTAGCTTCGTGTACCAAACACTAGCAAAACAGTACGGCAGGTACGAGTGGCGCGTATGCTACGCGCGCGAAACTCGAGTCGCTTATAAGTATCTCCATGTACAAATGGCTTAAGCCTAGCAAGGTACCAAGCAGTAAATAAGTTTCCTTGCCCCTGGTTCCTGATAGGAATAATATGTAAGATATAGCTGGTAGCTGGACTTGCCAATTCAAATCCAGAAGTTTGATTTAAATGCTAGATAGGAGGATGATATGGAAGGTTCTACGTTACATATTTATAGGGCGATATCTAATCTGAGCACACAGTTTACACGCAGCTCCCGATTCGAGATAACGAGAAGTATTGTTCCACGGAAGCACCGAGTATGTAACCAGTATCCAGTAGCCTCTATTCCACACAATATATTTCATGCACAGGGCCGCCCGCGGTGGGTGAAGCCACAGCCTTCTGTATACGAGTGTAATACAAAAAGGCTTCCGAAATAGTCTCCTGGTACGCTAAAATGATCCTTGAATCTCATAGATACTTCATCTATCATTAACAAAAGAAGGGTAAGCTTTTAAGATCTGGTTAAAACGTAAAAAAAAGTCACACAAGGTAGGTAGGTACTGCAAAATGACAAACATAATTATAATATAATAGGACGATTACAACTAAGATTACTTTTTATTCCTGCCTTTATATAGGGTTTTACGGGACGTAGGTACTTGATTTACTTTAACCAATGATTCCTGACATTATTTGGAGTAAAAAATGAAAATAAAATTTAGGCCTCAAGTGATTTTTTTACGTTTTAAATTTTTGTTTTCTTCAGATTTCTTCAAATGCAGCAAATTTATTTTGTGGCACCATTTTAATTCAAAATTAAAGGATTTCTTTGTTTTAACCACTTTTTGTGAAAAAGTGATTAAAACATTACAGCCTTACTAAAAAAAAAACCACAGCGCGACCAATTAACTGTGTTATTGCAATAACATAATTAATCCCCGTATACACTAAATCACGTTTTATTACCAATAACGTTTCTTGCGTGATCACGCTGTTAAAATGCATTAAGATCTGACAACATTGTAAATGGTTTTAATTTCCTAGGAAACAATGTTGTTTTAATTCTTCTCCGCTAGGGGCATTATTGGTGCGCCGGTGCATATCGGCCCGCGATGACAAAACAGTTCGGTGTGTTTATGGCGGGATATGGAAAATTTTGTTAGTGCCTAAATGTTGTGATTTTACTAAATAATTTCTATTGTAGTGACGAATTTACTCTTCTGTTCACATAATTGATATATTTACCATATTATTTGTGTGTTTTACATCAGTTTAATCAAGTTATTGTACAAACGCCGTACTTTCAAAGTTGAACTGTCAGAATATTGTTTTTTATAGGTTACTTAGATAAAATTTTCATTTTAAGATCTTTATTTTAAAAGAATTTCTTAAAAGTGATAATTTTTTATAATATTAAAATCTAATACATGTGTTCGTAAACGTATCAAAAAAAATTAACGTCTTTAGAGATGCAAGAAATCTGTTTTAAATTTCGGTATTATTTCTAAGTTATTTTTTTGGCACTAAAAAAAACTTTGAAATTTTTTATTATTTTTTTATTGTATACACGATAAAAAAGTGAGGTGATAGTTTCCTTCCAAATTTACTACATAAAAGGAGTGTGTTTTTTAAATTTTGATTTTATTTAAATTTCTCTACATTTTGGTCAAAAATGTTGTCGGAGGAAATTTTTTTCCATGTTTTTCCGAGTTTGAATCATAAAATATGGCAGTTTTTGAAAGCTAAAGTGTATTTCAAATACTCAAATCTAAAAGGTAATTTTATCTAGTTTTCATAAATAGTATTTGTTTTTACGACACCTTCAAAAATAAGAAATATATAGAACATTCAAAATACTATGGAAAAATTACAAATATCGTTCGGACATCAATGGTTAAAACAGAGATAAACTACCCTCTCAGGCCGTGGAAACCATGTGTATTTCTTTCAAAGAACAAATTTTTAATTAGTAATGTTTTCACATCCGCGGCCGTTTGTCAATTGAATAAAATTTTCACTGGGTTTTTTAGTAAGGCTGTAAATCATAAACATACAAACAATCCTTGAATTTTGAAAAGAATGGTTTTTTTCCAAAAACGTAAAAATTTCAAATTCAAAAAATTTCTTCTTTTTATCGTCACAGATCACTCAGTCGACTAATCGCCCGACCCGATCCGTAATAAACTGTACCTCGAGTAGTTATTGAACAAAACCTGCAGACGCCTGACGAGAATATAGATGAAGTAAAGTCGAGGCCGACCCATTTGAGAAAAATATTGAGTTTCCAATCCTAATCTAGCCACCGGATTGCCTTTGAGGTAATTCGGGGATCCTTTGGGTATCTGTAAAGCCAGGAGTTCCCCCCCATGGAGCCCTAGAGCACCCTGGAGCCTTAGAGCATTCCCTATCACTGGCGCTCCCTACCACTACCCCCTTATACGTGGAGCATTTCATCTCTCGTTAATCACACACCGTCCCTTGGTTCGGACGCCCGCGTGCACAGCAAGCATTTCACATAAGGATAGCGTGCCCCTGCAGCCCCGCATGTGTACTGTCCATACAAATCAGTGGTAATATGGGACCCGTGGTATGCTTCTGGAATATATCCGTACCTTGTTAGGAGGTGACTTCAGCCGTGTCGGTCAGAACGATAACGTCGATAACATCGTGAAATCTCTGACTTTACCTCTCTTTGGGACACTGGTATCGTCGCGTAAAAAGTATCTCGATCAAGTGGCAGGTTTTGACTTCCATGTCTGCAAACAAGTTACCCACAAAAATAAACAAACAACTATAAAACATTTCTATTTTTGAGAGTGATATTTCATGGTGGAATTCCATTATAATATATTATAATAAAACGAATATAAAACTTTATTCCACTTAATTTTATTCGACCGTAACCGGTTTCAGCTCGTCAAAGCCATCTTCAGACTGGTACAAATATTTCCTAGTCTACGGTTTATATACACAACATATTGGGGAGGGGGAGAGGGGTGGTCTACAAGGATTTTAATCAATTACAATAATTATATTTGTTGCTAAGTCATTTTAGACTATCCAATTTATAAATATTTTGGTTATTCCAGTAAGCTAATTACATTGGGTTTGCAGCTCACTTCAATGATGATTAGGGAAAAACCTTACAAGTAATATGAGTTACTAATGACCTAATTTTATTGTCAAATCGTTATTATATTTATGAAGTTTGGTATTTTTTATTGCTTTTTGAAGGGATACATCACATTGGAGTTGGAATGGTTTAAACTAATTACATATTTTAATATCGAAAATTATTATGAAAATTAGACTGGATACAAAAGCGGGGACTTAGCAAATGAATCTAATTGCTTTATCTTTACAAAGTTACTTTATGAAGGGATACATGTTTACATTGGAGTTGGAATGGTCTAAACTAGGTCTAAACTAGGTTTAGCTTGAAATGGTTTTAGCCGTGTTTGGTGACCAGATTTGAATAACCAGGTATTTCCCCTTCTTTTTTATCGTCTCCTTCCCCTCCTCAATATCTTCAGCCTCACAAATCATCTCCCCAATACCATATCTGAATGTCTCTTTCTTAATCTGACCTAACCTGTCTAATCACTTCCACATTTACCTACTATTTGGTAACAAAAAAACCAAAGTATGTGGTGACCAGTACCAGTGACTAGTGACCAGTGACAAGTGACCAGTGACTAAGTGACCAGTGATAAGTGACCAGTGACCAGTGACCAGTGACTAGTGATTAGTTACTAGTGACAGTGACTAGTGACCAGTGAATAGTGACCAGTGACTAGTGACCAGTGACATGTAACTAGTGACCAGTGACTTATGACTAGTGACTTGCGACTTGCGACTCAGCAATGTGACTATTTGCGTGACACCATTTGGCGTATGATGCTCCTTTTACCAACAACTGACTAGTGACTAGTGACCAATCTGACCACTGACTATTGACTAGTAACTAGACATCATCAGACAGTAGACAGTAGAGAGAGAAGCAGAGACAGAACGCGGAGCAGATCTCGGTGCGGTGATAAGCTGCACAGGAACAGCACTAGGGAGATCCCATCCCTACAGGAAACACACTACCTAACTCAATACTCTTACCTAATACTCCGGTGGCGGTTCGTGGCCTATCTTGGAAGTTCTATCTGAGATTAAAAGGGAGAAAAAAATTCTTTACCTAATCCCACGTAACACTTAAATAATGATTGAATTTTTTTTCGTTCATTAAGTACTAATAATTTATTATTATTATTTTAACTTTTCGGCTTATCGAGCCTACAACACATCTAGAACATCCGAAGACAGAACAGCTTACAACAAAATGGCAAAGGAAACCAAGAGAATCATAAATAGGTCAAAATTCGAGCACGACCAGCAAATCAGCAGAAAGCTGGCTGCATGCCCGCATGGCAGCAGGCAATTCTGGTCGCTTGCAGGCTCAATAGGTCGCTATTTCTGCAAATCCAGTCTGCCACCTATCACCAGACCTGACGGCTCACTAGCAAACACCGCCACCGAAAAGGTAAACTTATTAGGTAAAATGTTTGCGGCTAACTCAACCCTTGATGACCAAGGTGCTGTCCCGACGTCGGTTCCTCACTGCGGTTTTCGTATGAAAAAGCTGAGGATCCGGCATCGGGAAGTACTCCATGTTTTACGAGGGCTTGATGTTAAGATCTTTTTATTTGACAAGCCTCCAAAGGGCTCAAAAACTCCAACGGCTCGTAGGGCTTTGAAGCAAAGAATGGACGGTTACCTCGAGAGTTTTTTCTCTTGGGGTAAAAATAATCTCGTTGAATTTAATGTTTCAAAGACCCAATCTTGTCTGATTACGTCTAAAAGGGAACGAAATGAAAATCTAGTATCTTTCAACGGAAGCAATCTTCCGAACAGGCCCTCCATTGATATGCTTGGTGTAACCCTAAGTGACCAGCTCAGGTATGGGGGCTCCATCGAAGCCAGAGTAAAGTTAGCCTCCCAAAAACTGGGCGTAGGTATTGCACAGGGCCCGCAGATACTTTAATAGTACACAACTGCTAACCCTGTACAAATCACAAGTGCGCCCCACGGTTGGATTTGGCAGCCACCTCTGGTCTGGAGCTCCAAAATACCTGAAAAATACCCTCAACTCTGTGCAGAAACGGGCGGTCCGTTTAATAGATTCTCCCATCTTAACAGACGGATTGCAATCTTTAGAGCACAGGCGTCGGGTGGGAATGCTATCCTTGTTCTACCGGAATTACAATGGAAGATGCTCCGAGGAACTAGCATCATTGATCCCTTCAGCACTGGTACATAGTCGGGAAACATAAGAACAGGTCGTTTCTTCGACTCGTTCTTGTGTTCAGCAGCTCGGCTGTGGAATGATTTACCGGCCTCTGTGTTTCCTCCTTCCTACAACATGGGTCTCTTCAAGACCAATGTTCATTCCTTCCTCTCCTCAAAAAGACCCTCTACACAGCATCCCAGATGACATAGGCCCTGAGGGAGATCATTTTCCTCAGGGCCTCCTGTGTGGAGTTAATGTAATTTTTTTTTTTTTTTTTTTTTTTATTTGCAAGTTGGTGCTACTGCAGCCCACAGAGTAGACGACTCATGCATGAGGTATTTCAAGATTACAAATTTGCCAACACACGCCGGGAACCTTTGGGGATAGACAGAGGAAGTTGAGCTGTTGTTTGACCTAGTGTTCCCTTGTATTTTGACTGTAGGGTCATGGATGGAACCCCAGTAGATGCCAGGACCTTCGTTTTCCCTCTCAGAGAGTATCTGATTGAAGCCTCAAGAGTTAGTTGGTCAGCCGTCGATGCCACCTCACATTTGCGGATTCCTTCTTTGGTGAAACTCTCTTTGTCTCGTCTTGTCTTTTAATTATATGTATGATTATGTGGCCATAAGATATTTATATAATTTAATTTTTTAAGGATGGAGATTTTGTCGGCTTGCCATTACCCTATTAAATTTATAATTTAGACATTCTTTTATTAAAAAAGTAGTGGAATAGAGACCCTCTTCAGATTAACAGAACCGTCTCCCACAATAATTTATTTTTTAATTTTATTTCAATAATTGATTTTTCCAAAATACCTACTATTCCGTACAAATTCAGATTTTAATCAGATTCCTAGGTTACGCTTATGATAATACGAAAATGCTTAGCTCCCCCATTTAAGTTACTTTAGAAAATCTATTTAATATCATCACAATCACCTTAGAAAAATGCTACCTACACCGAAGTTACACTCAAAGACACGAAAGTGGATGAAATTTTTATGTCTGCAGTTCCAAACAATTCAACTGCACTAGTGTTGCAACAGAACTCTGCTTCCGCTTCCGCTTCTGCAGAAGTTCCGCAGGTTTTTTCACTTCCGTTTCCGTTTCTCTAAACTCTAAATGAAGAATAATTTGCGATTGAAGAAATCGAAGTGCAGCCTTCTACTTCAAAATCATCATCATCATTACAAATATTGGAATCGATGTTAAGTGTACATGAAGACCAGGAGGAGAACTCTTCTACAACTGACGATGGTGACAATTTATTTTTAGAGATACAGTCACACCTTTGGGAGTACAAGAAAGAGAAGAGACTACCTCTCCATGAGAATCCCCTTATGTGGTGGAAAGTTAATGCGTACAAATACCCCATCTGTTGCCAATTGTTCGCCAACACTAATATTTATTTCTTACTTTCTGCATATAATATTTTAGTGTTTGATGTAGTGTTTTGTATTTTAGTGATTTGTGTGTAAATGCATCACTCAAATTTATAAATGTTAACCTCAATACAGGCTGTTAGTCCTAGTGAGGTTAATATTTTTGTATTTAAAAAAGATATATGTGTGGTGAGAAGTTATCAATAAAAAAAATAAATAAACTTATCAGCTCCCCCCCCCAACAATGTAGCCAGTGAGCAATTATTTAGTGGAGATGGTTTAATATATGAAGAACACCGAAACAGAGTCAAAGGTGTAAAAGCAGCCAAATTTCTTTTTATTAAATATAATTTACCTCTGTTAAATTTCGAGTACTAAAAGTACAAAATACAAATTTAATTAAGCAAATCATATAAAATAAAATAAAGCTTTTTCTTCATAGTATTAACACTTCCGCTTCCGCTAAGATTTACTTTTGACATCTGTTTCCGTTTCTGCTTCCGTTAAGACACTTCCGTTGCATCACTAAACTGCACTACCTAGTAGATACCAGTTGCGTATTTTTTTTGACATGAGCCCCACACAGGAGGGCCTGAGGAAAATAAATTCCCTCAGGGCCTATGTTATCTTTGGGGATGCTGTGTAGTGGGTTTTTTTAAGGAAAGGAAGGAGAGGAGAGTTCTGGGAAGGAAAAGGGTTTAAAGGGTGGGTAGGAATTTGGGGTCCAGTGTGTCCTGGTCATCCGCCCCCGAGACCTAGACAAACCTCACCCCATGAACCCGGGCATCCCTGCTAAATCACCAAACGTAGCGAACCACTTGGGGTGACCTATGGCAGAGGTGTTGGTTATCCAATAAAGGTTCCCGGGGCGGCGGTAACCATTCCCGCTTCCCAAATTACATTGTTTTCATCTTCCTAAAATACATCTTCCATTTTCTGTTCACTCCATCATATTTACCAGCGTGGGGTATCTATATCCAGCATACATCAAGTACCGATAAATCCGCCCCTGTGCGTTGGCGTTTTATATGTTGTAGTTTGTAGTATTGCAGTGTTGTAGTGTTTTAGTGTTATTGCAGTGTTACCTGGGAGTGTTGTCAGTTAGGCGGGAATTGATTATTGTCGTCAGAAAACATTTTTAGTAACAGATAAATTTTGGTTAGAGTACAAAAGCGATCGCGATGTGGTCTTTGAATTTTTGACTGCCCACGCGTGATATCGTGTGTCACATAAAAAAATCCTTTAGTAGGTAGATTATTTGTGGTTTCTGATAAAAAATTATGATAGCTAAGCCAACTTCTTACGCAACTGGAACGGTGTAAATTTAACGGACTGGTGTCACATTGGAATTAGATTGCGACCAGAATAACGTCACGGTATAAATATTTTCATTTACAAGTTGACAGCATAATGGCAGTCAAATTAAACCTAATTTCTAGAGCTCGGTTTAATACTTAACCTGACATGTTATTCTGCTAGATAAACTACAAGTACGTTATACCTACGCCTGTATTACATCGAATAGGCGATTCCTTCGACATAGATTCTCCAGATTGGGCATAGTCACATGAAAAAGACGTCTTTCAATAATGTCGTTTGTTTCTCCAGGTTGATCCTTGGTGTTCTTCCTCCACATTATTGAGCCACATTTATGATGATGGACACTGCAAGGCTGTCTGAAATCAGTCAAAAAATCAGAATTGGAGGCTACGAAGCACCGCACAAAGGGGGGACGAATTGGAGCCGACAACTCTACCAACCGAGCCATATTCCGATTGTATAGACGACATTTATTGCACATATTTACTGTGATTGCGTTGTCATCGACAACGAGTCTATCTGCCGAGTCGGATGTCAGGAAGTGGGTAAATTTACACTTCCAAGATTCCACTTCAATCACACATTCATTCAAGCAAACCAATTAGAAATTCAAATGGATGTATTTATTACAAGATACCGTACATTATCTCTATATAACAATCTGTTCCTTTTATAATATTTGTGATAACCGTGGCCGGTTATCCCATTACCTCTGGACTCCTTTATGATGGATCCAGATCCTCAGATATGATGATCTCAGTATGAGGTGTATGTCAATAATAGACGTGGGTAGACTATGTGTATTTAATCCGAGAATACTGTACAAGGTTCTTCTTAGGAAGCTGATAACAAGAGAGGACGAATGGACAACATTCACGCCTTTTATACGTTCCGCATACTGTCTCACTCATACACGCATGTCTCTTTCATACTGCAAGACATACGTTCACTACAATATTATTACTTACCTACCTAATAATTATGACCATAACATTTTATGAATGATTTACGATACTACACTACAGAAAATGTCGAAGGATCCAAATAAGTTCTTTCTTATGTTCAAGTGGAAATGTGCGCGTGTATAATTACCGTGACGTTTCACGGTTACGGTACAGTGATGGCAAAAAAGGCAATAAACATACGTTCCTTATCGCTATAATGATGCAGCTCTTTCTTACACATTAAATAATGGCGAGACACACAAAATAGTGCGATTGTTTCCTCCAAAGTACCTACCAACTACATTTTCGCGATGGGAATTGCGCTTTACTTTGATTATATGTGTGAGGGAGATTTATGATAATAATCGTATGTTTCATTTGGGGGAGGGCAGACATACGTTCACCGTTCATCTCATTTTCGACTGTTGTTATTTCGTGTGTAAGAAAGAGCTACAGCATTATATGTTTAAGAACAAAAGCAAAACCATCAGCGCATCGACGTTTAACGTTTTTTGGATTTTTGGAATTCACTCACACTTCAATACTATTCTTGTACTATATTCCATAATTTCAAAATTGTCATCACGGCCAGTAATACTGGTAGGGGTCCACGGAGACATCACGGTGCGGTATGTGAGGGAGATGCAAGAAAGACCTACGTACATTGTGTATCACATCTTTTAAAAGAGCTGTGGCATTATTGTGTTAAGATACTTATGTTTATTGTCTTTTTTTGCCGTCACGGTACCGTAACCGTTCAAAGTTACGGTAATTATAAAAGCACATTGTCAACATATTATATACCTACGTTTACGAGTGTGTCATGTAAGATATAAGGGCTTATTTAGCGTGTTGTATCTCAATGGGTGGACTGAAGTGGGAACTAGGTACCCTTGCCTCTATCTCTAGGCTTCTGTATCAGTAGCGAGAACAGGTTTGAGAAATGGCCGCTTCAATCATGCTCGATTAGTTGATTTATTTCTACATTTAACGAATCGGTGTCATTTATTAAACTCGATTAAGTGTAATCATGAAAGAATTTTAATCGATTATTTTTTTGGGAAAGTGCACCGCGCAGAACAAAAAAAAATCGTCAATTCAACACCTCACAGTCGATTATTTCTGCTTAGCGCGGTAATTTGGATTGAACACGGTTTTTATACGTGAGACATTTCAAAATTATTTTAAAAACCTATGAGAAATAATTACAACGCAGGCGAATTCTGAAGTAAATGTTTTTAGATTTTTTTGAAAATTTATGATTTTATCCGTTTTTTGTATTTCTTGGGCATTAACTAAGTAACAATTATTATAAGCAATAATTATCAGCCTGAAACACTCATCAACATTGAAAGATCTTCCGAGAAAAGATACTTGCCGCCAAAGGGACTTGAACCCGTGTCCTTCTGATTGCCGGTCAGCTGATCTTGACCACTGAGCTATGGGGGCTTATCAAATACCCGCCAAATAAATATTTTTCAATGTTGATGAGTGTTTCAGGCTGATAATTATTGCTTATAATAATTGTTACCCTTTGTGCTATGCATGAAAATCTTGTCTAAAAACGTTAGTTTATAAATTAAAAATAATAATTAATATTTGACAAGTTTAAGTATTTCCCCAATAAATGCAGTCATAATTTGTCTCGACGCCACCTAGCGAGGGATTTAATACTTACAATGTCTCTCTCGCAAAAATAAAGTTGGTTGTTTTCAGGTGGAAAAAATATAATAAGCAGTAATTTTTGAATGAAACACTAGTATATATTGAATTATTTGGCGGGTATTTGATAAGCCCCCATAGCTCAGTGGTCAAGAGCAGCTGACCGGTAATCAGAAGGACACGGGTTCAAGTCCCGTTGGTGGCAAGTATCTTTTCTCGGAAGATTTTTCAATGTTGATGAGTGTTTCAGGCTGATAATTATTGCTTATAATAATTGTTACCCTTTGTGCTATGCATGAAAATCTTGTCTAAAAACGTTAGTTTATAAATTAAAAATAATAATTAACTATGTAACAATTTCTAGACAAAATAATAGCACCCTGTTGCCATTATTGACAATGTTTCCTTGTTATGTTGATTCCTCCAACCGTTTTCCCCTCCCCCCTAAATCACCACCACCATTAACCACCCTCACCTGATAAAACCTAATCATTTCTGTACTTATATAGTTCCGCCAAAATAGGCCCGATTTCAGAGACGTTAAAATGTGTAATGTTATTGTATCAAATAAATAAAAATAAAAATGTTAACGTAACTCAATTTGGGAGGCGGGTATGGAGAACCATTTATTGGATTACCAACACCTCTGCCATAGGACACCCCAAGTGGTTCGCCACGTTTGGTAACCTAGCAGGAGTGCCCAGGTTTAAGGGGGAAGGTTTGTCCGAATCTTGGCGGCGAATAGGTCTGCCCACCAACTTCATGGCAGGCCGGATCGGGAGAGACTGGTTGAGGAAGACCTCTCCAGCAGGACTCTCACAACATCGCCTTACACGCAGTGGAAGGAATTTATATGTCCGTCACTCCTGGCCTGGACACACTGACTCCCAGATTCCTACCCACTCCTCATACCTTTTTCCTTCCCACTACTTACTCCCCTTCCTTTACCTAAAAAGACCCTCCAAACAGCATCACTAAAGATGACATAGGCCCTGAGGGGAATTATTTTCCCCAGGGCCTCCCGTGTGGAGCTAATGTAAAAAAAAGTTGATGTTAATGGGATTGTTTATAGTAATAGTACTGTGTATTGTTGATGTACGTGGTTGGTTATGGTTTATATATCAAAAGCTTTGGTTATGGTGCTGGGCTGGATATAGGAAGGAAGTACGGGCCATTGTTTAGTTGAGTAGATACTTCAGGGCCCGCCCTGTCGGAGATAAGTTCAAACAACTCTACCAACTACTAGCTACCAACCCAGCTTTGATTGTTTATGATAAATTGATCGGCGGCCAACACTTCCCACTGAACGTCTTACTATGCCTTCATACATGTAGGTACAGAGATTACTTAACAATAGAAACATTGTGGGCAATAATTACACCGACAGTGGGATGAAACTCAATAGATGGATTAGAGCCCGGCGTCCTCCAATATTTATTTTTATTAATGAAATAAGGATATAAAACATATTTACGTTCCCTTTTTTTAGATATATTATGCGACTTTAATACTATTCTTCCATGGAAGCCTTAGATTGTGGTTAAAAGAGAAGAATAATTCTTGGACTATTAAAGGCCTTTAACCAGCCAGCGGCCGAGAATCCAAATTTCGTCGAAATATGTTCTTATGATCGTACAGGGCGGTTCCAATGAAAAAGATTAATTATTCTCGGTACCAGCTTTTTTAAATTATAACTCAATATCAATTAAAGGAAAACAATCACTTTGTTTGTAACCACGATTTATTGATTTAATTTTTATTTACGATTAATTTTTATTTAACCACGATTTATTGATTTAATTTTTATTTTTGGGTAAATAAAAATTTAAAAAAAAAAAAAAAAAAAAAAAAAAAAAAAAAAAAAAAAAAAAAAAAAAAAAAAAAAAAACTCAATATCATTTTATTTTGTTCAAAATTTGCTTTAATTAATACCTACATCCAAAAATGCTGAAAGACGTAAAATGATAAAACTATTAAAATTATGTACTTTTTGTAATTACTTTTTGATCATCAATATTTATAATTTTTCAATAATGTCTAAGCTTTGCTTAGAATCTAAAAAATATGTTAAATATATTAATTTGTAAGACCGTAAATAGATAGGCAAAATAAAGAAATTTTCGTCGTAAATAAAATTTACGTCGAACCAAAATTAAAATTAAGAAACATGCGTTTACCAGATAACGTATTGATTTACAATAATGTGTGATAGAATGGTATGAAATATGTCTTGTAAAATAATATTTTTCGTTTGAAAATTTAACAAATCTGCCAACGACCTATGGTATAACCCTATTATATTAAAAATAAACATTTTTTCTCAAAATTTAGACCATGCGTTTATAAGATAAAAGAACAATCTTTCGAAATCAATTTATATTTTTTTGTGGAAAAGGGTCAAAATGTCTAAAATTTGATTTAAAAATGACACATTTCTGGTTTTCTCTGGTTATATACCATCTTAAGAGGGTATTACCAGAGAAAACCAGAAAAATATATTGACTCTTTTCCACAAAAAATTAAAAATGGATTTCGAAAGATTGTTCTTTTATATAGCATTCGCATGTAATAAATTTTGAGATTTTTTTAAACAACTAACTAACTAACCATCACGCCGTTTCCCCGCAGGGGTAGGCAGAGAGGACGGACCGCCAAACAACTCGGTCTTGGCACACACTCTTTGCCTCACTCACATTCATACATCGTCTCATACATACTCTTCTATTATTCTGACTTTTGACATGGCCCGTCTCAAGTATCTGATTTACTTGATCGTGCCATGTCTTCCTCGGGCGTCCCCGACTCCTTCTACCATTCACATTTGCATCATATATTCTTTTAACACTACTTTCTTCGTTCATTCGCTCTACGTGCCCAAACCATCTGAGGGTCCCTTTCTTAATTTTGCTCATTATACTTACATCAGCCTTACATTCTTTGCGGATATCCACATTTCTAACACGATCATACATGGTTTTACCACACATACGTCTCAGGGATCTCATTTCAACAGCATTCAGTTTACTTTCATCCTTCCTCTGCCAGTTCCATGCCTCACTGCCATACATCAGGGTAGGTACCAGGACTCCATTGTGGACTGCTAGTTTCGCTTTTATTGAAAGTTTTTTATTAGCTCCAACGGCATTCAGTCCTCCATTAATGGAGTTACCGGCATTTACCCTCCTTTCAATATCTCTATCAGCCTTCCCATCTCTCGTAAACATACTACCCAGATAAACAAACTCATCCACCTGCTCCAAGTATTCATCATTCACTACTATATCGCACACTGTTTTTGTACTCTCTCTTTCAAACACCATGACTTTAGACTTACTTACATTCATCATTAACTCATTCTTCATACATACTTCGTTCATCCTAGATACTAGAAACTGTAGATCTTCCATAGTGTTAGAAATCAGCACCGCGTCATCAGCATACAACAGGCAACATACTTTCAGACTATTCAATTTCGCGCCCAATCCCACATCTTTCAATTCTTGCATACAATTATCCATGTATAGATTGAATAACCATGGTGACATTACGCAGCCTTGCTTAACACCTTTTGTGATGTCAAACCACCCGGTAAAATCACCGTTCACCCTAACACATGCAACGCTTCCCTCGTACAGAGACGCAATTGCCTGTATGAGATTTGTATTCACTCCATACTTGGACAACACCTTCCATAGCTTTTTCCTGTCGACTCGGTCGTACGCTTTTTGAAGATCTACAAAGGCGCAGAAAAGTTTCTGGTTTTTCGCCAAAAACTTCTCAGTGAGCATACGCAAGGAGAAAATCTGGTCCATGCATCCCCTTCCACTCATGAAAGCACCTTGCACATCCCATATTTTATCCTTTGTTTCCGTTCTTACCCTTTCAATCAATATTCTTCCATACAGCTTGCCGACAGAACTTAGCAGGCTAATAGCCCTATGATTCCCACATTCCATGCGTGACCCTTTACCTTTGTACAACGGCATGATTACAGCCCTTCTCCAATCTAATGGCGTGTAACCCTCCTCTAAACATTGGTTAAAAAGTTTGCACAACCATGTGAGAATAATATGGCTATCTCCTTTAAAGTATTCGGCAGCAATATTGTCGAAACCAACAGCCTTACCATTCTTCATGCATTTAATCGATTTTTTTATTTCATCCATACTGATTTTGATAACATTCACTCCGTCATCGTTCATAACCGATTCGACGCTGGACTCACTATCACCCGGGTTGCTTTCGAAGACTTCCTCAAAATATTTCATCCATCTTTCTTTTATTTCTTCTTCATTCGTCAACATTCTTCCATCTTTCGATTTTATCACTTTCATTCTTCCGTTCTCTGGGCCACTCCGGGACCTTTTGACTTCCTTCCAAAACAGTTTAATGTTTTCTTGGAAGTGTTTTGTCATTTTTATTCCCTCTTCATCTTCCAGGCGTTTCTTTCGTTCTTTCACTCCAACACTTACTCTTTTCTTGCTTTCCTTGTATACTTCTTTCGCTCTATCTCTCTCTTCGCTTGAAGCACTGTCAGCCGCTATCAGACGTAACCAAGCTTTCTTCTTCTCTGAGACCAGTGCTTTGATCTCGTCATCCCACCATGCATCACCTTTCTTCCTACCTTGCTTACTTATTCCACACACGTCTCTAGCAGATTCGCACAGACTAACCTTTATGTGGTTCCATGTTTCCTCTATGCTTAGACCATCCTAAATTTTTAGTATAATAAGGTTATTCCATAGGTCGTTGGCAGATTTGTTAAATTTTCAAAAAAGATTTTGTATTATACCACACCCATTTCAAATAATATAATCATGTAGTAAAATAAATCAATACATTATCTAGCAAACGCATGTTTTAGAATTTTAATTTTAGTTTCAATAAAATCATTAAAAAATATGTACGTACATGTGCTTCTTGACGAAAATTTGTCCATTTGTGTATTTATTTGCGCACTTACAAACTAATATATTTCAGATTTTTTTAACATTCTTATTAAATTTAGACATTATTGAAAAATGATAAATACTTATAATCAAAAAATAATTACAAAAAGTAAATTATTTTAATAGTTTTATCATCACGCCTTTCAGCATTTTTGGATGAAGGTATAAATTAAAGCTAATTTGGATTGAAATAAATTCGATATTGAGCTATAATATAAAAAGCTGGTACGGAGAATAATTAATCTTTCTCATTGTAACCGCCCTGCACGATCGTAAGAACAACTTTCGACGAAATGTGGATTTTCGTACGCTGGCTGGTTAAACGGATTAGATGGATTAGCGCCCTCCGTCCACCGATATTTGTATTTATTATTTCAATGAAATAAGGTAGGATATATAACGTTGTAACTTGACGGCCGGCGTGGTCCAGTGGTAAGGCTCTTGACTAACACTCCAAAGGTCGCGGGATTGAATCCCGGCGTGGCAAATAAATTTTATTTGATTAATTTGTGTTATTTCACAATTTATTAATTTAAAATAATATATAGTATATTTGCGACACGTTCCAGAGTGGAAGATACTCTCAGTATCGCCCTGGTGTAACACCACCATTCAGAATTGAAACCTATGGCTTTAGCCGTGTTTGGTGACCAGATCTGAATAGCCAGGTACTTCCACACCTTCCTCTTCTCTATCTCCTTCCCCTCCCCACTACCTCCAGCCTCACAACATACCCCAATTGGGGATGCCATAGTCCCACTGTCTCCAGACGGGAGCAGTTGGGACTCTTGTGCGGTATTCGTGTAAAATTTTTTTTTCTTTAGGTACTACATATTTTACTACTTTTAACGACGTTAAAAGAGAAGAATAATATTTGAGCATATCAAAGGGAACCCACCATTTTCCCAAGAGCTGTGTGAGGAAACTTTGAACATGAAAAAACTTTTCTTTTTTTTTTGTAAAAAGGAAGCTACATTCATTTCTAAAACGATTCTATACCCTCCAGTGTTCCTGCGTACAGTCATTGTTAGTGAAAAATAATAAAAATCAGAGTGTGCAAGTCAGACGAGGTAGAAGTGAAACCTTCAGAAAACTTAAGTATGCAGTACACCGCACGTCGCATATTGTGCACATGGATTCACGCATCACCAATGACCATGTTAATTGAAGCTGCATAACGATCGCGTCCCATTCAACGTTCCCGATGCGGATGAATTATTTCTTATCACGTCACCTATCACCCAATGCCGATATCATTACTGTGCATTGTATGTCAAGATTTATTTCATAGACCTGCGAGTATTTGCCACGATTCAGTGGAGGGCCCTTCCCAAACCGAATCATCGATTAATAAAATTATCGGAACGACGCACAGTGGTTCCAAACACCCCACAAGTTGGAAACAATTCACAGGGAGGATTAACGGGGGAAAAAAAGGAATATTATTTTTCGGTATGGTTAAAAAAATTTATAATATTCGGATTTAGTAAGTTTTACTGGATTTTATTAACGATTTCGGATTTTTATCAACGAAAAAAAAAAAAAATATTTTTTTTCTTAAAATTGATATTATTTATGTCCATATCCATGTGAAAATAAAGGCCGAGTTATGTTTAATTTTGCTTTTTAACAGTCTGAAGCAGACGATAAACAATCATCATCATTGTCGGTGCTAAAGATATTTGAAGAATGAATATCCGGAGGAATTATTAAATCGAAAACTTCCTTAGGAAAACAATTTAATTGTTTCTTTGGGGGTTGCCTGTAACTAGTTATGATAGGATCAGATGTAACTAACATTAAATTATAAACATCTTCATAAAGTTTCTCACGAGAACATTTTCCAGAATAGTTCTCGCGATATTTAAAAAAATCTTTGTTCCGAGCTTCCTGAGCCTCTTCTGATAATCTTAATCGGGAGGCAATATCTGATGGACGATGGGCAAGGATTCTGCCACACTACGTTTATATTGTCAGACTTCCCGCAAACTAATCGCAAAGGTAGGTACAATATTGAAGATTTAAAAATTCTAGAATAATCCGCATCCTCTCGCGTCCCAATGAACGCCTGTTATTAAGAAGAGCGATTATCATCAAATATCTTACACTACTTGTCTGTTAATAGATGAGCGCGTAGAATAATGTCTTTTAATAATTTTGATGCTACCGATTGACCGAAAAGTATACCTCTTTCTCAAACACCAAATGAGAAAGAGGTGCACTTTTCCGAAGATCTTTGGTTTTCAAGCGTTTGGATTGGTCTGAACTACATTCATATTGCGTTTAGGACCACTAGGTGCCTTTTTCAGGATAAATCGCTTACAATATAAAACCAATCGGAGTTGCAAGTCATTTTTTATTTTCCATCACAAATCTAGCATCATCTCGACGAGCCATAGTCCATCCTGTATTAATGCGAAATTTGAAGCCCGCGATATTTTTACAGAATTTATCCAACCTCTCTTTAAGGCAATTGGTGAGGTTTATATATATATTTTTCAAATATTAAAATCTTTTTCCATCTTTTGACACTTCGAGTTCATCATTATGTTAAATAAATTTGTCTTAAGAACAAATCCTTTGAAACCGAACCTATGCCAAAAATAATATTTATGAAGCACTCAAATTTTACAGTAAGTAAATTACGTAAAAATTACTGGGCCGTAGAAACGCAAAAATGCGCAAGATTTTTTTATAAAATATGATACGTAAATAGTTCAGCTATAAAATTACATCAGAACATAAACTGAATATTAGGGAATATCTTACTTTAACCTTAAGTATTCCAGAAATCTTCGTAATTTTTTTTTTAATTCACGAGATGTTTTAAAAAAAAAATATCCCAAATTTGTCGCATTAGGAAATGAAAAAATAAACTTAACGTCTTTAGTACACAGCTGAAGGTATTGAATCCATGTTAAAAAAAAATTGCCAGCAAGCGGTGTAAAAAGTTATCAGTCCCTAAATGTTACATAATAAACGTTGCATTTACGCACAAACGACTGCTCGGGAAGACAATCTTTGCTGACGTGTTACGCAGTGACGAAATGTTTTGCTGAATTTTGTGGTTTGGGGAAAGAATCGCTGGTATGTGGTGTCAAGATATAGAAACCAAATTTAGTGATCCCTGCAATTTTAAATTTCGAATTGTTTCCGACGCTCCCGTACTAGTAAAACCATTGTGCGACGCAGTAACACGAACGCGGGATTGTATTTTTTTCATTTGTTTTGGGAGACCAAAAGATTTCACACAAATAAATTAATCTTACTTTAGTGGTATTTCACCATCCTCTCGATAACTATCCCTTAAAAATAAATACTTCTTCAAACGCAGCTAACTTATTTTGTGGCGCCATTTTAATTCAAAATTAATAGATTTCTTATTTTCAATCACTTTTATTGTTCATAAAAAACCGACATGTCTCGTGAGCGATGCTCACTTCCTCAGGGTTTACTTAAAACAAATTACAACAATAGACTTAACGGTGTAAATGGAAAGGTGGGAGTAAAAAGGGATGAGAAGAGTAATGGGGCATAATTTACGAGGAGAACAACTTTAATAATGGGTCAATAAAAAATATTTTCTGATTATAAATCATTATTATAAACTAACGGGTTCCCGGCGTGCGTTGCTACGCCACCAAGAAATTGTTTCACCTTGCGTGTCCTTTCCCATTGTCCGTTCCCTTTCTGCCTCCCCTTCACTCCGCCTTCTCCGCCTTCCCTCTCCCCACTCCTCTCTCCCGCTTCCATCGTCCCGCGAACCCCCCTCCCGAATTGCTCTCCCCCTTCCGAGTTCCCCTCCCCCCTACCGGATTCCCCCCCTCCCGGATTCCATTAGTTCAGTCCAGGAACATTCAGTTTTCAAACAACTCGCGGGTTCCTATTGCAATTTATTTTTTACAAATTTTATAACGCCAGAGCTCACTAGTACATATAGAAATCTTTGCGGGCATGCGCACATCAAATCCCCAAATTTTGAATGAAATAGGCAAAGTCGTTCGGAAGTTATGCGCGTACATACATTTTGGCGGTTCATTTTTATTTATTGGTATAGATGATAGATAATCAGTAAATATTTTTATAACCCATTATTAAACTTTTCTTTTTTTAAATTATGCCCTATTACCCACCTTCTTCCTTCCTACTCCCACCTTTCCATTGACGGTAACCGACGAGTTCATCGAAAATCAATTCATCGAAAATCAATTCGTCTAATGAACAATTCATCGATTTTTTTGTAGATATTAGAGCTGTCAAAATTAAATACCCAAAAAGGTCTGTTTAATTGAGTTAAATGTGTTTAGCAACTGTCAGTTTCGTAGTGACAATGTAAAATTTATAGGTTATCTCTTCGATTTCCGATTGTCTGATACTGCAAAAAAGGGATATCTAAGGAACGGTGACCAGACAACTCATAATGAAACCAACTCATAAACAACTCAGAAAGGTCATTAAGAGTGATGATAAAAAAAAATAATTAAAAATTGGTTAAATAGGTTAAGTTATGTTAGGTTAGGTTAGGTTAGGTTTGGTTGACCAATGCTTTTTTAACTTCTCGGTCCGCTCGGCATTTCTCTCAAATATCAGCAAAATATATTTTTTCGATGAATTGGCGATTCGATGAATTGATCATTCGATGAATTGGTTTTCGATGAATTGATTTTCGATGAATTGGTTTTCGATGAACTCGTTTTCGATGAATTTGCTTTCGATGAATTGATTTTCGATGAACTGATTTTCGATGAATTCGTTTTCGATGAACTCGTCGTGAGCCCGTTAAGTAAACCCTGAGGAGGTGAGCATCGCTTGTGAAATATGTCGGTATTTTATGTACAATAAACGTGTTTAAAAAAAGAAATCTATTATTTTGAAAAAATAAATACTCGCAATAGGTAGAAAACTCAGCTTACTTATCCGATATAATTGGCCACTTATTTTTTTCATATTAACTCCACACAGGAGGAGGAGATAATTTCCCTCGGGGCCTATATGTCATCTGAAAGGAGGGTATTTTTGAGGAGAGGTAGGAATGAACATTGATCTTGAAGAGACCCATGTTGTAGGAAGGAGGAAACACAAAGGCCTGCAAATCGTTCCACAGCAGAGCTGTTGAACACAAGAACGAGTCGAAGAAGCGACCCGTTCTCATGTGACAAATGTTAACCGAGTACACATGTTGGGCACGCGTTTGGCGTGTTTCTCGACTAAGCACCGGTGCCGAAGGGATGAATGACGCTAGTTCCTCGGAGCATATTATATTGAAATATCGGTAGAACAAGGATAACCTTCCCACCCGGAGCGCGACGACTGTGCTCTAAAGATTGCAATCCGTTTGTTAAATTAGGAGAATCTATCAGACGGACCACCCGTTTTTTCAGGAATTTTGGAACTCCAGACCAGAGGTGCCTGCCAAATTCAACCGTGGGGCGCACTTGTGATTTGTACACGGTTAGCAGTTGTGTACTATTAAAGTATCTGCGGGCCCTGTACAGTACGCCCAGTTTTTGAGAGGCGAACTTAACTCTGGCGTCGATGGAGCCCCCATATCTGAGCTGGTCACTTAGAGTTGCACCAAGCATATCAATGGAGGGCCTGTTAGGAAGATTGCTTCCGTTGAAGGAGACTAGATATGCATACGTTCGAGTAACTCAGACTTTATTATAAATTATAAATAAATAAATCGTAAAATACAAAATATACGCTTTCCTATTATGTGTAGTGCTTTTCACAGATTATTTATCGAGATGACGGTGAAATAATTCCCTAGGTTACCAAACGTAGGTGGAAGTAGATAGTGGCAACTTCGGACCGGCTAAAATAATAATTATGTTTTTTTTTTAAGAACAGAGGACGCCACTTCCGTTTACAACAATCCAAAACTGTACGGATATTAAAATAATAATGCTATCAAATTATATGAATTAAAATTAATTTCAAAGTAACACACTGTTATGATATTATGGAAAGAAGGAGGGAAAGAACGAAAAAAAGAAAAAGATTTAGGAATAGGTAGGTATACGAGTATATAAACACGGTGTTCGGAAATTTGTTGAATAACGTTTGTAGTCGATTTTGTGGTAAGTACAACGTTTTTTATTTGAACTTTCATTTCCGATTAAATCGAATCCGAAGTTTGGATTTTTAATGTCAATTTTGTTTCTAGGGGGTTAACGTCTGTATAATGCACATGGAAAAGCTACTCTTGATATTCGGTACATTAAATTTTAGGCCATTTTAGGGTATGAGGGTGAGGAGTTGAAAAATATTAAGTACTTTTTTTTTACATTAGCTTAGCTTTTTTTTACATTAGCTTACATTATCAGGAGGCCCTGAGGAAAATAATTCCCCTCAGGGCTTATGTCATCTTTGGGGATGCTGATGTGTTGAGGATATTTTTAGGAAAGAAATGAGAAGAAGTTCTGGGAAGGAAAAGGGTATGAGGGGTGGGTAGGAATCTGGGGGTCAGTGTGTCCAGGAGTGACAAATAATAATAATAACGTAGTATTTATATAGCGCAGTTTTGTGATGTTTCACTTCAAGTGCGCTTAATTATAATAAACTTAAAATTAACCTACAGTGTTCCTTACGAGTCCTTAAAACATTAATTAAATAATGTGAAATAACGAATATACAAAAATATACAAAGCAATTCCTAAAGAACAATATTAACAACAATAGTGAGTGCTGTTTTGGCACAGGACAATATATAATGATAAACCATCACGGTGCCATTCAACAAGAATCATTTAAACTAAATTATATAGAACAGGAGGGATTTGTGTGTATGTGTGAATCCATCCCACCCACTGCGGTGCAGGGCAATTTTCCGAGAGAGTACGGCTGGAGAAATCAATGGGACTCCCTCAACCATTCTCTCCCGATCCGGCTTGCCATGCAGCTGGTGGGCAGAAGCATCCACCGCCAAGACCCGAACAAACCTTATCCCGTGAACCCGGGCACTCCTGCTAAGTTACCAAAAGTAGCGAATCACTTGGGGTGACCTATGGCAGAGTGTTTGTTATCCAATAAATGGTTCCCGGTGCGGCGGTACACATACCCGCTTGCCAAATTGAAGGATGGGTTGTTTAAAAAAAATTTAACAATTCATCAAATATTTTAACATTCTGTGAGTTCTATTCAAGTTATGTGTCATAGTATAGTTATTTCATAGTCATAATTATGTCATAGAATATCGGTTTTATCTTTTATAGTTATTTAGTCTTATATTTATGTCATACTATATCAGTTTTATGTTTTATAGTTATTTAGTCTTATATTTATGTCGTACTATATCAGTTTTATGTTTTATAGATATTTAGTCTTATATTTATGTCGTACTATATCAGTTTTATGTTTTACTAGCTGACCCGGCCACGCGTTGCTGTGGCTAATAAAACACAACGTCATCTACTCGATGGTTATCCAACCTTTATAACCACCGCCGTCTTTGAGTTTATCGCAAAGAGACAGACAGATGCCGCCGAGGACTTTAATTTATAATATGTAGAGATGTAGAGATGAAGAGATAGAGATAGAGATGGTGTGAAAGATTATAATAATGTGCATGAAATGCTTGGGGCAACTAACGTATTTAAGTTAATAAGGATTAATACTGTATCCGTCTGAATAACTTTTGAATTACCGCAATGTACGTGACCATTTTTTTAGATGATAGAATGGGTATAGTAAGCTATCCGTAAAAGATAGATATATGCCTTCGCGGACTTTTTTGTAGATCTATAAAAGAGGCATATCCCACCATGCGTTGTTTTGTTATATCCCAAAAGGATTAGGCAGCGTTTTCGATGAAAGCTACCAGGCGGCTTGACTTTTTCCGACACTTCTAACAATTATCGTTATGTTTCAACCAATTTATATAAATCCTTGACAAATTACATACCTAAACCTTCCTCACGAAACACTCTATCTATTGGTGAACACCGCATGAAAATCCGTTCAGTAGTTATCGAGTTTATCGCGAACAGACAGACAGACAGATAGACGACGCGGGGGACTTTAATTTATAATATGTAGAGATAGAGATAGAGACAGTTATTTAGTTTTATATTTGTCATAGAATATCAGTTTTATGAAGCAACTGGCATATAATGGTATTATAAAAGAACCTACACAGAACTTGTAAATTAACTTCAAATATTTGATGAGTTGTTAAATTTTTTTTAAACAACCCGTCCTAAGTATAGAAAAATGTGTGATGCGCGACAAATATGTGAGTTTTGGAATTGATGTTGCGCCAAGAGTTGAAATGACTCCATTTCCTGATGGTTGTTGAATGTTTTTTTGAGATAGATAAACATTCCCGGGTTACGAATAACCTGAAAATATTTGAAAATCTCAAATTACCATCACAGTAAGCGGAAAACGTTGCTTGTGTCATGTCACGAAGTTTGGGTGGGATGCCATGCCAACTCAGCCACTAATCTGTCAAGATGTTATGGTCAACCTACATTCGATGGTTTTAATCAGATGTCGTTAGTAGTACTAAATAGATACCTGCCCACCTAAAAGTCGCAAGCAGAGACGTCGGATATATTTACAAATCACTAACGGTAAGATCAAAATACAATTGATAATATCAAAATTACTCGTACCAGTGTGTACAATATCACAGTAGGCATTGTATTGTTTACAGAATGACAGAAGAGCGAGTGATTCAGGCGATTAGTCGGCAGGGGCTGTTGGGCAATGCCTGACATCTCTCATTCAATCACACAATCACATCAGTAACCAGTACCGTAACAAGTATAGTACAGAGCGTCCACAAGGAGAATAAAGAGTGGGAGAGATTCTCGTCTGAGGAAAGGGAAACTTGCGGTGGTAGTGTTCAGGGGCGGATTTCAATGCCGAAATAAGCTATGACTCTCAGGGAACCCAAATTTGGAATGACCCCAGAAATTTCCGTATCTTTAGATGATAAATTTCGGGAGGAAATGTTTTTACTAATAAAATGCGTATTAATCCCAAGTAGTATCATTCAGTGTATGATGACAGTTAACCTCTGATAGTAGAGAGAACCAGAAGAAGAAGATCTTTGGTTGATCAATATCAAATTTGACACATTTCGGCCAGCGAACGCTCTGGTGTTTGCAAATTGGCCAAAATATGGCCAAAGACTTAAAAGCTCCAGTGGACAATATTACGGCGGATTTGCATTATCTTTGGATAAAAAGTTGGATTAAGCATTGATTGAAAGTTGGATTGAGAATTGATTGAAAGTTGGATTAAGCATTGATTTGCATTGGATAGAATTGGATTTAGCATTAATTTAAAGTTGGATTAAGCGTTGATTTGCATTGGATAGAATTGGATTAAGCATTGATTGAAAGTTGGATTAAGCGTTGATTTGCATTGGATAGAATTTGGATTAAGCATTGATTGAATGTTGGATTGGGCATTGATTGAAAGTTGGATTAAGTTTTGATTTGCATTGGATAGAACTTGGATTACGTATTGATTAAAAGTTGGATTAAGCTTTGATTTGCATTGGATAGAAGTTGGATTAAGCATTAATTGAAAGTTGGATTGAGCATTAATTGAAAGTTGGATTAAGCGTTGATTTGCATTGGATAGAAGTAGGATTACGCATTGATTGAAAGTTGGATTAAGCTTTGATTTGCATTGGATAGAAGTTGGATTAAGCATTGATTGAAAGTTGGATCAAGCTTTGATTTGCATTGAATACAAGTTGGATTGAGCATTGATTGAAAGTTGGATTAAGTGTTGATTAGCATTTGGATAGAAAGCTGGATTGAAATATAAACAAATACGGGTAAGATCTATTTACCAAATCTTAAGTATGTGGAAAAAAAATTGGTTGAGGCATCTTTTATAACAGGTCAATGTTCATTTTCAAGTCGCTTTTCAAGCAATACAATCGCCTAGAGAATTCTTTCCAACACATCAGAAACTAATATCTACTAATAAAAAATCACGAAGATTGATTAAATTCGCTCATGTCGCCAGCAAGCCTATAATTTTCTCCTGAAGTAGTAAATGGTTATGGGAGCAAAACAACAAAATTACTGTAAATATTAAACACACACTTGTAAATGTTTTTTTTGTAATAAGGTACTTAAAGAAATAATTCGATGGTCATATTGCTTATCAAATTATTGATTTTGATATGTATGAAAAAATGTTGAATCTGTAGATATAAGATGTAAATTTTAAATTTTAAAAATGTATAAATATGTAACTAAAATATAAGCACCTGTTGACAAGCCGATTCAATTGGCTTAGCATGACTTGTTTGTTGATTATATTATGTATTATCTATTATTTCAATAAAAAAAAAAAAATAAAAAAAGAGAGTCTAGAATAAATCCGACTCTGCATAAATATTTTCTAAGATACGAGACAAATGGCGTCACCAAAACACTACAGCAAGACTCAGAATCATTTACGTCTGTTGACTTGACCCGCCCGCGTGACCTAATATCTAATATCTATTATGAGCGCCGACAAAGAGACTGGGTGGGATACCAATCAATGGCTTGATACAGCCTCTAATTGGCGAATCGAATGGAACTAAACACTGCCCATTACTTCACCCGGTCACTACTTAGTAGCCACCTCTCTACGACTATACCTGTCTCTCAGTATTTTAATTGCCTCGGATGATTAATTAAAAGATCTCTCGCTGGTAGGCAGTAACCGCAGTAAGTAGTTTCTAGTTTCTTGACTACCCTCCCAATAATATGAAAATATTCAGGTCCTTGCGAGAGAACTGTGAATCAATTCGTTTTATTGCAAAGATTAAATCAAAAGCAGCTGTATTACATTTCATTACTGCTAATCCAGTTTTACATTACTCGGAACAATAAATCAAAACATTTTTGCAGCGAACTTAATTAGACGTTAAAGACATTAATTCACCGAACCTCAATAGCTGTGCGTTTTTAGTATTATTGCGAGTTTACGGGTTGGCGTAGATTGCTCGACATCTAATGCGGTAATTGATTCATTTCAACCTATTTCAAAGAATTAATGATCAGTATAAATACCAAAATAGTGGAAAAGGTCAACGTAGCAATTAACACATTTGACGGTAAATGAATGTTTTCCAAACAACCGCACGCAACGAGTGTAATTACTAATTAATTAGCAATTAACCACGACTTTTCGTGTAAATTACATAGAAACTTGTGTTAATTGTTAATCCATAAATATACCAATGCACACAGAACTGACATCATAGTGACATACAAGTCCCTGAATATTTTACCTGTTAGAGGATTATCGTTGTATATTATACGTCTATATGTTATATTGTCTGATTCTTTGTATCAGGAAAGAGTTTACCATAAAACATAATAAAATATTCACTCAAAATGAAGGATTGGTAGTTCCGAAATATACAAATAAATACGATGAAAGGACCTAATATAACTATATTGTACCCACAATATTTAATAAACTACCAATGACAATTAAAAATATTACCATTTATACTGCTCAAGTCAATTATAATCTAAGAAATTGGCTATAGATAAATATGATTTATATCGATGCCCTACTTTGCCCTTGTATTGCTAAGGGGGCATACATTAATTGAGCATAAAAGGGGGAGGCGGAGAGCAAAATCTCACGTTACTTGAAAAGAATATATGAAATGGCCCAAATTTATCTCACCAGGGAGGGGGGGGGGGGGGAGGGGTCGAGATTGGAAGAATAACTGCTCACGTAATTAATGTATGCCCCCTAAATTGGAATTCACATCAGGACTTGCAATTTTATAATACCTCGTGTACCTACCTACATCTGTACTATTGATGTGACTGTTATTTTTTTCGTTTATTATGTAACAATTTTGCTGATTATTATATATTTTTATTTTTATATTCTTATTATATACATTGTTGTGTATATGTACCTGTGGACAAACTACAAAAGTAGTTTAGCAGGTTTCAATGAATACTAAAGTTACAATGGAATTTAATCGAAAATTAACAAATCTTGCTCATATCACGAAGAGCAACAAATATCCGTAAAAATACCCAACCTGTTGATCCCAGAGAAGATCGACAAGACGCAAAACCCAAAACTTCCAACTCAAAACTTCAAAACCCACGAATACTGGTGCAGTTTAGCTGGTATTTTTCTAAACGCAGTCTCAGTTTGGAGATTGCCCCGTCGATAGCCTACATTCGATAGGAGAGGGAACCAGAAAAAATACAAGATATAGCACTTCTTCGAAGTCAACAAAACCAATAGTTCAGAGAAACTGACATTTAGGGACGATAAATAGGCGATCGTGATATTATTGGCGATTTATCTTTATGGCCACCTTTATTTTGGTATTTGCGATCATTATCCTAAGTATTTTCACTGAAGTATGATTTATAAATATCAAATTTGGCGAAATTTTGCTGGTTCCGATATAAATCACGAATATTGGGTCAATCATGAAATAATACATTTATCTCACGACGGATGCTGATAACTAGGTATAACTCACGCAATTTTCAATGTTGGTGCATATTTCGATGTTTTTAGTGCATGCATGTTTTTCACATTCTTAGAAATATAATACATGAATAATGTACCTATATGTATTTCAATGCTTTTCATTGCACACTAAGTGCGGGTATCCGGCTTCGCTCGGGGAGTTGATATGAGATTGAACTGACGTTCGAACCCACGACGGATCTTGCTTTATATACCCCTACCAATGGGTAGCACCACCCATACAAAAAAGGTTTCGAATGTCCACAATGTTCCAGAACTTTCCAAAACATTCGAAAGTGTTCTGGTATGTTCCACAATGATCTGGGATGTTCCGGGATATTCCCGAACGTTCCAGACTATTCCTGAACATTCCACAACATTCCAGAATGTTCTGGAATGTTATAGAATGCTCTCGAATATTTTGGAATGTTCTTGAAATTTCTATAGGGCGAAACTTCCAGCCGTTATATCTTGAATAGCACGTTCTTTAAAAACGGGAACATTCTTCATGCAGATAGAGGGCTACCACACCAAATAACTCCCTTGATCATACCGGGACTCGTTTCTGAGTTTTAGCGGCACGCACATTATTGTACATTTTCTCTTATTATAGGTATATATTCATTATTATTAAATTCGTCCTCTATTTATGAATCACTAATAATTAATAATACATTAAATCCTACGTAAAATCAACTCCGTAACACCGAGAAGATTAGGTATTATTGAGACTGTTATTACAGAGATAAACGCTGCATTATACTAATGATGTAATGAAAGTTTTTCTATGAGAAGCAGTTTAGGATGCATGCGATTTCTCTTAATTATTTTCATTAATTTTACCTCTAGGAACCTATATTGTTTATGTAAGTAGGTACATCACTTTAACATCCGTATCGATTTTCTCGTCAGTCTATATTGTGGCCATAAAGACTATCTATCTATTTTTACAGGTGATATGTATTGCGGGACATTCCTGATATTATTTGGAGTAAAAGGTGTAAATGAAATATTGAACTCCGGTTACATTTAGAATGTTTTTTTCTTTTCAAGTGGAATAATAAAAAAATCAGTTGGAGAGGTGCGGTCGGGGTGAGGGATTGGGCGATTACTTTCTGAGTAACCAGTGATGACATATCGAAAAAAATGTTTTTTCAAGATAAAAAAAAACACTAAAAACACATTTTTTACTCTAGATAATGTCAGGAATCACTGTTTATAGTAAGTTAAATTCATCCTTTAGCACCCTGTATAAAGAAGAAGTCTGTGGCGGCCGGGCGGGCGCGGGCGTGGAATCATGGAATTGATTTTAATGCAAATCTGCAGTAAGTATTATTCCGAAACTGATGAAAATTTGCTCATTTAAATAAGAGGAAGGTGACTGTCTACGCCGCCACTGTTACGGTCATCGTCACTATCGTGTTTTAGAATATTATTAATTACATTATAATTATAATATTAAAATATTGTCACTTAGAATCCATAACATGATTGTCACTTAGAATACATAACAAAGAAAATTGCTAAAAAAGTTGGATTCCTAAAAAGGATCAGAAATAACTTGAATCTGAAGACAACTTGCCTTGTCTACAATTACATTGTAACTCGGCATTTAAATTATTGTTCTGTTTTATTCCTATGTAACGAAGCCCAAAATAATAAACTGCAGGTTATACAAAATAGGGGGATGAGGATGATTTTAAAATGCAACATTTTTACAAGAGTTAAAATTATGTTACAAAATTTAAATATGATGACATCAAAACAACATATAATATATAATACATTAACAATGATTTACAAACTTAAAAATAATATGCTCCCAAATTATCTGAAGAGTACTATTATGTTTCAAGAAAATGTTCACAATTATCCTACGAGAAGACGCGGAGACTTTAGGCTTCCCAAAACTAAACTTTCGTGCACACAAAATAGCGTATTTTATAAAGGGCAAAAACTCTTATAACAGTCTGCCAAATGCCGTAAATGAAGCCTAAGTCTCAGCACTTTTCGTAGGATATGTGCATTATATGTAAAAAATATTTTTCGATTACTTACCAATGTTATTCTCATATCTTATTCTTTTATAATGTATTTTTGTATAGGTAGTTATCTTTTTTATTTAGTATTATTTTTTTAAATGTATTTGTGAATGTTACTGTACCTACTTCGTAAATTGTATTTTTTATATTTTCCTACTAGATGTATGAAATTATTTACACACATCTAAATAAAAATTTCAAAAACAAAAAACAAACAAACTATCACGGGCAACACCAGGGACTTCTACTAATTTATAAAGAAGAGTGTCGGTGGCGTAAAAATCTTCACTTATATTCAGAGATTGATGAAATTTTGCACTTTGATTTCGAAAATTCTCCCCCATCCCCTTCTCCTACACCTTATAGCAGAATATCATGTCACGAATGCTAATTTGATTTCGAAAAACTCTGCGTAAACCAGGATTTTAGCTAGTGAAAATTAAATACAAGTTCTCTCTAATGATTGATATTAATTGCCTTGAAGTTAGTTGCGGGTTGTTCCAGGAAATGGAGGGAATGTCTCGAGGCCACGTAATGCAGACGGAGATTGTTGATTGGCTACTTAAGTTCTTTGGAGGGATCCCAGGATCCAGAAAGAGAAGGGGTCGGGGGAGGGGTGTCAATCAGATCATCTTTGAGAGATACAATCATAAATTAGGTAAAATTCATTCAATTAAAATCTTTACAGAGTAATTATGTTCTAAATACATTGGTCATGACTTTTTTTATTTAAATTTATTTTTATATATTTATTTTGTATATAGTTGTGTACATAATGATTAATAATTGCAACATTACAGATATCCTTTTGTAATTAATTGAAAAAGTACCATTTACAGTGAGTATTGAGGATAGGTGCTAACTCATCGTAGGTTTCGAAGAATGTGTTGAATTTTACGTCTACCATTCGGGTACGGGTGAATTCGGGTACACATTTGGACTCTCTCGACATTCGACAATACTAGACAATAAGAATATAAGACAAGTGGATAAAATAAGATGTTGAGGGTGTCCCAGAAAGATTTATTTATTTATTTTTATTTATTTAGTAACTATATAATATTTTTTACATTTTTATATGAAACATGTTAAATAGATGTATATATAAAATATATTCGTAGTCCTCCTCACTAGGAGCTCCTGTGCTGAGGGGGACTATGCTTTGGATAAGTTTTTCAGCGACTTCTATGGTTTAACTATTGATTGGATAAGGTTTTCCAGAAACTTCTATGATGTTTTAAGTATACTAGTAAGTTCATTTTCCGATAGATTCTTCAGCCAACATTTAATGTCCTAAATGTAGCTATTTTTTATTTCATTTGTTTGATACTAAGTGGGAGTTTGTTATATAACTTTACTGCTAAAAATGCAGAACTTCTTTGACCAAATGAAGAGTTACACTTTGGTATATTAAGTATGTCTGTTTGTTTGGCTCTGGTTTTATGAGCGTGTGAGGTGTCTGCCTCTGAATCATTTTTGTGGTGATGTACTAGAATGTTTTTGGCATAGATTTTCTGTATGCTTGGAACATCAAACTGTTTAAAAATTTCTGTTGTTGACGTCCTTATGGGGACCTTTAGTAATGCAATTCTGAGTTACCTTAAGTTGTTTTAAGTGATTAGATGCTGCTGAGCCCCATCCTATTACTCCATATTCCAATCGAGAGTGGCATAAAGCATAATATACTCTCTTTAGATCCCTCATCGACAAGATGTTTCTTAATTTTTTGAAGAAGTAGATGAGTTTTGTTAGCTTTTTTGAGGTAAGATCAATGTGTGAATTCCACTGTAGATTTTCATCAATTTCAATCCCAAGATATTTAATACTTTTGGTTTGGGTTATAGACGGGCAGGAACATTGTGGAAAAGTATTTTGACATTCATGTAATTTGAGGATATGCACATTCATTGGTTGTCCTCTTTTGTTTTTGGAGAAAGTTAGATATTTACTAACATTTAATGTAAGGGAGTTTACTTTTAGGGAGATTGATTCAGTATTCAATTTGGGAGGCGGGTGTGGGTACCGCCGTTCCGGGAACCATTTATTGGATAACCAACACCTCTCCCTCTGCCTCTCAACACCTAACCCCGAGTGGTTCGCTACGTTTGGTGACTTAGCAAGGGTGCCCGTTTGGTTTGTCTAGGTCTTGGCGGTCAATGCGTTTGCCCACCTACTGCATGGCGGGCCGGACTGAGAGAGATTGAGGGAGACCTAACCTAGACTTCTTCAGCCGGTCTTTCTCGACCCATTGCCTTGCACCAGAGTTTTAAGATTGTTTCATATGTCCGTCACTCTTAGACACATTGACCCCCAGATTCCAACCCACCTCTCATACCATTTTCCTTCTCAGAAATTCCTCTCCTTCCTTTCCCTAAAAATACCCTACATACAGCATATTCCAAGATGACATAGGCCCTGAGGGAAATTATTTTCCTCAGAGCTTCGAATGTAAAGCTAATGTTAAAAAAAAAATAAAAATAAAATATAGAAAAAAATATAGTCGGTCCACAAAATCACATCTACTTTCAGTACTTCAAATATGCTCATGAATCGCTGGGAAAAATGCTTCGGGAACGTGCCGTTACCTCCCTTATAAATGAAAAACGTACGTTTTCACTCTTCGTTAGACCAATTGAACACAAAAACATAAATAATAAAAGTAATATTCCTTGAATTCTTTTCACGTAAATAACAAGTAATAAGGTGGAGAGCTCTGCCTTTCCCTGTATGGTAGACATGTTTGATTCATAGTCGAATATTTCGAAATAATTGTGAACAAACATAATGTTTATTATTTTGATTGCTACAGTGTACCATGGAGTGAGGTGGGTGGGACATTATAAAAGTGGATTGCATAAAGCAGCGGTCGTCACACTTTTCTGCTCAAGGGCCACATAGGACAATGTGAGGTATCACCGCGGGCCGCACACTTATGATTTCGGGGGGGGGGTGCCTTTTTGTTTAGCAAGTTTTAAAAAAGCAATTGTTTTGCTTTTTTAACTTGCTAAACAACACCGGGTTCCTTCCTTCTTGTGTTCATGACATAGTGTAATTCTTAATAATAATAATACACGTAAAATCATAATAATACATTAACAAATAATTTGGTTGTATCTGTAATGGAATCTTTCAGTTCAATTTTCATCCATTTCGGGAAACTATCGAAAGGTGTGAATTTTCGCATACGTGATAAAAATGATAACAATACATACAATAACAAAACTTAACCAATATTAAAGTTTATTTTGCTTTATTATGAGCGTTATTTTTTGGTCTTTTTTGAATTTTTTTTTTACCTTCCTACACCCTCACCGTGTCATCTTTACGCTCTCTAATTTTCTCTGGGTCTTCTACTGCCCCCCTGAAAGACTCAAACGACAATATAATTAATTGTAAAAAAACGGATAATATATTTAATTGTACGTGAAAAAATATATTTTAAAAGAAAACGGCAGATATTGCGAGCCGCAAAAAACCGGATAGTGTAATTGTACATGAAAAAAATATATTTAAAAAGAAAACGGCAGATATATTTGTGCGAGCCGCAAAAAAACGCATATAGTATAATTGTACTTGTACATGAAAAAAAATAGTTAAAAAGAAAACGGCAGATATTTGTGCGGGCCGCAAAAAAAACGGTTATAGTATAATTGAACTCGTACATGATAAAAAATATAGTTAAAAAGAAAACGACAGATATTTGTACGGGCCGCAAAAAATCGGATACTACAATTGTACATGAAAAAACTATATTTAAAAAGAAAACGGCAGATATTGCGGGCCGCAAAAAACCGGATAGTATTTGTACATGAAAAAAATATATTTTAAAAGAAAACGGCAGATATTTGTGCGGGCCGCAAAAAAACGCATATAGTTTAATTGTATTCGTACATGAAAGAAAATATTGTTGAAAAGAAAACGGATAGTATAATTGTACATGAAAAAATATATATTAAAAAAGAAAACGGCAGATATTTGTTCGGGCCGCAAAAAAAACGGACAGTATAAATTGTACTTGAAAAAAAAATTAAAAAGAAAACGCCAGATATTTGTGCGGGCCGCACAAATATCCGTCGCGGGCCGCATGCGGCCCGCGGGCCGCAGTTTGACGACCACGGGCATAAAGCGTCATTATTTGTAAAGCGCCTCCGTCAATTAAATGGCGATATTGGAGATAAAATGTGATCATGTCGGATATAGTTTAATTTAATGGTCACGAGTAGAGGCGCCGGTACCATCTGAAGAATGAAATATATAATTTAATGTGAATCTCAATGCTTTACTTCCCACATACATAATACTTCCCATCAAATTGTGATCATTCTCGATCGTTGTTAAACAGGACCGAATTAATGGTGGCCGGACAACTCAACGTAGGTGCTCCATTCTTTTGAAAATTAATGAAAAAAAAAACTATTTTTTTAAGGAAAATGGTAAGAGAGATGGGTACGAATCTGGGGGGTCAGTGTCTCCAGTGGCGTATGTATGAATCCATCCCTCCAGCGCGGCGCCAGCGCCAGCGGGGTGAGGAGTTGGTGGTTACTTGGCAGAGTAAACGGTGACGACACGTTAAAGAATTTTTTTTTTGTTGAAGAAGAAGATAACACTAATAATATGATAAGATGAAAGAGAACAAGACACAGAAAAATAGGAAAATATATTTGTCGCAACCTGGACTCGAACTCAGTACCTCTCGTCTAGCCGGGACGTGCACTTTTACTAATTCAGCCATTGCAACCTTCCATCAAACCCTCATAATAGAGAACTCCAGTCTAATTTTTATTTTTTTTTATTGAATAATTACCTTCTAACTTAAATAACTGCATTTTTTTAGAGTTAGTTTTAATAGTCAAAATAATTGTCAAAGTTTTAATTTTTCAAGATCCCCCGAATCCGCATGTGTATTGAATCGTGTGACGTCATCACTCCTTAAAAGTTATTTTTATTTTTAACAGGTGTTGTCATTTTGTATGATAATTATACGGAAGAAAGATGTTACTATTCGATAAGTTAAAACAATATTTAGCTGGAATTATTTATTCATTATATTACATTTATCATATTACTAGCTGACCCGGAAAACTTCGTACCGCCTAAGAATCAATAACTGTTGTGTTAACTTATTAGCTGAATTATTATTTTTTTTTTAAGTTAAAATTAATACTCAAAATTAATTAAGAAATGTAATTCACGTGGCGGCAAGGCATTTGCTTTATTAAAGCGAATCGAAATGATTCACGTGGCATTATTGTACTACTTTCTGTTAAAACTATTTACTGGGTGGGTTGCACTTGGGTCGATTCCCTTCATTGAAGCACCTTGTGATATCCAACATTTTTCGTTTTGTTGTCGTTAGATATCTTCCCAGTTCCACCGGGCGCATCGAGGAAAAATAAGCCACCATTTCCATCATCAACAGCCTTCATTAACGTATCGTGCACTTCCTTCTGTTGGGGGTACAACAGCGGTACATTCGTTCAAACTGATTGGTTCAATGCATCTTGATCATATTCACGTTCACGTACCAATTCTTCTTGATTGAAAGCATCATTCATTGCAAGTTTCATTGCATTCATTGCATTCATGAAGCGTCAATCTGGCGTTGTTATTACTAACTTGACCAACAAACTGCCGCACATGAGGTAACACATGTCTTCGATCAAAAACAAAGCCTGTTTATGTATATCCTCATTCACCTCGAGATCAGGATTCCCTGAACTGACATGAATTCGATGTAAAATGTCTTCTGACATGTCATCTTTGTACTTGTTCCATAGTTCACGTGGATTCGATGGGAAACATGTCGAAATAATGATAGCAAATAATGTGCGTATCAGACTGGAGATGCAGAAATAATTGATTCAGTGATTGTCATGTCCCAATGAGTATCGTTTTCAAGCAAATTGATCTGCTGACATGCAACACGAATTGTTGGGCACTCTACACCATTGACTTGTGATTCAAACGATGTCGGCCCACGAACATTCACCAGCAACAACCGAAAGTGGAAGCATTCGTTACTTTTTACATAAACTGTATAAATGCGACCAAGAGCATCAGTATCAGCACAACCGGATGATCAGTAACCACATCACCGTGCTTCCGACGTGGAAATCTCTTCGACAAAGCGTTCGACGAAGTGTAATAACGTGGCATCTCAGAGAAGAGCAACGTCCAGGCAAACAAATCGCATTGGCAAATCGAAAAGAAACTGGTCAATGTTGTTGCTGGAGGTGTTTCAGCACGTTTGGCAATAATCGATGTAATGAAATAAACTCGTTGATCATTCTCCAGATGCATCGCCAAATATACAACAATGGAATGTCGTTCATGAATGGGGAATGAGAATATACGCCAAATCGCCTCATTGTAGCTCACAAACTTGATAGCGTGTGATTGCATCGTTTTTTATTTGTAGTTTTAACGCCAAAAACCGCCATATCGCTGACTTTTGTGACAAATTTGCAGATGTATTTGATTGACTTCACCGATTTGCAATAGGTACCCCACGTCACAACGCGCCTTGAATGTTTTGAAAAGAAGTGGCTGTTTTCCTGGAGTTGTGCAGACATACGTTTACCATTTGTCCCATTTACGACTGTTGACATTTAGTGTGTAAGAAAGAGAGGCAGCATTATATGTTTAAGAACAAAAGAAAAACAATCAGCACATTGACATTTGACGTTTTTGAGTTTTTGGAATTCAAAATATTATACCTACCTACCACAATATTCTTGCAGCTCTTTCAAAAGATGAAAATTCGTTCCATATTAAATGAATTTTCGTCATAACTTTTTTTTTTTTAGGCGTTTAAATAAATAAATAAATAAATAAATAAATAACTTTCTTTTTCGTGAATTTTTGCGATGTTTTAATAGTTATTATGTTATCCGAGGCGGAGACAAATCCAACAAATCAAAGATCATCAAAATCGGTTCAGCCGTTCTCGAGTTATAAATAGTGTTACTAACCCGACTTTGTTTTATATATTAAGATTGTATTTTGAATATTATTACGGGAGAGTGGTAAAAATTGTTTGAAATTATTATTTTTTTAGCTTTTAAAATCAATATTATCAAAAACGAAGAATCACCCACAAAAGTGTAGGCAAACGATATCAGCTGATCGATTGCGGCCATTTTGATTTGGCCGTGGAGGAGTAGGTAGCATTATGATATAGTATATTTATACGATTTTTTCGTACAGCTTAAAGTTTTTCAATATTTTAAATAATAGAGATACCTCTATTTTTGATACTGAATTATTTAGGCCTAAATAATGTTTCAATAAACACAACAACTAAATCTCTATAAACAGTAGATATGTAAATAAACGATTAAATTAATACTATGGCTTGTGTCATTCCTACATTCCCGTACATTTCCCATCCAATGACTTAACGGTGACGTCAAGACACGAGGAATAGTGATGTTACCACTAAACATTTCAATAATGCCAACTTGACGCTGTGTTTTGACGAGATGTTTAAAAATGCACTTTTTAATAATTTTTTAAAAACTGTGCGTTTAATATTATTAAATAAAACTTATATATTCAGAATCAGCGTTTATTGGTCTATATGAACATATTTTTTTAAAACCATAATATTTTTCACTGGAGTTCCTTATTGTCAATCACGTATTTTCAAATTTTAGAATTAACAATATTATCTTCGACTAATTTTCTGTACGTTGTTCTCTTTCATGTTTTCGTTTAGATTATTAATATTCGTGTTATCGTCTTCTTCAATGATACTATTATAATAGTATAACATTGATGGGAATAATCTTCAAAAAGTTATAAAAAGGGAGTTGTTCTTATATAAAGAATTGAACTTTTTTTTGTTTGATTTTGGAGAAAAAAAAAATGAAAAAGAAGACTTCAAAAAAGTCACCGGAAACCAAAATTTCACTTACACTTAACTCCAAATAATTTCAGGAATCACTGGTTAAAGTAAGGCAAGTACGGCCCTTAACACCCTGTATATTGTTGTAGCAGGTAGACCGATATAAAAATCTCTAATATCTGGGAAAAGTATTCAAATTTGGTTCTTCAAAAAGTGCGTATGTATAGCGTCATTTGGTTTTTGTATTTTAAATATTTTATTACTTTATGTCATCTTGAATTATAATAAAATTAAAAAAAAAACTGTATGAATTCTCCCACGCACCCAATTGCTTGAACATCGAATGGTTTCTATATCTCCTCATTTCCAAATATCGCACTATTTGTAAATATTAGATACGTAGCGTGTTTTTGAAAATTCCTGACTAGAAATGGTAAAAACGAGTCTACATTTTCTATTTATACGATTTTTAACAAAAACGACTCTGGCCAAATTAACTTTAACTTCTAAGAATTTGGGAGATTGGATGCCTCATTGTAAATCCGGGTCTGTTTGTTAATGCCCGAAGTAACAACCACGAATTTACACAACTTTAAATATGTAACGTAGGTGGAAAATATGAACAAATACAAAATATTCGTTCGGTTCATCGAGCAGCGGCATTCCTATGGGAGAGGTTTCTCCGCCGAGTTTCACACAGGTTTTCACCTAACTCAAATCATTACTTGTCCCGGGAACAAAGAAAAGTATCACGTGGTGGTGATTTGGAAAAAGCGCACGATTCGGCATGACGCCATCTTGAGACGGAGTCAGATCCTGAACCCAGATATCATCAGGTCTCATCGCCAGCAGCTCCGGACCCCGGGCAGTTGGGTCCCGAGCCAAAGGGTCACAATGTTGACTTCAATATACTGGAACAGTTAGTAATTGTCTCAGTGCATTTTGACTAGAGCCTGTATTGTATATTCCGCTTTACCGCCCTCTAGAGTTGATAATAAATGACGTCCCGCTTGCGAGATAAGATTCTAGACAAAAGGAGGTGACATATTTTAACCTCGCATAATATGAAGCCAGAATGCATTGAAGCAAAGTTCATCTTTTCCGAACACCACAGCATGTGTTCGGTTTTAATAAATTTTCAGTTATTTAAAAAAATAAAATAAATTTATTCTCGGCTACATAATTTCTTCTGGATAGATCTACCTAATTTTTGTCTCCCTTCTCACAGATCTACCTAATCTCTATCTCCCTTCGCATAGATCTACCTATCTAATCTTTGTCTCCCTTCTCATAGATGTACCTAATCTTTGTCTCCCCTGTCATAGATCTACCTAATCTTTGTTTCCCTTCTTATAGATCTACCTACCCTACCTAATATTTGTCTCCCTTCTCATACATCTACCTAATCTTTGTCTCCCTTCTCATAGATCTACCTAATATTTGTCTCCCTTCTCATAGATCTACCTAATCTTTGTCTCCCTTGTCAAAGATCTAAATAATCTTTGTCTCCCTTCTCAAAGATCTACCTAATTTTTGTCTCCCTTCTCATACATCTACCTAATCTTTGTCTCCCTTCTCATAGATCTACCTAATATCTGTCTCCCTTCTCATAGATCTACCTAATCATTGTATCCCTTGTCGTAGATCTAACTAATCTTTGTCTTCCTTCTCAAAGATCTACCTAATCTTTATCTCCCCTGTCAAATTTTACTTCTCTCTTAAATAATATTCTCATATATCGTTTTTCGCTCGACGGCAATGCATTTTTGAATTATTGGTAACGAATATTTTTGTTACAAAATTCATGCGTTATGCAGGTGTAACAGCACGTACATGAAGGATTTTAACTAGCGATTCCTGAGCATTTTCGCAGTGAAAAACGTAGATGTTTTTCTGTCCGATAATATTTCACCACTGATCACGTCGCCCGCTAGGCTATACCTTACTACTTGCGACGTGTGAAAAAAATGTATTGAAAAAAATTATCACTTGACAGCAAAACGACATCTACATTTTTTACTCTAAAAGTGCACGGGAGTCGCCTTCGGATACGTGCTGTTACCCCCTGTATAACATGAAGGATCTGAATCTTGAATCCTTGAATGTGTATTGTGCCCTACCCCGAATTAACTCGATTTATTAGAATTCAAGAGATCCAACTGACTGGAACCAATAAAACTAAGGAAGCCCCGGATCTTAGTCAGGTACGCCTCATACGCCATTACATATTATGTCTGGTAATGTTGTAGGTGGCTTGAAAACAAGCTGATGGGTCCGAGTGGTTAAAGGATCACTCAATTTTAAAATGTAAATAAAACAAGGAGTGTGTGAGATATCCACTCAATTTTATTTATTTATGAGTAAGTATATTTTATGGCATTAAGTTTGGAATAAAACGTCGTTCAAATGCCTGCCGCGACTTTGCTTGTATGCACGTATTCAGGAGGTACAATTTTCAATGACTTTGTCGCGTGAATCTGGCTGAATTTGCTGGATGGCGTTTGTTATGTTGACTTTGAGGGCATCAATAATTTGCGATTTAAGATAACCCCAAAGGAAGAAGTCTGAAGGCTTAAAAATCGCACGATCTCAGTGGTCAGTTCACGTCACCGCGAGATAAATATACCTTTTTTGATCAAATTTCAATTTCACGTTATTCAACGATATAACCTTCCATGGTGATTTGACATACACTACTAAACAAATGACAACAAAGTTCATAGATGATGTCACTTTAACGACATGGCTGGTATAATCTAACAAATTTCGAGTGTTCCTGTTGGAAGACCCTTTATAACAGACCATACAATCTCTTTCACCGTGATTCCAGAAAGAGTCTGCCGGGTCTTCTGAGAATGTTATGATATCTCGGTTTAGCCAACTAACAGTTAATCCTGTTAATCTGATTTAGTTCTCGACCTAAGTTTGTGTATCCGGTGAATCCGGATAACTGTCTTATCGTCCTTAATTAAAATTTAAAACTCATTTACATATCACTAATACCAATACCCTGTTATTAAACGTAGGTCAGTGTAATTAACAATTCGATCAGCCAATTGAGACAGTAAATAATAAACAGATTTCGTTTGGTATTTAATTCTGGTGGCTGTTTTTAATCTTAATCTAAATGAGGCATATTTCCACAAGTAATAATAATTACTAGGCCAATCAAGTGTAACCAAATACCTGCATGTTTTTTTTTCGTACAGAGTGTAAGTCAGTGATTCTAAAAGTGCACGATATGCCCCCCTTCTTCTGGGGGCGCTGGATAACCATGGGAAGGCGATAACGAGGGGGCGGCGAGGACAATACTTATGTTTATATATATATATATATATATATATATATAATATTGTATAATATGTATGTTTATTCTAAAATTCCCATAAATTACGAGGGTGGTCTGAAAAGTTTCCCACCTGAACATAAAGATGGCAGCACTCGTCAATAAAAGCTAGCGAATGTAGTTGTGCATCTTTTGACAGTTACTCACAAAAGTTTCGGCCATTTTGGACGCGCAGTTTTGAGTTTTTAGTTGACAATCGTTTGAGTGAGTCGATGTGTGTGTTTTTGTGAAAAAATTTCCATTTCCAATTTTTTCATTTCCATTTTCCATTCCACTCAAACGACTGTCAACTAAAAACTGCGCGTCCAAAATGGCCGAAACTTTGGTGAGTTACTGTCAAAAGATGGTCAACTACATTCACTTGCTTTTATTGACGAATGCTGCCATCTTCATGTTCAGGTCGGAAACTTTTCAGACCACCCTCCTATGTATCTCACATAAAAACAGATACACACACCCCTCACCACACAATGCAGGACTCATGTCACTGAAGTCCGCAGTCCGCCCAGTTTCATGTTGACTGTCGGCCGATTCTTCCCGGATGAGGTTTTTCATGGTTTCCTCATTCCCGAAGGCAAATGCGGAAGAACTCCAAATAATAAGGACATGACCGCCTCCTTCCCACTTCCAACATAACGCAAACAGACACGTGTGTATATATTAACCCGAGCTACTGATGATGAAGAATGTTGATGAAAACATGCAATTTTAGTAGGGTTTTTAGATAACAATTTTTCCCTACCGATGAAACACAAGACGTCAAGTCTATAATAGACAGATACTATTTTAAATACCCACATGAGGTAAAAATTGTAAGATGCAAATGACGCCGTTCTATTTATATAAATAACATTAACTTTAAATTCAGCAAATTTAAATGATTCATCTCTTCAAGAAATATAAGAATTAAAACAAATTATATAATGTCTTTATTTCGATAAAATGTGTTAGGCGAGCGTATGCCACCTTCATGCATGGTTCGACATGCTTTAATTTGCTAGGAGATGTATATTACAAAACATAAGTTAAATGTTGTAAAATACATTTCAATGGAAATTACAATATGTATTACACACGTTCAAAATATAATTTCAGACAACCATGGTATTAATATTGGCTTTATATAAATTACACTAGCTGACCCGGTAAACGTTGTTCTGCCATATAATTTATTTATGTCATTCAACAACAGCGCCCGTGAGGTGATTTTTTACAAAACGGCGCTCAACAAATTATCCAATTATTATTATTATAAATAATTTCGTTCTGTTTGAAATACGAACCACGGTTAAATTTGTTCATACAACAATACTAAAATCGCGAGTAAAAAATGGGAGGGTGGGGGGTAGGAGGCTGAAAATTTGGGGTTATGTATTTTTTGATGCAAAAAAAACAAAAACAAAAAAACAAAAAATAGAAAACTTTTTCTTGATAGGGACACCGTAATCACCTAGCCCTAGCGATTGAAATATACTTTATGACCTATTCTCATACCTGCCAAATATATATTAAAATCGGTCAAGCCGGTTCGGAGGAATGCGACTACAAACACCGTGATACGAGATTTATATATACAGAGATATTATATTTTCCTTTAAAATATGTTAAACTAAATTAATTTTCACAAGATTGGTCCTAAAAACCAGAAATTGTTAAATAAATAGGCCACTTGCATGGATTTCATAACGACTTGGAAAAAATCGGGTGGATAGATCTTTTTACTAAGATTACGAAAATGTTACAATTTTTTTTTTAGAAATGTACGTTTATTTATTTTTAAATAAATAAATTCATTATTTGGGCTCGTGACGTCACTACATGAAAATGTCCCGTCTCCGAAAATGTTCCTATTAATTTTGTAAAATTCCACACTGATTAATTTTTACAAAAAAAAATAAAAAAAATAAAAAATAAAAAAATAAAAAATTGATCAATGTGGAATTTTACAAAATTAATAGGAATTTGATTTCAGGCGAATTTTTTAATTCGTTCACTAGATTTATTGTTTGTTCTCTGCGAACTCATCATTTGGTTTGAATTTTTGACAGACATTATGAAGAGAACCCCGTACACTTTAGATATCGGTACGTGTTTTAGAGTTATAATGGTTATGGTGCTGATTTGATCAAAATCTAATTTTATGATATTCTTATTATTATTATAATTTACAAGTACAAGTATATATTGGATTTATTAATATAGACGTTGTACATTATAATGACTTATGATCAATAAGATGGATCAAGGAAAAAAATATTTTTGAGATGTAATATTTTTGGTATGTCTCGTTATTCTCCTGTGCCATTCGTGTGGAAAACGTTCTTTTTTTAAAATGATTTTCGGCTACGTAATTATCGTTTTTTCGCACCTATAAAATTATGTCCCGTCTTTCCGGTTTATAAAAAATGGTCTGATTTTTCGGATTGAAATTTTCAAAAAAATACAGAATAGTAGAATAGAATAGAAAAATAGAATATTTGCCTAGACCGATTTTTTTTAAAAATGTGATGCAAGAGGCCTATTATGAGAATTCGTCTTTGCAAACTTCGATACCTCAGAACGTGGTAAGGCAAAGTTAGAATCAATGATTTTCAAATTCAAAAGAGGTACCTACCTACTCGTATGCTATGATGTCCGCGCGACTATCGGCGGACTACTACTTAAATCGGAGTAGTTTGCATACGATAAGAATTTGTTAATTTAGTTGATTTTTTGAAGGTTTGCATTAGTATTGGTTACCAATATAGTTTGAATACAGAAAGAGTTTCTTTAGTTCATTTAGTTGAACGATCGTTAATTATTCGTTCATTTAGTTTATTCGTTAATTGGTAAACAATATCGGCGACTCCCGGAAGCGCAGTCCCACCTAGTAAAAACTGCGGATAGCACATCTCTTATATTTCAATATCTTTGGTTAGAACCCTATCTAATCAAAGTGACGAACAATAAAAATGATTTTCTCTCGGATACAAACCAAATGGTAATTTCAAAAGGTTCAAAGTGATGTTAGAACCTTGTAAATTAAATGGAAAAACTTGATTTTACAACTTCTTAAAACAAATATTTGCGAAAAATACAATACACATGGTTCTGAAAATTATTTTGGATTTAGAAATGGTTTTCCATTCAAATTTCAAATGTCATTTTTGAAAAAAGTGACAGTTAGAACCTTGCCCAAATTAGGTGACGAAATATGTTTGAGAAACCCTGATGTAAATCATAATAACAACGAGTTTTGCCACCGGTTCGTTTAAAGTTTTCAATCAATTAATGAGTAAGATAACACGGTTAATGCGGTACCATTACTAAATGTACAAAAAACATCCCATTATATCTACTCGTACATGTGTCTGCATAGTTAGAGGATAGTTAAGTGTGGGCTAGTTTCTATTTGTGCTTACCATATATACTGTGCAGGTAAATTCAAGGGTGCTACTTTTACCGTGGAACTGAACTGGATTTTAATTAACGAAATAGAAAAAAATGATCGAATACTTGCTTCATGGCAAACTTTAAGTTCTATACCAATATTTCTGTTAACTGTGTTTTACATTGGACTTGGAATGGAACTCCAATGCAAATCATCAGACAATACTGTAGTACGTAGGATTATGTATGTAGTTTCAATGTCCTTCAACAGAGTAGGTATATAATAGGTAGTTATATGTAGTTTTGAGGCATATCAACAGATATCAGTAAATTAGTACCTGGAGTGTGACAATTGTCACTTTTCGTGTCAAAAAAACAATAAAAAACAAACAAACAATGTGTTTTTATATAATACTTATTCTAGATATATATAATACTTTATATAATACAGGGTGGGGCAGGCACCCACCCCGCCCCTCTGCTCGCTCTGGGGGTCCATCAGTGATTTTTTGAAACTAGTAACTCCACTCTGCCCCACCCTGTACTTATCTTTGGAATAATAAAAAATTCTATATACTTACCTATAAACGGGGAGTTAAACGTGATATAATTTTTTTAAATTTTTGTAGTTATCTCATTTTTTTTAAATGAATTTAATATATACAACGAAGTCGGGTTAGTTACACCATTTACAACTCAAAAACGGTTGGAACGATTTTTATGATATTTGATTTGTTGGATTTGTCTCCGCCCCGAATAGCAGAATACCTATCTATTAAAACATCGGAAAAATTCACAAAAAAAAAAAAATTATGAAGAAAATTCTTTTCCTCGTACATTTTGTATGGAACGAGTTCTTATTTTTTGAGAGAGCAGCTAGAAATATTGTGATAAATATAATATTGAGTAGTGAGAGAATTCCAAAAATTCAAAAATGTCAAATGTCAATACGCTGATAAACATAAAATACAACTCTTTCTTACACACTAAATGACAACAGTCGAAAATGAGACAAACGTTGAACGTACGTCTGCACCCCTCCAAAGGAAAAATACAATAATTATAATAAATCTCCCTCACACGTATAAAGAAAAAGGAATGCAATTCCCGTAAGTAAGTGGAAAAGTAAAAAATTAAAAATATAAACCCGTACACAACGCCATCTCTGATACTGACAAAAACAAAATACGGACAGTTGCGCATCGATAATTGCTTCATTGTGTAATTTTTAACTTAATAATTTTTTTAAATTTAATTCAGCTAATAAGTTAACACAACGGTTTATTCTGAGGCGGTACAAAGTGCGCCGGGTCAGCTAGTTATTAATAATTAGCAATCTGTCATATATTTCACTGTTCAAGTCTTAAAAAAAAAACAAACAATGTGCTTTTACATCAAAAAATTAACAATCATTACATCACCAATAAAACTTTATAATAACCTACCAAATTCCATAAAGGAAGCCTCAAGTCTTGGCACTTTTCGTAAAACATGTGCTACATACATTAAGAAAAATTTATGAATTGTATTTATTTGTATTAACTGTATGTCTTAAACCCTATTGTTTGTATTTCTAACTGGAGTAACTGTATTTCTTTTTAAAACTGTATTCTTTCCGTTATAATTTTATGACTATATTTATTTTATTATGTATTTTATATGTTTTTTTTTAATACTAGATGTATGAAAAAATTTGCTTACATCTAAATAAAGTTACATAAAGTTACAAAAACAAAACCAATCAAAATACTGTAACTTCAATTCATGCCATATTATTATTTTTAACGTTACAACATCCTAGTACTTTAGATCAGGGGTTCCCAATCTTTTCCAGCCAGCGGCGCACTTACAAGTTTAGTATTTTGTCACGGCGCCCTACTTTAGCAAGCTATTTGGAATATATATGGTGACTATATATATTTTAGTCGAAAGAAATAGGTACCTACAATAATAGTATTTAGGTAGATAGTCACAAAAATTAAAACATCCACAATATGAAATTGAGTTTTATTATATTTATACGAATTCAGAATTGGAACAGAAAACAAAAAAGACTTATGAAATAAATAAAATACTCAGTCAAATCAATGTGACGGGTGAGCTTGATGATTTCTGCACAGTTTTTCAAAGCAAGGAATAAGACTTGAGACAGCTATTCTCATTTCTTGCTCCACAATGATCTTTGAGCGATATTTGTTCTTGATTACAGCTACAGCTGAAAGTCCAGCTTCACATAAATATGATGTGGCAAACTGAATGAAAATTTTTAAAGCTTTCGAAGCTAAATTTAGATATTCATTTTGAATCGATAACCAAAACTCCACCAAATCGGAACTGGTGAATCTAGTTATGAGGCTGTTGTCGCAAGAGAGTTCAATGAGACTCTCTTGCTCTTGTGTTGTGAATCCTGGCGGAGCTTGTGCACGGAAAGGATCTTGGATCCACGCAAATTTTTCGACATCATCATCTGCAAAGTACCCCGAAAACCGTTTGGTTAGAAGGGCCGAGACAACCAGTTCATTAGATACTGCATATTTATACAATTGTGGGAAGCAATCTTGACCGCTGCCTTCATAATTTTTTTTTATCCACAACTGCAGTTTCTTCCCAAACGCCGCAATTCTCTCCGATAGTTTCAGAATGTGCGTGTTGTTGCCTTGCAAAGAAACATTCAAATAATTTAGTTTCTCAAATATATCGCAAAAGTACGCTAGTTTTTGCAAAAAATCTGGTTCAGTAAAATATTAAACGGATATGCGACTGCGACGAGTGTGTACGTATGTTCTTCAAAGATGCGAGCGCTCAAAATAGGAATTGTTGCTTTATAGGTACCCGCGAATATTTGTGGTTTCGGATAATGATGAGGATCGGCTCACGGCGCGCGGCGCCCCTCTTTATTTTCTACGGCGCACCAGGGCACCGCGGCGCACACTTTGGGAACCCCTGCTTTAGATTATATTTATGTATATAGGGTGGCGCAAAACTACCATTTTATTTTGAATCTTATTGTAATGTGTAATAAGATTCAAACCATATCGGTAGTTTAGCGCCACCCTTCCACCACCACCCACCCATGCCACCCACGAAGGGTGGCGCAAAACTACCATTTTATTTTGAATCTTATTGCAATGTGTAATAAGATTCAAACCATATCGGTAGTTTTGGGCCACCCTTCATAATTTATTAAATATCTTCTACACCAAGCTCAAGAGCTAACTCTCTTGAATGGCGTAGAAATCCTTGGAAACGTGTATTTCACTATTTTGTTTTTGCCATAATATTATGTTTATTACTGTAACAATGTTATAATTAAAACAATAAAAAATCTAACATTAATAATTAGCAATCTAGCGCAAATTTCCGTCTTATTTTTACTATATTAATTTTAATATTATCATTCATGATAATTAAAATGAATCGTGTCCAAATGAGAAAATGGGTGTTCATAAAAATCCTATTAATAAAGTTAAGGCATCTTGCATAAAAATAGGTTCCCGCCTATCAAGTGACTAGGGAAGGCGAGAAGTAGATGAACCCCATCGAGCCTCGACTCTCCTAGGTATGGAGGTTACATAGGAATAGGTAAGGTATAGTATTATAGGACCTCCGTGGGAACAGCCGTCATCTAAGATCTAAGGCAAGTTCACGGGGCGATCGGACCGGGAGATATGGCTGATTTAATGAGATTGCCAAATGATCCCGGGCAGGAGTCTACCAGGAAGATCCCAGCCTCGATATTATTGTCAAATCGGAAATTGGGGTCAATCGCCATTTGAAGGCAGATTTATATCTTGAATCTTTTTCTCACAGATTTCTTTGGTAAGATAGTTACCTTTTCATTGCACCGGAGTTAAAGGTCGTGTAAAGCCGACATTGATACCTACGCTACAAATAGGTACGTAGTTATATTCTTATACGTAGGTAATCTATATAAGAAATATAGACAATCCCGGTATGGTAAGGATATAAAATAAGGTAATCCGACAGTTGATCACCCAACAGTTGGCCCCCCGAAATCATAATTATTATAAAATTATAATTTCTTGTGCATGATTTACCAATTTCCAACCTAAAATTGACTTCAAAAATAACTTTTAATTTAAAAAAAAAATCGGTTTGGAATTCACACGCGATAGAAGTCAAATCTTCAGAAAACTAAACTAAACTTTGAGAGATTGAGAAGGATAATTGTAGGGTTTATTTATTATAATATTGTTACCAAGTTTAAAATTTATTTTACATTTCATTCTACGAAGCACCGCACGAGGAGGACACCCATTAGTCTCTCATTCTCTCGCAGGCTAAATCCTAGAGATGTGTTTGACTCTTTTTAGTCGCTCGTTTCCGTTTCATCGAGTTTAAAATCACAACGGTGCTAAAGAAGTTTTCACTTCAAAAGAATTTAATGTAAATACCGCAGAAGAGTCCCAACTATCGCCGTCTGAAGCCGGTGAGACTATGGCATCTTCAAATTGGGGTATGTTGTGAGGCTTAGTGGGGAGGGGAAGGAAATGGGGAAGAGGACGGTGGGGAACTACTTGGTTAATCAGATCTGGTCACCAAACACGGCTTAAGTCATTTCAAGCAATGTTTCAAATCTGAATGATGGTCTTACACCAGGGCAATACTGAGAGTATCTTTCATTCTGAAGCGCGCCGCAAATATACTATACATCATTTTTAATTAATTAATTGTGAAATAACACAAAATGATTAAATAATATTTATTTGTTCACGCCAGGATTCGATCCTACGACATACTGATTGTAAAATTAGGACAAATAACTCTGTTTCTTGTTAATCTTTTTACTACTACAGTACTTTATCAGTAAGTAGGTACCTACTTCAATCCACGTTATGAAAAAAATCACAGTTTAAGGGCCATTAACCAGCCATCATACAGGGCGGTTCCAATGAGAAAGATTAACTACTCTCCGTACCAGCTTTTTAAAATAATAACTCAATATTGATTTTATTTCATTCAAGATTTGCTTTAATTTATACCTACATTCAAAAATGCTGAAAGGCGTGATGATAAAACTATTGAAATTGTATACTTTTCGTAATTATTTTTTTTTTACATAATTGTGTATTTATAATTTTTCAATAATGTCTAAGCAAAATAAGAATGTAAAAAAAATCTTAAAATATATTAGTTTTTAAGACCGTAAATAAATAAACTGAAATATTTTCGTCACAAAACACGCGTGCGGATCATTTAAATGATTTTATTTAAACCAAAATTAAAATTCTGAAACATAGCTTTCCCAGATAATTTATTGATTTATTTTAATGCATTTATTTTATATGATTTGAAATGTGTATTGTGTAATACAAAATTTTATTTGAAAATTTAACAAATCTGTCAACGACCTACGGTAAAATCTTATTGTATTAAAAATAAACATATTTTCAGCTTTACTGGATAAAATAACAGTCTTTCGAAATCAGTTTATAATTTTTTGTGGTAAAGAGTCAATAGGTCTAAAATATGATTTAAAAATGATATATTTCCGGTTTTGTCCGGTTATTCCCTCTTAAGACATTTTTCGATAGATTTTTAGCTCAATTTTTTTAAAATATTATCCGTATTTACGTATCTTCCTTTTAAACCATCTTGTTCTTCTGTTTTAATGCTTACTACGGAACCTTAACAAAAAAAAAAATAATTTGCGCATTGCTCACTAAAATATCCAAATTGCCCCCAGTAGAATTTCACACACGGATACGACAATCGCATGGCAGTTTTCGGTATAACCGAGATGTTTCAAAAACCTTAAATATATATTTTTTAATTCATCTTTGATTAAATTGACCTTCTATCAGAGTGATTACATCTGATAATTAATAGTTTTGGGAATATTCATAGAAGGTATAATTCGTCAAAAAGTTGTGGGAAGGAAAATACAGACAGTGTTAAACATTCCTTTAGCATTGATCTGCCGAGATCCGAGATGATGGAAGGTACCGGGGGTAGGGTCCAGCACTCGACAGGTGAGTGTAGAAGTGATGGCAGAAGACGCGGAAGTAAATGAAGAGGTCAGGTCCATTGGGAGGAGACTGGGCGGCACGAGGGAATAGATAAAACCATGTGACCGAAAGAAAGCACCAGTGGCGTGCAGACCATAATGAAATAAATTTAAATATTCAATTTTATAAGAACAACTCTCTTTCAATAATATTTGAAGGTTATTCCCATCAATGTAATATATCATTGAAGAAGAAGATAACACTAATAAACTCAACGAAAATATGAAACAGAACAACGACACAGAAAAATAGAAAAAGATAATGGTTGCAACTGGGACACGAACCCAGAACCTCTCGTCAACCGGGACGTGCGCTTTTACCAATTCGGCCATTGCCACCTTCTAAACCGCCGTAATTGTCAATCTCATATTTTCAAATTTTAAAATTGACAATATTATTTACTACTAATTTTTTTCGTATCATAGGCAACTACCATTTTCATTGCAAACAATCGTTCTAAGAACTGGTTTGTAACCTAGATAGCGTCTCGGATAAATATATCCGATTTGGTAAATTTTTGAGATCGCTGGCAATGGTTAAAATGCACTTTTTTTTGAAAAAATCTTTTGATTCACCTTAATTACATTAAAAGACAACTATTTGCATTGGGGGAAGTGGAAAATATTTCATTCTAAATTTCGATTACGTAAAATAAAAATTAGCTTTCATTCTGTGAAACGAGACCGTCCATTTTTAAACATTATTTTCAAATATCATTTTGTTATGTTGGTATTCTTGTTACTGTACGAAAAGATGCTAGAGCAAAGCGTAGCAGACTTCATGGGAATTCTAGGTTTGTGTAACATTGTTTGTGATACAAAAGAAAGTGCCCCTTTATAACGCCTACTCGCGTCAAGGCAAGAAAAACATCCCAGTTTTCAAGTAGTTTAGCGGCTACGCTAGGTTTGTGTAACATGGTTTGTGATTAAAAAGAAAGTGCCCCGTACCTTCAAAAGCTTCTAGCCGTTCGTTATACATTCAAGTGTATCAGGAATACCAACATACCAAAGTGACAGCGAATGAGCTAATAGCTAATGGCGTAGGTACAATCTCACAAGACGAAAGCTAATTTTTAATTTTACGTAATCGAAATTTAGAATGAAATATTTTCCACTTCCCCCAATGCAAATAGTTGCCTTTTAATGTAATTAAGGTGAATCAAAAGGTTTTTTTTTTTAAAAAGTGCATATTAAACGTTGCCAGCGATCTCCAAAAATCAATTCCGATTTATTTGGAATATGTTATGACCTTTTTATAAAAGTCTAAATGAATATTCAATTTTTGTAAGAACAACTCTCTTTCCATAATTTTTGAAGATTATTTCCATCAATGTAATATATCACTGAAGAACAAGATAACACTAATAATCCAAACGAAAATATGAAAGATAACAAGACAAAGAGAAATAGAAAAAATAAAGCTTTCAAAAAATAAATAAATTTTCTAATTTTTCAATTTTTCTGAGTCTTGTTCTCTTTCATATTTTTGTTTAGATTATTGGTGTTATCTTCTTCTTCAATGATAAATTTAAAAAATACGCATAACAGAATGAGAGGATCGTAGTGACTATAGAATAAAGAAGAGCACGAGAAATGCCACGTTGACGTGTTTCGTGATACAAAAGTCTGGCCAATCGAGCCATAAATTTCAAATACAAAACTATGCTTCACCATGCTTATGACTGACATTAAAATGGGATAGCGATATATGATGTCAGGCAAGTGTAAGAAAGAAAATGGACTGGACCCAAAAGGTAATAAGTCAGTGGCGAAATTTGTCTCCAATCAAATTTGTAGGGAATGTATTTCTAGTGTTCTTGTTCTAATGATACAGTTGGTAGGTACTAACTTCTTCTTTGGCAACCTTATGAAGGAGTGTTGAGATTCTATAAAAAAACTCAGGCGGTACAAAATCCTAATAATTTTTGTTTGCTCAAAACTCACATTTTAATCATTTCCGGCGAATTCGTAACTATAATAACTGCATTATTTTTTAATTGATAAACTAACGTTTAAGACGAGATTTTTATGCATAGCACAAAGGGTAACAATTATTATAAGCAATAATTGTCAGCCTGAAACACTCACCTACATTGAAAAAATCTTCCGAGAAAAGATACTTCGAAAAATACCCTCGACTCTGTGCAAAAACGGGCGGTCCGCTCTCCCATCTTAACAGACGGATTGCAATCTTTAGAGCACAGGCGTCGGGTGGGAATGCTATCCTTGTTCTACCGGTATTACAATGGAAGATGCTCCGAGGAACTAGCGTCATTGATCCCTTCGGCACCGGTGCGTAGTCGTGAAACACGCCAAACGCGTGCCAAACATTTGTACACGGTTGACATTTGTCACATGAGAACGGGTCGTTTCTTCGACTCGTTCTTGTGTTCAACAGCTCGGCTGTGTTTCTTCCTTCCTACGACATGGGTCTCTTCAAGACCAATGTTCATTCCTTCCTCTCCTCAAAAAAACCCTCCACACAGCATCCCAGATGACATAGGCCCTGAGAGAAATTATTTTCCTCAGGGCCTCCTGTGTGGAATTAATGTTAAAAAAAAACTTGCCCCCAACGGGACTTTAACCCGTGTCCATCTGATTGCCGGTCAGGTGCTCTCACCACTGAGCTATGGCGGCCATAGCTTGGGTATATTATCTAAGTACATACTTGAGAGGAGTGGCAGGGGTTACGAAATGGGATCATATAAGAAACTCGAAATCTAAACATTCAACCACTGCTACTCTTCATAGAAAAATCGCAACTTAGGTGGCTTGGGCATGTACTAAGAATGTCTGATGACCGAATGCGATTCCAAAGGGTAGACGTCCAGTGGGCCGCCCCAGACATAGTTGGGCGAGGCAACTCCAGAAACTTTGTGAGTAGAGGATGGGTCTACCATGGATGGAGGCCGAACATTCAGCACAAGACAGGGACGTATGGAGGAGCCTTGTCGACGCAATGGGTCCCCGACCCGAATAGGACAAGGTTCCCCTGAAGATGATGATGATGAATTGAGTATAGCAGTTTATTATCTAATAAATCATTGTTATAGATTACCTGCTGCAAGTGTATGTTTCTGACATCAAACCCATGAAGAAAGTAGGATAGCATATTATTGAAGCAGATTTTATTAGTAGATATTATGACCAACCCACATATGCACGATTTGAGCACGTCAGTGGGCAGTATGTAGGTACAGGTCTGCCTCTCGCTCGGAGGTTAAGTGAGATGAACGCTCCCCTTAATCACAAAGTGAAGCAAGTCGGGACCCAGACTCTCCTCTCTACAGCGCGCTGACCTCCGGGGAACAATGCAGAGCCCTGACACGGGGTCACCAGTCACCACCACTCCTCTCGCAGCATCTTCCTAAATGCATTATCCGATAGAAATATTATTCCCCATTTATCAAACTCCGCATCACATTTTAAAATATGGCTTAACAACCAACCTCACTACGGAATAGCGGTAAAGCAGAAGATATTCATAATTTGATACAGGATACAGGTGGGAAATTCCAGCTAACCACTATTATGCATAAACTGGACAAATAAAATCATTGGCAGCCCTCAGATTATAATGTTTAAACCTGGAAAACAAAAACATGGACATAAAGACTGATTTTAAGTATAAATCAGTCACCAAGTCTTGGATCATCAGCCAAGACAGATCTGAAATAAAAGATTTGATCAAAACCAATCTATAAGAATTAATTTTCAATGAAAATGAATGCTTGTATATGGTATTGTGGTATTATGCTTTTATTTTAAACGTAACATTGTGTTAATATTTGTATTTTAGTTATAAACCGAGCCTCCACTTATAAGTGTGCATTTCCATTGGTACGACGCTGATTGTCTTTTATTTTAAACGTAACATCGCACATCGCACAGTGTTTTGTTCCATACTGCTAGACGGAAAAAACTCACTTTGGAATTCTTGAAAAATGACTTCATGGGGGTATTAACAGGTAGTTATGACAAATACATTTTTATTGGGGTAATTAATTCACGGGTTGACTCATACCAGAGCCCCAAAGTTAGGTAAATTAGTTAATGAATTTTCAGTTGCTTTCATTCGGATCTGACATAGAGATATAATATATCGATGTATGTAGACTTCAGAAAAGGTAATAAATACCTAGTGAGAGATTTTTATTTTTATTATGTGTTGAATACTTCACAAGAGTCCCAGCTGCTCCCGTCTGGAGCCAGTGAGACTATGGCATAACATCCGCATACCCCAAATGGGGTATGTTGTGAGGCTGAAGGTAGTGGGGAGGGGAAGAAGACGAATCCGGAGGCCGCAAGTTAAAATTCCGGCGTGCGCAAGTACTTATCTGCATTTTACGCGATTAATTTGTGTTATTCCACACTATATTATTTTTAAATAATTTCGTTTTCAATTATTAGTGCTATCTTCTTTTATATGTTTGTATTTTGGTTAAAAATTGAACCTCCACTTTAAGTATGCATTTCCAATGTTACGATGCTGGTTGTCTTTTATTTTAAATACAATATTATGTTGTTATTTGTATTTATGTCATAAACTGCGCCTTCTCTCAATACAGGAGCTCCTAGTGAGATAGGCAAGCACATAACATCGGCATAACGGAATTAATAAAATTGAAAAATAAAAATTGAAAAAAAAGATGTTCGAAAAAAACTTTTCGTTAGATGTGGATGGATTCCAACCTCTTAGATTTTAGGGGTATTTAAAAGGAAGGTGTTCTTAAGAATCAGCTTCAGTGATCTCTTAGGAACCAGCGCACAACAGGGTTTTTAGGACGAGTTATTGCGTTCAACAATTCGACTGGAATTGTATCATTGGCATTAATGATTAGTTCTTCCTCATGGATCTCTTCAAAACCTCCTTTTTGAAAGATTCACTCCTTCTTTTCCGGGATTGAACGCTACACTCCACACTTCATCCCAAAGTATGCAAAAATGACATTAATAAATATCTAATAAGTAAACAAAAAACAATGCTTACATAATGACCCTTAACGTATAGGAATTTGTCAAGTTCCATGGGATGATTGGAATGTTGGTAAGGGATCATAGTTTTTATTGAAAGGATACCCATACTTAGGTAGGTACTTAATTACTTCCTACTTGTGTCGAGAGGAGCGGTTGCAGCGAGTTCCCAAGACACTCCCAATCTAAGTGTCCCAGTGGAATCGCTGTGCGTTCTGCCTGGCGAGCATTCAGGATATATATAAGTATCAAGACAGTTCAATATGGACAGTAGGTCAAACAGGTAGGAGGTCTACCTACCTGCCATGTTTAAACGTGTAATACGGTCAAATAAAAAGTTGTCAATCATAAATAATAAACTAAATTGTAATTTAATTCAGATAGAATCTTATCATACATAAAGATAGCTACCAAAATATGCGCTCTCAGTAGAAGTATGGTACAGTTAAAAAGGAGATAAATTGATACGGTCGAATTAGCTCCGTGGTCAGAGCACTTCCCCGGCAATTCCCAAATGTGACTGAACCTTTTTCTATTTCACATTTTCGTTTGAGAGTCGTCAATATTGTCTTAATTGCTTAAAAAAAAAGACTTTTTTATTTGAATATGACTGAATAAGTCTTTTTTTCTTACATTATTGGTCCACACATTAAAAAATAATTCTCCTCACGGCCTATGTCATCTTTGGTGATGCTGTGTGAAGGGTCTTTTTAGGAAAGGAAGTTCTGGGAAGGAAAATAGTACGAGGAGAGTAGGTAGGAATATGAGGGTCAGGGTTTCCAGGAGTGACGGACGTATAAATCCATTCCTCCCAAAGCGATGTTCCGGGAGAGTTCGGCTGGAAAAGTCAAAGGGCCTCCCTCAACCAACCACTCTCACCAGATCCGGCCTGCCATGCAGCTGGTATCCGCATCCGACGCCAAGACCCGGACATACCTCACCTCATGTGTCCGGGCACCCCTGCTAAGTCACAAAACGTAGCGAACCACTTGGGGTGACTAATGGCAGAGGTATTGGTTATCCAATAAATGGTTCTCGGGGCGGCGGTACCCATACCCGCCTCCCAAATTGTCTTATGGTTATTCCACCGTATTTTTTTATAATAGCAACATACAACCGGGCTTCGCTCAAGTTTCAACACTCTTCATTCGAAATCTTTTTCTAATTGAATAATTTCACAACAATGCGTTTCATTTTATTTTTAGGGTAAGGTATACTTCATTTCTCGTATTGGGAGATTAACTAACTAACTAACCATCACGCCGTTTCCCCGCAGGGGTAGGCAGAGAGGACGGACCGCTAAACAACTCGGTCTTGGCACACACTTTTTACCTCACTCACATTCATACATCGTCTCATACATACTCTTCTATTATTCTGACTTTTGACATGGCCCGACTCAAGTATCTGATTCATTTGATCGTGGCATCTCTTCCTCGGGCGTCCCCGACTTCTTCTTGCATCATATATTTTTCTCACACTATTTTTTTTCTTTCATTCGCTCTACATGCCCAAACCATCTGAGGGTGGTCCCTTTCTTAATCTTACTTATTATGCTTACATCAGCCTTACATTCTATGCGGATATCCACATTTCTCACACGATCATACATGGTTTTACCACATATCCGCCTCAAGGATCTCATTTCAACAGCATTTAGTTTACTTTCATCCTTCCTCTGATAGTTCCATGTCTCGCTGCCATACATTAGGGTAGCGTACACTCCATTGTGGACTGCTAGCTTCGCTTCTTTTGTCAGTTTTTTTATTAGCGACAACGGCATTCAGTTCTCCATTAATGGAGTGACCTGAATTTACCTTCTTTCAATATCTCTTTCAGCCTTCCCATCTCTCATAAACATACTTCCCAGATACACAAACTCATGCTCCTGCTCCAAGTATCCATCATTGACAACTGTATTGCACACTGTTTTCGTACTCTCTCTTTCAAACACCATGGAAACGATCCTCCATAAACAACTATTTGCATAATTTGTAACGAGTTAATGAGTAATGACATTTAATGACGCGAACCTAAATATTTTTTCTCTCCTTTTCCGATTTTTAAATACGAGTAATATGGAATGCATTGCATATGTTACCTGGGATGAGGTGGCAACAATGTAGATTATTGAAATGTTGATTATTATGAGCAATGACGACTCAACATGCCAAATACAAGGATTAGGTTCTAGTAGGAAAACAAGGTATTCGAAATAAAAAAAAGTATATTGTGAATTAAAAAAAGGACATCCTAATTCTAAAACTGTCTGGCATAAAGGGCTTGCTTAGATAATGGGTTGATGGTGATACCGTGATAAGTCGTAGTGTGGCTGAAGCGTGGCTTGTCGAAAACTCCTCTTTTTGTAGAAATAATCTCACATCGTGAGAATGGCAGGGCTGCAGATCATTGGCTATAAGCCAAAAGGACCACCCAGAGGCAGGACAGGCTGATAACTTCCGAGGCCAATCATCTTCCCAGGATGATTTAAAGTCAGCTTCCAAGATGGCGAGAGTCACTTCCAACATCTATGATCTTAATCGTAGCGATTTTTAGTCGATTCGTCGTCTTTCGGTCCAGAGGACCGCCCAATGCTCTGGGCTGCAGTTCAAAGAATGATAAGCTCTCTTTTCAAATCTGCTGATTTCCGTTTGTAACAGCAACAGTAACAAAAATATTGCAGGGCTCGCAATATTACCAATGCCCCAATGCCAATGGGCAAGCACTAGAGATGCCACACACCGAAACCATAAATAAACTGTGTATAAGAGGGTGCACACACCTTGTTACAAATACTTTTATGTAACACATACTACCTCTACATTTCTTCCACAATAAATTATTGTTATTACATCAATTAAGATTTTTGAAATAGGACCACTAGGTACTCTCAAGGGTACACCAAAATGTGTTCTTACAATTTCGTAAGTATAATTTTCATACCATTATTTTATTTTGTTATAAATAATTCGTTAACAGTACAAAGAAGCTTTGAATATCCAACTAGGAAGGTCTCCCGTTCTAGGACAGTCAAATTGACAGGTTTAATTTATATGGGATATGTAGATACATGATTATTTGCATACATGAATAATCATGTATTTACATTTTTGTTATTAGTTTTTGGGGTATTGTGCCGTGTTACGCTACCTCCTTCTTTAGCCAACGTTTCGGACAGCGTTGCAGTGTCCATCATCAGGGCAGATGTGTAATAGTTAGGGGTGATGTTTGTACTTATCTACTTAGGAGCGATACCGTGTCGCCAGCTCCACTCCTCTACAGTGTTCCTTGAACACTTTCGTGCCTGTAAACTTGGCCACCCTGACAAATCGGCAATCGCCGAGTACTTAATCGAAACTGGCCATTACTATGGATTTGTCCCCGAGGTCCTGGGAAGACCCAAAACTCATAGAGCACGCCTGATTACGGAGGCAATTGAAATTCACAAAAATCCTATAAATATTAATAGAGACGACGGAGCTAAGCTCAATAGTTCTTGGTATCCGGTAATCGACGGTTACATCAAGGCTAAACGCAAAAAAACATGTTGAAGTATATTGTAGCGCCAGCTCGTAGAGGAGTGGAGCTGGCGACACGGTATCGCTCCTAAATAGATAAGTACAAACATCATCTCTAACTATTACACATCTGCCCTGATGATGGACACTGGCACGGTTGGCTAAAGAAGGAGGTAGCGTAACACGGCATAACACCCCAAAAACTAATAACAAAAATACTTTTGGCCGTGAAAATCAAAAAAAAAATGTATCTACATATCCAATATAAATGAAACCTGGTATAAAACTACATATATATGATATTAAGTAGAGTTAATGTAGTATTAAGTTAAGTCTAATTATTGATTGTATCGGTAGGTAGTTGTGCCAATATACATTAATGTTGTAGTTTAATTATCGAATCTGCTAATTATTATCTTTCCATCATAATTTAATCTGCACAGTCTTCAAATTATCTTCTTGCCACAGATTTCGAATAAAGAGGAGTAAGGAGGTAGGAGGAGGATGAAGGAGGTGTTTTAAGAAATAAATAAATGTTCTACCTATAGATTACTTGCACGTTTTTTAATAATTATTGATTATGCTACGTTTCCTTAGACAGACACTAAAAAAAAACTATTTATTATATGCTTTACTAAAAATTATAAATTTTTTTTTTTTATCAAATTCTATCCAAATCCGCCTTGGGGAGTACATAGACAATAGGAACTCTCAAAAATATTAAATACTGTCACTCTCTAAATAATAATAATAATAATAAAAACATTTATTAATCAATAGACTTTTATAGTTTTATGCATTTTATTCATTAATCGTTTATTCTGTTGACAAAAAGGTCACTGCTCAGCTATACATTCAGTATTTCTTCTGGAATGTACCTGGTTTTTGGCAGAGCCTAGTTTATATATACACATAATTATATAACACGGGCGTTAGCCTAGCATGGTGGTCGAAAAATCCACTAATTAATGTAACTATAATATTTATGCATAAGAAAAATTAAAAAAAAAAAATCATGGGGTGAGGTTTGTCCGGGTCTTAGCGGCCGATGGCCTTATACCCTTTTCCTTCTCAGAACTTCCTCTCCTTTCCTTTACTAAAAAAAACCCTCCACACAGCATCCCCAAAGATAACATAGGCCCTGAGGAGAATTATTTTCCTCAGGCCCTCCTGTGTGGAGCTAATGTTAAAAAAAGTCTCTAACTATATCATTTCACTTACTTACCTATTTGGTGACTCCGGTCTCACACCGGTTTAGCGCTAATACTCCGGAACGTGTGACATTCCGTAATAATGGGAGATTCCAAAGACCCTCCAGATGGTTGGGAGCAGTTGGGACCCTTGTGCAGTGTTCACAAAAAAAACCTTCCCTCTCAACCCCTCCTCCCCCTACCACCACCCACCCCTCTCGTCCTCCCCCTCCTCCCCTACCATTGTTAGGTACCTACTGAATTATTAATTGTTTTTGTGTTTAATTCGTAGAACTCCATTTTAATTTTTAGAAATTTAATTAAAATTAAATTTGATAATGTTATTATCGAGTTCTGCAAGTTTTTTGGTTAGTGTTTTAGTTACAGCTGTTTCGACGTGTAAGGTCATTTTCAAACTGGCGTGGCTTCACCACAGTTTGAAAATGACCTTACACGTCGAAACAGCTGTAACTAAAACACTAACCAAAAAACTTGCAGAACTCGATAATAACATTATCAAATTTAATTTTAATTAAATTTCTAAAAATTAAAAACCTACTGAATTTTACACATATTACGTATCAATCAAAATATAGATTAATAAGTATAAAGAAAAAAAATAATCAATGAATATAAATTAATTAATAAATTAATTTTATCTTTTAATTTAATCTCCAATAAATGAGAGCCAACATTCTTAATTACAATCACTGTTATAGTGAACAACGGTCGGTTCTGGAGGTATTTTGCTCATGCTAGGAAGTTTAAACGTGTTTACTAATAACTTGTAGTTCTGTGAGCAGTAACTATTCTGTGACCGTCCATAAAAGTACGTATATTTCTAGTTCTCTCTTATTTAATGGAAAACCCCAAGAAGACGGAACTAATTCGACGCATTCCACCATGGAGAAAATCCCGAGAAGATGCTTCCCGTACAACTCAATGAGGAAAACATAAGCCCATCTACGAATGTAAAATACTTAGGTCTGAAGACCTCTCGGATGATATTGAACGATAGAGAAGTATCAGTGTATTGTCCAATATGATTGCCCGAAAATTCTTCCAATGCGGTAACCATGTTAAAAAAAACATTGTTCAATGCATTTTGCACTAGTCTATACACGTGTGAAACATGGTGTCACTACCGAACCACCTCGATGGAACGACTCCGGATCCAATAAAACAATTTTTCCAGGCGTTATTCAATCATTCGAAAGCGACGTCATTTTCTTAGAGACAAATATTTAGACATTATATACTTTGTGATCTATCCAAGCAAAACACACAAACAATACCTCCAACTTCTGATCTTTCCCATACATTCTGATGGCAGCATGCTACATTAGCGCCTCCTAGCAGCACAAGTTGTGAGGCTTGGTTTACTTTCGTACTTATTAATGCCATGTTATACGAGCGGCTCTAGTGCGCCAGTGCCAGAATAGAGAACTCCAGTCCAATTTTTTTTTTAAATTTATAAATAATGACCCTAACTTAAATAACTGCATTTTTATTTTTATTTTTAGAGTTAGTTTTAATAGTTAAAATAATTGTCAAAGTTTTAATTTTTCAAGACCCCCCGAAAACCACCGGAAATATGGTAAATCGTGTGACGTCATCACTCCTGAAAAATTATTATAGGATCGGGAAATCAGCTGATCAACTACCGCCATTTTGAAATTCCGTTGTTCGAAGTATTCTCCCTAGAAGAAGCATTACTATTTTTTTTGTGCAGTAGTTTTTGAATATTTTAAATAATTGAGATAAACTAATAGAGGTACCTCTATTTTTGATACTGAATTATTAAGGCTTAAATATTGTTTCAATTAACACAACAACTAAATCTCTATAAACAGTATGAAATAAAGAATAACATAAAATGTTGTTAATACCGATGGCTTGTGCCATACCTATATTTCAATCGATTTCAATACAATGTGATACAATGACTGGTGAAGCGTGACGTCAGCGCTAACCATTCAATCAACTTTACAGTGTATTTTAACGAGACCTTAAAAAATGCACTTTTTAATAATTTTTTAAGAACTCTACGTTTAATATTATGAAATAAAACTTATATATTCAGAATCAGCGTTTATTGGTCTATATGAACATATTTTTTTAAAGCGATAATATTTTTCACTGGAGTTCCTTATTGTCACCAATACAAGTTAATACTGACAATATTTTACTGGAGTTGGATGTTTTATTAATATTCTAGGGTATTTGCACAAACCAACATTGCTAAACTGGACTTCCATAAATTAAAGGCACTAGATAGGTTGGTTCAAGTTAATAAAAGATGGTGTGTATGTGGTAGACGTTACATTAATTACAATAATTACATGCACTTTACTGAGCGCAAGCAAAAGCTTCACCCATTACCAGCATTACCTACATCATCACAGCAAACATTTTAAGTAGCACAATTAACCTAGAAAAAAGATCCTTCTTCCACATAGTGATACATGATCGAATGTACCTGAGTGCCACATATTAATAGATACAGAAGTTATTTAAATACCCAATTCAACATGATAACAGACACAGGAGTTAATTAATTACCGAATTCTACATGCTAATAGACACAAGACTTAATTAATTACTCAATTCTATGTGCTAAAAGACACAGGGCTTAATTAACTATCCAATTCTACATGCTAACAGACACAGGAGTTAATTAATTACTCAGTTCTACGTGCTAACACAGGAGTTAATTAATTACACAATTTTAGTAAGTTAAATGGAACAGCAGAAACAAATTTCTGCACAGCCACTTCTCTTCTCCGGGCCTCTCCATTACTTCCCGACTTATGATCTGAACAAGGATTTACAAACCTTACGGTCCTTAAATTCCTCTTTGTCATTATGTGGATTCTTCTTAAATAGTGTCATAAAATAATAAGTATTAAGTATCATCGGGCAGCAAAATGTCGTCTACTTTTTGTACTCCAAATATGCTCAGGAATAGCTGGTCAAAATCCTTTGGTTACGTGCCGTTACACCCTGTATAAACCATTTTAATGTACGTATTTGCAATTTAAAGCATTTTCAATTGTTTTAAGTTAAGATTAGAAAGCGAAATAAAGAACGATGAAATTTTTATCATTATTTTAATCTGAAATAAGATTATACAACGAAGTGAAATATGGTCACACATAAACACTGATATAATAGGTAAGAACCTACACTTAGTTCTGAGTATATATGTAACTACTAATCTTCTTCAAAAAGTCTAGAAATTAAAATATTTTGAAACAAAACATTAACCATTCAATCATCACCAATTTATAAAAGGTCAACATTAATACGTGTCTTCCGTAAATAGCTTAAATATATTTATTGTAATTTGTCACTTGATGGTCCAACCCAATAAATATGTTTGTATTGCTTTTCCCTAGAAAATAATCAATGCACGTGCAATATGTAGTGGTGGATAATTGTTTAAAGCATTGGTGTTTCTGAAACAGAAGAAGAGGTCGGCAGAACCTTCCTAGGAGAATCTCCTTCGGTCTTGGGTCTGACGGTCTGAACCTCTATGTTCTTGGTAATGAGTGTCCTGGCGCGAGGATCGTACCTAGCGAAAGGTGGGGTGAACTCCACCCTCCAATCCTCTTCACTGGAGATGGAGTCCTTCGAGGGACACCCTCCGATTGTATGTTCGCCTTCCATTATAGAGTTCATTAACTGATTCAAGAAGGTATCTGGTAACTCTTTCTTATCGGAAGACGACTCCTGCTTGTCCATGAACAAGTCGACCAGGTTGTTGATTATCTGTGCTTGGAGAAACAGGCAAGGACACTGGTCCCGCTCCGCGGCGGCCGCGTGCAGGGCCTCCTTGTCGACCTTGTGGTACACCTGCCGGCAAATATTAGCAAATGCATCTCGGCAAATCCCCTCCCTCTCCGTAGCTATCTTTTTAGCTTTCTTTTGCTTTCTGCGCTCCGCTTGATCAACAGTTTCGTCTTGAATTTTAAAGGTGCATGGCAATACGTCATCATCATATGGATACTCTGAAACATGACGATTTTCAATAGGCTTTAAATGTTTCAACATCACCTGAATCTGCCCATCTTTTTGTTGGATAACAATCGTGGATTTCATTTCATTTTCATCAAATTCGTCTGAATCCGTTTTCTTAACAGTCTTCTGCCCTTTCTTTTTGCTTTTAGTTGCCTCAGTGCCGCTGTACGGTCCAGTTTTAGTACCACGTACTTTGAAAAAGCTTCTGGGAACTGCGCCGGGTCTCCAATAAGGATCGAACTGTAACAAAACATGGGGTTAGAAAAGAAAACACAAAGTTGTGACTGATATCAAAGAATAACAACATCAACAACCGCACACCTTATACCCTGGAACATCCCTGGCTGTCCAAAGCCACCCCATTTCCTTGGGCACCCAGGGAAAGGTTCCTCTTGGGACGCAAGTTCTATGGCCACTTAGGACTGCTGTAATTTGAACGGAAATGAGTGAATTATACATTTTCTATAACTGGGCTAGAATAAAGCAATGGCGTAATTAGAAAGTATATTTATAACATCTAGAAGCTTACCAACTCCTACAGCTCCGTACTTCATCTGCATCTTTGCTTTTTTAGTTCCTTTCGGCATTATTTGTAATTTCCTGAAATATCAAATAATCATTATTATAATCACACTATTTACCATTTGGACATTAGGTTCCGCCAAAGTTTCTACAATAAAATCAAAGTCCCGCGCAAATGCAGGGCTCTGCAATCTTTGCATAGTTATTGACTTGTAGATTAATAATACCTACTCAAAAAACGGGTAGTTAAGGGAACGTACCCATACTACGTGACGCGTTTAGGGGGGGGGGTCTTCAAAATGTCACGCTCCATACAAATGAGCGGCGGGTGGCGGGGGGGGGGGGGGGGGGGGGGGGGGGTAAAAATTGCAAAAAGTTGGTCACGTAGTATGGGTACGTTCCCTAATAACATATTGAGTATTTATATTCCTATTATAATTTATATTTTAATCGAATGCTGCAGTAAGCCGGTAAAATAATAACAGCGGTATTTATTAATGTTTGTGTGGGTTTATCCACATTACACGTAAAACATAAAATTTAAGAAATGCATTAACACATATTTATTTTATTTTATTATTTTTTTTTTCATGATACATTGTTGGTATTTTTTAACTACCACACTAGGCTATTGCCCGTGTTGTGGTAGTCATACATGACATATATTTTATATAAACAGATAAAAAATATGAGAAAAGGAAAGAAAAAATAACATATTTAGGGATAAATAAAACTAAAAACAGATAAAAATAAAGATATAACAATTAAAAGTAAGCTAAGAAATAAAGAATAAAAAGATAATTTAAAGAAGATTGAAATAAACTCTGGTAAGTATTATCATTCTTGAGATAAAAATAGAAATAAAAATTGGTAAGTATTCTTCTGCACGAGAGTACATGTTTGTAGTCGCTTTTGATATTCTTTCTCTGAAAGAAGTTGGAAAGAGTGTTAGGAAAGTAAATTTTTTTGTTTGTAATTTTTTTAATGTAATGTTAAGTTAAATTAATTAAATTTGTATTAATTTTTTTTTTTTTTGTATAAATATTATTTGTTTTTTGTAATATTAAGCTCTCACGTGTTGTTTGAAGAAATCTCTTCCCTTTTCAAATATCCAATGTTTGATACGGGCTTTAAAGAGAGATTTAGAATTATTCTGTGATTTTATATCGGCACTCAGAGCATTATACATTTTGGAAGCATACACCGTACCAGTGTACTCTACCAGCAAACCAGGGGATTTAGATAAAAACCCATCTATTTGAGTTTCACTTTTGTTTTCTTGATTGAATGCCGCGGAATCTTGGAAGTGAAAATTAACCCACTTCTCGACATCCGATCGAGCTGAAACATGGCAGATAGACTTGTTGTCGATGACAATGCATAATGTTAACTTTTGATGGCAATCTACATCTACCGGATCTGCCCCGATGATGGACACCGCAACGTCCGAAACGTTGGCTAAAGAAGGCGGTAGCGCAACATGGCATAACACCCCAAAAAAAATAACGAAAATACTTTCTGCCGTGAAAATCTAAAAACGTTTCTAAAATAGGTGCCTATTTCTCATTATTATCTAGCTAATGCAAAGTTTTTAAAAATAAAATGTGCTATTTTCTGTTTATTTCCCCAGAATACCCTTGGAGGAATCGTAAATATACATCTTCCAAGAGAATACCATATCGAGAATCTCAGAAATCTCACATAAGCCTTTTAAAAATCTGTTTGAGTTGTGTTCTGTAAAAACGTAAATAAGATTTTTGAATAATTGCTCACGATAGTAATTACGCCGGATGTTTAATGTCCGCTTTCGTTTAGTGAGAGGTGAAATATTGGTCCAAAGTTCCCTCACTCGACTGTTCGACTGTTCCCAGCACTGACTGTGAGGTGTGATTTACTGGGCCAATCGGCCAATGCGATGCGCGATGGTCACTCACTAAAAACGTTTCGCAAGATCTTAATTTTCTCTGACTCGTAAAACCTAAAACACTTAAAACTAAGCACAAAAATTTTGACGTCCCGAACGTTAGACAAACAAATTTCAAGTGCCAAATGAGAGATTTATTATGCTTTGGTAAATAAATGTTCTTAATATTTGAATTGTTGAATTTGTTGTCATTTCTAACATTACCTACCTACACCTACACGTACCTACCTTTACGTAATGTAAACGAAACTTGTATCTACTTTTTGGAGCAATTTTCCATTATTTGCAGTCATACTTATTTGACTTTGGCAAGAAGTTCGAGGGGACTATGCATCCGGATGTAGTGGGTTCAAATCCCGAAATGGACAAATATATTGTATTTAAACCATAGACATCCAAATTTAATAGACGAGAAGATACAGATGATGGGTAAAACCAAACTATGGGGGGCGAAGAGGGGAAAGATGACTGTGATTCGTTAAAAAATCAATCTGACAGTGTATAGTCATCTCGCATTATAATATCACCATTTAGTTCTTAAAAGCAAAATCGGCTTTTGAATGAATAGACCTTTTTACATGGGAGCGCGAATTACTCGCCACGTTATTAACATATTTGCGAAGTCCAAATGCGGCAAAGTAAAGTTCGCAGTTAAAATGTACGATGCGAGCTCGGCGCTGGTCAGGATAAGAATGATGACGTCACATTTTTTAGATTCAAGGGAGGCTCTCGTAAGCCCAGGCGGCTCCATGGAACCGGTATGGGGAGGGGAAATAATACGCTTTTATCACTTAGGGCAGGTCCAGATATATTCATATGTCCATGATTTAAACTATGTATCTCGAAGTGACCACTCGGGCAAGAGGGCTCGAAGTTGGACGCTCGCAAGTGCGCTCCACTATTGAATTTTGCAGTCACCACTGGTCTTGAGCCCCAAAATACCTAAAACAAAAAACTTGACTATGTGCAGAAAAGGGCGGTCCGTTTGAAAGATTCCCCTATCTTAACAAACGAATTGCAATATTTAGAGCACAGGCGCCAGGTAGGTATGTTGTCCTTGTTCTATCGGTATTACAATGGAAGATGTTCCGAAGAACAAGTGTAATTGCTGTCTTCGTCACTGGTGCATGGACGGGAAACACGCCAAATGTGCGTCCAATGATTGAAATTGATCATATGATTGAAATTTGTCACATGAGAACGGTTTATTTATACAACTCATTCTTGAGTTCCACAGCTCGACTGTTTCCTCCCTCCCACAACATGGGTCTCTTCAACACCCATGTTCACTATTTGTCTATACACTCGTACTGTTTATACCAGCGTATAAGATCAAAAAATCGACACTGTGAATAAATGCGTTTGATATCCGCCATCTTATTATTAAAGGTATTATTGAAGTCTATTAGGTTTGAAATTGGTAAATAATGCACAAAAAATTATAATTTCATAATAATTATAATTTTGAGTTAATGTCAAAAAATTATTGACGAGTCAATTTTAATAATAACATATTTATTCGACGATCGAATGTCGTCGCGTCACAGACATATTTGTCACTTTCCAGTATCTACCAATTAGTGCTTTATGCATTAGCGATTAATAAGTTCACGCTATCTAGTTTCCCGTTTTGATTTAACCAGACTAATTTTGGTATGGGATCATTAGTACAGTTGGATCAACCCAAAGATATTGAAATATAAGTAGATGTGCTATCTGCTGTTTTTACTATGTGGGTCTGCGCTTCCGGGTGTCGCCGATATTGTTTACCAATTAACAAATAAACTAAAATAACAAATAATTAACGAATAAACCAAACGAACGTTAAACTAAATGAACGAATTCTTTCCTTATTCAAAATATATTGTTAACCAATATTAATGCACATTTTCAAAAAATCAACAAAATGAACAAATTCTTTTTGTATGAAAACTACGCTAATTAGCGCGTAGTCCGGCGACAGTTGCGCGGACACCATAGCATATCTCTTCTGTATTTGAATATCTTTGGATCAATCGAAACTTGTCAACATCTGCATTCTTGATCTTTTAATATTAATCACGTTTTACCGCAAAAAAATGTTATACGAAATATTCCAGACTTTAATGAGACAATGATGGACGATCTACGAGATACACTAAGTTTTAGATAAAAGGATATAATGGTAGGAGGTACCAATGTATTTTAATAATTTATCAATGCTAACGGACCTTTGAATTTAAAGTAAGTACCTACCATTATTTATCTTATATATAAAAATGAATCGCTGAATGTATTGCTAAGCGCAAATCTCGGGAGCAGCTGAACCGATTTCGCTAATTCTTTTTTTAGAATATTCCTTGAAGTACGAGGATGGTTCTTAGGGAGAGAAAAATTAAGAAAATTACGCAGAAAATTGGATAATTTCAGAAAACCTAACGACTATCGCACGTTTGACAGTTCGCGTGTTTGAGAATGACATTTTGCAAAATGTTAAAACAGGATACTATTTTTGAAAATCTTTAAGTTGATAAATTTATTTAAAGTAGGTAGGTACTCCCCTAATAGTTTAAATCGAATCAAGAATTTTAGATATTGTACTGGGATTGAATATATGGAAAGCGGGAGGGTGGGAGAGATGGTGGTGAGGGGGAGGGGGGAAGTGGTTAGGGGGTGGGGGAGGGGGGGAGGTGGAGGAGGTGGAGTGGGAACCCCCCTTACACCATGCGAGCGAAGCCGCGGGAAAAAGCTAGTATTCAATAATTTTCACAATTAATGTGATAAGTAATTCAAAAGTTGCTTTTAATAAACGATTTTAGAAATCATCTCAATGTAAGTGTTCCAAGTATTCCCATGTTTTTGTAGATTTTTTAAAATTTATATAAAAATTGTAGGCTTTTAACGTTTTAACTTTAATTTTGTCTCCATCAACAAGTTGTAAATTAGCTTAGATAGTGAAAGTTCTTTATAAAGTGTTGCCACCTTTAAAAAAATCAAGTTATTATGATTATTTACTGAAAAAGACAAATTTTATTTATTGTTTGAGACATTTAAAGGGTGCAAACAGTTATGAAATTGCCATTAGGATGCGCGTAGATATTAACACTCTAATTAATAATGTTCACAGCATACGTTAATTGAGGTTTAGTTGTCACTGGGTGGAGATGCAGCTAGTGAATTAGCAGATACAATTAGTAAAAAACAATATGTGAAACATGGTAAGTATACTGCAGAAAAGAAAAAAAGAAAAGACATGGTAATAAAGAAATTACATAATTTTAAGTTCAAGTACTTCTATTTGCCACATATTAACTCATATCGTACGAAGCTTATAGCTAATTAAATTAGCACACGTATTTTATAATTTGTGAGGCTGTTTATAAATATGTCTGAATCTTCACATTCTGTGGTATCATATAATCTACACATTCGAGGCATTGATTTTATGATGATTTTATCTTATGAGTATAAGTGAGCACAGAGCAAATAGACAATCGAATGATTTCCTTAAGAAATAAATCGCATTCTTTCTTTTCTTGGAATTGACCACCTTAGAATTTTCTTCCCATCAATCCTCATTTTTAAGCATTTCTGAATTTCTGGACAGATATAATATGTTACAAGTTTATTTTATCAAAAGAATAATTTTAATAACCCCACAGAAGTGTTGATACTAAGTATTGTGGTACTCTGTTCCTGCGACTTGTGAGAGAAACAGCTCAAACAGCCAAGTATTTACTGAGATATTATTTTCATAATTTTATGTGTGTTTTAATGTTTAAATTTAATGTTCGTGCCGTTATGATTTTATAAATTTTATTCAAATTATTCTAAAGAGCGTGATACTTATTTTATATTGTGAAAAAAATAACTGATCTGAAAGATACAATAATTTTACAAGTGAAAATGCAACATTTTGAAACTTCGTAGTGCAAAGATCTAAAGAATAATTTTGCTTTCTTTGATTGATTGCTATTTCACGTTTGAACTCATTTTATTCAATTTTAATAAGAAATGAAAAGCGTGTGATAAAAAAAAAACAATAAATCATTTGATTATATTAAAAATTAAATTGACCATAGGGATTTCCAGATAAATCTTTTCATGAATTAATTTGCAAATAATAAATCATTTATAATAAAAATATTAAAAAATAATTCGTATTTTTAACGTAATAGTGTTGTGTTGTGTGCATTCTTTTGAATTCTTGATTTTTCAATCGGGAATATAAATCTCAAAACTGCTCTGGAAAACTGGGAAAATCGGTAAGTCTATTTTAAACCCCATATTTATGTACTGTAAGAAACCATATTCCAGGATTCATTTAATTGAAAGAATGTAAAAAGAGAATTGCTGATTTAATATTATTGACGATATATTTATTGTTGTATCAGAATTCAGTATATAATGGTGTCGAAATTCATATTTCTTTCGATCGTAAACTTATGGAAAACCAGACAACGTTAGACAAGCGTCATCCATTTTTGGATTCTAAATACGTGCATATATGTATTTACAAAGTATTTTCATCGAAATAATTATAAGTATACATTTACGTTTTAGTCTTAAGAATCGTATAATTATTTTCCAGTTTTATTAATCTTCAGAGGTAGGTACCTACAAAATAAGTTGATAAAACTATACAATAAAAGTTTTATGGTAATTCTCCTAAAGTTTTTTTTTAAAGTTAGTATTTTATTTAGTAATAATTTTTTTACATCTTACATCTAGTATATTCTCTTCTAAAACTACTGTAATATTATTATTCTACTACCTACTTAATTAAATTTGGACTTCACAACGTCGAGATATAATCGACAAAAATCTGCAAGACTCTTAGCCTCCTTAACATTTACAGGGAGTTCATTGAACTTTTTAAACCTTTATTATAAATATTTGTGTTCCAGATTTGTGTTAAGATATTTGTGTAAAGTTTTGTGTTCCAGATAAATTTAATTTAGAGACCCTAAAATTGTTGCAGTTTCTCGTAGGATAGAAATGAACTGTACTATTAATTCTAACATATAATCTGGTAATAAGGGTCGACCGAGATCTCGGTCTCGGTCTCGGTCTTGGCATTCTCGGCTACAAATTCTACCCAGAACTCTCTCTCGGTTCTCGGCGAATAATCGCCCAGATTCTCGGATATAACCGAGACCGTTGTAAGTAGGTACGGAATAGGATAATGGGATTCAAATCTACCGCGCGCGTTCACATTCGTCACTTGGTGTCAGTGCGTGAGAGAGTTGTCGATTGTGATGAAAGTTTTTATCAGCAGCGCCTACTAGTGTAGCAAGTGAACAGCTCTTAAGCAGAGCTGGTCAATTATACAACACGAGGCGACACTCTTTAAAGGGTGAAAAGGCAGAAAAATTACTTTTATGTGCTACGACATCATGTTGTTCAATTTTGGTTATTAAAACTATTTAAAACAAATTATTATTACACATATCTTATTATCTATATCTTATAATCTATATCTTTTTATCTTTTTATTTTTAATTCTGTCTACTTATTATTTATTTGAATTTTATGCTTATTTTTTGTTATTTGTGTGATGAATTTTGTTTTCATTTTATGCTTTAATTAGGTACCTACCTAATATTTAAACTCTTTTTTTCTTTTCTTTTATAGTTGTTTATGTAATATGGCAGACTGGGATTGGACTACCCTCCCAGTCTTGCTGGAATAACAACTTAAATAAATAAATAAATTACATTCTTAAATATACTATACTAGCTGATCCGACGAACTTCGTACCGCCTCAGAATCAATAGCTGTTGAATTAAATTCAGTTTTTTTATTAAGTTAAAAATTACGCAATGAAGCAATTATCAATGCGCAACTGTCCGTGTTTTGTTTTTGTCAGTATCAGAGATGGCGTTGAGTACGGATATATATTTTTGTGATTTTCTTACTTTTACAATTACTTACGGGAATTCAGGAGGCGGATACGGGTGCCGCCGCCTCGGGAACCATTTATTGAATAACCAACACCTCTGCCATAGATCACCCCAAGTGGTTCGCTACGTTTGGTGATTTGGCAGGGGTGTCCGGGTTCATGAGATGACTTATGTCCGGGTCTTGGCAGTTGATGCGCCTGCCCACCTGCTGCGTGGCGGAACGGATCGAGAGAGACTGGTTGAGGGAGGCCTTTTGACCTTTCCAGCCGGACTCTCTCGACCCATTGCCTTGCACCACAGTTGGAGGGATGGATTCATACGTCCGTCACTTCCGGACACACTGACCCCCAGATTCCTCCCCACCCCTCATACCTTTTTCCTTCCCAGAACTTTCTATCCTCCCCATTCCTTAAAAAGATCCTCCACACAGCATCCCCTAAGATGACATAGGTCCTGAGAGAAATTATTTTCCCCAGGGCCTCCTGTGTGGAGCTTATGTAAAAAAATGCGTTTCATTTCAGAGATTTATTATAATTATTGTATTTTTCCTTTGGAGGTGTGCAGACATACGTTCACCATTTGTCTCATTTTCGACTATTGACATTGAGTGTGTAAGAAAGAAGGGCAGCATTATATGATTAAAAACAAATGCACAACAATCAACGCATTGACATTTGACGTTTTTGAATGTTTGGAATTCATGCACAGTTCAATATTATACCCCTCACAATATTGCTGCAGTTCTTTCAAAATAGGAGAATTCATTCCGTACAAAATGTATGGGAAAAATAATTTTCTTTATAACTATTTATTTCGTTAATTTTTGTGTTGTTTTAATAGTTATTATCCTATCTGGGGCGGAGACAAATCCAACAAATCAAAGATCATCAAAATCAGTCCAGCCGTTCTCGAGTTATAAATAGTGTAACTAACCCGACTTTGTTTTATATATTAATAAAAGATAAAAGAATAAGATTATGCAAAAATAGCGCATTTTCATATTTGTTTCTCAATTTATCTATTCTTGGTCTCGGCTCTCGGTCTCGGCCGAGATTTTAATTTATTCTCGGTCTCGACCGAGAACGAAAAACCTGTCTCGGTCGACCCTTATCTGGTAACATTTTATTTTTTAACTTATAAATAAATAATAGGGTCATAAATATACCAAACCACCCACACTAGGGTATTCTAGACTAATCGTTGCCACACGCTTAAGATATTGAGTTGGCGTTGCACGGTTTTTATTCTAGTATCTGCTACAGGCGCTACAGCACAATATAGACCTCATGCCTTTGTTCTGAATTATTTCCATTCTTACTGCTCAGAAAGATTACACTTGAGCAGTAATTCAGGTATATTCTAGTATCTTATATTATTTTTTTATTTGAGAATGAATCCAGTCCGCCATTACATATATTTTATTTACTTATTGTTATTTGGTTCAATTTGAAGCACTCCCGTTCAACATTATAAATTTACAATAATTAATCAAATTTAATAGTGTTTCATTTACTAAATATGTATTCTCTAGGTACCTACATAAAATTTGCGTGAAAATTCGAGCACGCAAATTTAAATGCTAGGTAATTTATTTATTTATACCTACCCCTAAAAGGCTTCTGCTTGGGCCCGCAACCCGGATTTGTACCGATTTATTATATATTTCCCTTAAACACGGTAAGTTTTAAAGCTCTTAAAAAATATATGTTATTCTTGGAGATAATATCTAGACCTTGCCCGCGCCGAAACGCAAATTATATAAAATTCCCTCGATAGAAAAAAATCGCAAAGTATGCTGCAAAAATTATTATAAACACGTTTGTTTCAGTTATTTTACAAGTTATATGTTTGAAAAATTCAGTGTTTCTTTAAATGCTGTTTAAGATAATGCCCGCAAGATTTTTGCTTTATTTTAAACGAGCCGTGTTTTATTAAACATTTTCGCAATTTTCGCATCGATTTTGTCGCTGTAAATGTTAGCGCTATCCTCTAACATTCGTAATTTCGTATCTCTCCATCTTCTTCTTTTAGATATGTGAAATCATAAGTATATAGTGTACATAGGAGATTATATGTCTTACCAATGTAGGAAATAATAATAATGTAGACAGTTAATTAACACCTCAAAAACAAATAATAGAAATGTAGATAGTTGTAATTATAAAGTCGGAAAAAACTAAAGGTATGAATATACACGCTTATTTTGCTTAGACGTTAATAAAAAACTTTAAATTCTTGCGATCAATAAATAATTACAAAAAGTACATAATTTTATTAATTTTATCATCACGCGTTTGCGCATTTTTATTGCTAACTGAATGTAGGTATATATTAAAGCAAATTTTGAACGAAATAAAATGAAATCATATTGACGGCCGGCATCTTGACTCGCAATCCGAAGGTCGTAGGATCGAATCCCGGCGTGGGCAAATAAATTTTATTTTAGTAATTTATGTTATTTATGCAATTAATTAATTAAAAATAATGTATAGTAAATTTGCGGCACTTTCCAGAGTGGAAGATAATCTTAGTATCGCCCTGGTGTAAGACCACCACTCAGAATTGAAACGTTGCTTGAAATGGCATTAGCCGTGTTTAGTGACCAGATACGGAGAAAAATAATCTTACTCATCGGAACCGCCCTGTACACGATGCCAAGGACACGATCGCAAGACCATCTTTCGATTAAATTTGAATTCTCGGCCGCTGAAGCGAAGAATCCCCATTTTAAAAATAATAAAGATCGGCGATTATCTCGCGTGTCCTATAAAACATGTACAGTACACAGAAATAATAGATAACTTTCTTCTTCGTCGGCCGCTAATATTTTTATCTTTGGTTTTTTTTTACGTTAACTCCACACAGGAGGCCCTGAGGAAAATAATTTCCCTTAGGGCCTATGTCATCTGGGATGCTGTGTGGAGGGTCTTTTTGAGGAGAGGAAGGAATGATCATTGGTCTTGAAGAGACACATGTTGTAGGAAAGAGGAAACACATAGGGTGGCAAATCACTCCACAGCCGAGCTGTTGAACACAAGAACGAGTCGAAGAAAAGTCCCGTTCTCATGTGACAAATATCAACCGTGTACAAATGTTGGGCACGCGTTTTCGTATTTCCCGACAATGCACCGGTGCCGAAGGGATCAATGATGCTAGTTCCTCGGAGAATCTTCCATTGTAATACCGGTAGAACAAGGATAGCAATCCCAACCGACGCCTGTGCTCTAAAAATTGCAATCTGTCTGTTAAGATGGGAGAATCTATCAAGCGGACCGCCCGTTTCTGCACAGAGTCGAGGGTATTTTTCAGGTATATTGGAGCTCCAGACCAGAGGTGGCTGCCAAATTCAACCGTGGGGCGCACTTGTGATTTGTGCAGGGTTAGCAGTTGTGTACTATTAAAGTATCTGCGGGCCCTGTAGGTACAGTACGCCCAGTTTTTGGGAGTTACATAACCAAAGATAAAAATATTAGCGGGTTTATTATACATGTATACAGGTAGGTTTATTATACAGGTGGGTACATACCTACCTGTATTATCTACCTTAATCATTATTATTGATATGCAGGCATTAGGCATACCACCTTCAAACCACGCGATGCGTAGTATGTACCTATAGAATTACTAATGTACCTATTATACTCGTATAATACATATATTTATTTATTTGTACTTGAAACAAACAGCTTAGTAAGCTTCGCTTAGTGTAAATCCAATACCGCGGAAGAACCATTTGTAAAAATGTTCAGGAGGAACAAAAAACTATCTAGGGATATATCTGGTTCATTCGCACTATTGACTTTAACCCAGTACCTACAAGCAATCGATTGGTCAATTTCACAACTGTTCAATTGAATGCCGAAAAAAACATACATATTTGGAAGTTATTGGTTCATTGTATTCACACGGTATTGAATTTACATAGACGTTATATAATACAAAGAATTATAAATATGAACTTAATTACAGCTAAATTAATATAATTAATATTTAAAAATCTCGTGTGACGGTGTTTATGGTCGCACTCCTCCTAAACGGCTCGGCCGATTTTTATGAATTTTTTAATGTATATTTGGTAGGTATGAGAATAGGTCGTAAAGTATATTTCATACCATAGGGTGATTATGGTGTCCCTATCCAGAATTTAATTTTTATTTTTTGACAATTTTTTAATTTTTTTTTTTATTGGCATCAAAAATACCGATAACCCCAAATTTGCACCCTCCTACCAACCACTCTTCCATTTTTAATCGCGATTTTAGTATTTTTGTATAAACAAATTTAACAAATTTAAACGAAATTATTTATGTTGTTGAATGACAGATAGCGTTACGTCCTCTTTCTGTCATAGATCCCATCCCCAAACACTCACATTCGTAATTTTTTATTACAACCAAAATATTCACTAGAAATAATTTATATGGTGGAACAACGTTTACCCGGTCAGCTAGTAGTTATGTAAATTACAGCGTCAGTATGCTACAATTGTCGCACAATGCAAAACCATCGTTTAACGCCAAAAAACGTTTTTCGAATTATTATAATAAAATTATATTCTCAGTCAAATAGTGCTTATATATTGACTGTTTTACGTATTTAAAAAGCCAGAATACCCGACGAAGAAGTGTTGTGTGGATCACACGTTTAAGACATTTACTAAATCAAATATGGTTTTAATAAAGGTGTCGGGAAATAAAGGCAGTGGCCCGAGCATGCCTCTGAAGATCGTGTGTAAGATGTTCACGTGATATATCACATAACAACCTCACTCACACCTCTCGGAGTAATCTAAATTCATGGCTATGGAGAATTGAGAATAATAACTTACACGTCAGAAGGTATAATCGCCGTGAAAAGTATGTTCATGTACTCCCCAATTAGTCGATATATCGGCTGCGCCAGAGGTGTCGGCCAATATTTTATTGGTACAAAATTTTAATATATTGAAGATTTTAATTTTAACAATAACATAAAAATAATTGAAAAAAGTTATGTGTGCATTCACACGCGGTAGAAGTGAACCTCCAGAAAACTATACTACGAGAGAATGAAACGAATGCAGAGAATCAGGAGTAGGATAATAATTGTAGGGTTTATTGATACCATCATCCAGCATTGATGCACACTGGAGAAAAATACTGGCTCCTGATGTGGTCAGAGTATTCTAAAAGTCAATAATTATTACTAGCTTCTTATTTTCTTATATCTTATATCTTATCACCTTTGTTTCATGCATTTATAATCATATTTATCTGCTTTTCTTATTTATTTTTTCTCTTCAAATACTTTGTATATTATGTTGTATAACCCTTATGGAATGTGAGGGATTGCACTATTCTCCACACATACCGGAATAAACATTTATTTAATAAAATATTGTTAGTTAAAAAATTATTTTATAAATGCAATAATTAAAAACACTTTGTTGTTACCACAATAAACTTTATTAAAAAGTCAACATGTTTCAAGAACGATGTTCTCTTCATCAGGACAAATAATGTCGTAAATTATTTTATATTTTATTCTACGATGCACCGCACAAAGACGAGACCGATAGGCTACTAAGCATCGCACAAAGAGAACACCGACAGAGTTCTCATTCTCTCGCGGGCTAAATATTATTGATGTATGTGTTTGCCTCTTTTTAGTGTCGCTCGTTTCACTTCAATAAAGATTAATAGTATGTTATCTTTAATAAACAAAAATGAACGTTTCTTTGTTTGTCCCTTATGCGGTACCTAAACCATTCATCCGACTGCGATGGAACTTTGATATATTGTCGTGGGCTTACCCGAGAAGGTTTCTATATGTAATGATGAGCACTAGTGTTAAGAAATTATTTCCTAATTATACCATTCATCCGATAGAGATGGAAATTCGGTGTATTACGTGCGCGTGCCTGGAAAGGTTTCTCTGTGATGGTGAGCTCTAGCGCTATGAAATTATTTCCTATACCATTCATCCGATTGCGATTAAATTCTGATGAGTTGTCATGCGCACACCCGCGAATGTTTCTATTTATAAAAGTGAGATCTGGCGTTATGAAATTTATATAAAAATATTTCAATAGGTATAGGGCGATTTGTTTGGAAAATAGGGTATATAGTTTCGCGGAAGGGAATCGGGTAAGAATTGGAAAGGACACGCAGGGAGAAACAATATAACAAGTGGCATTGCAATGCATGCAGGGAACTCGATAGTTACTTATAAATCGAATATTTTTTTGAAATTAAAATGTCACTTAAAATATAGAATGTCTTCAATAAATATATTGTTTTGAAGCATTTCTTACTTGTGCACTTTCGGTAAAAGTAGTAGGTTGGTTAAAGAATTAAACAAATAATGGTTTCCATTTTTTTTAAATAAAGTTCCGAGAGTTTAGAGTCTAAAGTGTGATGTGCGAGTATTTGTAAAGTTAGTTCGGTACGCCACTGAATCATTGATTACGATGTATCTACGTATCGCCCAATTGGTGCTCCCCGTGTAGTGTGTAACTTTACTGTAGGGTAGGTATACGTGTAATGTGTAGTGTGTAGTATGTAATTAATTCACATCTCACGCTCCGTCTTACAAGGCGTATTGACTGTTCGCCGTACTTCTATGGATATCTTCAGCTCTGTGCAGTGTGCCTGTTATTTACTTTTATATTACTTAATTTTTTTTTAAATTTATTATAATTTTTAATATTTAATTAAATGAAGACAAAATTAGCGAAACTCAATCGAAAATGTGGAGACAGAAAATCAGAAAAAGATATTGGCACCTCTGGGACTCGAACCCAGGACCCTTTGCTTCCATGGCAAGTGCTCTATCAACGCACATATTATTGGCTGCTATATTTATATATCTGTGATTGCAAGATTCAAACCGAACTAAATGCTATCTAGATAGTGTCTAATTTTTTATCTGTTTTATTTTTAATATGCGACATCTATTGCCTTTTCTGTAAGTCTAGGATGAATGTTTATTTTTAACTTTTAACTTTATGAGTTAAATCTCAAATTATAATATTTAATTAAACGAAAACAATATTAGCGAAACGCAATCGAAAATATGGAGACAGAAAAATCAGAAAAAGATATTGGCACCTCTGGGACTCGAACCCAGGATCCTTTGCTTATATGGCAAGTGCTCTAGATAGCAGCCAATAATACGTGCGTTAAGAAAATGAAGATAATGTTGGTAGTTCTTAGTCGAAGTATGATATAGTTAAAAGTGACCGAATTTGATATCGACACCTTTAGCTCAGTTTGTAGAGCACTTGCCATGTAAGCAAAGGGTTCTGGGTTCGAGTCCCAGAGGTGCCAATATCTTTTTCTGAATTTTCTGTCTCCACATTTTCGATTGAGTTTCGCTAATATTGTCTTCATTTAATTAAATATTAGATATAATTTGAGATTTAATCATAAAGCTGAAAATTAAAAATAATTTCTTTTACAATTTATTTGAGTTCTCTCGATCACCTTACTAAATTATACAATTCAATAACTGAAATATAATCGTTCCCTCTCCACTCGAATCTTCTCTCTCCCTCGAACCCCCCTCTAGCGATCCCCACCCCACTTCTGAGTTCAACATATTCAGTCCCGGTACATTCAGATTTTCAACCAGGTCACGTGCCTTTTTTTTACAAATTATCATTATTCGTAAATTACAAACATTATTTTTTTATATTATAAGAACAATCAATCAAATTTAGTAGGTACCTAACATTTCAAATAAATATATTTTTTTATTAGATTCAAAGCATTCAATTTTGGTTAGTGCCATAGATGAGTACTTCGATTAAATTCATTAATTTAAAGAGTTTATTCGAAAATTGAATTTTGGTAATTAAATCGATAAATTGTTAAATCGTTAATTTTGAAAATTGAATCGATGGTTTGAAAATTGTCATTCTCAAATTGTGACATTTTTGACGGTTTCGTAAGAGTTTTTGTATTAATTAAAAAAAACTTTTCAGATGTACTGTCATGTAGTACTGTCATGTAATCCAGAAACCTCTGCGAGGGTGGAAAGAAGGTATTTTGAAAGTTTCAAACATTTCCTATGCTTAATATAGCAATGCATAGACAATTCACATACGTAGAAACATATATTGTATTTTTTAAATATATATACCTATGGATAAAATTAAAAAAACTTTAATTTAATTAATTTGCAAAAGTATTATATACCTACATCGGCCAACAAATTCTGTACAGGGCGTGGTAAAAATGACAATATAAATATTGTTTCTAAAAACTGCATAGCGATTTTATATCTTTTGTGGGATCGTTATCGAGATCTCCTGGCAAATTTGTGTGATTTTTACATATTTTAGTTTAATTCGTTTTAACACGAATTCGTGCAAGTATTCATGATTATTTATTCATTTAAAGTACGTTGTACGTAGAAAAAGCAAATAAATCACACAAATCTGACAGGAGATCACGTCCGTTATCTCGATAACGATCCCACAAAAGATAGAGAATAACTCTTCTGGGTTACGAAAACGTTTATCAAAAGGGAAATGCTCGATTTCTCAGGCACGAAGCATTGCTTTTTTATCAAATAATAATTATATCTTTTTATCTTAATAATTCATATGTTGAACTGCAGGGACCAAATTTGTTTCCGAAGATATCTGCTTTCGATGGATTAGATGGAGAGTTATCAAATTCATAGATGGGCCGAATCATTTGACCGAATTTTGTAAGACACGCTATATCAAGAACTGACACATCGAAGTAGGATTATCTCCCTACCTATTATAATATAAAGAAAAAGAAATACACTACCAATTATTATAAAATTTCAACGCAGTTTAATAAGGTAACCTACCTAGAAATTTTGCATTATGTTTAGACCTAGGGTAGCATTGTCACATGATTTTGGTGATATGAAACGAAGTGAAAAAAAGATCGAAAAATAATTGAAATTTTTAATATTTTTTAACAGTGTTTAGAACTTTTGTAGTCGCCAAAATCGTTGTGTTACGTTATACGGTTCCATGCCAACTCAGAATGAAACAAACTCAGAAACACCTCACAAAGGTCATTAAAAGCTATGAATACATAATTTTAAAATAGCCGGTAACCCTAACTTAACTTATCCTATTTAACCATTTTTTTTTATCATCACTCTTTATGACCTTTCTGAGGTGGTTCTGAGTTGGTATCATTCTGAGTTGGCCGGTCACCACATTATACACGTATGACATATGCATACATTTGCGGACCGAGACGCGGGCCAACCTAAATTATGCGAAAGGGACGAAGCAATCGCAAACGGCGCGAAACGCCGCTCACAGTAGCTTCGTTCCTTTCCCATAGTTCGTTGTTCACCTCGCGTGTATACATATATATATATATATATATAAAAATTACAGATTTATAAAAATGTTTACCTTTATATCACACATTTGTTAAAATGACGCAATGAATTTGGTCTAAACCCGTGTAGGTATATAAATGTCACTTTAAAGAGTTGAACGCCTAGCGTGGGTAAATTTACACAAATAGATGTCGCATTGACCTACAAATTCCTCGCAGAATTGGCTGCGTAAAATTATGACATAATGCAGGGAATATGTAGTTATAAAATAGCTAATAAGCGACGAATGAGAAACAAAAAGATATTCTGCTTTGTAGTTAACACCACGTGCGAGTACCTACATATCAACTTCAATATAACTCTTTTTTATGTGATAACCGCACAAGATTCCCAACTGCTCTCAAGCGTCTGGAGCCAGTGAGACTATGTCATCTCCAGTTGGGGTACAATGTGAGGCGAAGTTAGTGAGGAGGAGGAGATGGGGAAGAGGAAGAGCTTGGCTATTCAGATCTGGTCTCCAAACAAGGCTAAAGCCATTTCAAGCAATGTTTATATTCTAATTGGTAGTCTTTCATTCTTGTTTATATTCTAATTGGATATATGAAAAGTATCTATCTAACACTTTGGAAAGTGCCGCCAACATAAATAGGTACTAAATACTATTTATATTATTTTATTTACAATCGATGAGTAAATTGTGAAATTACACAAAAATTAATTATACAGTGAAAACACATAATTTAAATAAAATAAAATTTATAGTGTTGGTAACAAAATGAAAACAAATAATTGCTTTAAAAAGATTGTGCAGTTCACACGCGGTAGAGGTGAAACCTTCAGAAAGCTAAAGTAGACAAGAGTGGGGAGGCTACGGAGCACCGCACAAAGAGGAGAGCGATCATTCTATCTCATTCTTTCGCAAGGTAAATCCTGTATGTATTTGTCTCTTTTTAGTACCGCTTTTTCGTTTCATCGATTTTCAAATCAGAAGGGTGCTAAAGAAGTTTTCACTTCAATAAGGGAAATGCTTTTTTGTAAGTTCTTTCGGTGCTATTGAAAATATCTGCTACTTCTTGGTTACTAATTGGTTACCTAGCTGTGTATGAGTGGTATAAGGAAGTTCATAAACGAATTGGTAATGAGTGTAATGACTTTATTGTTGCAGTCGAAGATATTTTCAGTTCGTGTAACTCTATTAGGAATAGGAAATCAATCAATAACTTGTATGTGTCACTTTGTTACTACAATATTTTCAAAGATACATTACCTATATTTTTAAACTTTCACTTTGAAAATTACGTGTTTTACTTGTACCGCCAACTTATCGGTGTAATTTAGCACTTCATTACATAGTATAAAATTAAGTCGCTCAAAATGTATGTGCGCGTTAATCTTTTAAACTACGCAACGGATTTTCATACGGTTTTCACCAATAGATAGAGTGATTTAAGAGAGGAATGTTTATATATATAATACATGTAAATTATATTAGAGAAAAGCCGAGAAATTTAAAGAAACATATTTTTGTGTGATTTAAAACGGCTGGCGGGCCGTACTATAGTTACTTTTGAAATTCGTTCTACGGAAGAAATTGGAAAATAGATGTCCTAGAGTAAGTAACTGATTTGATTTACATATTTTATTTGATGAAGTCACTCAAAATGTATGTGCGCATAGATCTTTTAAACTACCCAACGGATATTCATGCGGTTTTCACCAATAGAAATGCCAAAATAAACATGTTTATTATAGTAGAGAAAAGGCGAGAAATTCAAATATTCAATTCAGGCAGCGGGCAGCGGGCAGCTGGCAAGCGGGTGGTGTGGATTTTATTAATTTTGGGTAATGGCGTTGTGTTTCGTTAGCCACAGCAACGTGTGGCCGGGTCTGCTAGTTAGTTAATATTACCGACGCACAGGCAGTGCCTTAGTGGGTTCCCATTATCTACTTTTGTCTTATATATATTTTTTACATTATTTTTATCTTGTGTTATGTTATATATATTTAGAAAATATGTAAAAATTACTTTTGAAATGTATCAAGATATAATGGGAAAAAATAAAGGAAAAAAAAAATTGTAATAATGCAGGGTTTTCAATAATTGTGAAATTACACACGGCCTCCAGATTCGTAACCCAGGATCGTAACCATTCAACTACGGATACAGCCTCTTTACTTCCTCAGTATAGAGTTTCAAATAATTTGCCGTTATTATTACGCTAGCGACTGTGCGGTTGAAATTTAAGAACCCGACTTTGAATACATCTTCATACTTGAAGTTTGATAAAAATCTACTTTTTTTTTTTACAGTGAATACCGCACAAGAATCTCAACTGCTCCCGTCTGGAGCCAGTGAGACTATGGCATCCTCAATTGGGGTATGTTGTGAGGCTGAAGGTAGTGGAGGGGAAGGAGGTGGGGAAGAGGAAGGTTGGGAAGTACCTGGCTATTCAGATCTGGTCACCAAAGACGGCTAAAGCCATTTTCAAGCAACGTTTCAATTATGAATGGTGGTCTTACACCAGGGCAATACTAATAGTATCTTCCACTCTGGAACATGCCGCAAATATACTTAATACTCGTAGAATCGAATTCTACTTTCTTAATACTCGTAGAATCGAATTCAAGCAAGTAGCAAATAATGCCAAAAGATGGCGCCACTAGCGTGTGAAACGTCGCGCGTCGGCTGGCAGGCATAGGTAGGTACGAGGTATGGATTTGTATTTTCGTGAATCTCTCCGGGTATGGAGAGGTGAATGATAATATATTGTTATTGTAACTGGCAGTTGTGAATAATAATACCGCGTTGCGGTTTCTACCACGCCTCTATATATTATATATGACATCATTGCCTGTCGCGGTTACTTAGTCCCGGTGACTAGCTGTCACTGGATCGCCTAAGATTATTTTTCCGAGCAACCAGTTCCTGTAGGGTTTATAAAATGGTTACTAACTCTTACACTGGGCGAACCCGGCCCAAAAGGCGCCCGCAGGGCCTAACAGCAAAAACCTGCGGGTTTTTTTAACTGCTAGTTTAAATTAACCTTCTTTACTGATTGATGCAGCATAATTAATCCTTGTGAAAGTCATCACAATAAATTCTGGCGATTTCACGGCAAAGTGATTTAATGTCCTGATAGTCGGTCAGTGTCCAGTCGCAGCCGGGTGTCGGGTCCATCAGCGCTGACCTCCTCGCTGACCTACCCTGACAAGCAGGGCCGGTTTTAGCACTACCAGCGCCCTGTGCGAGATTTCCACGGCGCCCCCTAACTGCAATAGGCCACTTGCATGGACTTCATAACGACTTGGAAAAAATCGTGTGGATAGATTTTTTTACTAAGATTACGAAAATGTTAGTAAATTTTTTTAGAAATGTATAGTTTTTTTTTTTAAATAAATAAATCCGTTATTTGGGCTCGTGACGTCACTACATGACTACATCACTACATGAAAATGTCCCGTCTCCGAAAATGTTCCTATTAATTTTATAAAATTCGACACTGATTTTTTTTTATGGCATCGCTTTGATTTCAGACGAATTTTTGAATTTGACATTTAAGAGCCCGCGAGCGATTTTTCAATATTTAATGTTTTTTTTCGTATTTTTGCGTATTTTCGAAGTCATCTGTGTCGATAACAGCACCTCAAAAAAAAAGTTTCTTATTATTTTTTTTTAGATACATGCATTTTCGATGCCCCAAGTTAATATTAAATATTTAAAAAATATTTTTTCTTACTTTATAACTGTTTATAAAAGATCAGTTTTCAAAAAATCGTTCATGTACCACTGATTGTTTTCCATCTGTCGTCATATACGAAAAGAAAAAAAATATTGATAAATATTTTTTTATAGGAAACATATCAACCTATACCTCTACATTTATATTTTTTTATAAAATGCGCAAATAATGATGTAAAATTATTTTAAAAACTACGTAAATCGATCTACCTTGAAATCGATTTTATGTATTAAAAAACAATTATTTGAAAAAAATAAAAATAATGTGTATGAAAACAATATTTAAACTATAAAAACTGATAAATAAATAAAATTAATTTTGTGATTTATTGTGTAATATTCCATTTTTATCTGTACCCAAAACAGATAAATGCGATCCCATTTTCAACTTCTATTCATTACGCGAAAGTCAGTCGCCACGAGAGGTGGTCTCGTAACGCTCTGTTCTGTAAAGTAGTATGAAGAATATTTGCATGTGTTGGTTTTTGTATAGAATACGTATACTCTGGAGGGAAGAAATTCGACCACTGAATTTGTACGGGGAAAGTGAATGAAGTGTGTCAAAAAGATATATTTTAAAACGATTGTGGCAAGGATTGACTGTCATATACTTGTACCTTCTTACATATTGCCCTGTTCGTAGACCCAAATATGAATACAGTGATCACTCGGTTTTACGAATCAATTTTTAACTGCTTTTATGTTTATTTTTATACGTGGGATTTCGAAAAATATTTTTATTGTTATTATTGAAATCAATTACTGTTAATTAAGTTCTGCTAGATATTTTTAATGATTTTAATTATATGCGTACCGGCAACAATTGTTGATTTGGCGATGACTTTGGTAGGCAAAACTGCCATTAGGTACTTGTAAACAGTAATAAATGAAATTTGAATTATTTTCAATTAGCTTTTATTATTCGTTTTGACCATTTTTACTTAGTTTATTTAATTACGAATGCATTACAGAGCAGATGAATGAAGAAAATAGTGTAAGGAGAAGGAATGAGGTGAATGTGTAGGTATGGTAGAAGAAGTCGAGGGGAGAATGGCACGATCAAGTGAAACTGCGCCCCAGGGGTGATTTTTCTCTAATACGGCATTATACAAATCGTCCAATTATTATTATTAAATAGTTGAGATTCAGAACTGTACCTAACTGTATAATATTTTTCGATATCTCTGTATCTGGAAGTAAAACCACGTAAAAATTAAACATTTTGTTAAAGCCCATCAGTGCTTTTACAAGAAATAAATTTCCGTGTTGTCTTACTTTTTCGAAGAAGGCATGTATATCATCTGTCATAATATTATTTTATTTTTCAAAAGCGAGTGTCAAGTTACACACGAAATAGGGCTGTCCAAATAAATGGTTAATTATTATTATTCATAATTTAACTAACAAACCATCACGCTGTTTCTCCGCAGGGGTAGGCAGAGAGGACGGACCGCCAAACAACTCGGTCTTGGAACACACTCCTTGCCTCGTTCACATTCATACATCGTCTCATACATGCTTTTCTATTATTCTGACTCTTGATATGGTCCGACTAAAGTAATATATTATAATAAAACGAATATAAAACTTTATTCCACTTAATTTTATTGGACCGTAACCGGTTTCAGCTCGTCAAAGCCATCTTCAGACTGGTACAAATATTTCCTAGTCTACGGTTTATATACACAACATATTGGGGAGGGGGAGAGGGGTGGTCTACAAGGATTTTAATCAATTACAATAATTATATTTGTTTCTAATTCATTTTAGACTATTGAATTTCTAAATATTTTGGTTATTCCAGTAAGCTAATTACATTGGGTTTGCAGCTCACTTCAATGATGATTAGGGAAAAACCTTACAAGTAATATGAGTTACTAATGACCTAATTTTATTGTCAAATCGTTATTATATTTATGAAGTTTGGTATTTTTTATTGCTTTTTGAAGGGATACGTGTTTACATTGGAGTTGAAATGGTCTAAACTAATTACATATTTTAATATAGAAAATTATTATGAAAATTAGACTGGATACCAAAGCGGGGACTTAGCAAATGAATCTAACTAAAGCATCTGATTCATTTAGTCGTGCCATGTCTTTCTTGGACGTCCACGACTTCTACCATTCACATTTGCGGTTGTATATTCTCCTTACACTATTTTTCTCGTTCATTTGCTCTACATGCCCAAACCATCGGAGCGTTCCTTTCTTCATCTTACTCATTACACTTACATCAGCCTTGCATTCTTTGCGGATCTCCATGTTTCTCACACGATCCTACATGGTTTTACCACACATACGCCATACATCTCAGGGATCTCATTATACAGCATTCAGTCTACTTTCATCCTTTCTCTGCCAGTTTCATGACTCACTGCCATACATCAGGGTAGGTACCAGTACTCCCTTAATAGAGTTACCTGCATTCACTCCTCTTTAAATATCTCTATCAGCCTTCCCATCTCTCGTAAACATACTTCCCAAATACACAAACTCATCCAATTGCTCCAAGTTTTCATCATTCACAACTATGTTGCACATTGTTTTCATATTCTCTCTTTCAAATACCATGGCTTTAGACTTTACTTACATTCATTCTTCGTACACCCTAGATGCGAGAGACTGTAGATCTTCCATACTGTGAATATCTCGACCCATCGCCTTGCACTGAGATGGATTCATACGTTTGTTACGCCTGGTTCGATACACTGACCCCCAGATTCCTACCAATCCCTAATACCTATTTCCTTCCCAGAAGAAATAGGTATTAGGGATAGAAACCCACGCTACGCCACTGCCTAGTCGGAACCGAGAGTGGCGAACAAGAGCATCGCAAACGTAGCGTGGAACGTCTGATTACTGCGTTTCTTTGATTTAAAAATCATTGGAATAACTGTTTTAAGTCCGTCCACTTACGCAAAGAATGAGAATGAGCTGGATGTATTCCGCTTCGTCAAAAATAACGCCAACTCTTTTTAAATAAAATGTTAAAAAGAGATTGATAATGTGTTTCTCTATGGTTGGGGATTCCCGGTAAAATGAACTGCATGCAGTGCTCCGATCGAAGGGATTGTACATTACGTTCCAGTTCTAGTGTTGCCACCATTTTTTTCCTAAATTTAGGGAATTAGCTAGTAAGTAGGCCTGGCTCAAAGAGCGAAGGAATATGAAGGAGCGCCTGCGGCGCTTGTGGCGCCCCTTTATGTCCGGCGCCCTGGGCGGTCGCCCAACCGCGCCCTACCCTAACGCCGCTACTGCTGACAAGAGTGGAAGAGGTCACGGCTGGGATGGTGTCCGCTGCCCGCTGCCCGGTGCCCGGTGCTCTGTCCCCACTTCTCAGTGAGATACTAATGAAGCTTTATGGAAGACAGACATTACAGTGTCATCGCCGCCTTTATCCTTCAGAATTATAAAATTATATCAATACATTATAAAATTATATCAATACATTTGCGGACATGTTGTGTGCAGGGTTGGGTATATTGCCAGAAAGCACATCTTCAATTAATTTCTATATTATTATGCAACTTGTATCTACACTAAATTTACCAAAGTGTAACTCTACCTTTGACAAAGAAGCTCTGAATTTTTAGCAGTAAAGTTATAGGTGATTCCATTATCGCGGGTGCAATATTTAGACGGATCTAAAGCTTCTCAATAATTAAACGAAAAATATTTTAAATGAAATTATTATTGGAAGAGCTACATTTTAACATGTTTACTTTTTATTAGTTTATAAGAATTTAATTGAAATATGTAAATAGTCGGGAGGGAGGTTCAAAGTGCGATCGCGGGTGCAACCAATTTGGCCCACCCTTTCCAGATCATAAGACAAAACACAAAAGTCTGTTAATTGTGATACATTTATTATGTTATGCCTTGATATTTCGCAAGGCGTTAAACTAATCAACTAAAAAAATAAAATAAAATATACAGAAAACAAAAACAAGCAATGAATTATTAGCTTTTCAAACAATCGCGGGTGCAACATCAAATTATCGCGGGTGCAACTCGTCTAGTTTAAGTATATATAAACATCAATAAACACTGATAGAGGAACGAAATAAGAAATCCAACAATGCGTATTACTAATCAGTACACTTCTTTGTCATTTATGTTAATTATTTATTTTCGGTTACGTCAAAATTCGCCGAAAATTCTATGAACATATTACATCCATCAATCCTTTTAAAAAAAGAAAAAATTGTTTTTTTTCTTATTTTGTAGAATTTCTTTTTATATTTTGTAATTTGTAAGAGGTTCCAGATTGTTATCATCCCAATCACTTTCTGTTTCAGTAGTGGTTTTCGGAGATTTCAAAACCAATATTCATTGAAGACGAGCCAGTGAGGTTCGTGCCACGGAAATGCTATCGCCGTTTTCAGACTGAAAGAAATGTTTTGATTGAATGCCTGATTTATTTTTCAACCCTTCCTATTATCATCCAACGTGATCATCTTTTTTAACTGCTTTTTTAATATAAAGAAGATGTTTTTAAGAGAGACTGCGTGCCAAATCATAGAATTTCTATAAAAAAAGCTAAATATAATATAAACAAACCTATTAAATATAAATCACTAGTAATACAAAGCATATATTATTATTGAAGACATAAAAAACAATAAAATATATGATAAATCAGACAATAAGGGTAGTTGTCAAAGAGTTGCACCCGCGATTCTAAAACACATTCGCGGGTGCAACCAATTTGAGTCAACGTTTATTTCAATTCAGCTAACATTAACTCACACATACTCTTAAAAAACGTTTTATTCAAGTTTGCCTGTGATTTCTTCTTACTTTTACAAAGTTTCAAAACGTTAGCACTTTATTTCTGTTCAAAACACAAACTTTTATATCTTTTGTATCGCGGGTGCAACAATCTAACAGTGACTTCTTGCAATCAATGATGCTTAAAAAATAACAGCAAGTACTTACATCTTTAGGCACATAAGAATATACTAATATTGTCACTACACGTTTAGCAGTAAAATATAACTTCAAACTATCGGTAACAGCTGTTTCGCGCCAGTGTTGCACGGTGTGATTTTGCAGTTTATATACCGATTCTTCGAATGATAATGTTTCCAAGGGCGCCAAAAATTTCAATATGAAGTAAAATTCTAAAAAAATTTTTTATTATTAAATAATATTGACCTTCTTCTTTGCACTGATATCAAAAAACGTAACAAGTACTGTAAAAATTACTGTCGAGAATAGTCTATAGCGGAATCGCCCTTATGTAAAAACTCCAACACAATATCAAACAAATTAAAACAAAAAAAAATACTTCATCTGGAACATTAAACCTAGGCTTAAGGAAAAATAACTTATCTATATATATATATATCAAAGTGAATCCCTGTTTCCCTTGGTCATATATTTATTCATATATTTTTTCAAGTTTTATAATACTTTGTAGAAGGTTCTTACGTAAAGAAAAATTAAGAAAATTGTGCAGAAAATTGAATAATTTCAGAAAACTTAACGACTTTTTACACTTCGCACGTTTGACAGTTCGCGGGTTTAATGAAATTAAATTTAACTGGCAGCGGTTTTTTTTGTATTAAAAGATTTGTTTATGGATTTTTAAAATGATAAATATTTTAAACAGGTACCTATGTTAGGTACCAGATTTGATTAATTTTTATCTTTTATAAGTAAAGAACGACAATGTTTTTGGGTCTTAAATCAGTTAACATTTTTTTTGTACCCCAAAATGTTGTACACCGCTGCTAAATGTATGAATACTGAAAATCAACATTATTTTCAGCTGCATAATAGCTGTAAATGTGTGTCGTTATTTTTTTGGGCTAAATTCGTTTGGTTGACAACATACGCAATATGTGTTTGAAATGAAAACGATGTAAATGTAATTGTAATCTTTATTTGAAACTTTTAAAATGTTAACAATACAAATTATTATAACACAGAAGACAAATATGTACTCATTATAATGAGACAAAAACAAAACATACGATTTTTTCTAATCTTTCGTTAAGAAAACAAATACAGTAAGTAAGTAAAGGAAGAAATGAGAACCTTGTGCTAATTCTTCTAACACACATGGGTATGGGTACTGACAAGTTGTAGTAAACGACAAGTGTTATTAGAAATCAAAAAAAATAAATTGTAGTAACCGCCACGAACACTTAAATGCAATCTTTAAAAATGCTGTAAGCACCAACCGAACGCGTAATGTTTCCGTGTAAGTGATCTTTTCGTTTTTTATAAATATCGAATATTGTCGTAACCGCCAAACGTAAAAAAACTAGTGTGCTTTAGACCACACGACTGAAGTAAAACTTCACTAACTTATATCTCCCTCTCAACTTCCGTTCGCCTCGCCCAATCACACTTTTCATAACGCTCTCGTCACGCATTCACCAGCTTATACCCCAATTCAAGCGTGCGTAAAGGCCCAACCGTTCGCCTCACCCGATCACACTTTTCGTAACGCTCTCGTCACGCATTCACCAGCATACTCTCCAAGTCAAACGTGCCTAAAGAAGTTTTACTTCAAAAACATAGGATTTTGAGGTGTGTATATCAGTTAAAAAACGTATTGTCGACAAAACGGCTAGTTTTTCCAACATCGTACAGTTCTTATTTATTGTCGTAGAGTCACGGGACTCTAAAAAGTATTTTCGTAGGAAGTGACGGTTACAGCAGTATTGCTTTCTTGCAACGATATATTTAACACGCTTCTCCTATAAATGTAAAAAATAAAATTTAGTAACTAAATAAAAAAATAATATTAATTTTTAATTTTTTAAACTTTATGAGTAAAATCTCAAATTATAATATTTAATTAAATGAAGACAATATTAGCGAAACTCAATCGAAAATCTGGAGACAGAAAAATCAGAAAAGATAATGGCTCCGCTGGGACTTGAAACCAGGACCCTTTGCTTACATGGCAATTGCTCTTGCCATGTAAGCAGTCTCAAGATTTTCGATTGAGTTTCGCTAATGTTGTCTTCAAAAAAATAATACCCAATCTACATAAGTATCAAACCACATTCAATTATTTTGTTAAAAGGATTTGATCGATCATCTATTTATCTACTTATTTAGAAACGTGTCGGTGGCGGGGAGAAGACCGGGTGGGCGGCGTGGATTTGATTTTTATTTTAGGGCCCGCATCCCGGATTTGTACCGATTTATTACATATTTCCCTTAAACACGGTAAGTTATAAAGCTCTTAAAAAAATATATGTTATTCTTGAAGATAATATATAGACTTTGCTCGCGCCGAAACGCAAATTATATAAAATTCCCTCGACCAAAAAAATCGCAAAGTATGCTCCAAAAATTATTATTAACACGTTTGTTTCAGTTATTTTACAAGTTATATGTATGAAAAAATTCACAGTTTAATCATATATCGCAATCAAGATCCTTTAACTAAAAGATAAAATCATCCACATGTATTCAGTAATAAGTAAAATAGGTATAATTTTTAGTGTGACATTCATGTGGTGATGAGGGAAGCAGCAATTTTCCCGTTGGTGATTTCTCTAAAATGTTTTTTGATGGAGTTCAACAATTGTACATTGTCATTAATGCTTCTGATTTCTACTGGAAGGTTATTAAAGAAGTATTTTCCTTGGTGTGTATAATGTTTATTATATTTATACAGTGTTTATATTATTTATTTATACAGTGTTTCGTTAAATGCTGTTTAAGATAAAGCCCGCGAGATTTTTGCTCTAGTTTAAACGAGCCGTGTTTTATTAAACATTTTCTCAATTTTCGCATCGATTTTGTCGCTGTAAATGTTAGCGCTCTCCTCTAACATTTGTAATTTCGTATCTCTCCATCTTCTTCTTTTCGGGCCCGGTTGCAGAGTTTTAAATAAACAGTTTTATTCCGAGATTGCTGAAACTTGACCTTCAAAAACGAAGATCACTTCACAAGCTAAACACAAACTGAGGGGAGGGGGGGGGGGGTGGGGGCAGCGTGGATTTGATTTTTATACTTGACGTTGATATTATTATACTTGACGGCCGGCGTAGTCCAGCGGTAAGGCTCTTGACTCGCACAGCGAAGGTCGCGGGATCGAATCCCGGCGTGGCAATAAATTTTATTTGATTAATTTGTGTTTTTTAACACTTTATACATTTAAAATAATATGTAGTGTTTTTGCGGCACGTTCCAGAGTGGAAGATACTCTCAGTATCGCCCTGGTGTAATACCACCATTCAGAATTAAAATGTTGCTTGAAATGGCATTAGCTGTGTTTGGTGACCAGATCTGAACAGCCAGCCAACCCCACCTTCCTCTTCGCTATCTCCTTCCCCTCCCCACTACCTTCAACCTCACAACATACCCCCATTGGGGATGCCATAGTCTCACTGGCTCCAGATGGGAGCAGCTGAGACTCTTGTGAGGTATCACTATAAAATAAAATTTAAAAAATACAAATATAAATTTTATTCCGAGACTGGTTGAAATTTTGAACACTTGACTTTAAAAAAAAATAAGGTTTCTGTCTACATTAAATTTAGAAAAAAACTCTGCGTAAAGACCGGACAACGCCGAGAACTTCAGTTAGTTTAATTATATTTTCTAGACTTGTAGAAAGGCTAATGCTTTAAAATATTAAGGGGAATTAATTGTTGCGCCCATACATATTTAATATGAACCAGAAAAAATAGTTTTGTCCATAAACAAAACCAAATCTTTTAAGAAAGGCTGACAAATCCAATTTCGTATCGGTGACTTAATCCAATGTTCTATTTGTCTGCCTTTCTTGAAAGATTTAAGTTTGTTTATGAACAAAACTATTTATTTGTATAAAATAGTAAAAAGTGATAAAAACCCTCAATAATTTAATTGGCGCCATCTGTGAATGCGTAGATGATAACGTACGTTACGTTTAACCTTAAGAAAATGAAGATCATCTTGATAGTTTTTAGTCAAACTATGATACAGTTAAATATGACTGAAGGGGACAGGATCAAATTAGCTCAATGGATATAGCCCAGTCAGCCTGTGTTTTTAGATGGAACTAAATAGTATAAAGCAATTTTTTTCCCCATCGACTACTACCATTTAGACAAGTGTTTAGCAAAAAGTCCCTGCCCCTACCCCCCTTGCTTCCCCCCCTGTTCCCCCCCAAACATGAAAAGTGTAAGGGTTTCGTAAATCGCTTCTATCTCGATTACTAAACAACATATCGGATTGCAATTTTTTTTATTCTCTTTGTTGTAACATTTCTACAATTAATGTTTAGTTAACTTTTGTCGTAACTTTTACCGTTTGTTTTTAATTCGTATGATAAGGTAAAAATTTGTATATTTTTTGGCAAGTAATTTTACTTTTTGTCACATAACTTTTTACGCCGACATTTTATGAAAAAATATTTCCCACAAAAGTTATAGCCCCTATTATTACCTTTAAAATGATATAAAATAGTACTTATTTCGTTGGAGATCCAGCGAGATTATCATGGCGGGTTCGGTCGAGGTGGGGCCGGCCGGCGCGGCGTTGCAATGCAAATATTGTTGTATAGTGAGATTGTTTTTTATAAAATTTTAATACAATATTTATTTTCTCACGGCGCCTCTTCCGAGTTGGCGCTAGGTTTTTTGCACGTTTTTGAACGTATGGCAGAACCGGCGCTGCCCAGGCAGCTTTGATATTACTGCTATTCGAGGAATGTTCATCTCTTAAAGAAATGATTACAAACAACACTAAGGATATTCATAACCAAACAATAAACAAACAAACAACTGTTGAAGACGCCATGAGAGATTGTAAAACAAATGAAATACAAAAAAGTTATGTGACAAAAAGTAAAATTACTTGCCAAAAAATATACAAATTTTTACCTTATCATACGAATTACAAACAAACGGTAAAAGTTACGACAAAAGTTAACTAAACATTAATTGTAGAAATGTTACAGCAAAGAGAATAAAAAAAATTGCAATCTGATATTTTCTTTAGTAATCGAGATAGAAGCGATTTACGAAACCCTTACACTTTTCATGTTTGGGGGGGCACAGGGGGGGAAGCAAGGGGGGTAGGGGCGGGGACTTTTTGCTAAACCCTTGTCTAAATGGTAGTAGTCGATGGGGAAAAAATTAGCTTTATACTATTTAGTTTCTTCAACTAGTGTTCTACGACACATGCTGACTGGACTAATAGAGCAAAGCCCTGGCAAGGCTAAGATCCTCAGTTCCTAATTCCTAGATTCGACCGAATCTTTTTCTGATTTTTCTGTTTCAAATTTTCATTAGAGAGTGGCTAATATTGTCTCCAACGAGATAAAAATTGATTCACTATGCTATACGTAGGTAAATAGAATTTGGTATTCTCCTTGAAATGTTTTCTACAAAACAGATAAACTCCTAGCGTGGAGGACAATCTTTGTAAATAAACAATATGTTTAAGATGAATAATAAAAAAAGTAATAGTAGGTAATTGTTATTGAAGTTGAATAAGAAAAAGGAATCATAATTATATCTCCATTCCGCCTACCTGCTTTCGCCTCCCTTGTTCTAATCTCGTTTAAATTCAAGTTTCATAAATACATATATTGAAGTTGTTTTTTATGTTGCCATAATTTTTTTGAATTTCATTTTAATTTTTTTATTTCGCGAATCTGCTTACCTATTTTTCCTTCTGTAATATTAAATTATATCGATGACTATTTTGCTATTATCGTTTAAATGAAATTCACTCTCTACAGTTTATACCCCAAATCTGAACCTTTCCATACCCCGGCACAGCAATGTAAATAAAATTCTACATTCCTTCATAATAATTCTTTTTTCGTCGTGTATTTGTAAAATTTAACAAAAATACGGCATCAAATGCCGTCAGTTTTCCTATCTAAGAATATGACTTTAGAATTACTAGCAATTCCTGATTTTCTATTTAATAAATAAAAACCAAATTTCCTACGATTTTTAAGAAGGTACTTAAATACGTCTCTCTCTCTGGTTTCAATCCTGGGATTGGTTTGCAGCAATTTCATCTATTCATTTCATCCACTCTTCCCTGTCTTGTGCGGCTCTTTTGAAGTCTGCATATGATAAGCAGCGCACGTCCACCAGCATGTTCTCCAGGTACTCTCGGCGTGGGCGTCCCCTAGCGTTTGTCCCCTCGGTCATACCCTCCATTATGGCATGCAAGAGGCCTTCTTGTCTTATTGCATGGCCGATCCATCTTGCGCGCCTTTCGGACAGTCCTGAGCAGGTGCCTTCCTCCTTTGATTCTTTGGAGAACCTCCTCATTTGTGATGTGGTTTCTCCAGGAAATTCCTAGTAGTCTTCTATAGGACCACATCTCAAAAGCCTCTAGTCTCTTTTTTTTATCTCTTTCGGATAGGCACCATGTTTCGCAGCCGTACATCAAGATACTCCATACATAGGTCTTGATGAGTAGTATTCTCAGTTTCCGGTCTATATTTTCGATTCTATTATTTTCGACCTTTTATTGAATGCAAGCCTAGCCTGGTGTATACGGCTGTCGACCTCGCTCTTAGACCAACCGTCCCATGTTATTTTGCTCCCGAGGTAGACAAACTCCTTGGTGTTCTTTAGTGGAACTCCTGACATCTCTACTCTCATCTGATGTTGCGTTCGGCCTACAGTCAGCAGCTTTGTTTTGTCTTTATTTATCTTCATGTTGTAATTGTTTTGAAGAATGCTTTGCATGGTTGTTAAGGCCTCTTGCAGTTCTTCTTCGCTTTCAGCAACCAAAGCAATATCGTCAGCAAACCTTATCATATCCACCTTTTGCCCGTGTATCTTTACACCTTTTCTGTGACTCATTCTCTCTCTCAAGTCATCAATAGCACTTAAATACCTACCAGTACATATTACAAGTATAACTTATGTAACACATTATTCATATATTTTATGAAACCACATTGTCAACCAGGTGGAAAAACATAGTTTCGAGAAAAACGCGTTCAAAGTTTTGCTGAAGGATAATTCAACATATGTACAAACTGTTCAAACGGTTTCACATAAATTGCTATGCCTCCGTCAATTTTACGAATTTATTTAAAACGATTGGTGAGAGCATTCTTAACAGATGCATCTTTCAGAAAATGAAATTCAAAAATACGACAACAAAAAATTACAGTGGTCTGGTGCCTTAAAAATGTTTAAATAAATATTGCCTTAAGAATGTTTATAAACACGAGGATTTCATATTTGAAAAAAAGAGTCATTACCGACTCTTGAAATGGCCACCATCTTGAAGCGGAAACGAAACACACTAACAAATTTACAGACAGAAAACAGCAAAAACAAGATTTCGCTAAGCTCAGTCAAGTATATCACGTCTTGCTCAGGATGTCAATCAAGATTTTAAATATGTGATTAGTACAATATCCTGTCAACTGTCACGTCGGTACGTACCTCTCTATTGTGTGTAGAATACATTCCTAGGCCGTGTGTACATACGCGAACCGAACCTGTTCACAAATGTATACACATTGCATGCCTAACTCATAATAACTACCTACTTATAGTATATAACCTCCTCAGTAACTCAGTTCAAGTCCAGCCTTACAAAAACAAAAACCTACTTTAGGTTAGGTTGGTATCTAGATTTTTTTCTGATATTTTTTATGATTAACGTAAATTGAAAATAATATTTGTGCGTAGGCAGTAGTAACTTATTTCACGGAATAAAATTTCAAGAACATAGTCATTCCTACGTGTTGCATCGCGTTGTGCATTGATTTAAAAATGTAGGAATACATATATTTTTTTATTATTATTTAGACCGAACTGGTTTCCCCTACTATTTTGTTGTTTTTTTTTAAATAGGTAGTTATACAGAGTAAAAAGGTGCTTAGAAGGTACTTACTGAATGACTGAGTACAGATTGAACAAGTACTGATTAGGTATTGAGTGAGTACCCCCTTCCTAGGTATCAGCTAAGGCTGAGTAGATATTGAGTAGGAGTAGGTGTACTGAATGAGAGCTGCGGGGTAGGTACTGAATGAGTAGGAACCTGTAAGGTAGGTACCTATTCAAAGAGTATGACTTCATTTTGGGAGGAGGGTATGGGTAATGTCGCCTTGAGAATCACTTATTGAATAACCAACAACTCTACCATAGGGCAACCCAAGTGGTTCGCTACGTTTGGAGACTTAAATAGGTGCCCTGGTTCATGGGGTGAGATTTGTCCGGGCCTTGGATACGTCTGCCCGCGATCCGGATCGAGAGAGACTGGTTGGGAGAGGCCTCTTGACCTCTGTAGCCGGACTCTCTCAATCCATCACCATGCACAACAATTGGAGGGATGGAATCATTCGCTCGTCACTCCTGGACACCCCAGATTCCCAACTTTCATGCGTTTTTTCTTCCCAGAACTTTCCTTTAAATATCCTCCCCTAATCACATCCCCTAAGTCCCTGATGGAAATTATTTTCCTCAGGGCCTCCCGTGTGGATCTAATGTAAAAAAAGTTCTGAGAAGTTTTAAGTGGGTACTCGTTGAGTATGTAGGTACCTGCCGAGGCTGAGTAGGTATTGAGTAGGAGTAGTTGTACTGAATGAGACGTGGGGTAGGTACTGAGGAGTAGGTACCTACAGAGTTACAAAGTAGGGAGTAGGTACCAAAACCAAGTAGCGTTAAGTACTGGAGGTAGGTACTGTGTTAGGTAGGTACCACAGCAATAATACCGCCATCAATGGGCATCCATTTCATTTGGGAGCATATTTCAAAATAACAGCTTTCTCGCTAATGATTCGTTCAGACCAAATGTGGGACCCAATAAAATGCTAAAATTGATTGATCGGCGACGTAATCACTTTGATTCGGACAATTTACTGCTCAGAGGATTTGATAATAAATCCACTCCCGCCGCATTATGGAATATGATAATACATGTATTGAGAACTCATCAATCCCGCAAATGGCGCACAATCTGACAGCTCACAAATTAATGGCCAATCATCTCATAACGACGTGTTTTGTAAACTCGTAACGGCTAAAAATGTTCTAGGTAAAAAATATTATGAATAATAAAATAGCGATGAAAAGAAATTGATCTTTACATAAATTTCAGCTCGTTGGGCTGTTAATCAATATTAAATAATTTTATTGAATACAACTACATAAATTAGGCGTCAAACTATTAAATTACAAAATAACAACCGCGCGCGGCAAGTTGATCGCGGCTCTAATTTTATCATCTCACCATAATTTTTTTAAATAATTTAGTACAGACGAATATTCATAATGTTCATGGCAGGTACAAACGATTTCACTGCGTTACCACTCAAGTTGTAGTGTCAGTGCCTTACCCACCGGGATGTCGAAAGATTAAATAAACCACAATAATCCACACAAGCTAGAAAAAAACTTGAAAGCCCCTATCTGTCCAATATCTAAGGATGATGAACAATGTCAGCGGAGACCAAAATGTCGCTTACATTTATTATTCTAAAGAATGTCAGGAATCACTGTTTAAAGTCAGCGCCGGATCTGCCATACGTTCAAAAACGTACAAAAACCTGGCGCCAACTCCGAAGGGGCGCCGTGAGAAAATAAATATTGTATTAAAATTTTGTTATAATATTCCCTGAATCGTTTAAAAATTACCCATAGTACGAAATAATTATTACGCTCTAGCAACACTTTCCAAAGAAACAGAATGCGCATGCATCAGGTTGGTATCAACGGCTTACGAATTTATAGTCAGTTACAGAATTTTTTTACAAATTCCATATATTTAGTTTAAACGTAAGATCTATTTTTACATATATCTTTTACCGTCTTTTACGACGAATGGGTGCGATCCAAATTCAATAACCAATCACAGCGTCGTACTTTTGTTCTAGAGAATCAAACAATTTAGAACTGACAATTTTAGTTAGCGTACGCTCTCTATTGTTTTATTTTGTACGATTTAAGTCTCTAGGAGAACGTAGTTAAAGACCATTTTCTTATGGAATCTTCAGTAAATTCCATTAACAAAAACATCGCACGGTTTGTGGGATTTGCAGGTGGGTGGTTTGTATATTTATGATTTGCAGGTTGCAACGTGTTACGTGTTGACAGTTTCATGTTTCATCATTGATTTGACATATATTATTTGAATTTCGTTAAATGTATAATTAATATCTATTAGATTTGTTGGATTTGTTATTTTACGGTGTCAGTGTAAGCGTCTTTCGTAAGCCGTTGATACCATACGTCAGTGTTTAGTGTTTGTATGGTGTTTGTTCGCTCAATTTGGTGTTTGTTCGCTCAACACAGGGGAAATGCAAGGTACAAATTTGAGGTTATATTCTTATTGGTCAGAAGCTCTAGATGCTATTCTTGTCTTGTACGTTGTTATGAGAACGTATTTGTATTTGCTTTTTCGACTAATATTCGCGTTGGGTATATATATAAACGCAGTAAATCTCAAGAATGTCTAATGGACCTAGTTCAACGAAATCACCCGCATTGTCTGGTAACCTATATTTTAAATCGTGGTACGGGCACAAACAAACAATTCGTTGTATTATTTTAAAGCATAACTTTCAAAAAGAGTTTTTCCTAAAATAATTAAAGTAGCACCATAATTTTATGTTTACCCAACAGATTCAGAGAGTACAGGGCTCCTGGCGATTCTCTCTTTAAAAAAAGAATTTGAGAGCTACCGCCAGGTCACTTGGAAATGTTACACCCTTTATATGACTTGATTTTATTTGATAAATTAGTGTAAAAAAAAAAAAAATAAAAAAAATTGGGGGTAACGAATTTTTAATTTAAAAAAAATGTAGGGGGGGGGGCGCCATCGGTACCTACTGCACAGGGCGCCAGATTTCGTAGATCCGGCGCTGTTTAAAGTAAGTAAAGTACTTTCGTTTTAAAAACGTATCTAAGTAAAGTACGTCCCTTGACACAATAATAATTGGATAAATCGTAGAGCGCCGTTTTTGTGAAAAGTCACCTCAAGAGTGCTTTACAATTTATTATGAATTCTTAGGCTCTATCTAATTTTAATATTTACAAATAGGTACAGAAACATACTTACCTGGCAGGTGACTTCCGATACAAACTTTATTAGAATATTTATGCTTCGGGAAGTTACGACTTGATACGAAGATGCACGTGGAGGTCATTATATTTAAAAACCCTGGACATTGCATGATTTTACCTTTGCAATCCTCATCGCTGTTGGTTTTATGGGCTCTTCTCACGACACTGCATGCAGGGACTCTGCCGCAGAGAGTCCCTGCATGCGTCTCGTTCTAGCGGCAGCGTACTTTAACAAACGAGACAGCGCTATTTCGCTCAAATCCATGCTCTCTGCAGGCAGTGTCGTGAAGAGAGCCCATTACATTTAAGCGGCCTACACACGACACTGCATGTAGTGACTGCGGCAGTGACTGCAGAGTAACTGGAGTTGAGCGAACTAGCGCTGTCTCGTTCTGGGGGCCCTTTAACAAACGAGACAGCGCTAGTTCGCTCAACTCCAGGCTCTCTGCAGTCACTGCCGCAGTCACTACATGCAGTGTCGTGTGTAGGCCACTTTATAAGAAGATCAATGCCAAAGTTGAATTAATATTTATTTTGAAAGACTAGAGACTTTAGGACACTTTAGGACTGGAGATTTTCATGAAATGACCTTTACAAAAGCTTAACATAAAACGTAGCTCAATGGTAGAGCATTTGACCGGAAATCAGAAGGACGCGGGTTCGAGTCCCGTCGGCGGTATGTATCTTTTCTCGGGAGATTTTTTCAATGTAGATGAGAGTTTCAGGCTAATAATTATAACTTATAATAATTCTTAACATAATAATTTGCTTATATTTTTACACAATTAGTTATTTACAATGTCGCGGGCCGTCAAGGCAAAGGTGATAGTTTTTTAAACTTATGGGTAGGTACGACTGTCTGAAAAGATAAAAATACTGGATACGAAAAATAATGTTAATTCGATGACTGAAGGTGTCAAATTGTCATGATTTTATTTTACTTAAACACGTACGTTCCTAAAAAAATAAATTTTCTTGTACAATATTTATGTTTATATCAGACTTACCTACTAATCTACAGCACTATTTACGAGTATATTATCATGTAAACTATAGAAATTTAAAAGCAAAGCCTTTTAAGCCGCCGCTACCCGAATTTCTACCGATTTCTTACATATCTTCCTGAAAAGCTTTAAGTTTTAAAGCTCTTAAAAAATATACATGTTATTCTTAAAGATAATATCTAGACATTCCCCGCGCCGAAACGCAAATTACATAAAATTCCCTCTATAGAAAAAATTATCGCAAAGTATGCTCCAAAAATTATTATAAACACGTTTGTTTCAGTTATTTTAAAACTTATATGTATGAAAAAATTTGCGGAGTTTCTAAATGCTATTTAAGACAACCTCCGCGAGATTTTTGCTCTATTTTAAACGAGTCGTGTTTTATTAAACATTTTCACAATTTTCGCATCGATTTTATCGCTTTAAATATTAGCGCGCTCCTCTAACATTCGTAATTACATATATGTATCTCATTCTTCCTCTTTTTGAGCGCGGAACACCACATCGTGTAAAGTCAGGATCAGGTCATTAAGAATAACGGATAAGATGGCGATAAGGTTTAATTCCCGTTTCCCGTTTTAAATGTTTTTCGATCATTTACTGAAGAATTTAATTTTCCACAGTACACAAATAAAATAATGTATTGCTCCGAATGCTGGACTATGTACAACTCCTACTCTAGGCAAGTCGAAACAGCAGAAATGTGAATGATTAGATGGTCGGCAGGAGTATCACTAAAAGATAAGATTAAAAGTTCACGCATTCGTGGTAGCCTGGGTGTTACAGACATAAACAGTAAGCTGAAGGAACGACAGTTGAGATGGTATGGGTACATAAGACGGAGACCATCAGACCATACAGTGAAGCAGGCAATGTCTATGGAGCTTCATCGACAGTCATCCAGAGGAGGACCGAAGAACTCCTGGATGACTCAATGCTCCAAAATACTTCAGAGAAACGGCTTGGAGGAAGGCGATACTCAGAACAGAAGAAATTACAACCTGAGAACGAGAAGAGCCGACCCCAACAGCCGACCTAGGCAATGAGTTGGGACAGCACAAGGAAGAAGAAGAAGAGACATATAAAATCATTACCGAAAAGGGTGTCGTAAATAGAAAATTTTGTGATATAAAGCATTTTTACAGGCCTTATACTTTATTTTTTTCTAGGCTTGAAAAAAATTAATAAAAAAATACTCGATTTTTTCAAATGTCGTTCTATTCGCAGTATTTAATAAAAACATCTAAAAATTTTCCAAACAATCTAATTTTCAAACCAAAATCACATGATTTGGCGTTGCTTAGTAGTGCATCACCTTAATAACTAAAAAAAAATAGTGTTCATTAGTTCCCTTACGGTAAAAGTGAAATCATCAGAAAACTAAAGTAGACACGAGTGGGGAGTTGGGGAGGCTACGAAGCACCGTACAAAGAGGAAATCGATTAGTCTATTTCATTCCCTCGCAGGCTAAATATCTTGTCTCTTTTTAGTGTCAGTATTTTTCATTTCATCAAATTTCAAATCACAAATAAGTTATTAATTGTTTTTGTGTTTAATTCGTAGAACTCCATTTTAATTTTTAGAAATTTCATTAATATTAAATTTGATAATGTTTTTAGCGAGTTCAGCAAGTTTTTTGGTTAGTGTTTTAGTTACAGCTGTTTGAAAATGACCTTACAAGTCGAAACAGCTGTAACTAAAACACTAACCAAAAAACTTGCAGAACTCGATAATAACATTATCAAATTTAATTTTAATTAAATTTCTAAAAAAAAAAAATCACAAATAAGTTGCCAAATAAGGTGTCAAATAAGTTTTCACTTCAATAAACATTCTCTTGGCGTATTCCGACTAAATTTTGATTGTGCCATGGTGTCCTGAGACGTCCTCGACTCGTTCTACCATCCACATTTGTAATACGGTGTAATTTCTATCTATAAAAACTCGATCGAAAAAAAATTCCGTTCCTTCGCGCTGACGTTGAATTAATCAAATACTCGAATGCTACCAAATTAATCATTTCATATCCCGTGTAGCTACAAATAACTTCGATTATTTACATAACCTATTAACCAAGTCGTCTCCCGGAGTTTATAATTAATCGATTATTCATCAAATATAATCGAGATCTACACATCTACAGTCTGTAATTCTGTGCTACTGAATAAACTTCTGTATAAATGACTAAACGAAATAAGTTGAATGCGCACCGCATACCCCGGAGTGACAGGGGAGAAATGGTGCATGGAACACGGTATATAGCATTATTTGAGGTGTTAAACAAATTAAAAAAGGTCATTTATTAATTGCTGACCATCTATCAAATGAGATTGTTTGCTTTAAATTTTTGTTTCTTGTTCTAGTTACGACATCAGATAACTTATATTAATGTTAAACTAGATTTATCTCGACAGTTCGGTTATTGGACAATCTGCCAGCTTTTGTGTTTTAATCATCGTATAACTAAGTTATTAACAGAGTGGTCGTCGCCTCACTTCTTATTTGTCCAACAGACCATTTTAGTTTTTGTTCAATCTCCACTTTAAAATTAAAAATAAAGTATTGTCAATCACTTAACTAAGAATTATTTAAACTTATGAGACCTTTACCTTTACGAAAATAGCTTTATCTTAAACACCTACCATAAATCGGAATCCTAAATGCTTAATAATTATTACTATCTTCTTATTTTCTTTTATTATTTATTACCTCTGTTTCATGCATTCATAATCATATTTACCTGCTTTTCTTATTTATTTTTTCTCTTTAAATATTTTGTATATTATGTATTATAACCCTTATGTAATATGTTTTTTTAAATTTTTTTTATTTTTTATTTATTTATTTATAATAAAATATGTTTACAATGGTTTTATTTGTATGCCTGTCTCACTAGGGTATACCTGTGTCGAGACAGGCTGTGTTGGATTGCATTATTTATTTATTTATTTATTTACGGACTTACGTCCAATTTAAAACAAAGTATCACGAAGTATAGAAATGAACAATGTAAGGATTCGGATGGTACATGAAAGCAAAGACAAACAGTGAAAATAGAAGAAAAAATAAGTGTCAAGTCACGTCAAGACCTTGCAAAAATTAGGGTGAATAGGACATATCTTCATTTGTTTAAAGAGCGACAGAAATCATTTAAGCTAATACCAAAAAAATCAAGGTCTTGACGTGAGTTGACCAGTCTACACATTCTGGAAAGTGGTGAGTTATAACCATAGTTAGTCGAGTGCTGATTGAGGAAAAGCAGGTCTTTATTTCTGAGTCTACGAGAATTATTCTCCCCACATACCGGAATAAACATTTATTATTATTTTTATTATTATGTTTCATTGAAATAATGAAAGAAAACCTTCTCCTCCTGTAAAATTTTCTAATTGTCTGTTGGACAAATACGAACCAAGGCGACATGGTGTCTTGATAATCTGAGGGAATTTGAAGAGTAATAGTGGTAAAAGTGGCTTCTAAATTCCCATGAAATTGCAGTTTTTCCAGTTAGGTATTGATGATACATTGCAAGTTAATGGGTTCATTAACCATTTATTGGAAAACCAATACCTCCCCAAGTGGTTCGCTACGTTTGGTGACTTAGCCGGGGTGCCCGGGTTCATGGGGTGAGTTTGTCTGGGACTTGGCGACGTATGCGTCTGCCCACCAGCCGCATGACAGGCCGGATCGGGAGAGAATGGTTGAGGGAGTCCCTTTGACTTCTTCAGCCGTACGCTCTCGGAACGACGTCTTGCACCGCGTCTTGTCCGTCACTCCTGGGAACACTGCCCCCAGATTCCTAACCAACCCTCATACCCTTTTCCCTCCCAAAACTTCGTCTCCTTCCTTTCCTAAAAGACTGTCAACACAGGAGCCCCAAAGATGACAAAGGCCCTGAGGGAGAATTAATTTCATTAGGGCCTCCTCCGGAGCTTACGAAATAAATAAAAATCTGAAAAATGGAGCGATTGATAAAAAAAAATTAAGAAAAATATCTTACAAAGTGAGGTAAATAATTTTGTTTTTAACAGTTTTATTTACGAAGTTCGTTTGTTACTTAATTTTATTTATTTGCTACCGTTTTCGACACATCCGTGTCATTCGCCAGCGTTCTTAAAACTAACCTCAAAATTATACAAGAACCGAAATGATTAGATATTATTAAGTGAGAGTAGTGATTTGGAGGAGGTGGGGTCAAAATAACAAGGAAACATGGTCAACAGAGGTGACTTACAGGGTGCTATTTTATTGAAAACTTGTTTACCTATCACCGTTGTGACTTGAAACTCGATGAAACGTAAAATAGCGACACTAAAAAGAGACAAACACAAGAATCTATGATAGTATAATCAGTCTCTTCTTTGTGCTTTGCTTCGTAGCCTCCCCATTCTTGTTCACTTTAGTTTTCTGAAGGTTTCACTTCTATCGCGTGTGAATTGCGCACTCTAATTTTTTGAAGTGAAACTTATTTAGCAATGTTGTGATTTGAAACTCGATGAAACGGAAACGAGTGACACTAAAAAGGGTCACATACATACATCTATAGAATAAGAGATAGTATAAAACCTTATCCACGTACAGTACCTAAGAAGCGTCGCGGTCTGTCAAGCTGCGCGCGTTGGCCGCTTTGATTATGAGCCGCATTTTTTAAGGCTCCTATTGGTTGAGATTGTGGGGGGTGAAGGTTTCACTTCTACCGCGTGAACTGCTTTAGATTTTTTTTTAAATTTGTTTATTAAATTAATTTTTTTGTTAATTTCTAACATTTGCTTTATTTACATTGTGAATAAAACTCCTCAAAACCAAATATCTACAAATTGTCAATAGTGCTCAAAAATACAAAAAAATGGTTAAATAAGTTTTAAAAATGCTGGTGAAACTAGAATCCTTTGAAGCACCCGCGTGCCGCCGGGTCAACGGGCAAGACCTCTCTTCCCATAAACGTTCACACGGTTAACAATGACATTATACGAACATTGTACTGGTACAAATCATTCCTTTGTTAGATGAAATATCATTATATTGTTAGCAGTGAGTTAATACAGGTTCACCCATTTCATTACCCAGTGACCCGTGAGCATTTGCCTGTAAAGTACAGTACCTACTAACGTACACTGTACCGAGCAAGGAACATTAAATTTGCAGTGAACGCATCCTATCGAACAAATCAATCTCGCCCATCAGTTCCTGAACAACATGAGACATGGCCGCTGGACAACTTGCTACTTGGAGCTGAAGTTGGTCACACGGAGTTGTATGCCGTGTAGTGTATGTACTATGGCAACTATGGACGTAATGCAGTGCAATCATTACACAATGAACAGACAAAACAATGGCTCTATCTTTGTCACCAGTCATGAGATATCAGGGATATTGGTACTTTCTAGATTTGTGATGTGATGCGAATAAATTTGAATAATGGGTTTACTAACAAGCACTGTACATTGTAGAATGACTGTTTGATCGCCGTCAGTCATCATTATCGAAGGTATAACCCTTCGAGAGTCTTAATCGTAACCTAACCTAACCTAACCCCAACCTCAACCTCAACCTAACCTAACCTAACCTAGCCTAATCTAACCTTACCTAACCTAACCTAACCTAACCTAACCCCAACCTCAACCTTACCCAACCTAACTCTTCGAGAGTCTTGATCGTCACTAAGAAACGCCTCCACCTAACCTAACCTAACCCTTTGAGAGTCTTGATCGTCGCTAAGAAACGCCTCTCACCTAACCTAACCTAACCCTTCGAGAGTCTTGATCGTCACTAAGAAACGCCTCTCACCTAACCTTACCTCAACCTAACCTAACTTAACCCTTCGAGAGTCTTGATCGTGGCTAAGAAACGCCTCTCACCTAACCTAACCTCAACCTAAACCTTCGAGAGTCTTGATCGTGGCTAAGAAACGCCTCTCACCTAACCTAACCTCAACCTAACCCTTCCAGAGTCTTGATCGTCGCTAAGAAACGCCTCTCACCTAACCTAACCTAACATAACCCTTCGAGAGTCTTGATCGTCGCTAAGAAACGCCTCTCACCTAACCTAACCTAACCCTTCGAGAGTCTGGATCGTCACTAAGAAACGCCTCTCACCTAACCTTACCTCAACCTAACCTAACTTAACCCTTCGAGAGTCTTGATCGTGGCTAAGAAACGCCTCTCACCTAACCTAACCTCTAACATTCGTATTTACGGATCTCCCTTTCAAACCATCTTCTGCTTCTTTTCACATCACACATCTCAAGTCTCGTGGAAACATTTTATGCGAGAATTCCCACCCATGAAAAAACATCCATAAACCACATCGCCCGGTACGCCGAAAACGTACGTGTACCACAAATAAAAAAAACCTAAACAAATCCTCCGTAAAGACTAACCTCCCCGTATTGTAGCCATGACCCCATGATACATATATATAAATAATTTTTCACAAGCAACCAAATAAACAAAATTTTCAACAACCATTATTATAAAATCATGATGAAGAAGAAGGGGGCCTTTTTGGCCCGGAGCTCTGTATGCCAATATTCCAAAAAGTCAAAAAGACGTCTAAGAAGAATCAGCGCTACAATTGTTGAAGAGTCCGGCCGCCACTAGGAAACGAGTCGACTCCTGCCTTTTATTGTCTCCCAGCTGTTTCAGGAAATTGTTCTTGTTCAAATGGTGACATTAAACTTTATGAACTACATGTAACTTTGTTAAATCGAACTGAACTAAACCTGCCAATAAGGGTGAGGTCGGAGTCTGCGGTGGGCGGGTAGGAACAAATACGTAGAATTGTTCAGAACTCGAGTCTCGTGTTGAATTATTATCATCGGCGAGAAAAAAACTGTATTCCGTGTGAATATTGGGCGAGTTACAAAACCCGAAACATGGGCTTACATTTCAGGCACTTCATCACGAATATTTATGTGGCGCCGCGCTCTGTTACAAATAATCTTACTGGAAACGACCAACACCTTCTCCGTAAATGCCCAGCGAGAGCAGCGCCTCTAGCGGTAGATGAAAGAATTATCCTAATTTCCTAAACAGCCATATTTCAAACAATTAATTATATACAGAATGGAGATTCTTCCGCATTTTCTAAATAAAACACATATCATAAACTCCTCTCTTTAAGATATCCATAAGTTAAAAGGAAATGATGAACTTGGTTCTTTGACCACTATTTTCAATAAAAAAAATTCAATGTGTTTCAAAACCAAAGGTGTCTTTATCCAGGATACAAAGATGTTGATACAATCATTGGTAATTTTGAAGAGAAAACTTCTTTAGCACCGTTGTGAATTGAAACTCGATGAAACGGAAAAGAGACAAATAAATACATCTATAAGATTTAGCCTGCGAAAGAATGAGATAGAATTAAATCTTATCTATGTTCGGTACCGCATTGGCCGCTTTGATTATGAGCTCACTTTTCAAGGCTCACTTGGTTGAAATTGTGTGGACGAAGTTTTCACTTCTACCGCTTGTGAACTTCAATCGACTTTTTTAAAGATTAGTGATGAAGTGAACAAAGTTGATTGTTTTCATTTTGTAATTTTGTAATTATTGAAGAAACATTTTTAACAATTTTTTCAAATAGTGTTTGAATCAAAGATTTGCATATTTCATCCCCTTTTATTTTACCTACGTAGGTAAATAAAAGTGTGCAATTCACACGTGGTAGAAGGGAAACCTTCAGAAAACTTTTACAACACTTACACAATTCTACTGTAACTTTAAGACTAATTTTATTTATCTTCTTGAAACCGTAACAAAAAATCAACTAACTTGTATGTGTCACTTTGTTACTACAATATTTTCAAAGATACATTACCTATATTTTTAAACTTTCACTTTGAAATTTACATTTTTTACTTGTACCGCCAACTTATTGGTGAAATTTAGCACTTAAGTTAATATTACCCACGCACAGGCAGTGCCTTAGTAGGTTCCCATTATCTACTTTTGTCTTATAGTATATATATTTTTTACCTTTTAACATTATTTTTATCTGTGTTATGTTATATGTATTTAGAAAATACCTAAGTAATTACTTTTGAAATGTATCAAGATATAATGGGAAAAAATAAAGGGGAAAAAAAATAACTAAAGTAGACAAGAGTGGGAAGGCTAAGAAGCATCGCACAAAGAGGAGACTGATAAATCTATCTCATTCGTCGCAGGCTAAATCCTATGGATGTGTGTTTTTGTTTCTTTTTACTGTCGCTATTTATCTTTTCATCGAGTTTCAAATCACAAAGGTGCTAAAGAAAATTTTTCTTATTTTTCACATTTTGTTGCTATAAGTCACTGGATATTCTGGATATACAAATACAACATTCTTCATTTTGGTCATTTCCTCCCCGCCATATAAGTAAGAAAGTATGTTTGAAACAGATCAGCGGCCATCTTGCTTGTGTGGGCCTCTATCCTGGTGGTACTGATTCAGCTCGTAGCTTCAACTCTATAGAAAGAATATCGAATTACAGCAATGATTAACAGAGCCATTTAGCCGCAGTGCCAGTTCCCATGTGTTATTCGGTGATTTGGTCTGTAATTGGTGGCCGCGGTGATTCGTTATTAGATGTGAGCTTGACAGATTTATTCCCCATATTCGTGGGCCGGGCCCGAGGACCGGGGACCAGGGGTCAGGTCGGGTCAGGTCAGGCCCCATTAACTTATTACCACGGCAAGCACCGCCGCCCCATAGATACTTCAAGGAACAGATGCGCCCGCGATGACTTGTGTGCTGTGGCCCGCTGTAATTTCTGTAATGAAACCCACCTGAAAATGACGAACGGTCGTGATTTGTCCGTTGGTGCTGATTGTTGTTACGGCCGATTTGGAACTCTTTCTGTTTTTCGGCAATATGTTATATAATGCTAGCGAATTTCCGGCATGTGTTGCAATGCACAATCGGTACACAATCCTAATAATTTTTGTATTCTCAAAACTCACATTTTAATAATTTCCGGCGAATCCGTAACTATAATAGCTTTTTTATTTCCATGCCGCACAAGAAATTCGAGTTTTTTATATATTAGATTAATAAAAACATTATCTTATCATTAATATATTTTACGGACAATGATTTCAAAACTATATAACCCGTTTTTCAACCATAAAGTTAACGGTAAGCACCATATTTTATTTTTCTAGACGATGAATTAATAATTTCGGGAGGACAAGATGGATACACATTTTAAATATTTGTAGCACGTTCTTTAGAATTAATTAAAATGAACGCGGCAGAAGTCGAATCTCCAGGCCTGCTAGGGTGATTCGACCGTACGTTCGTACAATACGCCGTGCCGCGGCGTATATTTGTTTACTTACACGCTTTCTTCACTTACGTCGTTAAGATTCCCAAATTATTTATCTTCTTCTTTTCTTTGATACGGCAAATTCGACAGTAGGTCCGTCCAGTGCACGGGTCGCGAGTCGCAATTTGCATACACGGCTTCGTTACTTACGTCGTTAAGATTCTGAATATATTTTAGGGTATATTGTCGTCTTAATAAAGAATTTGATTCTCCCTGCGTGTCCTTTCCCTTCCACCTCCTCTTCCCCTCCCTTGTACCCTTCCCCTCAGGCATTCCCCCTCCACTCTTCCCGCCTTCACTATACCCTCTCCCCCTCCCCCCGTCCCGCGAATCCCCAACACGTGTTCCTTTCCCCCCTCCCGCGTTCCATACATTCAGTCCCGGTACATTCAGTTTTCAAACAGATCACGTGCCACATATTGCATTTTTTTATACAAATTTCATAATGCCAGAGCTAACCATATATATAGAAACCCTCGCGGGCGTGCGATCAACAACTCATCAAAGTAGCATCGCAATGGGATGAATGGTTTAGGGACCGCATAAGGGACAAACAAAGCAACATTCATTTCTATATATTACTAACGAATTCCCGGCATGCGTTGCAATGCCGCTTAATAAAGAAATTGTTTCTCTCTGCGTGTCCTTTCCCATTCGTCCCGTTCGCTTTCCGCCTCCACTTCCCCTCCCCTCTCCCGCTCCCACCATCCCGGAAATCCCCCTCCCGCATCCCCTCCCCTCTCCCGCGTTCCACGCATTCAGTTCCGGTACATTCAGTATTCAAACAGATCGCGTGTCACATATTCCAATTTTTTGTACAAATTTCATAATGCAATAGCTCACCAGTATATTTACATAGAATCCTTCGAGGACGTGCGTACAACAACTCACCAAAGTTTCATCGCAATCGGATAAATGGTTTAGGACGACCTCCGTAGTCCAGTGTGTAAGACTCTTGACTCACAATCCGGAGGTCGCGGGTTCGAACCCGGCATGCGCAAATAAATTTTATTTGATTAATTTGTGTTATTTCACAATTAATTCATTTAAAATAATGTATAGTATATTTGCGGCATGTTCCAGAGTGGAAGATACTATCAGTATCGCCCTGGTGTAAGACCACCATTCAGAAATTGAAACGTTGCTTGAAAATGGCTTTAGCCGTGTTTGGTGACTAGATCTGAATAGCCAGGTACTTCCCAACCTTCCTCTTCCCCACCTCCTTCCCCTCCCCACTACCTTCAGCCTCACAACATACCCCAATTGGGGATGCCATAGTCTCACTGGCTCCAGACGGGAGCAGTTGAGATTCTTGTGCGGTATTCACTGTAAAAAAAAAAAAGGAACCGCATAAAGGAAAAACAAAGAAACAATCATTTTTATATCAGTAGACCGCTTTGTTGAATTTAGATTCAATTGCACAATTTCGAAGTCACCGCCGAGTGTGAGTGTGGCTGAGTGTGATTTTTGCAGGACACGATAAAAGGACAAAATGTTTGGATAAAATCCACGATTCAATATGTGGTGAACGATCATCAAAGTGACGTCCGTGTAATCTTCGCAGGTCAAAATCATAACTAATAGTTACTGCTTACTGCACGGGTTTAGGTAAAAGTATTTTTTTTCATGTTGAAGTTAAAAATTCTTTAGCAACGTTGTGATTTGAAACTCGATGAAAAGAAAAAGCAACACTAAAAAGAGACAAACACATACATCTATACAAAGATATTCAAATCCAGAAGAGATATGCTATGGTGTCCGCGCACCTGTCGCCGTACTACGCGCTAATTAGCGTAGTTTTCATACAAAAAGAATTTGTTCATTTCGTTGATTTTTTGAAAATGTGCATTAATATTGGTTAACAATATATTTTGAATAAGGAAAGAATTCGGATAAGTTTTAAGATTTTCACGGCCAAAAGCATTTTCGTTATTTGTTTTTGGGGTGTTATGCCGTGTTGCGCTACCTCCTTCTTTAGCCAACGTTTCGGACATCGTTGCAGTGTCCATCATCAGGGCAGATCCGGCAGATCCGGTAGATATGATGTGATCTCACACATCTACCGGATCTGCCGGATCTGCCCTGATGATGGACACTGCAACGATGTCCGAAACGTTGGCTAAAGAAGGAGGTAGCGCAACACGGCATAACACCCCAAAAACAAATAACGAAAAGGAAAGAATTCGTTAATTTAGTTTAAGTTTAGTTTGGTTTATTCGTTAATTATTTGTTCTTTTAGTTTATTTGTTAATTGGTAAACAATATCGGCGACACCCGGAAGCGCAGACCCACATAGTAAAAACAGCAGATAGCACATCTATTTATATTTCAATATATTTGCATCTATAGGGATGAGATAGAATAATCAGTCTCCCCTTTGTGCGGTGCATCCTAGTCTCCCCACTCTTGTCTATTTTAGTTTTCTGAAGGTTTCACTTCTACCGCGTGTGAAATGCACACTTGTAATTTTTTTAGACACCTCACAAGAGCGCCCCTGCTTGTACAGTTTACACACCGAGAAACTATGTCGCCACCTGGTTGGGTTTGCGTTGTGAGGGGAGTTAAGGTAGGGGCTGTAGGAAGGTACTGATTCTGGGGTCTTGCAGAGGCCCGGATTATAAGAAGAAGGAATGATGCCGGTAGCTCGCTCCGCATACGAAGTATATAAACTAAATACGAATAACACAAAACGAGTTGAACAAACGACCCGTTCTCGTGAAGTCAAAGTAAAATTCTATGAACGGTGTCCAACTCATGTCCGTTGAGTTTTGTACCGGTGTACCTTTTTTATGTGAATACCTCACAAGAGTCCCAGCTGCTCCCGTCTGAGACCATGGCATCCCCAATTGGGGTATGTTGCTGAAGGAGATGGGGAAGAGGATGGTGGTGAAGTACCTGGCTATTCAGATCTGGTCACCGAGGACAGAGGATATAGGACGGCTATAGCCGTTTCAACCAACGCACGCATCAATTCTGAATGATGTTCTTACACCAGGGCGATACTGAGAGTATCTTCCACTCTGGAACGTGCCGCAAATATACTATATATTATTTTAAATCATTTTTTTTTTTTTTTACATTAACTCCACATAATTTCCTATGTCCTATGTCATCTGGGATGCTGTGTGGAGGGTCTTTTTGAGAAGAGGAAGGAATGAACATTGGTCTTGAAGAGACCCATGTTGTAGGAAGGAGGAAACACAGAGGCCGGCAAATCATTCCACAGCCGAGCTGTTGAACACAAGAACGAGTCGAAGAAACGACCCGTTCTCATGTGAAAAATGTCAACCGTGTACAAATGTTGGGCAAGCGTTTATGAAATGACACAAATTAATCAATTCAAATTTATTTGCGCACAGCGGGATTCGCTCCCAAGAGCCTTACCTTAGATTCACCTTACCTACATGCATTGCGTCTGTGTATTAGAGACGGCAATCGGTCCGGTAACAACGGATTGTCAATCAGACGGACCGACCTTTTTTACACATACTCTCAAGTAGGTTTATCAAGTATTTTGGGGCTCCAGCCCAGAGTTGGCTCCCAAATTCAAACGTTAGACATACTTAAGATTTGTACAGGGTTAGCAGTTGGTCACTTTACAAAACGCACAGTTTCTTTGAAGACTGATTTACTCGGGCTTTTGTGGAGCCCCGATACTTGAGCCGGTTTTGCCTGCCTGATTGCCTGCTCCAAGCATTTCAGTAAGGTTTCTTGGAGATACTGCTCCCATAAAAGTGCACCAGGCAGTTTCATTGTGAAACCTCTAAAATAGCACCTCAAATTATATTAGGTATATATTTGCGGCACATTCTAGAGCGAAAGATACTCTCAGTATCCCTGGTATAAGACCATCATTCAGAATTGAATGGTGCTTTAAATGGCTTTCGCCGTGTTTGGTGACTAGACCTGAATAGCCAGTTACGTCCCTACCTACCTCTTCTCGACCTTCTTCCTCTCCCCACTTACCTTCAGCCTCACAACATACCCCAATTGGGGGTGCCGTAGTCACCAGTTGAAAGCAGTTGGGGCTCTAGTGGAATATTCACATAGTATTGACAGAGGCTCTGAGGGAAATTATTTTCCTCGGGGCCTCCTGTATGGAGTTAATGTAAAACAAATAAAATAAATCAGAGAATGCAATTCACACGCGGTCGAAGTGAAACCTTCAGAAAACTAAAGTAGATAAGAGTGAGGAGACTACGAAGCACCGCTTAAAGAGGAGACCGATTATACTATCTCATTCTCTCGCAGGCCAAATCCTGTAGATGTACCTACGTGTTTGTCTCTTTTTAGTGTCGTAATATTTCGATTCTTTATAATAATAAAAATATCTTATTTTTTATTTTAACTTTATTAGTAAAACCTCAAATTGTAATATTTAAATAAATGAAGACAATATAAGCGAAACTCAATCGAAAATCTGGAAACGGATATGCGTTAAAAGAAAATGAAGATAATGTAGGTGGTTCTTAGTCGAAGTATGGTACATTAATAAATGACCGAATTTCGTATCGACACCGTGGCGCAGTGGTTAGCGCGTTTGAGGTCCTGGGTTCGAGTCCCAGAGGTGTCAATATGTTTTTCTGATTTTTCTGTTTCCAGATTTTCGATTGAGTTTCGCTTATATTGTCTTCATTTATTTAAATAAAAAATATCTTTATTTGGAAAACAAGCAGCTTTACAAAGATACATAAAAAAGAGTGCTAAAATAAAACAGTAGCCTAAAAACATGTTTTCGCTGATAAGATTTCATTGAGTGTTAAATCACAACGGTTCTAAAGAGGTCTCACTTCAATTTTATTGACAAATTATCGTATTATTTAAATGACCGAGTTTTTAGTTATTACGCAAGTAATTTTGAGACCAAAAACTAATTTTCCCTTAAAAACAACGATGCCCAGGACACAATATTTGACCACACCTGAGATTCTGTATAAATCTGCCTGTCAATGATGTTAAGCCGATAGAGTATTGAGATTTTGAGCAGGTAGTGAAGAGAGAGAGAGAGGGGAGAGGCGGACAGAGAAACCAATTACTGGCTGTTGAGCAAAAGACAAAATACCCCGAGTCCATTATTAAAAATAAACGAGCGAAGCTGCTATCTTAATCAAAAGAAAAATCATTCTTTATTTGCCAACAGACTTTCATATTTCGGCAACAGTTTGATGTACAGATTAATAATTGCACACTTAATAATCATGTATTTAGTGGAAGATGGATAGCTCAATCAAACGGATGAGATAAAAATGAATGTTAAATCTTTACAACATCGAGGAGGCGTACTATCATTGCGTGAAACTTGCAAAATAAAATGTTTTTGAGAAGGAATAATATATTTTCATTTCGTCGTGTTTATCATAATATTTATCATTTTGATTGGGAATGTAAAATAAAAGCTTTAACATGAAAATCGAAACACAAACACTCAATGGCCAATAGCGCCATGTGTGGTCCAATCTATTGAAATGTCAATTTTGTTTACGATAAGCGCAACATTACATTTCTATAATGTTGAAGATTAAATTTATACACTACAGTCACATTAAGCAACTATGAACGTAATGTGTGCTATGAATTTCATGTGGGATAAGCAATATAAGCAGTGATTCCTAAAGTGGTGATATCGTCATCTGGAGGCGCTGGAGAGATCCGAAGGAGCGTTGGACTCTGTCAACTCATCGCCTTGCACTGCAGTGGAAGGGATGGATTCATACATCCGTCACTTCTGGTCATACTGACCTCCAGAATCCTGCCCACACTTTTAACCTTTTCGCTTCCTAGAACTTCCTCTAGTATTTTCCTAAAAATACCTTTCACACAGCATCCCCAAAGCTGACGTGGGCCATAAAGGGAATTATTTTCATCAGGGCCTTCTATGAGCAGCTAATGTAAAAATTAAAAAATATTTGGATGATTTGTAAAGCGCTGTTTTCGTGAAAAATCACCCCAATAATAGTAATGGAACATGTCAATCGTCGCTCATGCTCCCTAATTAATATTGTCCCACGGAGACAATCTCTTTAAGGCTCCGCAACCGGGCTCGAAAAGAAGAAGATGAAGGGTTACGAAATTACGAATGTTAGAGGAGAGCGCTAAAATCTATGCGAAAATTGCGAAAATCATTACATAGCATAACATGAAGTCGCTCAAAATGTACGTGCGCATAGATATTTTTAACTACGCAACGGATTTTCATGCGGTTTTCACCAATAGATAGAGTGATTAAAGGGAAAGGTTTATATGTATAATACATGCTCATTATAGTAGAGAAAAGCCAATAAATTCAAATATTCAATTCAGGCAGCGGGCAGCGGGCAGCTGGCAAGCGGGTGGTGTGGATTTTATAAAGGTTGGGTAATGGCATCGTATTTCGTTAGCAACGTGTGGCCGGGTCTGCTAGTGTTTAAAATAGAGCAAAAATCTCGCGGGCATTGTCTTAAACAGCATTTAAAGAAACACTGTGAATTTTTTTATACGTATAACCTGTAAAATAACTGAAACCAATGTGTTTATAATAATTTTTGGAACATACTTTGCGATTTTTTTCTATCGGGAAATTTTATATAATTTGCGTTTCGGCGCGGGCAAAGTCTAGATATTATCTTAAAAAATAACATATATTTTTTTCAGAGCTTTAAAACTTAACGTGTTTAAGGGAGATATGTAAGAAATCGGTAGAAATTCGGGTTGCGGGCCCTTAAAAGTGACCTCAGACATCCCACTACCGTCGTCGAGAAAAACATAATTTTTGTAATTCTCAAAATAATGTTGGATAATCACCGTCGCAATTAATTTAAAATGGATTAAATTGCAAATTTACGTTCATATTTTGATTATTTATTTTCGTCATTAAATAATTTCCTTCAGAACCTACGATATTCTTTGGGGCTGTGTGAGGGAAGGGAAAAAGTGAACCTAAGTCTTGAAGAGACCCATGTTGTAGAAGGGAGGAAACACAAAAGTTGATCGTTCCAAAGCCGGGCTGTCAAACTCAAGAACAAGTCGTAGAAACGAATGACATTTATGAATATGCCGAATTATAATATTTCTGAAAAGGGGGAGGGTGATAGGCTGATAAAGATATCTTTGAAAGAGGGATATCTCTTTAAAGATATCTTTTTTGTAATATTTAATTAAATGAAGACAATATAAGCGAAACTCAATCGAAAATCTGAAAACAGAAAAATCAGAAAAAGATATTGACACATCTGGGACACGAACCCAGGACCTCTCGCTTACCGGGCGAACGCGCTAACCACTGCGCCACCGTGTCGATATCCAATTCGGTCACTTTTAACTGTATCATACTTCGACTAAGAACCACCCACACTATCTTCATTTTTCTTAACGCATATACTATTGGCTGCTATCTTTATGTATGATTGCAAGATTCAAACCCGAACTAAATGCTCTCTAGATAGTGTCTGGATAAATCTTTATCCATTTTATTTAATATGCGACATCAATTGACTTTTCTGCAAGTCTAGGATGAATATTTTTATTTTTATTTTAACTTTATGAGTAAAACCTCAAATTGTAATAATTGTAATTGTCCCAGATGTGTCAATATCTTTTTCTGATTTTTCTCTTTTCAGATTTTCGATTGAGTTTCGCTTATATTGTCTTCATTTAATTAAATATTACAATTTGAGGTTTTACTCATAAAGTTTAAATAAAAATAAAAATATCTTTTTTGATTTGGGAAAGTTTGATTTAGACAGTTTGTTGGACCTCCGAGGTTAAAGTACCCGAACTTACGGGTCAATCTGAATATGTTCCACTGGCCGGTGCAGATTGCCTGCCTGGTACATGGATCCTGGTTCCTTGTTGAGGGTCTGTTGATCATCTCTCGCCCGAGGGGGGACGAGGTGTAATGGCTGAATTTACAAAACCCGAACCGCGCCCAGCAAATTGGGTGCGCGGCGAGGAACAGATTTCAATCACGATACTCGTACGGACTACCTACAGAACACAGTGAAGTAAGCACACGGCAGTCAGTCTGTTACCATGCTAATATAGGTTGAACGGTGAACAGAACAGGGTTAACCAAATTCACATCAAGGTAACCGATGATAAGCCGCTGAAAACGGTGCACTCCGCTTTTGAATCCAATCGTCGTAATTTTATGACGTCAGAGCTTACCGTTCCATAGTTTTGATGAATAGGGTAATGCATCACGTCGTGCAAAATTCGGCATCAGACCGCTAACGATAACACTCCTTATGTAGATGGCGATACGGTATAAATTCCCGGTTAACACCAGTAGCCTGTTTTGATTTATTCGCGAAAAGAACATCGCCATAAGCATAGACTTCCAAATTCAATAGACCAGAAGATACAGATGAGGGGTAAAACCAAACTATGGGAGGGGAAGAGGGGAAAGATGACTGTGATTCGTTAAAAATCAATCTGACGGTATATAGGCATCTTGCATTATAATATCACCATTTAGTTCTTAAAAGCAAAATCTGCTTTGAATGAATAGACTTTTTTACATGGGAGCGCGAATTGCTTGCCACGTTAATAAAATATTTGCGAAGGCCAAATGCTCGCTCCGAAAAGGTTCGCCCGTATTCACATAGTAATATTTTGTTTCCGTATTTAGTTAAGACACTTTTACAAATGTTTCATAATTTACCTACCCCTGTTACCAGTGACGAGCTCACTGGAGAAACGCCCACATTCGCTATGTTCTAGGTAGGTGTATAGCACAAGCTCTCATATATTGCCGTATTATTTGGTAAAATGTATGGATGTTAGCTCTACGCTGGTCAGGACAAGAATGATGACGTCACATTTTTTTTGATTCAAGCGAGGCTTTCGTAAGCCTAGCTGGCTCCAAGGAGGAGCTCTAGCCGGCTCCATGGGGAGGGGGAAATAATATGTTTTTATCGCTTAGGGCAGGTCCAGATATATTCATATGTCCGTGGCCATAAGCGTATTTGATTTTATTTTGCAAAGCTGAAGCACAAATATTTAAATGTTTTACGATCATTTTCTAAAGAATTTAATTTTCCCATAAACATCATACAATAAAACCATAACGGGAATTTGAAAATTTTTGAACATTAAAGCAGTTTTTATAGGCCTGATATTTCTTTTTTTTGGGCTTATAGAAAGACCAATCAAAAAAATACTCGATTATTTCAAAGGCAAATATGTGTTCTACTCGCAATATTTAATTTAAACTATCTAAAATATTTTTAAGCGATCTGATTTTCAAACCAAATCACACGATTTTGCAGTGCACAACCTTAATCAGACTGATTTAATCTATTTCTCTACCATTATTATAATATAAATAAGTGGCGGTGTGCTTTTTTTATACATATCTGCACTTTTGTTCCCGTTCCGAGATCGATGAAATATTTCGCGCTTAATTTTCAAAACAAGATAAAGATCACTATCTACATGAGATTTCGAAAAACCATCACCATCCCCTTTTCCACATCATATAGCAGAATTATGATCAAATTTTCCACACCTGACGTTCAAAATGAGAGGAAAATTACTAACTGTCTAAATCAGATTTCGACAAACTCTGCGTTAACTCCGGGGTACGCCAAGGACTAAAGCTAGTGCCTACCTTGTAAATATTGGCCGCTTTTATAATTCCCACGGTAATGGTACGGCGATGGCAAAGGCACGCGGTGACCCGTTTCTTTAACAGGAGTGAGGGAAATGAACGATAATGATTGTATTTTTCCTCTGGAGGAAGCACACATGAATATCACATATCGCTTGACACACTATTATTTAGTGTCTTAGAAAGAGATGAGGCATTAGTGTGATAAAAATCTTACGTTTTTGCCTTTTTGTGCCCTTGCCGTGTCGTAACCACAGGAATAATAAAAGAGCCCACTCCCAAACGCCGTAGACATGCTCTCCGACATCAGTTAAAGAAAATCACTATAATGTTTTTGAAAAAATGGTGCAGATAGGTATTTACATTTTGGATTGTTTTAAAATCAAGTCCATTCCACGACATCTTTCATCCTATGCAATAATATTATCATTTGCTAAATTTGTAACACTTGACTTTTACATTCGAGAATCGGTAAATCTTGGAGGAATGATAAATATAGGATTTCCTCCAAGCAGTCAATGCAGAATAAATATTAAAAATATTAAAAAAATTGGAGATGCCCTGCCTGGTTGGCTGGTGAACTGGTTGACTGGTTGGTAGTTGGTAGGTTGCAAACAGCCCGTCACAACAACACTCTTGTAGATGAAGAGATATAATTCACATTCACTGCTTTACTATAATTAACTTCCCGAGTGTCGTCCATCATGTCCGTGATATGTATCCAATACTTACTGCTGTCATTTCATCAACATACACAACAACGCACACACTTACACACAAACACACTTACACACACACCTGCAGATACAGGTACCTGTACATATACATGCACATACACATATATACGGAACGGTGGTACGCTGTGAAATACATACATCCTTCTACACGTGAATTCTACACACACGCTCTAACTTAGGCTATAAAAATATATATCAAAATCTTTGAGTAGATTAATTTTTTAAATTAAAAATGAAAGAATTTCATTTAAAAAGACAGTATTTTCATGTAAAAAAATATGAAATTTTTTTTATTTTTATTTTCATTGAAAAAATTTCTATGTTATTTAAAATGGGCCATTTTCCATTGAGTGGAATTAAAATAAAATTGTCAATTACTTATATATGCGTGAATTACTAAAAAAAAAAATTTTATAAAAGAAGCACGAACGCGTATAAAAGTTGTTAAGTTTCCAATGCAAGATTAATTTCAATGGTAATACAAGGCAGTTTCCCAGGCCAATAACATCGGGCTATACAAAACATTATTATAGAATACATAAAGAAAATTAATTCAATACACGAAAGACGCAATGAAATGAATTGAGACATATCTCACTCCCCCACGGGTCCACTGCCCGCCCGCAGCATCCTATAAAGATAAAAATGTTAAATAATTAATTAATACCTGCTGGCGCCCATTACACCTGGGAGAGTCGGTCGTGGTCACGTCGGGTCTTTAGCTCAAATATTGGACCAACAAAGGAGATAATACACGGCCCGTTAATGTCGCTTTATGACCCACTAAATCCATCCTGCCTCTCTGTAGTATTATATTTTCATCGTTTCTCTCTTCTGGTGGGATTATATTCTGCCACGGAACTTAAATATAATACATATTATTTACATAGTGTCAGGAAACTAGTGGTATAAGCAGCAAGGGAAACTGGTACATCGCATTTGGAGTAGATTTTGTTTTGTACTATATTATAGGTTCCATGAGAACTCATAATCATAAAATTTCAACACCCCTTTGAAAATTCATTAAAAGTCTTGAAAAAAAAAATTGAAAAATAGCCCATAACGTAAACCTATTTGACCAATTTTTTTTGTTCATCACTTTTAATGACTTTTCGAAAGAGGTGTTGAAGTTGCACAATTTTGAGTTGTCCGGTCACCATATTATTATATCATTTGTCGATGACCCAATTGACACAATTGGCCCCCCGAAATTACAATTATAACAAATGTATATTTTTAGTGCATTTTTTACCAATTTCAAACCTAAAATCGTCTTCAAAAATACCTTTAATAAAAGATGGTACAGATATCTAACGAATTTACTTACGGTATCGATTTTTTGTACTTGAATGCTGGTATTTACTACAATATACAGTAATTACAAGTGATTTTGTCTTTGATGCGTTTTAATGAAAATATGTTTTAGAATACTATTTTATTCGGCGGTACATTCTCTCTGCACACCCCGTCGGGGTCATTTAGTTATATTTTGTGTAAGTAGATAAACTGTATTTTCCCTAAACTGACTGCGTATTGTATATACATAAATATGCCGGGGGCTAACTGTTGGCGGATCAACTGTCACGGAATCCATCCAGTCATTCTGCTTTAGTAATCATCAATTTTTTTTTTTCATGTGTTTAAACGCAAGGAATATAGTAAGACTATAATAACACACATCAATAATAATATGATGATGCTATGTGTTTTATATAATTTAAATAGCATATTTTACGTCATAATTACTTGGTTAAAAATCATTATGTACATGACATGTTTGTAAAAGCCCGTATTTGTGATAATTGTGTGTGATGTAGATATATCACCAGATTTCCGCTTGTGTCAGTAGTGTCCGGACACCGTATGTAATAGGATGGGTGACCCGAGACGGGCCACACAGAATCTCACACTTTTGCCAGTGTTTCCCCAACATTTTGAATCATATTTTCACAGAAAATAAAAATTAAGAGAGATTGCATGAAGAAAATGCATCAAGTACCTACTTTGTTTTAATACTACTATCAATTAATATTTTACCTGTTTGTCCAACAGGGTAGAAATAGCTTCATCAAAGTAGGTACCAGTGCCTCCCTGGGGAGTTACTACCTTTCGCTGCTTATAGAATTATTGCTTGACATGTGAATTTAGCCCTTTTTAGTAACTAGATCTAAAAAGTCGTGTCCCCATTTTCTTCAGCTTTACCTACAAAGTTCCCCAAATTGGGGACTTCATAGTCCCACTTATTCCAGACAGTTGGGACTTTTGTGCCAAATCACTTTACGCATAGCCTTATAATATAAACTATGCCAAATCATATGACTTTTTAATGCATTTAAACACGTTTATAATTATTCACACATCTACCTTGATGCTCGACACGGTAACGCTGTCCGAAACTTTGTACCAAAATACCAGCACCGGCATTACACCCCAAAAATAAATAACGATAATACTTTTGGCCGTGAAAATCTAAGATCATACTTTTATAATTTTTTTCCAGTTTTTTGCTAATGACCGGACAAGTTGACAAGTTTCTTCTTATGACGGGCATCTTCGTCACAACTATCTGGTTGTAATATCTGGTCATTAAAATAGTGAAAGAAAGAAAAAAAGTGGAAGAAAGTTTTAAAGGTGTTTTAATCCACAAGGAAATTCATATGATACAGGCAGCTGCCTAGTAAGGTGACCTAATATACCTATCTTCTCAAGTAAATGTATTAATCATGTAAAATGTACTTATAAAAAAACTAGCAGACCCGGCCACACGTTGCTGTGGCTAACGAAACACAATGCCATTACCCAACCTTTATAAAATCCACACCACCCGCTTGCCAGCTGCCCGCTGCCCGCTGCCTGATTTGAATTTCTCGGCTTTTCTCTACTATAATAAGCATGTATTATATATAGATATAAACCTTCCTCTTGAATCACTCTATCTATTGGTGAAAACCGCATGAAAATCCGTTGCGTAGTTTAAAAGATCTATGAGTGCATACATTTTGAGTGACTTCATTTTATACTATGTAATGATAAATAAATAAATATTGAAATCTAATTCCACCTTGAATAATTAAAAAGTTTCAAAATTAGAAATATGATAGAATCAGTCCATAAATCTACGTAATTAAGCCACGTAAACATAAATGACTTTAATTATGATACGCATCTGCGTTATTTCTGTGTAATGTAGATACCTAGTGAAGGGTTTATGATAATATGGCCTAGTTCTCACACGTGAACAATCCTTATACGACAAGTTGACGAATCACATTTTTCGCAATAAAAGTTGGTTACAAATCATTCTCCTGAATCGATGACAAATGCGTAGGTTTGGTTAAGTACACAAAAGTATATATTTATACAGCATTCATAAATTTTATTAAAATATTTCCAATAAAATCTTTCATTTGTTAACCACATAACGGATATCTTCATCAAGAGCTTACAAATATGTTAGGATCATCGACCAAAAAAGTCTAGACAAAGCGTGTGGATGTTAAAAATGACACCGAATCCAAAATTATTGGTTGCAAAAATTGGGGTTTCGAAAACATTTATCTAAAAAAACGTGCATTATTTCGCAATATCTATAATATACTTCGCACTATCTTTTAATATACTACTAGCTGGTTCCCAGCATGCATTGATATACCATTTTTAAAGAAATAAATTGTTTCCCTGTTCCCCTCCCGCATTTACTTCCCCTCCCGCGTTCCCTTTCCACCTTCCCCGCCTACCCCCTCCCCTCTTCCACTTCCCCGTCCCGCTAATCCCCCTACCGCGTTCCATATAACAGTCCCAGTACATTCAGTTTTCAAACATTTCGCGTGCCTCCTATTACAATTTTTTTATTCAAATTTTCGCTTTTCATTCAAAACAAATATTCATTTATATATATTATAAGAACAATCAATCAAATTTGGTACCTAACGTAGGTATCTATTTAAAATATCTATAATTTAAATAACCCATAGATAATTTTTTTTTGTGGAAAAGAGTCACTACGCCTAAAATCTGAATTAAAAATGACATTTTTCTGGTTTTCTCTTGTTATACCCTCATATGGAGGCGTCTACTAATATCTAGAGGAATTCCAAAATCTGAAAAAATCGAACTAATATCTATGAGTACCAAAGTGTTGACGAATATCTACAGCTCAAACTGTTGACTAATATCTATGAGAACCAAAGTGTTGACGAATATCTACAGCACTGGCAGAGGTTGGATTTGCAATTATGTGTAGCATATTGGAATAACGTAAAATTGCGTACGCAGTTTAAAAAACTTAATTTATGTAAGTGTGTATGTAAAAATCCCTAATATCGGACTATTGGACACATTTATCTGATTAGTCCAACCTACGCTCTGTAGATATTAGTTCAACATACGCTCTGTAGATATTAGTCAACACTCTGAAGTTCGTAGATATTACTTCAACATATGAGCTGTAGATATTCGTCCGACATACAGGCTGTAGATATTAGTATCTGGAGTCCCTCATATTAGTTTGAAGTAAAGTTTGGCAGCCATTTGTCAGGTGGTGTAGGTCTAACTCGGACAACTTATGTGTTATTGTGATTGTCCGCGACCGGGAACATTACTGTCTGTCTGTCTGTCTGATATGTGCTCGATGGAGAAAGTATGGTTTATACGTCTAAAACAAAGATTTACATGCAAACAGTCGCAAGCCACCTCCGTAGGTACCGTAGCGAAACCCGGTCGGCATAAAGTATAAAAATAAAAGTGGTGTTTACAAAGTTATTGTTTTATTTTAAACCATTACCGGTGTACGTACCGCCTCAATGGCTTTATTTTACATAAATCTGTAGATATCCCATTATTCGCGAGCGTGTTTTGACAAACTCAGGAGAGAACCATATTTATACCCAAAGATATTCAAATACAAAAGAGATATGCTATGATGTCCGCGTAACTGTCGGCGGACTACGACCTAATCAGAGTAGTTTGCATACGAAAAGAATTTGTTCATTTCGTTGATTTTTTTAAGGTGTGCATTAGTATTGGTTAACAATATAGTTTGAATACGGAATGAATTCGTTCATTTAGTTTAATGTTCGTTTGGTTTATTCGTTAATTATTCGTTCATTTAGTTTATTTGTTAATTGGTAAACAATATCGGCGACACCCGGAAGCGCAGTCCCACCTAGTAAAAACTGCAGATAGCACATCATTAATTTAATTTTTTTTACATCTTATATAATAATATAATTTTTTTTTATGAAATAAAAACCATTTAATAGGATAGGCCATAGCTTCAACAAATAAAAAAAAAAAACAATTTTAAGCATTCCAATATTAATAAATATTATAATATGTGCGCTATAGAAACCTTAGAAATAAACAAAAAAATGAAATCAAAAATTAATTTAGTTAATAAAATAATAGCACCCTGTAAATCATTATTATTTATTAATTATTTATTTAACGCCCAATGGGCTTTTACATTTTGGTAGTACAAATAATTCATGACAGATTATTTAACATATACAGAAATAATAAAAATAAAATTTGATAAAAAAGCACACAAGTCATAAAAATACAAAAATACAGCGATTTCATAGGTATTCAGAAAAACAGATAGATTTAGGAATAGTTTTGGAATAAGTTTTTTACAAGATCAACAAATTTCGCCAAGTTTATGTTAAATATGTCAATAAGTTTATGAGTTGCAGTATTCACAACAGTCAAATTTAGAGTTAAGTATTTTGAATAAAAATGTTAAGTCGTTTATTTTACGTCTGTCTTCTAGTGTGTGTATTTGTAAAACATTTAATAATAAATTATATTTCAAGTCTTCTAGTGGAATATTTAATTTAAAATTTATAAAACGCAGAAATTTTTTTTGTATTCGCTCAATGTTATTAATGTGAATTTTGTAAGATGGAGACCAAACTACCGAGTTATATTCCATTAGGCTTCTAACTAGAGATACATATAATAATTTAATGACTTGTACGGAATTAAAGTTTTTGGTTGTTCTTAATACGAAGCCTAGTGTTTTCATACCTTTGTTTACAATTTGGTGGATATGATTGGCGAAACTTAGTTTTTCATCCAAAATAATTCCAAGATCTCTCATTTCCGTGACTCTTTCTAAAGCTGTGTTATTGATGGAATATTCGAATAAAACAGGATTTTTATTTCGGAAGAAAGTCAAGGTTTTGCACTTTTCTACATTTAAGAATAAATTATTTTGAACGCAACAATCTTTAAACATACTAATATTTGACTGAAGTATATGGCAATGATTTACATCAGTTATTTTCTTGTATAGCTTGATGTCATCAGCAAAGAGCAATAGCTCGACATCGTTGAAGCAATTTTTTATATCATTGATGAAAATGAGGAACAAAACCGGGCCAAGGTGGTACCTTGTGGTAGGCCACTAGTAGTCCAGAAAGCTTTCGACATCCATGATTTTATTTTCACGAACAGTTTACGATTTAATAAATAGCTAGTAAACCATTTTAGCATGTTATCCCTTATTCCTAGAGCAAACAGTTTTTGGATTAGTAGTTTATGGGATACTTTGTCAAATGCCTTCGAAAAGTCTATATATATGCAGTCGACTTGTTTATTTTCTGCAAAGATTGTATTATGAAGTTTTGAAATATTGTTAAATTAGTTGCGGTAGATCTACCTTTGATAAAACCGTGCTGTTTTTGGTCAATTAATTTTATTAATTTGGGATAGATTTCATCAAGGACCAGTGATTCAAAAAGCTTAGGTAGTACTGACTGTATACAAATGGGGCGATAATTGGCTATATTAGTGTCGTCTCCTTTTTTGTAGATAGGTGTAATGAAGCTAGATTTGTCTGGAAAGTGTTCAAGGGTCAAGAGACGGTTGAATAATAATGTGAGTGGTTTAGATAATGTATTAGAGCATTTTTTGAGAAATATTGGTGGAATGTTGTCTGGGCCAGTGGATTTGTCAGTGTCTAAGGAAAGTAATTTCTTTTCGCAGCGTTTTTGTGCGATATGGCAATGTGTTAAGTGTGTAGTCTTGCTAATTTTGTAATCAGGTATTTTGTCATCTGGGGTTTCTTCATCATAAACATTTTTGAAGAAATCCGAAAAAAGGTTTACAATGTCCTGTGTATTGTTTGCACTGGTTTCGTTCATTTGCATTATTGGCGGGTATTCTGTGTTTTCATTGTTTATTTTTTTAAGAAATTTCCAAAGATTTTTGGATTTAAAGGCAGTGTCCTCAATAGAGGTTATATACTTTTTGTAATATTTTTTGGAAAGATCTTTACATTTTTTCCTGGTTTCGCTAAAGATTATATAATCACTTATGGATTTGCTGTGTTTGAATTTTTTGTGTTGACCCTTTTTTTGCTGAAGAGAGGCAGCAAGCTCTGGTGAGAACCAAACCGGGTAGGTATAGCTTCTCGGTGTATAAAAAGGTACATAGGATTCAATAGTATTAGAAAAGTTTAAATAAAGTTGGTCTATAGATTCATCAATGTTTTCATCGGATAAAAAAGACCAGTCTGTATTTGAGAGATGGCTGTTAATGGAGTCGAAGTCGGCTCGTTTAAAGTTTAGGACTCTTTGTACAGGTATTCTTTTATTATCGCATTTAATATTTAATTTAATGTATAGAGGAGGGTGGTGATTATCTATTGGAAGGAGTGGGTCATTTGAGAGTTCTACAGATATTTTAGGATAGTTTGATAAAGCTAAGTCTAATAAGCGATTGTTATTATTATATATAAAATTATGTTGGTGAAAGTTTAGAAAGTTTACCATGTCTAAAACTTCACGTGCACGATTGTTTTCACTTTAGTTTGTGATGAGACCACAGTTTTTTTTTTTTGTAATCTTTATATTTTTATGTTACATGGGTAATTGTGCTATGCCTGTCTCACTAGGAGTTCCTGTGTTGAGAGCAGGTGCATTTTAACATAAATAGTTTAAGAATAGTTTATAAAGGATAACAACAACAATGTTGTTTACGTTTAAAGTAAAAATACAAGGACAATCAGCATGGTATCAATGGGTTAGCATGCATTAGGAGGTTCTAAAAATATTGTTGATGTATGATCTGTCTTTGGTAGTGATCCAAAAGTTGGTATCTGTTTTGTATTTTACGTGATTAGTGTGCTGTCTAATGGTCAGTGGAAGTGTATTATAAAGTTTTGTTGCAAAGTACCTGTTTGCTTTCCATGTTAGGTTTGGTAAGTTATAATCTCCAACGATAACAACTTTCGAGTGAGAATATTTTTAGGAAATTGTTTCGATGTCTTCACAGTGGTTTCTGTATGTTTGAGTGTCAGAAAGTGGTGGTAGATAGGCCGTTCCAAATATAATTTTCTCGAGAGGAGTCGTTACTTGTACAAAGAGATGTTCAATGTTTTTGTGTTTCGTTGTTAATTTTCTTGATGACAACTTCTGTTTTATCGCAATTAAAACTCCTCCACCTCTTGAATTGGAACTTGATCTCACGTTTCTGTCGCAACGAAATATTTTGTAATTAGTAAGACCGAGTTCAGTCGACTTGATATCAGAGTTTAGCCAGGTTTCGGTAAGTATAACGATGTCATGATGATGAGAAGGTAGAGCTGCTTGTAGATCATCGAGTTTGGATCGCAGTCCGCGGACGTTTTGGTAATAAATTTTTAAAGTTCTGGTTCGATTGTTAGGAGGAATTGCGTGGATATTTTTGTAATTGGCTAGTTTTTTCAAATTTGGTACAATTCTGGGAGTGGAGTTTATGTATTTTATGGTGACATCTTTACCATTTTCTTTTCGTATCTCCAGTTGAACCCTCAGATCTTTTAGAAATTTTTGTTGAGCCGAGGTTAAGTCGGGGTAAATTCTGATATTGTTTCTAAGACCTCGTTTGCTGAGAATATGTCTCGATTGTTTTGAGTTTTCCAGTTCGATTTTTATTGGTCTAGGCTTGCTATTTGATAACTTTCCAATTCTATAAAATTTTGAAATATTTTCATTTGCTGATTTGTCGATTTCTCTGATTATACTGGTGACAGCTGCCTGGTAATCCAAGATTCTGCTGACTTCTGTCGTCTTAATACTTTCAGGCACATTGAAAATAATAATATTTTTGGAGCGCACTTGTTACTCATTCATTTCCAAAATCGCCTCGCAAATACCGAAGTTATTTTGAGAAGAATTTGCTCTTATATCCTTGTATGCACGCAGTTCACCTTCTAAGCTAGCAGTTTTGGATGCTACAGCTGAAGACATGCTACTTATGGCGTTTAAAATTTCATATGCAATTGGAGAAATTTTAGAAATTTGATCCTTATTAAATTTGTTAGCTGGATCAAATAGTACCTTATTTAGGGCCCTTAAATAGGGCCTTTAAATCGCCCTTATTAACAATGTTCCCAATGTCGACTCCTTCCACCCTTCTTCCCCTTCAACAATAATCACCCCTTCCACTACACCCACTTAATCAAACCTAATCACTAATCATTTTTGTATTTGTGTAGAATTTTTAAGTTAGTTTTAAGTTTGCTAGTGAATGACACGAATGTGTCTAAACCGGTATCAGAAAAAAAATTGTAACAAATGTAACTAACTAACTAACCATCACGCCGCCGTTTCCCCGCAGAGAGGACGGACCGCCAAACAACTCGGTCTTGGCACACACTCTTTGCTCACTGACATTCATACATCGTCTCTTATACATACTCTTCTATTATTCTGTCTTTTGAAATGACCCGATTCAAGTATCTGATTCACTTGATCGTGCCATGTCTTCCTCAGGCGTCCCCGACTTCTGCCCCGCAACCGCGCACCAAAAGAAGAAGATGGAGAGATATGAAATAAGGAATGTTAGAGGAGAGCGCTAGTATTTAAAGTGACAAAATCGATGCGAAAATTGTGAAAATGTTCTATAAAACACGACTCTCGCAAGGGTTGTCTTAAACAGCATTTAAAGAAACACTGTGATTTTTTTCATACCTATAACTTGTAAAATAACTGAAACAAACGTGTTTATAATAATTTTTTGAGCACACTTTGCGATTTTTTTCTATCGTGGAAATTTTATATAATTTGCGTTTCGGCGCGACGAATGTCTAGATATTATCTTCAAAAATAACATACATTTTTTTAAGAGCTTAAAAACTTCAAATGTGTAAGGGAGGTTTGCAAGAAATCGGTAGAAATTCGGGTAACGGCGTCTTAACATTTGCGTCATAATATTCTTCTCACACTACTTTCTTCGTTCGTTCGCTCTAAATGCCCAAACCATCTGAGGGTTCCTTTAAATGTACATAGAAAATAAAACTTTTCAAAACAAAATGCCTAGAAATTGTTACACAGTTAATACCCAAGAAATACAAAAAAATACTATAATATTATTCTATGACCTATGCACTTAAACTTAGACTTTACAACATGGCCACATAAACCACCAAAAACGAGACTTTGAGCTTCCTTAACATTTACTGGGAGTTCATTGAACATTTAAAAACCTAATAATAATAAATTGAATTCCCTATAAAACTGTAATTTTTTAAAACGCATCAATGTAAATCGGATATAAAATAAAACTGTTAATAAATAATCCATCACTGTTCTTAAAAATAAATTGACCCAATCTTTTGATTCAAATTAAATCACAAACTTGTCACACATGATAATAAAACACGTCAAATGAAATGCCACAATGATGTCAAACAGTTAATATCGCTTTCTTGTATTTTAGGTTATCTAAATCGTGTCGTAAATATTGGGATGTATCACTGAATGAATGGGAATTATTCTGAAGTTGAAGATTGAGTCATAAAAGTAAAGATCACCTCGCCAATAACTTAGCAACAGCAATAAAACATTTTAAAATGAGCCACGTAAAGTTGTCGAAATGTAACTAGCGCGTGGGTGGCGCAGCCGCATGAATTATTCAGTTTAAAAAAGCTATTAAATTGAAATAAATAATGAATAATAATAATAAAATAAACTAAATAATATAATCATAGAATAAAACATAGCACAAGAAGTGCCTTGTGGGCGTGTTTCATTGATCAAATTTTACGACTTGTTTCGGTCTATATTTCCATTGAAAAGGTACTCTTCCATTCCAACTCAGAATCAAGTCCACAACTCTTTGAAAAGTCATTAAAAGCTTGAATTTTTTTTAAATAGCCCATAACCCTAACCTAACTTAACCTATTTAAACAATCACTTTTAATGACTTTTCAAAGGAGGTTCTGAGTTGATTTCATTCTGAGTTGCCCCGTCACATATCATTGCATGAGTTGTAAAAATAAAAACCCAACAAAACATTTAACACAACATCCATTTATTACATATTTCCCTTAAATAGGTAAGTTTTAAAGCTCTTAAAAAAATATATGTTATTCTTGAAGATAATATCTAGACTTTGCCCGCGCCGAAACGCAAATTATATAAAATTCCCTCGATAGAAAAAAATCGCAAAGTATGCTCCAAAAATTATTATTAACACGTTTGTTTCAGTTATTTTACAAGTTATATGTATGAAATAATTCACAGTGTTTTTTTAAAAGCTGTTTAAGATAATGCCCGCGAGACTTTTGTTCTATTTTAAACGAGTCGTGTTTTATTAAACATTTTCGCAATTTTCGCATCGATTTTGTCGCTGTAAATATTAGCGCTCTCCTCTAACATTCGTAATTTCGTATCTCTCCGTCTTCTTCTTTTTGGGCCCGGTTGCAGAGCCTTAAGTCGTTTTGCTAGTACTAAAAATGTAAGATTTTATGCAATGTAGTCCTTGCTGGCTCGCTTCGGGAAAATTCTGGCAGAAATGCCTTATTTTATACTTCATTTTATTTATATTTTCGAGGTAAATAGAGAAAAAAAGTTAAATAATTATCATTAACTCACAAATAATTGCCAAAGTTACCTCTAAAATCACGAAAAATCGAATTCTTTAATGGCCTATATTTTATAATTAAAAACACAAATAAATAAAATGGCACATTATGTTACATCCATACTAGAAATGTATTTTCTATACCTTTAGATTAAAAAAAATATTCAGTTTGGTTTGGTATTTTGTGCTAAGAACCAAATTTCGAAGTAATGCAAAATCATGTGTGAAAAATTGATCGCTTAGAAATATTTTCAATGCTTTGAGTAGAACAAATTTTGGCCTTTTAAATAATCGAACCATTTTTTAATTCTTTTACTTAAAGCCAGAAAAAAATAAATATCAGGTCTGTAAAACTGCTATAAATTTCCAAATCTCCTTCTTTTGTTTTCTGTTTTTGTTTTTTATTATGCGGCAAATTAAGTTCTTAAGAATATAATAATAACTAGCTGACCCGACGAACTTCGTACCGCCTCAGAATCAATAGCTGTTGAATTAAATTCAGTTTTTTTATTAAGTTAAAAATTACGCAATGAAGCAATTATTAATGCGCAACTGTACGTGTTTTGTTTTTGTGAGAGATGGCGTTGTGTACGGATTTATATTTTTGTGATTTTCTTACTTTTACAATTACTTACGGGAATTCGGGAGGCGGATACGGGTGCCGCCGCCCCGGGAACCGTTTATTGAATAACCAACACCTCTGCCATAGATCACCCCAAGTGGTTCGCTACGTTTGGTGATTTAGCAGGGGTGCCCGGGTTCATGAGGTGACTTATGTCCGGGTCTTGGCAGTTGATGCGCCTGCCAACCTGCTGCGTGGCGGGCCGGATCGAGAGAGACTGGTTGAGGGAGGCTTTTTGACCTTTCCAGCCGGACTCTCTCGATTCATACGTCCGTCACTCCCGGACACACTGACCCCCAGATTCCTACCCACCCCTCTTACCTTTTTCCTTCCCAGAACTTTCTATCCTCCCCATTCCTTAAAAAGATCCTCCACACAGCATCCCCTAAGATGACATAGGACCTGAGAGAAATTATTTTCCTCAGGGCCTCCTGTGTGGAGCTTATGTAAAAAAATGCGTTTCATTTCAGAGATTTATTATAATTATTGTATTTTTCCTTTGGAGGTGTGCAGACATACGTTCACCATTTGTCTCATTTTCGTCTATTGACATTGAGTGTGTAAGAAAGAAGGGCAGCATTATATGATTAAAAACAAATGCACAACAATCAACGCATTGACATTTGACGTTTTTGAATGTTTGGAATGCATGCATAGTTCAATATTATACCCCTCACAATATTGCTGCAGTTCTTTCAAAATAGGAGAATTCGTTCGATACAAAATGTATGGGGAAAATAATTTGTTTTATAACTATTTATGTCGTTAACTTTTGTGATGTTTTAATATTTATTATCCTATCAGGGGCGGAGACAAATCTAACAAATCAAAGATCATCAAAATCAGCCCAGCCGTTCTCGAGTTATAAATAGTGTAACTAACCAAGTTTGAAAATGTGGAATGTTCCTAAAATAACCGCTCATAGCTTTGACTGTATACATAGAGGAATTATTAATGTTTGTGACTGTGAAAAAATAGATTTCACAAATGAATATACTTATCTGGGTATAATTGTAGATAATAATTTTAAGTGGGATAAACAAGTGGCTAAAATTTGTAACCAGCTCAGATCCTTAGCTAGTAACTTTTACAAATTAAAATTTATTTTGCCTCATTGTACTCTTAAACTCATATATTTTTCTATGGTAGAATCCATCCTTAGATATGGTATTCGAACTTGGGGACATGCAAGCACTACTTACATTAAATATATTGAAAATTTACAAACTGCCATAATAAAAAAAATTGTCACAACAAATATTTACAAACAGAGACATAACTTAAAACTACTGTATGGCTCAGAGAGCTTACTTACAATAAAAGGTCTCCACTGGTTCACTACTATTATGGATAATATGGGGGAAAGCCCTTACAAACACCTACTTGTACACAAACATACCACAAGATTTAGAGAAGGAAAGGGCCTAAAAACTCCTCGAATATTAAATAAATATGGAAGCCGTACTCTTGAATATCTAATACCAGTGATTTTCAATAAAATCAATAAAAACATAAAACTTGAAAAAAATGAGAGACTATGTCCTAAAATGATAAAACTATGGTTAATGAGTGAAAACTCCATGTATCTTTGAATATCTTAATATAGCTGCCTACATATCTTGTTATTAGGCAGGTATATTGAAATATCTTATATATTTATGATTGTAAGTTAAATTATCCAATATTACTATGTGATCTATTCTAATGTTTCCTTAAAACTATAAATGTATTTACAAATATTTTCTTAGATATAATATTAAGAATGTTTAAATTGTTAGAACCTGCAGACAAGCTGTCATATGACAGCTTTGTGGGTCTACTCAAATTTTTTTGTACAAAATGTATTCTGTAATTAAATAAATAATAAAAAAAACCCGACTTTGTTTTATATGCCCGAACTTCGCAAAATAAGAAGAAAAAAACACGCTTTATGACAATGTTTTTTTCTTGAACAAATCAAAACGGGCGTCTCGTATAAGGTGGGAATAAACCTTATCGCCAACTACAAAGGAGTTTTTTTGTGAGCGGTCCGATTCTAGATGTTACACGACGTTGTGCGTCCCCAAGAGCCGTTCGCACACAGCAAGTATTTTAGTTGAGTAGAGAGTGTATTAGTAACAAAACGCGTTCGAACACAAAAATTTTAGTAGAGTGGGTTAATCAACTCTTTAGTATATTCAATCCATTTCGTTCTATTTTTTCGGGTGAGTAAGGACCCCCACCACGCGTTCCTGCACACTGACATGCGCGAACCCGAGAACCCTTTCTGAGGTGGTTCTGAGTTGGTTTCATTCTGAGTTGGCACGGAACCCGTTTTAGCAGAGTTCATTACTAGATTCGCAGATATGTCGTGCCGTGGGAGCGAAGATCTACTCTAAAATTCTTCATTTATGCTGCTATCAATCTCTTTTCATGTCCATAGTTTATTTATTTTAATCTCACTAATTTATTCTTCCACCTCTTCTAAAATAAGCATTAGAATCAGATTAATAAGCCTATTTACTTTAACGCGCTGCGGCCTGTTCATCTTCCAATGCGCCACTCACTAATGTACTCTACTTGATTGTAATACGCCGTAGTGCGAATGGTTTTCGGACAGCAAGTAGCGAGTATACTAGCTACTTGACCAAGTATAAAAGAAAGTTGTCGTCTAACCAATGTTTTACTTTATTTAGGCCCTTATTTGCTTTTTCCATAGTTGAGTTCCAATTTTCAGCTTCAAAGATGATTACCATATCATCGGCAAAAGATATTATAGTTCTGTCAATTTCCAAGTTACATAAAGTGTTAATATATATTAGAAAGAGAAGTGGGCCTAATACACTGCCTTGAGGTACACCGTACGTGATTGGTAAACTTGTACGAGTACTTCTGTATTCTTTAGCAGAACTTATAAGAGACGATTGCGACCTATTTGTTAGATAGTTCTCAAACCATTTGAGGAGAGTACCTTTTATTCCTACCTGAAGGGGTTTCTTCAAAAGTATGCGGTGAGAAACAGTATCAAAGGCATTGGCTAGATCCAAAAAAACAGCGAGGAGCTTGCGGCCTTTATCAAGGTTATCAGAGACTACTTTTGTAAAAGTTGCAATTGCATCTGCGGCACCTTGCAGTTTTTGTATTGTGTATGTGCAAACAATAATGTAAACTAAAATAAAGTTTTTGCTGTATATAAACCTACTTTACACATTTATAAAAAACCATAGATAAAATTGCGAGAAACAATTTACAAAAAAATCTGCCTCAATACAGGTTCACCTAGTGAGGCAGGCTATGCACAACTAAAAATTTTGTATAATAATACTATTTCTGTATAACCGTTCTTACATTACTTTCTATTTGTTAATTTTTTTTTGTACTGATTGATGTAATCTATTTGTAAACTACATTGAACATGTAATTTTTTAAGTTATAATGTTGCCAATTTCATTGAATAAAGATATTATTTTTATTTAAAAAAATGTGAAAAGGCCATTAAGTTCAAAAGCTAGCAAGGCTGTCGTGAAGGTTTTCGATTAATTTTCTAGTGACCGTAACAAATTGAACAAACGTAACACGGAAGAAATTAACCCACCAAAATAAATGTAATTTTTTACGATCAAATTTATTCTCTACTTGTACATGACATGTTTAGTGTATCTCATGTAAGGCAGGTCTCTTTACTGTCTCTGAAGTTGTGTAGCATTTCTCTGTCGACTGTTGGTGCGCTTGTTCCCGTCTTTATCTATTTAGTCATCTGCCATCTGCTGCACATCAGGGATCAGCAGTCGAAGGAGAGAAGACTCTTCTACTCTTGTACTCAGAGTGCTTCATTCTTACTTCCTACACACTACAGAGTACCTACCTCTTGTATCGGGAATCGAATGGCCTGTTCTGTTGAACACTAAAATACTGCGACAACCATCAGCGGAAGGTTTATAGAGATCAACTGGCACTTGGGGGAAACACGTAGGTAACTGTCGACCTGTATGTTGAACACTAGTCGTTGAGGTTTAGGCACCATAAGAGTGTATTGTCAATAACCATCTAAACAACAAAATAAAACAATAAAGCTCAGTTAACATAATTTTGATCTAAACTCAGGTGGGAGAACAGGTCGCGGGTGTAAATGTATTATGTATATTAGTCAACGACCTGTTTGATGTGAATTTTAGGTTAAAATAACTATCTAACTAAAATAATATATTAGAGCATTAAAAAAAAGTTTTTTCGGGTCGAAATTTTAAAATAGTGCTGGTAAATTTGGTTTAAAGCAAATCACATCCTACAAACAGAATTTAATACCTACATGGCAATCCCGATGATTCATTAAATATTTTATTTCCGTGGTAGAATTAATTCTTCTCAGGGCCTAGGTTTTATTTGGGGATGCTTTATGAAGGAATGCATAAACTAGTTTATTTCATATTACAAACATATTTTGCAGTCTTTATAAAAATAAAAAGAGACTATCTGGTCGCTATTTACAATATTTAAATACTGAGTAAGTAATGTTATAAAACAAAGTTAAGATCATTTTTAATATTAAATTATTAGGAATTTTTGTTGTCTTTATGGCGCATGCTGTAGAAGTAAATCTTTTTTTAAAATATTATTCCAGCTATTCTCGTACAAGCAAATTCAGTAAAAGGAAGCAAATCATTTTTTTAATATTATGGAAGAAATTCTTGTTAACATACTCGTACAAGTAAATCATTTTACAAAAAAAATTAATGTTTAAAGGAATTTATTGTTGTCTTTATAATGCGTACTCGTACAAGTAAATCCTTTTTTAAAAATTAAATACTATCAACATTGCTCAACACCATACTTGTGCATAATATATGAAAGGTTTACCTACATAATATCACGGAATTATTACGAAACAATGCCCCACACCACAATATTTTATCTTTTTGAAAATTAGCTCTCTAACACGGAGTTTATTGTAACATCAATTATTATTTTACTGCCATTTTATCTCTGAGTAAAAAATAATAATAATATGTTTTGTGGGGGAATGGAATTTGTGGAAAGATGTTTTCTCGCTACATGAAAAAATATTGGAGGCTCTATTCACAGCTCTAGACCTAGTGGACACTGTGGGCAATGTGAGCAATGCGGACAGTGTTAGCTGTTAATATGGGAAATGTGAGCAATTTTGGCAATGTTGGCAATGTGGACAATGTGGGCAATGTGAACAAAGTTGGCAATGTGCGAAATTTGGGCAGTGTGGGGGGTAGTGTAGACAATGTGGGAAATGTGGGCACTGTGGTCTTTGTGGGCTCTGTGTGAAATGTGAGCAATGTGGGCAGGGTGGGCACTGTGGGCAGAACTGATTACACCTCTACTAGCAGTCTCACCACCGTCTGCGTCTAATGTACAATTTAAAATGCATATAATAAAGTTTCGTTACGTGGTAATAATTCTCGCCACACCATCATCGTCTATCTTAACAACTATAAGTCACAAAATCTGTTTGTAACTCTCACCATACAAAAATCTGTTTTTTCATTTTTTGCCTACTTTTGCTATTCAAATTGAGAATTTTCCGGAGGCTTAAGGAAGTAAGGGAGGGAAATGAGAAACGCTAGAGGATGGTTTAGAAGTACCTACCAGGCTTTTGAGATCTTATCACAAAATATATTTTTCCACATATACCTACCATAAATTTTTAGTGAAAAAGTAATTTAAAAAATCACTAGATTTTTCTCTCATATCTCTACCTTCGTACGCGTGTCTCAATGTAGATGTGGGTGCCTTAATGGTTCCAGACGCTGATACAATTTGAAGATAATCGTCCATGTTTATCTTGGCGACATAAGTACGATGTTCCGAGGCGAATCCTTCCTAAATCACGGCCACTCCTCCAAACCTCCACAACTCAACACCCCCCCCCCCCTCTTCCCCTTCTCCATTGTCACAGCATCACTAGCAGACGCAGTGACATCTTCATCGGGTACCTACCTAGTTCCAGTAAGTGCCTGCCTTTCTGCCTCTCTGGGGCCACCCGCCCACTCCCCTGGCCTTTCTTTATCTTGTGCCCTTTTTATTAACCATTTAATAATACCCTTAAGATAAATGATATCTTCCATCCATAATAAACATTCAATCAATATTGTATTCCATCGACAAGTGTTTTTTTAGTTGCCATCAAAATGCCAAAAATAGGCTCGAAATCTTTGAGGTATTAAAAATATGCATGGTAAACCCCAAAATTTTAAAATGCTTTGATAGGTTGAGTAGTTTCAAAGAAATTCAAATGAATCATTGTTGTCCATTCAGCTCTTTTTGTTTTTCAGCCATTTTGTTTTTTTGGGATAGAAAAGGTTCCCGTTAAATGCCGATTCTATAATAAGTCCATTGTAATAGTACATTGTATAATAGGTCTACGTAAGTCGTAATAAAAATAAAATAATAATAAATAATAAAATAAAAATTCAACTATTAACAAATTGAGTTCATAAAAAGAGTGCAACTATGATGTTGTTTAAGTGCCCACAACCCGGATTTCTACCGATTTATTACATATTTCCCTTAAACACGGTAAGTTTTAAAGCTCTTAAAAAATATATGTTATTCTAGACTTTGCTCGCGCCGAAACGCAAATTATATAAAATTCTCTCGATAGAAAAAATCGCAAAGTATGCTCCAAAAATCATTATTGACACGTTTGTTTCAGTTATTTTACAAGTTATATGTATGAAAAAAATCACAATGTTTCTCTAAATGTTGTTTAAGATAATGCCCGCGAGATTTTTGCTCTATTTTAAACGACTCCTGTTTTATTAAACATTTTCGCAATTTTCGCATCGATTTTGTCGCTGTAAATGTTAGCGCTCTCCTCTAACATTCGTAATTTCGTATCTCTCCATCTTCTTCTTTTCAAGTCCGGTTGCAGAGCCTTAAGCTTGACGGCTTATTACGATTTGAAAGAAACCTGAAATGCACCTAGAATCGGCGTTTAGCGGTACCATTCTAAATTCTAATGTCCAAAAATTAAATGGCGGTGAATGGCCATTTGATGACAGGTTACGCAAAACAACTGGGTCTTGAACAATTCATCTAATTAAAATTTTAATTTTCAAGTTCTGTAAAGGTTCTATCCAAGTTCTATTATTATATCATTGATGGCCCGTTGTTTCACATAACTGAAATGGCACCGGAATTTAAATTTAACTTTCACAGAACTTGAAACTTTGAAGGTTGATGAATTGTTCTACGCAATGTAAGAAGTGCGTAAAAAAACAGTTTTGAGGAGATATATAGCGCAATTTGGGAGGCTGGTATGGGTACCGCCGCCCCGGGAACCATATATTGAATAACCCCAAGTGGTTTGCTACGTTTGGTGACTTAGCAGGGTTGCCCGGGTACACGGGGTGAGTTTGCCCAGCCGGCCGATCCATCTTGGCGGCCGATGCGTCTGCCCAACTGCCGTGTAGTGGGCAATATTAGAAGAGGTTGGTTGATTTATTGAGAGAGGGCTTTTATTATCTCCAGCTGGTATCTCTCGACCCATTGCCTTGCGGGATCGGGATGGATTCATACATCTGTCATTCCTGGACATTCTGACCCCCAGATTCCTACCCACCCCTCATACCTTTTTCCTTCCCAGAACTTCCCCCCCCTTCCTTTCCTTAAAAAAAACCCTCCACACAGCATCCCCTAGGATGACAAAGGCCCTGAGGGAAATAAATTTATTAAAAATTGGGTCCTTGAAAGAAACCAAAGCCAATCTAAAATAATTCCAAAGAAAGTCTAACATTAGTTTTTTTTTCTATTCACATACATATACAATTGTACAGTTTTACGATCATATTTTTACAGTCATCTTTATTAAATGATTTTTCTTTACCTCACATGCACTCTCTACTAAGTGAAACAGCCTAAAATTTTATTCACGGCGCAGTCATCATTGATACCTTATCCATAACAACAATTCCCGTAATCTTTTATTCAGCAACGGGTTAAGTATCGAGTAATGCACTCTGCTCATTCAAACCCTATTATCCATAAAACCAGGTGATTGGACCAGAGAAGGTTATGACACCAAGGGAAACAATTATAACGCCCACAAGGTACAACCTAAAACAAACATATCCACGAAATTTCGCAATTTAACAAGTCCAAATCGTCACCTAGTTTGGATAGAGTTCTAACTCCGAAGTATTGAAGTTCCAAGTTCAGTATGAAGACCCGGAGAGTCTGGTGATAGTCCCCAGCCTTCAGCGGGCACTCCACTTAGTCAATTTATTTGGTTAGGCTTCTAACTTCACAGTACCTTGTTCTTAGATATGGGATTTCAATGTTTGAAAGACGATTTCTACAATCTATTTACCAATTTCTAATTTTGAGGTTGAATCTTGTGCAAAATATTTTAATTGAACACATTTTAAAGGAAAATATTTAAATAGGATTTATACTTACGATTTTAGAACATACGTAAACATGCAAATGGAACCATATGCAACCAATAATAATAATTCTTTTTTTTTTACATTAACTCCACACAGGAGGCCCTGAGGAAAATAATTTCCCTCAGTGCCTGTGTCATCTGGGATGCTGTGTGGAGGGTCTTTTTGAGGAGAGGAAGGGATGAACAGATCAGAACAGGAAGTCTTGAATAGATCCATTTTGTATGAAGGAGGAAACATAGAGGCCGGCAAAACATTCCACAGCCGAGCTGTTGAACAAAAGAACGAGTCGAAGAAACGACCCGTTCTCATGTGACAAATGTCAACCGTGTACAAATGTTGGGCACGCGTTTGGCGTGTTTCCCGACTATGCACCGGTGCCGAAGGGATCAATGATGCTAGTTCCTCGGAGCATCTTCCATTGTAATACCAGGAGAACAAGGATAGCATTCCCACCCGACCCTTGTGCTCTAAAGATTGCAATCCGTCTGTTAAGATGGGAGAATCTATTAAGCGGACCGCCCGTTTCTGCACAGAGTCGAATTTTGGAGCTCCAGACCAGAGGTGGCTGCCAAATTCAACCGTGGGGGCACTTGTGATTTGTACAGGGTTAGCAGTTGTGTACTATTAAAGTATCTGCGGGCCCTGTACAGTACGCCCAGTTTTTGGGAGGCTGACTTTACTCTGGCTTCGATGGAGCCCCCATACCTGAGCTGGTCACTTAGGGTTACACCAAGCGTATCAATGGAGGGCCTGTTCGGAAGATTGCTACCGTTGAAAGATACTAGATTTTGATTTCGATCCCTTTTATACGTAATCAGACAAGATTGGGTCTTTGAAACATTAAATTCAACGAGATTATTTTTACCCCAAGAGAAAACACTCTCGAGGTAACCGTCCATTCTTTGTTTCAAAGCCCTCCGAGCCTTTGGAGTTTGTGAGCCCTTTGGGGGCTTGTCAAACAAAAAGCTACCATGGACTGTTCTGTCATCCGCGTAACAAGAGGAGAGGATCGGAACTATGTATTTTTTGTCTGGACAGCAGCAGGGAGGGGGGGTACTAATATTGCAACCTCCATATATCATAAAGCCCAGAGATTACCCTGGTCTACATGTACTGAGATCTGGATATCAGTGCCAATAGATAACAATAATAAAGTAAAAAATTCATATATCTGCTGCACATACCACCCACAAAACACCAACTACATCAGACCTGCACACAAATCACCCGAAAAGATTGTTTTTATTAGCTGGAGACTATAATATACCCAAACTAAACTGGAAGCTAACCGAATGGCAAAACCAGTTAGAACCAAATTTTCCAGAAGACACTGCTAGCTGTGCCTTGATAGACTTCCTTTCATTCACCCAACTACGCCAATTCAATTCTGTAATCAATACAAACAAACGAATTCTTGATTTAATCATGACAAATATTTCAGAATGTAGTATTATTACCCACTGTACCGAACCTCTGACGCCTGAAGATTCACATCACAGAGCATTAGACATAGAGTTATCACCTGTTACTGTACCGTCTCTTTCCAGCTCATCTAGGACAGTTAAAATGTTTCACCGAGGTGATTACGGTCAAATCGGAAATTGAAAATTCGAATTTCAAAGTAAGGATACCGAAAAAGCCGTATTACATTTTTATATCAATTTGGCAGGCGGGAATGGGTACCGCCGCCGAACCTTTATTGGATAACCCACACCTCTGCCATAGGTCACCCCAAGTGGTTCGCTACGTTTGGTGATTTAGCAGGGGTGCCCGGGTTCATGGGGTTAGGTTTGTCTAGGTCTTGGAGGCGGATGACCAAGACACACTGAACCCCAGATTCCTACCCACCCCTTCAACCCTTTTCCTTCCCAGAATTCTCCTCTCCTTCCTTTTCCTAAAAAAACCCTTCACACAGCATCCCCAAAGATGACATAGGCCCTGAGGAAAATCATTTTCCTCAGCGCCTCGTGTGTGGAGCTCATGTAAAAAAAAAAAAAAATAATAATATCATAAATGACATTATTCGCAAATATATCCACGAAAAAACAATTAACGGTAATTTAGAAAGATTTCTTATTAAAATTGTAAAAGAGAAATTAAAATATCACAAGAAATGGAAAAAATACAAGAACCTGACTGACTACCAATCATTTTCAGTACTGAGAAATCGTCAAAAGAAGATCTCGCTAGAATGTTATGAAAACTTCATTATGACAGCAGAAGATTCAATAAAAAACTGCAGCAAAACAGTTCTGGTCATTTGTTAAAACAAAGCAATCCTCTTCCGATTTACCAAAGCAAATGTATCTTGGGGATATTTCCTGCAATGATGGACAATCCATATTCAACCATTTTAGTGATTATTTTAGGTCGGTTTTTGTAGAAAATTCCAACCCTCGCCTCAGTCTTATAAACTCCGAGAATGATGACGACAACTCTAATCTACATATACACACTATTAACTTCAATCAATCATGTGTACTTAATTATTTAAAAAAAACTTGATCCGAATAAAAGTGCGGGATCTGATTTAATTCCATCCATATTTTATGTATAATGCCGGGACCAATGTCTAGAAACAAGCACTCATTACCAGGGGTGGGGAACCTGCGGCCCGCCGGCTCTTTTGGTGCGGCCTGCTGAAAAAACCACAAAAATTACACAGAACGGGATGGGTTTTTTCACGGTGTTTCAGATGCATTTCTAAGACGTAAATATAAAATTGTTACTGGAAAGTAGTTTAGATACCAATGAAAACGTGATAGAACCTCCCATTTTACTTTTATTTTAATTTGTTATTGTGAAACGATAGTTAAATTCCATCGGAACTTTTAATTTTCTTGTACGGGACAGTCTTGATATTTCAGGATTAAAAGCAACTCTATTTGGAGGAGAATCTTAGGCAGTCTGTCATAAAAAAATATTTTCTAGTCATCGTTACGTAGGTAAAGTGGATAATATATCAATAAAATCCAATTAATGATAACTGCGAAGAAAAGAAAAGTTGAAGCTGAGTGAAACGTGAAATCATTTGAAACTAAATTAAGGCTGTGGAAAGTAACTCCATTTTCCAACACTGCAAGGACAAAAGCCTTCTATATCGTTTGAATACGCTGGTGATTGCGCGAAATTGAGTGAGGCATTTAATGAACGATTTAAGGACGTGAAAAGAGAGCAAACGGATTTGAACATATTTGCTACACCGTTCAACGTCGAACCATCGAATGTGCCTGATAATCTGCAGCACCAAATTATTCAATTACAAAGCGATGATGAACTAAAAGCTAGATTTAACAATCTCCCCAAATAAAGTCAGGAATCACTGGTCATATTGAGTCAAGCACGTCCCTTAACATTTTTTTTATAATACAAACATTAATGCCATAATAATTGCCACACTTCTGGCATAAAAAAACTGCTACAAGTAATTTATCGTAATTAGTTAAGTATATATAAAATTATATTTCGGACAATAAATCCTACTTAAGGGTCGGGTATCAAACCGCGCTGACGCTGCAGTTAGGTATTTCTTGTACTTGTAGACAAACACGGCCGCAGCTGACCGGCTGCGTCTGACTAGAGGAGATGTGGGTATACTAGACACTACGGACTTAGGAAATAAAAATACACTTGCCTTCTAAAATTAAAATTTAGTTCCTACTATAATAATGGATACAGCTTAACATACTAAGAATCATATTGTGGAATAGCGTGGATAGCTCATAGAGACATTTGCGCCTGGGTCAAACTGCCCATTCACTGCAGTTAGGTATTTTTGGTAGTTGCAAACAAGCTCGGCCGCCGCGATCTACTGTGTATTTTGGTTAGATTCAGGCACGGCTGCTCAGCATTTTGATAAAATACGGAATAAAAATACACTTGCTTTGTAAAATTTTAATTTATTTCCAACATAATTGATACAGCTCGACAGACTATAAATCATATTATGCAAGGGCAAGGATACATAGACTTTTTTTAGCCCCTGGACCTTTACAGACGTCTTAGTTTTTGACTCAATGTGACATAGAATCTAATGGTGTTTTGATGTAGAAAAAATTTCTGGTTCATATATGGTTTGTATAATGTTATTAATTTTTTTTATAATTTTACCAGAAAATAATGGGTGTGAATAAGTTACGACAATCAGTTTTTACTCTGTGCCTTAGAAATTAAAAAACAGGTAGTTTTGTTTTTGAAAGTTTATTTATATGCATACAGATTTTTATTAATACCTAGTAAGAAAGAATATATTTTACAATTTATCTTTGATATACATAAAGTAGAACGAAGCACATTTAGAAAAAGACAGTCAAAAATATAAAGAAGTTCAGACAAATTTTTATAAAACAACTAAATGTTTTATTTTTATTTTTATGTACCTTACAAAGTCCCAACTGTTATCAATCGCCTGGGGCCAGTGATTGGGGTGTGTTGTGAGGCTGAATAAGGTGGGAGGGGAATAATATAGGGGAAGTACCTGGCTAGCAAGCAACGTTTCAATTCTGAATAGTGGTCTTACACCAGGGCGATACATAAAGTATCTTCCACTCTGTTTTTTTATAGAAGGCTATTGAAAAGTTTTTTTTCTTTGTATAAAACACGCTGTAACTCGTGTTGTGCGTGTTACAGGTAAAATTGCAAATGTTATATGTAAGTTCAAAATAAATTAATTATTACTTACAATTATTATAGTTATTTCACAGCATTATCCAAAAATAACAAAGTTACTATTATATACTTGTTTACTATTATATAATTTTAAAATTGAAAAATGTCCTCCACAACACAGGTGAATTCCTAGCGTGGAGGACATTATACTATACATTTGTAATGTAAACTTATTAATAAAAAAATACAAAACAATGCAGAGTGATAAGTGTTAGCTCCTCATTTATTCATAAGACTGTCATTTTGTAATGACATCATCCTTTCTCCAGGTCTATTATCGATAATTCTAAACATTCACAAAAAGTGTGGTAGATCATTCATTATAGCAAAAAGTTTATATGGAAGGCCATTACTCAGGCCGCTTATGTTTATTTAAAAAACTTACATGTTCACTGATAGTTTCTGTTATAACGACGTCATTTATATTGCTTCTGCTGCTTTTCTAAAAAAACATATAAAATAAATTTATTTGTAATAATACAACCCAGAATTTACCCAACATCGAAATTCATTCGATTTATCAATGGATGTTGTCGTTGTTTTATAAAACTTAGTGACAATTTTAAACGGAATCGGTAGAGAACTCAAAATGGTCGTCGAAATTATGCATTTTGACATTAAATTCGAGTTCGGTGAACCCCAAACTCCTTAAACCTGATTTTGAACCAAATCGTCAAAGTACTTAAGATATTCAAGATGGATGCCGAAATTTTGCATTTTGACATTAGATCCGAGTTCAGTGCACGTCCAAACGCCCTAATCCTGATTTTGAACCAAATCGGTAGATAACTAAAGAAATTCAAGATGGATGCCGAAATTTTGCATTTGGACATTAGATCCGAGTTCAGTGCTCACCAATACTCCCATATACTGATTTTGAACCAGATCAGTAGAGAACACGAGAAATTCAAGATGGATGCCGAAATGTTGCATTTTGACATTAGATCTGATTTCAGTGCACTTCTAAACGCCCGAATCCTGATATTGAACCAAATAGATAACTAGAGAAATTCAAGATGGATGCCGAAATGTTGCATTTTGACATTAGATCCGAGTTCAGTGCACGTCCAAACGCCCTAATCCTGATTTTGAACCAAATAGGTAGATAACTAGTGAAATTCAAGATGGATGCCGAAATGTTGCATTTGGACATTAGATCCGAGTTCAGTGCTCGCCAATACTCCCCAATACTGATTTTGAACCAGATCGGTAGAGAACACGAGAAATTCAAGATGGATGCCGAAATTTTGCATTTTGACATTAGATCCGAGTTCAGTGCACTTCTAAACGCCCGAATTCTGATATTGAACCAAATCGGTAGATAACTACAGAGAAATTCAAGATGGATGCCGGAATTTTTAGAAGTCAAAAAGCAAAATGACTTCAGTCCACCTTAAAACTACCTTTGATAGAAATCAGTAAAAAAAAAAAAAAATTGACATTATTACCTTATTCTCCTTTTCTTCCAGTGGGAGGGTCTATTTTTTATGGCACGGTAAGCAAGAATTCCTTTATTTTTACCCATTTTGAAGGTACCTGAAGTTTAAAAAATAAAAATAAAAATAAAGTCTGTAAAACTGTAAATCAAGTTAAAAATAATTTATTAGATATATTTTATTTCTACTTACCCGGTTACTGTAACACCTATCTCCTCAATGATTCCTTCAAAAATCGAATAAACAGCGAACAAAATTGCTGCGAAAAAAATATGCGTGGTCCCACCTTGACCGCTCTCTCACGACTGAATGAATTCTGTGAAATTCAACCGTTATATAAGACATCGCGCGGCGTATTATTTTGCCATACATTTTTGTATGGCGGAGAATAGTTGAAAAATTCAGAAAGTTTAGGCGAATTACAATAAAAATCTAGATACACTGAAGCACTTTTAATTTAATAGCATGTTTTAACATAATGTTTACTCTGAGATTACGGAAGGATTTTTGGTAAAAATGTTTACAACAGGTTCAGGAGAGATAATCGCGAAGGCCTTTTTCAACGTTTTAACTAAAGTTGCAGTATGTATAACTTATAGAATTTGTAAGATTACAGTAAAAAAAATTTAATCACTAGTAACTTTACACATTTTTCTAACTACCCGTATATAATTTTCTAGTATTGCTGCTACGAGACGCGGATGCTACTGCTAATGCGGAGCGATGTTTTCCAAACCCGACCCTTAATGTAGAAAAACAATTCACGTAATCAGAGTACAGCTTTATTTAAGCAGGTTGACTAGTGGAATCCTATGCAGATTCATTCTAAAAGTAAAACCGATCTTGTGTTCACAAGGCATATTTCTGTTGCGGATTCATCTGCTTTTTAACGCATTTCGAAGATAAAACCATTTTGGTGTTCTAGGTGCAGTATTGCAGTATTAATTAAAGCTGGGAACTCACAATCCAATTCGCTCTGAGTGGAGCTTTAATTCCCCGCGTACAAACTCACTTTATGTTAAGAATGAAACGAAAAACTTCCAGGTGTGGTTTTATCTCGCTAACGCGTCTCGTAAGAAACCATTCTCGTGTGTGAAGTGCATAAATATAAATGTGTGAAGTGCAGTTATAAATTTGTAGTTGCATATGTGCTGTCAGTATTGGAGGAAAGCAATTTCACGTTCTGGATATAGTTTTAATTCCCCGCGTACAGATTCAATCGGTAATTAAAACCAGTTCTGGGTTAAGAATGCAACGAAAACGCATCAGGTGTGATTTCATTTGCTGACACATTTCTTATGTTGGAAGTGCATTCATAAAATTTAAGTTTCTTAGTTTATGCTGACGAATTAGAGGAAAGTCATTTCATATTCTGAGTGTAGTTTTAATTCCCCGCATGCAAATTTAATCAAAATTGAAACTAGTTCCGTGTTCAGCGTGTTCAGAATGCAACGAAAAATTTCAGTTATGATTTCATCTGCTGATGCATTTTGACGGAAACCATTCTCGTGTTGTAATAAAATTCTTCGTAGCTATAATTAAAGGGTGTTGGCAGCAACGTGACTATTTTTTAATAAGTTACAGGAAAACCAGTTCTTTGATTCGAATTTGGCTCCCCCCCCCCCTCCCCGCGAGACGGAAACCGGAAAAGTGGAGTGCGGCCCGCGGGTTAAAGTATGAACGTCCAAATGGCCCGTGATGCTTAAAAAGTTCCCCACCCCTGATTACACCAATCCACAAAAGCGGGGACAAAAATAACATCACTAACTACAGGCCCAACTCCCAATTGTCAGCAAGATCATGGAAAATATAGTTCTTGGTCAACTTTTTCCAGCAGCACAAACAATCATATCCAAAAATCAACACGGCTTTTTCAGAAAACGGTCGGTCGAGACAAACCTTCTGGAATACACAGATTTTATTTTAAATTCTAGGGGTGGTAAAAATCAAGTAGACTCTATCTATACGGATTTTTCAAAAGCCTTTGATAAAATTAACACTGAACTGCTTCTGAAGAAACTGTTAAAAATCGGGATTAATGGTGACCTTCTCAGATGGATCAAATCGTATGTAACAAACAGAAGTCAAGCAGTTAGAGCTAAGGGTTTCTCCTCGCGTTTTTACAATATACCTTCAGGAATCCCGCAAGGATCACATCTTGGACCTCTCTTGTTTATTTTATATATAAATGATATAGGCAAATGCTTTAAAAATTCCGAATCCCAAATTTTTTGCTGATGACACTAAAATTTACAAAAAAATCACTAATATACCTAAGATGATATTAATAGGCTTGGAATATATTCTGCGAATAACCAACTGTTCCTTAACCTGGACAAATGTAACTCAATATCATTCACCAAAAGCATAAACCCCCTAATATTCTTGTACAAAATCAATGACGTAGAGTTGAAAAGATGTTGTGAAGTGAGAGACTTAGGAATAATAATGGACTCCGGAATGTCTTTCCGAGCACATATAAATTCCATCTGTGATAGGGCATACAAACTTCTAGGATTCATCATAAGAGTGACCAAACCATTTAGGTCACTACACGTAATCAAAATACTGTACGTCTCTTTTGTTCGCTCAATATTAGAATTCGGATCAGTCATATGGAATCTCCAATACAAAGTTGATATTGAAAGGTTAGAAAGAATTCAAAAAAAGATATTGAAACACCTAGACTTTAAATCCTTTCGAACATCAGAAAACCTAAAAGACTCATTAACATTCCATAATGTATCAACCTTAGAAGATAGAAGAAATATATCCGACCAGAAATTTTTATTCAAAATCATTAACAACGTTGTTGACAACAACTATCTTCTAGAACACATTAATTTCCACTGTCCAATAAGAAATACAAGGTTAAACCAACTATTCCACATCCCACACTCAAAAATAAATTACACACAACATTCATTTCTCCGAAGGACGTGCACAAAATACAATGATATCTTTTACGACGCTGATATTTTCCATTTGTCCTCAGGTCAATTTATTAAATTCATAATAGAAAAAATTAAAGCAAATTGTTAATTACGAACTCTCCACCCCTGCTGCATGTTATTTTTTCTTTCATTCTCATTATGTTGGTTTACCTTATTTTTATAATAATAACAATATTTGGATGATTTACATATCCCACATGCTTTAATTTGGGTTTATATGATTTGTATATTTACATATTTTTCTTTTTTTTCTTCCACTTTATGTTTTCTTTAATGTTTTAATCTATGTTTTTATATATATCATAAATTTTAGCGGAAACTTCGCTGGTTAATGCAACCATGTAATATGTTACTTTCTTATTAAAATATGTATAACTGTTTGTTTCCTAAATAAACTAAAATAAAAAATAAAATAAAATAAAAGTAACAATGAATTGGTGCACACGACAAAAGGTCGTTGATGTACAACAAAAACAAAGTCGGAGACAGAACCGATCCCTGTGGGACGCCAGCATTTATCGAGTGTGAGGAAGAGGTAAAACCATCGGCTACCGTCTGAATCGACCTCTCCCTCAAAAAGTCTACAATCCGCGTACACAAGGATGCGGGAAGTCCTTAAGAAGGCAGGTTCTAATTACATTTGACTGACGCAATTCCAAGCTAGAGTCACGTCCTATTTAAATATTTTCCATTAAAATACTTCACACAAGATTGAACCTCAAAGTCAAACATTGTTGAATAGATTACGAAAATTCGTCTTTGCAAAATTTGAAACCTCAGAACATGGTGAGGCGAAATTAGAACCATATCCAGCCAAAGTGAAGAATTATAATGCGCCTGGTAATCACGATTAACTATAATAATAAGTCAGAGAATATAAAACAGAGAGTAAGTAATGTTAGAACCTTGTAAAATAAATGATTCTTTAAAATGCTTGATATTAGAAGTTTGTCATCCACGAAAATACAGAACAGATGCTTCTGAAAATTATTTTGGGTATAGAAATGAGCAAAAGAAACGATTTGGCATTTAAAGGTCATTTTTGAAAAAAATGTCATTTAGAACCCTATCCAAATGAGGTACGAAATGGCGATCCAAACTCTGCCGTAAATTGGTCGTTTCTCAATAAAAAAATATCTATCGGACTATCTCGTAAGGAAACCGATCCCATCGCAGGGATAGGGAATGACTGGGATCAGGTTACCCTACGTGTGGGTCGCGGTCAAGCACCGTCGTTAAGCACCCCTTTACTCTCTACAATTGATTCCCATTTGACGTGAAGATCACAGTTGTTATCGTTCTAGTTTTTTAAGTGTCTATATCTATATATATATACATATATGTAAATGAATGTGTGGTTGCTTGTTCTTTGTTTGTGCGATGAAACTTTAAGAATTTGATGTGCGCATGCCCGCGGTGGATTTTATATATAATAATGACCTCTGGGATATAGAAATTATTTCTTACACCATTCATCAAACTGCGATGAAGCTTTGGTGGGTTGAGGTGTACATGCCCGCAAAGATTTCTGTATATATATACTGGTAAACTGTGGTGTTATGAAATTTGTATAAAACAAATCAAATAGGTGGCGCGTGAATAGTTTGAGTAATGTGTGTATTTCATGTTATTTAGTGGCAGGGAGGGGGTGGGAAATCCGAGAGCAGTGGAGGGGGATGAGGGAGGGGGAGCGGTTCGAGGGAGAGAAGGCGGGGAAGATGGACGGTACGCATGCAGGAGGGAATGGGGAAGTGGGAGGGGAAGGGGAGGCGGAAGAGGAACGGGGATGAAAGGGAAAGGAGAAAAATCTTTATTTAAGTGACATTGCAACGTGTAAGTTGATTTTTTGTACCTCGTAAAATATCGTGGATTACATAGTTTTCTTTCTTTTCAGGAGACTCTCTTCGTGAAAGACTGAATACCAGGACGAACTTCCCAATGGGTAAGTGAATTTTACTTTACTCTCTGGTTTTTCTCAATGCACGTGTTTTGATGTGACTTTACAATTCTATCAACAATCTGTTATTTCCTTAGAAGTCATTGTGTTCCTCATAGTTTAGTTACTTCAAGATACCCATACCCAGCTGATTTAAAAACATTAGAAAAATATTTGTTGTGTTGTGTGAACCTACAAATATATATAAACCATAATTGTTAAGGTTTGTGCAGTAATAAAATAACTAGGTACCTACTTAATTTCACTGACTATTCCGGTTGTGAATTAGTAAAACGATTATTTTTATATTTCTATGAGTTATTAGGAAAATGATTATCGTATGAAATGGAATTATTACTTATTTTACCACATTAAAAATTTATTAGGAATTTGATGGAAACTCAGTTATCGAAAATTTGCATTTATTACGGTTTTGAAGTCAGCCATCGAGATATCTGCCAAAAATGTCGTTTCTTTGCAGATGAACATGTTAATACTGACGATAATGGCAGGAATCAGGAATCCCCATCTAAAATCTTGCGGGGCGTCAAAAAGTTAAGGATCGCCTCTTCCCCCTGCTCCTCCCCGATGTCAACCTCCAGCGGGGATCCCCCATCGTCTCCTGATGTCAGCCCCGATACAAAGTCACCCCAACCAGAAGTGCTACCAATAAAAGCACAGTCATCTAAAGTAGCTGCGCCAAAAGTACTGTCGCCAAAAGTACCGCCATCAATGCTGTCGTTAAAAGTACTATTATCAGAAATGCCGGCGTCAGAAGTAACCATACCAAAAGTATCATCACCGAAAGCATCGAAACCAAAAGTACGAGTACTACCATCACAAGGACCGTCACCAAAAGTACCAACTCCAAAAGTACTGCCATCAGGAGGACCATCATCAGAAGTACCCATTCCAAAAGTATCTTCACCGAAAGCATCCACACCAAAAATACCTCTACCAAAAGTGCCGCCACCGCAAGCAATACCAGGTAGATTTATTATAAGTGGGGTTCGCCGCCCAGTGAATGTTCCCCGCCCAGTGGATGTTCCCCGACCAGCGAATGTTCCTCGTCCAGTGAATGTTCCTCGCCCAGTGAATGTTCCCCGCCCAGTGAATGTTACCCGCCCAGTGAATGTTCCGCGCCCAATGAATGTTCCCCGCCGTCGCCCCGCTCATCCGCCTCGGAGACTCCAGGGAAGTGTTGCCGGCGAAGTCATCATCCGAATGAAGAACCAAATGGTCGTGGCACGGGAGCTGATGAAGATAGTCAATGTGGAAAACACGCGAGAGGTTAAACAACTACTCACCAATTGCATTCGGGAAATTATAGCCGCGAACGATACCCTGGGGCCATTCAAACTTCGGGAGGTAGAAGACATGAGAGTACTCCTCGAGAATCAGGAAGACGACAACAACTAGGCATTAGCCATGTGCCATGTTTGAAGAAATATCAGTTAGTCCCTTTATTGTCTAAGCCGCAAGTGAAATAATATCATTGATCTCTTCTTTTTTCTATTTTACTTTATCATGATGAATCTACAACGTGTTTCACGCCAACACCGTAAATCTTTAAACCTCTCTTAAAGCACAAAAATGTAAGAATTAAAAAAAAAATATTTTGTAAAATGTAGTGTGAGTATAGAGTAATTATTGAGTGTGAGCCTGGCTTCACTATTAATTTACTGGTAACTTTGGTTACGCGCGTCAATCATAAATAAATTTAGCTAGTTTAGTGTTTGCAAAACGTTATCTGGAAGTTAGCGATCCTAAAAAGAACCAAATTATTGTTAATGAAAGCACTTTTTTGATGCTCCACGAATCATAATTTCGACGCCGTTCGGGCAAAAGTTACAAACATTTACACCACTTGTGCAACATAAGGCACAAGTTTCGAGATTTCTAAATTGTATTTTAAAGAAACAACCTTATTTGAATGCTTTCCATACTTTTTTATTATGCAGATAGGTAAAACTTAGAAATTTCCGGTACATTAACTATAAAATCGTATTTTAAAATTTATGTATGCTTTTAGATTTGCAGTATTCCAAAAATATGTGTTGTGGTTTGGTAATTTTTTCCTGATAAGCGACTATTCTATCCATATGTTTAAAAAAATATTCATCCCCTGGATTTTGGCGGTATCAGCGTGAAACCGTGCGTACATTTAATCCATGCATATTTTTTTTATTGTTCACTTATAAATAATACGAGTAGTTACTACAATAAATACTTTCTTGATAAATGAATGCACTTTTATTTCATCTGACCCATTATTTTACACTATCGTATTGAAATAAAGCAAATACTATTTCATATTTGTAAAAAGCATTAACTTTGTGGCTCGCCATAATTTACAATAAAAAAACACATAAATTTGTTTAAGACCACTTTTATTTTAAACACTCTACCGGTTTCAGATGCACCCTTCCTTCGTCGGGAGAATATTAAAACTAAACTATGATACATAATGTTGACAGATATACAAATTTTAGGTGTTTGAGTGGGAGGTAAGCAAAGGGGTGGGGGTAATCTGACTTTTAATAAGGACACAGGGGTTAAAATTCTTCACAGTCACAATAAAAGCAAAAAATTAGATAATTTAGAAGCATTAGAAATCAGAAAATCCCTAAATAATAATGTTTATGAATAACCAAATTAATTCACCTTTCAGTCCCATTGCTCTGTTCTTTCCGAAAATCCCGCAATTACCCCCACCCCTTTGCTTACCTCCCACTCAAACACCTAAAATTTGTATATCTGTCAACACTCTGTATCATAGTTTAGTTATAATATTCTCCTGACGAAGGAAGGGTGCTTCTGAAACCGGTAGTGTTTAAAATAAAAGTGGTCTTAAACATATTTATGTGTTTTTTATTGCAAATACTATTTATATAATTGTGATAGCAGCTATGAATGACGCAACCTTGCAACTGAACGTTTGAGTTCTTGCAACTGTCCACTTTCACTTTGCAAATCCTGCCGAGAGGTTGAAGAAATTTGAAGATATTGAGATGCACAAAATTCACCAATTTGTTTGCATCGCATCGACCAACACAATCTTTCGATGCATCTGCACAGTGCATTTATTGATTGGATTCTCGTGGAATTTTCCACATATTATTGTATAATAATATATAGGTTGCAGATTGTACGTCTATATAAAAAAAAAATAAAGCGGCGAATAAATTGGTTAATTGATAAATTGGCCTGTTTCTCAACATTTTTAAACATGATTGAAGCTGAGACAAGCACATTAATAATTTTAATCGATGACATAATCTAAAACAAATAATCAATATGTAAATAGAAATGCAGGAAAGTATTTTAATTGGCTAATTTCAATGAGAGGTGGTGTCATTTATTAATTACTGTAATTATACCAAAGCTAACAACATCTTCTTATCTAATCTTTTCACATAACTCTATAATTCAAATAAAACATAGGTACCATGTAAAGCAGTTATAATTTCTTATGTAGGAATGTCACGCATTTTTTCAGTAGGTAGATACCTAAAGTTCTGCAAATAATGTATGTGCGACAACCGTTATAATCGTTAACCCCTAAGGCCTCGACTATTTTTGTCAGTAGGTCAGAATATTTCCGCTTTGCATTAAAATTCAAATAAATTGAATATTTGTGAAGCGATACATATTTTAGATTTGAATACGCAGCGTATTGTTTTCTCTTTCCAATACGGTTCAAATCATATTTCTCACTATGATAGTAAGGGAGATACAACGATTTATATGAGACCTATATGAGTTGTTCCGAAAAGCGAACAAATTAGCCTGAGGGGTTAACCGATAAGCGTTGCACTGTGATCTAGGTACAGGTGGTTTTGGTTACACTTAACTTTAATTGAGAATTTGTAAAAAAGCGATGAACGAAAATTATAAAAAGATATTTTTACATTATTGTATGGTGTTAATTTATTAAATTAACTTTGGGATGGTTTCATAAATATTTGAATTTTTATTAATTAATAACTGCTCTAAAATGTTTAGTTTACGCCTTTTATTTTCTGTGTGGGAGGTGGCTTATATTATCATTATGTGATTAATTTTAATTTTTGCGATTTTTGGCAAATTGTAACTCCGTTTCGAAACGATCTCATGATATATTTTTTAAATTTGGTATTAAAGGAACAGCCAGTTTGTCCAACAGGTTTAGTGTTAAAGGAACAGCCAGTTTGTCCAACAGGTTTAGTATTAAAGGACCAGCCAGTTTGTCCAACATGTTTAGCGTTGCATTCGTGAATACAGGAATTTATAATGGGTTCAATTCTTATTTGGGTAATTAATTTATACAGTTTGAGAGAGATTATGTTTTATTGTATCCGCTTATTATTATCATTAAGTGATTGATTATTATTTCTGGCAAATTGTAACTATTTCAAAACGATCTCATGATATGTTCACTAAATTTGGTGTTAAAATACCAACCAGTTTGTCAAACATGTTTAGCGTTGCATTCGTCAAACACTGGAGTTTATAAATAGTGCAATTTTTATTTGGGTAATTAACTTTTCGAGCTTGGGAGAAATTATGTAGGTACTATTAGATCATAGTCCACACTTCTATATTTTTATAGAATTTTAGCTTCTCTTTACGCTGTTCCGACGAATTCCAAACGCAAAAATTAATTATTTGTTTTATTATTAACCGCTATAAAGTTAAAGTTAGTTTGTGTTTACCATCAATGTGCTCTATCTTTAAAGCCGTTATTTTGAGCAATTGTTAAAATCGTATTTTTTAACTTTCGTATGGTTCTCTCCGAAGTCTTCAGAAGAGCGGTATCGCACACTTTGAGAATCACTGTTTAGATTTCACATTATAAAGCAGACTATTCATATTTCCCTAAATAGTATTAATCTGAACTTAATGTGCAATGAACGCGCGTAGATCAGTGATTAATTTGTTGTAATACATCTAATTTTAGAATTATTTTAATATTTACGGAATTATATTATACAGGGTGTATTCGGACGTACCCGAGGTATTTCAACCAGCGATTGCTGAACTTATTTGGAGTAAAAAATTTAGTTGACATTTTGGTGCCCGATGGTGTTTTTTTTTTCTATTAAAAACAAAAAATATATTTTTCTATTACACGTCGCCACTGTTCTCATCGCTATGGGATATATCCCGTAATATGCCGCTAGGCCATAAGCGCCTCACCTTTCTAACTTGTCAGTTACGGCGTGGAAAAATATTTTAATGTTTTAATAGAAAACAATGTCATTGGACAGCAAAATGACATCTACATTTTTACTCCAAATATGCTCAGGAATTGCTGGTTAAAATCCCTCGGGTACGTCCTGTTACACCCTGTATAAATCGCATGCTTAAATAGGCTTATTATGTTGTCTACCCATTTAAATCTAAGTATACGGCATAAAGAAAAGTAGTGGAATTCTTTTATATATTATATACAGGGTGTAATAGAACGTACCCGAAGTAATTTAACCAGCTATTTCTGAGCATATTTGGGGTAAAAAATGTAGATTTAATTTTGTTGTACAATGATTTCTTTTCAATTAAAAACATAAAAAATAATTTTCCATCACACGTCACAACTGAGTAGCGCATTTATAGCCTAGCGGGTCAATTGACAAATATTGCGTCTCGTTCAAGCAACACGGTAACTCACGAAACAGCGCACGTATCACATGATCCCGTCGCAACGTATAGGAATGGGATAATAATTCCACTTGTTTTAATGTTTTCTTTAACCATGTATGATTTTCTGTGTATAATTAATATTATTTGCGGAAATTTCGCTGGTTCATTCAACCATGTGACACGTAATTATATCAATAAAATATGTATTACTGTTTGTTTCCCTAATAAACTAAAATACATAAAATATAATTATATAGTATCTATACGGATTTCGGAAAGATAGACTTTGGCTACCTACTTTACCGATACGTATGTGCAAATTTCGTTGCACAGTAAACTTATACGGCTATTGCAAAAGCCATTAAAAGCCATTAAAATTAATTAATCACAACATTGAAAAAAATGTTCTTGAAACATTAACACACATTAAGGACCTACGTTCATGGAGATACTTACAATCTACGTAATTGTGACGAAACCACAAGTACCCTGCTGATATACCACTTGTTAATGCTAGTCTCCGTACACGGCGCTATCCGAAATATACTGAACTTGATCATTTTTCACGTGCAGCCGTGGAGTTAACACGCAGTCAAGCGATGTCATTTGACTTTTTTTCCAACATCAATCCATGCCATCTCCACTGAATCTTTTCTTACGTATTCTGGTAACGTATAGTTATATAAACATGCATTTTTTCCACTTTCAGAACAAATCTAACATTACTTTCATGTTCCGACGCCATTTCTGTCAAACATCAAACGAATAAGTATCAGACCCAAATGATGCGAGCGTCGCGTGCGATCAGCACTGTCGGTATCGTGAAACTGATTGGAAACCGACAGCCACCGCGTAGCGCCGTGAACGGGCACCAGCAAAATCGTACGGGGGGTACTTACGATCGGCGCGTATGATACGCGCACGAGGATCGAGTATCTTGTAAGTATCTCCTTGAACGGAGGCATTAAGGATTTCGGCGTCACTTTTCAATGAAACCTTATTTTTTCTTAACCGTATAACGAAATACAAATTTGAAATCTCTTACAAAGTGCTTACTTGGGGCCTACAAATATTGAGATTTATAACTAGATTGTCTAGAAATTTTTACAATTTAGGTGTATAAAAATGTATTTTGCCTTTGTTAGAAGTCAACTTGCGTAAAATTATCCCGTCTGTACAAGCAGGGCCGGCTTTAAGCCAAACGGAGCCTGGAGCTAATAAAAACCTCTAGGGCCATGTTTCAGATGTTCGCTTATATTTCAATATCTTTGGGTGTTCGGTTAGTTTTTGGATTGGTTCCTTGGCGCCTTGGCATGTCAGTTCCCGTATCAGACATCAAATACACTCACACAGGACCGGCCTTGTGTACAAGGTATTGAAAAAATACAAAAAAAATTTAAGCTTCCTAAATTTTAAAATGGGTATTCCAGCAAACTTGTTGAACTACGAAACTCTTAAATGATGTGATTATGCTTAAATTAATTGTTAGACAGAAGGATTTTTACTGACTTGGTATTGCCGTATAAAATTTTAAATGATGCACATGATGGCCCAGAATTAATAATTAACATATTAATTCTGGGCCATCATGTGCATCATTTAAAATTTTATACGGCAATACCAAGTCAGTAATGGCCCAGAATTAATAATTAACATAATATATAATTAACCAATATATATAATATATAATATTAGTGGTAACATTACCTCCCTAATTGAGAAATTATCGTGTTTGCATTGATAAGCATTTGGATTTCATTACGTAATACAAAGTAGGGATTTATTTCAGTGCAAATATTCTGGGGCTAACTACCATAATAAATAATAATACCACTCTTCACAGCCCAGAACACTAACCGTTGGTAATAAAAATAATTACGCCGAGTCATTGGGCATCTCCAATTTATTTAAAATACAAAACATTGCTGGGTCAGTTCAGTTGTGCATTAAAAAAAGAGAAGGAACAAAAACTGTATAATAGTAATTGCATTGTAGTGTAATAATATTATTGTAGTTTATTTATTAGTATAACATAAACTAACAGTTTTAACACAGCCTCACGTGGGCGTCGTTTTATAACGTTAATTATATTAAATAATTCGTGAGTTCGAACAGAGAGCTTTTATTCAGAAATATATAACATAACACAATAATAATAAGTACACGGTTATAGGTATATATGAACGCGGCGCGTTATCTCCGATTGAGGTCTGACTATCTCTGAGACTCCTCTACCATACCAATGTAGACAAGATATCTCACAGTTGATCCTTGGTATTGAGCCTTAGGACTGTCTTCTGGATCTCTACGAGAGATATGGGATTCCACTGGATACTCTTCCCTCTCACTAAAGTGGACTTGAACGCATCATATCTCACTTTTGAGCTCTTGGAATGATTCTGGATCTCTGGTTGTTCAAGGCCGCACTCTCGTTTATATAGGGCGGCTGGTAGTACATCCTTTGGTAATTAGGTGACCGGGAGCGGGAAGCTGCCCGGTGATTAGCCGATGGTTTGAATTGTGCAACCAATGTTATTCCTACAGCATGCTGCGTTTGTAGATAAGGACGCTGTATCATGTGTGAGCGAGAAAGTCTTAAAGTCTTATACTAGTTAATAGTCATTCCCATGTAAAAAACTAAAACAGGATTAACAAATAAATAAATAAAAACATGGTGCAAAAGTTAGAGAAGTTCTCCGGACTATGAGCGTTTACTAGTTTTACTTACAGCCAAGGGCGGGATTTACACTGGGGACTCAAATCTTCCCACGTAGGGTAGGACTAAAAAATTGGTTAAACAAATATCAAAAATTTTCCATATGGTTTCAATACACCAATAATTTTCAAATTTCGTTTCTTTGCAGATGAACTTGTTAATACTGATGGTAACGGCAATACTCAAAACACAAAGAGGTAGTGGCCTCAGGAATTCCTTACTAAAAGCTTGGGGGAAGTCGTACGGCGAAGTATCCTCTCTTCCCCTGCTCTTCTATTATATCAATCTTCAGCGGGGACCCCTCAACACACTAAGTTACCATCATTAGTAATACCGCCATTATTAGCACCCCCCAATTCGAAAGAAACACCACTGAAAGAACACATTCCAAAGGTCCCCGCACTAAAAGCACTGAAAAAGCGCTGAAACCCAAAGCACTATCCTCACGAATATCAATGTTAGAAGCACCTATCCCCAAAAGAAACATCATTGGTAGTACCCAATCTACCCAAAATACCATCAACAGAAGTAACCATCTCAAAGAAACACAAAGTACCCACTTTACCTTTACCACTGGGCCTTTATCAAAGGTCTACCGCTAAAAGCACCGCCATCACAAGTATCACCGTCAGAAGTATCCATCCCAAAAGAAACATCATCGAAAGTACCAACTCAAAAAGTGCCCACTCTAAAAGTGCCTTCACCTTAAATAGTGCGATCAAAAATGTCGTCAAAAGTACTACCAATAAAAACCTTGCCATCACAAGTAACATCATCAAAAGTAGGTACTTATTCAAAAAACATCGACACGGTAAGTAGTGCCACCATAAATGCCACCACCAGAAGACCCGCCACAGATAGTGCAGTCCCCAAAAGAACTGCTGTTAAAAGCACCGCCGCCAAAAGACCCACCGCCAAAAGAACTGCCGCCAACGGTACTACCGCCAAAAATACTGCCGCCAAAAGTAATATCGCCAAAAGTATAGCCGCCAATAGCAATGTCACCAAAAGCACTACCAGCAAAAGTAATGCCCCCAAAAGCAATGCCGCCAAAAGGAATTCCACCAAGAGCTCTGTCACCAAAAGCACTGCCGTCAAATGTAATGCCACCAAAAGTACAGTCGATAAAAGCACTGCTGCGAAAAGCTTTATCACCAAAAACAGTGTCGCCAAAAGCACCGCCGCCAAAAAACCTGCCGCCAAAAGAACTGCCGCCAACAGTACTACCGCCAAAAATAATGCCGCCAAAAGCAATGTCGCCAAAAGTATAGCCGCCAAAAGCAATGTCACCAAAAGCACTGCCAGCAAAAGTAATGCCCCCAAAAGCACTACCATCAAAAGCACTTACGCCAAAAGCACTTTCGCCAAAAGCAGTGCCGCCCAAAGCACTGCCGCCAAAAGCAATACCGCCAAAAGGAATGCCACCAAGAGCTCTGTCACCATAAGCACTGCCGTCAAATGTAATGCTGCCAAAAGTACAGTCGCCAAAAGCACTGCCGCGAAAAGCTTTGTCACCAAAAACAGTGTCACCAAAAGCACCACCGCCAAAAGACCCGCCGCCAAAAGAACTGCCGCCAATGGACCTACCGCCAAAAATACTGCTGCCAACAATAATGTCGTCAAAAGTACTGCCGCCAAAAGGACTGTCACCAAAAGCACTGTAAGCAAAAGTAATGCCCCCAAAAAGAATATCATCAAAAGCACTTTTGCGAAAAACACTATCGCCAAAAGCACTGCCACCAAAAGCTCTTCCACCAAACGTTATGTCGCCAAGAGGAATGCTACCAAAAGCACTCTCGCCAAACGCACTGCCCTCAAATGTAATGCCACAAAAAGCACTCCTGCCAAAAGCTTTATCACCAAAAACAGTGTCGCCAAAAGTAATGTCGCCAAAAACATTACGGCCGAAGGCACTGCCGCCAAAAGTTATACCGCGAACAGCAATGCCGCCAAAAGCACTGTCGCCAAAATCACTGTCGCCAAGAGCACAGTCGCCAAAAGTAATGCTACCAAAAGCATTGTCGCCAAAAGCACTGCGGTCACAAGTAATACCACCAAAAATACTAACATCATGAGTACCCTTATCAAAAGTACCCATCCCAAAAGAAAGATCACTGCAAGTACTCACTCCAAAAATGCCTTCATCAAAAGATCTGTCGTCAAAAATACTATCCCCAAAAGCACTGCCGCCAATAACATTGTCGCCAAAAGCACTGCCATCATGAGCACCGTCATCAAGTATATCCATCATACCGTCAGAAATACCCATTCCAAAAGAAACATCACTGCAAGTACCCAGTCCAAAAATGCCTTCATCAAAAGGTCTGCCGCCAAAAATACTGCCGCTAAAAAAACTGCCGCCATAAGCACTGCCGACAAAAGCACTGCCGCCAAAAGCACTGCCGCCAAAAGCACTGCCGCCACAAGCGGTGTCATATGTACCGTCAACAGAAGTAGCCATCTCAAAAGCAATATCACTGAAAGTACCCTCTCCAAAAACGAATCTACCAAAGACCTCCCGCCAAAAACCCTGCCTCCAAAAGTACTTCCGCTCAAAGCATCGCCATCACAAGTACCATCATCAGAAATATCCATCTCAAAAGAAACATCACCGAAAGCACCCACTATAAAAGTGGTTTCACCAAAATTAGTGCTACCAAAAAAGTCGTCACTAAAAGTGCTACTGATAAAGAATACCCTGCCATCACAAACGCCCACGTCGAAAGTAGGTATCCATCCAAAAAGTATCATCACCGAAAGTGCCTTCTCCAACAGTGCCGTCACCCAAACTAGAGACCCTAAATATGCCGACACCAAAAGTCATGCCAAAGAAAGTTCATTCAACAAAAGCAGTGCCACCAAAAGTCCTCTAAATGAAGGTACCGTCACCAAAAGTGCTGCCGCCAAAAGTCCTGACAGTAAAAGTGCAGTCACTAAAAGTGCCGCCATCAAAAGTCCTGCCAATGAATGTGCAGTCACCAAAAGTCCTGCCAATGAACGTGCAGTAACTAAAAGTAGTGCCACCAAAAATCCTGTCCATGAACGTGCAGCCACCATAAGTGCCGCCACCAAAAGTTCTGCCAATGAACGCGCCACTAAAAATAGTGCCACCAAAAGTGCCAGCACCAAAAGTCCAGCCAATGTATGTGCAGACACCCAAAGTAGCGCCACCAAAAGTCCTGCCAATAAAAATGTAGTAACCAAAAGTAGCGCTACCAGAAAACCTGCCAATGAAAATATAGTAACCAAAAGTAGTGCCATCATAAGTCCTTCCAATGAAAGAGTATTCAATGAAAGTAGTGCCCCCAAAAGCGCCGACATATTTATTAGACAGCCATGTCTATTCGGCCGTTCGACGTCTAATCATTCAACCCTTGAAGATCTTTTTCCGGTCGAATTATGTATCGTGTATTTTAGTGTTATGTTAATTATGAAATTTAGAAAACGTATGTAAAAAATTTACTATTTAATTTTTTAAATTTGCTTATATAATTTCTTGGGTATTTATAGCTTGGCATTTAAATGTAGAAATATATTCAAATAGAACTAAAAAGTTCATTTCAATGGCAACACCAAGGCTAGGGAAACAAGTTAAACAAGTGGAAAAACATAACTTTACAATTGTTATCTGTGAATTTGGTTTTTGTTGGTTTTTTAATTTATTTAACATCTAATACGTGGCTATTTCGATACTTAAATGGCTGAATAACCAACAAAAATTCCATTCTCTTTTATTATCTTTGTTGCAAAGTTAAATAATAATAAAAAATATCATAAAATTGTATTCGAATATGCTGTAGAACCATCTCCTTTTGGAAAATTTATTTGTACTTTTACATTAACTATACACAGGAGGCCCGGAGGAGAATAATTTCCCTCGGGTCCTATGTCATTTTTGGAAATGTGTGTAAATACTGCCTAGTAATAAAATAATAATTAACATTTTTTTCTTGAAATGCAAAGGGACAGACACATAATTTTAAATGAATTGTTGTGTAGTGGTGTATTTATTCTAAGGATTGGTTATTAAGGTAGGTTTATGGTAAGACAACTGCGGGCGGGTGTTCCAAACTAGTTCGAAGCGGGTGCACAAACACATTCAAACGTTTTCAAATTCTTTAAATGATTTGTCTGTACCTACCCACGCATATGAAAAAATCATTTATGTCGTTCCCCAACAAGAAAATGTATTACAATTTTAACTTTAAAATGTCCGTGAAGTTTCGCGGTATGAGCGTGAAATACTCTTTACATGGATTTAAAAGTGGTTAGGGAACTGGGAGAATGTTTTATTGTCGTGTTCGTTCCGATCAAATTTTTCTTAATTGTTAATTTATAAATAATATGTGTAACCTATAATAAATATTTTCTTGATACCTTCTACTTGGTAGTATTATTTCATCCGACCTAATGATACCTACACTGACATTTAGGGCCTTCACTCATGGAAAAACTGAAAAAAAACAATCGCAATCAATCTCCTAAACAAAATCGATATCTTTCTGATCTGACATGTCAAAACATAACAAAACTTGACAGTTCGTGAGCCGCTACCATGGAAACCTGCCAATAATGCAACTGAAACTCGACTAGCAGCAGTGCTGGTCGCCGCGGCAGTCGCGCTTCAGTTGGATTATATTTCGATTTTGTTCAGGGGGTTAATTGCGATTGCGACGACAACTGGTTTTTTCAGCTTCTCCATGAGCGGCCGGCCTTAAGGCCCGCGCACACAGAGAGCGGTCAGGAGTTCCGAGTTCTGAGTTGCGCGTTCGGCGTTCATTAGAATGTACCGAGTGTATAACAACAACGCACACAGCGGGCAGTCAGACCGCGGCGGTCAAGGGTCAAAGCGGAACGTCGCGTTCTAAGAGTTCTTTTCCCACCGAGACAGGTAACGCCTGAACGCCGCAATGTCTGAGGCTGCAAACACGGAAAAGTTAATTGAATTGGTTAGGGAAAGGAGCTTATTATACGATTTAAGTGATGTAGACTATAAAAATACTCTAATGTCTTTTCTTATCCTTAAATAAATAAATATGTAATTAAAAATACAGCCAGCCTTTCTTTTGATGAAACACTGTTCCTCCAGTTAGTATTTTGTTTTTCTATATCAGGTTTTATGATGTTATACAATTCATTAAAACTATTAATAGACATTCGAAAATAAATATAGAACATTGTTCATCTTTAAGTAAATCCTGAAAAATACTACTAAATTCGCCTTGTTCTTCTCGCGTTGTGTTTATTGAGTGCACCCAATACTACCTTTTCTTTTTAGAAGCTGCTAAGCTCCACAAGAGCAATAATTCTTCATCAGACGTTGAACCTTCTAGTGACACGTTGCAAGTGCAAAGACCCAAACGAAACAAGAACGCGAGAATTTGAACGCCGCTTGTGTGCGTTGGAACTCTTGAGCGGTCAACGGTCACTAGAACGCAGAACTCTGACGGCTCTCTGTGTGCTCGGGCCTTTACACTTTGATTTAAGAACAACGAATGCATAAATATACCAAACCACCCAAACGAATGCCTATTCCTATAATTGTTAAAGCTTTAAAAAATAGTATATTAAAATATAAGTGGATAAACAGGTCTTTAAAACACGCGCGATTTTTCGAGCACGACGGCGTAGCCGAGTGCTCGAAATAAAGCAAGTGTTTTAAAGACCAGTTATCCACGAATACTTTACGCTATTTTTTTTTATTGGTACACTTTGAAAACATAAAGATTGATATTATTATAAAAAATTTGGAAATAAGAACTATTAATGAATTCGTGATGTGACATCACAATATCTTGTTGTCATGGAAATGAAAAACACAAACATTAATTTGCAAACTGTCACATAAGATTAATAGTTGACATCACAGTTTTTACTAGTTATTGTGTGTTGTAAAATGAGTTCTAACATTGATAATTTAAATACCAAAGCAGAATCGCGGTTAATACCTGAAAAATCCAAAGACGTTTATAAAAAAGAATATGAAAGGTTCATAACATGGATGGAAGAGCAAAACGTAGTAGATGTAGATGAACGAGTTGTGCTTGCTTACCTTCAGAAAATGTCGGAACAGTACAAAGCATCGACTATGTGGGCCATACATTCGAAATTGCAATGTCTGTTGAGGATAAATAAAGGGGTTGATTTAAAATCATTTGTGAAAGTGCATGCATTCATGAAGGCAATTAACAAGGATGACGTTGCTAAGAAGGCGTATGTATTCAAAGTGTTTGTTTTATTTGACGTTTAAAATATTCCTGTCAGATTTATAGTTAAAAGTTGACATTTAGACTTCACATTTTGTTGATTTGTTGATGTTGCCATGGTAACTTTAAAAAACGCGCGTTCCATAAAGTGCAATTTAAACACGCTAGAGCGTACTTTAAATGAGTAAAAAAGGGCACCAATAAAAAAAAGTAATATTTTGGAACGTTTGAACATTTTATTTACAATTTTCAATTTCACATTAAGAATCCTGTAAAAAAATGGGTCGCTGTGAAGTAAAGCATTTAAAAAAAATCAATTTAATTCTTCTAAGTTAAATGATCACATGTTGTTCTCTTGAAACATACTAACAGTGGGTATCCTAGAAATACAAAAAGTTGGAAAGAGGTTTGTGCGTTATCTGTATATGAAGGAATATTCATATTGTCCATTCCTGTATCCATCCTTGTTCTGCTTGATTTCAACACCTCAGAAGACCACCGAAAGATATTTTATGGTAAACATTTTTTTAAAGTTAATCTTTGGAATTTAATACACTTATGTTGAAAGAAGTTTACTACATGTGCCAAGTATACTAGTGGAAGTTCCTATACACTTTTTTATGCTTCCAAAGCAAGGACTTCTGCCTATCAATCAACAGAGCGACTCTACTGCTTATAGATTCTGCATTGACCATCAACATTTTCAACGTCACTTATAGGCGGTTTTTAATGCTAAGAGCACGTTAGGCCCAAATATAATGGTATGAATATACTTTCGTAAGAAATCTCATTACTTTAAATGTGGCTCGCTTCAGTAAAACAAGGTAGATTCATGATAAAATATGAAACAAGTCAACGAAAGACTAAAATTAAATAATATGAAATAGGGTTTATTGCAGTTGACAATAAGGGACATTTAGTTAATATTAAGCAAGTGATGACTCTACAATAAAAGTAATTATCTCGGGCCGCGTACATTATCATCGAAGACGATCAATGTTAGACAAAATGTTACATGTAGGTAAATCGCAAGTGAGCAGTGCAAGAAGACAATTGAATTAAGGGCGCCATTGCATTTTAAAGTGAATACAAAAACTAATGAATTTGAATTCGTAACCTGAGAAATAAACTAAATAAATATAACATTACGTTGAGAAGATATGGAGATATGAAGAAACAATGATGAAGCAATCCAAAGCGCCATTAGTTTGTTGATCCTGACAGTTGGGTAGCGTCCTCCCTCTGGGCTAGGTTTCTTTGTACTGAAGTTGGCGGCGAACCGTGTCTCTGCACAAGCGGTAATCAGCTTTGGGATGTCATGTCTCAAACGCCATGTATTTACTTTGTAAACGGGGTGAGATGGTCCTTATATGAATCCAAACCGTTGCAGGTTTAGCAACAACTATCTTTTGAAGCATTACCATTTTATGCTCACATCAACTTAAACTTACCTCAAATTTGTAATCTTCTCTGTGATACATTGGTGTATACAGTGGCGTAGCGAGGGGGGGGGGGCGGTCTGTCCCGGGTGCCACCCGATGGGGGCGACACTGTACCCGACCGTGGAAAAAATTACGAACGATATTGTCACAAAAATATTGACCACGGTCTGTTATTTATATTTTAGCTTTATGGCTCCCCGTGGAGTGCCCCAAAACGGGAGAAGCTAGCTACGCCACTGGGTGTATAACTGTTTTACGGAGAATATGAAAAATAAATAAATACATATTTTATGTAAGTACAAATATGTTTAATGTAATAAAAATGAGTTATTTTTAATTCTTCTAATAGTGCAAAATTATTTTGTGGTAACATTTTAAATTCAAATTAACAGATAACTTTGTATTAACCACTTAATTATTTACAAAAACCGACGTGTTTCGACAGCAAAGCTGACTTCTTCGGGGTTTTGACAGAACTAATTTTACAAATAGACATACATAGGTAATAGAGAAAAATAATAGAGGTAAACAATAATAAAATTTGAAAAAAAATAATGTGTAGGAGACAAGGGGCAATGTAGAAGAATTAAAAATTAAATTATTTTTTTAAATGACCCATTATTAAATCTATTCCCCTTTTAAAATTTTAATTGTTCTATATTGCCCCTTATCTCCTACACATTATTTTCTTTCAAATTTTATTATTGTTTATGTCTATTATTTTTCTCTATTACCTATGTATGTCTATTTTTAAAATTAGTCCTGTCAAAACCCTGAAGAAGTCAGCTTTGCTGACGAAACATGTCGGTTTTTGTAGATAATTAAGTTGTTAATACAAAGATATCTATTAATTTGAAGTTATATTTATCTTTATATATTATAAATTAAAGTCCCCCGCCACGTCTGTCTGTCAGTGTGTTCGTGATAGATTCAAAAACTACTGAACGGATTTTCAGGCGGTTTTCATCATTAGATAGAGTGATTCATGAGGAAAGTTTAGGTATATAATTTGTCAAGGTTTTTTGTAAATTGGTTGAAATATATAGTATAAAAAGGAGAATGTCTGTATGTGGTGGACGAGCAGCCGGGTGGTGAATTTGATTTGTATGCAAATCTACAGATTTATGCCGAAGTTGGTGAAATTTTGCACATGTGACCTTCAAAACAAGGGAAAGGTCACTGTCTACATTTGATTTCGAAAACTTCTCGGGACTTCAGCTAGTAGAAATATATTTGACAAAATATTATATTAAATATGGTCATGGGTCATGTGGGGGTGGTCATGGCAGTGTGGAGTTTTACCTTGCAAAAGGTCGTGTAGTAGCGATTTTGATATATGTTGTTAAGATTGGGACTCTAAAGAAAAAAAAAAGTTTTCGACTTTGGGGGGGTCGAGCTAGAGCCGCCATCTTGGATTGAAGATCCCAAAATTTCGTTTTTTCTAAATAATTGTGCAATGGTTGATTTTACGACCAAATTGTCAAAGATAAACTTAAAGAAGATAAAGTTTCAAATTTTTTTTGTTTCAAATTTTTTTTTGTAAGTATTTTTCTAAAAAATGGTGAAATTCCCAATTTTTGTTATTTTTTCGGGGCATTCATTACATAATTATAATTTTGTAAACTCATTTCCACACCACCATAAGGTAGAGAAAATGGCGTATTTTTATTGTGGTATCCCCAGTAGGTCTTCTTCCTCTTCAATGGCATTACAACCCATTTCGAGCCTTGGCCTCCTTCAACATAAGCCTCCACCGCCCTCCGTCCTCGGCCGTCGTCTTCCTAACTGCGACATGGAGTAGTCCTCTTGCATCCTTCCTGACATCATCCTCCCGTCTCAGCCTAGGTCTGCCCGCCTTTCCTTTACCTCCTGGGTGTTCTGTTGGAACCTTCTTCGGTACTCGTGTGCTTGACATTCGATGCTCATGTCCGGCCCATCTTAGTCTTTGGAGCCTTAGATGAATAGAGAGTCTGGGAGCTTGGTAAATAACATTGAGCTTTATTGTGGCGGATTCTCCATGCCTCTCCCTCATGTTAATGTAAATACTTGCATACTGCTTTCTCACCCCGTATACATGGACATTAGAGGGTCTAGAGTCGTTCAAATAAATGTAGCTTCGTTCAATAAAATAGATTCTTGACGTGTGCGGTGAAGGAGGAAACCATATGTTTCCTTATAACGCCGTTGGAAAAGTGGTGGGGTCCCCTCAAATCCCTCTCCCTCTCGCACCGCTCCTAAGATTCTTCGAAGTACCTTTCTTTCGAAGGTGTCCATCTGTTCCCGCCACATATCCATAGGCCAAGACCATTCTAATAATTGTTTTATGTAGGGTTTTCCAATGGACGTTTCGGGATTTGCGATGATGCGCTTTCTTACTTCTACTGGGTTTTCTTTGTCATGCGTTATGATGCAGCCCAGGTATGTAAACTCTTCGACCACTTCGAAATTATAAGTGTCTTTAAATTTAAATTTATCTTTTATTCTATGGTGTGGGGTTCTGGTATGCATCATGATTTTAGTTTTATTCTCATTGATTTGCAAACCCACCTCTCTTGCCGAGTCTCCAAAAACCTCTCTTACAGCTTGTAGGGATCTTTCGACAATGTTAAGGTCAGTATGTCTATTCCACAGATATTCCAGTGATGGTATGGCGAGCCGCACAGAGTTCGACTAATATTCGTAATTATGTTACATATTCGCTATTGCGTAAAAATATTTTTTTTGTTGATGCCGGTTGGTTGATATTGACATCTTAATAATAGTCGTCATCAATGTCATGATTTTATTCATTTCCCGTGGTACTGAGATGCTGGGCTTCCATTGACAAAATCTCTTCATATTCAATTGCAAGAAATAAATTTCAATAAAGTCTCGGGGGCTGGTTTCTTTGTCATTCTTACTGGAACAAGCCCATTGGTGCCACGTTTCCAGCCCCAGTTTTTTGGATTTTTTTATTCCATTTTTAAACTCCCTTACAAAGCAACAAGAAAGCGTTTTCCTTCATCTGCTACGAGTATGTCTTCTGGTTTTGCATCATGTTGTTTTCATTCGTATACTCAATGAAGACGCACTGGCAGACCAGCTTTTTTAAGGCTTACTAAATGTTTATTATCACTACAAAGTAGTTTCATCCATGTACTCGATGACGTCGGGTTTGTCATGTTGGGATCCTAGCCTGTAGCAATATAGGCGCTGAGGTGGAAACGCTGCAGTCAGGACTGTAGGCATGCAGTATGTTGCCGTCTCTTTCTCTCCTCTATTTAACACAAAAAAATAGTATAATTTGAAATAGATTTTGCCATATGTGTTGTGGAAATATGTTAAAATGATATTGTGTAATATGTTCTTACAAAATTTATCATGAAAACTTGAGTTTGACGATTTTTTGTCAAAATTTTCTTCTTTCTACCGCTGTAAGTCATTATATATTAGATTTATAGAAAAAAATTTCAAACAAAAAATGTACGTAATTTAGTTTTCATCAAATTTGCCATAGATATTTTTGTTGTAAAATCAACTGTTGAGGAATTATTTTGATATAACTAAATTTTGAGACCTTCAATCCAAGATGGCGGCTCGAGCTCGACCCTCCCAAGGTCGAAAACTTTTTTTTCTCTTTAGAGTCCTAATTTAAACAACATATATAAAAATCGCTACTACACGACCTTTTGCAAGCTGAAGGCCTTTTTTATCCCCCACTGACTGCCCGCTAATGGGGAACTTTTCAGAAAAGAAGAGCTCTTTTGCCTGATAAGGAAGCCCCGATTCTTACTTAGGTTATACATATATTATAATGTGTTTCGTATAAAATATTAATTTTTTAAATGTAATTTTGTTTTATTTGCGCAATTATGTAGTAGTACTGGCAGACTCGGCCACATGAAACGAAACTAACGAAACACAACGCCATCTACTGACAACGCCATTACCCAACCTTTATAACCAACGCCATCTGTTAATTTGCATACATATTAAATCCACACCGCCCGCTTGCCAGCCCGCTCCCTTTATAAATTATATATTTCAACCAATTTACACAAAACAGACAGCGGGAATGACTTTGCTTTATACCACGTGAAGATGGAGTTAGTTCCATGATTGCCCGATGTATCTAAATTGTTGTCACAGGAAAACAATTATTTTTTAGTTTCTAAAGTTTAATGAATTAATGACTCTTGTTTTAATTTATCTATAAATAATCCAATAGTATCAGAGTGAATTCTATGCAGAGAGATAATATCATTTTTATATTATCACCTAATTTGTAGGTAGTTTGTTTCATTTATTTCAATTGCTTCCTCACACAATACGTCACAATTATTTGGCACGAACATGGCGATGCCACAGGTCTTGTTTATTCGGTTTTTCGTTGCAATGTATTTGGTGACTCGACAGTTAAACCCCCCACAGTTGGCCCCCAGGAAATTACATTTATTATACAATTGTAATTTTTTGTGCATTATATACCAACTTCAAACCTTAAATCGTCTTTCAAAATACCTTTAATAAGTTGATATGGGTATTACTGTATACATCAGAGATACATTTGTTTTCACACAAAAGAAATTGGAAACTCAGGTATTTGAAAATATTTTCGGTATAATCACACTTCCAAATAATAATGAACTTACCTTACTAGCAATATATCGCCCACCAAATTTAAGTAAATTAGCTTTCATTAATGAACTTTCAACAATACTCAATAATCTTTCCCCAAATCACTGTGAAAATGTACTAATCTTTGGGGATGTAAATATTGATTTGTTAAACTGTCTTGACCCGCTAACCATTCAATATGAAAACTTATTATCGATGAACTATTTTACTAAATGTATCGATGACGTCACGCGAGAAGCGGTTAGTGCAGGAAAAATAACACGTTCGTGCATTGATCATATTTTTGTAAGATTCAAGAGTGGAAACAAAATCACTGATACGCTTTCATCGTGTGTGTGCGAGATTAATTTAGCCGATCATTTTGTTACGGCGATAAATATTCCATTTTTTAAAAGTAATAAGAAATTAACAACAACTAAAGTTTCAATTTTATCTCAAAAAAGGATCGATACAAGCATAAGGAATTTCAATTGGAATGAATTACTCTGTGAAAAAGATTGCATTAAGCTTTATAAACAAATAAAATGTAAATTTAACGATATTTATGAAAAAAGTAAGATATACATACATTTTCAGCCAAGAAAAAGACCATGGCCTATAAAACAGTGGATGACAAATGAAGTATTGGATAGTGTTAAAAAGAGAGATAATTTATATAAAATTTGGAAAAATTCACCAAAAAATAAGATTTATGAAAAACAATATAAATCTTTTCGGAATATTGTAACTAAATTAATATTTAAATGTAAATCTACCTTTTTTAATGAAAAATTCAAAAATTATTATGGAAACACAAAGAATACATGGGATGAGATAAATAAAATATTAGGACGTAGATCTAAGAGTAATTGCGATGAAGTAATCTCAAGGTACTTACTAAAAGATAAATCTGCAGAAACAGTGTCGGACGACTTTGTCAACTACTTTTCGGACAGTATAAACTCACTAGTACATAAATGTGATCTTAGAGCATCAAATGTTGAACCAACACAGCTACCACATAGTCTTTATATACCACGTGCCACACTTTTAGATATTCAGAATATTGTAAAAATTCTAAAAAATTCAAAATCACCCGGAATAGATAACATCAGAATGTTTGATATTAAAAAACACATAGATATTTTAGGACCGATTTTGACACATTTAATTAACATAATATTAATGCAAGCCGTAATACCAGATGAGCTTAAATGTAGCATTATAAGACCTATATACAAAAGTGGCAGACATATCGACATAGGAAATTACAGACCGATCAGTATCTTGCCTGCAATAGAAAAGATACTTGAAAAATACATCTCCATAAAATTGAATAAATACCTCGAGTCTTTCTCAATAATAGATCCACACCAATATGGCTTTCAAAAAAAGAAGAGCTCTGAACTGTTACTTCAAGATTTTTCAAATTACATAAATAATGAACTAAACGATAAAAAACAATTATTAGTTTTGTTTATAGACAATTCGAAAGCTTTTGATACTATAGATCCAACAAAATTACTTAAAGTTCTGGAGGCGATAGGGGTGCGAGGACGTTTTCTTAAACTTTTGAAGAACTACCTTAGTGATCGTAAAATTCAGGTCAAAATAAATGGAAAATTGAGTAAAGTGGGATCATTGTCTACTGGTGTACCGCAGGGTTCTATCCTAGGTCCAACATTATACATAGTATTTGTCTCTCTTATGAATAAAGTATTTTCTTTTATCAAGCACTATGTATATGCGGATGACACAGCACTTGTCATCTCACATAGGGATCTGCTCACGGCCATGAATATGCTACAGCAGGACTTCATAGCATTACTAAAATGGTCTCACGACTCTGGCTTAGTTATAAATGCACAAAAAACAAAACTAATGCACATAAGATCGCCTCATGCCAGATATGCAATAGCACCATCATTAGTATCCCATAACTTTGACTGCATACACAATAACTGTATACAGCCCTGCGCCTGTGGAAGTATTGACCTAGTCAAAGAATATGTCTACTTAGGGGTGACGGTGGATTGTAATATGAAATGGGATATCCATATTGTTAAGCTATGTAAGCGCCTTCGAGCGATTGTAGGCAAACTTTATAAACTTAAATATTATGTACCCATCAAAACCATGAAACTAATCTATTTGTCCCTGGCTGAATCTAATGTGAGATATGGTATAACGTCTTGGGGGCACTCATGTAAAACAAACATCCAACATGTACAGTCAATTCAAAACGCTATGGTCAAATTACTCGTCAGCAAAGCAGTTTATGACCAGCGGCAAAATATCACAATTATGTATAAATCCATAAATGTGTTACCTATTAGAGCTCTTTTTTGGTATAAAATCTGTATGCAACATATCTTAGATAGCCCATACAAAACAATGGTGGATCACATGTACAATACTAGGCTTACACAAAATGAAGGGATGATAGTACCTAGATTTTCTAATAAACATGGCCAGCGAACTCTTGAACACATTGTACCACTTATTTTTAATATGCTGCCATATGATTTGAAAAAATGTTGCTCGACACCTAAATTTGCACTATTGTTTAGAACATGGCTATTGGAATCAGATTTTATGTATTGACTTGACTCCTCGTGCATTTTTAATTTTTAATTTTTAATTATTAATATTTTATTTATTTTTTTTTTTTTTTCTTTATACTTATTTATATTTTTATTATGTTTTTTATTAAATTGCAATATTTTTTTCTTCTATTGTAAAACATTGTATATTGTATCATGTTGTTGTCCACACTATTTTCCTGCCGACAAGCTACTTGCAGTAGCTTTGCAGGTGCAATGTAAACAAGAAAAAAAACTATTTTCTAATAAAAAAAAAAAAAAAAAAAAAACGAATCTATTTACGGTACGATTATTTGTACTTGTACACTAGTATATACAGTATATAAACAAATGGTTTTATCCTTGATGCATTTGGGAGGGAGGGGGGGGGGAGGTGAAGATAAATATTCTTGGAAAGTAGGCGGTGAGCCAGATAAGGTTGGGAGTCTTTGCTCTAAAGTCTGTAGAACTAATTGAAAATAACCATTGAAGAAGTTCTCTGGACTTTTAATAAGATTTATTTGTGAATAATTTTGAAATGTCATTTCTTTGCAGATGAACATGTTAAAACCGAGGACAATGGCAACTCTCAAATCACAAAAAGATGGACGTCTCAAGAATCCCGACCTAAAGCCTTATCGGAAAACGAACAGGAAAGGACCCTTTGTTCCCCCTGCTCTTTAATTCTGCCAACTTCCAATGGGGACCTCACAAGTACCGTCATCAGAAGTACCCAACCTGAAACAAACATCACCGAAAAATCCTGCTTTGATAGTCCCTACCCCAGTTCACCTTCGCAAAATTACCCTCCCATCAAAAAAAATGCCACCCAAAGCACTGTCGTCACAAGTACCGTCAATAAAAATACACATCCTGAAAAAAACACCAGCGAAAGTACCCACTCCAAAAATACCTACGCCAAAAGCACTGCCGCCAAAAGCACTATCGCTAAGAGCACTGCTGCCAAATACTCTATTATTTCTAAAAGCACTGTCGTCAAAACTGCCTTCAAAAACAATGCCGCCAAAGGAACTACCAAAAGCACTGCGGCCAAAAGCGTAGCCGCCAAAAGCACTGCCACCAAAAGCGCTGCCTCCAAAAGCACTGCCACCAAAAGCATTGCCGCCAAAAGTACTGCCGCCAAAAGCAAAGACGTCGAAAGCACTGCCACTAAAGGTACTGCCTCCAAAAGCATTGCGGCCAAAAGTACTGCCGCCAAAAGCATATCCGCCAAAGGCACTGCCATCACAGGCACCGTCGTCAGAAGTACACATTCCAAAAAAATCATCACCGAAAGAACCCACACCAAAAATACTACCGCCAAAAGCACTACCATCACAACTACCGTCATAAGAAGTATTTATCCCGAAAGTACCCACTCCAAAAGAACCTTCACCAAAAGCACTACCCTCCTAAACACTGCCGCCAAAAGCCCAGCCGCCAAAAACACTGCCTCTAAAATAACTGCTCCAAAAATATCTGTTTCCAAAATCGCTGCCGCTAAAATCACTACAGCCAAAAGCACTGCCAACACAAGTTCCATCACTAAAATTTCCAATCTTCAAAGAAACATCGCCGTAAAGGCAAAAACACGGCAGCGAAAAGCACTACCGCGAATTCCAGAAGAACCGCTATCACAAGTATCATCCTCCGAACCATCATCGGAAGCACCCACTACAAGAGTATCCGCTATAAAAGTCCATTCACCAAAAATAGTGCCATCAAAAATGCCGTCACCAAAATTACTGTCGATAAAAACTCTGCCATCACAAGTGACGTCAACAGAGCAGGAAACAATTAAAAAAACAATGTCTCCGAAAGTAGCCACACCGAAATTACCTACTCCAAAAGTGCAGTCACCGAAAGTAATGCCATTATAATTCCGGCCACTGAAAGTAGCGTCGCTAAAAATGGAAGAACTTGTATCATCAAAATCACCGCCATACTTTTTAGACAACAAAATTCTTTCTACCGTTTGCCGCTCAATTATTCTTCCAGCTCTTCCGCAGCGAAGTGTCATCCGCCATATGAAGAAGCAACCATTGTCGCCGAGGAGCTCATGAAAATAGCCAACGTGAAGAATACGAGAGATGCTCTGCAAGAACTCGCCTGTTGAACTCTGTAAATTATAACTACCGACGTCTTTCTGGGGCCATTGAAACTCCGGAAGACAGAAGACTGAAACACGACGTCTACCCCTTGAAGTTCTTTTGCCAGTCAATTTAATGCATTATAATGAAGAAACCGATGACTAAACAAAATACCTAAGAGAAGGACTGATCCAAATACATACCCATTCTGTTCAAACGGTTATTCAAAAATGGCATTACATTCAAATGGTTTCCATGGTTATTATTCAGTTCCATCTTGGCCAAGGTTCTTGGAAAATTCGATTAACAAAAAGGTTAGCTCATCTAGGGGATAGAGCGGTGATTGGCTAAAAATTCGTGACGTAGCTTGAAGTCCATGTTCCACTGGGAGATTTGAATGAACTGTAATACAAGCGGCAGTGTTTTATTTCAAGCTACGTCATGCGTTCAAAACTTCGAAAGCTGCTCAACGAGTTTTTTTTTTCGAAAATGACCCATGTGAGCTAACCTTATTAAACGCATTTTCTACGAACGTTGCATCTTGGTCACCGTTTGAAAAGAATGTTTTATTGTTATGCCAAGTCCTCTCTTAGGGTAGTTAGTCATTGGATGACACAAAAAATATTTCAAAGTTTAACTTCTTAAATTTAATTGGAACTAAAAATATAAGTATATTTCTGTGGCAACACCAGTGGCTATTTCGAGACTTAAATTTCAGAAATACTTAAAAATGACTTTTTATAAATTGTACAGGTAGATTAAATTACTTTTATCTTTATATGAGTCTTCTTTGTGGTGTTGCTATTTAAAAACCTTTTACGATCTCAGCGCTCTCATTTTTGGACTATTTTGTTTAAACTTCTGAATATTTTAGTACTAATATAATATTTAATAGTTTATGGTAGTATTTTCTCCCGAAATTATTTAACTTAGGATTCTGAACAGGGAGTTTAGGAATTTATTTTAGAAATTATAAGGATTTTATTTTAAGACTTATTTTCGTACCTACGTACTTAATATCATTGGTGGTTTTTTCGATTTCTTGAGGATTAACTATGTAACAATTTCTAGACATTTTGTTATAAAGAGGTTTATTTCATATGTACATTCGTTACTTGATTTTTATTTATCTGCTACCGATCTCGACACATCCATATCATTCACTAGCAATCTTAAAACTAATGATGCCACTCATATGGTAGCAGATAAATAAAAATTAAGTAACAAATGCACACGTGACATAAATCTCATAATAAAATATCATTTAAATAAATGAAGATAATATAAGCGAAACTCAATCGAAAATCTGGAAACAGAAAATCAGAAAAACATATTGACACCTCTGGGACCCGAACCCAGGACCTCTTGCTTTCCGTGCAAATGCGCTAACCACTGCGCCACGGTGTCGATATGAAATTCGGTCATGTTTACTGTACCATACTTCGACTAAGAACCACCTACATTATCTTCATTTTCTTTAACGCATATATTATTGGCAACTATCTTTATTTATGATTGCAAGATTCAAACCCGAACTAAATGCTCTCTAGATAGTGTCTGAATAAATCTTTATCCATTTTATTTAATATGCGACATCTATCGACTTTTCTGCAAGTCTAGGATGAATATTTTATTTTTTATTTTAACTTTATGAGTAAAAACTCAAATAGTAATATTTAAATAAATGAAGATAATATAAGCGAAACTCAATCGAAAATCTGGAAACAGAAAATCAGAAAAACATATTGACACCTCTGGGACACGAACCCAGGACCTCTTGCTTTCCGGGCAGAGGTGTCAATATGTTTTTCTGATTTTCTGTTTCCAGATTTTCGATTGAGTTTCGCTTATATTATCTTCATTTATTTAAATATTACTATTTGAGGTTTTACTCATAAAGTTAAAATAAAAAATAAAATAAAATATCATTGTTTGTGTTGGCCAAAGAGTGCCAATTATGTCATTCTTTCTATTCTATTTTACCTATCATGAATTTTTAAAATTAAAACCTCTTTCACGTCCATTTCACTCAGTAAGAAAAATTCTAAAAATGCATTTTTTTGTAATTTATTGTCTAAGTTTATGTTTTTACTTAGTGGTTTCTAAGACTTAGGGGTATTTCACCATCCTCATCATATGTAGATTGTCATCACGATATATTTTCGATTAATTAACAACGATTTGTTTTAAATAGTCTGAGTTTACAATTCGGGACTTGAACGTATGAATAGTAGCTATATATAGGATAAGTAAGCCGAGTTTTTTAACCTGTGGCGAGTATTTATTTGTTTATTTATTAATATTCGTTATCGAATGTATATGTTTTCGGAACGATGGTGAAATTCCCCATAAGGTTACAGAAAACCACCTATTTATCAAGAGGTGTTTGCAAACCATCTGAAAAGTGGGGTTATGTCTGTTAAATACTCGCCTAGTAATAAAATACTTATGAAGGTTTATTGTTTGTAATAATAAAGGTACAGGTAAATAATTTTAAAGAGATTCTTGCTTGTGTAGTGGTGTTGACCCCCTACCATACGAGAGATGAAGAATGGTTGTGCTGTATAGAACATAAGAACCTAAAAGGCACTTGCTAGAGGTATTCGAGAAAAATTTTAAGCCACGGGGTGAGGAGGGAGATGTCAAAAAATGTCTTCAGCAACTGTCTCATCAGATACCCCCAGAAAGTACATAAGTCATTATAATGACATTAAGAAAAGGGTTCATTTTATACCACTTTGCATTCAGATCACTTCAAAAGTTTGTCATACAAGATGGCTGCCAGGCAATTTCCCCTCACCCTAGATTTAGATTTAATTACATTTATACAAAATCGCACTAATGCTTTGTCCAGGGCTTTTTACGTCCATGGCATGGTAGAACCACTGCGGGGTAAAGGCTCCTGGAGTGCCAAACTGCGGGCAAGTGTTCCTAACTAGTTCGAACCAGTCGGTGTGCACAAATACATTCAAACGTGCGCTCTTTAAAATTATTAACAATATGTATCATTTAACCTTACGTGTTTATTAAAATTCGCCCCTGAAGTTTTGCGGTATGATTGTGAAACACGGTGGTGAATTTAAAAGTGGTTAGGCATCTCTGAATTTTTCCTATTATATGTGTTTTTTATCTATCAAATATTTTTTTAATTTTAATTTATAAATAATGCATGTAATTGTTAGCTATAATAAAATTTTCGTTGATTCTACTACTAGATAATTATTATTTCATCCGACATCACACTTACACCGTCTTATTTAAGTACAGCAAACACCCATTCCTATAATTGTTATAACTATGAAGCAACGTGTTGGGATGTTTGAACTCTAACAAGTTAATTTTCACGTTAACTTTACGAATCCTGATATGAAGAAATAATATTATTGAAAATATCGCAATGCACAAAATACACTAAAATGACATCTACTCCAGCGGTCGCCAGAGTGACGGTCCGCGAGAAAATTTCGCCGGTCCGCAGAGAAATGGGAACATTATATGTATAGATACCTAAACCATAATAAATTTTATTTTTACAAATTTTGTTTATTATTAAAGCTTTTATAATTCGGCTGCACATTGTATTTATTGCAATGTCTGTTGGTTGGGTTCTTTTGGAATTTTCTACACGTTTTTGCATATTTTAGTGTCTATACAAAAAAATATACGATAAGCAAATAGAAAGATTTTCCATATAAGTAAAATAAAAATCAGTTAGGTGTATCGAGTTACCATCTATATAGGTTGCAAATATATTCTGCTAAATGCTGGGGCAGCACCTGCGTGTATCGTCACGAAGCTTCGTGTGACACAATACGCGCAAATCTGACCGGCCATTATCGGCTATCATCGCCGTACGAAACATATTCGCTATCTAACGTACCAAGCATCGGCACCATCGATATATTAACTATATATAAGCCCTTCCATACCCAATTCCAATCCCAAAGTGACACCACCTACGAGTAATTTCATAATACAACTACCTCCGACCAAGTATATCTATATCGATGACAACGTGACGTAGTTGTTTTACTAGGAAGAAATTAAACATTTTTTATCAATTGTTACTTTTCTCGATACGCTGCCTCGAATTCGTATGTTATGTACATATTTTTTTAGATATTCATAAAACTGGTTAAATTGTTAATAATAAAGTCCGCGATAGCCCATACCTAAAATATTTCTAACTGCCTGAAATTTGTGTTTTAAAAATGATCTTCACAAAGCTAGTAAATCCGTTACCGGGAACTTGCTGGAAAACAAATTAGCTCCAGGCAGACCAACTTAAGGTACAAACCAATGCTTCTTGCGATCTTTTGACTTTGAGATAAAGGACTTTCTTTTTGATAAATGTTTTCGTAAACCAATATTTTTGGTTTCGGTATCATTTTTAAGACCCATCCGCCCTGTCTAGAAATACTTGGTCGAAGATCGACACGCATTACTTCGGGACGATAGGCGCAGATGCGGCCGAAGCATATAAGAACTATGCAATCATTTGAAAAATAGCTGCTCAACAAAAATTAAGTGTATTTATATTAATAATATTTTTGCCTTCAAATCCCAACGAAACGGCGAAATTTCATGAATCTTAGGAATGCTTCCAAGGTACTTTAAATGTGCTATTTGTTTCTTATTTTTAGGTAGTCGTAAAAAGAAATACTATTTTAGAAACTTTATCGTTGAGATGTTTGTATTTGAAATAAACACTGACGTTTCTAAAATTAAAATTGAAAATTCTGTTAAAAAATCATTATTATAATTAATAAAATTTTAATCTCAAAAACTTAATTGTTATTAAAATAACTTTTCGAAACATTTTGACTCGAAACGTCCTTAATTGTAAAAAAATAAGATATTTAGATAATATATTCCCTTTTTGTAGGTATTTAGTAAGAAAACTGACACTTTTTATGACAGGTGAAACTTAAAATAATATAAATACTAGCAGTTAAAAACCCGCTCCGCAGGTTTTTGCTGCTAGGCCCTGCAGGTGGCTTTTATTTTGATTGTTGGTGAACATTTTATAAATCCGATAGGAACTGGTTCCAAAAATAGCCAGTTCCTCGGATCCACTGTGATCCAGTGACAGCTAGTCACCGACACAAAGTTCTCTGCACACTCCTTCGCACTTAATTGTATTTTGAGTAAGTATTTTTTCCCTAAACCGACCGCATATTGTATATAAGAATGCCGGTAAGGGCAACTGTCGGGGGATCAACTGTCATGCAACCCCTTGCAACGACAAAGAAATTACATAACTACGCGTTAACGAAAAAAGATAAAAATACTTTTATTTTTATTGCCCCGCTGAGATCTGTCCTTCAGAGGCTCTAATGGAATATTATGTTCATGGTTAGCAACGTTGAGGCTTGAGGGGTTAAAGGGGTCATCCCGTGTGAAGACACTTTTTTCGCTTTTTATGGGATTTTTTGGAGAACTTTTTTTTTACATTAGCTCCACACAGGAGGCCCTGAGGAAAATAATTACCCTCAGGGCCTGTCATCTTTGGAGATGCGTGGAGGGTTTTTTTTGGAAACGAAGGAGAGGAGGTTTTGGGATGGAAAAGGGTATGAGGGTTGTGTGGGAATCTGGGGGTCAGAGTGACGTACGTATGAACCCCTCCCAATGTGGTGTAAGACGATGTTCCGAGATAGTACGACTGGAGAAGTCAAAGGGACTCCCTCAACCACTCTCTCCCGATCCGGCCTGCCATGCTGCTGGTGGGCAGACGCATATGCCGCTAAGACCCGGACAAACCTCATCCCATGAACCCGGGCACCCCTTTATTGGATAACCAACACCTATGGTAGAGGTGTTGGTTATCCAATAAATGGTTCCCGGAGCGGCCATACCCATACCCGCCTAACAAATATGCTGCAAAATTCGTAATTGACGGGAAAAACCGTATGCATATTATGAGAGGAATACTAATTAAAGGTGAACTAAAGTTTTTTGTGTTCAGAATGGAACGATCAAATTTCAGTTGTGGATTTATCTGCCGACACATTTCGAAGTAAACCATTCTCTTATTCGAGGTGCAGTTATAAAATTCCAGTTGCAGAGTATGAATGTGCTGCCAGAATCAAATAAAAACTATTTTCCGTGTGTAGCTATTATTTAAGCTTGTGAATGTTCTTCCGAAGCTCGGGGGGTTAATTGGGTCATCCTGTGTGAAGACACTTTTTTTACTTTTTTGGGATTGGGAACATGGGAACTGAATAAACATGCATCGGTGAACTTTTCACCACGCATTTATTCCTACTTTGAGCAAACTTTGCAATTTGTTCAGTGGAGGTTATCCACCTCTTACCCGCCCTGGTATAAGTAACTGATGGTTACTCCAGGACTTAAACGAAGCTACATTTATTTATTTTGAACGAATCTAGACCTCCAGTGTCCTTGCATACGTTGTTAGTAAGCAGTATGCAAGTGCTTAACAGGAAAAACAAAATGCAAAAAAATAGGTTAGTAAGACAAAGATAAATTAAACAGGGTAAAAGAAAAACTCATTCACGAGACTCCATGAGGCGGCATTGAAACAATTTGTTCAGTCCGAAATCGTCGCTCGTTGCTTGCTGAAGTGCACGGAAACTTAGTCATTCACCATTTAAAAAAAAGTATTTTGCCGCGACCACGATAGCGGACGTATCTGAAATGCTTATCTGAAAAAAAAATCAAACGGCATTTTAATCTGTAACGTATGAACTAGTTTTTGAACAAGAATTATGATAAAATCTTGAAAGGCAATGTTTTGGCACTCTGTTGACCATTTTTTTGGTGAATTTTGTTGTTTTGATTGGTGTTCAATAAGATGGCAAAAGTTTACCTTTCAATATATTTTAACAATCCTAGTCATAAATCACAGATTAAAATGCCTTTAGATTTTTTTGTTTCAGATAAGCAGAACGCCCGCAATCGTGGTCACTACCGTAATTTTGAAGAATGAATGAAATTAATTTTGCAATTAGCGAAGATTTCGGGCTGAAAAAAATTGCTCAAAATATGAAAAAATATGTGATGAAAAATTGGCAGTTGTATGCTTAGTTTGTTAACCAAAAAAATATTTAAAAAAGGGAAAAAATTGCCTTCACACGGGATGATCCCTTAAACTGAAATGTGAGATCGATAAAAATGACCCAATTTACCTTCCAGCACCAAGCGCCACTTCTCAGTGAGCACTGTGCCCGAGCTCACCGCAGACCACGTCCTACATAATAATTGATAATTATTTATTTTACATATTTTTTATATTTATTTTTTTCCTATTCTATGTAATTGATTTTTTACATAAAATATGTTGTGTAAATATGTATAATTAACTATATGAGACGTGTGAGATTGCACTATCCTCCTCACATCCTGGAATAAAACATTATATTATCTAATAAAATAAAATACTTTTTTGTTTAAAACCCCGATATTTATTAATTTTTTAACCGACCGGTTTCGCTTAACTTAAGCATCTTCAGGGTACAAATTAATACTAAGCAAGAAGTACATAATGTGTGCTTAAATATAACAAAATATAGAGGGAGACAACACTATACAAATATTACAAACAAATAAACGGTCATAAAATACATTAACATAACTACTCAAGTAATGGGAAAAAACAGAAAGATAATTATGTAGACTAATGGGTTATAATGATACATTTGGAGAATGTTTTTTCCCATTACTTGAGTAGTTATGTTAATGTATTTTATGACCGTTTATTTGTTTGTAATATTTGTATAGTGTTGTCTCCCTCTATATTTTGTTATATATAAGCACACATTATGTACTTCTTGTTTAGTATTAATTTGTACCCTGAAGACGCTTAAGTTAAGCGAAACCGGTCGGTTAAAAAATTAATAAATATCGTGGTTTTAAACAAAAAAGTATTTTATTTTATTAAATATGTCAAACCACAAAGTGATTGCTTTCTACAATAACATTATATTATCATTATTAATAAGGTCTTGGTAGCCCAATTGGTATAGTGTTGGTCCCGGTTAGAGGATCTGGTTTCAAGTCCCAGTTGTGACCCTTATCTTTTATTTTCGGTATTTATCGAGTGTCGGTATTTATTTTTTCTTTTTCTATATTTATCGAGTTGTTAATATTATTTTTATTGTTTGACTAACGCCCGTTTCTCAAAATTTTCAAACGTGATTAAGAGTCTCTGGACAAGCACATTTATAAGTTTAATCGAAGACGTAATCTAAAAAAATAATCAATATGTAAATAGAAATGCAGGAAAGTATTTTAATTGGTTATTTCCAAAGAGAGGTGGTGTCATTTATTAATTACTGTAATTATATCAGTTCTAACAACATCTTCAATTTTAAAAATACATTTATTTTAGTTTCGATTTTGTTTGAATGAATGTACGAATGAAATGGAATCCTTGAAGTTGAAATTAACTCATTTCCCGATACCGATAGAACTGAAACTCGGCAGATTGACTCATTGTCAATGACAATACATTCTACATACCTTTAATGGCAATCACGCACACACACGCGACCTTTTGCGATCTTGCAGCAGTTAACAAACGCAATAAATTTCGGTCTTATCCAATCGGGATTTGGCTCAGTTGGTAGAGTTATCGACTCCAGTCCCTGGGTAGGAAGGTTCAATCCTCAGTCAAACCATCCTCAGTCAGATTTAAAAGACATTTGCAAATGGTTTACAGTAAAAAACACTTTGTTTTTCAAGTAGTTTAAATAAAACTTACCTTGAAAATCGGATGCCTCACATACTGCAAGTAATATATGAGACGACATACGAGTTGCTACCTATATTATAACTATATTTTGAATATTATTCCCATGAGAGCTGACTTCGTAGATAAAGATGTAGATAAGAAATGATTTTAAATAAGCTGTTGCAAATACCTTTCCTGTCACCTGATATTCAGGAGACCCCTTGAACTGAAGTGTGATGCTATTACTAGACCGAAGCCAACCTTTCGATTCCAACTCCGAACTTGGTTCGGAGTTGGAAGGTAGGCGGATCGTGTGGTGACTGCGGCCAACCCTCCAACTCCAAACTCTAAACTCCAAAATGGCAGACGTCGAACAGCTGATTCGGCGCTGTATCTTATGGGTTGCCTACAATTGTGCAGACGATGCTTCGGTTTTCATAATATTGATTTTGATTCGTAAAGCTAAAAAAATAATAATTTAAAACATTTTTTATGCCAACCTCCTGTAATAATATTGCGCTGGTTGATGTATTGGGCCAACTCGCACGAACCAACCATCACCGATCAACATCCAGGGCCAACTCGAACTCCAACCTTCCAACTCGAACTTCCAACGCACGAACTACCCCTCTATACAATCGTCCGAACGTTTGAAGTTGGAAGTTGGCATCAGTGTGGCCGTACCATAAGACTGTCAGTCATTCACTCCGTGATTCGTGGCGGACCCAGCTGCAGATGTACTGTGTTTAACAAATTAATCCAATTTGGAAGGCGGGAATGGGTACCGCCGCCCCGGGAACCTTTATTGGATAACCAACACCTTTGTCATAGGTCACCCCAAGTGGTTCGCTACGTTTGGTGATTTAGCAGGGGTGCCCGGGTTAATGGGATGAAGTTTGTCTCGGTCTTGGAGGTGGATGACCAGGACACACTGAACCCCAGATTCCTACCCACCTTTTAAACCCTTTTCCTTCCCAGAACTGTCCTCTCCTTCCTTTCACTAAAAAAAACCTCCACACAGCATCCCCAAATGTGATGTAGGCCTTCAGGGAAATTATTTTCGTCAGGGTCTCCGGTGTAGAACTCATTAAAAAAAATAATGCACCTTGTTGAGGGCATGGTGGTGCAACTGGTTCAAATTTCTGGACAAAATATCCCCGACAAAATATCCTACGGACAAAACATCCCTCTTTAAAATATCTACTAAAACCTAACCTAACCTAAATAAAAGAAGTCAGCGTAGTAGAGATTCATTTTGCCCTTGGGATATTATGTCGAAGGATATTTTGTCTGAGGATGAAAACGCGCAGTACCGATGCAACTATTGGTGTTCATACTCAATTAGATAGCGTTGACTTCTGGACTGAATTGTTGAATATGCAAATAATGCCCGATGCAATTCAATGGATAGATATTCTCTTTTCAGCATAGCGATATCATAACCACCATCTCCTTCTCTTCTGATCATAACTGACAGTTCACAGATCAGCTGGGCGTAGGGTTACCATCCGTTCAGATTAATCCGGACATGTCCGGACTTCTAGCTTTTTGTCCGGCCCTTTAATTTGTCCGGATTTTTTGGTTTAGATGGAATATGATTAATAAAACTTATCTAAGTAATATCAAATAAGCCTTTAATTTTTATTAATTTCCCACTCATCTAAAAACAAAATGTAAATCTCCTTTAACAATCAACTCTTGCAAATCAAACAATAAATTTTATTTGCAGTTGCAAACAACAAGTTCAAACATAAAATATCTTCTTCAAAACATAACAATTTTTTCGACAAATATATAAATTTTAATATTTTTCAGCGCCAGATACTTGACGGAGTATCTCCCGTTCATTCAAAGTTTTCTTATAGAATTTTTCGCAGCTCATAGTTTTAAGTTTGTATTGAATCTTCTATTACCTACGCTCTTTTTTCCACTGTGCTCCCATTAGAGAAACACTCTTTCTACATTTGCGTTTTGAGCTTGGATAGCAAAAATGAAATCACAAATACTCAATAGAATGGGCTATCTGACGATTGTGAAGTTTGTAAAAATGGTAACCCACATTTTATGAACCATCATACTAAAAAATTCATCGTTTTGTTGGGATATGAATGAATTGATGGCTGTTATTTCATCGAATAGCTTTACATCATCGATAACAACACCTTATTATTAAAATTACCCGACTTTTTTTGGACTGTCAGGCTTTTTGACAGGACTTTTCAATTTTCTAAATGGTAACCCTACCTTCCTTCTCGTATGGCAGTAATTCATGTACGATAACCATCGCGTTACATATACCCAAGGGAATTTCTTAACAAGCTGCAATTAAAAAGCTGTAAACGGAAATTGAGAAAAAAAGATTTAATATGCAAAAATGTTATTATGTTGTTACCTCGCGTCCATCGGCGATTGCTCCGGCGTTGCCTGTCACCTAATTGATATCTTTCTCCGTGTGATGTACAACGCTTTAATAGTCCGGACACGTTCCTCGGTCATTCATTAACACCAGCGCCGACAAATGGTCGCGGAAGGGGCATTAAATAAATGAGATTTGTATTAAAGTCTCTGGTAGGCAGGTACCGCGATGTAGCATAGCCGCGCACTATAATCTAATGTCCCGCTACCGGTTTACTTCGCTCCCGAGCCGAAATCTCATCAGCCCGCACCGCGCACTTGGTGGCGTATTAATAACTCATAAATACCGGCTCATGAAGCGACACCTCCCGCCCAGAGCACTGCCGGTGCATGCTCACTGCTCACTTCTCTCTGCTTACCTCACTTCCTACTTACAACTATCTAGGCTCACTCACTTCTCTATCATATATCAGAGCATCCCAAACCTTTTCTATCATTCGAATCCTATTCGGAGATATCAGAATCTTTCTTTAGCCCCTTCAAATTGTGTTTCAGTAAGCACCTATCGCAGTGCATCTCTAAGGAAGGGTTGTTTCATAAAATTTTGTTTCAATAAATAGCTATCGCGGTGCATCTCTGAGGACGGGTTGTTTCACAAAATTGTTTTCGAGTACGTAACTATCTATATAGGTAGGATTTTTTTCACAAAATTGGGTTCAGTAAGTACCTATCGCGATGCATCTCTAAGGAAGGGTTGTTTCACAAAATTATGTTTCATTAAGTAGATATCGCAGTGCATCTCTAAGGACGGGTTGTCTCACAAAATTTGAACAATTTATGTGAGACAGCCCAAATATTTCGTGTTTTTTTATCGCACTTTTTAATATTGTTTGAGTATTTTCATTTCTATTTTTTTTAAAGCGTCTATTTTTAAAGTTGTATATAATAAGTTGTGATAAAAGCTTATTCAGAATTTAAATTTTAACTGAAATTTGTTAAATTGTTCAAAATCTCGTGAACAACCATTGAGATATAATATATCTAAATGGAGACCACCCACCCAATTGTTGCATCAACACTAAACTTGTCACACAATTAGGATTTCGTGATTTCGTGAATTTTAGTGAAACGTGCCTTGTCACTTGTCATACAATTAGGTGATTGCATGAATTTCAGTGAAACTTGAAATCATTTCAGGTACTTTTTTGTTTATTAATGGTTGCTGCTCGCTAGAGTACGTTGAAACAAATTACTAATATGGACGGTTCATAAGTACCTTCAATCTCTTCCAAACAAAGAAGAGATATCGCCCATTTTGAGAAACACTGTTTAGATTTACTACTCCAAATTATACGACCAGACTATTCATGTTTCACTAAATAGTTTTAATCTTAATTTATGTGCAACGAACGCGCGCATACCAGTGATTAATTTGCTGTACCTGATAGATCTAGTTTTGGAAGTGCTGTATTTAAGGAAATATAAATATACATCTAGAGACCCATTCACATCTAGGTAATTCGCATTAAGAAAAATAATGTTGGTATTTATCATAACATTTAATGAAATTTTATCTTTAATTATCTATTTTTAAAAACGAGTAAGTTAGATTCCGGTTACCTTTAATCAGGTAGTACGTAGTACCTGCACGGTGAACGTATTGCAATGTCTATAAGAAATCACCCCCAGGCCCCAAGCTCTAAAGAACTAATTAAAAACAATGTGCGACCATTAGAGAAGTTCTCCGGACTATAAACGTTAACTAGATTTACTTACAGCCAGGTCCAGGGGTGGAATTAGTAGAACTTACACTGAATTCGGCTTGAGTAGGGCTAAATAAATAAGAAGATGTTGGTTAAATAACCATGTCGTTTCAAATTTCACGAAAAAGCATGATTAAAGATAAAATGACGATTTGCTTTACAGCGATGTTTTTACTGAGTAAAATACCAATAGATTTGTGTAACTACTTGTTTGCATATTCGCGTTAGCGCGATGACAGACATACTCGTACCGCCTTTGCCGGCCGGTTTTCTTCGGTCAGCGGTAATTTGTGGGATCGTCTTAGGAAAACGTTAGATTAATAACCTCTTTTCAAAGTAATCTGTTGTGCGCATATACGATACCTAATGAATTATACGATACCTAATAAAAATAATATTTATTTATTTATTTTATTTGATATAATATCTAACATTTTTAAATACAATTCAGCAATGTCGGCCTCACTGGGTAGCTCACCTGTGCTGAGGCCTCCATTTTATAAAACAAGTATTTATACATAATACATTGAAAATAATATAAAAATAATGCTGCATAAAAAAATGCTAAAATTAAACTAAAAATAAAAATTTATAATTTAGGTAAAATGTACTTGTTTAATGATGTGTTTTGTATTTGTTTTTGTGTGTTACGTGTATGTGTTTTATTCTTATTATGTAACTAGCAGACCCAGCCACACGTTGCTGTGGCTAACGAAACACAACGCCATTACCCAATCTTTATAAAATCCACACCACCCGCTTGCCAGCTGCCCGCTGCCCGCTGCCCGCTGCCTGAATTGAATATTTGAATTTATCGGCTTTTCTCTACTATAATAAGCATGTATTATACATATAAACTAATTAACTCGCCACTAATTATACAATGCTTGCAATGCAACACTGGATACTTGAAAAGGGAAAATCAAATACCTACTTACTCTAGGACATCTATTTTCCAATTTCTTCCCTAGAACGAATTTCAAAAGTGACTATAGTACGGCCCGCCAGCCGTTTTAAATCGCACAAAAATATGTTTTCTTTGAATTTCTCGGCTTTTCTCTAATATAATTTACATGTATTATACATATAAACATTCCTCTTCGACCACTCTATCTATTGGTGAAAACCGTATGAAAATCCGTTGCGTAGTTTAAAAGATTAACGCGTACATACATTTTGAGCGACTTCATTTTATACTATTTAATGAAATGATGATGAGATTTCTAATCCATTTTTTTTAATTTTGAGTATGAATTTATTTTTGTTTTCTTCTATTTTATTTTATTTTTGTGCGTAAAGATGCATAATTCAATATTATTTGTAGCTAGTTTTTCATCGGGGGGTCGATACACCCATGAACGCAGTTTTTTTTTAAATTCTGCCTGAAATAATTTGTAATCGCAATTTGACAAATTGGCATTCATTTTTGACAAATTTTAAAATAACGCATTCAGCGTTCTGTCCGCCAGTTTACATTATAAAACGCGGTTTGAAGTACTTCGCAAGTTGAGGAAGTATATATATATTTTATTTTTTTGTTAAATTTGTACTATTTTATGCGAAGAAAGACTTGTGAAGAAAGCTGTGTGATTAAATTCGCCCCTGCTTACGACTCCACTATTACAGTAAATACGGTGGCATGTTTATCCACTATCTGTGTTATTGTTCGGCTTTACAAGGAAGCCTCTAGATACCTTAGACAGCTCATATCAATTTAGAATCGTTTGTAAATACATTAAATAAATAAGGGACATTGGCTATTAATTTTGTACCTTGTTGTGCAGTCTCCCTTTCAATGATGATATTATGCATTTTTACGACATTTTTATTTATTTTTCAAAGGCTAAATATAATAATGACATAGTACGGAATGAATCCTATCCTATCCTTATCCTATATTCCTAATACCCTCCCATTGCCTAAATTTTGCTTTAAGACACAATAAAACTCCATCCCTACTGACAAAACATCCCCCAATCTAACTTAACAAAAAAATGGGAAAATAATACAAAAATCCTGTAAAGATAATAAATTATTGTTCAAAAATAGTAAAATGGGACAAAAATACTACAGACATCCTGTAAGGATAATAAGTTATTGTCCAAAAATAGTAAAATGGGACAAAAATACTACAGACATCCTGTAAGGATAAGTTATTGTCCAAAAATAGTAAAATGGGACAAAAATACTACAGACATCCTGTAAGGATAATAAGTTATTGTCCAAAAATAGTAAAATGGGACAAAAATACTACAGACATCCTGTAAGGATAATAAGTTATTGTCCAAAAATAGTAAAATGGGACAAAAATACTACAGACATCCTGTAAGGATAAGTTATTGTCCAAAAATAGTAAAATGGGACAAAAATACTACAGACATCCTGTAAGGATAAGTTATTGTCCAAAAATAGTAAAATGGGACAAAAATACTACAGACATCCTGTAAGGATAATAAGTTATTGTCCAAAAATAGTAAAATGGGACAAAAATACTACAGACATCCTGTAAGGATAATAAGTTATTGTCCAAAAATAGTAAAATGGGACAAAAATACTACAGACATCCTCTAAGGATAATAAGTTATTGTCCAAAAATAGTAAAATGGGACAAAAATACTACAGACATCCTGTAAGGATAATAAATTATTGTCCAAGAATAGTAAAATGGGACAAAAATAAAACAGACACCTGTAGAGACAATAAATTATTGTTAGGTCAGGTTAGGTTAGGTTTTAATGGATATTTTGTTGGGGTATGTTTTGTCTGTAGGATATTTTGTCGCAGGATGATAATTACCGAACCCAATGACAAAACGCCCCACGGGCGTATAAAATGGTAAATAAATAAAATAACAATTTTGGGCTTAATTTCAATTAACTTTAAATGTATATTTATCTTTGTATTCTATATATTAGCTGTTTGTTTTTTTAAATAAATAAAACAGTTAGGTACCAATATATTACATGGATTACAGATGTAGAAAAAATAAAATACTTACACTAAAAGAGAAATATTTAAAAATATTCAGTCAGTAACAATAACAAATAGTAGACGTAATTACATGAATACATATCGGGTACGTTCATTATTAACGAACTTATCAAATATAATCGATTTCAAACGTGCAAGAAATGACATTTTTCTTTAATGATGGTACTCCTAAAAAAAGGTTTGGAAAATACATTAACCTAAAAGTATACAAAAGTCATGGTTCAGCTTTTCAACTATTTTGTGACGTGTGTGTCAAAAGATAGTCTCTACTGTCTAAAAGTAACGCATCATCGCTCGGACATTCAGATATAAATATGCATAGGGCGTAAGTCATCTTAGGGAATGCTGTATGGACGGTCTTTTTAAGGAAAGGAAAGAGGGAAAGTTCTGGTAAGGAAAAAGCATTTGGGTTGGGTTGGGTTAGGTTATGTTAGGTTAGGTTAGGTTAATAATAAATAAATAAATATCTTTGTATTATGACGTAATATTATGCAAAAACTTCATGTACATACTTTAAACGTTTGAGCCTTTACGTAATTAGTAATTAGGTAAGGTAATTGAAGTAATTTATGCTTTTCCGTACAACCTCTTGCTCAGCTGCCCTCTGTAGATATTTGTCCAACCTACGCTTCATAGATATTAGTCACCACTGGGACCGTCATAGATATTCGTCCGATCTTAGCTCTGTAGATATTAGTCCTCACTCTGAAGTTCATAGATATTAGTCTACAACCTGTATGTCCTTTCCTCAAAAAGACCCCGACACAGCATCTTCAAAGATGACTTAGGCCCTGAGGGAAATTATTTTCCTTAAGGCCTCCTGTGTGGAGTTAATGTAAAAAAAACACAGATCTTTGAAATTTGAATTGTTCACATTTTGTTAAGTAACCGGGACTTGGTAAAATCACTTCAATAAATTAGAACTGAAATCGATCAAACTTGTATTTATTTATCTTCCTCCGAATGCAACTAGACGTTTGTTGGTCATTATTCTGACAAGTGCATTAATAACCCCGTGAACTCAAACTGTAGAGATGTTTTCAACTTTGATTGTTTTTATACTAATCTAAAAAATATTGTTATGAGTTTAGAAATTGCAGTGGTGTAATAAATATAGTTTCTTTTTCTCGGCCCGCTCAACTATTTCCCACGTAAAACATTCTGTGGGCTGTCACTGGCCACCGCCAGATGTCATATCACTCCTTCAGAAAATACTCTTCCGGTATACACGGTGAACTGGAACCTGCTCCAAAAATTTTGTTTTAGTGATTAGTTTTTTGACTCCCAATTCAGAGATATTCAGACTGGTCTATATTTAAATGACTTTATTGGTATTTTCGTGAAATTAAGTGTGTTTCCGATCATCAATGACCGATCGGGCAATGCCAATGATGTTGCTGCACTGCACTTAAATGTTGAAAATGCTACACCTTAAACACCACTCAAAATAGAATTATAAAGGATTTTTCCTTTGTTATTGATAATTCTATTCATAAAAAAGTATCTTCCGTAAGAGATTTAGGAAACACTCTTGATTCTAAATTCATATTTGATGCTCACTTTAACGACATTAAGTGCGAATCACTTAAAATGATGGGATTTATTCACATCTATAATATAAAAATGAATCGCTAAATGTGTTGGTAAGCGCAAATCTCGAGATCGGCTGAACCGATTTCGCTAATTCTTTTTTTAGAATATTCCTTGAAGTGCGAGGATGGTTCTTACGGAGAGAAAAATTTAGAAAATTGCGCAGAATATTGGATAATTTCAGAAAACATCGCACGTTTGACAGTTCGCGTGTTAGAGAATGACATTTTGCAAAACAATGAATGATTGTGCAATCAGGATTCTATTTTTGAAAAGTTGAAAAATTTATTTAAAGTAGGTACTCCCCTAATATTTTGAATCGAATCAAGAATTTTGGATATTTTAAATAGGTACCTATGTTAGGTACCAAATTTAATATACATGAAAAATGGAAATTTGAATAAAAATTGTAAAAGGTGGCACGCGGGCTGTTTAAGAACTGAATGTACTGGGATTGAATATATGGAACGCGGGAGGAGGGTTGGCGGGACGAGGGAGCGGTAAAGGGAAGAGGGAAGGCGGGGAAGGTGGAAGGGGAACGCGGGAAGGGGGACCTGGGAGGGGGAGGGGAACTCGGGAGGGGGGTTCGCGGGACGGTGAAGGGGGGGGGAGTAGAGTAGGGAGAGAGAAGGTGGAGATGACGGAGTGGGAACGCGAGAGGGGAAGAGGACGCAGGAGAAGAAGGGGAGGCGGAAGGGGAACGGGACGATGGGAAAGGACACTCAGGGAGAAACAATTTCTTTATTAAGTGGCATAGCGACGCATGCCGGGACCAGCTAGTAATATATAAACCTTTCAAAGAACCTCGATAAATTCTGACCCTTTATGATGCCTTAATTAGAAACAAACTTGAATATGGAAGCACTATTTAAAATCCACATTACTGATAACACGAAAACATTGTGGAATCAGTTTAAAAATGCTGGACTATTTCTTTCAACTTTGGTCTACATGACCATTTTAGATCGTACAATGTACGTTTTGAATACTTCAAGATAAATTTATTTATAATTTCTCACCGTACTCTTTTTTCACAGTACGTTATTTTTTTCATAAAAAGTTAACCTCACTAAGAGAAAGAAATAAAAATATTGGAAAATGAATTGTAACAATATTTAGACAATAAATAAATATAACAACTAGGGAGACAATCTGATTTTGGTAAATGGTCCTCAAATAAAATCTTATTATTTAAAAAAAAATCTTATTATTTTAAAAGGGACAAGGATGAAAAAACAGTATGACAATCCTCTGTCAAACACAAATATCTTAACATTATTTTCAAATTTAGCCAATGAATAAATGTTGGAAGGCAATTGAATGATCTGATACGATGATCTGATCTGATATTGAGTAGTTGTACAGATATAAGTATTTCTATTCATATTGCGTACGTACGGACGCAAACAAATAATTCATCTTAATATTTTAAGGCACATCTTGCAGAGTGTGTTTTTTAAAATAATTAAATTACGAGTAGCACCATCTACGAAAGAGCAGTTTATGAATAATTAAATTATCGAAAAATGATACAATACAACTTTGTATAAACCACTTATATAATGTGCAAATCCGACCGGTTTCGGAACAAACGTTCCGTCGTCAGGGAAAGCTTATACTAATTTGACAGTTTAGAACAATGTTTTATTATGGTAGGGGTGGAGCCGTTGCTAGTTAAAACATTGTTCTAAACTGTCAAATTAGTATAAGCTTTCCCTGACGAAGAAACGTTTGTTCCGAAACCGGTCGGATTTGCACATTATATAAGTGGTTTATACAAAGTTGTATTGTTTCATTTTTCTATAATGGATAACCACAAAGTAAAAGCTACATTCAAAAATAATTAAATTATCATTTGAAAAGCGTATACTCTTTCACAAGTCAGTATTTCAACTCTCATGCTTCTCCCCTCGACTTTATATAGAAGTTTTTGATAGTAGTTTTGATATAAACTATTGAAATTTCGGTGACCCTGTACATCACATTAAATTGTCATCTGTAAGTTCTGCTTTGAGGTGTTGCAATATATCAGTGGACCAAATCACACCCAATCTCCCTCACAGGGAAATAAATTTACTTCTCGTCTCGCAGCCAACGAAGGTCATAAATTTTATTCAACTCTTTTATTTTCAAATCGCAAAATATACACGGAACGAATTTATGCCGCTTCATCTTAATTTATGTGACTTACAAATTGATTTTAATGTCCTATATGACATTAAGCAATGTGTATCTTATTCCCCTGGAGAAATTTTGTTCATAAAGACTTTTCTCACATTAGTAAAACAATGGGAGGCTTCATTTATGTCAGCATAAATCACACCACTTGTATACTTATTTACAATATTTACTCAATAATAGATTATTTCGTTTTGATTTCTATGTATTGATGGTTGTAGGCCTCCGGCTAAAGTCGTTGGTTCATTTAAATAAAACATGGCGCTGTTTGAACAACAAAACATTTTCAAAGTGATCAGATTTTTTTTAATTATGAGAATTTAATTTGTTTTTTTTTTTTTTTTTAATAAATGCTGTTTTTTAAATCAGACAAATCTGCTAGGTTTAGACGTTTTTACGCCTGACAGCTGTTTCGTCGTCCTTAACTTCATGCGACAGCTATCAGTTTGGGACAAAAATTTGAAGATGAACAGTGAGATCTGTCCAAAACGTCAGGAGTTAAAAAGTCCTTTTCAGGACTACGTTACGCGGGTAAACCGAGAAAATTGTTTTATATTTATATGTATTTATGTATATATGTAATATGTAAAACAATATACATATATACATATACTGGTGAGCTCTGGCGTTAAGAAAAATGGGTGTGTTTCGTATAGTTTAGCAGGGAAGGAGGGATGGGAGGGGAAGGAAAGGTGGAAGGGGAATGGGAGGAATGGGAAAAGACACGAAGGGAGAAACAATTTCTTTATTAGTGGCATTGAAACTCGATAGTTTAATAAAAATTAAAATGGACATATAAAAAATCAGCTCAAAAGCAATGTAATACGTATTAAGATGTATATTTATATTAAACCCGTGACCTCTCGTCTTGTGGTCCTAACAACCTGTTCCATTTATTTTGACAACACTTAATAAATTAAACCGACGCGCGATCAAATATCTTCGGAAATAAATACTGCTCTATTGATTAATCGTGAAAGAGGAGATATAGGCCAGTAATGGCGGATGATTATTTTTAACTTTTTTTAATGTTTGGTTTGCTACAAGCAAAAACAAAATACTAAATTAATATGCAAATAGTAATAGGTTACAGCATGGGTCGGCAACCTGCGGCCCGCGAGTAGTCTTGGTGCGGCCCGCAAGATTCTCGCCGCAACGCACGTGACAATATATATCGTATACAACGGAGTAAAAGGGTTAGCGAAGGGGGAGCGGGGAGAAGGGGAAGGACGGCAACATGAGCGGTTATAATAAAGGCGTTGTCGGAAGAGTCGACAGCAAAATGCAAGAATCTGGATCTGAAGTTCCATTTATATTTCACTGTATTGTCCATCAAGAAGCATTGTGTTGCAAGGTTTTATCATTGAAAGAAATAATGGATACCGTTGTATCTGCTATTAATTTTATAAGAAAAAATGGGCTTACTCACCGCCAGTTCCAAAAGTTTTTAAAAGATGTGGAAGCTGAATATGGCGATGTTATGTATTACTGTGAAGTAATATGGCTAAGCCGAGGAGCAGCACTTCAACGTTTTTTTTTTTATTTGATTAAAGAAATTCGTGACTTCATGGAGATTTCCAATAACCAGTGGGTTGTATATCTTGAATTTTTAACTGATTTGACTGCCGAACTGAATCTAATCAATACTCGTTTACAGGGAAAAAATAAATTGATATGCCATGGCGAACGGTGGCTGACATGATATTTCTCCAAAAAATTATACATAACGAAATAGACTGCCCAGAACTTCTATCCCAAATAAATTTTAATATCCCATCTAATAATTTTTAATTAATTAATTAATTAAAAATTATTAGATGGGATATTAATTAATTAGGCTAATTTTTGTAAGTGCGGCCCGCGCAAGTTCCCACGTCAAATATTTGGCCCTTGGACCACAAAAGGTTGCCGAACCATGGGCTACAGTATAAAATGATGTCAATAATGGTTATAGAGGATATAAAAACACGCATAGGGAAATTAATGGAGAGAAATCTTAGATTCATTAAAGAGACAAATACGTCTGGTATTTTTTTTATATGTTCATTATCTTATGGACACGGATTTTTTATTTAATGTATAGACGCTGTCATGTTTTTAGATTGCTGGTTTTATTTTTATATTATCTTCATACAGGAGGACATTTTTGGGAATGCTGTGCAAAAGATCAAAGCTGGACTCGTTTTGCAGGAGGGATAAAACACCGTTGAACATGCAAGTTGTAAAAACGACCTGTTCTAACGGGCAAATATCAACCGTTCTTAAAACACCGCAAACAGGTTTGGCGTGCCTCCCGGTTTTGCTTAGTTTACGTTTTAGTAGTTGACATGAGAATAAGTTAAGATGGTATAATCTATTAAACGGACCGCCCGTTTCTGCACAGAGTCGAGGGTATTTTTCAGGTATTTTGGAGCTCCAGACCAGAGGTGGCTGCCATATTCAAACGTGGGGCGCACTTGTGATTTGTACAGGGTTAGCAGTTGTGTACTATTAAAGTATCTGCGGGCCCTGTACAGTACGCCCAGTTTTTGGGAGGCTCACTTTACTCTGGCTTCGATGGAGCCCCCATACCTGAGCTGGCTCCAGCTCAGGTATCTACACATCAGAACCTGACGGCCCCCGTGTTCCAGGGTTAAGGCTCTCAACTAGCGACCCGGAGGTCGCGGGTTCAAATTCCGGCGAGCGCAAAAAAAATATTGATTTGTGTTATTTCACAATTTAATCATTTAAAATTAATATAAGGTATATTTGCGGCACTTTATAGAGTGTGTTACTAATAAAAGACAATGACTTAATAAATATTTTAAATTGTTACCTCAGCAAAACGACATTAAAAATGGCCAATTTCCGTACATTCATTTGAGATAATAATAATGGGAAAATTGTTGCTGAGGATAATATAACAGGTGTGTGTTGTAATAGTGTAATAAAATCTGCCAGCTTTATTTTTAAAAGGGCGCCACTGGTTGATTAACCAGGCTAGCAGATGGGAAAGCAATAATCCTCTCTCAGGGCCTTGGGAATTCAAACTTTAAGGTTAATATGAAAGAATTAAAAATTATAGACAATATTCATAAGGAATAATAATAATACATTTATTTGTACATATTTTTAACACAAATAGAACTTAAAACATAAATAAAATATTAAAAAACTCACCCCCTGGATCGACCAAATTTCAATTATCTAGCAATTATCTAAAAAAATCTCGGTCCTGTCTTTCTCAGGAAGCTTCTATTCCCGATGAAGAATCTGTCAATTTTTCCGGAACTGAAGACGGCTGATGCAGTTTTGCTCAAATAAAATCGCTCCAACCATGGAATAATTACAAATCCAGGCGAGTCTATGTTTCCACGAGCAAAACAGAATTTTCTCCAATACTCCAAGATTTCTTAAAATTCGGTCAGGCTAGACTCCTTGTCGGTAAATGATCTTCCATAATGTATTGTATTGATAGCCTTGTGACTCGGTAAATAAAGAATAATTTAATCCATAGTAAATAAATTGCGGTTATTTGAATTGAAACGCGCGTCTCAATAATAATGTAAAATAAACACTTTAACGGCGCTACGAAAATACTGATCGCGGCCTTCTGATAAAGAAATAATTAGGTTAATGAAGCAATCATTTTAAAAATTAACGCACAAATAAAGTGTGAAATAAAAATCACGTTAGACTTTCAGTATAGAGTCCACCACCTCAGGCTCTAGACCAGGGGCGGAGAACCTGCGGCCCGCGAAGCTTTTTGGTGCGGCCCGCGACCCCTTTTCCTACGGCCTGCTGAAAGCACCAAAAAAATTACATTCAGGAAGCCAGAATTTCACGGTGTTTCAGCTTCATTAAGTTAGTATAACTAAAACCAGAGAAAATTATAACATGGCAGGTATGTGCTTACGTATGCATCAGTGCAACTAGAATCAGTTTAGATACAAGTACATACGTGATCCAACTTGCTTTTTTAGTTTTGTTTTAATTTATTATTATTATGCGACAGTAGTTTTTTTTTTTTTTTTAGATACAGACAATAATTAACAAAACTATATTATGAACAATAACTTGAGAATTCGCCTTCACCCCAACTATTTATCACTGATTTGACTTGATTAATCTTCATTTAACAATATTATTATTAATATTAATTAATAATAATCTTTATAAGATAATCTTTATTTTCAAATACATTTTTTATACATGTTTAAAAATAAGTCATAATTAATAATGAATCGAAATGAGTTTTTGCGTGAAAGAGTAACAAACACGCATACATCCATACAATATTAGTAGGATTAAATACTGCAGAACACAACATATTTGCCTTTGAAATAATCGATTTTTATATTTTATTAAGTACTCTTTTTATTAAATTAAAATATCAGGCCTATAAAATCTCTATGAATCCCTTTCTGGGCCATGGTTATATTGTATAATGTGAAAAATTAAATTCTTTACAAAATGATCGTAAAACATTTAAAGATTTGTGCATGAGCTTCGCAAAATGAAATACGAAAAATACGCTTTTTGGCTATAAATCAAAACAGGCGGATGGTGTTAAACTGGAATTTAAACTTATCGCCATCTACTTATGTTTGTATATTTTATTTCTATTTTATTTCTTGGACATACATTTGAAGTCTTTTTACAGTGGTTTACATCATCATTATCATCATCATCATTACATAGTATAAAATGAAGTCGCTCAAAATGTATGTGCGCGTTAATCTTTTAAACTACGCAACGGATTTTCATACGGTTTTCACCAATAGATAGAGTGATTGAAGAGGAATGTTTATATGTATAATACATGTAAATTGTACTAGAGAAAAGCCGAGATATTAAAAGAAAACATATTTTTGTGCGATTTAAAACGGCTGGCGGGCCGTACTATAGTCACTTTTGAAATTCGTTCTAGGGAAGAAATTGGAAAATAGATGTTCTAGAGTAAGTAGGTATTTGATTTTCCCTTTTCAAATATCCAGTGTTGCATTGCAAGCATTGTATAATTAATGGCGAGTTAATTAGTTTATATGTATAATACATGCTTATTATAGTAGAGAAAAGCCGATAAACTCAAATATTCAATTCAGACAGCGGGCAGCGGGCAGCGGGCAGCTGGCAAGCGGGTGGTGTGGATTTTATAAAGTTTGGGTAATTGCGTTGTGTTTCGTTAGCCACAGCAACATGTGGCCTGGTCTGTTAGTAGATAATAAGTTTCAGTGATAAAAAATATGAATGATCATTAAATGTATGTAAATGGGTTAGTAGTAGTATTTGTGGACACCTCACTGGAAGAACCTGTGCTGGGGTCTTCCCATGTTTAGAATTAAGTGCTGTTCTGTCGACTTAAGTAAAAACACAGTTTCGTCCTTGATATCGTCCGTGATAAATTAATTAGTAGCAGTTTTAAATAACTGTCTTGATAAACAGATAATAAATAAATGAAACAATTTAACTTTGTTTGAACCACTTTTATACTTGAGTCAATCCGACCGGTTTCAGAAACGAACGTTCCTTCTTCGGGGCAAATGTATACTGATTTGACAATTTTGAAATATGAATGAAAAATGTATTATTATGGTAGGGGTGGAGCTGTTGCTAGGTATTAGTGTAGAGTGGGTGGGTAGGGGAACATATCCGTGATTGGGCTATAAGACAATATTTTTTGTTTGTTGATAATAGATTCATTATTTTTAAGGGATTTTTTTTAGGCTTCTAAGTTATCTAAACGTTTTCCTTTATGATAAATATGAAGAATATTTATCTCCGTATTTTTTTCAAACTATGGTTAATTTCAATGATATATTTAGAAAGATATAATTTTCTATGGACCACATGCCAATGGTGTAAATAATATTGATGTAAATAGTATTGTGATTGATTCGGACTTTCGCCGCGATAGTAGGAAAGTACCATAGACTAAATAATATGTTAGTACCTAATCTTATAGAGGCTGCGTTGGCAGTTCTGCTATAGTGTTACCAGTGTCTGGTGTTGGTCGGTTGTCGGGACCGGTGTCGGTCGGTGTTTCCATTAGCGGCCAGGAATCCAGTCTGGTCCGGGGGGCGGCTGGCCATGTAGAGCGGGCCCGGCCTGCCCGGCCCTAGAAGGCGGCTGCCTTGACAAGGACGCGCGTGCCGTATACGGCCTTTACGCACCTACAGCACGCCGCACGCACGATACGTAATGCGCCGATCGCTACAGCTAGCGGAATTAATCACCTGTAGAAATTCAGATTGACATCGTTATTCATGCCGCGTTGTATTGATACTTTCTCGGTAACGGCAAAGGAACAAGATCAAGTCTTGCAGTGCCAACAATATTGCCTCTAAACAATAACTACTGGTTGTACAAGTAGATATAAGGAGATGAGGCTGTACCCAACATTGAACCCCGACAGTTGGCCAATTATAATAAAATAAAATAAAATAAAAATTATGGATTATTTATCAATTTCAAACCTAAAATCGACGTAAAAAATACCTTCAATAATAAGTTTTTGTGGGTATCAACTGAATTTATTTACAGTATCGTTTTTTGTACTTATACGCTGGTATATACCATGTGGATATGGGTACCGCCCCGGGAACCATCCATTGGGTAACTAACATCATTTTGTAAGTAAGATAAATAATTTAGAGATTTTAGAAATTAGGAAAAATGTAAATCATAAAGCGGACATAATTATTAAGCCACAAATTTTTATAAACCCTCTTTTGAACCTTTTCCCACTTAACCGGTCTTTTCTTTTGACTTTGAAATCCCTAATTTTAATAAACTTCCCCCATTCTTACCCCTTCCCCTTCCTTCTACCCCTTCCTCCCATATGTGATATATGATTAATTTTTAAGTTTAGTATACATTTGAGATAATATGCATCAGACTGGTTTCAAAATGTTTTTATTTTTTATTTTAACATTATGAGTAAAACCTCAAATTGTAATATTTAAATATATGAAGACAATATAAGCGAAACTCAATCGAAAATCTGGAAACAGAAAAATCAGAAAAAACATATTGACACCTCTGGGACTCGAACCCAGGACCGGGCAAACGCGCTGACCACCGCGCCAGGGTGTCGATATGAAATTCGGTCATGTTTAACTGTACCATACTTCGACTAAGAACCACCTGCATTATCTTTCATTTTATTTAACGCATATATTATTGGCAACTATCTTTATGTATGATTGCAAGATTCAAACCCGAACTAAATGCACTCTAGCAAGAGGTCCTGGGTTCGAGTCCCAGAGGTGTCAATATGTTGTTCTGATTTTTCTGTTTCCAGATTTTCGATTGAGTTTCGCTTATATTGTCTTCATTTATTTAAATATCAAAATGTTTTGATAATTTTGATTAAAAAGGTGGCGTATACAAAGTTATTGGTTTTCATCTAATTAAAATGACGCCAAAAATTTTATAAGCAATTATAATTGACGAAGTGATTTTCAAATTATTGTCAGGTTATTCATAACTCGGGAATGTTTGCATTTCTTTAATAAAAATGCATTTTTTTTATGTGAAAACTTCTTTAGCACCGCTATAAATAGCTACACTAAAAAAAACACATACATACATCTATAGAATTAACTTAATTATAATAATAAGAGAATGAGATAGAATAATCAGTCTCCTCTTTATGCCGTGCTTCGTAGCTTCCCCACACTTGTCTACTTTAGTTTTCTGAAGGTTTCACTTCTACCGCTTGTGAACTGCAGTTTTGATGTGTTTACACCTTATAATATTGTTGTCTAATATTTTTTATAAAAATTATTTATTCTGCGTCTTTAAAGGTACTTGTACCGTAGATAAATAAATATATAAATACCGTGTTCATAGCTTTGCTAATATTTGTAGGTATATTCACACATACTAGGTACCTTTCTCATACTAACATTCCTAGGATTAAGGACTTAGACATACTAACATTCCTAGGATTAAGGATTAGGACTAAACTATTGATAAACAATAATTCCTGGAAATGGATTGTGTTGCAATGACTCTGTGTCACCCTCGGAAACATTCATCCTACGCCTACATCACTCACTCACTCACTCACTCCTTCACCGACACGCGTCTCTTACAGAATACACCTAATAGCATTGACCATATTTTACGTTGAACAATAATTATTATTCACTTGTTTTATATTTACTCTTATTGATTACGAGGGGTTATCATTTACCAAAATAGGGAAATCATCTCACTCCGGATTGTTGGAATGCGTCCTATATTTTTGCCTTGCGAGAGAATGACATAGACTAATTGGTCTTCTCTATGTCTCCTCTTTGTGCGGTGCTTCGTAGCCTCCCCACTCTTGACTTTTTTAGTTTTCTGAAAGTTTCACTTCTACCGCGTGTGAATTGCACACAAAATTTTTGAAGTGAAAACTTCTTTAGCACCGTTGTGATTTGAAACTTGATAAAACGAAAAAACGACACCAAAAAGAGACAAACACATACATACATAGGATTTAGCCTGCGAGATAATGAGATAGAACAATCGGTCTTCTCTTTGTGTGGTGCTTCGTAGCCTCCCCACTCTTGTCTACTTTAGTTGACCGTTCAGTGGTTGAGTGGGCATCGCGTTTGGGTCCCACCCAGGCGTTCCGTGTTCGATTCCTCGGCTGGCTAAGCCCTCCATCATCACTCAAGCATTATTTGCAGCTTACTGTGGTGGTAGTAAGATATTTTCAAATATTGTCGGGTTAATTATAACCCGGGAATGTTTGTCTTTCTTTTAAAAATATTTTAAAAAATAAAAATAAAAGTTTTCTGAAGGTTTCACTTCTACCGCGTGTGAAATGCGGAACAAAATAAATACACTTGTATTTATTTTGTTTAGAATGCTGTGTGGAGGGTTTTTTTAAAGGAAATGAATGAGTGGAAGTTCTAGGAAGAAAAAAAATTAGGGGGGTAAGTAAGAATGTGACCAGGAGTGACGGACGTCTGAATCCATAACTCCCACTGCGGTGCACGGCGGTGGGTCTAGAGAGTCCGGAAGGAAATGTCTAGGTTAGGTCTCCATCAACCAGTCTCTCCCGATCCGGCTCGCCTTGCAGTAGATGGGCAAAAGCATACGCCGCCAAGACAAAACTCACTACATGAACCGGGCACCACTTCTAAGTCACCAAACTTAGCGAAATACTTGGGGTGTCCTATGGCAGAGGTGTTGGCTACCCAATAAGTGGTTAATTAATTACAAAATCCCTCAAATTGAGGCGGGGATAGGTGCCGCTTACTTTTACTAATTTTAATTGTATGTAGGTACTCGTATGTAAAACTTACAAAAATATCGTAATAAGAAATTACATTCATTCGGTTTTTATTCGTTCTTACAAAAGCCCCGAGACGGAATTTATTCACGGTAAATATGTAAGTCGGTGCATCCCACGCGACAAGAATGTTCAGTTGACACTCGAATTAAGAGTGTATTTTATGTCGATGTTATTTCATCACTTTCGTAGGAGGATGTCGGCGAGGGACAACCAGAGGTCCGCAGACTGAAATCAGTTCAAGGAATTTGATTGGCACTTCGATAGTTGCAGTAGCGCCTACCTGAATTCACCGTTTGCCAAAAAACACTTTAACGATGCGTTCAACAAAAACTTTTTTGGAAATTTCTTACCGCTTTGTTGCGGACTGGTCAGCTTATCAGTTTTTGAAGTGAAAACTTCTTTGGAACCGTTGTGATTTGAAACTCGAAGGAACGACAAATAGCGACACTAAAAAAAGAGACAAATACATTTTAAGATTTAGCCTGCGAGAGAATAGAATAATTGGCCTCCTCTTTAATAGAAGAGAATGTATGAGACGATGTATGAATGTGAGTGAGGCAAAGAGTGTGTGCCAAGACCGAGTTGTTTGGCGGTCCGTCCTCTCTGCCTACCCCTGCGGGGAAACGGCGTGATGGTTAGTTAGTTAGTTAGTTGGCCTCCTCTTTGTGTGGTGCTTTGTAGCCTATCGATCTCTTCTTTGTGCGGAGCTTCGTAGACTTCCCACTCTTGTCTACTTTAGTTTTCTGGAGGTTTCTGTGGTGATTTTTCACAAAAATAAATTATTGTTATTATTATTATTACCACGTGTTAATTAAACACTTTTTTTTTAGGTGAACACTTCTTTAGCACCGTTGTGGTATGAAACTCGATTAAACGAAAAATAGCGACACTAAAATGAGACAAAGATTTTTCGTCTATGGGATTTAGCCTGCGAGAAAATGAGATAATACAATCGGTCTCCTCTTTGTGCGGTGCTTCGTAGCTTTTCCACTCGTGTCTTCTTTAGCTTTATGAAAGTTTCACTTCTACCGCGTATAAATTGCACACTCTGACTTTTTCTATTTTTTCCAGCACCATTTATCTATCACCTCTGCATCGTGAATTAAAGAATTCAGCCATGTCTATTTTAAACATATAACATCATTTTTTTATTTTTTTTTATTTCATAAATTTTTTTATTAGTTACACATATTTGTTTTTTTGGCCCGTGTTGTGGTAGTCGTACATTTAATATTTTAAATACGATTTAATTAAAACAGGTGATTAAACATTCAAAAAAAATATTAAGAAATACTTAAAAGTAAAGAGAAAAAAAGAATATATTTTAAAGCAAAGTAGAAATGAAAATGAAAATTCAAATTTTGAAATACAAAAATTAATAATAAAGATTAAATTTTAAGAACTCAAGTGTTCTATATAAATTAAAACATATAAGTATATAAATCAAAATTAAAACATTAATAAAATTTTGTGAAACACTAAGAGAAAAAAAATAACAACATTTTAAAGAAAAATAGAAATAAAAATGGAAATTAAAATTTTGAAATGGAAAAATTAATAAATAAAATGTAGTGCTACGAACTCATAAATTCTTTAGAGTACGTTCGTCCCCTTTCAAAAATCCAATGTACACGTGTTATAAAAAGAGAATTTGAATTACTTGATTTTATGTCAGTACTCAGAGCATTATATATTTTAGGAGCGATGAACCAGAATTGTCGTTGATAGTTTTTGGGACCACGCAACCCAGGTTTGATGAAAAGCGGGTGTGTGCTTGATGTTGTGGAGCGATTAGTAGATTATTTTTTCGTATATAACAAATGCTTGTTTTAGTAAATAGGTGTCGAATATCTAAGACCCTGATTTTTCAAGAGTTCATTTGAGGGATGGGTAGGTTGACATTTAAATATAATTCTCAGAATTAGTTTTTGAACTAAAATAATTGGTCTAATAATGGATTCAGCACAACCACCCCATCCCACTATACCGAATGTTGCTATGGATTGGAAAAGGGCAAAGTAAACGCTTCTTAGAGTCTCTAAATCTAAGATAGACCTAAGGGAGCAGAAAATATGGCAGAGTTTACGAAGTTTTTTTTACTGTGTCACCGATGTGAGCTTCCCAACGTAGTTGGTTGTCTATGATTATTCCCACATATTTAACTATTTTTTATGATTTAATTTGTTTGAGGAGAGGGCATTTAGAGAGAAATTATTTCATTTGCTTCTCGTACCTCTGATATTCTGATAATATAAAGACAGAGCCCTTGTGATTGTTATAGGGATATAGGAAAAGTGCACATTTGTCTAGTATTTAGATATTCTCCAAGATATCCTTGCTGCTTGCCCATATCTCCTGAGAATTCTCATATTTTCTAACATATATTTTTCCATTTCTTATCCACACGATTTTTTTTGTTTATTTTTTCTTGGCAGCGTGACGTGCCGCTGCGTTAAGTTCTTTATTTATTTAATTTGCGCTAGTGAATAAATAAATAAGTAGGTGTAATCTCATATTTACTGACAAAGAGAAAGCTAGAATAAACTACACCCTCCTAGGCAAAAGGTTGCTGCAATATTGCGCAAATGGATAAAATTACAACATATTAATTTTATTACAATTATTCATAACTTGGCAACCTGAAATTATTGTTTTCGTAAGATAAGCGATTTGCATCGCATATCTTCTAGAATCTTGAAAGATAAAGGCTGGTTGTTGGTTGATATTCTATAGGTAGATACCTAATTGGATCAGTCTAGAACAGTTAGTTTACATTTAATCTTCGGTGAAGCAATTTGAACGCAAATAATCACCCAAAATAACACATCTGATCTGATCACGGCTTCAATTAAAATGCGATTTCTCTTAGCAAAGTACAGTCTTCCATCAGAATTTCGTATCTATTACGTAGAAAGCCCAGTTCAACTAAATCAGTGACGATACATCACTGTTTACTGAAAATAATGTCCATTCCAATGCGTGGGGCCAATAATTCGATGATCCGACAGTTAATACCCTGACAGTTGGCCCCCCAAATGATAATTATTATAATTTTTTTTTGTGAATTATTTACCAATTTCAAACCTAAAATTGACTTAAACCTTTAAAACTATTGATACGGATGTCAGAATTCATATGGATGTCATTTGAATGAAAATATGTTTAACACTTTTGTTATTCGGCTCTACATCCTCTCTGCATACCACTTCGGGACACAGTTATATTTTGTTTAGTACCTCTACCGTATTTTACCTAAACCGACTGCCTATTGTATATAATAAGCCGAGGGGCGAACTGCGGGGATCAACTCTTATGCAACGCAATAATTATCACCTTGTTATACGAAAAAATCATGCTTTCTCGTCCATTTGCATATAGTCGTATCATAAAATAAGTATCATGATTATTATAAGCAATAATTATCAGCCTGAAACACTCATCCACGAAAAATCTTCCGAGAAAAAATACATGACGCCAACGGGACTTGAACCCGTGCCCTTCTGATTGCTGGTCAGCTGCTCTCCCAAATGAGCTATGGCGGCTTATCTTATACCCGCCAAATGATTCAATATAAACTAGTGTTTCATTCAACAATTATTGCTTATTATTTTTTCTCGGAAGATTTTTCAATGTGGATGAGTGTTTCAGGCTAATAATTATTGCTTATAATAATTGTTACCCTTTGTGCTGTGCATAAAAATCTTGTCTTAAAAACGATAGTTTAAAAATTAAAAATAATAATTAAGTATCGTAATGTTAAAACAATATGGATTATCACATCACAGATAGGATACGACACCTAATATTTTGCCCTTTTGTTTTTTCGAATAGGCTTAATTTGATCATTAATTTTATTCCAGTATTTAAATTGCAAAATGGGTTGCTATGGATATAAAACCTTGTCTTAGAAATCCATTTCAGAAATTAGATTCTGGGAATTCGTGACATCGCACGTTTTTTCCCTATGGCACACATTTATTAATATAAATATCTACTCATTCATTTAAATGTACGGGCCAGTTCCCATCCTGTAGCTGACTAACCTTCACAACATTATTATTCTCACCGTTTATTTACGAGAAGTTGAAGGTGCGGGAGGTTTATTCTCTTGTCCCGTTCACGTGGCATGGCCTAAACACCGCATACATGCTGAGCACAATGCAAAACCCTTCAGTTCTGTTCACCACGCAGCGTGGGGTACTCCCGGAGTCCTTGTGGTATTCCCGCACAGGTTTACTGACACTTACATTAGGTATTATTTGTCCTCTGACAGGAATGCTAATTTAAGTTGTATTGGCTGCCTTGTTTGCTGCTTGCTACGCATAATGCACACGTATTGGTTTCTAAATGAAATACTGAGAAAGTCTTTCAAACTTCTTCGTTCCATCTGTTCCAATTGGACATAGGCCTCCTACAAATAAATTCAATTCTGGCAGTTCTCTTAAGGTCTCTTGTCTGCTGGCGTCCACATTTACTTTTCTACATTTTGTAAAATTTTCAAATTGGGAGACGGTACGGGAACCGCCGCCCCGGGAACCATTTATTGGATAACCTACATCCCTATCACATATCACCCAAAGTTTTTCGGTAGGGCTCACTCGGAACATCACCTTTCACCGAAGTGGGAGGAAAAGATTCATTCGTCCGTCACTCCTGAACATTCTGACTCCCATATTCCTACCCACCCTTCATTCTGTTTTCCTTCTCAGAACTTCATCAGAACAGACCCTCCGCATAGCATCTCCAAAGATGACAAAAGCCTAATATTTTTCTTCAGGGCCTCGTGGTGGGGCTAATGTAAAAACAAAAAAAAAAATGCAATTGAAATTTCAACGATCATCATATCATATTATCCACGTGTCTAGCATAAACAATTTCACTTGAGTATGGAGATTGTGATGGTAATATCGCCAAACTTTAACGTGCGTCTAATTCGATCATTTGTCTTACTATGTTGCAAAGAAATGCATGCATGGCACGCTTCTCTTCGTAACTCTTTGTATGATGATCATTTTGCCACAACGCGCAACGTTTCTAGTGAGAGTACATATTTGCAATCCAAATATAAGTACCTACTGGAAGGAAGCTGGAGGTACGTATTTATATTCTTATTTTTGAAGTTGCGGCATCCTACCCATTAAAATCTTCCGTTTTTTTCCTCTTTTTTTATTCCACACGTTCGTATAATATGTAGGCCTAAATTAAGTGCCTAACATAGGTACCTTCCCACATACTTAATTGCATAAACTAGCCACCATAAAATAGCGCCTCTAATAATCACCATGGAAGACACTAGAGATGTTATCGCAAATGATATTATTATTTTAACACATCACAATCTACGGGCACGCTTTGTGTTTATTCAAACTATAATGTTCGCACACCGCTGTTAGCGCTGTAATAAGGCGGGTCGATGAAAAGACAGTTAATCCAATAAATAAGGTATTGTAATACAATGTTGTATGATACATCTCGCTATCAGGCCATTAAGCCTTAACAGTTTAACAAGTGGAACGGCGCAATTCACAATAACGAGGTACGTCTTTATTATTATTAATCTCAACGTTGACGATGGTACAACTTTTCTTTTGGAGGATAAACTGCAGCGTTGTTTGGAGAACAGGGGTGCCTAAAGGGTTAATCGCGACTATCGATCGAGACAGATTTTATAGTCGTTTATTTTACTTATTATTAGTTTCTGTATTTCAAAATTTTCATTTTCATTTTAATTTATAATTTTTTCAAAATATTATTTTTTTTCTTCATTTTTCACTTATTTTTATGTATTTCTTAAATTTTATTTAGTAGGTAGATATGTATGTTTATTATCTGTTTCAATAGAACGGTATTTTTTAATTCCTATGTAAAATATTAAATGACTACTACAACACGGGCCTAGTGTGGCAGTAAAAAAAAACAAAAATCTGTATAAATAAAATATTATGATATAAAAATAAATATTTTTTTTATTTATTTCTTAAAAACATTACATATTGCATATTACAATGATTTTTGGCTCTCCAACTAGGGAATTTATCCGTTTTAGGTCAATCAAAATGAGCGGATTTATTGCATGTACGAGTACATATTGTTTTGTCTATTATATTGACTTTTACTTATAAATTACAATTATTGGATAATATATTAAAGTTTAGATGGTAGTTTAGAATAATATAAACACAGAGAAGAGAAATAAAAAGAAAATTCAAAATGATACAAAAAAAATTGTAAACGTGTATGCTTTTCAACCATTCCGTGAAATTTATTGGTTCGTGTGTCTCAGTCCTATGTATTTTTCCAGATATTGACAATTTTTCGAAAACTGCAATATTCTTTGCGGATATTTAAGAATCTTCTTTTGATATCGCAAATACCTGTCTACTTCTACTATCTAAAATGACGTCTTGAAGATAGTTTCAGACATACTTACCTACCTAAATAAATTACACCCATTTCATAACAACATATTATAAAAGTGTTTTTGTCATAATTACAAAACTTATAATTTGTCGTCTGGAACCCCCTTTTTTATATTAATGTACAAGCTATAGATTTTTTTTTTTTTTTTACAGTAAATACCGCACAAGAATCTCAACTGCTCCCGTCTGGAGCCAGTGAGACTATGGCATCCCCAATTGGGGTATGTTGTGAGGCTGAAGGTCGTGGTGAGGGGAAGGAGGTGGGGAAGAGGAAGGTTGGGAAGTACCTGGCTATTCAGATCTGGTCACCAAACACGGCTAAAGCCATTTTCAAGCAACGTTTCAATTTTGAATGGTGGTCTTACACCAGGGCGATACTAATAGTATCTTCCACTCTGGAACATGCCGCAAATATACTATATATTATTTTAAATGAATTAATTGTGAAATAACACAAATTAATCAAATAAAATTTATTTGCGCATGCCGGGTTCGAACCCGCGACCTCCGGATCATGAGTCAAGAGTCTTACCCACTGGACTACGGAGGTCGTCAAGATATGATATTCTTTCAATCTGTTCAAGTTCGTACAGATTGAAAGAATAAAAAAAAATTCTTACGTTTTCTACGTTTTAATATGGGTATCCCAGCAATTTTGTTGAACTACAACGTTCTTTTCAATTCTGTGAATGTGCTTAAGTTGTCAGACAGAAGGATTTTCACTGACTTGGTATTTCTGTATAAAACTTTAAATTAAATATGATGTAGTTGATAGTCCAGAATTCCTTGCATTAATAAGCTTTCGGATTCCACTATGAAATATTAGAAGTCAGGGTTTATTTCAGTGCGGAAATTCTGGGACTTACTACCATATGTATTCCTCTTTGTCCAAAGGGAAATAATTATACCAAGTCAGCCGACATCTGCAATTTATCACTCAACAGTGTTACTGAGGCAGTTCATATGTGTAATAAGCACTTTATAATTTTTACTATTCATATGTAAAAGCCCCTGAAAAGGGCGTTAATAAATGAAAAAAAAAATTACGATATGTATTTTAGGTGCAATAAGGTGTTACCTAATATTATTTAGTTTATTATTTTTCTTAGTTACCAAGTTCATTTGTAAGTGTCCTAATAAGTTTATTTTTTGTAATACACCCTTTAATACAACAACTTTGTTAAGCACTGACAGTGACCACCGATGTTTAAATCATATTTTAACTGCCTTAAAAATGTCCGGATCCTCCCCTTCACTTACTTAGCCGAGGTAGGATCAGATATGCGGTTGGCAGTCCTGTTCTTGCGGTCAGCGGTGCTGATTGCTCGGAGCTCTCGGGAGGGGCTGCGGACTGCGGGCATTAAGGCGGGATAATTAACACATCCATAAGATAAACTACAAGCCATTACAATCATAATGATTATGGACAATAAGCAATTCATCGCTTTTAATCGCACGTAGGAAACGTTGTTACCTACATGACGTGTGCAACCAATTCATTGTTACGCGTATGAAAGTACAGTCCATGTTAGCTTTTTGTTTGACAAACCCCTAAAGGACAAAGTAATAAATACAGTCCAACTGCACCTAATCTAACAACCTAACCTAACCTAATCTAACCTAACCTAACCTAACCTAACCACATGCGTTGTTTCGTGTTTTTTGTATTGTTTCTTGTTCTTTGCACGCTTTCTAGCTCTTATTGTGTTCACCGCTTTTGTCGATCTCGGCGCCTCCACGGCGACCGTGGTTTAGATTCGTTTAAATTTTAACTTAAATTCAGTTTTTACGAGTTTTTATCTCAGTTTTTAAATTCAGTAGCATCATCATAGAAGCCTTGTTCGGCGTCCTTCCGGCAACCGCAGAATCTCTCAAATTACATTTAAATTCAGTGACGCCATTCTAGACTCAAATTTATCAAAATAAAAAATTTACATTTTATTTTTAATTTTTAACTTTATGAATAAAACCTCAAATTGTAATATTTAAATAAATGAAGACAATATAAGCGAAACTCAATCGAAAATCTGGAAACAGAAAAATCAGAAAAACATATTGACACCTCTGGGACTCGAAACCAGGACCTCTTGCTTTCCGGGCAAACGCGCTAACCACTGCGCCACGGTGTCGATATGAAATTCGGTCATGTTTAACTGCACCATACTTCGACTAAGAACCACCTACATTATCTTCATTTTCTTTAACGCATTTATTATTGGCAACTATTATTAAATATAAATATTTATCCAGACACTATCTAGAGAGCATTTAGTTCGGGTTTGAATCTTGCAATCATACATAAAGATAGTTACCGGCTGGCAGAGAAATAATGACCACGTGCAGTGTTAACGAGCTACCACATCCAGGGAAAATACTTAAAGAAAATATAACAATTGAACTAGATAAAGGAAATAAGATTAATGAAGATGCTCCACAAATTTATACAGACGGAAGTAAACAAGACGGTAAAGTGGGTGCCGGGGTAGTTATAAAAGTAGTGGGACAAGATTGGGTATCAAAGTCTTATAAGTTAGAAGATTACTGCACAGCATAACAAGCGGAAATTATTGCCATTCAAAAAGCAATAGAATGGATACAAATAAATAATTTAAAGGGGAAAAATATAACCATAAATTCAGATAGCAAATCATCTTTTGAAACGCTGAGCGAAGAGAGAATAATAAACAAAATAGCAAGAAAATATTTAGGAAAACTAGGAACATGCAGAGAAAATAAAAAATAAAACAGAGTAAATGTTCAATGGGTTAGAGCGCACAACGGCTAAGAAGGTAATGAAAGGGCAGATACAGCAGCAAAAAAGGGAAGAACACTTAAAAAAAGACCAGACTATAGCAAGGTACCTCATAGCTACACAAAAATCACTTTAAAGAAAGAAATTGAAAATAAATAGAATAAAAGATATGTAGAGGAAAGCACGGGAAAAACTACAAAAAAATACTTATCGAATATAAGCACGGTACTTCAAAAAGGAAAACACGTTAAAACAGCTTTACTGCAACCCAAATCTTGACAGGACATGGGTCTTCAAAGGATATCTCAAACGTTTTAAAATAATAGATGATGACAAATGCCCGTACGACAAAACATCAACACAGGACAGCATTCATGTACTAGAAAAATGCTCTATCTTTGATGTGGACAGATTCAGACTAAATTTTGAACTAAAAAACTATGGAATAACAGAAGAGAATAGGCAAGAAATCTGGAAACAGAAAAAAACCAAGTGAAATATATATAGCGTACTTAGAAAAAATTACCAAAAGAATAAAAGAAATTAATGAAACAATCGATAACTAAATAATTAACTTAAAGATAGATATTATAGTAAAAAAGAATTAGAAGAAACCTTGTGCGTAACAAGCAAGGTACCCGAAGAAGATACTAACAATCCATACAACCTAACCTAACCTAACCTAACCTAATCAACCTAACCTACAATAATAATATTCAAAAACAACTGAGTCATAATTATTATTTATTAGGCTAGGTTAGGTTAGATTAGGTTAGGGGCAGTTGGACCGTATTTATTACTTTGGCTAACTTTGACCCGATATTATGAATAATATCCGGATAAAGTGATTCATTCTGTGTCAATTATCACTTTCTCTAAATTGGGTAGACAGTATAAATAATGGCTGGATAGCATATATATAAGTAATAAATATATAAGTAATAAATATATAAATATTAGGTGATACAATTTGTTTTATGAGAGAGGTTTGCAAATTTTGTACATACTTAATATAATGTATTTCCCTAGCCTCGAATAAATAGATTCTACCAATGAAAAATATGATTCATAATGTGAAACAAAAATTACTAGTATTCCTTATTATTTTATTTTACATGTAGTATGTAGTGCGTGGTGTGTAGTTTGATCCACGGAGAGCAGAAAGCTGTCCGATCTCCGAGCTTGTAACTTGTAACTGGAACGCTGTAGCCGTTTACAGCCTCCGCCACTTTGTAAATTACAATCCATTCCGCGAGAACATTCATTTATTGGTTTCGAAACGTTATTTTGTCAATATATGGCGGCTTGTTCCAATAAACATCCAGTTTGCCGCTCTAAAGGGAAAATCGGTGGCGCAACAAACGTCTCAATTCGCGGAATAACAGACTATCAAAATCCATCACGTTATAAATGCAATGAGTTTTACAGTGTTCAAATACTGGATTCTTCTTCAACACTATTTCATAATACCAGTATTTGGCCTTTAATCACTTGGACCTATAAGCTTGTTTTCACATTACCAGACATATGTATGACGTATGAAGCGTACCTGACGTATGAAGCGTACGTTATTAAACCCATACGGTAATTGTCACTGAAGGGACACAGAATGTCGCCAAAGAGCGGTTTTATAATTACCGTGATGATTCACGGTTACAGTACCGTGACGGCAAAAAAGGCAATAAACACTATATCAGGGTTTCCCAAACTGTGTTCCGCGGAACCCTAGGGTTCCGCGGAACCTGAACAGGGGTTGCGCGACAATTTGTCGGAAGAATTTCTTTTAATTAATACACACATATTCATATTTCAACACTCGCTTTTCAATTCTCGCTCAGCACCGAACGAGTACAGTCGCATTATTTTGTAAGAAGTAAAACAATAAATATAGTTACTTACATTTAATAACTCGCCCACCTGGGCGATTCCATTCATTTAATATGGAAACCGAAGAAATTTTTAAAAATATTAAAGACTTAGTTAATAAGATCACTTCAGTGAAAGACTCAAAAATAAAATTAACACTGGAACAAAATATTGTATCACTGGAAGAAAAAATTCAACATGAACTAATTAGTCTACAAAAGAAGATCATAGAATTACAAGAAATTAATATTAAAAATAATCATCACTACACACAGAAACTCGAAGAAATTAATCAAAATAACAAAAAATCATACGCAAGTGCACTAAGTAACAATAAAAATTTCGCAGAAACTTCATATAATGCAGAACAGAAATACGCCATTTTAATTACCTCAAAAAACACCTTGAAGGCCGAGGACATAAAAATAAAAATTCAAAAAAATATTAATTTAACAAAAATAAAAGTTGGAGTAAATGGAGTAAAAAAGATCGGAGAACAAAAATTAGTGATTTCTTGCCAAAAAAAAGAAGATGCAGAAAAATTAACCGAAGAGATAAATAAAGTAATTGGAAAAGAAGTATCGGCTGAAGAAATAAAAAAAAGGAAACCGTGCTTAATGTTGAAAAGGCTGCAATGCCAATTGACTGAAGAAGAAATTATAGACGGGATTGTACAACAAAATGAAGGATTAACCCTAGAAGACAAAAAAGACATTAAGCTTATCAAGGAATTAAAAAATAAGTACAATGAAGGAAAAGAAAACGACACCACTAACTACATTATTGAAACAAATGGAAAGTTAAGGAAAAAACTAATAGAGAAAAAAAAAATAAACATCAAATTCCAAAGAGTATACGTAGAAGACTGCAGCCCGCTCAGACAATGTTACCATTGCCTCAAGTTCGGCCACACAGCCCAAAGATGTCTCGCCAGGACGCAGCCTCCCATTTGCCCTCATTGCACTAAGGAACACGTATTATCCAAATGTGAAAACAAAGAACAAACTCCAATCTGCAACAACTGCTGTGTCCAAAACAAAAGGTTTGATATGAACTATTCCACCGATCATAGAGTCGATAGCATAAAATGCCTTTACCGGCAAAAAATGCTTCAAATTGCTAAAGAGCGCATTGACTACGAATAAATACTGTAAATTTTAATTTCCTCAAACTCTTATCTATAAATTAACAATGAATGATTCTTTATGTAACATAGCATTAGGTAAAAAAGTATGTATTGAAGAAAACTTACATCACTCTATAAGAGATTTCTATTTTATTTGCACTGAAAAAGGATTTACTCAATTTCATAAAAAGATTAAAAGCGTAAAAATTTTTTTTTTGAAAAATTAATAATATCTTTAAAAGAAATAATTTTTTTCCCGGGCTTGATTGGGTTAACAAAGACCTACTCTACTGGCGAAACTAATTACTCCATTCCAGGGTACCATGTAACAATAATAAGAATAAACAAAAACTCTGATATTGGAATACCTATTTCCAGCCAGTATAATGTTCCCAATATTAATGATTATGATGTTCATATTTTAATGTTTATAGTTTATATTTTAAATATAAAATTTAAAAACGTAAATAAATTATATATTTATATGTTGTTATTTCAGCCATCGTATCTATGTAGACATAGTGTATATTTAAAATTCTTTGCCTCTACCATTTGTCATTACAAATTACATAAATGTATCCATAAAATAACTAACCTAAAACTGCAAAATGAATGATTTTTTATGTAACGCTTTGGATAAAAAAATTTGTATAGAAGAAAATTTGTGTCACTCCATAAAAGATTTCAATTTAATTTGTCCTGATAAAGGATTTAGCCTATTTCATGTAAATATTAGAAGCATAGAAAGGAACATGGATGAATTAATAATATCATTAAAAGAATTAAATTATTTCCCGGGCTGCATAGTTTTAACAGAAACTCACTCAGCCGGTGAATTGAATTTCTCTATCCCAGGGTACTCTTACTACACAACAACAACAAAGTTAAACAAAAACTCTGGTATTGGAATATTTGTATCTAACCAATACAATGTACTTAATATTAAAGAGATTCACAGTATTAGTAATGTTAACATATTAAATATTGAATTTAAAGACATAAATAAACATTATAACATTATTGCTATTTATCGAACTCATAGGTCGATAGTGTCACACTTTATTGATGAATTAAAAAATATTTTATTAAATTTTAGAAATAAAAACAATGTTTTGGTTGGAGATATGAATTTAAATATCGCAAGCGACTATTCTAGTAAGGATAAAGATAGCTATCTCAACATGTTAGCAGAACTCAATTATTTATCGTGCATAAATTCGTACACTAGAGACGTTCGAGGTCAACGACCTTCATGCTTAGATCATATTTTTACAAATATACCGGATATCCAAAATATAACAGCAGCTGTCATTCACACAACTATCACTGATCATTATTCTTGTATCTTTAACCACAAAACCAGCAATCCAATATTGCCATCATTTAAACAAACAAAATCTTCCAAAAAAGTACTTAATATGGATACATTAAAAAACAAATTTCAATCAGAAAATTGGATCGAATTATTACAATGTAATGATGTCAATATCTGCTGTAAAATATTTGAAGAAAAAATATCTAAATACATAAATGACTCGTCAAAAAATGTAATTCCCAAACACAAACTGTCTAACTTCAAACCTATAAAACCATGGATTACTCATGGATTAATAGTATCTGTACGACGTAAGCAAGCTCTTTATAAATTAACAACTCAACAACCTAATAATAAAAACTTACTTAATCACTTTAGAGCATATAAAAATAAACTTACATATATCATAAAACATACTAAAGAAAGTTACTATAAACGGAAGTTGGATCTAGCTGAAAATGATAGTAAAAGAGTATGGACGGTTGTAAATGAAATAATTGACAAGAAAAATAACAATAATAACGAAATCAATGCTATTAATCATGATAACTCAAAAACATGCTGTAAAGAAAACCCCTCAAAAGCTGCAAATATATTTAACACTTTCTTTGCAAATGTTGGGAAAAATCTCGCCAATCTCATTCACATTGATCCAAATATTATAACATCTCCAGACTGTAATATAAATGCTAAAAATAAAATGACAACATTTGAAGTCACCACAGAGGACGAAATAGTTTCTATCATAACCGATATGAAAGGAGGATCTGCTCCGGGCTTTGATGCAGTCACGGTTGATATTTTAAAAAACATAAAAAATCAAATTTCTAAGCCATTAATGCATATAATAAATACAAGTTTCCAAAGCGGAGTATTTCCATCAATTTACAAACAAACTACTATTACCCCAATATTTAAGTCAGGTAATCCAGAAGAAGTAAATAATTACCGTCCCATATCAGTAATCTCAAATATAGCAAAAATTTTTGAAAAACTAGTTAAAAAAAGAATGAGCCAATTTATAAAATGCAACGATATAATTAATGAAAACCAGTTTGGTTTTATGGAAGGTAGAAGCACACAAGATGCAATTGCAAAATTAAGTAGCCTTGTACATAGTTCACTAGATAAATCATTTAAATGCCTGGGAATTTTTATAGATCTCAAAAAAGCATTTGACAGTATATCACATGACAAACTTATAAGTAAATTAAGAAACATTGGATTAAATGGTTCAGCTCTAGAATGGATAAAAAGCTACCTTTTCAAACGTCCCCAAGTTGTAAAAATTAATGGTGTGCTTAGTTCACCAAAAATGAGTCATTTCGGCATACCTCAAGGTACAGTCCTGGGACCGTTACTGTTTATTATCTATGTTAATGACATATTCATACAAAAACTAAACGGAAAAATAATATCTTATGCTGACGATACTGTCATAATAATTGAAGGTACGGATTGGAATACTGTTAATAATCTAGCTAATATTGATATTAACATTTTGAAAAATTGGTTCGATAAAAATCTCCTCTCTCTAAACACTGAAAAAACAAAATTTATCCCATTCTCTATCAATAAATTCAAATTAGAACCAAATTTAAACATCATAATACACCAAAGTAAATGTAATAAAACTATCTGCAATCAAGATTGTGCTATACTTAGTCCAACTCCCAAAATCAAATATCTTGGTGTATATATAGATCAACATTTTAAATGGAAAACACATATTTGTGAACTCGTCAAAAGGATTAGGAAATGTATTTATATATTTATTAGACTTAGAAATATTCTTAGCTTAGAAAACCTAAAAAGAGTGTACTATGCAACTGTTCAATCTATATTGCAATATGGTATTATTGGCTGGGGAGGAACATATGACAATATTTTAAATCCCCTCAAAATTGTCCAAAGGTTGATAATTAAGGTAATCTTAAAAAAACCGTCTAAATTTCCTACTGAAATTCTTTTTTCAATATTCAATGTGCCTATAATAGACAAAATCTATAAAAAATATTCAATTCTTCAAATTTACAAAGAAATACAGTTAAATACTCGTAACTTCCAATTCAATACATCAGCAAGATACCAGAAAACTATTAAAATTCCTAAATTTAATACTAAGCACATCCAAAATTCCTATCTTTATCTGGGCATAATCTATTATAACAACCTCCCATTAAAATTAAAAACCATCGAAAATATGCAGGAATTTAAGCCCAAACTAAAAAATTACCTGAAACTACTATAAAAGTCCCAAATATGTTTACTTTGTATCTTAAAGTCTGCTATTTTATAAATCATTTATTCCTTCTTTTTTCTTTCATTTCTTAGTTTTTAATCTCTGAGTCTACTATTGTATAAATCTTGCGTTCTTTCTTACGTATCCTTTACTTACTTATTACAATAATTTTTGTTACTAACTTACATGATTCTTCCATTTATAATGATTTTTTAATTTATATTATGATTTTTTTAAACTCTTCAGGATTTTTATTTTTAAATTATACAAGATTTTTTAACCTTCTTATTATTTGCAATAGCCGTTATTACTAACTTACACGATCATTAATTTACTAATTGAGCTAGAACTCCCTCACCAAACACAAGAGCATTGTCTCTTTATGGTGAGGAAAGGCAATTTATTTTTATTTTTTGTTAAACTTATGTAACTATGTAACTATGTAACTATGTAACTATGTAACTGTTGTAACTTCATATGTATTTTTAATAAACATTGCCAATAAATAAATAAAAAAAAAAAAAAAAAAAAAAAAAAAAAAAAAAAAAAAAAAAAAAAAAAAAACACTTCTGAAATTATTCACAAGAAATTAGTTCTTATGTTAAGCACTAGAACTAGACCCTTCCAGGTACAGAGACTAAGCTTTATGGAAGTTTAAAGAGCCGTTTATGCTGTTATGGCAGTAAATCTTCATTTTACAAATAAAACAAAATCTCTGAAATTTATAACTGTGCTGTGTAATACTTTGATGAGAGTCAATAATAAGAACGTCTGTGCGATGTGGAAACAATAAAAACGGGATAACGGATCTGCATGTGTTTCACGAAATTTCAGTTCCCAAGGAACTCAACCATATTTTTTTCAAAATCAACTTTACCTGAAAGTACAGCAATGTAAAAATCAATCAGTCTTACTCTTCAATTAGTCGAAAAATAAACGCGCATAGTGCCGTAAATTTTGGAGAAAAAGTGAAAAAAAAAACATTTTTGGATTTCATCAGTTCATTCCAATCATTTTGATTTGTCTTTTTTATTATGTCTTTTATTTTTTTTATGTGAATACCTCTCAAGAATCCCAACTGCTACCGTTTGGAGCCAGTGAGATTACGGCTTCCCCAATTGGGGTAAGTTAAGAGGCTGGAGGTAGTGGGTAGGGAAAGGAGATGAAGATTGGGAAGTACCTGGCTATTCAGATCTGGTCACCAAACACGGCTAAAGCCATTTCAAGTAACGTTTCAATTCTTAATGGTGGTCTTGCGCCAGGGCGATACTAAGAGTATCTTCCACTCTGGAACGTGCTGCAAATATACTAAATATTATTTTTATATGAATTAATTGTGAAATAATAAAAATTAATCAAATAAAATTTATTTGCGCACTCCGGGATTCGATCTCGCGACCTTCGGATTGTGAGTCAAGAGCCTTACCCCTAGACCACGGCAGTCACACACGAATGTTTGAATTAATTAAATTTTAAAGTATTTGAAGAGGTTTCCAAATACGTACATAACTTGAAAACAACTCTTTTGCCATATTTTTCGAAAACTAAGGACGATTCCTGGACTTCGAATCCATTTTCTGTGACAGCTAAATCAGTAGGCCTAAGCGCAAGTGAGTATGAAAATCTAATTGATTTAATTAGTGACTCTGACTTGAAACAAAAATACAAAGATCAGCCTTTCAATGATTTCTGGGTGAGTTTGTCAGAAGAGTAGGTACCCCAATTTATCAAAACAAGCTATTATTGTTTTACTTCCGTTTTTATAACCTATTTATGAGAAGGGGGATTTTATAATTATGCTGCAACCAAGCAAAAGTGCAGGAACAGGCTCGATGCCACATTAGATATTAGAATCCGACTTTATCTGATATCAAGAAAATATGCAGTTCACGGACTCAAAATCGTCAAAGTCATCAGGTGCTTTATTTATTCCATCTTGTTTTGTTTACATTCGGTTTTTATATACTAAATAAATAATATGTTTAATAACATTTTTTTAATTTTTACTTTTAGAAATTACACAACCTAAAAATAACCTAAGTGTTCCGTTAAATTTTACGGGTTTACAAAGTGTTCCATTAGAGAAAATGTTTGGGAAACCCTGCACTATATAATCCTTATCTCTATAACGCTACAGCTCTTTCTTACACATTAAATAATGTTGAGACAAAAGGTGATGCTTACGAAATACGTGTGAGGGAAATGTATGATAATGATTCTATCTTTTCTTGTGGGGTGCAGAGATACGTTCGCCGTTTGTCTCATTTTCGACTGTTGTTATTTAGTGTGTAAGAAAGAACTGCAGTATTATGTGTTTAAGAACAAAAATAAAGCCATCAGCGCATTGACATTTCACGTTTTCTTAATTTTTGGATTTTACTCACACTTTAATATTATCTTTGTAACTTTATTCCATACTTTCAAAATTATCGTCACGGCTAGTATTACCTACTGTAGTGGTCTACAGAGACCGCACGGTGCAGTCTGTGAGAGATGCAAGAAAATTATCACTTTTTTCCTTTGCAGGAAACAGACATTACTTACAAGGGCGGATTTAGGGGGGGGGGGGGACACAGAGAACGTGCACCTCCCCAGACGGTATTTTTGTGAACTGTGGAGATTCCATCACTTAGAAGCAAAAACTGTCATCATTAAACATTTAATTTTTCTATTGTTTTGACACTTTCATAAACCTTCCCATACATACTTGAACTTGTTTTAAACCTGAAGTTTATTTCTAAGAGTAATTGTCGATTTTTGCCCGTCCGCCCCTTGTGCCTCTCCCAGAACATTGTGTATCTCATCTTTTGAAAAAACTGCAGTATGATAAGGAACGCATGTTTATTGCATTTTTTGTAGTCACGGTTCATTTGAGTTCCAAATAAGAAACCACAATCCACACATTCGGTTTTCATCTTATTGGGTTTGGATCTTATCCGTGCGTTGGCATCTTCACTCACAAATCTTAATATTTAAAAATGAATATTTCTTTGTTTCTCCCTTATGCGTTCCTAACCCATTCAACCGATTGCGTTGAAACTTTAGTGGTTTGAAGTACGCATGCCCGCAAAGGTTTCTATATGTAATGGTGAGCTCTATCTCTATTTCTTATACCATTCATCCGATGGCGATGAAATTTTGGTGAGTTGTTGAATGCGAAGGTTCCTGTATGTACTGGTGAGCTCCGGCGTTATGAAATCTGCATGTAAATTTTACAATAGTTAGCGCGCGAATTGTTTGAAAAATATGTGTATTTCATATGGTTTAGCGGCAGGGAGAGAAGGAGGGAAGGAGAGAGGGGAATCCGGAAGGGAAGGGCTAATGTTTTTAATATGCCTGTACTTATTAAATACTTTAAGGAGGCCACTGCGTAAAAGTTTTTTTTGTTTTCTTTTTCATTTATTTTGTACTAATGTAGATTTTTTTGTATTTTGAATTGGTTACTTACACAATTTTTTTTCTTTTCTTTCTTTCTTTATATTTTACATTATCTCACTAACTATCCTGTATGTGAATAGAAATATTTATTTTTAACAACGAAAGAAACCTCAAATTGTAATATTTAATTAAATGAAGACAATATTAGTGAAATTCAATCAAAAATCTGAAAACAGAAAAATCATAAAAAGGATAATTAAAAAACTAGAGAACATCGGCATTTCGGACAAAGAGCTAAACTTCTTCAAAAGCTACTTAAATGGACGCCAACAACAGGTTAAAATACAGAATACTCTCAGTAATCAGCGCTCAACTGACTATGGAATTCCACAAGGAAGCGTTTTGGGACCGACTCTGTTCTTACTGTATATTAACAACTTTTGCAACCTTGAAAGTCAAGGACACATTGTTAGCTTTGCAGACGATACCGTCTTATTATTCGAAGACAATAATTGGTCAGCTGTATTTAAAAAAGCTGAAGAAAATATTAACTTCATTAAAAAATGGCTAGATATAAACACACTTACCCTTAACACGAAGAAAACTAAATATGTTACTTCAAGCATCAATACTACAGGCCAACCTAATGATGATTACTCCATAAAAATTCATAGCTGTACGAATTCCAATGAATGTAGTGAGTGCCCCAGTATAGAGCGCACTTCACAGATAAAGTACCTCGGCCTCACCATTGACCCATACCTCAAATGGAACCTACATACCCAGATCATTGCAAATAAAATTAGAAAAACAATACAGTTCTTCAGATCCATAAGGAACTTTCTTAACTTACAACTCTTAAAAACGATTTATTTTGCAATCACCCAATCTATCATTGCGTATGGTATCATTGCATGGGGAGGGGGCACTTCATCAGCTCTAGATCCTGTCGAAAAGGCACAGAAAACAATTATGAAAATTATTCTCAAACTTCCTCTAACTGCAGACAGTGACCTTATATTCAAAATAATGAGAGTATTTGATGTTCGACAGATCTATGTAAAAACTATCCTCATGCATCTCTTTAAAAACAAACATGTGCTTTACGAAAAAAAAATAAACTTAAGGTTTACACGTAACTCCAACAAAAACATATTGCAAGTTCCAGCACTCTCTTCCACCTTTGGTCAACGTAGCTTTAGATACTTTGCCACAAAAATATTCAACATTCTCCCAGAAAACATCAAACTGAGTCAAACACAGAGAGAGTTTAAAAAATATGTTAAAATATGGATACATTCTAATGATCGAGCCTATACTGGTGCCCTCACCCAAACGCCCAGTCATTGACAGTTGTTATTGTAGTAATAACCTTGCAGTTTATGAATTGTGTAGGTATATGCAAACAATAATGTTAACTAAAATAAAGTTTTTGCTGTATGGAAACCTACTTTACACATTTATAAAAAAACCATAGATAAAATTGCGAGAAACAATTAACAAAATTTCTGCCTCAATACAGGTTCACCTAGTGAGGCAGGCAATGCACAACTAAAAAAATACTGTATACAGTCATATCTGGGACTCGAACCCAAGACCTTCCCCCCCCCCCCAACAAAAACACAAAAATTTTAAAAAGGTCGGTCACATTTTACTGATTTTTAGATTTTTGGTGGGGTTTCGCTAATATTGTCTTCATTTAATGTAAGGGCCTTTGACCAGCCAGCGGCCGAAAATCCACATTTCGTCGAAAGATGTTCTTACGATCGTACATGGCGGTTCCAGTGAGAAAGATTAATTATTATCCGTACCAGCTTTTAAAAATTATAACTCAATATCGATTTTATTTCATTCCGAATTTGCTTTAATTTATACCTACATACAAAAATGCTGAAAGGCGTGATGATAAAACTATTAAAAATATGTACTTTTTGTAATTATCTTTTTATCATAAGTATTTATAATTGTTCAATAATGTCTAAGCAAAATAAATTGCAAAAAAAATCTGAAATATATTAATTTGTAAGACCGTAAATAAATAGACAAAATAGAGAAATTTTTGTCATAAATAAGTGTTCGGAATTTTTTTAATGATTTTTTTTGAACTAAAATTAAAATTTTGAAACATGCGTTTACTACATAACGTAGATATTTATTTACAATAATGTATGATTATATAGTATGAAATATGTCTTGTAAAATAAGATTTTTCGTTTGAAAATTTAACAAATCTGCCAACAACCTATGGTATAACCTTATCATACTAAAAATAAACATGCGTTTACTAAATAAATTAACAATCTTTCGAAATCAATTTATAATTTATTGTGGAAATTGTCAATACGTCTAAAATTTGATTTTAAAATGACATATTTCCGGTTTTCTCTGGTTATACCCTCTTAATGCAAATTAAGAGGGTATAAACTTTGAAAAAAAAAACTCGGAGCTCTACGTGTATATCTAAGTTATGCATTGAAAAAAATACGCATTGGCTCGAGTTGTTTGTCAAGAAATTAAGTTCATAAAGTAATTTTACAGGGCAAGTGATATGATATCTTATGTTCCAATGAAAATATTAATGAGACACGCTCCACTAAAGTGGGTGGGAAATGTGATCCGGTTATGGGTTATTTATTGCGAGTAGGTGCTGATCTTTGAAGGGAATGTAATCAAAACTCGCATTAACCAAAAAATTGAGCTTCGAAATTAAAAATAAGATATTTTGCAGCACCATGTAATTACAAAAAATAGCTAATTACAAATTTACCCACAACTACACGAAAAACGCTTAACCCCTCAGGCTAATTTGTTCGCTTTTGCCAAACAACTCATGTCTCATAGAAATCGTTGTGATTTTTTACATGATGAGAAATATGATGTAAACGGTGTTAGAAAGAGAAAATATCACGCTTTATATTCAAATTTAAAAGTTAACCACAAAATAATTGAAATGTAAATCGTCATGAAACCAAAGTTTCTGACCCCAATTTGAAATAAAAAAAATATTTCGTGATATTTTATTAATTACTAGCCGGTACCCGGCATCCATTGCAAGCCATTCAAATAAATAAGTTGTTTCTTCCTGCCTGTCCTTTCCCATTCATCCCCGTTCCCCTCCCACGTCCCCTTCCCATCCCGCGTGCCCCACCCGCGAACCCCACCTCTTTCGTTACTCTACCTCTACTGCCTTCCCTCCCTGCCGCTAAAATATAAGAAATAAACCCATTTTCAAACCACTCGCTCACCAAATGTAGTAATTTTCTTTTAAATTTCATAACTTCAGAGCTTACAAATCACCAAAGTTTAATCGCAATAGGATTAACGGTATGTCCGGGCTTTAAATATGAATAAACAAACCAATATTGATTTTTATATACATACGAGTATATAAGATTTTTACATGAAACTACAAAAAAGTAAGGTGACAGTATCGTTTATTTTATTTTATTTTATTTTATTTTATTTTATTTATTTGAGACACAAACAGGATATTTATAAAACATTTTTGTGGGTAAAATATAATAAATTAAAATACAAATATAAATATCCCTAGACTAATGTGTCTGCAGTAATTACATTTGAATTTTTACAGAAGCAAACACATGAAAAACAATGCAAGTATTATTTATGCATAACTTAAAAAAAACTTAAATACAAAATTGAAATACATTATAAGTATACAATATTTATGAAGTATTTCCTGAGATACAATAAAACAACAAATTTTTATTTTTATAAATTTTTTCTTTAGGTGCACAATTCGTGGAGATATTTTTTGAAACATGTTACATTATTTAGAAAAATATCTATGAAAGTGTGTATTTTAACAAGATCGTTTATAATGCATTTGTCTAATTAAATATGTGTGTGTTTTTATTTGTTTTCGTTGGAAGCAATTTTAGTTAGAAAAACGTAAGGTGAGCGTGTTTTTGAAACTTTTTTTATGTTTGCAATCATTTTTTTTTATATTTCAAAAAGTATGTGTTTATTACTAAAAAAATAACCGTATTTCATCAACTTTCAAAAACAGTTTTTAGTTTTAGTATACATTCAGAAATATTCCATTTATTTAGATTTTATTGCAAAGCGGAAAGATTCTGACCTTCTGACAGAACGTGCCCGGGGCCCGAGGGCTTAAGTACAAGTGTGATGTTGAAATTGTACTCTTACTCTGCTTTGGGATTAAAATTTAATGACAAATCTGTTCGAAGCCACTCACTGCAATTTTGCAACATTATTCATTATTGTCTCTGTCACAATCTCTGGGCATTTATTCTTTAGTATTTTTCATATCAATTAACGCTGATGAAGACAAAACTGATGCAATAAAACCCGTGATCACGCTTTGAGATAGTAACGTATCATTATTACAATTCATTACGTTCGTAAAAAACAGTTAAATGGGGGCTCGCCATAATCAGATTGTATGAATCAAACCTATACTTTCTTTTGAACCACTTAATTTATTTTCACTATCGACCGGTTTCGGTAGAGCCCCTCCTTCGTGAGGGCGAAAGTTGTTCTAACAAACTTGACTAACCTTCTTCTTTCCCAACTCCATCCTCTTTCCTCTCCTTTCAGCCTCAAAATATATCTCATGGGGATGCCCATATTCTCAATGATTTTGGGCAGTTGAGATTCTTTGGCGGTTTTCACAAAAAAATACGAAATTAATCTCTCATATTCTCGACTGCTGGGTGTTCTAAAGACTGGCAACAAACTCCTCATTGTTGATATTACAAGGCTCACTTCAATTTGGGAGGCGGGTATGGGAACCATTACCAGTACGGGTTCTGCTCCGGGAACCATTTATTGGATAACCTGCACCAATGCCATATGTCACCCCAAGTGGTTCGCTAGGCTTGGTGACTTTGCAGGGGGGCCTGGGTTCACAGGATGAGATTTGTCTAGATGCTTTTGCCCACCTACCGCGTGGCGGGCCGGATCGGGAGATACTTGTTGAGGGAGATCTTTTGGCCTCTCCATCTGGGTTCTCTGGACACATCGCCTTGCACTACTGTGGAAGGGGTTGATTCACACGTTCGTCACTCCTGAATAGGCTTGTTGAAAAAGTATCGATATTTTTAATTCAATATATCGAAATTTTTAGCCGATATATTTTGATCCGATATATCGATATATCGATACAAAATATCCAATATCGAAAATTGTATCAAAAACGATATTTTTTTTAAATTTATGTATTTAAAGTCACTAGAATCCAAAACCGTATAGGAACGAACGGAAAAAAGTAACTGTATTGGGTCATGACATCTGGCGGTTGAAATTTTAACTATTCATAGATTACAAATCCTTTGTCTTTGCATTAGTATTTGTGATCACCAATACTATCTCATGTGTGTAGGTACATACATAGAAATGTACGCTATTTTTTGCCATTTTTTTCTAAGCCACTCCTTTGTGTTGGTTCCCAATTGTCTATGATTATTGACTATGCCTTGTTCCAAACATGAAGTCCTTTTTGACAGATTAATACGCCAATAGAATGTTACTGAGACGCATACAATGTTTGTATGCGTCTCAGTTTACATATAAGTTAGAAGACAGCTGTTTAGTTTTTGATATTTTTGTAATTATTACATAATAAAAATGAATAGTGATAAAAATACCTTCATTTTTCTGAGATTTTTGTACATTAAAAAAAGCAAATTGTGTACAAAAATTAGTATTGATAAAATTGAGCTGAATACACTATTACTTTAAAAACGCAAAATCTCTTGAAAATTTGACCGATGTATCGATATTTTTTCCTCGATATTGATATTTTAATCGACGTCGACGTCGATATTGATATTTTAATAAATATCGATATATCGATATTTTTTTCACTTTCGACATCCCTACTCCTGAACACATTGACCCCCGGATTCCTACCCATGCCTCTTCCTTTTTCCTTCCTAGAACTTCCTCTCCTTCCTCTCCCTAAAAATACCCTTCCCACAGCATCCCTAAAGATGTTATAGTTTCGTAGGGATATTTTGATTCCTGACATATTTGAAGTAAAAATAACTCCGGTGACTTTTTAGGTGACCATATTTTCAAAAATATATCAAACTTCAAGATGTTGTCACTGGTCACTCAGACGAGTATCCGCATCAAGTCCTACCTACTGATCCGGTTCAACATCAAACGAATTTTTAAATGTTTTTTGTTTTAAAAAAATACATCAAAAATGTTACCGGAGACCAAAGTTTCATTTACATTTCCAAATAATGCCAGGAATCACTGATTACTAATCTAACCACTTAAATTAAGTCGAGAACGTTCCTTAAAAACCTGTTTACAAATTGTGTGATGTTATTATTTGTATTTACCTTAATGTTTGTTGTGCTTTATAAATATGGTTTTAAAATTATGCAGACCTTTCTTGACAATGCCCTCGAGAGGCAAAATGTCTCATGGCACACGCTGACAATCATTAAAACATAATTGGAGATCAAGCGCGTTTGTATACACCACAAATGGCAATAATGTACCGCCGATACCAAATAAGAGTAGCGTTTTCCTAGTAAGAAGTCTCTATAAATCTTCCTCAAATATATTCAGGTTGGCCAAACTTGCCCAGTTTGTTCATATTTATAAGTGCATAAAATATTAATATTATTGTAATGCATACATACCTTTCTACATACCGATATGATGAAACATAATGTTAATTTTTCTTTCAATGCTCCATAAGACAACTTTTCTGATAATTTCGCCAAAGATAGAAAACAACATGGACTGATAATATGGAGACATTCATCTACTCATATAATAAATAAATGAATACTCTTTATTCAATGCATCTACTCGATACTAAAAATATGCTACAAGTGTCGGTCATTAACTTGAAAAATACACCCGTATTTATTTTTCATTTATGTCTGAACATGGCTTACATACTTTCAAGTGTAAACACAAATAGGACTTTTGAGCGTCGCACTTTTCTGGTGAAGGGCGAAAGCACACGAAATTCAGTAGAAATGTGATCCCTGTTATTACAGATAGTTTAAAAAATATGTAAATATTAAACGGCAGATTAATCTTGCATTTACTGTACAAGATTTCTTATTTTAATGTTCTTAACATTTGGGATGATTCGTAATTATAAAAAAATAGAACTATTTAAAGAATTATTAAATACTGGCTTTTGCCCCCGGCTTCGCTCGCATAGTATTAGGGGGTTTCCCACACTGCCGCCTCCACCTTCCCTATCCTCACTCCACCCCCTCCATCCCCCCCTCCCCCCAACCCGCCCGACCCCCCTCCGCCCCTCCGCCCTCTAAGTATAGATGAGCATTTTATACATATTTGAATTTTAACTACCAAAGGAATCTCCAAAGTAACCAAAACAAATGACAAAAGACAAACAATTACTTAGCAACGCTCTGCTTTCCGTCCGGACAATAAACGTATAATTTAGTTTATTTATTTATTTATATCTATACAACGTGTCCGGAAACTTGTAGTACAAGCGGGGAACTGGTGAATCTACATCACATAGAGAACCCAAAAAACTTATTTTTTTCGATCTGAGCATTTCGATTTTCATATTATTTTTTTTCTATTTTTCCATTTTTTCGGCAACTAAAGGGTTAAAAAAAAAATTGAGCCAGGTTTACCCTTCGATGCCTTTTATAAGACACTACACAGCTGAAATCAACCCCCTAGTGAAAATTTTTTTCAAATTTAACCAAAAAAATTCCAACTTCGGACCCGATTTACTCGAAAACGAAAGTTCAAATCAAATAAATTTTATCACAAATCGACTCCGAATGTGATGTAGATTTACCAGTTTCCCGCTTGTACTACGAGTTTCCGGACACCGTGTATATTACAGTTTACACCATATTATTAACATTTTTACTTACGTAATATATTTTTGAAAACATTTTTACATATTAATATTACATTTCATTATGTTGGGTGTAAGGTAGGTTTGAGAAGGTGAAACTGTTGGTTGGTAATATTGTATGTTTCGTGAACACCTCACTAGGAGAACCTGTGCTGAGGTGTTTATGATTAAGTGTGACAAGTACAAGTATTTATGTGTTGTAGTATAAAGTCAATTTTTTTGTTTTTTTTTTTTTAAATAATTTCATAACACCAGAGCTTATTCATAAAGCCAGAGCTTATCAATATATGCAGCATATATTACTCGCAAATAATGTAGCTTTCAATTAGTGAAAAAAAATCCATTTAGTATTTATTTTGTGAAAGAGTAACAATAGATATATACTTACACCCGTACAAACTTTCGCCTCTATAATATTAATAGGAATGGGATATCTACTGTTTTACAAATTTCATTCAATGGAAACATTCCTATTGTCATGGTATGCTGTGTTTGAACATCTGTACTAGTCCTGGGTCGATCGATCGTTTTACACGACCCGGGTCGCTCACGACCCACTGGCGTCACGAGCGGGTCGCGAAGACCCGCTCTTTTCGTGACACAAAATACGAAACTCGATTACTCATCACCCAGTTACTTTCTACGGGTGCGCCGCGCGGTAGACGGTCGCCGCCCAGACCGGTCAAGGCATACGCGACACAAAACCCAGGTTATAATTGTGTGAACGTTCTCTCACTGCTCACACCTGTAACTAGTAATGTCATGTCCCAGAAATTAATTTAAAAAAAGACATGCTTCAGGGGTAAAAAAACAATGTTTTATCATGTTTTGGAGGATATAAAAACCTTGTAAAAAACGTGTTGTTCTGAAGCTTTTATTGAGAATTTAAATAAGTAAATTAGCTGTAAGCTAATCCTTTATTATAATTTATTTTTATTAAAGTCAGACATGTTACACTTTTACCAGTTTATAGTTTCTATTACAATGCACAATTACATTCACACTGACACGAAAAATGAAAAGTTTTTATGAAAACAACACAAACAAAATGTGAAAAGAAATGCACTTCACCCGTTGATTAACAATACCAAGATACGCTCTAATTTAAAACGACGCTGTGTCTAGTCGAATATTCAAAAATCGAATCTACCTAACAATCCCGCGATGACGTGACACACGGGCAGGAAGCAGGATACTGCCACGCACGTGTGTGCGTTGATCGGCAATCGGCGATCGAATGCATATCGAATGTGTCGCAGTTTGCGGGTTCCGGGAGCGGACACTTCTCGCCCCACCCGCACCCGGCACCCGGCAATCGGTCCGTGAGTCACGGGGTGCAGGAATGTGTCGTAGATCGCGGGTCGCGGGAGTGTGTCGCGGTTCACGGGTCGCGGGAGTGCGCGCGTTGTTCTTGTCTTGTTGTTCACGAGTCGCGGATCGTGAGACCCGGGTGCTGACGAATAAATAACCCGCTCGCTCTTTGGTGGCTCATGACCGGGTTTCGACGATCAGGTCTTTCACGATCGACCCAGGACTAATCTGTACTGTCAGGTGGTGCTTGAATAAGCTATGGTGACGACTACGGCCGAAGTTTTAAGGCCCATATACGGTATAAAATTAATAAGATAAGCCATAGCGTACCAAAAGGAGTTATACATTATATAAAAAGTTCTGTTACATTCCATCCTCTATGTCTACTCCTACGGGGAAATGGCATAATTGTAATCTAGTTAATTTAATTCTATACATTTTGAACTAATTAAATTACCTTGCCCAACCACCTACCGTGTAATTTTTCAGCGTAAAAACGTATCATCCCACGCACGCATCAAGTTCGTTCATTTATATGTAATTATTGGAGAATGCAGGCCATTATAATAATTTCCTCTTGTTCGTCTAAATATTAAACGACCGAGAAGTTGAACCGCCTTGTTGAATAATGGTACAGTTAAATCAATAATAATTGAGTCTGCTCTTCGAGACAATCCCTTCATCCCGGTTATACGGCACATTAACTTCTAATTATTGTCACAAAGTTCACAACTTCCTGCTTCCTACATCATACATCTACATGCGGTATCAGTTCGATTACAATAAGGAGCACCTATTTCAGTCGCAGAAGCAAAATAATTAATTTTAACAGCTATTTCGTTAAAATTAGACTTGAAAAAATCGTGTTTACTTTTTGGACATATTTTTGTTTATTATTGATATGAAACGTCTATTATGATTTTTTTTCTAATAAATTGAATTTTCTGTTAAAAGTGTTGTAATACCTACACTTCGTGCATGTTACCAACTATTAAGTTTAATTAATGAATATGTTGGAAGTTTTGATTAAAGTTTTTTTTTCGGAAGGTCAAAATATTTCCGCTTCGCAATAAAATCCAAATAAAACTGTTTTTAGGTGATAAAATACGCGTTCAATTTTTATAATTCGAAATAAACATATAATTTAATAAAAAAGATTTAAAAAAATAGCTCACCTTAAAAACGAATGTGCTTTAAACCACACGACTGAAGTAAAACTTTACTAACTTATATCTTTATTTATTTATTTATTATACAAAAGAAAGTACAAATAACATATTGGGAAGCTTTGCCTGTCCAACTAGGAAAGTTTCCCATTCCAGGACAGACAAATTGACAGGTATTCATATCTCCCTCTCAACTTCCGTTAGCCTCGCCCGACCGTTCGCCTCGCCCGATCATACTTTTCATAACGCTCTCGTCACGCATTCACCAGCTTACTCCCCAAGTCAAGCGCGCGTATAGGCCCGACCGTTCGCCTCGCCCGATCCCACTTTTCGTAACGCTCTCGTCACCCATTCACCAGCTTATTCCCCAAGTCAAGCGCGCGTATAGGCCCGACCGTTCGCCTCGCCCGATCCCACTTTTCGTAACGCTCTCGTCACGCATTCACCAGCTTACTCCCCAAGTCAAGCGCGCGTATAGGCCCGACCGTTCGCCTCGCCCGATCCCACTTTTCGTAACGCTCTCGTCACCCATTCACCAGCTTATTCCCCAAGTCAAGCGCGCGTATAGGCCCGACCGTTCGCCTCGCCCGATCCCACTTTTCGTAACGCTCTCGTCACGCATTCACCAGCTTACTCCCCAAGTCAAGCGCGCGTATAGGCCCGACCGTTCGCCTCGCCCGATCCCACTTTTCGTAACGCTCTCGTCACGCATTCACCAGCTTACTCCCCAAGTCAAGCGCGCGTATAGGCCCGACCGTTCGCCTCGCCCGATCCCACTTTTCGTAACGCTCTCGTCACCCATTCACCAGCTTATTCCCCAAGTCAAGCGCGCGTATAGGCCCGACCGTTCGCCTCGCCCGATCCCACTTTTCGTAACGCTCTCGTCACCCATTCACCAGCTTATTCCCCAAGTCAAGCGCGCGTATAGGCCCGACCGTTCGCCTCGCCCGATCCCACTTTTCGTAACGCTCTCGTCACCCATTCACCAGCTTACTCCCCAAGTCAAGCGCGCGTATAGGCCCGACCGTTCGCCTCGCCCGATCCCACTTTTCGTAACGCTCTCGTCACCCATTCACCAGCTTATTCCCCAAGTCAAGCGCGCGTATAAGCCCGACCGTTCGCCTCGCCCGATCCCACTTTTCGTAACGCTCTCGTCACCCATTCACCAGCTTACTCTCCAAGTCAAGCGCGCGTATAGACCCGACCGTTCGCCTCGCCCGATCCCACTTTTCGTAACGCTCTCGTCACCCATTCACCAGCTTATTCCCCAAGTCAAGCGCGCGTATAGGCCCGACCGTTCGCCTCGCCCGATCCCACTTTTCGTAACGCTCTCGTCACCCATTCACCAGCTTATTCCCCAAGTCAAGCGCGCGTATAGGCCCGACCGTTCGCCTCGCCCGATCCCACTTTTCGTAACGCTCTCGTCACCCATTCACCAGCTTACTCCCCAAGTCGAGCGTGCGTAAAGAAGTTTTACTTCAATTACACCCAACTAAAATTATCAATAACGAAAAAAAAACATATACATATTTTGTCAGGAAAATATTTTATGAACGTTTTTAACTAATTTTTTTGTCATTTCACGTAAAAATAATTAGTAAAAATATCCCAAATTTTCATTTTTTTTTAAGTAAAACTTCTTTACGCGCGCTTGACTTGGGGAGTAAGCTGGCGAATGCGTGACGAGATCGTTACGAAATGCGAGGAGAACGGTAGTTGAGAGGGAGATATAAGTTATTGAAGATAGTGAGAAAGAGAGTGAGTTACGTTTCGTATTACTGTAGGGGCAAGAGAAGGAGGTGCGAGCACACGTTTTCTTTCTCTCTTTCTCTCAAAGCCAATTACGTTATACAGTGCAGGCGATCTGTCTGTATCACGCTGTAGGAGCAAGAGAGAACAGTGCGCGCGCACATTTTCTTTCCCTCTTCCTATCATATAGATGGAGCAAAAGTTTTACGTCAGTTGTGTGGTCTAAAGCACACTCGTTTTTTTTTTCTTACCAAAACTTGATGTTTTGTCTTTCGAACACCATTTATATCACATTTCTAACCGTGATAGTAAGGGCGACACAATGATTTCTATGAGTTGTTCCGAAAACCAAATTAGTTTGACGGGTTAAGATTAACACAGTTTATTATTATTGTACCTTGTGTTCCCTCTAAGAACAAATGCATATCAAAATCAAAATCAAAATTAAAATCATTTATTGTACAAAATTTACATTTAGTACAAAAGGTATAACTTATAGGTACATATATCCTATTTCTTCCAGTTAACCTAACATGTTATGCAGATATGAACACAAATGAAATATAAATATAAAAGTGGTGTAATACAAAGTGAATTTGTTTTAAGTTATTATATAAATATAAAAATAGTTGTACCTATGTGAGGTATTCACTTAATGTGTAATGAGACCTGTTCAGAAGGAATGTTTTTAGTGATGACTTAAATCTGAGTGTATCTTGTATTTGTTTAATATCATGTGGAAGGTTGTTGTATACTTTAATGGCCATGTAAAAGGGTCCTTTTTGGAAAATTGTTTTGTTTGCTTTTGGTATTAACAAATTTTCTGTAAACCTTGTAGCGTGTTTATGTGTAGAGTTTTTTTGTGGAAACTTTTCTGGAGATGATCGCACTAACATGCATAACTCCATGCATAACATCACAGTGGTCCCTTTTCAAAAAAAGGTTGGGAACCACTTACATGTATACCTACATATTCCATAAATAGAAAAAAAATCACCGAATCTATGTAGTAGCAGAAGAGTAGAGGTCCGCTCAGCTCTCAGCCAAAAGCTTTACAAAATTATTCAACATTCGCACTTTTCTGGGAATGCAATCTCGACTCGAGATCGCAAATTCGAGATCTCGCGAGATTAGAAATTACAATCTCGCGAGATCTCGCAATTTTCGGGATCTGGTTAGTTAAAAGAAAATATTATTTGAAAGAAAACAAAAACTTTATTCTTTAATATTAGTTACTAAATAATTAATAGTTTATTTTTTAATTAAAATAATCAAAAGAAAAAATATAGCTTAAGGAGATTAGAAAGTAATTACGGGTGATTTTGAAAGTAACTTCTTAAAAAAAAAAAAAAGTGTATTAAGGATGCTATCTGCTAAACGGCAACTAATGTCCTTTGCAATGTACCCAGCTGCTGAAAATGCCCTCTCCGGCTCAACACTGGTTGGCAGCAGCATGATAAGTAATTATATGCAAACTGCAAAAATCTCCCCCTTGTTCCTCCACACTCAAATAGATCCATTTCTTTTTTTATGACTGACTCTAATTTATCGGGATAAATAAATCGGGTAAATAGTCAGGATAGTTTTCTTTCTTCGATCGACAATCCCGCCCGACCGTCAGTCAGTCAGCGCACCACTCGCGCCCCGAGTGGACGTGTGTAGCGTCGCTGACCACTGCCGCCCAATCCCGTCGATCTCGAACGGGATCTCGTCGTATTATGCTTCGGGATTAATCCCGAAAAATGTCACGAGATCTCGCGAGATCGAGATCCCGCGAGATCAGGATTGCATTCCCTACGTGCGTCACATGTTTGCCTTCCCTGGACTAGTTTCTCGGAGTCAAGTTGCTCCGCTTGGTGGGATGGGAAATTATGAAGTCGTTAAATTAGTCCTCATTGAGAAAACAGATTATGTCCAAGTACAACAACATAATACACATTTCAACCTTTATAAAATAAGATGTCGACAGCCATTACCTCTTAGAGAACATGCATTTCCACTGGCCCTTACGAAACACACTCAAACCAACTATTTATTCCACATTCGAGAACCACAAACAACGTACATTTATTCTAAGAACATGCACCAAACACGACATTTTCTCAGACGCTGATATGTTTGTTAAAATAAATGTAGGTACCTGCTTTACTTTTAAATTAAAATCTCAACAAAATTAACCATATTATAATTAGGGTGTACTTATTACGGTGTCAGGACGAAATTGGACAGTCTTATTACAGGTTTATTACAGGTTACCAATATTACACTACCGACATTACACTCGGAAAAAATTACACGTGGAGAGAATTACACCAGCTATACAAGGTGTAACAGCACCTACCCGAAACATTTTAATCAGCGATTCCTGAGCATATTTGGAGCTTAAATGTAAATATCATTTAGTTGTCCGATGATATATTTTTCTATTAAATACAAAACTTTACAATGGTGTGTTGATTTGCCACTGTGTTAAGGGCCCGCAACCCAAATTTCTACCGATTTCTTACATATCTCCCTTAAACACGTTAAGTTTTAAAGCTCTTAGAATAAAATGTTATTCTTGAAGATAATATCTAGACATTGCCCGCGCCGAAACACCCGAAACGCAAATTATATAAAATTCTAACGGATAAATTTATAATGGATAACCACAAAGTTATAGCTAAATTCAAAAGTATTAAAAAGTAAATTCCCTCGATAGAAAAAAAAATCGCAAAGTATGCTCCAAAAATTATTATAAACACGTTTTTTTCAGTTATTTTACAAGTTATATGTATGAAAAAATTCACAGTGTTTCTCTAAATACTGTTTGCTCTTTTTTAAGTTTTGACGACTTGTATCTTCGGAACTATTAATTTCAATTCGGGAGCTGCGCGGGAACCATTTATTGGATAACCAACACCTCTGCCATAGGTCACCCCAAGTGGTTTGCTAAGTTTCATTCACTTGGTTTGGTGACTTAGCAGGGGTGCAGGGTTTCTACGGCGTAAAGTTTTTGTTTTTGTTTTGTTATTATTATTTTTATTTTTATTATTTCACATGTTTGTTTACATGTTACAGTTTTTGTCATTTTTTTATCTACCGTACTAGGCTATTGCCCGTGTTGTGGTAGTCACACACATGAAATATTATTTTATATAAACAGATAATAAAATATAAGAAGAGGAAAGAAAAAAGAACATATAATGTTAATACAAATAAAAAATAACTTATATCATTGATGTAGCTATTCCAAATTTCTGTAATATTAAAAAAAACTGTTTCTGAAAAAAATAGAAAATACACAGATTTAGGAAATGAGATTAAAAGAATTTGGCATTCTCGAACTATAAAAATATTACCATTTGTTATTTCGGCTACTGGCATTATACCCAGGTCTCTGATTCAAAATTTAGGCGTATTAGATTTGTCAAAGAATTTATATTATATAAAAATGCAAAAATCGGTAATTTTAAATACATGTAGGATTACAAAAGATTTTTTAAATATTTATATTGAGGGATCAGTAGGATTTAAAGGTTCAATTAGGAATTCCACAGAGCCGAACCCTCTGATATGAAAATATCTGGAGTCGGTGAATTATTTTCCCATGTGGTCTCTGGTAGGTTGACATGTTGTTCTTGTATTGTTTTGTAATTATAATACTTATATAGTGCAATTGCATAACGTGGATTGACCAGATGATCATTTGGGAAGTGTGTGAAAGGGTTTAGTTTTTCCTGTGGGGAAAATTAAACCCGGACATTTAAATCTGGTGCGTAATAATATTTAAAAAAGCTGAGAAATAAAGAATAAAAAGAGATTTTAAAGAAGATTGAAATAAAAATTGGTAAGTATTATTCTTCTTGTAATAAAAATAGAAATTAAATTTGTTAAGTATTTTGTTAATTAAGTTTGTCCAGGTCTTGGCAGCGGTAGCGTCTGCCCACCTAGGGAGACTGCTTGAGGGAGAAGTTTCGACCGGGGCCGGAAGGACCAATTGATAAGGTCTTTTAACCTGTCCACCCGGAATCCCTCGACCCATCACCTTGCACCGCAGTTGAAGGGATGGATTCACACGTCTGTCACTCCTGGACAAACTGGCGAAGAGTTTCCTTCCCACCCCTCATACCTTATTCCTTCCCAGAACTTCCTCCGCTTCTTTTCTTAAAAGATCCCCAAAAATGACGTAGGCCCTGAGGGGAATTATTTTCCTCTAAGACTCCGGGGTGGATCTAATGTAAAAAATCGATGTTTTCCAAAAATTCAAACATTCTGTTTCAGCATACTCTAATTTAAATCACTATCTATGATGGAGACAGCCCCGTTCCGTTCGTGTGTAATTCTGGCTGTGTTATATATTGGAACGTTAAATTGACTCCTGTGTAATTTCGCAATTTAACCAGTTATTTCAGTCCCTACCCCCGCTGTGTGGTATGAATGTATCGAACCGGTTTCACTTTCATTGCCCTGCTATTCTTATGTTTTCCGACTACCATGTAAGGATATATTATGTTAATGAAATAATGACTAATAATTGGACGTTGAATATATTATCTTTCCTTATTCAATATTGATCTTCCTTTTCAAAATGATTTTATTAAATATCTTAACTGGTATTTTTAAATCGACCTTTCCTCAAAAACACAGATAAATAATACCTACAACTAATGAGATATTATAATAATATGATAATAACTATATTGCATTAATTTCTGAAAAAGCTATAGTCCCCGGCGTTGCCCGGGCTTTACGCATGTTTTTTCGAGATCAAATGTGGACAGTAATTATTTTTATTATATTTTAAACGTCAAGAGTGCAAAATTTCATTAAGAAGTATCCAATGCTTTAAGCTGCCGCTACCCGAATTTCTACCGATTTCTTACATATCTCCCTTACACGTTTGAAGTTTTTAAGCTCTTAAAAAAATATATGTTATTATTTAAGATAATGTCTAGACGCGTTCCACGCCGAAATGCAAATTATATAAAATTCCCTCGATAGAAAAAAATCACAAAGTATGCTCGGAAAATTATTATAAACACGTTTGTTTCAGTTATTTTGCAAGTTATAGTTGTGAAAAAAATCACAATGTTTCTTTTAATGATACTGTAGACTCTTGACCCAGATGTAGAGGTTAGGTGCAGAATTGAAGCAGCAAGAACTGCGTTCATTAAAATGAAATCCCTCTTCTGCAATGACAATATCAGCTTAAAACTAAGGCAGAGAATGCTAAAATTTTATGTGTGGTCGGTCTTGCTCTATGGATGTGAAACATGGACCTTGAAAGTAAATACCATGAACAGTTTAGAGCAGTTTAGGGCTAGAGCAGATAGAGAACTGCTTGCATTAATAAAAATCTGGAAAATTTCATATCTGGGTCACATACTTCGAGGGGAGAAGTATCACTTGCTCCATTTAATATTGAAAGACAAGATAGAGGGTCGCCGAGGGCCTGATAGGGGACAAATGTCTTGGCTGCGAAATATACGAGAGTGGACCGGCATTAGAAGTGTGGAGGAGCTATTCCGGGCAGCGCAAGATAGAGAGACATTTTCAAGAGTGATCGCCAACGTCGGGGGGACCTGATACGGCACACAAAGAAAAAGAAAGATACCTTCCGCGCGATTTTTGCTCTATTTTAAACAAGTGGTGTTTTATTAAAAAATATATATTATCGCATCGATTTTATCGCTTTAAATATTAGCACGCTCCTCTAACATTCGTAATTACATATCTCTCCATCTTCTTCTTTTTGAGCGCGGATACGGGGCCCCGCCACTTTCTCTTCCACCCCGTAAGCGGTGGGAAGAGAGGGTGCGGATGTTTTTCTAAATATCGGATAGTTGGCGACCTTCCTCCTGTTTTGAAGGTCAAGTGAGCGAAATTTCATCAATATCAGAATAAAATTGGCGACACTCTTCTTAATACATTACATCTGGTAAGATAAATAGATATTTGCAAAAGCAGATTTTTTTTTGTTATTCTTAAAGACGTTTGTCATGAAATTAGCATGGATTTTTGTGTTTGAAATTAGCTAGCAACCTCGATTCTATCGTAAGCTTTTGAGCACTGAAATATCCATTTAATTGTTTTTTTTTTAATGTAGAACTGTTTGGTGTTTGTTTTATACGGGGTGAGGCTTGTCTACGTCTTGGCAAAGAATGCGACCCACCTTCTGCGTGGCATGCTGGATCGAGAGAGACTGGTCGAGGAAGGCCTTTTGACCTCTCCGACCGGACCAACATTTCCAGATCATCCTGGAACATTTTGTGGAATGTTGAACATCCCAGATCATTGTGAAATATTTGACAACACTCTCGAATGTTGTGGAATGTTCTGGAACATTGTGGACCATTCGAAGCCTTTTTTATATGGGTGGGGTTACCATTCGGTAGGGTATATAAAGCAAGATCTGTCGGTGGGTTCGAACGTCAGTTCAATCTCATATCAACTCCCTGAACGAAGCCGGGTATCGCAGCTAGTTAGTAATAAAATTATGCTGCGTAGGCTGAGAAGTCATCAACTGTATAATGTACAATCGAACGCTTGCAAAACAAACACGCATACCTTCAGAGAAACAAGTTGCAAATGACATATTCCGGTAAAGGAAGTACCTAATTAGGTGATATTGTCCAAGGTCCCTCCCACACCCCCGGAGTGAGGCGGTGAGGTGGTGTGGCGGTGTATCCTCACGTGGGAGGGACTGCCACCAATTCAGCTGGCACAGAGGCTGAACAACAAATCAGCCGAAGGACAGGCTGGTTGATTGGCTCGCGGACGAGTGGGTTGCCGCTCGCTGCAGCCAAAGGTCCAGGGATCGATCCCTTATCGGATCAACCATCAGCGTAATAAATCAACCTATTTACTAAACTTGTCAATTCAAAGTTTTCGAAACAAAAATATCATCGGCTTACTAAAATTCATTTAATGCAGAATTGGAACGAACTGGGGAAGAGGGAGGTAAGAAGTATCGGCCTTCCAGATATTGTAGCTAAACACGTATTTTTTAGCATTCACTCCACACAGGAGGCCATGAGGAAAATAATTTCCCTCAGGACCTATGTCATCCTTAAGGATATTGTGTGGAGAGTCTTTTTAGCAAATGAAGGAGAGAAAGATCTGGAAAGGGAAAAGTTATGAGGGTTGGATAGGAATCTAGAGGTTAGTGTATCCAGGAGTGACAGACGTTCATATCCATCGCTACCACTGCGGTGCAAGGCGATGTTTCCGGCTGGAAAGGTCAAAGGGACTCCCTAACCACTCTTTCCCGATCCCGCCTGCCACGCAGCATAAGACCCGGACAAACCTCACCCGGGAACCCCTGTTAAGTCATCAAACGTTGCGAACCACTTGTGGTGACCTATGGCGGAGGTAGAGCCCAATAAATAGCCCATACCCGCCTCCCAAATAGTCTAAAGCCGATTCTAGCACAGTTTCAATTCTGAATGAAAGTATTTTCCCAGGGCGATATTGAGAGTATCCACCTGTCTGGTGCATAAAAAACTCATCGTACGTGTAAAATCCACCGTTTGCTGTGTCATGTCTCATTTCGCTTAATAACTCTACCATAAAATTTTATTTTATTGCTGTCTTTTATAAGAAACATGTGCCCGTAATGAAAATCCATTACGCAGTTTCCCAAAATTATAAAATCGGCCGGTAGTGTCAACGGTTCCACCGAGGGTGGCCGTGTTAACGCCCTGGTAAAAGACCACAGTTCAGAATCGAAACGCTGTTGTTAAAATTGATGTTGCAGTGTTTTGTGACTAAATCTGAATATCATGTACTTCTTGGCCCGCTTCTCTTTTTTTACGTCCCCACGTAAGCCTCACAACATTCATAAATTACACATACCATACCACTGGTTCCGTGTTGACAGACTATTCACCGGTATTCATATAAAACTAAAACAAAAGTATACTTTTTTTTGCTCGTGTTAATAAAAAAAACAGGGTGTGCAATTCACACGCGGTAGAAATGAAACCTTCAGGAAACTAACGTAAACAAGAGTGGGAAGGTGACAATGCACCGCACAAAGAGGAGGCCGATTATATTATATTATTCTCTCGCAGGCTAATTCCTGTAGATTTATGCGTTTGTCTCATTTCAGTGTCGCTATTTTTTATTCCATCGAGTTCAAATCACAACGGGGCTAAAGACGTTTTCATTTTTTAAAAAAAGCAGAGTGTGCAATTCACACGCGGTAGAAGTGAAATCTTCAGAAAACTAGAGTACCTAGACAAGAGTGGGGAGGCTAAGAACCACCGCACAAAGAGGAGACCGATTATACCATCTCATTCTCGCGCAGGCTAAATCCTATAGATACGATACGAGTATGTGTATTTGACTCTTTTTAGTGTCGCTATTTTTCGTTTCATCGAGCTTCAAATCCCAACGGTGTTAAATAAGTTTTCACTTTAAAAAAAGCATGGTGTGCAATTCACACGCGGTAGAAGTGAAACCTTCAGAAAACTAAAGTAGACAAGAGTGGGGAAGCTATGAAACACCGCCCAAAGAGGAGACCGATTATTCTAACTCATTATCTCGCAGGCTAAATCCCATGTGTTTGTCTCTTTTTAGTGACGGTTTTTCGTTTCATCGAGTTTCAAATCACAACGGTGTGAAAGACGCTTTACTTTAAAAAAATTGTGAAAGAAAATTCGCCAACAGATTCTGTACCTACGTCGTAGAAGATCACTATATAAGATAGAGTTACCTAATCAAGTTAAAATTTGCATGGATAGTTGATTTTTCCTATACAAGGCTATATTTTCTTACGTAATTTGCATTATCGCCTAATTTTGATCTAAAATGCACTTGTGGCAATTTTCTGTTATAAGCCAACGCATGACGAATATATCGATAGTGTTATTTGCAAACACAGCCGCCCACGTTCATTTCGGATGAATCAGTTAGGTCTACTCATTTTGAAATAAAAAATAAAGGTTAACCCATAAATGTTCATTGCTCATAAATTTTTGTTATTTTCAAAAGTCTACATTCTTTGAGGCGCCATCTCGAGAACCATTCAAATTTTCCACGAATTATTATTATTCATTTGTATTATTAACGTTTTCTCCAGAAAATAAAAATTAATCATTCATAGCTACAATAAACTTTATAGGAAATACAACTTTATCTCTTTGGCTTAGAACAGCGTCGAAATATCTTTGACACAATTTGCATGACTAATGGATAATAAATTATCAATGCTTCCCATGGGTTTTTATAAGATACTGATGAGCAAAAAATATGACAATTAAAATATTTGATTTATTGGCAGCTAGGGTCAGAACCTATTCAATTTGTGGTTGCCTAAAACCACGAGGTGAGAGATTTATTGCCAATACGTAGGTCAATGGTCATATGTCATATTATTATTTTTTTATCAAAAAGCATCTCTTCAGAAAATCATACGATTATCATTGCCGGGTATCAGAGTTGATTATATTGTATATAATAATATATAAATATTGTATATAAATATGGAAAACAAACAGCTTTACAAAGATACATAAAAAAGAGTGCTAAAATAAAACAGTAAGTCTAAAAACATGTTTTCGCTGATAAAATTTTTTGTTTTTTTTTTAGTAGCTAGACAAGAAAAACAAAAAAAAACTAAGAAAAAAATATTTAAGAGAAGCTAAATACTTAAATATGCACGATAAGAATATAAAAAAAACACAATAAAGGGTAAGCTTATGATCTTATATGAGTATAAGGATGATATTTACCTATGTAATTAGGGAATATGTAAATATATTGCAAATTAGGAAAAGAAATCTGATAAATAATACAATAAATATAAATATGGATGTTAAGTGGTGTGTTGTGATGCATTACATTATGTAGTACCTTATTTCGTAGTAGATTATGTAGTACCTAGATTATGTAGTACCTTATATCTGAGTTTAGAACAAGCCCGTGGTATTTTTTTATGATAAAACTTTATTTTTACACTGTTGTGCAAATTTTTATGACATTTTTGTTTAACTTTTTTCTTTATTAACGTTTTTTTCATATATTTTTTACATATAAATATATTTTTTCCTTATTGCAATTTTGTTGTATTTACGTATTGTAGTATTTATTGTTTGATTTGTAATCTACACATGTCTTTCTCAACTATTGTTTTCCATTTCTTGCTGTTTGACAAGCTCACTAGAGCTGTCTTTTTCATGTTGTAGTTAAACTTAATACTGATTGTGATCTTACTGGGGTATCCGGTTCTAAGTTAACGTTGTACGTGGTTTTGTCTATGAATTGTAAATTGGATTAAGTTTTTTTGTAAGAATGTTCATTTTTTTATCAACTTTTCGTAAGTATGTTAAAATATTACGAGAGGAAAATTATAAAGCAATATCTATTAGAAGAACACATAACAAAAGCGTTAATATTTGTTAGGTTGCAACATTTTATCTATATTCTTCCTTCCCGTGTCCATAATCCTTAACTTAATACTTCTTTTGAAGTCGGTTATTTTTTAATGGTTTTTATTACAAGAAGGAGGATAATTAATTATTTTATAGAGAAATATTGCATGCCTATTTCTTTGTAGAAAAGTCGATTTAGTTTTAGATTGGTGCAAAGATAATAGAGGTTGACGGAATGTGTTTTTTAATTGGGATCTTGTCAATCGATCTGAGTTTGTATGTGTAAATTTATCCTGGTTTGTCCCATAAATCTCAACATTTTTAACATCAATATAAAATGTGCAATATTGAAATTTTCATTTATTGTGAGTAGAGTGGAATTTAAAAGAAATTTTATCAATCTCTTTGATAGATTCCCTTGTCTTATATATTTATGTATATATACAGTGGACCCGCGGTTATCCGACAAACGATTTGCAGGGCTATGTCGGATTATAGAGTACTGCCTAAGACCCTCTATAGTCCGGATTTTTTTTAATAAGAGTACCTTGTAATCCGACAAATTATAAATCAAGGAATCTATTTGAACTATGAATCATACTACACACTACTACGACGTACTCATATAATCATATTACGACAAAGAGCAATAACCAAATCTTTCGTTTTTTCTATAGGCTGGTCCTAAGATACGGCCGTCAGAAGTAGGTTTTTCTTGTAATCTTGCTCGACAAAATGAATAATATTCTGATCCTGATGTGTCGGATTACAGGGGGCGCCGGATTAGACAGGGGCCGGATTACCGCATGTCCACTGTATTTCTATATTCTATAGAACATAATAATATATAAATGATAATACAAATATACACCTTCGAATGGAACCGGGAATGCTGTGTTTATTATGACAGTATTTTTTACGGAGGTGCTAAGAAAAACATTGTCAAGTCATTCAGTCAAACGCGTACAACGGTTGATATTTGCCGCATGAATATATTATTCAAGACCCAGATTACGTTGAGAAGATCCTCCACATTGCAACCTGAACAAATGAGGTAATAATGTCATAATTATTACGACTTATGCCCTGAGAAATATCTCAAGACCTCTTGTTAAACACATTTCACGTGCTATTTTCTAACTTTGTAAAGAGCCTTTCAATTGATATTCCACAAAAATAGCCCTACACGAATTAGCAAAGTGTTTTCATTGTTAAAATATGCTTCTGAACACTGTCTTCTCTGTGAATTGAGTGTAAAGTCAAGGCAAGTCAGGTCTTAATAGTAGTTACGTTCTTACGTACAAGGAAAAGACAGACCTTCAGCTCAGTGAGACTGGCTGTAGGAGGCAGAAGGCTAGAGCAAGCAGTATCTAGAAGGCTGGCAGGCAGGTACTATATTAAACTATAGAGTTGGAGTATTGTATAGTACCGGGTAGTATAATGCTGCCATAAGTAGGAGTTGAGCGGGCCGGTGACGTCACGTCTCCCACGTGACAGCGGCGCCGACACTAATTCATCAATGGGCAATCTTATGAATGAAAGAGCTATTGGGAAGTGGAAACGATTGGAAGCTGATAAATAAATAGCGTTTTATTTTACTGTTAAGCAATGTAATAATCTAAATAGTTTTGCTGAGTAATCTATTTTACTAACTGACATGTAATCAGTAACCACACATCTGTCATTGACATCAAATAATACCCCAAAAACAAATCCCTATAAAATGTAAATCAATATCTTTCTGTCGGAACAAACCGTTTACTATTCAAGTACGCGATGGGCAATGTACAACTGTACTATTCAATTATGCGTTGGGCAATATACCAACTGGAGATAGATACTTCGGAGTAATATTTGATGTAAAATTAGACTTTGTAGGTACATCACATAAATCACATTACGATTACATAATAGTATGAAAACATTAGGAGTTTTGCTTAGAACCATTAAAAACATTTATGTTTATAATAAATAGTAACATCATCAAAGTAACCACAAGTTGCCCTTTCTTTTTTACTCTTATTAGGCTAGATTTACACTCGTTAGTAAAATTTACGACTTAACGTAAGTTTTTGAAATTTTACTCCCAGGAGCGTTTACATATGCTTCCGACTTGTGGTAATTAATGCTCCGGGAAGCTGTTCGGAAGTTCAATATGTGTACATGCTCATGCGACCGTTTACGTCTGTAAATTTATTTGCGGTAAGGTGGCTTCATGTCAACAACGATCTGCTACTGTCAAATTCACGCAATTTTGTTAATAAAGACGAAAAGGCCCAAATAAAGTGTTGAAATAGAATTTGGATTTAATTAAACCATTATTCATCCGCTTTTGTGCCGTCAAAGGCGGAAATTAATAGAGTTCTTTCATTTTACCCGAATGACAGCTACCTGACAGCAACCAACTACAAATTTAAATACTTACGTAGTTTTAAAAACAGAAACATTGAGAATAGAAATGATTAGACCGGTAATTGAACAAAAGATTTTATTAAATGAAGACAAGGTTTGAGGTTTTGAGGTTTTACTCATAAAGTTAAAATAAAAATAAAATAAAAAAAGAACAAAAGATTGCTCATTTTCAGAAAACTTAAATAAGTGTAAATAATGACTAGTTTTATAAGAAAAAAATCCTACGAAAACATCTGTCTTTTAATTTTTGACATCTCGAAACGACGCATTTTGGAACTATTTCTTACGGCAAATCTCTTTGCTTATCAAGTTGATTTTATAAGCTGTAAGAAGGCCAGAAATTCGCGCGGACGCGATTAGAGCTGTCAAAAAACTTCCGAAAGAACAAGTTCTGTAACTTGCTATAAATTACGTTTAAGTGACTTTATTTGTCGTTTTCATTGGTAATTTGGCCACTGGTAATTCGCTTACGTGAGCGATTTATGGAAAAAAAACTTACGAGTGTAAAGCCAGCCTACTTACACTTATGAATCTCCTATTATTCTGTTTATTAAGATACACTTATTTTTATATTCTTAAAGAACTTACATATTATGATAATGTATGTGTACATGTATGCTCGACCGATTATAAAATCAGGAAGATCAAATGCACTCGCCACATCATGATCTGGCACATCGTGAAATGGCGGCAGATCCATGATGTGGCGAGGCGCATAATGATCTGCCCGATTTTATGATTGGCCTGCAACACATATACGTAAAAAATGCCTTCGAGGCGTTAATAAATAAATAAATATTCTAGTTGCAAGCTTTATCCTTCAGGTTGTGTGGCGGTTTATTAAATCGGCGTGGGCGCCACCGCATTATAATAAATAATGATTGCGACTCGAGTTGGCCAACCTTTTACACCGATCACTGCTAATAATATGCATCCAACCAACCAGCTACAGAGTACAGGCTGACTGCAGCCACAACATAACACTATATAACCACTGTCACTCTTATCTCTAGTCACTTACTGGTCACTCGCTGGGTTGATGGCGATCTGTAGATTGACATACTTAGATAAAAATTATATAAAGATTAAAATTATAATTTTGTGTGCATTATTTACCAATTTCAAATCTAAAATCGGCTTCAAAAATACCTTTCATTTTTTTTTTCTTTTTTTTTATTTACAAAAAGATACTTACATAAATTATTATAAATTTTATACAATAATTAATTACATAATATATGTTTTTTTTACATGAATACCGCACAAGAGTCCCAACTGCTCCCGTCTGGAGCCAGTGGGACTATGGCATCCCCAATTGGGGTATGTTGTGAGGCTGAAGGTAGTGGGGAGGGGAAGGAGATACGGAAGAGGAAGGTGGGGAAGTACCTGGCTATTCAGATCTGGTCACCAAACACGGCAGAAGCCATTTCAAGCAACGTTTCAATTCTGAATGGTGGTCTTACACCAGGGCGATACTGAGAGTATCTTCCACTCTGGAACGTGCCGCAAATATACTATATATTATTTTTTAAATGATTAAATTGTGAAATACACAAATTAATCAAATAAAATTTATTTGCCACGCCGGGATTCGATGCCGCGACCTTCGGAATGCTAGTCAGGCGCCTTACCGCTGCACTACGCCGGCCGTCTGATGTACCCCCATAAATAAGTAGGGCTTGTGTGTATGGGGGGTGTCATAATAAGTTGGTATAGACAGTGGTGGACTAAGCAAGTCAGAGGCCCGGGGAGGCAAAGCTGAATGAGCCCCCCCTACCTTTAAGAAGTGGATTTAATTTTACCAGCTTTTTATTTAGTTCACACGGGCCTTTGTTCCTGGGGGCCTCCAAACGCCTCTATGTCCCCTTGATAAAATCCAAAACAATTAAGACACCCAGGACATTGTAACCATTTATTTTGATATATTTTTTTTATTGAAAGGCATTTATTAATAATGCTCTCACCAAATGTTTTAAGGGAATTCGTTAATTGGGGGAGATACAAAATTTTATATGAAACCGTTTTAAACAGTTTGTATGTTGAATTGTCCTTCAACAAAACTTTGCGTTTTTCTCGAAACTACCTTTTTCAACTTGGTTTGTCAACATATTAGAAAAACTATACATGCGATTTGTAAGCACCAAGTTTTAAACTGATCGAAAATCCAGTCACTATGGCATCACGTAGGATTTTTTTTTATAAAGAGCCCCCTTCTATTTTTTTTATGAACGATGAAAATTTTCCATAAATTTTTATTTATTTTTTATTAAATAAAACATACAACGAAGTTGCACTCCCATGAGTTGTCAAAACTCGTTACGGGATTGAAAATAAAATTCGCTGGCCCGCAATTTTTTTTAGATATCAAAATTCCCCTACGTGGTGCCATAGACACTGGATTTTTTAACAGTAGAATACTTGATGCATGCAAATCGGATGTATAGTTTTTTTAATATGTTGTCAACCAGGTTGAAAAACGTGTAAAAAAAGTTTCGAGAAAAACGCATTCGAAGTTTTGCTGAATTTTGATATTTCAAAGTACAAACTGTTTCAAACGGTTTCGCATAAAATGCTGTATCTCCGTCAATTTTTCGAATTTCTTTAAAACATTTGGTGAGAGCATTCTTAACAAATGCATCTTTCAGATAATGAAATATTTAAAATAAATATTACAGTGCCCTGGTACATTAAAGCCTTGTTTAGGATTAGATCAAGGGAACATGGAGGCGTTTGGAAGCCCCAAGAACCAGAGGCCCATTGATAAAGGAAGCATTTATTATCTGTAGATACATCACGAGCATAAATTTAAAAGTGAATTGAATTATGGTTACCAAATACGAAAGAATTAGAAATACTTACTGAACTGTCCTGCATGAGTAACAACTTTTTTGGTGCCTAATTTTTCCAGTACACCTGATTCAAAACACAGTTATGGTCACAGGTGGGTATGTGGAACTGTTTGTACTACACACTTTCCTTCCTTCGTTCCTTCCTTGCGATATTCTAAGGTAGGTACCCTAACGTAGGTAGGTTGGTCTTAAGTTATAAGGTGTAGGTATGTATGTAGATACCCTCAAACGTTCGACTCCAGATACTAATATCTACAGCCTGTATGTCGGACGAATATCTACAGCTCATATGTTGGACTAATATCTATGACGGTCCCAGTGGTGACTAATATCTATGAAGCGTAGGTTGGACTAATATCTACAGAGGGCAGCTGAGCAAGAGGTTGTACGGAAAAGCATAAATTACTTCAATTACGTAATTACTAATTACGTAAACTACGTACTTGAAGTTTTTGCATAATATTACGTATTTTGCTGTTTATGAGGACAATAATTTATTGAACAAACATGGAGGTCATAATACAAAGATATTTATTTATTTCGAAATGCACGGCACCACAACCTAACCTAACCTAACTTACATAGAAATGGTCATGGTGACAGACTAAATAATTTAGAAGCACTCGAAATAAAGAAAACTGTTAAAACAAAAACCCAAATCCTTAATAATCAGCTAAATGTGTTCAATACTCTGATATTAGGAATTTTTACATACATACATACATAAATTAAGTTTTTTAAACTGCATACAATTATGCATACATAATTGCAAATCCAACCTCTGCCAGTGCTGTAGATATTCGTCCACACTTTGGTTCTCATAGATAATAGTCAGCAGTTTGAGCTGTAGATATTCGTCCTCACTTTGGTTCTCATAGATATTAGTCAGCAGTTTGAGCTGTAGATATTCGTCCTCACTTTGGTTCTCATAGATATTAGTCTGATTTGTTCAGTTTTTGGAATTCCTGTAGATGTTAGTAGACGCCTCCAAACGTTCCCTCTGCTATACTTACATTATAATTTTGCAATCGTGTTACAACTTAGAACTAATAAAGCTCAATTATTGTTATAAATTGCGTGAATGTAGAGCCAATTCTTATTAGGTATGTGACAGTTTTATTATTAGATTAAGACGAAGCACAACGAAGTAATACAAAATCATGTGTTTTTGGTTTGAAAATTTGATCGCTTAGAAACATTTTAGATGCTTTAATTAAATAGCAATACCAACACATCTTGGCCTTTGAAATAATCGAGCACTTCTTAATACTTATTTATTTTTATAAGCCCAGAAAAAAATAGCATATGAAAACTAATTTAAAGTTAAAAATCTCCTATTTATGAACTCTTTTTCGGTTATGGTTTTATTGCATAAGGTGACAAATTAACTTATTTAGAAAATAATGGTAAAACATTTTAATGTTTACGTCCTAACTTCGAATAAAACACTCACTAACGATGTTTTTTTTACATAAAACAAAACAGGCGGCTGGTGATAAGCGGGAATTTAAACCTTATCGCCATCTACGTAAGGAGTGTTATTGTAAGCGGTCCGATTTGAAATGTTACACGACGTGGTGCATCGCCTTAAATGAACAAGTAGTACCTTGTTTGTTTATTCACTTAACTTCAGTTTCGAAAGAAAAGAACCATCCCTTCAGGCAAAAGTTAATCAGGTAGGTACATAAATATATTTTTATATCGCGCAGATAATGCTGCTTTAATGTTTAGGTATATTATAAGTTTTAATCACAAATGTACATGGATTTGTACTCGTATTATAGATACAAATTAGTTTTTTTTATTTTTTATTCACTGAAACATTTATTATAATTACAATTTTACAACATTATTATAACAACAATATTTCAATCGCTCTCCTAATAAAGTAGTTGCTTGTGTTTAGGAGAGGACAACTAAATACTTTTACATCTAAGTATATAAATTAAAAATATTATTACAAAAACTAATAGTAATTTTATAGAAAATACGATACATGTCATAAAATTATTGGTTAGTTAATAAATGATTCAAAGGGTTGATAAAGCAAAACATATTTCTAAACAATAATTAAAGTTATGAGGTGGTACTAGAGTATTTCAATTTTTTTTTTTTTTATATGTGTCGTAGTTTTCATCCGATCGTATATCTAGGGGTAATTTGTTGAATAATTTTAAACCCTTGAATGTATAGTGATATTGTGCTGTTGTAGTTCGTACTGATGGTACGGTTAATCCTCCAACAGATAAGATTCTTTTACTAATATTTAATTGTGGTATAGTATTTTTATTAAAGAAATCTTTATGTAATTGTAGGAGTGCAATTTTGTCATAGATTTTTGTTAGTGGGGGGGAACCGGGAAATCTTGGAAAACATTCATTGTTGGGTAGTAATAGGGCTTTTTTAAGATGATTTTTATTAATATTTTTTGAATTGTTTCCAGTGGAAGTAGGGAAGATTTATATGCACCCCCCCAAGCTATGATTCCATATTGTAGTACAGAGTGCGCAAGTGCGTAATAAATATCTTTTAGTAATTCTAAGTCTAAAAATATATAGATCAGTTTTCTCATTCTGTCTACTGTGGAATTTATTTGACTTTTCCATTTGATGTTATTATCGATAATTATTCCAAGATATTTTATTTCTTCTTTACTACTAATGTGTATACAGTTTGAGTTACAGGGTGCGATCCTAAGAAGGCAATTTTTTTCGTGAATTTTTATGTTTACCTTTATATTTGAGATATTACCTGTTAGGCTATAAGGTATAAAATGGGTTTTTTCGACATTCAGTGTTAATAAGTTTTCGTCGAACCATAGTTTTACAATATTAATTGCATTGTTAGCTAATACTAGTTAGTTATTCCGTTGCTTCATTTCTCTGTTGCCTACAAATATGTGTGTGAATATACAGAATGTAGACTTCTTGTACTCGCTGCTCGCTGGGTGTGTGTGTTCAAGGAGTGCAATAATTAACGATAATTTTGCTCGTATTTGCTTATTATTTAATAATAATGACAAGCAAGTTGGCTGGCTTAAGGCAAAGTACCCACTGCCTGCTGCCTGCCCACGAATCCTTCACTCTTAGGTTCAGAGGTTCCCAATCTCTTCGGGCAAATTTGCCACTTATCAAGTGTATTTTTCCTCAATGCCTAAAAGTACCTTAATTTTTATAACTATGTAACTCAGAAGATTAAAAAAATGAAGAAAACTCACCGATGGACATCATTGGAGAAGAGTAGCGCGTGACAGGTCCCAGTGGAAAATGTTAGAGGAGCCCTATGCCAAGAGGCAAACTGAGCTTCGGGATATATTGTAACAAACAAGAACATGATGTCTAGTATTCATACCTAACAGAAATCCACAATAAAAAGGCTTAATATTATTATAACTCAGAGGGTGTAAAAGTATCGATTTGTTTTTGTTGCTTTTTTAATCAAGGAAATAATTAAGTACTACTTTTAATACTATTTATTAAATATATTATTAACTATACCTTTAAATAATAACAAAATAGTTTGTAATTGTCTATTCAACATTTACCCATATTTTCGCCAATTTAATAAAATTTTGACATTGTGAATTCCTCAAGTACCAAATACTTGACAATTTTGTGACAAATTTTTATAGATAATTTTTCGGTTCCATGCCAACTCAGAATCAAGTCAACTCAACACTTCACAACACAATGAAAAGTCATTAAAAGCTATGAAAAGTAACCCATAACCTAACCTGACTTAACCCATTTAACTTATATTAATAACTTTTCAAAGGAGATATTTTTTTCATTCTGAGTTGTTCGGTAAAAAAATTAGGTGTCATTTTGTTGTCCGATGATTTTTTTTCCAATTCAAAACAAAAAGGCTTTTTCTTACACACGTCGCCACTGATCTCGCTGCCACACGTCGTAAAGGGATCGTGTGGTACGCTCTCCGTCTCGTTTGTTTCCGTGTAGCTGGAACGAGACGGTGTGCGTACACGTCGTAGGGATGCAAGGTTTTTAAACATATCGATATACATCGAATTAAGTCGATATTGAAAAATCGATATATCGGTCTAGTAGGCCGATAAATCGATAGGTCTTCTTTTTTTAAAAGCTTATCAATCCAATGTAGTTTTAGTTATATTAAACGTTTATCGATTATATTTGTATATAATTTTTTTATACTTACCTATATGAATAATTACAAAATTTGGATAGGTAATAAAATACGTTTCATAAACTTATTTTTAAAAAAATAATTCCAGTTTTTTGTACCAGTTATCGAACTTAAAAATAGTAACTTTGGCAGTCTGCTTCCTTATAATCCTTATAGCCGGTTTCTGTCTTTAAAATGGCTCCTGCCTTTGAAAAAAGACGTTCAGAAGAAACACTTGTTGCCACAATTGGTAGAAGACTCATTACCACTTTAAGAAGATTGGGATATACGCCTTGCATCTCTCGCCATGTTTCAAGAATGTTTACTTTTATAGTATTTGCAGGAGCAGAAAGATATAACGTAAGCTCGTCGTCACCGTCAGTTTTTTTTTCTTTTTTTTTGCGTGTGAGCCAAAGATTTTGGTGTCCTCACCGACCACAGATTAGGGTAGGAACAGGATCAATTATTTTAGACAGTCAGTGTTGCCAGTAATAGCATTTTACCCGATTTTGTGGGTATTTTAATTGGGCGGGTTTTTCAATATTTCATTACAATACTCGTATATTGAGTTTTTCGATATTTTTTGATATTTTTCGATACATCGATATTTTTAGGTGTCGATATATCGATATTTATTGGTTTTCCGATGTATCCTTGCATCCCTAACCACGTGACTCGCTGGCTGTATGGGCTGTATGCAGTTGCGACGTGTGATGGAAAAATATTTGTGTTTGTTTTTAATTTGAAAAAATATCGTCGGACAGCAAAATAACATTTTTCACTCAGGAAGCGCTGGTTAAAATCCTTACGTTCTGTCGCATCCTGTACATTTTAACCGTTTTATAGGGGTATGCGACGAAATGTTGTTATATTATAGATATATGTAGATATTATATACACAACTTTGATTCGCGAACCCTTATAAAACGAAACCTATTTATAATGTCTATCACGGCGGCCACTAAGAAAACGCTGCAGGCGAAAATTTTCCTAGGCCAAATGACAAAACAGTAAATACTATCGATTCGTAATATTTGGAAAGTTACATTCAAAAGAAAAATTTTGTCACGAAATCTTTTGGATTATTAATTGCGTTAAACGTCATCACATTCAACAAAAAATCGCTAAATTATCTAGTGTTTCTCCCAAAATCATTTAAAATCGCCCCCCAGCGCTTTTACGTTGATCGCCCCACAAGCTACTTAAATCGCCCACTGGGAGGGCGATATTGCCGAGGTTGGGGATCACTGCTCTACGTGATTAGGTATATTTATGAAGCCTTCAAAGTGGAAGTGTTCTTGAATTACTAGTCTACTACAACTAGACTGTTACAATTTATTAAAGCAACGTCACAGTCCTCGACCGAATTATGCCCACAATATATTTACGTACCTCTACCGATGTAATATACCTACCTACGTAGGCAATTATTAATAACTAGCTGGTCCCGGCATGCGTTGCTATGCCATTTAATAAGGAAATTGTTTCCCCCTGAGTGTTCTTTCCCATCCGTCCCTTTCCTCTTCTGCCTCCCCTTCTTCTCCTGCGTCCTCTTCCCCTCTCGCGTTCCCACTGCGTCACCTCCACCTTCCCTCTCCCCACTCCACTCCCCCCCCCCCTTCCCCCGTTCCGCGAACCCCCCTCCCGAGTTCCCCTCCCCCCCTCGCACGTCCCCTTCCCCTCCCGCGTTCCCCTTCCACCTTCCCCGCCTTCCCTCTTCCCTTTCGCGCTCCCTTGTCCCGGTGCCAACCCTCCTCCCGCGTTCCATATATTCAATCCCAGTACATTCAGTTTTTTAACAGCCCGCGTGCCACCTTTAACAATTTTTATTCAAATTTCCATTTTTCATGTATATTAAATTTGGTACCTAACATAGGTACCTATTTAAAATATCTAAAATTCTTGATTCGATTCAAACTATTAGGGGAGTACCTACTCTAAATAAATTTATCAACTTAACGATTTTCAAAAATAGAATCCTGATTTAATAATCATTGTTTTGCAAAATGTCATTCTCAAACACGCGAATTGTCAAACGTGCGATAGTCGTTGGGTTTTCGAAAATTTTTCTTTCCGTAAGAACCATCCTCGTACTTCAAGGAATATTCTAAAAAAAGAATTAGCGAAATCGGTTCAGCTGCTCTCGAGATTTGCGCTTAGCAACACATTTAGCGATTCATTTTTATATATAAGATATACACCGCTTTTAAATTATACTAGGTACCACTGGAGCGACCACGCGAAATAAATAAATTTGCCACGATTGCTCGAGATTTCCAGAAAATCAGTTTTTAAATTTTTTGCAAAGATTAAAAAAATTATGCTTTCGAATTTTAACATGGAGACATAAAAACTTATTATAGTGCTATACCGCCAATGAATTAACCGGTATTCTACCATTTATTGTGGGATTTATTAAAAAAAACGTAAAGTTAATGAATAAATTTGCCTCGATTGCTCGAGATTTCCAGAAGATCAGTTTTTAAATTTTTTGCCAACATTAAAAAAATTATGCTTTTGAATTTTAACATGGAGACATAAAAACTTATTATAGTTCCATACAGCCAATGAATTAACCTGTATTCTACCGTTTTTTTGTAGGATTTATTAAAAAAAAACGTAAAGTTAATTACCGTGCGAATCCTGCGTGTTTGTTACTTTGAAACTGCCGTCAGAGGTACTTATTCGAGTCAACATAGAATATTTTCGATTTCTGTATGTTGTCTGTGGTATACTTAATAATGAAAGATGCATATCTATGGAAAAGGGACTTCATTTTACCGTAAACAGCTGATCAAAAATTTGGCATGAAAAAAATATTTTAAAAAATTATTTTTAACATCGTTCTAAAATAGTCTACAAAGTTCGGATTAGCGACTTCTATGGTCATAATGGTTCCATGACAGTTCATCCTGCGACAATTCATCCGGTAACAGTTCATCCTGCGACAGTTCATCCGGCCGACAGTTCATCCCGCCGACAATTCATCCGGCGACAATTCATCCTGACAATTCAACCTAACCTAACCTAACCTAACCTATAAGTATAAGTATGTTGTATTTTGTTATTCACGCATGCTTCTTCGGAGAGTCGAAATGATTGTTAGTAAAAATATTTTTACAGCGGATTTCCACTCAAGATGCCTTCGATTTTGGTTGTACGGCCGTATATCCTCTTTGCATACTTACTTAATAAAAATCTTCTAAATGATCAGGCAGGATGAATTGTCGCCGGATGAATTGTCGGCGGGATGAACTGTCGGCAGGATGAACTTTCGGCCTGATGAACTGTCGCAGGATGAACTGTCGCCGGATGAATTGTCGCAGGACGAATTGTCGGGTCACCGGTCATAATAGATAAAGCATTTCGATAGCTTCGTTTTAAGTCCAAAATAATAAAAAAACGTGGGAGTTACAAACATTTTTTTTTTTAATTTTACCGAATCAAGAGAAAATGGGCTTTTTACCGAAAAGCAATCGGAGACTTTTAAAATGGCACCAATACATGCCAAAAACCGCTCCAGTGGTTAAAATATTCCATCTCTATTTTTGTTTTAAATTAACTATCACGCGGCTTCCTCGGGCATCCCCGATTTTTTCTACCATTAACATTCGCGACATTTATACTTCTTTCTTCGTTCATTCGCTCTACCTACATCTTTTTAATTTAGGAGGCGGGTGTAGGTACCCCCGCCCCGGGAACCATTTATTGGACTACTAACACCACTGCCATAGGACACCTAAAGTGGTTCATGGAGTGAGGTTTGTCTAGGTGTATTGGCAGCGGATGCGTTTGCCCACCTAATGTGTGGCGGGCCGGATCGGGAGAGACTGGTTGAGGGAACCTTTTGAATTCTCCAGCCGTACTCTCTCGTCGCATCGCCTTGCACTGCAGTGGGAGGGACACATTGACCTCCAGATTCTTACCCACCCCTCGTACCCTTTTCCTCCCCAGAAATTCCTCTCCTTCCTTTTCCTACAAATACCGTTTTTTCTCAAGACCTCCTGTGTGGAGCTAATGTAAAAAATGCCCTAAACATCAAAGCGTCCCTTTCTTAATCTTACTCATCACGCTTACATCAGCCTTGCATTCATTACGAATCTCCACATTTCTCATACATAATTTTACCACACACATGCCTCGGGGATCTCATTTCTACAGCATTCAGTCAGTTTTTTTTACAATTTCCTGGTGCCTTAAAACTTTGTTTGGGATTTGATCAAGGGAATACGGAGGCGTATGGAGACCCCCCAGGACCAGATGCCCGTATGAAAGGAATAAAAAGCTTGTAAAATCAACTTCTCAAACAAGGGGGGGGGCTCATTCAGCTTTGCCGCTGACGAGCTTAGTCCGCCACTGTGCCAGAGGCATGGTTTTTACCATGATTGCGTAATTTTTAGGGACATTTTTATCTCCATGTTTTTTTTAAAGACATGGTTGTTTACAGGTCACGAAAAATATCCTACTTTTTGGTAAAGCATCGATGACACGGCTAGTTTACAAGCTGCTGTCTGGGAAATTCACTATCTGTTAGTAAACTCGCCCAGTGTCATCGTGTCACTTGCTAACTAGCAGCAACTAGCAGATTGTTGACAATCTACGAAAAAAAGTTGAAAGGTCGTCAACTTTACTCGCCTACACGCTTGCTCCGCTTGCTCGTGATTGGTTTATTTACGTTTCCAACATGGCTTCCGATAAACAGCTGATTTCGACTGTCAGAAATCTGAAGAATTAGTTCACGCAGGAAACAGACCTCAGTTTCTTACGCTTCTGAGCGAGTGGACGGTTTTGTATGTCATCATGACAATCTCACTCACCGATTTACCCGCTTTTAAAACTTAGTAGATAGTAGCGTGTAACTCGCCGTGTGTCATCGAGGCTTAAGATGCGATTTTTTTGGCATGTGTCGCATGGGGGAAATCCTCAGGAATGTAGTTCTTGAACTTCGATATGGGTTGCAAAAATTTGCATTTGCAAAAATAAATTAGTAGTTTTATTTAACTCTCATTGGGCTGTAAAATGTTGAAAAAATATATTATTGTAGTTTTGGAAGAATTCCTTCCCACTCTTTTCTTGGATTTGAAAAAATATTATTTTTTCAAGTGATTTATATTTTAATGATTTTTATTATTTTGCTAAAAATGGGGTGGCAGAAGAAAATTTCTTAAGAAAACGTTAACCTTGATATCAGTAAAATAATAAATAAATACTTTTCACGTTGTCGTGGGTTTTTACAGAGTTTGTTTATCCTTCAAAACATGATTTTTTTACCCCTGATAAAAAAAATATTCTTGAAAAAAAAATATTCTTAGGGTGTGGCATCACTGAATGTAGCTGAAACTTCGCTAAACTCAGCTAAACTTGTCCACTGATTGTTACTCTGGCCACTGATCCAAGGCGCCCGCGCAATGCGATATTTGCTAGCGAAATTACACACGTCAACCACATTGATGCCATTTGGTTGAACGGCGTATAATTGAAAGGGTGTCCTGTTTAGACGTACTTGACAGAAGTGGACCATACAATCACATTGCTGTCATAGAGTTTAGAATGTCTTCGAAACAGGTCGTGCGCGCGGGAATTATATCCCTCTGATTTAATGTTCCACAGGCTTGGATAGTTCTTAAAGTGCTCTAAGAACAGAGGCGTATGCTCTTCCCTCCATTTAAAAACCATTTTCTATGTTGACAACTCACTACAAAATAAACAGTCACAGTTTGACAATTCAATATGCGCGCACAGTGCTGCGCGCGCATGCAACGCCGCATTCGCGCATGCGCACGAAGGACAACAGAACCAATCGCATTGAAAATATTAAACAAGTTGAATATTTTCAATGCGGTGGAAAGATGACTCGCAATGACATGGAAACATGCAATGTCTTGTTTACACGGGGCAATTTGGTATCTACAACCTAATGGCGCAGCGGAATTGAAAGGTCTAATATGCCCATTATGGCGAAATTACACACGTCAACCACATTGATGCCATTTGGTTGAACGGCGTATAATTGAAAGGGTGTACTGTTTACACGTACTTGACAGAAGTGGACCATTCAATCACATTTCTGTCATAGATTTTAGAATGTCTTCGAAACAGGTCGTGCGCGCGGGAATTAAGTTAATGTGTGATCATTTAATTAACGAGTTAATGAGAGGCGTATGCACTTCCCTCCATTTAAAAACCATTTTCTATGTTGACAACTCACTACAAAATAAACAGTCACAGTTTGACAATTCAATATGCGCGGACAGTGCTGCGCGCGCATGCAACGCCGCATTCGCGCATGCGCACGAAGGACAAACGAACCAATCGCATTGAAAATATTAAACAAGTTGAATATTTTCAATGCGGTGGAAAAATGACGCGCAATGACATGGAAACATGCAATGTCTTGTTTACACGGGGCAATTTGGTATCTACAACCTAATTGCGCAGCGGAATTGAAAGGTCTAATATGCCCATTAGGTGACGGACAACTCAAAATGAAATCGACTCAGAACCACCTTCAAAAAGTTATTAGTCAAATAAGTGATGAAAATAAATATTTAAAAATAGTTAAATAGGTTTCATTAGGTTAGGGTTCTGGGCTCTTTTAAAATTATTTTTTTCGTAGCTTTTAATCACTTTTCAAAGAGGTGATGAGTTGACTTGATTCTTGATTCTGAACCATTTGCTATATTACTAGATAATGTTTCGCATTCAATTTGAGTGCAACTGACAAGGAGGGGGGGGGGTTAGGGGGTTCGATCTGAGCCCCCATCGACTTAAGTATTGCGAAGGAAAAAAGATAATAGTACTTACTCGTATATCGTACTCCTGTAAGATACAACATTATTTGCATCATCTCTTATCAATCTTTGATTAAGTATATAATTGATGTTAATAAGTTGTGATAAGTAGAGGTCCCAAAAAAAACATTTGCCCTGGAGACAGATCTTAAGAGCCATTAACCAGCTAGCGGCCGAGAATTCATATTTCGTCGAAAGATGTTCTTACGATCGTACAGGGCGGTTCCAATGAGAAAGATTAATTCTCCGTACCAGCTTTTTTAAATTATAACTCAATATCGATTTTATTTCATTCAAAATTTGCTTTAATTTATACCTAGAATCAACAATGTTGAAAGGCATGATGATAAAACTATTAAAATTATGTACTTTTTGTAATTATTTTTTGATTATAAATATTTATAATTTTTCAATGCTTAAGCAAAATAAGAATGTATAAAAATCTTAAATATATTGGTTTGTAATACCGTAAATAAATAGAGAAACAGAAGTATTTTCGTCACAAAACACGTGCGCAGATCTTTTTTTTAATGATTTTATTTAAACTAAAATTAAAATTCTGAATCATAGCTTTCCCAGATAATTGATTATATGATTTGAAATGTGTGTTGTATAATTCCATAGACATCCAAATGAATAGACAAGCAGTTACGGGTGAGGGGTCAAACCAAACTATGGAGGGCGAAGAGGGGAAAGATGACTGTGATTCGTTATACAATCAATCTGACAGTAAATAGGCATCTCGCATTACAATATCACCATTTAGTTCTTAAAAGCAAAATCTGCTTTGAATGAATAGACCTTTTTACATGGGAGCTCGAATTGCTTGCCACGATAATAACATATTTGCTAAGGCTAAATGCTCGCCCCAAAAAGACTCGCCCCAATACACATAGCAATATTTTGTTGCCGTGTTTAGTTAAAACACTATTACAAATGTTTCATAATTTACTTACCCCTGTAACCAGCGACGAGCACACTGGAGAACCGCCCACATTCGCTATGTGCACATTGATATGTAGATATATTGTATAGAATACGCTACCGTTTTGGCGTTGTATTTCGTTAAATGTATGGATGTTACCTTCTAGCTGTTCACGACAATGATGACGTCACACATTTTAGATTCAAGCGAGGCTCTATCCCCTCCCCATGGAGCGAGCCGGTTCCAAGGCGGAGCTCCAGCCGGCGCCATGTGGAGGGGGAAATAATACGTTTTTATCACTTAGGGCAGGTCCATGTATATTCATATGTCCGTGTATAATTCAAAATTTTGTTTGAAAATTTAACAAATCTGCCAACGACCTATCGTCGCCCGAGTTCTTAATTGTGCAAACTACCATTTTAACGAAAATGAGTTTTAAATGCAATCATGTTAAGGATAAAATTTCGCATCGTTAGATAAATAAAAAATAGTTTTACGAGCCATATACAATTAATTACAAGCTTTTTAAAATGTCAATGTCCACAACAATATTCTAAAAGTGAGTTCTTAATTAGTTAAACTCCTTCTTAGTTCAATCTCAGTTGCCGCGAAATAAAATTTGCGGGCTAGATTAGTCAAACTCCACCAATCGACCAATCACAGCACGCCGATCCACGATACCGCGCCGCCATGTTGTTTGTTTACTTCACATTGTTTTTGTTATTCTGGTGTGTTACGAGGAAGCAAAAGGCATTTAATTGTATTACAAGTGAGTTTTTGAATAACGAAATTACAACAAAATATCTAAAACTATTGACAAAAGATCATATATACGCAGCAGTGCTGAAATAGAGCGGTTAGTATTAGTTTTAAGTATCTTTATCAATGACGTTTCAGTTTTGTTTTATAAATGGCAAGGAACTTTGTAATACAGCGTGTTCATTTTTCGGTTTTAACACAGTTCTCTTTTCCGAGAGTTTTTATTGTCGAAATCAGTTTTGTTGATTATCATTTCATATTAAAGTTAGAAGTTCGATTCGAAATTGTCAGTTTATCCGTATTTGTACGAAGCCTTTGTTTGACATTTAAGAATAAGTCCCGTCATTGGGCAGTTTGTTGATATAAATTCTGGTGCAGTTCTGATTTTTTCCTCATTTATGTGTTGTGGGGTGATCCGAGTTTCGCCAACAAAAATATGGTTGGGATTTGAGTTTTAGCTAAAGAACATGAAAAAAAAGAGTTTTTCCGGGATTTTAATTATAACTCAATAACTATTGACTCTGAAAAATATTTTATTATTTATGAATTACGCCGCTTTTTTTTACATAAATACCGCACAAGAGTCCCAACTGCTCCCGTCTGGAGCCAGTGGGACTTTGGCATCCCCAATTGGGGTATGTTGTGAAGCTGTAGGTAGTGGGGAGGGGAAGGAGATAGGGAATAGGAAGGTGGGGAAGTACCTGGCTATTCAGATCTGGTCACCAAACACGGCAGAAGCCATTTCAAGTAACGTTTCAATTCTGAATGGTGGTCTTACACCAGGGCGATACTAAGAGTATCTTCCACTATATATTATTTTAAATGAATAAATTGTGAATTACACAAATTAATCAAATAAAATTTATTTGCTACGCCGGGATTCGATCCCACGACCTTCGGAATGCTAGTCAGGCGCCTTACCGCTGCACTACGCCGGCCGTCTGGTAATACGCAATATTTCTTATTCAAACAGTTAGATTTATCTTTATTATCACGCAAAGTGAGTATTTATGTCGGGGGAAAAAACATGCAAAAAATAGGCATTCAACATATTAATTATGTTTAAATTAATTCATTTACGCGGTAACGCCATTTTCATATGTATTCAAGATTAAGATTATTGAAATCGGTTTAAAAATGTTTTAATTCATTATTCTCATATGGTTTTTATTTTCCTCACAAAAAAAAATCAAATAATATTTTAATGTGTTTCAATTATAGTTTTATTATATTTTTTTTAATTATCTTTGCATGACCTTTTCAAAACGTTCCCGTTCCCACCCTGTTCCCCTCAGGCGTCCCCTCTGCCTTATTCTCAGATTGTTTGTATTTTTCTCACGAAAACGCATTTCAATAAATTTTTAACAAATTTTAATGTGTTTCAATTATAGCTATGGTATTTTTTAAAATAATTATCGCTGCACGTCCATTCCCATGCGTTCCCGTTCCCGCCCCGTCCCCCTTCCACGGTCCCTTCCGCATTCCCCTTTCACCTTCCAACCCCTCCCCCCTCCCGCTTCCACTTTCCCCGTCGCCCCTCCCTTGTTTCACTCCCGCGACTCCCTCGGCTTCGTTCCTTCCTTCCTCCCTCCCAGATTCCCCACCCCCCCCCCTTCCCCCCTACCGCTTAACTTTGTAAAATACACACATTTTTCAAACAACTCGCGAGCCGCCTAATGTATTTTTTTTTAAATAAATATCATTAAGTCAGAGCTCAACATTATATATAGAAACCTTCGCGGTTTCAGCACAACAACTGACCAAAGTTTCACCACAATCGGTTAAATTGTGTAGGAAATAATAAGATAATTTTAAGCAAATTTCATAACCCCAGATCTGACCATTAAATATGTTCAGAATCTCAACTTCCGCTCTCCTGACAGAGCAATCCGGCGTGGTAACACCTGATTCCGAAAGGAAGTGTGGCTGGAGTAACTCTTCAATAATAACTCCAGCTCTTGAATATTGGTCTTTATTCAAACAATAAAAAGACCCGTAGGGTAGCTCATGTACGGTGAGCCCATTAATGCTATCTCTCTCCGCGGTTTTTATAACCCACATGAAGTGAAAACCTGGCAGCAGACGTTTTGCCAAAAACGACCCGCCCAAGACGGATGGTAACAAGAGAAGAAGAAATTAACAAATTCGTGGCAATACGAAATCGCCCTGGCAATCGCCAACACAAAAAAAATGTTGCCACAACCATAAGGGTGACGATCACAAAAAATTAATATTTCAGTACCTGTAATCTTAACAGAGACCTTCGCTGCCGTTCGTAAAAAAACTCACCAAAGTTTCACCGGAAGCGCAGAAAATAATAAGGTAATTTTTATGCAAATTACATAACGCCAGAGCTCATCATTATATATAGAAATTTTCGCAGGCGTGCGCACAATACCTCACCAAAGTTTCATCGCAATCGGATGAATAGTTTAGGAAATAATGAAGGAAAATTTAACAACACCAGAACTCACTTAATTGCAAATTTGATAACACCAGAACTCACCATTATAAATTGAATCCTTCGCGGGCATGCGTAAAACATTTCACGAAAGTATCATCGGAATCGGTGAATGGTAGAGAAAATAATAAGGGAATATGTGTGCAAATTTCATAAAGTCAGAGCTCACCATTATACATAGAAGTTTTAGCGTGCAAGCGCACAATAACTACCCAAAGTTTCATCACAACCGGTTAAATGGAAGAGAAAATAATGACGGACAGACAAGCTACATAATTAATGAGTTTTTATATATATATCCCACCACAATTGTCGATATCACAAAGAGATATTTTGAAAATAAACTCATCCTGTATATAACTTGAGATGGTCGTTTGCACAATTAAGCACGGAAAATATTTATGCAGAATTTGCTCTATCTCCATTTTATTGTGGTCAATCTCCTTAAGAATAATTTTGATTTTGCATTCTTGCTCAATCTCCATTTTAAAATTAAAAATAAAGTATCAAAAACGATAATAAGTCAGCTTATTAAGAATTATTTCAACTTATGAGACCTTTACCTTTACATAAATAGCTTCGTTTTACACACCTATTATAATGTTTCATTGAAATAATCAAAGAAAACCTCCTCCTCTAAAATACGCAAATGGTAGTTTGGACAATTAAGAACTCGGGCGACGCTATGCTGTAACCTTATTGTATTAAAAATAAACATTTTTTCTCAAAATTTAAAACATACTTTTACTAGATAAAAGAACAATCTTTCGAAATCAATTTATAATTTTTTGTGGAAAATAGTCAATACGTCTAAAATTTGATTTAAAAATGACATATTTCCGATTTTCTCTGGTTATTTCCTCTTAACTCTCGCCTTTACCTACATCCACAAGAAAATACAACTTTTAAATGAAAAAGAAAGAGTCAAACATTTTTGATAAATGTTACCAATACTTGTTTTTTATTCCATTCAAAAGTGGTTCATACATAGTTTTATAATCAAAAGGTAAAAAAACAAAATCATATCTAGTTGATATGTGAAGTATTTTCAGACTAGAAATCATTTTTTTAAACTTCACTAAAAATAAAAAAAAACTTCTTTCATAATATAATAATTATTACATTTATCAATCTTGTAAAACTTCCCATAAAACTTTGGTTTTTTATGATAAAGGTAGGTGTTACCTACATTAAGTATATATTACCTACTCTTAAATTTATATTTAAAAAAATAATATTAGAGGCCTCTTACAAAGGTTGATTTGTTTCCTTATAACTTATAACAATGCAGCTGTGTGAATGCAAACCAATAAAACTTCAAACATATTGACATAGATATTATTATTTACGAGAATATTCAAAAAAAATTCTGGCAATAACTAAGATAATAATAAATTGTAAAGAATTTATTTTAAAATCCATGAAAACATTGTATTTTATATTTTAAGCCAATCCATTAATTATACAATTTTTTACACCAGTAAATAATCATAGTATTTTACTGTTGTTGAAAAAAAAATTATAGAATTACAGCGTTTTTGTTATTCTTAGCCCATCTTCCGACTGGTTTTGTATTGGTAAGGAATCGACATAAAGCAAAGACACTGCTCAGAAAAAAAAAGTTTACTTAGGTCTGCATTATGGGAATTTTCTTCGCAAGGTTTTTGGTTTATGTTGATTGCTTAGCGATACCAATCCAGTGGGATAATGTCTTTAGTGACCCGACAATTGGTCCCCCGAAATTATAATTATTATAAAATAATTATTTTTTAAACATTATTTACAATTTCAAACCTCTAATCGACTTCCAAAAATCTTTAATAAATATTCGGGTGCAGTTTTACAAGCGGTAAAAGCGAAACTTTACCCAAACAATCTCAACTAATACTTGAAAAGTGAGGTCATAATCAAAGCGACCAATGAGCGCAGACCTATCGTAATTTCCTTTTCATATCTCAACCAATAGGAGCCTTTAAAAGTGACATCATAATCAAAGCGGCCGATGAGCGCAGCTGATGCGTGGCTGGTGCACGTAATCGTCATTTCTGTTTCATCCGAAATCCGAATCACAGCAGGACTTTAGAAGTTTAACTTCAATAAGTTAATATGGATATCAAACAAATTTATTTACAGTGTCGATTTTTATTTATTTATATTCTGGTATGTACAGTATGTAGGCAAGTTGTTTTATCCTTTATACATTTGAATGAAAATATCTTTTAGGTATACTTTTCTTATTCGGCGGCACATCATCTCTGCCCTCCCTTTGGGAAACTTAGTTATATTTTGTGTAAACAAGGATATCGTATTTTTCCTAAACCTACTGCATATCTTAACAAAGTCGGGCTAGTTACACTATTTATAACTCGAGAACGGCTGGGCTGATTTTGATGATCTTTGATTTGTTGGATTTGTCTCCGCCCCGGATAGGATAATAACTATTAAAACATCACAAAAGTTAACGAAATAAATAATTATAAAGAAAATTATTTTCCCCATACATTTTGTATGGAACGAATTCTCCTATTTTGAAAGAACTGCAGCAATATTGTGAGGGGTATAATATTGAACTGTGCATGAATTCCAAACATTCAAAAACGTCAAATGTCAATGCGTTGATTGTTGTGCATTTGATTTTAATCATATAATGCTGCCCTTCTTTCTTACACACTCAATGTCAATAGTCGAAAATGAGACAAATGGTGAACGTATGTCTGCACACCTCCAAAGGAAATGAAACGCATTTTTTTACATAAGCTCCACACAGGAGGCCCTGAGGAAAATAATTTCTCTCAGGACCTATGTCATCTTAGGGGATGCTGTGTGGAGGATCTTTTTAAGGAATGGGGAGGATAGAAAGCTCTGGGAAGGAAAAAGGTATGAGGGGTGGGTAGGAATCTGGGGGTCAGTGTGTCCGGGAGTGACGGACGTATGAATCCATCCCTCCAACTGTGGTGCAAGGCAATGGGTCAAGAGAGTCCGGCTGGAAAGGTCAAAAGGCCTCCCTCAACCAGTCTCTCTCGATCCGGCCCTCCACGCAGCAGGTGGGCAGGCGCATCAACTGCCAAGACCCGGACATAAGTCACCTCATGAACCCGGGCACCCATGCTAAATCACCAAACGTAGCGAACCACTTGGGGTGATCTATGGCAGAGGTGTTGGTTATTTAATAAATGGTTCCCGGGGCGGCGGCACCCGTATCCGCCTCCCGAATTCCCGTAAGTAATTGTAAAAGTAAGAAAATCACAAAAATATAAATCCGTACACAACGCCATCTCTGATACTGACAAAAACAAAACACGGGCAATGGCGCATTGATAATTGCTTCATTGCGTAATTTTTAACTTTAATTCAACAGCTATTGATTCTGGGGCGGTACGAAGTTCGTCGGGTCAGCTAGTTGTATATAAGTATGCTGGTGGGGGCCAACTGTCGGGGATCAACTGTCGTGGAATGGATGGCTTTAAGTGTTGATTATCTCAACACGAGATGTCTTGGCTTGTGTCGGTAGTGCATAAACACCACAAGGTAATATTATTTTACCGACGTTAAATTATAATAAAGAAAACAAATTTATTACTAATTCTAATTATTTTATCTTTCCTGTGTAATTATTATGATACATAGGTAAAGTTAGTAAGTTATTGGTGGTTTTGCAATATTTGTATTAATTAGTAGGCAGACTTACTTAAAAATAAATAAATTTAATTACATTAAATTGCAGTAATAATGCTCACACCGGCGTAGATGCCAATTAGATTAGATTTTGACTTATCCCTAACTTCATTTTTAAATTTCAAATCCTCCTTTGTCTCAAGTTTGATATATTGTTAAAGTCTATAATTATTAATATAAAAAAACTTGTTAGAGTTTGATATATTGTTAAAGTCTGACAGTCTGACTGTCTTTTGCTGAAGCAAAACCCAGTTGCCATCAAAGATAATAAAAAATATTGGTATAAAACTAAGATTTATGTCTAGTACATATAATGCCACACTATCATTTGTTTGCTTTCTATAAAAATATAGATAGCGAATACATTATTTGACATTCCAAAGTGTAAGATGGGATTTATAGAGAATTGTTTATATTTCACTTGTTAAGGAGTGTATTTAAAGTCAGACTAATTGTTCAGTTCACTAAAAAGCAAATAGTTTGGATTTTTAAATCAACAGTGATAAAATTAATAAAAAAATAAAAGTATTGTTTCTTAAGGAGAATACAATATTATTTATTTCACTGTCCCCTATAATAAATAGCTAGAAAATAAACTTAATAAATAACAATAAATTATTATATAAACTTATGGAAGGTATGCTTGAATCCATTCATCTTATTATTTTCTATACAATCATAGGAACACTTCAAGAGAATTCATTAATATCAATTAATTCATTCATTAATTAAGAGATCAATTTTGACTGCGATTTTATCAGATATGTGATTTGTGGAATCGCAAAACCCGCTCTAGAAATTTTTGAGATTGGATGTAGTTGCAAAAAGCTGTTTGGAACACCTAGAATATAAAAATGAAACGTTTTATGCCAATTAGGTATGTAAATAATTATATTTTATTTTTTATTTTAACGTTATGAGTAAAACCTCAAATTGTAATATTTAAATAAATGAAGACAATATAAGCGAAACTCAATCGAAAATCTGTAAACAGAAAAATCAGAAAAACATATTGACACTTCTGGACATGTCCCAGAGGTGTCAATATGTTTTTCTGATTTTTCTGTTTCCAGATTTTCGATTGAGTTTCGCTTATATTGTCTTAATTTATTTAAATAAATAATTATACACTATCGTCCGGTCAGTGGCTGAGTTGGCATCCCATTTGGGTCCCACCCGGGCATCGCGTGTTCGATACCTCGGCCAGCTAGGTCCTCTATCACGACACAAGCAACATTTTCCGCTTACTGTGTAGTAGGAGATTTTCAAACATTAGAGTCACGTGGGGTAACAGTACGCAGAGTGTAAGTGTTCGCAATGATGTATCCAAGGTGGTCGTGCCTGTTTCGCGCCCGCACGTTCCTTAATTCAATAGCGTTTTGGGTCGCATTGAAGCAGGATATGAGTACAGTGAATCCTAATTTGAAAATAAAAATTGGTAGGTAAATTACTGTTTTTCGTGCTTTTTCCTTAATTTTGTCATCTGCTATCGACATGTTTGCTTACCGATGTGTATAAATAAATATTGTTAGTTACACGGGTGCAAAGTGATAATTCTAATAAAGATAACCACTAATCTGATTTGAACACTTCTCTACGGTATGCGAATACTTACCCCGCACGTGGGGTAAGTGTTCGTAATCGAAATGCATGTAAACATTTTTATATAACTTTTTGATTTATGAACTACATAAGGTTTTTATGTTTGTTTGGGATGCCTTAACGATCAATCATATCAATAAACAAAAAAAATTAGCAAAATACCTAAAGCATTTTAATACAAAAATCCCAATGTAAAAACTGCATACGGTTACCCCACGTGACTCTATTAGGTTATTCGTAACCTGGGAATGATTGTCTTTCTTTTAAAAAAAAAAATTGAATTAAAAAAATTAAAATTACTCTGTCAAAGATTATTTAGCTATCATATACTTTCAAGGTATTTTTCAAACACTTTTTGGTAACGTAACAAAACTAGCAAAACTTCCAGAGAGGGTTATGCAACTCCACGACTCATAATACATGATCACATTTTATTTGACAAAACCAGTAGAAATGACTATACAGGGTGTAACAGGACGTACCCGAGGGATTTTAACCAGCGATTCCTGAGCATATTTGGAGTAAAAAATGTAAATGAAATTTTGGTCTCCGGTGACTTTTTTTATGACTTTTTTTTTTTTTTTTCTTTAAATTCAAACAAAAAAAAACCTTCCACTTGTTGTCATTGGTCACTCAGCCGAGTAACCGACCAACCCCTCACCCCGCCTCCAACTGTCCAACAACTACCATTTTTTAATGTTTTTGTAGAAAAAAAAAAATTAAAAAAACATCAAAAATATCACCGGAGACCAAAATTTCGTTTACTTTTTTTTCTCCAAATATGCTCAGGAATCGATGGTTAAAATCCCTCGGGTACATTCTGTTACACCCTGTATAATAGGTATTCCTGCAAATGTTTTATGATTTACTTGCTGAATTATGTATTAAGTTGTACATCGTAATAGTTATTCTTTTGACAAGATGGAATAAGAGATAATAATACAGTATGCACTTATTAATAAACTGTTACAAATGGGCATATAAAAATAAATACAACGCCACCTTTGCATTTTAGAAGAAATAACTTTCTTCATACCTCAGTTCTTGCCTCTTTTAAAATCAAGTAGATATTATGTCAATTTCATAGTAAGTTTTGTTTCCTTTTTCATTTAATAGGTATATCTATAAAAACTATGTTTTATGAATAAATGGTCCGCCAAAATGAATAAACAACTGAAACTTTAAACTTATTTCTCAATTTACAGGAATAATGAATTGAAGTATCAAATTGTTCTCTTGAAAAGCAATTTTTTAACAACATGATAAGTAGACATATTTTAACCTCAGACCACAAATCTGATCACCTGAAATATCGAACATCAATAAAGCATGTATTATCTTATATGAAAATAATAATAAAATACAAAACATTAACAAATAATGTGACAATATCATTTTATACTTTATAAATATACTAAAAGAAACTCTAAACTAGTGACTTAATTTAGTGTCGGTAGATATGTACATATTATTAGAAATACAAGAAAAACTAAAGCTGACCTTCATTGAGGCAGATGAGCAGTTCAGAGGTGTCGCTCTGCGTGAGGAGAGAGCACGGCGGGGCTTGCAGGGCGAGGGGGGAGGCGCCGTGCTCGCGCAAAGAATGCGCGCGCAGCAGCGATACTTTGCGAAAGCGCGCACCACACAGCCCGCAGTCAGCGCGCACCTTTCGCACCCCGTGTGCCTCCCACTGGTGCTCCCACTTCAGCTTCACTGACCCAAAACGCCCCCCGCAGAACTCGCAGCGATAAGTCACATTCGCTTTCCCCTGGTGCGAGATCTTCACGTGCTTGCGGAAACTAGACTGAAAGTAAAACTGCTTGTCACAATAAGCGCAACTCGTCGGTGGGTGGCCGCGGTGGTACTCCATGTGCGAGATGAGCATGCGCTTAGTGTTGAACTTGCGGCGACAGAGATCGCACTGGAGGAACTTATTCCCGTGCACTTTCTTATGCTTGGAGTAATTGCTGGAATCCCCGAAGGCACGGTGGCAGAACTTGCACTTGTAGAGAGTGAGCTTGGCGTGCTCTCGCAGATGCGCCTTGAACTTATCCACCTGGCGAAAGCTTCCAAGTCCGCAGATGCTGCACTCGTAGCATGGCGCTGCGCCACTGTTGTCCTTAGCGGCGCTGGTCATCTCCTGAACGATGTGCGAGATTATGTGGCGCTTTAGGTCACCCATTCTTTCAAACTCTTTCTTGCATTTATGGCATTTCTGAAATTTTGAATAAAAAACCTTCCTTAGCACTCCGTAAAGACGCACACAACACAACAGTTTTTGACAGTCTGTATTTAGAGTTATTTTTTTATGACGAACTGTTAATTCAGTTAATTTATAATAGTTCCTTTTTTAACTTTTGAATCGAATCCGAAAAATTGTTTAGAAGGGCCGACTGCTGGTGAATATAAAAATGTGTTCTGAAAAAGAAGTTTGCCCGTTGAAAACCTTTAATAGTACCTGTATAAACCATGCAAAGCAAAAAGTGTGATTTTACTGGAGGAGTATTTCTCCGATCATGGAATTAATTTAACTTTGATTGTGTGTTGTGTGCATGCAGCAAATGAATTTTAAGTAATTTTAAAATATTCCTACGAGTTCTAAAATAAAATTACTTATTGATATTATGGTTATGTATCTTGCTAAAAATAAATAAGTAGGTATAATAATAAACCAACCTTCTCTTTCTTTTCTGGGTCAATCAGTGAGGAGAAATACTTGTCAGGCTCTATCTTGATAGTCTGCTCCCCCGCCTCCAAGAGTATGTCTCGTTCCAGCAAGTCTATCTCGTTTACATCCCCCTCAGCATCATCCTCCCACTGCGGGGTGATACCAATGAGCTGACCAAACAGCGCATAGTCCGGGCTCTTGTCCGACGCATTCATCTTCACCATACTCTTCTGCAGAATTCTCTTCATGTCCAGTGAGCCGCACCTGCGCGAGTGGGTGCGCTTCCTATGGCGCAGGCTGTGCATGTGGCAGGCGGCGTGGCTGGACAGGTCAGCCTTCTTCAGGAAGGCCAGTGAACATAGGTTGCACTTGTAGCGGTTGACCCGCTGGTGTATGCGCGCCTGGTGGGACTTCAGCACGTGCTTGAAGGCGAACTTGGAGTCACACAGATTGCACTGGAACGGCTTCTCGCCCGTGTGGATGCGCTGATGGATCTTCAGGTGCGAGCGGCCAGCATACACCTTCCCGCACACGCCGCATTCGTAATTGGGGTTGCCGTGCATCTGGAGGTGCATGTTGTACTTGGTGACGGACTTGAAGACCTTGGCGCACTTGGGGCAGGCGTAGTGCTGGCGGGTGCCGGGCGCGGGAGCCCGGACGCCGGGACGGAAGTCAGCGTGGATGGTGCTCATGTGTCGCCGCAGGGAGCTCTTCTCCACAAAGTACTTCTGGCAGATGTCGCACTGGTGCTGCTTGGCCATGTGCGTCCACATGTGGCGGCGAAGAGTCGGCTGCTCTTTGAACGCTTTCATATTTATACATAAATGGTTATAACAGAAGAATTCCTACATTAAAGTATCAAATTTTTCAAATAATGCAACTTATAATTTAAATGGATGGCTTTTTGCTAGATTTACTTTATCAAATTTTTCAAATAATGCAAGATTTATTTAAGTTTTACCATTTTTGTCAAATTTTTGGAAAGCAAAAAAACTTATTTTTAAGTTGCTGTATGAATGCATCATTAATATAAGGAAAAAAGTGATATTTGTGCAAAAATATTGAAATAATTTCATAATTATCAGCTCTTTAATTAGTTAGTTACCTTGCAATACCAACTAACTAAAAACATAAAAAGAATTATTAATAATTTTGATAATATATTATATCTCTAGATTCAAATCTTTAATTTTTATAATCTTAAAAAAAATATGCTTTGACCAGAGTTGCCTATGATTTCTCATTCTATTATGAAATAATGATTACAAGAGCAATTAATGTGAGTGCGGAATCAATACCTTTTTGGCAGATCTCGCACTCGTAGGGACGGTCCTCACTGTGCACCAGCATGTGATGGTTGAGGGCGTTGAGGGAGCGGCACCGACGCCCGCACAGCCGGCAGCGCACCTCCTGCTTCCTGCTCAGTTCTCGCTTCATGGCGCGCTCTTGCTCCGAGTCCAGCTCCAGGAGTCCCCCTTCCCCAGTCAGATCCACCTCCTCCCCCTCATACACATAGTCAAACGACTTCCCTCGGCTGCGGTACACTTCCCCATTGATCACCGAATGAATCAATAAATCATTTTTGTCAATATCCTCATTGTTTTCAGGGTCTTCGTAGCTATCGTTTGTGAGGTTAAAGACTTCTTGGTCGAAGTCCACCTGCAGGTTGGAGAAAGAGCTACTGGCGGGGACTTGTGACAGCATGGCCACGTAATCCAACTCTCTGCAGAAATTGTTCATTTCATCGTTACCTTTCAAGTCTGTACAGATGTCTGCATCTCCATTTTCGTTCATATATAAATGTTTTACCTTTAATAAAATTCATTCTCTAAATGCTTTTAAATCAACGACTAAACAAAATACCTGAGAGAAGGACTTGGCACATTGATTCAAATACATACCGAATACAAGATTGCCGCAATGCCGGACCGTTTCAAAAGCCATTTAATAATATCTGTTTTAATCATGGAAACGGTTTATATCGGCAGCCATCTTGGCTGCTATTTCTGAATAATCGTTTGGACAGAATGTTTTATTAGTGCGCCAAGACCTCTCTTAAGGCGCATCTCCAGTGACAATATTACCACAAACATTGAACCAAATTGAAAAAAAACATTGTGCAAACATGAAAAATTGGGTTAGGGCCACGATGGACGGGAAACGAATAACGTTGTAGCCCCGACCCAATCTTTTTGTTTTGGTCCAATGTTTTGAAAATACTTGTTCATTTTTTTAGTCATTGTTTCAAATAAACAATAAGTATAAATAAAAGCAATTAGCAATAGTGCTGAACAAAGGTGGTATTATTATTATTATTCGGTGGTTAGAGCAGGCTTTCGGTTAGGGGAAAATCCTAAATGAGCATCCCGGTTGAAGTAACATCCTGTTTTTCTAACACAGTGAAACTCTCTTAAGAAGTTTTCAGAGAAACTGATAAAAAAACTTCTTAAGTGGTAAAACCTTTTAAGTGAGGTAAATTGGGCCATTTTTCAAATTCAATTCCAAGGGAGTGAAAAACCAAACTTTTTAAGCATGAAATCTTTTTAAGTGAGAACTTCTTAAGCGAGTTTCACTGTACATTTGATTTGGAGATTATTAATCTTATTTTTATATTGGTTAGATAGAATGCCTAATTTAATTAAGTATGTCAAGTATTTATCAGTTAATGAAGTATCCTTTACCGATTCCAAAATGTTTTCATTTTCAGCTTGGCATTCCGAGTAATAATTTAGAATATTTGTGGTGTTCTTCACATCTTCAGACTGCCTCTCAGAAATATTGAGCAGGGATATATTCCCATGATTGTGCAAATTGCTGCTTTGATTATCAGATTCACTCCCTTCAAACAATTTTCTTTTCCTCATTGATTCAGATTGTTCTTTTATATACTCCACAAACTCAGAACACTTTTTTATTCCCTTTGTTGATAAATTATTCTCTTTTACAAAACTTTTGACCACCTCTCTATCGGGTTCACAATCGTCGTGGGACTCGGGGTCCGGCGGAGAAGATTTGTTTTCTGTATTTCCATTTATGTCTCTGTCTATAACTATTTTTACAAGACCATTAAATAATATGCGTTGTCTCTGAAAGCTGTCATGAATAAATATTTGAGCAGGAATCAAGAAAGTGCTTTCATCTTCATCAAAACTTAATGTTTTAGGCCTGAAAGGGAGTTGTAATAAAGGAAAGTCCCCTGAAATTATATCCATTGTGTTGTACAGATTATTTTCACTGTCAGTATCTGTAATTAGAGAAAAATTACATGTACTCACTAACATTACAATTTATTTTATAGTAAATACTTTCAAAACCAGAGTGAAAACATAATCTTATTTTGTACCTAGTGTAATTGGAAAACATGAAAATAGTAATTTACTTTTTTATCTTTCTTTGTTAAAAAAGATAAGGTTAAGATAAGGTTCTTGATAACCGCTGCAATTTGAATCATTGAATAGTTTAGCCATTACCTACAGATCTCCACAAAATTTTATTTAGTGATAAATTTTTCAGGAAAAATAATGAAAATACCTATTTTAACTTACCTTTGAATAGTAAATTGCGATATATTCGTCGATAAAAATATATATATATATATATATATATATATATGCTATGGAGTCCTTATTATACTTAAAAATGTAATTAGTAAAACTTTAAACTACTTTAGAACCACGGAAGACTATTTTCATACAGGCACTTTACATTAATGCTCAAACATGACTCATTTGACTATATTATAACATAATAATACAAGTAGTTTTATTTAACTTGGTTTAATTTGACGTTTAGATTATTGTTAACATTACTTAGTGCATTTTCGCACAAATTAACGAAGTTCACTTTATGTTTTGCAATGTGTAACAATAATACAAAATGCCCGCGCATTTCTATTGCAAGGTTCATTGCTGCGATTACCGCACTTGGTGAAAAGAATTGAGTAGGCACTAATAATCACAAATGCGTTGGTACTGTTGAGTGTTGGTAGATATATTTATTATTCAATCATCTTTTTGTCTATGATTTGTAAATGTCATTTTTATTCTGACTTCTCTGTTTTTTCTTAGTAATTTTCTAATAATATTTACTATCAGGATCACATCACAGATAAATTTATTCCAACTCGAGTTTTAGAAGTTATAAATAGTCTTCTCCAGTTCATTTTTAGATATGGTTTTGTAAAATCTGGAAGAGGTATTAAATTTTTAAAATGGAAGAAGAATCGGTTATCGGCGATTGGATTAGACAAAAAGTTCTCGGTAGTGGAAGTTTCGGAACCGTTAGCTTGTGGCAAAACTTAAAGACGAATGAAAATCTCGCCATTAAAATTTGCAAGTTGGAGCAAGATGTCCTGACCGCAAAACATAAAGAACGATGGTCCAAAGAGGTAGAGATGATGAATTTAATTCAAAGTGCCAACATTGTCGGGACAATCAAACTTCCTAAGGAATTGGAAGTGGGATTGGGTCCTAGTAATATTTCTAAACTGCCTATATTGTGTATGGAGTATTGTAGCAAAGGCGATTTGAGACAATTGTTAAACCTGCCAGAAAATGCTAACGGGGTGCCAGAATTGGAAGTGCGAAGTATCTTGAGTGACATGAAGTGCGCCTTGAGCCACCTTCACAAGCTGAAAATAACTCACCGAGATCTAAAGCCTGAGAATATTGTTCTGCAAGTAGACGTGAACAACAAGGTCACCTACAAACTCATTGATTTGGGTTACGCCAAAGAGATAGATTCAAATTCAGTGTGCGCTAGTTTTGTGGGGACCCTGCAGTACCTGGCCCCGGAGCTGCTGTACAGCAAGACATACAGCAACACGGTAGACTACTGGTCCTTCGGCCTGGTCGCCTTCGAATCCATCTGTGGTACCCGCCCTTTCCTGCCTCACATGCCTCCAGTGCAGTGGATGAATCACGTCAAGTCCAAGACCTCCGACAATATCTGCGTCTTTGAGAACTCTAAAGGAGAAGTGGAATACTCCGACACTATGTTCCACGAAAACCACATCTCGTCTTGCCTCAAGGAGCTTGTAGAAAAGTGGCTGCGGATAGCTTTGGAATGGGACCCTAAGAGACGCGGACGTATCGGCGATGACAAGTGTGTGAAGTTCACTCTTCCTGAAGAGGGCGTAGACCGGACGCTGCAGAACGGGGGGAGCACTCCACCCTCTCCCAGAGAATCCTCTCTGGTTATATTCTCTCTACTTGAAAGTATTTTGTCCAAGAAGATCATTAAGTTGTTTTCCGTGTCGACATACGAATACCTCAGTTATGAGATAGACGACAGTACCATGGTGGGCACGTTGCAGGGCTGGGTGGAACGAGACACCGGCGTGGCCGTGGCCGACCAACTTTTGGTTTCCTTCTCCCAGAGTGAAGTGGACAAAGGAAGCCCGGTTCACATGTACTGGAATACCGAATACCCTGTCATGTTGTATGTCTACCACCATGAACGTCTGTTCCTCGATGACAAAATCCAACCAAAAATTCCACCGAGACTGCGCTACTGTTTAGAAAATCCAAAGATGAAATGCAAATACAGTCAGTTGTTGGAATTGTTCACGAGTACCCTCTTCTTCATCAGGACAGAGAAACAGCACTACGATTCCCTGGTCACCGCCCTGTACCGCATGGTAGAGCACCTCAAGGTACACATCAGGAAGTTGTTTGTCAACCAAAATGAGTCTGATAAGAATATGGGCAAATTAAGTGAAAAAACTGCTCTGCTCTCTTCTATATTGGAAGCGAACACTAAAAACTTGGCCAAATATCAAAAGAATTCTCGCCTTTTTGAATATATGGAGCGTTATAATTTGTGGGCTAATAAAGCCGAATCCGAATTGGAGAAAAATGCCAAACTACGAGACGCTTTTGCTTTGATCACCATCCGGTTGCAGTCTGTGGCGCGGCGCTGCAACGAAATACACGAAAAGAAGCTTTACTCTCAACTCAACACTACCGAATACAGAGATCTCCAGTCCCAAGCCAACAGATTGGTGCAGCAAGTTAAACAAGTTCCCAAAGAGAACCGCGGCTTGCTCGCCCCTTGTGTCGAAGCCGTTAAACTTATCTGTAAATGTCTCAAAGCCCGAGACAAGTTACTGTTCAATGTAGAGATTCAAAAGACAGCTCAGCAAATTATTGATATTCACGTGGAGACCACCAAGATGAGTCAACTTATCACCAGTGCCGGCCAGAATGCCGACGAGCTCTCTGCCGACCTGACTCGCTTCATCTTAGAGAAAGAAGACATTATATTTGCTTGTTTGGATTCTGTAGCTGCTTCCTATTCTTCAAATAATGTTCCACCTCCTCTGATGGAAGAAGAGGATTCCCAGCCCTATTCGGTGGTTAATTTCAAGATAGGGGCGGCAGTGAGTGGCCCCAAGCCCCGCAGCATCTCTCGGGACACTGAGGAGCTGCACTCGCTGCTGAAGGACAACATGAGTCTGTGCCAGACCTCCCGAAATATCATCCGCAAATCTTGTGAGGACCATAAGACTATTCTACAGGAAATGGACTTTAGTTTTCTAGAGCCAATGTGAATGTGTCTTTATCTAGAGAACAATTAAAAGCGGCAAGTAATTTAATCTAACATCTCATTTCAGAAGATTGCCGTTGATAATAATCAGATATTTTATCTGTACTGTCCACTCCTTATTTTCATGTTCCTGCTAACAACAACAATATTTGTTCAAAAATTTCAGTTTTTACAAATTATGATTGTGAATGGTTGTTTTTCCCTTATTGACGAGTTAAGATTTACCTACCTCAACTAATATTGTATGATAAAATTATAATATTAATTATGCGTGGATCACACGACCGAGTAGACAAGTGAGACAGTGCTCTCGGTCGAGTACTCGGTAAGTGTAAACACATCACCGAGTGCTCAGCCGAGCAAAAGGGCAAGACAGTCACTCGGACCCTGTTCTACTTTCTAGGCCGAGTGCCCACCCCCTGCACTTCCCTGCACTGACTCGCTTGCCCACTCGGCAGGTGGGCAAGCAACATGCACTCGGTGAGTACTCGCCACTCGACACGCTGACATCGCTCGCATCACTTTATTAAATTATCTTTTTGCAATCCATTTTGTCTTGCTAGTCTGCAGCGTCGCAACTGAACTGACTGACTCAGTGCCAAATTAAAAAAATACATGTAAACACCTACTTGTTCACTCAACTCTCTCGGCCTAGTATTTACTGTCTAGCCCATCTACTCGATACGTGTGATCCAGGCATTATGTTCACAACAGGATCAGAAAGTGTTTTGTAAAAACATTGATAAGAAGACAAAAATGCTTTTATGTTGGCCTCTACATTTTTGTCAAACATGTCTAGGTCTTATTAGTAGATCAGGTTAATAAAATTTCAAATAAAAATCTGTCTTTCAAGATTCATGTACGTGTCACAAGCAAAGAAAAAAAACCATCGCAATACGATATTGCTCTTCATGCAATCCCATACAGACCTGTCACACAGGACCGGTCGGTGGCTGAGTTGACATCGCGTTTGGGTCCCGGATGGCTAAGTCCTGCATCACGACACAAGCAACATTTTCCACTTTCTGTGATGGTAGTAGGATATTTTCAAATATTGTCAGGTTATTTGTAACCTGAAAATATTTGTATTTCTTTAAAAAAAAAAATCCTAAGCAGATGAAGCGCTTGAAGCTCAATGTTGTAATCCATAACCGCTACTCACGCGATATGCGACCCCCTCCCGCCGTAAACAGGAGAGCGAGTCATTTTAATTACGGAGCTGCGTAAACAAGCGGGTGACAGCTGTCAAGTTGACAGATCCAGTATGAAGAAATGACATTCCGCTGCAACTCTCTAATTCAACTGACCCCTCTCCTACCATAGGAAGAAATATTTTATAGCAGTGTGTCGGTACAACACATAAGCGCTCGCGGTTCAACAGATATATGCTCACACTTTTAACTGCGTGTGACCGTACCTTCAAGATAACTGAATGGATGGTGTTTATTAAATGAATATGTACAACATAATTTATTTACACTCAGAAACCGTGATAATATTTTATTTGTCTTTGAATTATCTTATTAAAACATTGAACTCGCCTATTTCCAAGTAAAATTATTGAATATAAGAATTAACTGCCAAAGAGAATAAAAAAATATCCTAAGGAATATGTTCAATTCCTGATCTTATTGTATCTGACGGCTTCCATAGCGGGGATTCTGAGAATTTGACTTGAGTCAATTTGGTTTTGAGTTATCTAAAGATAAACAAAAAAATTTCACATTGCAAAAATTTTTACGTTTTTAATTAATTTCTTTAAAATAAAATATAATTATGGTTGTGATGTGAGTACATATGTAACATTCTAAAATTCAAATATAAATGGTTCTTATTATTTTTCATATTATGATGAATTTATACTGCCGTTTTTAATTGTTGGTGGTGTAATGTTCAACATAGTTGCCTTACAAGCAGTTAATCGGGGTTCGATTCTCGGCCGTGACAATTTTTTTTTTCTAGATTTTTACGGTAGTTTAATATAAATGGTGCTGCCAGTTCCGAGTGTTTTAATGTTAGTTATTAAGTTTTATGGACTTTACAAAGTGGCTCAGCTGTCATAAAGAATATCGGTAAAACTATTAGATAGTTTTTTTTTTTTTAATTCATATTATATTATAAATATATTTTATGTATTTTAAATATGAGTGGGTTAATCTTTTCAGAAAGATTGAGTCAAATGTAATTTATTGTTTTAGATATTTTAATAAGCAGTTTTCGCAAGTCTAAGTATTCTTTCTAAATAAGAATATAATTTTGATACATAAATATGTACATTGTACTTATTTTTCAGTTTGTGCTTGTTTGCGTTAACTTCGGGAGTTTTTATAGAAGTTGCATTTGTGCTTCAATATTAATTAGTGTAGAAGACTACCCAGTGACTATTCCTAATGGGATTTGCCAAGTGGAAAATGCCTATTAAGGCGAATGCATATCACTAGGGGGGGAGGGGGGGGGGGGGGGGGGGGGGGGACGACGACGACTTTGTATTTCTTGAGCATTAACTAATAACAATTTGTGGACATTTTATGTTGAAAACTTTTATTTTCTATGTACATTGGTTAATTAAAGTAACAAATGTATATAGAAAATAAATCTTATTTTAAGCAGTCACCTAATTAGAAACGGAATTCCAAATAAAAATCAACCGCAATCACGGAAAAAACGGAACTTGCAAGTTAAATTATTTTTTTCTTTCAGAGGTCCCCATTTATCTTTTTGGATACATAATATCATTTTGAGTTATCGGTGTTAAAAATAGCATTTCTTGAAAAAATTGCTTGTAAGTACATCAACAATATTTAAGATTCATGGGAATTCCAAAAAACATATGGATATATAATACCAGTAATATTGTCATATGCAATAAAAAATTTACCAGGTTGAAATTTCCGTAGATTTAGTGCTGATTTCCCTTTTCCCTAAAAAATATTTTTCTCCCCTAGATCTAGTCAAATTTCCCTAGACGGTACGAAAATATAGGTACAAAGGTTACCATCGGATAATCGGTACAGAGGGCAAATCCAAAATACATTATTCGTGTAATAATTAGTAATAAAATAAGTTATGCCGCTCTCCGCATCTCCTTATTTTTAATATTATTGATGTTGATATCTTAACTTTTCGGGGGGGGGTTTGAACCCCCAAACCCCCCCCCCCCCCCCCTCCCCCCCTGGCTACGCCCATGTTAGGGGATCTTGTGACATCCAGTGTTTGGACAAAATTTGCAAGTCAGTTATTGTATGTCAATCCGTGACCTTAATGTTGTACTCTTGTATAAAATATGCAAAAGAAAGTCAAATGTGGTGGTTGCGACTTAATTTTTTTGTTGTATAAATTTTTTTAGTATAATATGTATCTAAGTATTATACTACATTATATTTAATTTGTTTAATTTACACATTAGTTTGATCTCCTGGTTTCTCCTAGAGAGATTCATTTTGAAGATCCCTTGAGGGAATTTTTGAAAAACAGCACTACATATGTATATTATCCACTTATTTTTATTACATACTAGCTGGTCCCGGCATGCGTTGCTACGCCATTTAATAAAGAAATTGTTTCTCCCTGAGTATCCTTTCCCATTCGTCCCGTTCCCCTTCCGCCTCCCCTTCTTCTCCTGCGTCCTCTTCCCCTCTCACGTTCCCTCTCTGTCACCTCCACCTTCCCTTTCCCCACTCCACTCCCCCCCTTCCCCCGTCCCGCGAACCCCCTCCCGAGTTCCCCTCCCCCCTCCCAGGTCCCCCTCCCCCCTCCCTGGTTCCCCTCCCCCATCTCTCCCTCCCTCACGCTTTCGATACCAATAGCCGCTTCCTCGCGTGCGCCACCAATAGCAATTTTTTTATACAAATTTCATAATGCCAGAGCTCACCTGAAGTTTTATAAAAACCTTGTCCTGACAATAACGAAAACATTAACGAAAAAAGAATTATCCAATTTGATGCGGTCGTTCGAAAGTTATGCGCTTAGCAACACATTCAGCGATTAATTTTTATATTATAGATTAAGACGGTGCCTTAATCAATGCAATATGGTGATAAGTAACACTAACTGGTTAAATTATTAAAATATGAATGTTTTTTATAGTCTATTGCTTATGTGAATGACTCACAAATCAAAATAATACTGTATTTTGCGCTTTAATAAGAAAAGTTCCATAATTTTGTAACACAATGTGTAAAAACTCAAAATTTAAACAATTAATAAAAATATTCAACAATTTGCTCAACCGAAAATAGATTTCGGAGCAAGAGTTCAATATTTATGGTAGGTATAAGTGTTAAATCTTAAAATTAATGGTAAAAAATTATTTTTTAAATTGATGTTATTCCTAATTGGGATCAAGTGAAGTCCCATTTTTTGAGTATTATATTTTTTATCATTATACAATAATATTATGTTCAACTATTGCTCATGTACGTACATGCCACCGTTTTGTTTTAATTAATTATTATGTTTAAATTTGAGTCAGAAAAGCCTGTGATGATGTATGAAAACTACTCTATAAGTATTTGTTTTTGTCTACATTTAATTTTTCTAAAAGAAAATTATTTATAATTGCTATCCATAAGTGCATTTAGGAGCAGCATTTTATTTTATTTTAGTGGCTTTTTAGATAACTTTCTGGGAGATTAATCATCCCAGTGTTCATATTTTCTTGGAATTTAATTCCCTTTAATCACCTGCAAACCTTTCAGAAATTAAATGAAAATAGATGAAACATGTTTTTTCATTATTTGTTTTTGGGGTGTTGTAACGTGTTGCGCTACCTCGTTCTTTAGCCAACGTTTCAGACAGCGTTACAGTGTTCATCATCATCACACATCTGTCCTAACATAACACTCCAAAAACAAATAATGAAAATACTTTTGCCCGTGAAAATCTAAAACCATATCTGAAACATATGTGTTTATGTTAATTTTTTTTAAATATTTATAATAATTTAATAAATATGTTATATTTTCAACAAAAATCGGTATTGTTTTGTCAATTTCCCTATTTTTTTACCTATTCTAACCACAAAGCAGTGAAATTATCTCTTAGGATTTAGTGAAAGTAGGAGGCAGACATTGCAACACTTGAAAAGCATCGCAAAGGGCTATCACTTAAAGTGAAAACTTCTTTAGCACAGTTGTGATTTGAAACTCGATGAAATGAAAAATAGCAACACTAAAAAGAGACAAACATACTAGGAATTAAAGTTGCGAGAGAATGAGTTAGTATAATCGGACTCCTCTTTGTGCGGTGCTTGAAGCCTCCCCACTCTTGCCTACTTTAGTTTACTGAAGGTTTCATTTCTACCACTTGTGAACTGCACACTCTGATTTTTTTATATAAAAAGATATCTGTGGCAGGCGGGTAAGCTTTCTTCGATTTTTCTACAAATCTGCAGTTTTATGCTGTTTTACCATTGCTTATTTAATAAAACTTCCAAATATCTTACAAAACTTAATTTTATTTGATTCAGTTGTGATTGTAAAGAAATATGAATAATGCATAATGTACAACAGTAAAAATTGACTAACATAAAATCAAATACTGATTTAATTCATTCCTAAAAAATAGAAAAAAATAATATACAAATATGTATAAATAATATTATACTTGTAAAATCTAGCGCATTAATTTCTAAGTGTTACATATTTTTAGTGAGTGATGTGTTTGGGAATGGGGGGTCGATGACATAGATCTGAACATCGGGCGAGCGCAGGTCTTCGCTGAGCGCTTCTTTTGGTTCATTCTTAGTCTCTACATTTTGGTAATCATCATCTAACGTGTCTCCCGACAGGACTATCTGCGATATAACCGTCTTGTCTAAATGCTTGTCGAAGGAGATGAGGGTTTTGGAGTCCTCGGACATGCCGAGGGAGGATGAGGAATCAGACTGTGTCTTGTCGAAGCTCTTGGTGGGCTTGTTGAAGTCAGGATGAGTCTTCTCATAGGCAGCCTGAGCGCCCTCGAAGGCGGCTCTCTCCTCGGGGTTGTCCTTGTTGTAGTGGATGGGGTAGTGGTTCTTCAGCTCGCTGAGAAGACGGAAGCTCTCCAAACACACCGTGCACCTAAAACACATTTATTTGGATCCTTGTAGAAGTGAAAATGCATTACAAACCTAAATATTACGATTAAAATTACTTATTTATTTTTGACTGGGCTGGTTTCACCCGGCTACGAACATCTTCAGACTGTTTGATATTGTTCACTTATTCAATCAAAAACAAACAAACGGTAATAATTTTTAATTTTTTTTTTCCAAGAGCATTTCTTAACTTGTCAATTTTTTTTTTAAATATATTTTAGGCATAGATTTTTCACATAAATTTAGATTCCTAGAATACAGCCACTTAGCGAAGAGACTTAGGTGTTTTTGCTTTAGCCCTATTATAAATCCAAGTATAATTATTTGTATGCAAGTTACAAGAATGCTTAGTGGTCTAATGGCATATTCAATTTGAGGTGGTTCATAATTAAAAAGGTGAAAAGTAACAAAAAAATGTCCGATTCTCATTCGAATAAGTGAGGAAATTACTTTTTTGGAAAAATGGGGGAATTGTTGAAACCACGGTTTTGGTGGGATAGCAATGTTCCAGAACTCTGCCCAAACATTGCGGGATCTATCTCTGAATCTATCTGAAGGTGGAAAAAATATCAGATAGGGGAATATGGTTTACGAGGGTAACAATAGGGTTGGACGGTTCCTTGTTTTGCCCAAGGAATCCGCAATATCGTTACCCACTATGCGGGCGAGTAGGAAGCTCGACTTGCAGTCAATGGTTGCATCTCACAGCGGGTGCCAACTAACTCCCCTTTTCAGAACATATATAAAACTATAAAAAAGTTAATAGCTTCTTTAGGACACATTAGGTCCATTAACAAGCCATCCATGACGGGACAGAGGGTAAGAGGTTCCACAATAATAACATGTATTGGATTGTACTGTACTGACTTGTAGATGTTGTCCCCGATGTGCGAGCGTGTGTGCTTGACGAGGTCGTTGCTCTGCGTGAAGGCCCGTTCGCAGTACGTGCACTTGTACGGCTTCTCGCCCGTGTGGATGCGGTAGTGCCGCTTCAGGTGGTCCTTGCACGAGAATCTGCCATCAAACAAGAGTTACATAATGTATTTAGTTTTCTTCGTAGCTTATTGGTCATATTACACCAAAGGGAGATGGGTACATTCACAAAATACAGGCACTATATAATATTAAGGGTCGACCGATACAGGTTGTTCGTTCTCGGCCGAGACCGAGAATAAATTAAATTCTCGGCCGAGACTGAGAATAGATAAATTAAAATGCGCTATTTTTGCACAGTAAAGCAACAATAAAACATTATACCTACTTAATAAACACATTAAATCGAAATAACACACCCTAACAAACCCTATCCGTGAATCAATTGCCACATTCATCAAAACACATCCATTAGTTGATTTGTATGATTATTTCTGTTTTTGGCAGTTTATTATGAACTAAGATCTAAGAAAAACAGCAACGAACATACAAATCAGCGAATCTATGTGTTCTGGTGAATGTGGCCAATGAATCTAAAAAATCTTCGTCCACTTACCAGCTTTCCAACATACGTATAAAATAATACGTAATGATCTTGATATTTACTTAACTAGGTTATGTAGTTATTCTGGCTAGTAATTACATATAATTAATCAGAACAACACATAAAAGAACTTATTTTTTTCTACTACGAACAAAATTCAAACAAACTTCCTTTAACTACAATTGTTTGTTTACACCAAGTGACGAATGTGGACGCGCCCGGTAGATTTGAATCCCATTATCCTATACTGTACCTACTTACAACGGTCTCGGTTATGGCCCTGAATCTCGGCGATTTTTTGTCGAGAACCGAGGACACAGAGTTCTCGGTAGAATTTGTAGCCGAAAAAGCCGAGACCGAGATCTCGGTCGATCCTTACTATTTATTACCTGTACTTTTAATAATTACTAGGATTCAGTTGTTGTACCATAATGATTCATAAAATGTGTAAAACGCATACTTTTAAACCAGTCTATTAGTTCGGTTTTCGGAACAACTCACAAAAGTTTTCAAAATGGCTCACCTTATGTTTAAACTAAAATTATTGATAATTAAAAAAAATAAAATCACATAGGTACATATTTTATTACACAGATGTATTACAAACGTTATTTTCACCTCACTGTTTTGTATTTCCATGTAAAAATAATTCATAAAAAATTCTCAAAATTTCTTAAAATTATTTCAAACTGCGATCCGCAAATTTGGTTTTATAATGGTCTACATTTAATGTCTTTTGTGGTTAACTTTTATATTTTAATATAAAGCTTGGTGTTTTCACTTTCTAAAACCGTTTATATGACATTTCTCGCTATGATAGGAAGGGAGACATCAATTTCTCTGAGACCTGTATGAGTTGTTCCGATAACCGAACAAATAGACCTGATGGGTTAAACTAGGTTCATATTTATCTAGTTTATAATTATGTAGTGAATAAAAACAACAAGAAAAAGGTGACATAAGCCAATCTTAGTACAAAGCCGGCAGAGAACGTGGTAAGTTTTGATACGTTTTTAGATTTTCACGGCCAAAAGTATTTTCATTATTTGTTTTTGGGATGTTATGCCTTGTTGCGCTACCTCCTTCTTTAGCCAACGCTGTCCAAAATGTTGGCTAAAGAAGGAGGTAGCGCAACACGGCATAACATCCCAAAAACAAATAACAAAAGTGTTAAGTTGTGTTATGTGTTAAGATGAAGCCATAGTAAATAATGCAAAATCATACAAAATCATATGTTTTTGTTTTGAAAATTTGATCGCTTAGAAGTATTGTAGATGCTTCAATTTAATACTGCGTGTAGAACATACCTTGGTCCTTAAAAATATCGGTCATTTTTTTAATAAGTCTTTTAATAAGCCTATAAAAAAATAAAGTATAAGGTCTAAAAAACACACTTTCAAGTCCAAACTCTCCTATTTATAAACCCCTTTTCGGTTATGGTTTTATTGTATAATGTGGCAAATTCAGTTTATTTTATAATGATCGCAAAAAAAGTTGATATTTACACTCAATCTTCCCAAAATAAAATAAAATATGAATTTTCGCGTTGTTATTTTACAATACGGCCGCTAGTCGACGAATTCGGTTATTCAAAGTGAACCCTATGGCGCCCACCGAAGAACTACTGTTCACGCCACAGTCGCCAAACCTCAGTCACGCCCCGAACTGAGCGGGAGATGGACGCGTCACTCCGCGTCGCTTGATTTCGTGAAATCAATTTTAAATTTCCGTTTTATTACAATAAACAATGCGTAAAACAGGAATTAATATTTTTTACAGGCCTTTACGAAATCAACCTGTAAAACAAAACTCTCAAATACCTTTTCCAACCTTTCCAAAAGCTTTTTCTCAAGTATTTTTAAACTCCTCCCATAAAGGGCGTGAATTCCGATTTAGATTTTTTCCTGAACTAGTGGATCGCCTTAAGGGGACAAAAGTAAAGTTATAAAAGTGAGGTTATTAAATTATAATGATTCATTAGCTATGTACATACCTCATACTGCACACATCGCATTCGTGTGGTTTGACTCCGAGATGGATTAGTTTGTGTTTCTTGAGGGAGTTGGGTTTGGTGAAGGCGTGTCCGCACGTGTCGCACACGTACGGGTGCGCTCCTGAGTGCGTGCCCACATGGCACGTCATCTGACCTGGAAATAGCATAAATACACATTATTATAACTCTTTGCAACCGGCTTCATATGATCGTGAGTTTGTCTTTAAAAAATTGTTGACAGAAAATAAATCTGTTTTTGAGAACAAAACATAATTAAGAGCTTTACTGGTGGGGCCCATCAAAATTTGGGAATTTTTTGCCGGTCGCGAAGGGATAATTTAAGGAAGGACAATTAAAGTAAAAGAATAACGACAGATAGTGAAGAAGGGTTCAATTATGGGTAAGGTTTCAATCCAAGAGAAATATGACTTAACCCGTCTGCTTGTTTAGGAATAAATACATCCCAAAACACGTAATCGCATTTTACTTTCATAAGACCAAAAACGTCCCAGAGGACCTTACATTTTAAAAGCTATATATCTCTCTTAATCTCATGCAAACATATGTATTTTTCTTTTAACCAGAAAGAGAACTAAATAATGCTTCTTATTGTCTTTGAAATATGAAAGCTATCTTGCATAGATATTTTACAATCTCGATCCAAAATGACGGTTTCAGAATTTACGTGCGAAACCGAGGCTTCCGGATTGTGAGGTGCGAATATATTGAACCAAGCAAACGGGTTAACGTAAGGTAAATAGAACCCACTATTTTAATGTTTTAAATTTATTTATTTTAAATCGTAAAATTTATAAATGAGTGAATTCTATATGCCAGTTACCAAATTTGCCTAACTTACTCAGGGCAATATTGAATAATACTATTTCTGTACGTTGCCTAAGATCTACTGGAAATGTCTTTAGTCAAAAGACATTTTTAAAAACACAAAAATGTTAACAGATTTTAAATATTTGAAAACAACTTAATGACGTCTACACGCAGATTAAACTAAATAAAACATTATCTAGAATATTCCATGTTAGGAACATTAGTGACATCTTTTGGTGTTCGATAGAAGCTTAATCAAGTTAGGGACTAAACATTTTCTATTGTTTAAATTATAACATTGTTACAGTAATAAACGTAATACTATGGCAAAATGAAATAGTGGAATACATATTTTCGAGGATTTCTACGCCAATTGCTAGCTCTTGAGCTTGGTGTAGGAGTAATTTCATAAATTATATAATAGAGTGTAAAATAATATAATCTTAAGTATTAGAATGTTGTAATGTTAAAAATGGCATGAAACGAAGTTACAGCATTTTGATTGGCGATGTTATGGTTGTTAATTTTTTAATAATAATTTGATCTTTTTCTTGAATGATGATACCTAATCTGTTATTTTTTTACATATTACGTCACTGCAGTTGAATAGGGTTTTAACATCACTGTACCTGAGATATGAGGTGTCAAAGTTTGCAAACGATTTCCCATTATACATTACCGATTTATGATTTTAAGGTACTGTCTTGTGTAAATTATTTTTATTTTATTTTATTTATCATATTTTAAAGGAAATTTTTAGCTTTATAGAACGTACCTAAACCAGCTAGGGCATAATAATTCATTGCATAAGGCTCTAACAACATTTCCCTAATACCATTCCAAGCTAGAGCCACATCCTAATAAAATGCTTTCCTCCTAATTAAAAATAAACTAAAATACCTTACACAAGATTGAACCCCAAAATCAGATATTGTTAAATAGATTATGAGAAATAATCTTAGCAAACATTAAAGACGAAGTTAGAACTCTATCCAACTAAAGTGACAAACTGTTCGCCTCATAAAAATGATCAACTGTCAGATACAAACAAAATAGTAATTGCAAAGTTATGTTCGAACCTTCTAAAATAAATAGAAGCTTTAAAAAATTGATGTTAGAACTTCAGAATACAATTACAGAAATACTTTTGCTCTGAAAAATATTTTGGTAATAGAAATGAGCAAATTAAATGGTGTTGAATTCAAAGGTCATTTTTGAAAAAAAAAAACAATTAGAACCTTGCCCAACTGAGGTGACCACTAGCTGACTGAAAATAAATTCATTTTAATTAATAAAAATCACCAATCGCTTGAGTGGATACCACTAGGATAGCTGCATAATGAATAAGGTACAGATTAATGGAGGCAAACACAGGCCTTATAATATATAGCAACGACTATAAGACGAATAGTACAAGATAATGAGACTGACCTTTAGTTGAGAACCTCTTGGGGCAAAGGTGGCAGGAGTAGGGCTTGAGGCCCGTGTGGCGCATCATGTGCTGTCGCAGGTTGGAGCCGTTGTTGAAACCCTTGCCACACTGCGAGCAGAGGTACGGCGTCTCGCCCGTGTGCGTCCTCATGTGATCCTTCAGGTTGCACAGCTGGGAGAATGCTGCCAACACATAACACACACAATCAGTGGCGTAGTTAGGGAGGGTGTTATGATAAAATAATTATTAATATAACTCGCAGTTTATTTTATCAAAGATTTAGGCAGGTACCTAATTTTAAAAAATAATCTGGCAGATTTTATTACATTATTACAAAACACGGGAGGAATGCAGATCCTGCCAAAGTTTGTTTTTTGCCAGAAACCATGCTTTCACCGCGTTTTAAGTTAAGAACTTTAATCTGGAAGATGAAAAAAAGTGCGGAAAGCAATAGAAAAATTTTTTGAATAAGTAATTAATTTTCAATTGCGTTAAATAAAATTTCACTTCGCGAACCGACACTATGACAGCCCGGCGGGTGCCGGCGGGCACTTTGTCACTGTTATATTGGTATCCCAGATACAAAGAAGAGCTAAATACGATTGTAGCCGACTTCGTGGGATAACTGATGAGACGGGTAATTATGAAATTTGTCTAGCAGGCTTGTGTATGTTATCTTTACTTTAAAAAACAACCTACGTTTTTAAATGGTTTGTCTGGCAAAGCAGGGTTTGTCTATCAGGATTGTGTATGTTATCTTTACTTTAAAAAACAGCCTACGTTTTTGAATGGTTTGTCTGGCAAAGCAGGGTTTGTCTAGCGGGATTGTGTATGTTATCTTTACTTTAAAAAACAGCCTACGTTTTTAAATGGTTTGTCTGGCAAAGCAGGGTTTGTCTAGCGGGATTGTGTATGTTATCTTTACTTTAAAAAACAGCCTACGTTTTTGAATGGTTTGTCTGGCAAAGCAGGGTTTGTGTAGCGGGCTTGTGTATATTATCTTTATTTTAAAAAACATCCCAGGATTTGAATGATTTGTCTCCATTCCAGTGCCTAATTAGAGGTTCGTTTACATTATATTATTAATTCTATTTTTCATAATTACGTGCCGTATTATTTATCCCACGAAGTCGGCTACAACTAACAGTCGGAACAGTTCATTTTCATCTTTAAATAAAGCACATACACACATATTTACAGAACACAACAGCGTCTTTCAAACCTCTCCATGATTTCAATCGAAAAAAAAAATTGTTTGGTATTTAAAAAGTTCCGCGACATTTGACGACGGAGTTATAAAGCCGCATTTGAAAAAGATAGACGTATCAATTTGACATGTAAATAATATTTCTCGTAAAATTGTGTGAAGTGTGAGCCTTTATCAAGGCCACCTCGGATATCCAGTAATTGGCTTGTGATAAATATGCCTAAATGAAGCGATTATTTGGATATTTGATGTGGCTTAGATAATCCAAACCTACATCATCTGCAGCCAGCAGTAAGCACACTTAGCGAAAACTTCTGTGGTAAGTTTTTTTTATTTATTCGAATCAATTCGGTGGTTTTCCTACTGCCTACCATGATCAAAAACACTGTGCATGCCACTGCTAGCGCCGCCAATAATAATATGTATATTATTTTCTTCAATATTTGGTAGGACATTATCCAAAATCTAGTTATTACTACTAATTCACCACGTTCATTCTTGGGGTGACACCACGTTATCCGCACTGGGCACCACTCATGCTAGCTACGCCACTGCACACAATACAACACATCATGATACATTTCCCTTCTCTATAACATCCTTAACAACTCACCTACTTATCTAATAAGGAACACCCACCATTCTACATCATTCACACATTCTTTCACAGTTCAAGCTGAACATAAGCGCGCTCTGATTTAAGTAGTGCTATTCCAAAAGCCACATGTAAGGCTAAAATAAAAAGGTAATTTATTTTGCGACCAACATAGTGCTTCAGTTTCACCTTTAGTTATTGTAGTGTTTTGAAAAGACACATAGTTTTTGTTTATATCAATAGATGTCGTTAGGCTTAGAGCTTTTATCAAGTTACGACAGATATGTACGAATCAAATTGTCAAAGACAGGAATGCTGCCCAGGTTGATCGAATGGCCACTGCCTTTGGTAATGGTCAACGCTCGCCAGCCAGCTCAGACCCAATTCGTAGACAGATAAGGTGAAGCACAGTGAAAATCAGCGTGTGCAAATGTTAAGGTTACGTGTATTATTAAGGGGTGTGAAATATGTGTACCTTTACTGCAGAAGGGGCAGACGTTCGGCTTAACTCCGTTGTGCTTGTTGATGTGGTCCAGCAGCTGGTCCTGCCGCGAGTAGCGCTTTTCGCAAATGGTGCAGCGGTGCGGCTTATCCTCCAAGTGCAGCTTCAGGTGCCGGTTCAGCGGGTTCTTAGACGAAAACTTCTTGTCGCACACCTCACAAGAGAAGTTCTTCTGTTTCTCCTTCTCCTTGTGGATGCGCATGTGGCTGGACAGCGAGTGGCGCGACTCGAAGGTCATACTGCAATCCTCGCAAGGGTACGTGACGGGGGTCTCTCCGGGCTCCCTCGTCTCGGGCTGGTTCTCCAGGTTGGTGGAGTGCACCGCCTTGTGCCGCAATAGCAGCCCCTCGCGCTTGAACCTCTGGAAGCACTCGGGGCACTCGAAGGGTTTGCTCTCTGCGTCGTGTATGGCCATGTGTCGATTGAGACCGGAGATTTTTAGGAATGTCTTCTTGCAGACTTCGCACTTGTGAGACTCCTTCTTCACCTTGAGGTGTACCTTCATGTGCTTCTCGAGGCGGGATTGTTTGTAGAAAGTCTTGTTGCATTCGGGGCACGTATGGGGGCCACTTTTACTGCGGAGTTTTTTTCTTTTCTTTTTGATTAATGGCTCGGGTGAATATGGTTCATCCGCGTATGTGTCATTCACATTATCATCTTCCTCTTCTTCCTCTTCCCGTGGTTCGTGTTCGTGTTCCTCTTGCTTCACCTTAAGAGGGGCATCTGTTTCCACCTCTTCTTTAATTTGTATTTTTTTCACTTCCGTTTCAAACTCCGAGGATCGCGCCAAGTCACGAAGAATTGTATCATTCCTCTCCGACTGAGTCCGGAAAGCGTAAGCCGATGTTAAACTTTCAATACAACTTTCACATAACTTTTGCGGCATTCCATCCTCTTTCCCAACCTGGAAATGAATGATAAAAATTGAATGATAAAATATTGTTTAATTATTAAATTTGGTTATATTATTGACCCGGGGATCCAAAGCGTGTATCAAAACGGACCACCATTTAGAAAAAACTGATCCACCTAATTAATAAACTTGGTGAAATGCAAAGGATATTTTAGAAAGGTTTATTTTATTTGAGAAAAGATTTTGCATAACTTTTGTGTGCTAATAGAAATTCAGTTTGTGAATAACTTAAATTTGTGAGTTCCAACAATAATTTTAAAACTTATTGCTACCCATAATAATAGTGCCACAAACCGCAGATTGGGAAGTTCTGGTATGGAGTTTTTGTAATGTTATGTTTTATCGGTGATGTAAATATGTATAATGTATGAGCAGTGAGTACAAACCTGAACGGGGGTGCAAATCATATAAATGTCTGCCAGAGTGAGAGTTGTCTTGAGAGGCAAGGAGTCATCCATGTTATTAAACAAATCTACCATAACAGGATCATCCTTCATACAAGATCGGCACAGCTGATCGATGTTGGACATGGAATATCTAGTATTTAAACTTATATCCATCTTTAAAAGCTTATAGATTTATATATATTTAAGGCACGAACTCTGTGTAAAAGGCTTGTCCCATAAGATTACTATACTCAAGCTTTCATCCTTCATATTCGCGTTATACAAGTTTGTTTACACTACGAATTATCTTTGAAGGATTTATTATAAAACTTCATCGTTATTACAGTTCATAAATAAAAGCGGCTAAATCATTTATTTATACAATAATAAACAAAACCTATGAAACCGTAATATCAGAAGCAAAATAATACGATCCCATATTACCAACGCAAAAATGACGTTTATAAACTATAAAGCCATACGCCATTATCTTGGGGTGGTCAGTGGTCATGCTGTGTTCCTCAATTTAACTACTTTAATTTAAAATCGGGGCACGTAGTGTTACAATCTTGAAATAAAGCTAAACATTATTTTATTATAATTTTTTGACATTCAAATTAAGGAAGAAATACATAAAGGACTAGATTTTTTAAATGATTTTCATGATTTTTTTGGCATGGAAGAAATGTGTATAATTTATTGAAACTTTGAGGTCATTTTATATACCTATTTATCAACGGAGAGTTGATCAACTGAAATTGAACCGCCTGAACGGGCCATATGGAGTTGACTAGAACTCAAAATTCGATGATTTATTTATTATTATCAATTTTAATTTGTAGAACTACATTTTAATTTCTTTTATATATTCAATTTATTATTATTTTATTTAAAAAAAAAAACAGTTAATTTATAAATTATATGATAATATTATTGAACATAATCTTTCTAATACTATAAAGAGGAAAGATTAGATTGTTTGTCTGCATTGAATAGGCTCCGAAACTACTGAACCTAACTAACTAACCATCACGCCGTTTCTCCGCAGGGGTAGGCAGAGAGGACGGACCGCCAAACAACTAGGTCTTGGCACACACTCTTTGCCGCAATCACATTCATACATCGTCTCATACATTATCTTCTATTATTCTGACTTTTGACATGGCCCGACTCAAGTATCTGATTCACTTGATCGTGCCATGTCTTCCTCGGGCGTCCCCGATTTCTTTTACCATTCACATTAGCGTCATATTTTTTTTTTTTTTTTTTTTAGTAATAGAAGGTACATAAATTACAAATAAATTTTATACAGTAATTAATTACATAGTAGATATATTTGATATATTTATATATATTCTTCTAACACTACTTTCTTAGTTCATTCGCTCTACATGCCCAAACCATCTGAGGGTCCCTTTCTTAATCATACTCATTAGTCTTACATTCTTTGTGGATATCCACATTTCTCACACGATCATACGTTTCAGGGATCTCATTTCAACATACATCCAGGTAGGTACCAGGACTCCATTGTGGACTGCTAGCTTCGCTTCTTTTGACAGTTTTTTTATAAGCGCCAACGGCATTCAGTCCACCATTATTGGAATTTCTGGCATTCACCCTTCTTTCAATATCTCTATCAGCCTTCCCATCTCTCATAAACATACTCACCAGATACACAAACTCATCCACCTGCTCCAAGTATTCATCATTCACAACTATATTGAATCCTGTTTTCGTACTCTCTCTTCCAAACACCATGACTTTAGACTTACATACATTCATCATTAACTCATTCTTCATACATACTTCGTTCATCTTAGATACGAGAGACTGTAGATCTTCCATAGTGTTAGAAATCAGCACCGCATCATCAGCATACAACAGGCAACATACTTTCAGATTACTCAATTTCCCGCCCAATCCCACCTCTTTCAATTCTTGCATACAATTATCCATGTAAAGATTAAATAACTATGGTGGCATTACGCAGCCTCGCTTGACACCTTTTTTGATGTAAAACCACCCCGTAAAACCACCGTTCACCCTAACACATGCAACGCTTCCCTCGTACAGAGACGCAATTGCCTGTATGAGATTTGTATTCACTCCATACTTGGACAACACCTTCCATAGATTTTTTCTGTCGTCTCAGGCGTATGCTTTTTGTAGATCTACAAAAGCGCCGAAAAGTTTCTGGTTTTTCGCCAGAAACTTCTCAGAGAGCACACGCAAGGAGAAAATCTGGTCCATGCACCCCCTTCCACTCATAAAAGCACCTTGCACATCCCATATTTTATCCTTTGTTTCCATTCTTACCCTTTCAACCAACATTCTTCCGTACAGCTTGCCGACTATAATAATATATACATATAATAGCCCTATGATTCCCACATTCCATACGTGACCCTTTACCACTAGCGGATTTAGAGGGGGGGGGGGTATTTTTACGGTATTTTTGTGTACTGTGGAGATTCCATCACAGTACATACTTCGAAGCTTAAACTGTCTTTATTAAACATTTAATTTTTCGATTGTTTTGATACCTTCATAAACCTTCCTATACATACTTGAACTCGTATGAAACTTCAAGTTTATTTCTAACAGTAATTGTTGATTTTTTCTCGTCCGCCCCTTGTGCCCCCCCCCCCCCCCCCAGAAAAAATTCCTTACAGTAATTGTTGATTTTTTCTCGTCAGCCCCTTGTGCCCCCCCCCAGAAAAAAATCCTTCTAAAGGCGTGTAACCCTCCTCTAAACACTGGAAAAGTTTGCACAACCATGTGAGAATAATATGGCTCCTCCTAATCTCTTTAAAGTATTCGGCAGCAGTATTGTCAAAACCAACAGCCTTACCATTCTTCATGCATTTTATCGATTTTTTTTTATTGCATCCACGCTGATTTTGATAACATTCACTCCGTCATCATTCATACCCGATTCACCGCTGGCCTCACTATCACCCGGGTTGCTTTCGAAAACTTCCTCAAAATATTTCATCCATCTGTCTTTTATTTCTTCCTCATTCGTCAACATTCTTTCGATTTTATCACTTTCAGGCTTTCGTTCTCTAAACCACTCCAGGACCTTTTGACCTCCTTCCAAAACAGTTTAATGTTTTCTTGGAAGTGTTTTGCCATTTTTATTCCCTCTTCCTCTTCCAGGCGTTTCTTTGGTTCTTTCACTCCAATACTTACTCTTTTCTTTCTTCCCTTATAAACTTCTGAACCGATTTGAAAAATTCTTTCACCAATAGAAAGCCACATTATCAGCGAGTAACATAGGCTGTATATAATGGTAAGCTTTGGCAGTACGAAATTAGTGAACTTATGAATTAAATGAAAATGTGTGTATGCATTTCATATATTTTAGCGGCAGGGAGGAAAGGCAAGGGGAAGGTGGGGTCGAGGGAGGGAGAAGGTGGAAGGGAACGGGGATGCACGGGTAAGAACATGCAGGGAGAATCAATTTATTTCTTTGAATGGCATAGCAACGCATGCCGGGTACCAGCTAGTAATATAAACAGGGTGTTAAGGGACGTACTTGACTTACTTTAACCAGTGATTCCTGATATTATTTGGAGTAAAAAATGTAAATGAAATTTTGGTCTCCGGTGACTTTTTTTTTCAATTTTTTTTTATTCAAAATCAAACAAAAAAAAAAATCTTTCGCATGTAGTCACTAGTCATTCAGCCAGGTGTCCGACGAACCCTTTACCCCACCTCCAACTGTTCAACAACTACCATTTTTTTATGTTTTTGTAGAAAAAAAAAAAAAAAACATCAAAAATGTCACCGGAGACCAAAATTTCATTTACATTTTTTACTCCAAATAATGTCAGGAATCACTGGTTAAAGTAAGTCAAGTACGTCCCTTAACACCCTGTATAAAAGGAATAAAAACTCCAAAAAATACTCGATGGTATATAGGGATTGGTTTATTATGGTATATCTAAATATCTATGTATCCAGCACTAGGTTTTATATTTTATATCTATGGCACTGTTGTTGTCATTCCGATTTGCGAACATTAGTATTATTAGTTGATAAATAATATTTAGATAATATTAATCGCAAAATGGATGTGTCCTCTCAAGGGCGACCTGATCCCACAGCTTTTTGTAGAACATGTATGGAACGAAATGATAACTCGCCTAGTTGTTTTACGAATTTTGTTACAGTACCTATCATAGCCGAAATGTTACATTCCTGCACTTCTGTCAAGGTAAATATACTGCCTTATTTAATAAAATAACAGGATTTCGTCTTCCGATGTTGTCCTTAAACTTTTCCTTGTTGCCTTTTGTAGATCCAGAATGAAGACGGTCTGCCCGAGCAAGTGTGTGATTCTTGTGTCAGAAGTTTGACATCTGCCTTTGACTTCAAGAAGAAATGCGAACAAACAGACGAGGCGTTACGGAAATTGTTCGCATTTTATCATATGAAAGCCGAACCGAATATAGTAATTAAACAAGAACCCGATGAAATAAAAATAGAGCATGATTACCAGGACAACTTCCAAAACAATGACGACGATGATGACGATTTTCAAGCTTCAGACTACGAGCCATTGGGAAAGAAAGAAGTCTTTAAAGTTAAGAAGAAAAAGAAGAAACTGTCAGAAAGGGGACATCATCCGTGTAATATGTGTCACAAGGTATTTTTTAAAGCGAGTAAATTAGAACGGCACACAAAGAGCCATTTGAAAGAAACCAATAAGGACCATCCTTGTGAAGTTTGTGCACGGGTGTTTGACAGGGCATCCAAATTAGAAAGGCATGTTAAAATTCACAACCCGGAGCTCAAACCGTTTGGGTGTATTCATTGTGGTAAGCGATTCAAGCGAGAGACTCTTCTGTTGAGTCACCTGATCACCCACCCCACCACCGTGACCCACCCCCCGGCTGTCTCCAATGGGGAGGCGAGGGAAGGGGAGGCGGATGGGGAAATGGACACCTCCCACGAGTCCTTGAAGCAGGAGTGTGTGGAGGAACAGGAGAGACACAGCTGTGCGCAGTGTGACATGGTGTTTGAGACGATGCACTCGCTATCTGCTCACATGAGGAAACACCGGGTGAAAAATAGAGTACTCTCCTGTCACATCTGTGGAAAGGTAATTTCAATATAATTATCACTATCAGTACTTACAACCAGTTTTGGTTATTCGGTGAATATTAATAAGAATCTAATAACGGGTGAAAAGGGTTCGATTAGTTTCCAAAATCAAATATTTCATTACATTACATTCACTTTTACAAATATGTTATAATTTACTCACTGCACTCATTTATGCGATTTGGTGGTATATAAGACAGTTAATTTAAAAATGATCATTCAGATCCTGCGCAGAAAAATCCCACAATGGACTGCCTGCAAACCATTGCCTTATTATAGCGAACTTTGCTTTTCTGCAGGATCTGGTTATTTCAATGAACGCTCTTCAACGATCAACGTGCGACTGATGTCATAGTTTATTCCAAGCATTCTCGAATCCTTTGGAGCCAAAAATATGCTCCACGTCGTTGAAATGATACCCATATTTTAGAGTAAGTCTATCAATTTGGATGTGTATGCAGGACGGGTCGTGGAGAAATATCCATTTAATTGTAAAAAAAGAAAAGATAGCACGTTTTACAAAAAAGAGTTTTGACTTTTCGAGTGAATCGAGAAGCTGGGTTTTAAAACTAGTAAGTTATGTAAAGTATGATTTAATGTTTCAGGTTTTCAAGAAGTCGAGTCACTTGAAGCGCCACGAGCGAACTCACGAGGACAACCGGCCCTACAAGTGCTCGCAGTGCCCCAAGTCCTTCTCGCTCGAACGCCAACTGGTGGAGCATATTAACAAGCACAAGGGTCTCAAGCCACACCTCTGTCCCGTCTGCAGCAAAGGTATACATTCAACTCATTCACTACGATGTGCCCGACCACTTCCCCCAACCAATTATTAAAATATTTTCTAGTCCTAATGCCCACGTTATGATAACACTAGCATCATAGAATAAAGAATAACACGAGAAGTGTTTCGTGATCCAATTACAGGCCTAATTTCGGACAGCATTGCACACTGCAATTCTGTCAGAAACGTTGGCTTAAGCTGGAGGTAGCGAAACACGGCATAATACCCCAAAAATAAATCACAGCAGGATGATTTGTGTTCTGTCTAATGGCCAGTGTAAGTACATTGTATAACTTTATTGGTAAAAATTGTTTTAGCGAAAGGGATGAGTAAGAGATTATGCCCTTTGGTTCTAGTATCACGAGCAATTTGGACATGGTCAAAAATAGTTCTTTGTTTAAAAGTGAAAAAAAAGAAAATGTACAACTATCCTAATGCTGCTGAATGTTATGATCCGTTGCAGCTTTTGCGCAGACCAGCACGCTGAATGCCCACCTGCGTGTGCACACGCGGGAGAAGCCGTACCTGTGCGCCACTTGCGGCAAGCGCTTTGACAGCAGCACCAATCTGAACCAGCACCTCAAGCGCCACCGCGGAGAGAAAACCTTCTACTGCTCCCTGTGCCCCGGCAGATACGTCAGTAAAGGTACAAATATTAGTATCCGACCGAAACAGAACTTTCTACCGAAACCAAAACCGAATCTTCGGTAGCTGTCTCAGTTTTGGCCGAAACAGAAACCGAAACTGAAACTTTTTTAGACATGTTAAAAATCTATTGTTTACCGAAATTTGGGTTATTTTTTACACTTATACAAACAGTTAACATGTGTTAAATGAAATAATAAAAATAAATAAAACAAAACAATAATTGAAGTATGTGAAAAAAATTATTTTATTTGATATTACCAAAAATTAACAAATATGTTAACTACTTCTTGGAAAAAAATTTGTCAATAATCAACACTTACGTACATTACAAAGGAAGGACCTCATTAATTGAGTATTTTAATTTAAATTGTGTTTAAAATCACATCATTCTTAAGACTAAATTTACCATTTATTGAGATCTCTTGCAGAGTTTCGGTGCGGCCGAAGGTTCGGCAGAATATCTGCCGAAACCGAAACTGATGCCGAAACTAGATTTTTTTGCCGAAACCGAACCTTCGGTCAGTCACTAACAAATATCATCACATGCATTATTGACATAAGACATTAATTTGGTGCAATGAAAACAGACTTTATTTAAATAGAGTTGAACTTGCTGTAGATCATGTGTTCAAGGTAAGCTAGCTTCTTAAGACAGGATGGTTTAATTTCTTTTACTGGTTCTATTATTTGAGCTAGTAGTGCCCCCCCCACCACTGAGGTTTCTCTCCTAGCATTGTGTGGCCGCCCAAAGCTAGTACGTGATCGGCTAGTGTACTGTGACGGTGCGCTGTGTTTTTTTTTGACACAATATTTTTATTTTTTTTATTTTTATTAGTAATAGAAGGTACATAAATTACAAATAAATTTTATACAGTAATTAATTACATAGTAGATGTATTTGATGTACCCCCATAATTAAGCAAAGCTTGTGTGTATGGGGGGGTGTTATTGTATTGCTTTTTTTTATATCATTCAGTTTATTTATATCATATTTAAATTACCATTTAAACGAAGTTCTCAGTATAATTTTTAAGGTGAGTTTTAAAATTTTTTATATTGGTATTCATGTTTCTAATTTTTTCTGGTAATGAATTAAAAAATTTTGCTCCGAGATATTTATGACTCAATTGTCCAATTTTTTTTTTACATTTTGGAGTGGGAAGTATTGATGTTTGTCTAAGACTTCTATTATTTTTAAATGGTGCAACTTGATTTTTAATATTATCTTTATAAATTTGTAATGTTGCATGATAAAAGTATAATGCACTTAATTTTCTGACTTTAAATTGTTTGAATAAAAGTTCTGACGAATATGAGTAGGGTTTTTTTAAAATTGTTTTTATTATTAGTTTTTGTGATATGTAAATTGTTTGTGTTTGATTTGTATATGTACCGCCCCATCCTATAATGCCGTATTGTATAATTGATTGACAGAAAGCGAAGTATGTTGTTCTAAGTAATTTTTCGTTTAAAATATCTCTTAAACATCTAAATATATATGTTAGTTTCCTTATTCTGTTGTTCAGAATATTTATATGTGGAGACCATTTTAAACGCTGGTCTATTGTTATGCCCAGGTACTTAATATCAGTTTTGCTTTCTATTTTTGAACATGATATATTACATTTGTGGTTTTCTGTATTTGTCACAGAGTGGATTATTAAGTTTATTTCTTTAGGTGTTTCTTGTTTTTTAATGAAAAATGGCAAATAAAATGGCAAGCAATATGATTCTAAAAATGCCAAAACTCAGTAACGAGATTAATTTAAAGAAGAATCATAAATTAGTATTTTTAATGTAGATCAGATTTTTAATGTGAATACCGCAACAAGTGTCTCAAATGCTCCCCACCGTTTGAAGCTATTGGGACTGTGTGCCAATTTTGGGGTATGTTGTGGGGCTGAAGGGAGTGGGAAAAGAAGATGGGGAGAAGATGAAGGTTGGAAAGTATCTGGCTATTCAGAACTGGTCATCACACATGGCAAAAGCCATTTCAATCAACGTTTCAATTCTGAATGATGGTATTTTACCAGCTGATGGGATTCTCTATTGGTGCTTAAGTAAAGACTAATTTTTTTTGTTGTAAATTATTTAATTCCAACAACTGTCTTTACATAGCACAAAATAAATATCCATTCCAACTATGATGTGCACCTGTGAACCAATATTTAGTACATCAATTTTAATATATAAGCATACCTTATTGAAGATTTTTTCATCAATTAGGGGAATATTTTGATAAAGCTATTTAACCCGTCAAAGGCCAGGCCATTTCGCGAAAATTCACAAAAAAACACTAAAAAAGCACCATTTTGAACTTTGAATTGAATGTTTTGTTGATAAATTTTGAGCTATTGTATATTTTATTGACTGAAACACGTTCACAACACAATAAACTATCTACCAAAACCACATTACTTGCATTTATTACGTAAATTAATAGGTTTTATGATGTTTTATTCGCGATACACGCATTTATTGCGACCGTTAAATTCGCAGCAATTTATGACAGCGCATTGTCATGGATGAAATCGTTTTAAAAGTATTCCAGGGTGACTAGGTGAATGAAACTTTTAGCATCACCTAGAGTAATGATGGCGCAAGCGATTCTGACACTGTTCTTCATACAAATTCTGTACATAGAAGGGTCAAAATCGCAGACCAAAAGTTTTTCGTCGACAATATTATTCAAATATTTGAATTATTTTCTCGCGCATGCGCATGTGACGCGCGCGCCGGCGCGTCCTCGGTATGTCACCGGTTAAATTGACTAACACATTAAAAGTATTTTGTCGGCTGAAAGAAAAAAACTATTTTGGATATTTTTATATTATGTACATACATACTGTGTGAATCAAATTCAATAATATTTTTACTTTATATTTATTTTTGTGCAAGTGTTTTAAACAGTCGTTTCCTGCACTATTTACGAGTATAATTTTGTAAATATTGTTATATGTATGTAAAAACCTAAATAGGCGTAAATAAATAAATAAATATGAGGACTGACATAGTGAAAGAACATTTCTTAATTATCCAACCATATGGAAAAATAAATTTACAATTACAAGTGAGAATGTATAATTTCGTTTTCTTTCTTATAAAGGAAGTTGTGGGGAATTGTTATTTTATTGTCCTCAATTTAGGGATTTTGAGAAACTATTGTGGATATTTTAGAACAGACAAATTGGCAACCCTTAATATTCATCCTTTTTGTGTGTGTTCCAGGAGAGCTGCAGTCACACATGTCTACACACACCGGAGCGCGGCCCTTTGTTTGTGACACCTGTGGCTCAGCCTTCACCAAGACCAACTCGTTGGCCAAACACAAACTCATCCATCTCGGCATCAAACCACACGAGTGTGATGTCTGCAGCATGAGGTCAGTCTCCTACCTGTCTCCTCTACCTTTACCTTTTAGGCTTGGTCCCCCGTTTAACACCGATTCTTGAATGTCAAATGTGTTGTAGTTTGAAACCCAAACGTGACTTTCTTAACGATTCTTAACAAATTAATGTGATATTGTAGTATTGTCATTCAAGATTTAAATTAAAACCCATTTTTAATATTATGTTTATATTTATTTTAATACAAAAAAAAAATCACAGGATTTTATAATTATTGTAGAATTTGTGAAGCTGAAAGTATTCTTCATAAAAAAATATTTGCCTTACAAGAAATTTATCTTTCGAATTTAGTTAACTTGAAGAATTACAACATCTCTCCAATGACATTATAAAAATACAATATATTCATACTATCCAACAAAAAACGAAGCGCCGTTTATGATACTTATTATTTTAAACAATATGTTTATGAACGGGCCACTAAAATACATATGTCCACAGGACCTAGGTCGGTGAAACCACCCGTGTTGTCTTAGTAACTTATCTTCACTGTATTAATTCATCGAAGCATCTGTCAAGCATTTAAACAAGTGTAATAAGCTTTTCAAAACTACTTTTTTGCTTGTATGATACAAGTATGTGCCTAGTTCTAATTTTGAAAATTTAATTATAAAAAACTTGAATAATTTTACGCTTTACGCAGGAATATTTCACTTTACTTAACAGCTTACCCGTGCACCAATAACTGAAATAATTAGTATGCTTAATAAGATAGGACACTCAGAAGGGTGATTCTGATCTATTGTGTTATCTTTACGTCAGTGTTACAAGACAATTAAGACAACAAGGCAAAGTCCGTCGGATATCGGAAGGCGTCCATCTTGCGTTATTGGCTGTCAAATTTCTGTGATTTTCTATGGTTTTCAATGACTTGTCTTATTAAGGTGGGGTCACAACTGCACGGGAAAAAATCTTGTTTTGATTTGTCTAATAGTGAAAAAAGGGTGTTAAATGAAGATATAAAATCATATAATTTTTTAAATAATATTTGGAAATCATCTTCTTCCTCCGGATTGACCTTGAAATTTGACGTAATAGAGAAAAACCCACCCTTGTTAAATGTTTAAAAAATGTTGGATAAACCATTAAAAATTAACTATTTTTCAATAAAACACGAAATAGAGGGAATATTTTGATTTATTTATTTAAAAAATATAATTCAAATTATCTCGAGGCAGTGTATTTAAATACCAGCAAAATCCTCCTTACCCTCAAATTTCGGCATTATTTTGCGAAACTCAATTTTGGAACTTTTTGTAAATGATTTCATAAATATAAACTACATTTGCTATGGAAGATTACAAAAACTATGGTTTTTAAAAGATTCATAGTCACTTTTATATACACTAGAAATAAGCCCTTAATATGATAATTTTCAAAACTCTGAAGTGAATCCGGAGGAAGAAGATCGTATCAGAAATTTAAAAAATTTTAAGCTTTAATTTAAAAAATTTTTTTGGGGTGGGTCCAGCAAAATCTCACGTTTTTTTTTTTTTTTTTTTTTCAATTATTTCTGGCTTTCACCCTTCAAGGGTGTTCTAGGCCATCATTTATAATTACAGAGAAAGGAAAGGTGAATTTATATATTAATTTTATTTAAATGTGCAAATTTCAGAATTTTATGGAAGATTGGAGTAGAGTTCAGACTTAGAAGAGATGAGATGTTGAATGGAGGAGAGGCAATTTTTGATAACGCTTGATAGAAGAGAGGATATTTATTTAGAGAGGGACAGTCAAAAAATATGTGATCTAAAGTTCCCACATCTAGACCACAGAACGTACAATCTGGGGAGTCAAGCACATGAATTTTATAAAGGTGAGAAGGAACGGAACAATGTCCGATTCTCATACGAATAAGTAAGGAAATTTCTTTTTTGGAAAAATGGGGGAATTTTTGAAACCACGGTTTTGATGGGATAGTCCTTTGTATTGAGGCGTAGCGGGCACCCTTGGATTGACTAGCAATGTTCCAATACTCTGTCCAAACATTGCGGGATCTATCTTTGATGATGGAAAAAATATCAGACAGGGGAATATGGTTTACGAGGGTAACGGTAGGGTTAGACGCTCCTTGTTTTGCCAAGGAATCAGCAATATCATTACCCACTATGCCAACATGTCCAGGAATCCAAATCAGAGTGACAGTTTTTCCAGAGCTTTGAATGGAGGTTATCAATACTCGAATAAGACATACAAAGTGATCATCAGGATGAAGAAGAGGACTTGTTTTAAGTTTTTGGAGGGAACTGAGAGAGTCAGAGAGAACAAGAGAATGTTCAAAATTATTTTTTATTATATATTTGAGAGATTCAATAATCGCAATGCACTCGGCAGAAAATATTGAAAATTGGTTTGAAATTGAATAAAATATTCTTTCATTAGAATTATTGTGGTAAACGTTAATACCAATACCACAGTTAGGAGAGTCCGGAGATTTGGAGCCATCAGTAAATAAAAGAGAAGAGTTGGGCCATTTAGAAGAAATAATGTCATTGAACATATTATTGACAGTACGGGCTGGGAGATTGGAATGACTTTTAAGGATGCCGATCCCCTCTAAAATCGTTGGGGATAGGGTGACGTGACTATATTTTAATTTGTACAAAGGAAGAATATCATTTTTGATAATTTGAAGCTCTGAGAGAGAGCGAAAATTTTTACAAATGGCAGGGAGAGGTTTAGTTCGAGCTCTGATTGTAGATGAATGTGTTGAGTCGTTGAACAACGAGACTCTGGGAATAATCTGATGACTTTTAGAATTTAAACATTTAAGAACAAATTTGTCAGCAAATAATTGACGCCTTAAATAAAGAGGAGGATCAGAACATTCTACTTGAAGGGAATTGATGGGCGACGATTGCATCGCGCCAGTTATTATTCGCAATGACTTAGATTGAATTTTGTCTAATTTACTGAGTGCATTTTTGGATGCAGTACTAAAAAGTGGGCAGGCATAGTCGAGATGACTTCGAATAAGTGCATTGTAGAGCAACTTAATGCAGATAGGATGAGCACCCCACCAAACGCCAGTCAATGATCTGATAATATTTAAATTTTTTTCACATTTAGTAACTATATTATTAATGTGGGAAGACCATTTAAGTTTCCTATCAAATGTTACTCCCAAAAATTTTACTTCGGAAGCATTGGGGATTGGTGAGTTTTTAAATAAAATTTGAACAGGGGGATTATTATGACGATTTGAGAAGGTAACACACTGACTCTTTTGTACTGAAAGTTCAAGACCATTTAAAGTAAGCCATGTGCAAAGGGCAACCATGGCTTCATTAAGATATTTGACGGCGGATGGAATGATTTTGGATGATAAGAAGAAAGCTATGTCATCTGCGAACTCAACGACTTTTACTTGAGGGGGAATGGTGACATGCATATCGTGTGTGTATATATTATACAGTAAGGGGGATAATACATCGCCTTGGGGTAAACCCTTCCAAATTGACCTACTCTGAGGAGTAACATCTGGTAGCTCAATGAAAATTTTCCTATCGAGAAAAAGATTAATAATAGATTGGACAAACATGAGGGGTAAGCCAAGGCCTAAAAGTTTTTTTTTAAGAATTGGGATGGAAACATTGTCAAAGGCGCCTTCTATGTCTATAAAGACTGCAAGACATACTTCTTTGTTAGAAATGGATAAATTAATATCAGTGCTGATGATGGCAAGGTTATCTTGTGTAGATTTCTTTTTCCTAAATCCAAATTGGGATGGAGAGAGAAGATGATTACTCTCGACGAAAAATTCTAACCGGTTTTTAATTAATTTTTCATAAATTTTACTAAGGGTGGATGAAAGAGCAATTGGCCTATAGTTGGATCCAGAATTGGGTGATTTGTTTAATTTTAGAATTGGGATGATTATTTGAGAACTCCAGTCATCAGGTATTATGCCAGTCTGGAAGATTTTATTTAAGATACTTAAAAAGTGATTTAGAACATTATCATTACTATTTTTGATAATGCTATAAGGTATACCATCTCTGCCTGGAGATGAATCCTTGACTGTTGATAAACAATTTTTTAATTCAATTAAAGTGAATGGAGAGTCAAGCCAATGATCAGACATAGGAGTGTTGTGGATTGGAGTTATTTCATCTAAGTTAGGTACAGAAGGGGGGGCAATTTTGTCCAAGAACTCATCCATCCATTTAGAATGAGAAGCTCGAGGAGATGTTGGACTGAAGGAGGATCGAAATCTTCGAATCATAGACCAAACTTCCGAAATTGGAGTGTTCGGAGATACTGAACTGCAGAAGTTGTACCACCCGGATTTTTTTTTTTGACCTCAATACCCTTTTGGCATTCGCTTCGGCATTTTTGTATATGAGATAGTTCTCCATAGTCATATTGTGACGATAGGAAAGAGATTTAGCTTTCCGAATTCTCACTACTTTGGAACATTCCTCATCCCACCAGGGAGTTGGAGGGAGTTTTTTGAGAGATTTGGTTTTAGGGGGAGGATTTGATTTATTGATTGCAGTTACGAGCATTGATTTGAAGTTATCGTAGTCATCTTTGACAGATAATGTATCGGTATAGGATAAATTTTGTATAAACTTATCCATATGTGAGTTAAATTCGTCCCATTTGGTGTGTTTTGTTTTAATCTTTGTCGAAATATGGGACTTGTCTGAATGGAAAGAAGTTTGATAAGTGATGGTGATCGGGAAATGATCACTGGAGCAAGGGTCGGGGGACACCACACACGAGGAGAGAGGTGCCAGATTAATAGAGCATATGGAGAGATCCACTGCACTGGGGTTTGTGTTGGGGCGAGAGATTCTAGTAGGAGATCCGTCATTCAAAAGAAAAAGGTTGGATTCATCTAGGAAATCCATCACACTTCGACCGTCTCGATCACAGAAAGCAGAACCCCAGACGGGAGAATGGGCATTAAAATCACCCAATAAAAAGAAAGGAGGGCTTAGTTGACGGACAATTTGCAACCACGCTTGTTTATTGAAGTGCGATGTTGGGGGAAGATAGATAGAAACAAAGGAAGTGTCCTTTATTTTAGCTGCAACCATTTGAAAGTCAGCATTGGGGGGTTTGATATTATTTATTGGGAAAAACAGAAGGGATTTTTTAATAAAAAGGGCAGCACCTCCGCCCGTACCTTCCGGGCGATCATCGCGGAGACAGGAGTACCCTCCCACATTAAAGTGGGTGGATGGAGTAAACCATGTCTCCGAGACAGCAGCCACAGAAACAAGGTTTGAATTTAATAGGTTAAGAAGGTTTGATTTGTTAGAAATAGCACTGCGGCTATTCCACTGAAGAATTCTGACATCTTGAAGAGCCATTTTGAATAAATGATTTTAATGTGGAAATAATAGAAGCAGCATTGGACGGTAGATTAGTTTGAGAAGAAATTAGGTCAATTAGAAGCATAATAAGAGTTTGAATAAATGAAGAATTATCTTGGGAGAGTTGTTCAGAAAGCTTTTGATAGTTTGTTGAGGATGAATTATAATTGTTTGCGCACCCATTTGTGGCGTGTGAAAGAGGAGAACCATTGGGATTTAAGAGAAGTGAGTTGTGTTGTTGCTGATCGTATCCACGAGCCTGTTTAGAGATAGGGTTTTTGTATGTGAATTTTGTTGAACGGGAAGATGTTGAGGAGGAGGCGAGAGGGATGGATGAAGAGTTACTGGATAAAACCTCGGAAAATGATTTTTTGACAGGCGGGAATAATTTAGAAGCCTGCAGAAAAGACAAGTTCTCAGAGGCCATAGAAATTTTTATATTTTTTTGGCGAGATTGTTCGGGGCAAGAAGAGTTAATGGCGGAATGAGCGCCTAAGCAGTTAAAACATTTAGGTGAAGAGAGAGAAGAACATTGGTCAGCCGAGTGGTTTTCTCCACATTTGAAACATCTGGGAGGGGATCTGCATGCAGCTTTGGTATGACCAAAACGGCAGCAGTTGTAACATTGAGTGGTGGGATAAGTGTACATTTCAACTGGTAAGGAGTTGAAAAATAAATAAATATGGGAGGGAAGAGATTGTCCTTCGAATGTGATGACGACAGATTGGGAGGGCTTCCAGGAAACGATGCCCTCAGAGGTGTCCTTATAATTTAGCCTCCTGGCTTTTATGGGATTGCCGATATGTTGGGGGGTTGAAAGTGAGGACAGGATTTCTGGAATGGACAGATCGGTCGAGATACCCCTGACCAGGCCCATTCGAGTGACATTGAAAGTTGGGATGTACGCCTTGAATTTAGAATTTGATGAAATAAATATATTTTTGATAAAGTTGTTGGCGGCTGAACCTGACAGGAATTCAACAGAGATTCGGAAGCGACCCTCGGCTTTAACACCTCCAGGTTTAATCGAAAGGTTCTTGTTATTTGAAAGAAATTTACCAAATTCAAGAGGATGGATGGTTTTACCTTGTTCAGTTTTTTGCGCATATACAATGTAGGGGCCACGGGAATGAGTAGAGTAAAAGATTGTTGGAGGAGGTTGAGGAAGAGCTGGAGGGGACTGAGAAGACAAAGGCGAATCATGTTTTTTTGGGGAAAGGGGACTAAATTTTCTTTTTTTAATTGAGGTTAGGATGACAGATTCATTGTCTGAAATGTTTGAATGTTCTGAAAAGTCTATTTTATCTGAAATGTCTCCGTCTGGAGGGTCAGGAGGGGGATCTGGGGGCTTTGTAAGGGGTACAGGAGGGAAATCCTCCTCCATTGTTCAAAAAATTACAGCTAATATAAAAAGTGACAGAAGTAAAAAAATTATATAAATATCTGAAAATGAGCAGCAAGAAGTGACTCCTGGAAGATCAGGGGGGAGAAGATTCCAACACACTAAACTTTTTACAGCCAAAACACAATAAAAAGATTGGTTTAAGAATATTTTTTGAAAGAGCAAAACAAAAGAACTGATGACAGCCAAATGTTATTGTTGCGAGTCAAAATCTCACGTTACATGAAAAGAATATATGAAGTGGCCCAAATATATCTCACCAAGGAGGGGGGGGAGGGGTCTAGATTGGAAGAAAAACTGCTCACGTTACGCCCCCTTATTAGTATTGTATGTAAAAAAATTAAAATTATTAATGTATGAATATTACGTTTTTTTGTAACTTTATGAATAAAAATGTGAACAAATCTTACGAATAAAGAAAAGGTTATATTTGTATCCTTATTTACACATATTTTCATATTTTTTTAAATTTAAATTTTTATGTTTACCTTTACCTTAATCCAAAATGAAAACAAATTTAAAGAAATAAATTCATTTGAATATATGGTTCAAAAGTTACAATAGATTTAGTAAACCGATGCAGGTTTTCAATTTTTGGTACAAAATTAATTCGGTGGTGATGGCCAATTTTTAAGCTCATTAATTCTGTGGCCAATGGATTAAGGGTACCAATTTCGAACAATGAGTAAAGCTATAACCGTCCAGAAGCAGAACGGCTACGGTATTGCGAAATAGCTGCCCTCGTGCTTATGTGGTCCGAATACTTTTCAGTGTCATGAAGTTGTATGAATTATTAAATTATATTTTCTCATCACGTTTGTTCAACAGAAATTATAATGAAATTTTTAATTTAAATTTTAAAATGTTCCATCACATTAGTGATAACTTATTTTGTTCATCATTGTGAAGGAATACCATGTCCAAGTTTTGCCATGATAACAAATAACGCAGGACAACGAAGAGAGTAGAAGTAAGAAAGCGCATTACAGCCGCTAATAACACTTCCTTTGCGTTGCTGCCAGTGTTCAAATCCCGAAACGTCCATAGGAAAACCAAAATAACCCTATATAAAACAATAATTATTAGAACGGTCTTGGCCTATGGATGTGAGGCGGGAACACTGACAGCAAAGTCTGCGGAACAACTGGACACCTTCGAAAGAAAGGTACTTCGAAGAATCTTAGGAGCGATGTGAGAGGGAGAGGCATAGAGAATCCGCCACAATAATGAGCTCTATGATATTTACCAAGCTCCCAGACTCCACCCATTTAAGGCTCCAAAGACTGAGATGATGGACATGTGCACCGAATGCCAAGCACACCAGTACCGAAGAAGGTTATAACAGGACACCCGGGAGGTAAACGAATGGCGGGCAGATCTAGGCTGAGATGGGAGGATGATGTCAGGATGGATGCAAGAGGACTACTCCATGTTGCAGATTGGAAGACGACGGTCGAGGACAGGACGGTAAAGGCTTATCCCGAAGGACTCAAAATGGGCTGTAGCGCAATTGAAGAAGAACAAATAACGAACTTCCTATAGTTTTGGTCAAAATGTTGCCATTTGGACAATATTTGAACACATGCCTGCCCGCTATCCAACCAACACGTTACTGCCCGCTATCCAACCAATGACGTGCCTCGAACGGAAGCTCACACACTTGCGTGTGGGTTTAAGACACGGCCATTGTAAAAGTATTAGCGAAGGATCTTTTAATGGTGATATTACTCTACAATTAGATCCCTACTTCTTGGTTTATTCAATTTTTTTTCAATGTTTCCTTCAATAATTATTTTCTTGTCTCAGTGGTGTAAATGTAAAGTGTGTGTTCCCATTAAAGGTTCAACAGCAAGGACCACCTGAAGAGGCACTACCGAATCCACACGGGCGAGAAGCCGTACAAGTGCGAGTTTTGCGAGCGCGCCTTCACACAGAGCAACGACCTCGTCAAGCACACGCGCTCCCACCTCGGAGATAAGATGTACAAGTCAGTATCAAACACCCACCCTGCCGTCATAATCAAAAAGGCAACTGGAAATTTTCAACAGTCACATTCTGATACATTTAAATTTTTTTTTTTACATGAGCTCCACACAGGAGGCCCTGATGAAAATAATTTCCCTCAGGGTCTATGTCATCTTTGAGGATGCTGTGTGGAGGGTTTTTTTTAAGGAAAGGAAGGAGAGGAGAGTTCTGGGAAGGAAAAGGGTTTAAGGGGTGGGTAGGAATCTGGGGTTCCGCCTCCAAGACCTAGACAAACCTCACCCCATGAACCCAGGCACCCCTGCTAAATCACCAAACGTAGCGCGAACCACTTGGGGTGACCTATGGCAGAGGTGTTGGTTATCCAATAAAGGTTCCCGGGGCGGCGGTACCCATTCCCGCCTCCCAAAATGCAATAATAGGTTGAAAAACATAAATGTCTCACATATCAGATTTTTTTTTTACATTATCTCCACACAAGAGGTTCTGAGGAAAAAAAATCAGGGCCTAAGTCATCTTTGGGGATGCTGTGTGGAGCGTCTTTTTCAGGAGTGGCAAACGTATGAATCCATCCCTCCCACTAGGGTGCAAGGTGATGCGTCGAGAGAGTCCGGCTGGAGGTCTACTTCAACCAGTCTCCCGATCCGGCCCGCCACACAGTAGGTGGGACAAAGCATCCGCCGCCAAGACCTAGACAAACCTCACCCCGTGAACCTGTACCTCTGCTAAGTCACCAAATGTAGCAAACCACTTGGGGTTTCCTTTGAGAGAGGGTTGGTTATCCAATAAATGGTTCCCCCGCCGGCGATACTCATACCTGTCTCCCAAATTGTAAGAATGTAACCTTTGAAAATTGCCAACTGCCTTTTTGCTTATGATGGCAGCACTTATCTAGTACCTAGTAGAACTAGTAGCAGTCACATTCTATACGCGTCCGTCTTGAACCTGAGTCTAATCCCATGAAGGACGGACATTGGTGACCATAGATGAATTGCCATATCACATTTCCTACAGTTGCGTACGTCTCTCGTGAGGTGACATTGTCCCCAACTTGCTTAGACCAAGTTGTTTTGCAGAAATTCACGTGTCATTCACAAAATCATCAAATGACCATTCAGTGCTATTTTGTTTTTTGAGAGCTTATTCATCACATCCTGTTAAATGCTGATTCCAAGTCGGTTTCAACTTTTGAACAAATTGTGATCAGCGGAAGAAGGCAACTATCATGTTGTTAAGCTTGAGAGTAGGAGTTGATATTTTGCAAAACAGAGTTACACAGGACAGGATCAAGATCTGCAGTGTTTCCACCCCTTCACTTCCCTTCTCATTGCCCTCAAAGCCTTTATATCCTGGCACCCAGATCAAATCCAACATTTTAACATTCACTTGAATTTATATCTACAATGGTTGTTCAAGAATTAAAGACCGTTCTAATTTAAAAAATCAGGAAATATTTATATTTACAAAAAAATCATATGACATTTTAGGTACACATCCCCGCTATCTTTTGACATAATCCCCTTTATGATCGATTTACGTGGTGAGTCGTGGCAATAGGTCCCTTATTGCAGAACTCCGCCGCCAAATATGCTATTACCTCTACCTCTGCGTCCTAGTCGCTCTCCAAAGGTTTTCCGGCCAAATGTTGTCTCAGGTGAAGAAAAGCATGCAATTCATGCCGTTGATTGCATTTTTGATTCCGGGGTTAGGTGCTGAACCCTTATTACCAAGCCGGATCACCGCTCGTTTTTTAGGGGAAAGTCTGAGCTACACGCTAGCACTTAGGCCACTAGTGCTGCCATATTTTGAGAAATAATGTTCACGTTGCTGAAAATAAGGAATGGTCTTTAACCTGTCACGTGCCTTGCCCTGAAGCAAGGAAATTATGCAAAGCATCACTTTGAATTGAATGTTTGGTGGATTAATTTTGAGCTATCGTATATTTTATACACCGAAACACATTCCTAGAACAATAAACTATGTATCAAAACAACATTACTTGCGTTAATTTGGTAAATTGATAGGTTTAACAATGTTTTTGTCCAAGTATCACACATTCGACTTTGACAGTTTTAATCGCGGCAAATTTGACATTTCGATTCCACAGATAAATCATTTAAAAATATTCTGGTGTCGCCAGGTGAATGAAACTTGTGGCTATATCATCAATGATATTGGCAAAAAAATCTTAAAAAGTATTGTTGAATGCAATTTTGACCCTTCTGTGTACAGAATTTGTAAGGACAAGGTCAGAATCGCTTGTGCCAATAGCATTGATGATATAGCCACAAGCGATTCTGACCTTGTCCTTACAAATTCTGTACACAGAAGGGTCAAAATCGCATTCAACAATACTTTCTTAGAAAATAACAGGTTAATTCACGGACAACCCTAATATTACACATTACTCACAGCACTGATCATAATGTTTCAGATGCAGCATTTGTCCGGAGAGTTACCGCTTGAAGACGGAGCTGCGAAAGCACGTATCGGTGCACTTTATGCACCTCAAGGAGCCCGAGGAGGTGCCAGAGGGACAGCACTTCATGCACCTCAAGGGCCCCGAGGACTCCAGCGAGGCACCCTCGCAGCCCCGGGCCCCCGATTCACCGACCATGAAGAAGGAGCCACTGGAGGGGCTGGCCTTCCTTCAGCCCTCGCTGCCCGCTGATTTGACCTCCACTATTATTCCCAACTGGCCGCTAAAGGTCTTGGATGATGTGAAGATGTCTTCAGAAAGTAATGAACACTTGTCTCATCAATAACGCACAGTTACAATGATATGTTTACCGATACACGTTGCGATCCTAGCAAAGCAATCAGTGTTCTAACTATTTCACAAAAACATAAATCCTTACGGTCTTTAACACGACGTATTAAAGTGCTTATGATAAGCAGTGCTCCGTGAATCTTCATATATAAATAAATCCGACAGAATTTGCATTGCTTAACTACATGCAATATGTATTAGCAGTGTGGAGTTTATTTTAGAATTAATAATTAATAATGTGAAATATGATTTAACCTTTATTTATGACGCATGAATATTTTTTAATGTTATATCAATCATCACAAATTCAAAGAGTGAAACTGAAAAAGACACGAAGTATCGCCGACATACTTATATTTTACTGCATTAGAGAAAATTGATTGCAAAACCACCAGAGGTTCAGCATCGTTAACCCGGGTGGGGGTGACGCATTCAGTAGCACATATTTTTTCCCTCATGCTTTTTCAATTGGATAAAACTTTGTTATAGTCGCATTTTATCGAATTATTTTTTTTAGTTATTGTACTTCTTCATCGTAAATCATAAAGTTTTTTTTTTTTTTTTAAATAATCGGAGACGGTTTACATATATATAGTTCCCGTGAGCACTTAGGCCGTAGACCCATTGTACTATCTCCCATTTTACCACATTCCTTTGACAGTAACCCAGTCCCTTTTATAAAATTCACCAGGATTGTCATTGGAAATGAAGCTATATCTTCTGTTTCGACAATGTGTCTTCCCAGGTCTCATTTCCCCTCTTCACTCCTCCTTAATTCCCTGAAGGCCCCACGACGGAAGAGAGCTTCATCTCTGCTCTCCACTCCTTAGTTTCCCCGAAGGCTCCATGACGGAGAGTCCACCTCCCCTTGGTTCCCTAAAGGCCCAACAAGGGAAGAGTCCACTCCACCTTGGTTCCCTGAGAGCCCCAGGAGGGAAGAGAACTTCATCTCTCCCCCTTTTAAAGGTTTCCCCAGTTCCTTAAAGGCCCCACAGAGGAAGAGTTCACCAAGATGGCCTCATTTCTCCTCTTCACTCCTACATGGTTCCTCGAAGGCCCCACATGGGAAAAGGACATCATCTCTCCACTTCACTCCTCCTTGGTTCCACAAAGGCCCCGCGCTGGAAGTGTGCACTTCCCCTTGGTTCCTTGAAGGCCCCACAAGGGAAGGGTTCGTGGAGGTGGTCTCAGCTCACCTCTCCACGTTTTCTCCTCTTGGTTCCTCCTACGGCCCCAGGAAGGAAATCCACAGAGGTGTCCTCAGCATTCCTAGGTTCCCAAAAGGCCCCTAGTTTTCGAATGATCCAATTTTTTTTTGTCCCACGAGTTACCAGGGAAATAGAAGGTCCACTCCAGCAGAGCCCTGAGTGCTGGAGTGAGGTCTAAATACTCCAAGATGCGACCTTGTTTCTCAGAGGCACCGTTCGTGATACTGTTCCCCAGGACATTCAGCCTGAGCATGGTAGCTCACACTTTGGCTTAGGATGGCTATTGCAGGTTTGTGTTTCCACTCCCTGAGCGATGGGTTCGCCACACTCCCTACGCTAAATAAAGTTTGTTAGTAAACTTTGAAGAAAATTATACGAGAACATGTTTTTAAAAAGGTCAAACTTATTTGTTTCAAAAACAGTACATTTTTATTAAAAACTAGCTGACCCGGCCACACGTTGCTGTGGCTAATAAAACACAACGTCATCTACTGGATGGTTATCCAACCTTTATAACCACCGCCGTCTTTGAATTTTCGCGAAGAGACAGACAGATGCTGCGGAGGACTTTAATTTATAATACGTAGAGATGGTGTGAAAGATTAAGTTAATAAGGATTAATACTGTATCCGTCTAAATAACTTTTCAATTACCGCAATGTACGTGACCATTTTTTTAGAAGATAGAATGGGTATAGAAAGCTATCCGTTAAAGATAGATAGATATATGCCTTTGCAGACTTTTTTTTAGATCTATAAAAGAGGAATATCCCACCATGCATTGTTTTGTTATATCCCAAAAGGATTAGGCAGCATTTTCGATGAAAGCTACCAGGCGGCTTGACTTTTTCCGACACTAACAATTATCATTATGTTTCAACCAATTTACACAAATCCTTGACAAATTACATACCTAAACCTTCCTCACGAAACACTCGAAACAATCTGTTGGTGAAAACCGCATGAAAATCCATTCAGTAGTTTTCGAGTTTATCTCGAACAGACAGACAGACGACGCGGGGGACTTTAATTTATAATATGTAGAGAAGTAATATAAAATACAATTTATTTTTATTTTTATGATTCATTATTTCCTTTAAGAATGTGGCTTTCGAAATATATTACACACAAATACTGTTGATTTTATAGGAACCCTTTTTGGAGAATTTGTTCTTGTTTTTGCGGGCAAAACAAACATAATTCTTCAATATTAGACTGTTTTAGACTACATTTGACCATTTATCTGCCCTTTGCTTTTTTATTTCATTACTTTGCAGTGCATATTACCACAGTATACAACTTAAAACGTACATTAAATGAATAAATAATCATGCATACTAGTAATTTGTGTTAAGCGATCTAAACTAAAATATGTGACAGATGAAATTCCTTAAATCTGAAATGGGCCCATAGACAAGGCAAATTACAGCCATAGAAAATCACACAAATTTGACAAGAGATTATGTATGGAATCGATTCCGTATCCACAGAATCGCTCTTCTGACCATTTTTTGCCTACATTCAACTATTTATATGACAATGTATTTGACTGTATATAAGAGTATGAAGTATAGGTTCAGCTTTAGCATCAGATTCTTCCTTGTGAGGTTATGCTCTGGATGTGGTGGCTTCATCCACTTCAGATTGTTCAGTATCGGTTCATTGAATCAATTGTACATAACATCCGTTCCAAATGGTATTAAAAATTCATTTCTCTTCTAGCCATGAAGTGATGGTACTCATTGTATCCTAAAAATTTGACAGGTTTGAGGGAATCCTTCACAACTGTGAGGTGCATCAATTTAACCCACTCTGTACGGTCATCTAGGCACTTTGTCATTGTTAATCGAATTAAAAATCTAAAAGTGTGCTCAGAAGATGGGGTGGGGAAGCGACAGTATCACGCGTTCATTACATGCCGGAGGTTTAAACATTTTGGTGATGGAAACCCTCATAATACTACTGCTCCCTGGTTAATAATTCTTTTATTATAACACTGTGTAAAAATATCACTTGCATTGTAACAAAAAATTATGATTGTTTTACATTCCAATAAAGCCAAACTAATTTTTATGAAAATACAATGTAAAAGTTAAAAAATATCCCCCTAAAGTCAAACAACACAACACTTTTGGCTGTGAGAATCTTTAATCATATCCATAAATACAACGCTTTGCAATCAGTACGGACTAGGAAACCAAATTTCATTTTAGTAAAAAATCTCTTGAGAGTATAATTTTAAATCGATAGGTTAGAAACACAAAAATGTATCTACATAAAGGCAAATGTTCAGCACAGCAGAAAAAAATCGTTTTTTGGAGTTTGATTTACCTTCTACCCGAAAAATTATTATTGACTTCTAAATATCCATGATTTCAAATTTTAAATTTTTAATGGGCCTACCGCCATACCTTAAATACCTTTTACGTGTTTGTGTTACCAAACATTTTCAGTTTTTATGATTAGATGACGGCCGGCGAAGTCCAGCGGTAAGGCTCTTGACTAGCACTACGAAGGTCGCGGGATCGAATCCCGGCGTGGCAAAAAAATATTATTTGATTAATTTGTGTTATTTCACAATAAATTCATTAAAAATAATATATAGTATATTTGCAGCATGTTCCAGAGTGGAAGATACTCTCAGTATCGCCCTGGTGTAAGACCACCATTCAGAATTGAAACATTGCTTGAAATGGCTTTAGCCGTGTTTGGTGACCAGATATGAATAGCCGGGTACTTCACCTTCCTCTTCCCTATCTCCTTCCCCTCCCCACTACCTTCAGCCTCACAACATACCCTAATTGGGGATGCCATAGTCCCACTGGCTCCAGACGGGAGCAGTTGGGACTCTTGTGAAGTATTCATGTAAAAAAAAATAATTATATGAAGATTTACATTTTTTTATTATTAAAGTTGTAAGCTTTGTTGTGTTTTTATGCTTACACGCAAAAAATTAGATATGTTCTAGATCATTTTTAGTATTTACGTTTTTGTGTTTCTCAGCCCTCGATATTGATTTAACCCTTCTTTGCTGATGCTGTCAACCAATTTGACAAGTCTATAATTATTTCAATATCTCTGTAAATATACTAAGCACATAGTTCTTATTTTACGTGTTCCTCAGCAATACATTTATGTTCATATTGGATCAAATGATTAAAACGTGAGTATTTATAAAACACAATACAAAACAATGTTTTGTCAAAAAATGAGGAAAAATCCATTAATATATATTGGTAGGTATATCTGCATGTGTTTATAATTTACCGAGTGGTGCGTTAGTGAGCCACGTTGCGCGATTATCAGTACAGTTGGCCCCCTGAAGTTATAATTACTATAAAATTATGATTTTTTGTGCGTTATTTACCAATTTCAAACCTAAAATCGACTTCAAATATATCTTTAAATATAAGTTGGTATGGAAATCAAATGAATGTATTGACAGTATCGATTTTTTGTATATTTTAAATTTTTTTTGTATATTTTTGTTATTCCGCAGTACATCCTCTCTACGCACCTCTTCGGTGACATTTATTGTTTTTTTGTGTAAGATATAACAGCATTTTCCCTAAACAGACAGCATATTGTATACAGAGTGTTAAGGGACGTACTTGACTTACTTTAACCAGTGATTCCTGACATTATTTGGAGTATAATATGTAAATGAAATTTTGGTCTCCGGTGACATTTTTAATGTTTTTTTTTTCTACAAAAACATAAAAAAATGGTAGTTGTTGAACAGTTGGAGGCGGGGTAAGGGATTCGTCGAACACCCGGCGGAGTGACCAGTGACGACATGTGGAAGAAATTATTTTTTGTTTGATTTTGAAGAAAAAATTTTTGAAAAAAAAAATAAAAGTCATCAAAAAAAGTCACTGGAGACCAAAATTTCATTTACATTTTTTACTCCAAATATTGTCAGGAATTCACTGGTTAAAGTAAGTGAAGTACGTCCCTTAACACCCTGTATAAGTATGCCGAGGGGCCAACTCGTAAATCGTAATAGACGTATCATGAACAATGTTTTTTTCCTCATTTTCAGCACTATTTCATAATATTTTACTTACGCACAACCCATGTATCCATATATACTATTTATAAAATGATTTACATTAGTAATAAATGTAAACTATTAATTTTTATCCAACTTAAAACGACAACATTCTATATGTATACCCTGCACACTGAGTGCACAGAACCGGAGATCGAGGGATTTTTACTACCGTAAGGGAAGGTTAATTTTGCTGAATGTAGAATAGGCTTAACCCTTTCCACTCCAAGCCTTTTTTTTTTATTCCACCAGATCCATGCCAAAATTGCATTTTTTAAGTTTTAGTTTTTTTGTTGTAAATAAAATTGATATTATAAAATATTTGAAAAAAAATAAGAGGCGTAGTCCAAAATGATTATTCATTTTCTTTTAGATATATATTTTTGGCTTTTAGCCTTTTTGACACTTTTTTATTTTTTTAAGACATGACGGAATCGAGGATTATTTCACTAATACACAATCAAGCTATAGAAATCAGAAATAATCCATACAACGAGTATTTGCACGAAAACAAACACGATAACGCACAGTTGATAAGATGTTGACGACAGCATGGTGCGATAATTACTAGTGTACTTTTGTAACATCGATGCCTGCGCCTCTACCTGCAGTGAGGCGCACCCCTAAACAAAATTCAACCATCCCTTGACCATAGCACTAAAGTATCGTGCAATTCTATAATGTGTATCAATCTTGATTCAAAAATTTTAATAAAAAAAAATTGTCCGCAAAAATAAGTATTACATCATGTCGAGTATCACTCGACATTGGAGCTGGTGGAACAAAATCAATGTCGAGTGACTCTTGACATTGGAGTGGAAAAGGTTAAAGAATACGACTCCCCGAAGATGTAGAGAGTTTTAAGATTTTCACGGCCAAAAGTATTTTCGTTATTTGTTTTTGGGGTGTTATGCCATGTTGCGCTACCTCCTGCTTTGATGATGATGGACACTGCAACGATGTCCGAAACGTTGGCTAATGAAGGAGGTAGCGCAACACGGCATAACACCCCAAAAACAAATAACGAAGATGTAGAGAGTTGTTACTTTGAATAACAGTGTGATGTTTTGATTTGACAGAAGTGTTGGCTGTACAATTAGGTTAGGTTAGGTTGACCCGCTGGGATCGGTGCCTTGAATAATAGCATTCCAAGATGAAAATGTATAGCCCTTACTAATAAACTGATATACAACCTTTTACCATACGTAATACATATTTATTTTATGTTCCTAATAGAGTCACAAAAACTAAAAATATCTTTGACTGCAACAACATTTGTCAATACCAATTAGTTTATGAACTCCCTTATAGCACGCATATACAGCTTAAGTAACCAATACGCAGAAGTAACAGATATTTTCAACAGCACCGAAAGAACTTACAAAAAAGCAATTCTCATATTTTTTTACAAAACTATTATTTTACATTTTGTTTCCAAAGTTGTTAATTTAACCTTTAACTGCTGACGTGATTCTTTTTTTTACTTATTCTCTGACATGGACGGCCTGTTACTTTAAATGTTTATATATTAGAGATCCATGAAAATTTTGAGGTCCAAATTATTATTTATTGGACAATTTAAATATATTTTAATAAAATCAAATACTTTTTTTTATCATTAACTAATTTATACATATTTGACAATTTGGATATTATGTAATAATTTTTGGTAAAAATCACCTGAGATCATAAAACAGTCTTTATTATCTATTAAACTAAATAAAAACAATGAACTCACTTTTATTATAATATTTCAATAGTATCTTGAATATATATGTAGAAAACTTCAGTAAAGTTATTAATGTTTATTTTTATATAGTAAAATCAACTTTAAAAAGTCACGTAGGTACTGACGATGGGTCAGAGAGGCCTGCAAAAAAATAGAAATGAATTTACTTACAGAAATTTAGCTTTTAAAATTTAAAACTTACGGCTCTGGCGTCACTAAATTCGAAGCTACTGGAACCGGCTCACAACGTAAGCGTTGTGAGCGACCCCACGTCAGCAGTTAAAAGTTAAATCATATGTATATGTCGCAGGCATCGTAAAATCAGGCCGATCATGATACGCCTGAGGCACTTCACGATGTAGCTAGGCGCATCATAATCTGCCTGATTTTACGATCGGCCACCGACATACATAATTATTTTGTAATCCATTTTACGTAAAAAAAGTTTTATTCTATGTTTAAAGGTATTTGTACTGTAAGTAAAAGGTTTTTTATCAGTTGTGTAAAATTTAAAATACATTTATTGGTAAGGCTTTATATGTCTAGTGATAGTGGCATTTAGCTTCACAATAATAATATGATTTCCATCACAAAGAATATAAAAATATCTGGTTTAATTAAGTGCATAATATTTAGTACATCTGTAAATACATAAATATTATTCCTTATCATAGTTTGTAATGTATGTACATTTGAAGTGTTTATATTGGTACAATGAATTATTGTAAATAAATATTTTATATTCAATGAAATTTGTGGTAGTTTTTTTATTCTATATTTTTTCTTGTGGGTAATGCATTTATATCTATAACCATTATGTAATCTATGTTTTGTTGTGATTTCCCAACAACAAACAATATCACTGTATTTTTAAATTATAAAAAATCAGGGTTTTTTAAAGCCGACATAGAAATGTGCAAGTAGGTATTATAATGTTGTGTATAGCACTTTGTTCTTTTCAGTTATACAATATACAGGGTGTTAAGGGACGTACCAGTGATTAACCAGTGATTCCTGACATTATTTGAAGTAAAAAATGTAGGTGTTGGACAGTTGGAGGCGGGGTTAGGGGTTGGTCGATTACTCGGCTGAGTGACCGGTGACGAATGACGATGCGGAAGAGTTTGTTTTTGGTTAGATTTTGAAGAAATAAATTTTGAAAAAAAAAGTCATCATAGTCACCGGAGACCAAAATTTCATTAACATTTTTTAGTCCAAATAATTTCAGGAATCACTGGTTAAATTAAGTCAAGTACGTCCCTTAACATCTTTTACATAGGTTCTTGGACTCTGGAAAATGCCGCAAATGGTTCCATGCCAACTCAGAATCAAGTCAACTCAACAACACTTTGAAAAGTCTTTTAACCTATTTAACCAATTTTTTATATTTTTTTATTATCACTCTTCATAACCTTTCTGAGGTGGTTCTGAGTTGGTTTCATTCTGAGTTGGCCGGTCACCGCCGCAAATATACCATATATTATTTTTAATTAATTAATTGTGAAATAACACAAATTTATCAAATACAATTTATTTGCGCATGCCGGGATTCGATCCCGCGATCTTCGGATTAAGAGTCGAGAGCCTTACCCCTCCACCACAAAGGCCATCAAATGCTGCCAAATGTGGCTAAAGATAGTGGGATAATTTGCACAGCACAAATTTGTCAGTTGTGCGTATTAGATTTTAAACTTTTATTTTTAATATAATTTGTATAGTAATGTTTATTTTGAATCCAATTTTAATAATAATGCATTTTTTTCTGATTTGGTTATTAGTTATGTAGTTCATAACGCACGACCACTTAGAGGGAGATTGTAAGCAGCCATGTTATAATACACAATATATAATGAACTAAATGAAAATTGAGGGGAATTAACTATAAAAATAAAACTTTAATAAAGTTAACCATTTTTAATCAGATAAGCATAATGCATTTATCCCACTAACCAATATTTCGCTGATGTTGAGGCAGTGCAACGGTTGGAGGCGTCTACTAATATCTACAGGAATTCCAAAAACTGTACAAATCGGACTAATATCTATGAGAACCAAAGTGAGGACGAATATCTACAGCTCAAACTGCTGACTAATATCTATGAGAACCAAAGTGAGGACGAATATCTACAGCTCAAACTGCTGACTAATATCTATGAGAACCAAAGTGCGGACGAATATCTACAGCACTGGCAGAGGTTGGATTTGCAATTATGTATTGCATATTGGAATAACGTAATATTGCATATGCAGTTTAAAAAACTTATGTATGTATGTTTTTTAAACTTATGTATGTATGTATGTAAAAATCCCTAGTATCGGACTATTGGACACATTTAGCTGATTATTAAGGATTTGGGTTTTTGTTTTAACAGTTTATTTCGAGTGCTTCTAAATTATTTAGTCTGTTACCATGACCATTTCTATGTCAGTTAGGTTAGGTTGTGGTGCCGTGTATTTCGAAATAAATAAATATCTTTGTATTATGACCTCCGTGTTTGTTCAGTAAATTATTGTCCTCGTAAACAGCAAAATATGTAATATTATGCAAAAACTTCATGTACGCACTTTAAACGTTAAGCCTTTACGTAATTAGTAATCACGTAATTTATGCTTTTCCGTACAACCTCTTGCTCAGCTGCCCTCTGTAGATATTAGTCCAACCTACGCTCCATAGATATTAGTCACCACTGGGACCGTCATAGAAATTCGTCCGACCTTAGCTCTGTAGATATTAGGCCTCACTCTGAAGTTCATAGATATTAGTCCAACATATGAGCTGTAGATATTCGTCCGACATACAGGCTGTAGATATTAGTATCTGGAGTCCAACGGTTTGTTTGCAGGGTCATATTCATAGAAGTTGATAAGGAATTGCCTTTATTCCTTCTCAAGTACTCATTAAAAAGATCTTACTTTACCGTTAGCAGGTAACAGGTAGAAACAGAGTTCCAAGGTAGATAGACGCCTTCAAAGATCGACGAAGTACGATGCTCAGATAAGTTGTTTTTGAATAATTATTATTGTTCACATATGTCAAAATATTTTAATTATATAATATAAGTCATTACTAACATATACAAATCAAAATATGCTTGCTTGGGGATATATATACAAGATGTCTATGCTTTGTTAACCCAGTCATCCGATTGCGATGAAACTTTGGGGATTTCATGTGCGCATGCCCGCGATGGTTTCTATATACAATAGTGAGCTCTGGTGTCATGAAGTTATGCATTGCTACCCATTCATCCGAGAGCAATAAAACTTTGCGGATTTGGTGTGCACATGCCCGCAATGGTTTCTATATATAATAGTGAGTTCTGGCACCATGAAATTATGTATTGCTAACCATTCATCCGAGTGCGATGAAACTTTGGAGATTTGATGTGTGCATGCCTGCGATGAAACTTTGTTGTGAGCACGCCCGCGAAGGTTTCTATATATTATACTGGCGAGCAGTGGCGGCCAGCCCTAAGGTGCGGCGGTGCAACGCACTCCCAAAATTTCTGCCAATCTAAAAATTCCCGATCACCGAAAAACATACTATATTTCCGACATGCCTCATCACAAATCACAATACACACTTTGGTTCTAATGCACACATAATATAGGTTTCTATGTATACCCGCTCGCGTAACAGATACTGAGATAACAGAAGCAGAACGTTTTGTTACTATATTCAGGCCGGGAGTGCATTTGCCAAAGCGATCACAGAATTGAAGAGAATCCTTACACAATTCTCCATGAGCCAGAATCGTAGGTAGGTATAATCCTTTGCAAATTTAAATAACCCATGGACGGCGATCCGGGAATTTCCACCATGTCAAAAGCACCGTTTGTTCAGTAGCATCTTAATTTGGGACGCAGTCGTGTCATTTTATTATTGATATTGTGTGTTTAAATTAAGATCTACTCTTTTTTAGTCAATGTTCCGCTCAGCAACCATACCAACATAAACAATGAGACCCGTTGTGACAAGTCGCAGGTCAATACGCCATTGTTATTAGTTTTTTGGATGAGTCGGGAAGAATAAAAAATGAGTTCCATTATTAATGTTCATTTTATAAAAAACAATGCGCTGAACTTTGAAACGATTAGAAATTAAAAATAGTGGCCCACCACGGCCCATTTTTAATATTAAACAAGAGTGCAAGTTAAAAACAAAAGAGACAATGGAGAATCGACCTAACCTACAAATAGGTAAGATTTTTTTTCATAATTAAATTCATTTTAATTAGAGTAGCGAGATTTTTAGCGCACTACCGATTTTTGTGAGCACCAGCCGCCACTGCTGGCGAGCTCTGGCATTATGAAATTTGTGTATAAAAATTGCAATAGGTGGCATGTGAGCTGTTTGAAAACTGAATGTATGGAATGCGGGAGGGTAACGGGACAGGGGTAGCGGGAGAGGGGAGTGAGGAGAGGGAAGGCGGAGAAGGCGGAGTGGGAACGTGTGAGAGGAAGGGGATGCGGGAGAGGAAGAGGAGGCGGAAGGGGAACGGGACGAATGGGAAAGGACACACAGGGAGAAAAAATTTCTTTATTAAGCAACGCATGCCGGGAACTCACTAGTTATTTTATAACAATGAGTTTAATAATACATACTAACTCTCGTAAGTCTGATCTTGCTGTGGTTGCATTAGATAAAGAGCAATTACATTAATCATATCCTCATATTTGTGAACTAAATTACTTGTACATAATATTTTTATGGTAAATTCAACAATGTGCAACTTCATCATTCCTTTGAAAAGTCATAAAAAGAGATGAAAAAAAAAAAAAACTTGGTTAAATATGTTAGGTTATGGGCTATTTTCGTCACTTTTAATGAATTCATAGGGGTGTTGAAATGCCACTTTGTTGAGTTGTCGTGAAACCAATTTTAACAAAGGCTTTTTTTGTAATGAATTTTGAACTGAAATAGGAGTTATAATACTAAAGGAGCTTGAATTCTGTAATTATTGAAAACATGTCGTCCAAAAAAAAAACGAGTGCAGTTTACATGCGGTATAAGCGAAACTTTACCAAAACAATCTCGACCAATACTTGAAAAGTGAGGTCATAATCAAAGTGACCAATGAGCGCAGACCTAGCGTAATTTCCGTTACATATCTCAACCAATGGGAGCCTTTAAAAGTGATGTCATAATCAAATCGGCCAATGAGCGCAGTTGATGCTTCGCAGGTGCAGTAATCGTTATTTCCGTTTCATCCAAAATCAAAATCACAGCGGGGCTGTAGAAGTTTCACTTCAAAAATATTTTTAATTTTTACCCTGTGGATTGAATAATAATTATACACCAGATTCGATTTTGGAATGTTATTATACTTATTTTAACATTAATTTTGATACATTCACATAAAAAATTCAGTTGGAAAATAAGTTTTGATGTTATCAATCCTATACATTAATTAATTAACTACTTGGTTAACACATTTACAGTGTTGGTGTTGAGCACTTCCTTCTTGAGTCACTAAACGTCTGCCCTGACAATGGACAGTGCAAGGCTATTTGAATCATTGATTCAAGAGGGAGGAGGGTTCAACCGACCAAGTGAGCTAACACGGATAATACATTTGGCCATGGTAATCTTAAATCATAACTATGAACTTACTTGGATGACAAAATTGAATCTGGGGCTTAATGCTAGAAGTGCCTATGGGGTCGTCCATTAATCACATGAGGCTCAAAAGGGGGGGGGGGGGGGGGGTTCGGAAAAAATCACGTAATATCACGAGGGGGGGGGGGGTAAAATGAGATATCACGTGTATTTCTTTTTCGTGATAATATTCTGAAAATATCAAAATACTTCATACAAAAAAAATACACATGATTTTGGGGGGGGGGGGGGGGGGGTTAGTCTAAAACCTCACCACATATCACCAGGGGGGGGGGGGGGGCGTTAAAAAGTTGCTATAAAAACATCATGTGATTAATGGATGACCCCTATGCCAAATTTGTATGTCACTCTGGAATGAAGATTGTTCATTGATTTTTGGTGTAAAAAATTCAGAAATAATATTTTGACTTCTATATATATATATGAGATAGGCCACAATTTCATCAATCTAGTGTCTGACATAGTAATTCATAGCATTCAAATAACGGTTGTTTTAAAGTACTTTCTTGTACCTAAATGAAATGACCAAAAACACTTCTAGCATAAATAAATTCATATGAAGAGGTTTCCACTTGTGTTGTTGTCGAGGTGAATTACTTTAGGTTGTTGCAAACAGGTAAAGCAGGGCCTTGACAAATTGCACTATTTCCGAGCCCCCGAGTTTAGATTCTCCGTAAACCCGGTCCACAAAGGTGATGGGGACTTCTCCTATTGTATAGTCCAGCTGGCGGGCTCTGAAATACATTCATTTTTAAACAAAAGTTCAATAGTTATGAATAAATAAATAAATTTTGCATATCACATTTTTCACCGTCATGAGAAACACTTACCTTATAATCATTTCCATTTGGAAGACGTATCCCTTGGAGACGCAATTGTTGATGATCTTCACCAGTTTATCTTTTTTGTAGAGTCTGAAATAAATTAAGAGCACCAATCAATTTAACAAAGCATTAATTACATTCATTTTATAAAACTTTATAAAATTAGTATTGACAGACCTAATATTTAAAATAATAATTGTAGATAATATATATTGTATAGGTAAATGTAATTTAATCGTATCTTTATTTTGGAAAAAGTGGGTTTAGAGCCCGCGCAGACAGCAAGCGTTCCGCGTTCGGCGTTCCGCGTTCTGCGTTCTTTGTAAGTAGTTGACCACTATAGCGCCGCGCAGACACAGCGGCAGTCAGACCGCGCTGGTCAGTGTGAACGCTTACGTTCTTGCGTTCTATTGTCAGAATTACAAAGAACGCGTGGAACGCCTCGCTCGCAAGATGACTTAGTAAGATGATGATTTAGTAAGGGAAAGGCAGTTTTTATGTAATCTTAGTGACACAGACTGTATAATTATAAAAATATTTTTTATATGCACCAGATTTAAATGTCCGGGTTAAATTTTCCCCACAGGAAAAACTAAACCCTTTCACACACTTCCCAAATGATCATCTAGTCAATCCACGCTATGCAATTGCACTATATAAGTATTATAAAAACAAAACAATACAAGAACAACATATCGACCTACCAGAGACCAAATGGGAAAATAATTCTATAAATAACTATATATTTATATTTACTCACCAGATTTAAATGTCCGGGTTTAATTTTCCCCACAGGAAAAACTAAACCCTTTCACACACTTCCCAAATGATCATCTGGTCAATCCACGCTATGCCATTGCACTATATAAGTATTATAATTACAAAACAATACAAGAACAACATGTCAACCTACCAGAGACCAAATGGGAAAATAATTCACCGATTCCAGATATTTTCATATCAGAGGGTTCGGCTCTGTGGAATTCCTAATTGAACCTATAAATCCTACTGATCCCTCAATATAAATATTTAAAAAATCTTTTGTAATCCTACATGTATTTAAAATGACTGACTTTTGCATTTTTATATATAAATTCTTTGACAAATCTAATATGCCTAAATTTTGAATCACAGACCTAGGTATAATGCCAGTAGCCGAAATAACAAATGGTAATATTTTTATAGTCTGAGAATGCCAAATTCTTTTAATCTCATTTCCTAAATCTGTGTATTTTCTTATTTTTTCAGAAACAGTTTTTTGAATATTACAAGAATTTGGAATAGCTACATCAATGATATGAGTTATTTTTTAAATTTTGTCATGTAAAACTATATCAGGTCTATATAATTATATAATTATAATTATATTGATTATTTTTTTTATATAATTCTGCAATTCATTAAAGCTATTTATTGACATTCGGAAGTAAATAAAAAAACGTTCTTCATCTTTACGTAATTCAGGAAAAAGAATACTGAACTCTCCTTTTCATTTCGCTCAGTGTTGATCGGATGCACCCAGTGTCTTCTTTTCTCTTTAGACTCTTCCAAAGTCAACAAAAGCAATGCTTCGTCATCTGAAGACGAACTATCAAAATACATGTTTCAGGTACAAGCTTTTTAGGAAAATGGAACGCAGAATATTTGACCGTGTGCTGTGTGAGTTAGAACTCGCGTAGAACGCAACCGGCAGAACGCTAGGTGAACGCTGAACGCTTAGCTGTCTGTGCGGGCTCTTAGTGTGCACCATTCATGCAGCGATGATAAGTCTTTTTGTAAATTGTTGCAATCTTCTATTAACGTGATTTTTTTTGATTGTCTTAAGGTCATGGCAAATAGGAGATATTTTGAAAATTTAATTATTAAAACTATGCCTTTAATAAAGATTAAAAACAGCAAGGGTCCAAGATCAGTGCCCTGTGGAATTCCCTATGTTAAAGTAAAAAAAGGCCCGCAGTGTATCTTCCTACAACCACTTGTAGTTTTATTTTAGTTATCTGACTCTCAATCTAACTCCAGTGTTTCCATGCATGCCAAACTTTTCCAGCTTCTTGATTAATAGTGAATTGATTTAACTGGTCAAATGCTTTTCAAAAATCTGTGTAGATGGCAACCTCTTGTATTCATTTTATTGATTCTATCGCAGATGAATCGAGAGCATTCAAGAAGGTTTGTTGTTATGTGAAAAAGTAGACGTAATAGAAAGAGACTAGTTAAGAGGTACAGGAATAAAAGGAACTGAAGAGAGATAGTAGATCGGCAGCAGAGGGAACATTTCGTAGAGACAGCCTGGATTGTCAAAGGATTGCAGCACCAATCATGATAGCTGGTTTAGATGTAGTTTTTGTGTTTAGTTGTTGAATCTATGTTTACCTGAAAGATCCTGTAAGGTCGGAGGCCCGAGGGCGCAGCAGCAGCTGAGAGAGGAAGTTGGCCCCCCGACTGACCAGCTTCCTGCGGAAGTCCCAGCCCGAGACACCTCCCTCTCCCACATAGCGCGTCCCTGACACCACATCCAGATCTTCTGCCTGCTGCAGGGCGATCATCGAAGGGATGAACTTGGGCTGTAAATAAATTCAATTAGATACAGTCGATTACACAGATGCAATGTAGACATGCTGAGCTTGTTCTATAGATATTTCAATAGATCCTGCTCGAATGAACTAACAGCATTGATCCCATAGACCCTGGTGCACGAACACAAAACTCGACATGAGCGAAACACGCGTTCACAGATGTTGTCTTCATGAGAATGGGTCATTTCTTTTTTCTTTAATTCGGCTCATATGTGGAACGAACTGCCGGCATCTTCAAGACACGCTTAAATAAATCCCTTCCTATAGTCCCTACCTACTAGCACCGAAACTCATTGTGCTGCCAACCGGGTGGCGATACAGTTCCGCTGTGCAGACAGGGGGTTTTCTTGTACAGTGTAACATAAAAATATAAATAAATTATTCTCTCATAAAATCACAGCACACCCATTTAAGGGGGGGATAAGGTTTTAAAACCTTTTTTAAATTTTTTTTTTGACTGATCCTTTTGAAATTTTGTACACTATTTCTACACATAAATCAATAGGTAATCAGGAAGAGTTTTTTTTTTACCATTTTTTTTCATTTTATAATAACAAATTCATCAATTTTTTTTAGCAAAAATCGCATTTTTGACTTCATGCTGCAAAAAAAAAACTCTTACTATAATGTGTATATTAGCGATGTGTCGGTTCAGCTGGAATGGGCTCTTGTACTCGGGTCCTTTGCGGGAAGCGGTTCCTACTCCTACTCCTTTTTAAAATCGACTACTCCAAGAGAACCCGGTCGCGGAACTCGGGCTCGGTCCCGAACCCGAAACTCGGAGTCGGACCGAGAACCCGAATGCCTCCACTGGCCGGCGTCTCCGTGTCCGCGCTCCGCTCAACTCGCGAGTTCTCCTGGTACTAGTGAGTAGTGAGTAGTCGGGAACCCGAATGCCTCTACCAGCCGGCGTCCCCGTATTCGCGCTCCGCTCCACTCGTGAGTCGCGAGTTCTCCTGGTATTAGTGAGTAGTAAGTCCTGGCAACACGTCACAGAAGCCTTTGCTTTTAGCAGTTGATTCTTTTTACGAACTTTATGTTGTTTTTGGGTTACTTTGGGTTTCTTTTCCGTACCGATGAGTTAACTAGTCAAATGATAATACCCACTGTCATGCACTAATAATTCAATCTAAAAATACATTATTTGAGTGATATTAAAAAATATGTATTTTTGTTAACGAACTTTACGGTGAGTAGAAGTTTTGTTTTTCGTTCAACATCAGGATGAGTTAATTATCTAATCAACAGTAGCAATAAATTATTAGGGTGAGATATATATTTTTAGTGTCAGTTAATATTTGATTGAATTAGACGCAACATAATTAAAGGCTTACTGTATGTTACTGGGGTTATTCACAATTTAAAAAAAATGATTCTTCACTCATTATTGTCGATATTTTAATGGATGCAAGGAAATTTTTGGTATTTTTACCCGTTACTTTGGAATTTGGGTAGGAATATTGAGGTTACACATACCTAGTGATACAGTCTAGAAAGTAGATGTATAGGTTACATATTTGATAAAAAAAACTGAGGCTTTCAACAAGATAAAGAAGGGGACGCTTAGATGGTTTACGTATGTGGACTTATGGATCGGATGACCCTGATCGAAGTCAGAAGAATATACGACGCAAACATTCTCCATTGTTCAAACTCACTTAGTATGGGTACGTTCCCTAAACAGTGACATGAATAATAAAATTCAAATAACACGTGATAATATCCATTGATTCTGAATGTTTATAAACATATGATAAGAAAAAGCTGTAATCAATCTCCAGTTACCGGCCTGCCGAAACTATTATAAAATATGTAATGAATTGAAAGCATAAACAAACATATCAAATGCATGTACCGACACAGGCGTCCACGGAGTAGATAAGAGATTAAAATCTCCGATTAAAAGTGATGAACATTAGCTTTATCTAAATACATCTGTTATGGCCTCTCGTTCGGTGAACTTCGCCAAAAAGTACATTCCGATTGACGGTCGGGAGCAGGTCGCGCGTTCGAGTTCAAGAGCCACTGAGTTCTTTCCGTCTCAGTCCGAGCTACTCGTGACTCGTGAGGTGGAAGCGGGTCGCGCGTTCGAGTTCTTTTGCGCACTCTGGCACCGAGGTACGGCTCCGTTTGAACTCATGCGTCTCGGTCCAAGCCATTTGCGAGTCAGGAGTGGCTCCCGGAACCTGCTCCAAGAACTCAAGTTCTTTTAAAAGGAAGCACGTCTCGGAGGCCTCCGGCAAAATGCAGAACTTACCCATCTCTAGTGTATATGAAATAAATAAAACAACATTATTTCATATCTCCAAAAAAAAAGAAAATGTATGTCTTTTTTTCAACTTTAAAACCTTACCCTCCCTTAAAATAAGGGCTTAACCCCACAGGTCTCGACCGTATTATGTCAGAGGGTCAAAATATTTCCATTTTGCAATAAAATAAAAATAAATGGAATATTTCTGAATATATCCGAAAACTAAAAACTGTTTTGGAAAGGTGATAAAATATGCTTTTTCTAACTAAAAGTTGCAGATGAGCTCAATTAATATCCTGCTATAACTCTTGACAATTCATTGTGAAATTAAAAACTGTGTACTATATATAATTTCATAGATTAGTAATTTACATGGTGGCTCAAATCAGCATCCATGATAATGATGAAGTTTCCAGTGGCGTGTTTTATGCCATGCACGTACGCTGTCCCTAGTCCTAGCTTCTTTTCCCGCGGTCGCAGCACGATCTTCTCCTCGCCGTAGATATCCTGAAGCTTCTTGGCCGCCAGCAGCGTACCATCAGGGCTGCCATCGTCGATCACGATTATCTCGTAATCTACTTTGCTGCAAAGGAAAGTACAGTCAAATTAATTACAAGAGTATCGGTAAAAATAGCCAAACCAACTGCATTGATAAGCCAAATGTGCAACGGTTCCATGAAAAAAAAATATATAACCTAACTATTAGGTACAGTTTTGTCATTGTTTTGTTTTTATCTAGTTATCTTAGGCAAAAGTTACATTATTAGTAGTAAATGCCGGAATCTGTTTATATTGGGGAGAGTAGATGCTGTTCATACATGATTAGGGTTGTCATAAATGGCTAGGGTCTAGTTGGAATGGGAAGTGGAGACATAAAAAACAAAAGAGTGGAAAATGTTCGTTAGTAGTCCCAGTAAATATTTCGCTAACCGCCGCATCTTTATTAGGCATAGATTTTGGGAATTACACTAAATTTCAACTTAATTACTACAAGAAACTATTTAATTACTAATTACCTTTGGATAGATGGTAAAAGATGCATTCAAATTCCACTTTTATTCAAAGTTCAAAATTTCCCATACAGAATGATCCCTTGCCGCCATTTCGTTTCCATCTAAATAATCATGAATTACTATGTTAACTTAGTTTTTAGTAAGAATCTAAAAACCTATTTTGTGCATGTAAATAGTTGTTTCTTATAGTAATTGTTAAAACAAATGTAATTTCCATAATCTGTGCCTAAAAGTGCGGTGTTTAGTGGAATGATTACCAAGTTGTGACTTAATTAGCCAAATGGGCAATTATTTTTACTTTTTGGCACTAGTGAAATGAATTAGTACCTAATGCCAGATGTGTAAAAGCTTGTTGATTATTTCGCAGTACTTACCTAACCTAAAATGAAACATTTTGGTAAAACTCACATTTCGTCCATGTATTTGACAATAAGCCATACTATGATGGGTAGATTTTCCTTTTCATTGTAAGTAGGTAACAAGATAGAATATTTATTTTGGATTTTAACTTCGCAGTCCCCGAACTCTGCCATGTTGTCAATAATTGTCAGTTGTCACTGTGACAGATGGATACCCGATACACATGAACTTGCATGAACTGCAGTACAAGCGGTGATTCACTTCTCTGCGCTTCTCTATCAGACGCATTATAAATTAACAAGTCGGAAAGAGAGAGAGCAAATGAGAAGGTTTGGCAATATTTGACATATTTGTTGTGAACTTTGACTTTGACAGCTGATCTGTCAGTTCAGTTCGTAAAGTCGAATACTAAAGAATTGTCGCTAAATTCGTTAATTTTCCCGGATTTTACGCACACAGACGTTCAAACATGCTATCACGACAATCAACTTCTAAGTGTGTCGAGGTTTAAAAACATTTTAAAAGAACGGAATAAAATAACGAACGCCACGAAATGATTTGCGTGTAACGGGAAATCTCCATAAATTATTGGCGTGTATTATTTCAATTAAGCCTTCGTATAACAATGCAAAACAGCTAATAACGCACATTTCACGTAGTGATGATCTTATTTTGAGAAATAAAATGGGTAAATGTAGCAAAGTAGTTATATGTGGAATGAAGGGTGTAGGCAAAACAGCTATCCTAGAACAACTGATTTATGGGAATGTGACGGCTGCATCGGAGTTCTACCCGACTATCGAAGACATCTACGTGGCCAACATAGAGACTGACCGCGGGACCAAGGAGAGGTTGTGTTTCTACGACACGGCAGGCCTGACTTCTCCCGTCTCGGAGAATGCCTCCCCGTCCAACTTCCACGGCCTCCAGAAGCACTACATGGCCTTTGCAGATGGCTACGTGCTGGTGTATGACACCTGCAAACCCGAATCACAAGCTCTCCTCATGTACCTGCATAAAGACATAGAAAGGAACAAAGATAAAAAAGATGTAAGACCATTTACAAATCTCTCTTTTCAATTCAGAATTAGCATGATCATTCCTTTCCCTTTCGTTCCTCTGTGCATAGTTCAGCACGCAGTTTTTTTAAATATTTTACATGATCTATTGCTGACATAAGTTGTCATTAGACATTCAAAAACAGCGCGCTAATAGTATTCTTTTTAGTTTCTATTTATTGAGATTTGCAACCTTAAAATTGAAACATCCGGTGAAAAAAGTGTGTTCTCTTCAAGAAAGATTAACTATTTTCGCGTTGATTTAGCCAAGCTTTTAGGAATCGCTGCATTTTTATTTAAACACATTAATTTTATATGTGTAATATGTATCTTTATTTAGAATATTAAATATTTGGGTACGAATGTAGCTTTTTTCTCTATTGATTGTTTATTTCAAGAAGACTCTTCAAAAATAATACACATGTCTGCCCACCACTGCATGGCAGGCCGGATCGGGAGAGAATGGTTGAGGGAGTCCTTTTGACTTCTCCAGCCGTATTCTCTCGGAACATCGCCTTGCACCGCAGTGGAAGAGATGGATTCATACATCCGTCACTCCTGGACTCACTGACCCCCTGATTCCTACCCACCCCTAATACCCTTTTCCTTCCCAGAACATCCTCACCTTCCTTTCCTAAAAAGACCCTCCAGACAGCATGCCCAAAAATGACATAGGCCCTGAGGAGAATTATTTTACTCAGGGCCTCCCTCCTGTGTGAAGCTAATATTAAAAAAAAAATGAAAAAAGAAAGATAGAGATTTCACTGTATTCATAATTTCAAATCATGCTAAAAATTAAGTATGGGTGTTGGCTGGATTAAATTGCTACCTTTTTGTGGTAAAATGTAAATAAAATAAGGTTTTGTATTATAATTTTCAGGCAACCATTATAGTGATAGGCAATCGCACCGGCCAGCCGGATCCCAAGCTGCACGAGAACACGGTGAGCAAGGCGTGCAACTGGTGCACGCGCGAGAAGCTGCGGCATTACGACGTGAACGCGCTGGACCGCGGCTCTCTGTACGAGGGCTTCGTCCACCTTACCACGCGCCTCAACCCCGCGCCTACCAAGAGCAGCTTCCCCCAGCTGCCCGCACTCACTAAGCTCACGCAGAAGGGGGCCCGACCCGACTCCTAGTCCCCTCCCTTCTGGTGCCGGTGCTCCCTGGCCTGGTGTCTCCGACGGTGGACCTGCTTCTCCCCGGGCTGTGTGCGATCACATAGTCAGTACCTACTCACTCCTTCTCCCGAACAATCTGACACTGAGTGACGGAGATTGAAAGATATTATTCATGTTGCTTACGTGGGAACTGTTCAACAGAACTATTATAATAGTTAGTAATCAAAGAGCAGCACCAAAAACAAGATTCTTAGAACTGCTTCCATCCAAATAATAAAATGTACAATAGAATCTCACTAATCTGACACTATTTAAAACCATGATTCTGGATGTATTTTTGGGCTTTTATTTCAGCTCGTATGTATTTTTTACATGTGAATTTAAAAAACAGTGAAGTTTAATCATTTGGGTATAAAATTATACAGAGTGATGTGAAAACACCGCACAATATTACTAAAATCGAAATTATGTAAAATATCTCTAATTATTGACGTGCTGTCTCAGGAAACATTTATTCGATAACCGACACCTCCGCCATAGGTTACCCCAAGTGTTTTGCTACGTTTAGTTGCTTAGGGGGCATACATTAATTACGTGAGCTCAAAAGGGGGGAGGAGGTCTAGTAAAATATTGAAAAGAATATACAAATTGGCCCAAATTTATCTCACCAAGGGGGAGGGGGTCTAGATCAGAGAAAAACTGCTCACGTAATTAATGTATGCCCCCTTAGCAGGGGTGCCCAGGATCATTGGGTGAGGTTTGTCTGGGTCTTGGCGGCGGATGCGTCTATCCACCAGCTGCATGGCACGTCGCATCGGGAGAGAATGGTTGAGGGATTCCCTTTGACCTCCAGCCGGAATCTCTCGGAAAATTGCCTTGCACCACAGTAGGAGGAATGGATTTATATGTCCGTCACTCCTGGACACACTGACCCCCGGATTCCTACCCGTCCCGCAAACCTTTTTCCTTCCCAGAGAACTTCATCTCCTTCCACACAGCGTCCCCAAAAATGAGGGAATTTATTTTGTCCTGTGTGGAGCTAATTAATGTAAAAAAAATTGTTTTGCATAATAATATCCGAAATACAACTATATAAATATTTATTTTGCGATTGCTTTGTACAGCTATTTACATTGCTTTCTAAAACCACGCTAAAATTTCTAGGTTTACATTATAATTATATCATTGAAGACGAAGACAATGCAGTACAATCTCACTAATCCGGCATAGACTGCTAGACGACGACGCGGCGATGGAGCGCATCGGCGTAGAGGGGCGAGGGAGGCGAGGGCGGAGGGTGCCGGATTATTGGACGTATCGGTCTATTGAGGTGCCAGATTAGTGAGATTGCACTGTATTAACAAATCTGTATGAAACGTGTAACAGAACAAGACACACAAGTCCTAACTGGGACACAAACCCAGGATCTCTCATCTATTTGTCCAAATTAATAATAATAATTGGATAATTTATAAAGCGCCGTTTTTGTGAAAAATCACCTCAAGGGCGCTGTATTGCGACTGTTACCTTTTTATTTTGTTCTGTGTAATGTTTCGTATAGATTTATTAGTATTATCTTCTTCAAATGGAAATTACGTTCGAAAGTTATTCCAATAAAAATTTAATTTACATAATATATTGAGAAAATAAAATCATAAAAATAATGTTATCAGTTAACCTTCACCAGGTGATCTTAAAAATGCGTTGATATTAAAAAATAAAATAAAAAACTGTTATCAATAGAAATACATGTTATGACCTGCAAAATATAGTTTTAAAAGTGCACTGTTGTTTTTATAAAACCATTGAGGGTAAAAATTAAATATTTTTATGTTTATTTTATTACAATAATGTTGTGTTCTGAAAGTGATGTGATAAATTATTGAATTAGTATTTATATGTTTTTATTAAGTTTTGCAGCAAAATATAATATTTAGGGAACGTACCCATACTACGTGACCAACTTTTTGCAATTTTAAACCCCCCCCCCCTGGTGACCGAAAACCTAAGCCCGCCGCCGCTCATTTGTACCAAGCGTGACATTTTGAAGACCCCCCCCCCCTAAACGTGTCACGTAGTATGGGTACGTTCCCCTATCTTGCTGATATGTTTATTACAAAATTTTGCTGTTTCTCTATTTCTCTCTCTAACTTCATTTTTTTTAATTAACATTTTTTCTGCCAAGAATGTACTTATACATATAGTTATTATGACCTTTTAAAATGTATTTATTAGCTATAATTATTTTTTCCAAGGACATTTTCCTTAGATATAGGTAGCTATAGTAATGTAGAGATTTTTATTATTTCAGTGTTGTCAGCGGGTTTCCATTAGCGTTCTTGAACTCGGGTTCTTCGCGGGATGCGGATCCTACTTCTACTCCTTTTTCATATCCACTATTCCAAGAGAACCCGATTCGGATCCAAACCCGAAACTCGGAGTTCGGTGCCGGACTAGAAGCCGGAACCCAAATGCTTCCACCGGCGTTCCCGTGTTCGAGTTCTTTTGCGGGTTCCGGCTCCGAGGTCCAAACTAGTGCATCTCGGTAGCCGCAACAGTACCCAGTACGCAGTGTATGCAGTCCGCACGAAAGAACTCGGACCCGGGATCTGCTCCTAGAATTCAAGCACTTTATAAGGAAGCATGTCTCGGAGGCCTCCGGAAAATTGCAGAACTTACCCATCTCTAGTTTCCAAGGGTTTCCGGAAATCCTTTGTTAAAAATTGAAAATTGCCAGAAACTAAAATATTTTTATAAAAATAATCTTTGGCGAACTCTAGCAATTTGTTTTCAAATTATTGATTATGAAATATTTTTGAGAAAAACACTCGTTAGGATAAAATTATAAATATTATTTGCTTTTACAGTATTATAATGTATTATATGCATATTTATTCTTATACATGTACTTGGTGCACTAACCGCTTGGTTGAAAGAAAAATTATATCTAGATTCCCTTTGCATTGGAAGATTTCTTACCGGAAACATGCCGTTACAGAAATTGTCTGTCTATTATAATATTTTTTGTATTTACCTCACAAAGAATGAAATCATAATAACAACATATAATAATTATGCAATACAAAGTATTATCAATATGTTTTAGTTAGATTCATCACATCATTGAGAAGGCTTATTTACATTGGTCAAGTAGTAAGACTAGCCGAAAACTGTTTGCATTACTTTCAACTAGATTACATTTTTGCCCACCGCCCATTGCAAGATGACAGCGGATGACGGATTGCTACAAAGCAAAGTAAATACGCTAATTAAGCTGATTTTAATGCTTATTTTAGAAGACATGGAAGAATTAATTAGTGAGATGAAAATAAATAAACCATGGACACGAAAAGAGATAGCAGCATTAATAAATAATTTTAGAGTAGTAACTTCGCTCCGATGCTACGACATTTCCGCGCATCTACAAACTCTGCTAAAACGGCGGGTTCGCCCAGTGCGCAGGGACGGGTGGTGGGGGTCCTTACGCGCCCAAAAAATAGAACGAAATGGATTGAATCCATTAAAGAGCTGACTAACCCACTCTACTAAAATTATGTTGTTCGGATGCGTTTGGTTACTATAGTATAGACTCTCCACTCAACTAAAATACTTGGCGTATTCGAACGGCTCTTTAAGAGTGTTTATAAATATTTTTAGAGTTTGTTGTATTTTGAATAGCGTTTATAAAAATTAGATGCATTGTTTTTAAATGTACTTACACATCTAAAAATTATAATAACACTGTAAATAAACATATTAATTTGTCTTCCTGTGATCTGAAATGCTTTTCAATAGGTTTCATTTATAATGTATTATTATTTATTAATAACATGTACCTACTAAGTGTCCTTAATATTGTGACAACTCACCATAAACGAAATAAAGACATCTTCTAAAATAATATTGGTCATCCCTTTATCCTGGTTTTAATTTATATATCTGTGTAATATGTTTTGTTTCAGGATTTGTGAAATTTTAAAAATGAAATGCTAACACACTTCAGGCGGGCGAAAATGATTCGATGACAATTCAGAATCAAGTCAACTCGACACCTCTTTGAAAAGTCATTAAAAGCTACGAATTTTTTTTTTAAAAATAGCCCTATCCTAACCTAACCTATTTAACCAAACAAATTGTCTCTTTGAATGACTTCAAAACAAGATACCCGTTCTGGAAAATGGAATTGGTTTTAAACCGATATATGAGATTCGTGTTCATCTCAGCCTTGCAGAGGTTTATAGGAGTGGTAGTTCGACAGTTTCCGTTTTCTACCGAACTAAAACATGTGATCCGAAGGGCATGAAAGCGATTGCAAAGCAGGGCTTTGCAGACTTTTCAAGTAGAGGGCCGCATACAACGACATCAAAGTTCATCAAATATATTATTCAACCTAGTTTTTTTTACAGTTGCAATGCCTATTTTTGGTAAACTTTCGAAATAAATTTCAATTACGAGTATGACATCGCGCCATTCGAGGCCGCGAGTTCTGGAACAAGTTGAACTTAGCTCTGAAGCCGGGTATTGAACCATTCAAGGGACTTACAATGGACTCCACACCGAGCACAGGCCACCATGTAAGTATACCTGCGAAAACGCATGTGTCTTGCCTGAGGGCACCGCATAGTAAGGACTCGGAGTTCAACGGTCTGAATAGTCCATTCCATACATTTTTGTTATTTGTTTTTGGGGTGTTATGCCGTGTTTACCTAAAGGAGGAGGTAGCGCAAAACGGCATAACACCCCAAAAACAAATAACAAAAGTACTTTTGGCCGTGAAAATCTAAAATCATACCATTCCATGCATTGTATGAACACTTTTACATGTGCTTTTGACCATATGCGTATGGGATACTTACATCGTTATGCGTATCGCATAACGATGTAAGTATCCCCACAATAATGCAAGTGTTCATTGCCTGAGGGCACCGCGTAGTAAAAGGACTCAGACATTCAACAGTCTGAAAAGTCTGTTCCATACATTGTATGAATACCATTCACGCATGATATCTAGACTTGCCCTTTGGATATTACAAATGATGCCAGAAATATTAGTTTAGTGCCCATTTATGAAAAACTGAATTGTATTACAGTATTCAGCTTGCGGTGCTTTGCCTTTTACTTGTAAATACTAGAGGGTAGCTGCAGCTACCCTCTAGTATTTTTTTTGAATAACAAAGCCCGTTGCAACGGGCTTTATTATTCAAAACGTAATCAGCTATCTGAATGCAAAAAAGCATACATACCATACAACACTGCCTAGATACTTTTTGGACAAGAACTAATAAATTAGAAAAATTACATTTTTGTTGCTTGCAAAGTTTCTGATGTCGTACATTAATGACATCACGACAGCGTGATTTGTGGTGAGGGTAACATGGCAGTGCTTTTCAAACTTTTTAAAATCGCGTCCCTCTTTTAATAATAAAATATTTCAACAACTCGTGACCCCGCCAGCCAATTTTTAGTGGTGAAAAAAATGAAATGTGACCTTGTGTATGTTTATATACTAAAATAATACTAATAATAACTCAATAAATATTAAAGTATCTGCGGGCCCTATACAGTACGCCCAGTTTCTGGAAGGCTAACTTTACTCTGGCTTCGATGGAGCCCCCATACCTGAGCTGGTCACTTAGGGTTACACCAAGCATATCAATGGAGGGCCTGTTCGGAAGATTGCTTCCGTTGAAAGAGACTAGATTTTCATTTCGATCCCTTTTAGACGTAATCAGACAAGATTGGGTCTTTGAAACATTAAATTCAACGAGATTATTTTTACCCCAAGAGAAAACACTCTCGAGGTAACCGACCATTCTTTGCTTCGAAGCCCTACGAGCTGTTGGAGTTTGTGAGCCCTTTGGGGGCTTGTCAAACAAAAAGCTATCATGAACTGTACTGTCATCCGCATAACAGTGAATTGGTGCACATGACAAAAGGTCGTTGATGTGCAACAAAAACAAAGTCGGAGACAGAACCGATCCCTGCGGGACGCCAGCATTTATCGGGTATGAGGAAGAGGTGAAACCATCGACTACCGTCTGAATCGACCTCTCCCTCAAGAAGTCGGCAATCCAAGTACACAAGGATGCGGGCAGTCCGTAAGAATGCAGTTTATTGACAAGTCCTCGGTGCCAAACCTGGTCAAAGGCCTTGGAGATGCCCAGTGCAAGCGTTTGGGTCTCACCGAAACGTTCCAGGCATCGCCCCCAAACATGTGTAACATACGCGAGAAGATCACGCACGAGCGGTTCCGCCGGAATCCGTTTTGACGGTCGTTAATAATTTTGTTCTTCTCGAGGTATATGAGCAGTTTATCATTGATCACACGTTCCATCACCTTAGACAGAACTGATGTGATCACTATGGGGCGGTAGTTGGCCGGGTTGGAGCGGTCACCCTTCTTTGGAATAGGATGGATAACCGCTTTTTTCCAACCAGAGGGCACAGAGCCAGTCTTCAGGGACATTTTAAAAAGCTTCGTCAAAATTGGAGCTATTTCTGCAACGCACCTCTGCAGTACCAGGGCAGGTATTCCGTCAGGCCCACTAGCTTTATTAACATCAAGCCCTCGTAAAACATGGAGTACTTCCCGAAGCCGGATCCTCAGCTTTTTCATACGAAAACCGCAGTGAGGAACCGACGGCGGGACAGCACCTTGGTCATCGAGGGTTGAGTTATCTGCAAACATTTTACCTAATAAGCCTTTTCGGTGGCGGTGTTTGCTAGTGAGCCGTCAGGCCTGGTAAGAGGCGGCAGACTGGATTTGCAGAAATTGCGACCTATTGAGCCCGCAAACGACCAGAATTGCCTGCTGCCATGCGGGCATGCAGCCAGCTTTTTGGTGATCTGCTGGTCGTGCTCAAATTTTGATCTATTTATGATTCTCTTGGTTTCCTTTGCCATTTTGTTGTAAGCTGTTCGGTCTTCGGATGTTCTAGATGTGTTGTAGGCTCGGTAAACCGCGTTTTTTCGTCTCACTGCTTCAGAGCATTGTCGACTGAACCACGGCTTTGAGCCTACACCAGTTTCCTTAACAGTAGATCGGATGAAGCCATCCATCGCGGATGTGATGACTTCAGCAATTTCCTGGGCACATCTTGAGGGATCCTAAACTAATCCTATACTAAACTGCCACTCGTCGAGTAAGGTCGTATCTAACCAGTAGGTAAATTGCATTTAGAAAGCGCCAAAATGCCCTCCTGTGTAATGAAAAAATGTTTCCATTACACGGCAAACAGTAGTAAAAGCGAAGAAATAACATTTCATTTATAAGTACACAAAATTACATATTATTATCGATTATTATAAACAATAAAGTTAATTTTCATATTTCCTGCCCGACGATTTTATATGTCATTAAAAAATACACACACATTCTTTGATTTGGCCACACAGAGCAACTGAACCAACTTCAAACGTTCGGACGATAGAGGGGTAGTTCGTGCGTTAGAAGTTTGAGATAGAAGGTTGGCTTCGATGTGTAAGTAGCGTATCGTTTTAATGCATGAATAACTTTTGAATAAGAAATTACTGAAAACAGTTGAAAACAAAATAGTGTTGTTTACTTGCCACATTATATCTTGAGTTTTTGAGACAATGGCAAGTCTATTTATAAAACGTCATTGCTAAAAAGAAAGTATTTGACCATCTCGAAAGGAACCTATATCATTTTGTACTTATTAGTGTTGTGATAATTACCTCGAAGTATCACGGTGGAACTATATAAAATATATTGTTGTGTGCTCCTTCGCAGAGGTACAGTGGTAAGTGATTGGTTATCCTTCTTCCTTGCATTCCTAGTTTATCCTACACTTGTTATCACCCAAGTCCCTTATATGTAATAGTAACCTTAATATAAACCCAACATTCCTGCAAGCTTTATACCAGCATTGTGTTTCCTTTAGTTCAAGTCTATGCTTTCTTTGTTTAGTGACACAATCAATATATAATTCCAGGTGTGAAAGACTTTGTGTGCACAATATGCGGCAAGCGGATGGCCCGCAGCGGAGAGCTCACCATCCACATGCGCACACACTCCGGGGAGAAGCCGTATGTCTGCCGCACCTGCTCCAAGGCCTTCATCAAGAAGTCTTCCTTACAGGCACATATGTATTCACACACCGGTGGGCTTTATTTAACATTCCTACTTTTTTTAAACATTTTATTTGCATTTGAAACAGTTTTATAAATTTGTAATTTTATTAAGACGAACATTTGTGCGGCTCGTTTCTGCCCGTTTCATACAAATCTTAACATTGGATTTGATATCAAAATACCCAAAATTATTTTTGTAATCAAAAGTTATATCAAATATCTAGTACGAATGTGAGCTACTTTATTTATTTTTGCTTTAAATGATAAGATATAGTCGGTTAAAGATTTTAAAGTTTCATGACGTTAAAAGCAACTTGGACAATGCTTTGTGAGTAAATGACAAACATAAAAAAAATAATTTTATTATATTTTAGAAATATGATGAAAAAAATAAAAATAAAACGTTGTTAGAAAAGGATTTTTTGGTAGTAATTTTAATATATAAGCGCCAAATTTTGTTCCAACATAAATAGGTAATTTGTATTTTAAATTTGCACCTATTAAAATGATTTCTTTTATTCTTCTTCTTCTTCTTGTGCCCTATTCGTTCAACGGACGTTGGCTAACATGTTGGCTCTGCGGACTTTGTTTACTGCGGCCCGGAACAGCTCTACGGTGGACTGGCCAAATTCATTCTATTAATTTATATTTTTATTTTATATTTCATCATATTCTTGTGATAAATATAGTAAAATAATTTATTTATGTTTTTCATTTACTCACAAATAATTGCCCAAGTTGCCTCTAAAATCATGAAACATTAAAATCTTTATTGACCTGTATCTTATCATAAAGCTAAAATAAATAAAGTAGCTCAAATCCCTATTAGATATTTGAGACACCTTTTGATTACAAAAATAATTTTTTAGTTTGGTTGGGTATTTTGATCTCAAATCCAAAATTAAGTTTTGTATGAAATGGGCCGAAACGAGCCGCGCGAACTTTCCACTTAAAGGTGAATGTCCATCTGTCCGCGCCGGCCGCAACGCACGCATGGCACTCAACGGATTTTTCTATATAACTTTATATAGAAAAATCCGTTGCCTGTACCGACCGCCGGTATTTGCTGATAGTGGACGCAGTGCTGCACTAATTCATATAAAGATATAGAAAAATCCATTGTATGCCGTACGTGCGTTGCGGCCGGTGCGGACAGATGGACGCACACCTTAACTGTGAAATTCTTTATTGAAATTTAAACTAGTCTGAACAAAAACTAACTGAATCAAAATATAACTAGCAGTTGTAAAGAACAGCAGTGGGATATAGTTGATAATAGTCATTGCCAAGACTTGTTCAAGACACCACATGGCAGAACAGATGTTCTAGCACAGTACAGTATGACAAATGGAATGGTGCTATTGAATGAAATTTCTAAAATGTTACAATGTAATATTTAATCATTGAAAACAATTTTAACCACTCAAACGAAAAGTGTGAAACAGAAAATATAGGAAAAGATTCGGTCGGAATGAAAGACTTCTATGTTGCCAGGGCATTGCTCTGACCACTGAGCTAATTCACATATCAACTTTTGTCATTTTTAACTTTGACTAAGAACTACCAACATTATCTTCATTTTGCATATTTTTTGGTTGCTATCTTTATGTATAATTACCAAGATTCTACCTGAATTAATTTGCATTCTGGATAGTGCCATGAAAGTTGATGCGGTCGAATTGGCTCAGTGCTCAGAGCAATGCCCCGGCAAGGCAGAGGTCCCGAGTTATTATTTATTTTGTTAATTATTTGTTTTGTATTTGAATTGTAGGCGAGAAGAAATTTGTGTGTCCCATTTGCGGGCACCGTGTGGCTCATGCCCAGGGGCGTGCACTCCATATAGGCACATAAGCACTGCTTACCCTACCATATTTCTAAAACATAAGAATGTAAATAATATTATAATTTATTAAATTATTGCTAAAAATAAATACACACTTTTAAAAATAGGCACGAAAAGGCAAACGGCACGGCATACTACAAATGTGGCATAAACTGTAACTAGAAACTACATGCGCGCCCTCCGACTGCCTCACTAAAATGCGGCCTAAGCATGAATTATTTCTGCTTGGAGCTAACTTCATACAAGATATAATATCAATGTTTACGAAATGCACATTGCATAGAGTAGAACTGCCGTTTTGAATTTGCTTCTATGAGGTTTTTTTGTTAGTATTAGGCAGTGCTTTACGGAACGAAATTAGACAAAATGGTAATCATTGACATCTGTTGTTATCTATTTCTATCAACTAGTTGTCTTACCAGCAGCAAGAACACTTAGCAAAAACTTGTACAAAGGGAGTTATTTGTAGTAAGTTTTTTTATTTATTTATTTGAACCAATTCGGCGTTTTCCTACTGCCTATCCTGATCAAAAACTCTGTGCACGCCACTGCTCATGCCGGTAAACTAACGGTCCACATACGGACCCACTCCAATGCCAAGCCCTTTGCCTGCCCCGGGTGTGACCGGAGCTTCGCCAATCAGGGCTATCTGAAGCAGCATTCTAAAATACATTCTGGTAATTATATATATTATACAATTCAAAAACTACCTACGTGACAGTCGGGCGAACTCTCATCAACAGAGATAAAAAAAGTTAAATAAATCTACTTAGAAGCCATAGTGAAATAGTAAAGAGTACAGAAAATATTCAACGTACTACCACGCGTGATTACGTGTATTTTTGTATAAATACAAAGTGATTCTGTTACCTAAATCCATAATTTCATACTTGATAATCTCAAGTGAATACAGTGACTAATAAAAAGTAAATAACAACAAATCACTATTATACTGTGGCTGTGTAAATCTCAAAACACATACAAAAACTAAGTAAATCCCAATAACAGTGATTCTAGATTTATTGTGCAAAAAAACAATTAAATAAGTGAAAAAATAGATACATTTCATATCAGTGACATTGAGATCGATACAACATAATTCATAATCACATATTCACATCAACAGATCACTACAGTTTATATTGTGAATAAAAGTCAATATCGATACCTAGCGAAATAGCCCAGTAGTCATCGAATTTGACTGTGGTTCTGTCGACCTCAGTTCGATCCCGAGTGAATCTGAGCAATTTTTGTTATTTTCTTCTTTTATTATTATAATTGGAATTAATCCATTTATTAATATAATTAGAAATAACAATAGCACCATCTATCTACAAAACTAATCACTAAAATAATTCAAAATGAGCAGACAAAGAAAACCAGCGACACCTTGCGACGCAGATGAAAATGACATACCTTCAAATAAGACTGCTCCCAAACAAAAGATCAAGGACGCCCCGCAGAATACGAATGCGAGTGATGTAGGTACCTAAATCTAATGAAGAAAGTAACTTCCTCTATGAGCGCTGTAAGCATTGCCGCTTACTACGGCCATTTGCTAAACCAAACCTGGAAAGAACATGCAATTAATAGGCCAACAAAACTAGCTCAGGAAAGCCGGCGCAAGCAAGGTTCTCTCAAAACCAGGGCGAGTGCTTGTGGTTCGCTTGTGAATACCTCCTCCTCCTTTCCTCACAATCTCCAGGGTCTCCTTCCTCAATCAGAACACAGTATTGCACGTAAAGGGTTTATTCATTTAGAAGGAGACAGGGTTTTACAATTGCCAGCATCGGCTCACTACACATGGGCATTTGCTAGCACTAGAATTCTAACATAACGGGGAACTGTTCTCTCAACTCTCCACACGCGTTAGTGAATTTAAGAGCGGACGAAGCACACAAAAGAGGGCTAGGGTACAGTTTACTCACAGCAGCAGGAAATGCGGTAGTCAGCAGACAGGCTACTGGTGGGCGGGAGCCTTCTCGTGCACAATTCACATTATAAATACATCGCGAGTTTAGGTTCTCGAGAGCGCCTTAGCGCAATTACTCGGGACACTGTTGTTGCGCCTGAGGCAAGCGGAGGAATGCGCCGCGGGCGTTGGTCGGCACGCAGGATTGCACGTGTCGAGCTCAGCGCGGTGCGGGGGGGTTTTGGGTACTACGAGCTATTCTCGCGTAAAATGGGGGAACAGTGGGCTAGGGGAAACATTGTCACTTCGTAACGTAACAGCGCCTTACGAAACACTTTGATTCAAAAATTACGGAAATAAAAATTATGTTTACAGATGAAATCGATGAACTAAAGAGAAGCAGTGATTTCATCTGCAACCAATACGAAGATCTGCTTACAAGATTTAAAAAAATGGAGGATATTCACAAAGAGACCAAATACCTACGCGAGGAAAATGAAAATAAAAACATCAAAATCTCTTCTCTAGAATGTCGTCTGGCAGAATTGGAGCAGGAAAACATTTTGACAGCATAGAGATGGCGGGCAAAGTTGCGGTAAAGTTGCAGCCGGGAGAACCACCCGTGGAAGCGATACTTCGAGTCGCCAGCTCCCTGGGAATGCCCCTGTTACAGCAGAATCTGCGAATGGTGACCTCAACACAGGACCGGAGGCACAACACCCCGTACAAACTCCGTGCTGCCTTCCACAGCCTGAAAACTAGGGATTCCTTTTTAACACTCAAAAACGCGGCTAAGACATTAATTTCAAACTCCCCCATATACATAGGTGAAGTACTAACACCGTACTACAAAGAATTACTTTGGAAAAGGAAGCAATCAGCAAAAGACAAAAACTTCCAATTCGTATGGTTTAAATCCGGAAAACTGCTAGTCCGGAAAGGGCCGGGGGAAAAAACTATACAAATAAAACATGAAAATGACTTAAAAAAATTATGTAACTAATGAAGGTCACTCAGACCTCGTTACAAAACTATCCTGATTTACATAACATCATGGCTGATCTACTCTCGATTAACTTAAATAGCTCTCATCAACATCATAAAATCAATGACTCAAAACTATGTGATGATATTTTTAAGAATCCAGGCTCTCTGACACTACTTAACCAAAATATAAGATCACTTAATCGTAACTATGACGAACTTGACATACTCTTAAACAACTTTAAAACCGATTTCAAAATTATAATCCTAACGGAATGTTGGATATCAACCGCTTCTACAAAAAAACATAAAATAAATTATACTGCGTATCATACATTACAAAACAAAAATCAAAATGATGGGATTGTTGTGTACATACATGATAGTCTTTACGCCCCTGTTTCAGAAATAGACTTGATAAATACTAACTGTCTACAAATAATCATGGACTCAGACACGTGTGCCCTCGCTATATACAGATCAAGTTCCACACATAACATTACACCATTTATAATAGTTCTAGATAAAACTCACTTCATACAAAAACATCATCATAGCTGGTGATCTAAACATTTTTTTTATTTTTATTAATATTTGTTTCATTTACATTTTCATAATATAACATAATATTGCTTAAATATTTTTATACACTCTCCTAAGAAAGCAAATGCTTGTGTTTAGGAGAGGACAACTTGTTAATAACTTAAGAATTATTTTTTTTTTTAAAAGATCCTTATCACAAACTAAAGAGTTTAACTTGTGAAGAGATTTAGACATATTTTAAAAGTTCATAGGAGTAATTAAACAAGAAATGTATATAGGATGTACATAAAACATTAGGAATAACAGTGAAAAATATATCTAGGAGAAAATTAAAATTATGTGGTGGTACTACCAAAATAAGTTTTGTTTTTTTTTTTTTTAATTTGTTGTAATTTTTTTCTGTTCGTATATCAGCGGGTAATTGATTAAATAATTTTATTCCTTTATATACATAGTGATTCTGTGCAGTTGTGGTTCATACGGGAGGTACAGTTAGTCCACCAATAGAAGTATTCCTTATGCTAACATTTTGCAGTGGGGTAATATTTTTATTAAAGATATCTTTGTGTAGATGAAGTAGTGCTATTTTTTCGTAAAGTTTTGTAAGTGGAGGAACAGGGAATTCTTGGAATACGTTTATTGTTGGGTAGTAATACGGTTTTTTTAGGATAATTTTTATAAGAATTTTTTGAATTGTTTCGAGTGGGAGAAGGGATGATTTGTATGCACCCCCCCAAGCTATGATTCCATATTGTAATACAGAATGGGCAAGTGCAAAGTAAATTTCTTTTAATATTTTTAATGAGATAGTATTTCTAAGTCTGAAAAATGTATATATTAGTTTCCTCATTTTGTCTACTGTGGAGTTTATTTGATTTTTCCATTTGATGTTATTGTCGATAATTATTCCGAGATATTTTATTTGTTCTTTACTACTAATATGTATACAATTTGAGTTACAGGGTGCGATTTTAAGTAGGCAATTTCTGTCATGAACTTTAATATTTACATTTTTGAAATATTCTCTGTTAGGCTCAGAGGTAGAAAATGAGTTTTTTCAACATTTAAAGAGAGTAAATTTTCGTCAAACCATTGTTTAATGATATTTACTGCATTATTTGCTGATATTTCGGCCTCTTTCCAAGAGTTTTCTTCAATCGTTAATACTGTATCATCCGCATAAGATATAATCTTTCCGATGATAGGAAGTTCAAAAAGTTCATTTACATATAATATAAATAGTATTGGGCCCAATACAGTTCCTTGTGGGATTCCAAAATTAATTTTTTCTACATCACTTAATTCGTTGTTTACTTTTACTTGTTGTGTTCTTTGATGTAGATAACTATTTATCCACGATTTAGCTTTATCGGTTATACCTACATTATTTAGTTTGTTGATTAATTTTGAATGTGAAACACTGTCAAAAGCTTTACGGAGGTCAATGAATATACTTAAGCATTTTTTACCTTTATCCAGTGCAGTATAAATAACTCTAGTTAATTCCGCTATTGCGTCTTGCGTGCTCATTTTTTCTCTGAAACCATATTGACTGGGGTTAATACATAAACATACTTCCTAATGGTCACCCTCAAAATATTGATTACCAACTGATGCTTCTGGAACATGGCATTATAAGCACCATTAACACTCCTACCAGAGTAACCAATGACTCAGAATCATGTATAGATCACTTTATGGTTAAATCAAAAAGTCAAATATGTAGTGCTGTATACGAATCCACAATCACAGATCACTACACAACTATGATAGGCCTGACTTCGCCAACTAGAAAATCAACGTTCCAAAATAACACAGCCAAAAAAATAATTGATTATGTTAATCTAAATCAATGCTTTGAAAAACAAACGTGGGAACATCTTACAAAATTTAACACGGCAGAAGAGGCCTGGAATTTCTTCATAACACATCTACAAATTCTCATTACCCAAAATACCAAAACGATATACATACCTATCCCGCACCGCAAAGTAAGACTTAAAAAATGGATTACCCAAAGCATTATAAATAGCATTAAAAAAAGGGACAAACTACACAAACAAATTAAACTGAAACCTTACGACACTCCGCTTTATTTCTTCTACAAAAGGTACAGAAACATTTGTTCTCTAATAATGCGTAAAGCCAAAGAACTGTATTATCGAAAAAAACTTATAGCAGCAAACTATGACCCTAAAAGCGTATGGTCAATTTTGAGGGAAAGTACGCATTCACAGAAGAACAAAGATGATACCATAAAAAATTTACTTATTGATGATGAAGAAATCCACTTCCACGACAATCCTACACGTATCCTCAATTACATTAACAAGCACTACACTAATATAGGAGCTAGCCTAGCTGAAAATATAAAAAAATCACAGCCTCTTCAAGATATTCAGGAACCTCAAAACACTGCCACTAACATCAGCAATGAAAATATGAACAGACACTTCAAATTATAAAACATTACACTAGAAGATACCATAAAATAATTCAATCACTAAAGAATAACACAACAACGGGACCCGATGGTATGGACTCCAAAACTATCTTAACAGTAAACCAAACAACTACTCAAACCACTCACATACTTAATTAATCTTAGTCTAAAAGAAGGAATTTTTCCTAGCTTACTAAAAAAAGGTCTTGTCATTCCAATTTTTAAATCAGGACAAAAAAATAACATACAACAACTACAGACCCATTACGCTACTAAATACCTTTTCAAAAATTTTGGAAAAAATTATTAAGAAACAGCTTCAACACTATCTGGAAACCAAACAAATACTGTCGATAAACCAACATGGATTCAGGAAAAACAGAAGCACAGAACATGCAATAGCTACTGTAACGGACTTCATCACACATAATCTTGATGCTAAGAAAAAAGTTATTTCAATTTATTTAGACCTATGTAAAGCCTTCGACACAATCTCACACGAAAAACTTTTCAAGAAGTTAAAAAGCATTGGTATTAACGGAGTCGAATTCGACTTAATTAAAAGCTTCATGTCTGACCGAACTCAACAAGTTAAAATTGATAACAAGATAAGTGAACCACTCTTAATTACGTACGGAGTCCCATAGGGGAGTGTACTTGGCCCTTTATTATTCCTCATCTACATAAATGTACTATGTGACATTGAAATTGAAGGTAAAATCGTGACCTTCGCTGACGATACAGTTCTTTTTTGTCAAGCTGCCACGTGGAAAGATGTATTCGTAAATGCCGAAAAAAGTTTGTCAGTTGTCAAAAAATGGCTAAACAGTAATACGCTTACCGTTAATACTATCAAAACAAAATACATCACACATAGTATTACACAAAGAGGTCAACCTCCGTCAAACATAGACCTGCTTCTGCATGACTGTGAACAAACTTCTTCCAATTGTCAATGCGAGCATATAGAAAGGGTCAAACAAACAAAATACCTAGGGGTTATTATTGATACACACTTACGCTGGACTGAACACATAACTTTCATCACAAATAAAATAAAAGGAGTCATGCACTTAATAAAATCCATTAAAAACATTTTCCCACTAACAATACTCAGATCCATATATTTTGCACTTTTTCAATCCATTGCGACATATGGAATACTGGCTTGGGGAAGTTCTACAAATGTAGCAATTGACCAAATTCAAAAGATACAAAAGGCGATAATTAAACTAATTCTGCAAGTGCCTTTCTTCACAGATTCAACCGAAATATACAAAACATTAGAAGTCATGTCAATAAAACAACTTTATGCCAAATCTGCTCTGCTACACTTCCTCCAAAACAAACTCCATATTCCAATTCAACCCAAAATAATAATAAAAACCAGGTCATTAACAAATATAACCCTGAACATACCAATAACACACACGGACAAAGACATTTTCAGTATTATGCAACCAAACTTTTTAATTATATACCCATTATTCTGAAACAACAACTAATTGCAAATACATCTACAAACATCCACAAAAAACATATCACAGCCTGGATCAAAAATCAAGATATTCACTTTATTCAAAATACTTTAATCCCTAACCAAACATAACCAAACTATAAAAAGTGTAAAATAAATAAACATGTCTATCAATAATTTACCAACTATTCATATGTACATATATTATATATATATATATATACATATATACCTTATATATATTTTTTTTTCTTCTAAGTAATCTATGTACAATTACCATTAAAATGTAAAAAAAAAAGAAAAAAACTAACTTTACACTACAACACATAAATACCTGCACCTATCACACTTAATCATAAACACGTAAACACCTCAGCACGGGTTCTCCTAGTGAGGTGTTCACGAAACATACAATATTACCAACCAACAGTTTCACCTTCTCAAACCTACCTAACACACAACATAATGAAATGTAATATTAATATGTAAAAATGTTTTCAAAATATATTACATATGTAAAAATGTTAACAATAAGGTGTAAACTATAATATATAGATATAAATAAATAAATAAATAAATTCCACTCGATTATTTATTTTGCTGAAAGACTTAGAAATAAACCAAAACATTGTAATCATCTTGTAATTATTACTTTTTTTGATTGTAATATCGGTATTTATTTTTTTAATGGGAATACCTCACAAGAGGCCCAACTACTCCCTCTCTGGAGCCAGTGAGACTAGGGCATCCCCAATTGGGGTATGTTGTGAGGCTGATGGTAAATGGGGAGGGAAAGGAATTGGGGAATAGTAAGGTGGGGAAGTATCTGGCTATTCAGATCTAGTCACCAAACACGGCAAAAGCCATTTCAGTTCTGAATGGTTGTCTTACACCAGGGTGATACTGAGAGTATCTTCCACTCTGGAACGGCCCCCAAATATACCTTATGTTATTTTAAAATGATTAATTTGTGAAAACACAAATCAGTCAAATAAAATATAAATGCACACACTGGGATTTGAACTCGCAACCTCCTGATCGCTAGTCAAGAGACTTGCCCCTCAACCACCTCCAAATAATGTCAAGTATGTCCCTTAACACCCTGTATATATAGTATATTTGTGGCACTTTCCATAGTGGTAAATATGCCTTTAGCTTTATCTCTAAATAGTCGAGCACTTCTCAACCTTCCTCTTTCCCTATCATTCCATACCCAGTCTCAACTTACCCCAAATGGGGATGCCTTAGTCCTACTAGCTTTGGGCAGTTGGCCATTTAATCATTTTTTGTTTAGCTAAGTACAGTAAAACTATCTTTTAAGGTTTTCCAAAGGACCAGAAAAATAAACTTCCAACTCGTATGTGTGATAAATTGTTTAAATGTTATTTTAAACGTAGGTGAAAGAGCAAAACCATTTGTGTGCGCGCAGTGCGGAAGGGGATTTGTCAAGAATAGAAATTTGACTGAACACATGCGCACACATACAGGTATGATAATATTGAAAAATAAAACTAAATAAAAAAATGTGTTTCCTATGTCATTGTTTACGGATAAAATGTAATAACTCGCCGAATCAATTTACTTACAGGTGAGTGTCCCTTCGTCTGTTTAGTCTGCAAGCACGGCTTTGCTCAGAGGTCAACTCTCAATTTTCACGTGAAGAGCGCTCACGGAGAGCCTAAGGAAGACCTCAACTCCTGCAAGCAATTGTCGCCAAATGGTCTGCCGCCTCCGGGGAATGCCGGCGCTGAGTTTGGCTGTGGTCAATGCGATAATGCTTCAAGTGACCGTGTTTTGGGTGTGACCAAGGATTCAGATGATTTGGTAAGTTGTAACGGTTCCATGACAAAACCTAACCGTGCCTAGTCTAACCCATTATTTTGTCATGTTCTATTTCGTCAGTGTTGTGTTTTATCCGGTTTCTGTTATAACATGGGTCGTTGTTGGTCGTCATTCTTCTTTCGTGTGGTGTGGGGTCTGAGGGGAACATCTAGGTCTGCGAACCAGTCTAGGGCCCTTTCACCATATCACTCATCAGTCCCGCCAGGGAATGAATGGAGCGGAAATTCGTTTAATACATGTTATTTTTTTTGGTGGTCTTTTTTTTAAACTTAGGTCTTAGCAGGAGGCCCTGAGGAAAACAATTTCCTTTGGGGCCTATGTCATCTTTGGAGATGCTGTGAGGGTCTTTTTAGGGAAAGGAATGAGAGGAAGTTCTGAGAAGGAAAAAGGTCTGAGGGATGGATAGGAATCTGAAAATCAATGAAGTGAAGGACGTATGAATCCATTCCTCCCACTACGATGTAAGGCAATGGATCAAGAGTCCGGCTGGAGAGATCTAGGTTAGGTCTCCCTCAACCAGTCTCTCCCGATCCTGCCCGCCACGTAGTAGGTGGCAAACGCATTCGCTGCCAAGACCTAGACAAACTTAACCCCATGGACTCTGATACCCCTGCTAAATCACTAAATGTAACAAACCACTTGGGGTGACTTACGGCAGGGGTATTGGTTATCCGATAAATGGTTCCCTGGGCGGCGGTACCCATATCCGCCTCCCAAATTGATGTTAGCTGATTATTTAAGGCCCCTCCAATGTATCATGTGGGCACAGCTGTTGTAGGAGCACCTTATCCTTTAATGGAGGGCCAAAATTTACGAGGCAGTGAGAGTTCATTGATTTAAATCACACTTTTAACATGAAAATCACATTTGCGATGAACCACTTGTAGGTATTTATTTTTCTAGGGCCAATCACTTACAATCATGTGAATAGCTTTTTATAAACATATGAATAAAAAGTGCTAATTTTTTAAATTTTTAATCTGGATACTGCTCAGGAGTCCCAACTTCTCCTGACTTTTTGGAGTCAGTGGGGACTATGGCATCCCCATTTAGGGTATGTTTGTAGGCTGAAGGGAGCGAAGAATGGAAGGAGATGGGGAAGGGGAAAGTATTCAGATCTGGTCACCAAACAAAACCAATGTTTCGATTCTGAATGGTGGTCTTTCACCAGGGCGATACTGAGAGTATTTACCACTCTGGAATATGCCGCAAATATAGTATAACATCTTGTTGTATAATGCACTGGGATTCAAACTCATGACTTCTGGATTTGTATTGAAAATTTAAACCTCGCCAATCAGCTGAGATGGCTATTGTTTTCCTCTTTAATTTTCATTTCTTGCAGTGATTAGCATTAATTCACTAACAATTCACGATTATTTTACTCCCACAGGAGAATCATTCGGCATCAGATTCTGTGGATAAATCGCAGAAGAAGGATGAATCTCCTCCGTCCGTCATCCACCCGAATCCCCAGGACTCTGCAACCTTCAACAAGACTGCCTCACATGCTTTTATTCCACCGTGTGAGTTGAAAGCTGAAGCTGGTCTCCATCACAGAGGAGTCTACCATCCACAATTGCAGTTTCTTCACTATCCACTGCAATAAAAATAATAGATGCCAGTTCATTGTATGTAATGAAATGAGATGTTAATAAAACTATATATATTAGGCCGGAGTGAATCAGATTGAAATTTTTGAATTTCAACCCTTATTACTGACTCGCAACAATAACATTTGGCTGTCATCAGTTCTTTTGTTTTGCTCTTTCAAAAAATATTCTTAAACCAATCTTTTTATTGTGTTTTGGCTGTAAAAAGTTTAGTGTGTTGGAATCTTCTCCCCCCTGATCTTCCAGGAGTCACTTCTTGCTGCTCATTTTCAGATATTTATATAATTTTTTTACTTCTGTCACTTTTTATATTAGCTGTAATTTTTTGAACAATGGAGGAGGATTTCCCTCCTGTACCCCTTACAAAGCCCCCAGATCCCCCTCCTGACCCTCCAGATGGAGACATTTCAGATAAAATAGACTTTTCAGAACATTCAAACATTTCAGACAATGAATCTGTCATCCTAACCTCAATTAAAAAAAGAAAATTTAGTCCCCTTTCCCCAAAAAAACATGATTCGCCTTTGTCTTCTCAGTCCCCTCCAGCTCTTCCTCAACCTCCTCCAACAATCTTCTACTCTACTCATTCCCGTGGCCCCTACATTGTATATGCGCAAAAAACTGAACAAGGTAAAACCATCCATCCTCTTGAATTTGGTAAATTTCTTTCAAATAACAAGAACCTTTCGATTAAACCTGGAGGTGTTAAAGCCGAGGGTCGCTTCCGAATCTCTGTTGAATTCCTGTCAGGTTCAGCCGCCAACAACTTAATAAAAATTATATTTATTTCATCAAATTCTAAATTCAAGGCGTACATCCCAACTTTCAATGTCACTCGAATGGGCCTGGTCAGGGGTATCTCGACCGATCTGTCCATTCCAGAAATCCTGTCCTCACTTTCAACCCCCCAACATATCGGCAATCCCATAAAAGCCAGGAGGCTAAATTATAAGGACACCTCTGAGGGCATCGTTTCCTGGAAGCCCTCCCAATCTGTCGTCATCACATTCGAAGGACAATCTCTTCCCTCCCATATTTATTTATTTTTCAACTCCTTACCAGTTGAAATGTACACTTATCCCACCACTCAATGTTACAACTGCTGCCGTTTTGGTCATACCAAAGCTGCATGCAGATCCCCTCCCAGATGTTTCAAATGTGGAGAAAACCACTCGGCTGACCAATGTTCTTCTCTCTCTTCACCTAAATGTTTTAACTGCTTAGGCGCTCATTCCGCCATTAACTCTTCTTGCCCCGAACAATCTCGCCAAAAAAATATAAAAATTTCTATGGCCTCTGAGAACTTGTCTTTTCTGCAGGCTTCTAAATTATTCCCGCCTGTCAAAAAATCATTTTCCGAGGTTTTATCCAGTAACTCTTCATCCAACCCTCTCGCCTCCTCCTCAACATCTTCCCGTTCAACAAAATTCACATACAAAAACCCTATCTCTAAACAGGCTCGTGGATACGATCAGCAACAACACAACTCACTTCTCTTAAATCCCAATGGTTCTCCTCTTTCACACGCCACAAATGGGTGCGCAAACAATTATAATTCATCCTCAACAAACTATCAAAAGCTTTCTGAACAACTCTCCCAAGATAATTCTTCATTTATTCAAACTCTTATTATGCTTCTAATTGACCTAATTTCTTCTCAAACTAATCTACCGTCCAACGCTGCTTCTATTATTTCCACATTAAAATCATTTATTCAAAATGGCTCTTCAAGATGTCAGAATTCTTCAGTGGAATAGCCGCAGTGCTATTTCTAACAAATCAAACCTTCTTCACCTATTAAATTCAAACCTTGTTTCTGTGGCTGCTGTCTCGGAGACATGGTTTACTCCATCCACCCACTTTAATGTGGGAGGGTACTCCTGTCTCCGCGATGATCGCCCGGAAGGTACGGGCGGTGGTGCTGCCCTTTTTATTAAAAAATCCCTTCCGTTTTTCCCAATAAATAATATCAAACCCCCCAATGCTGACTTTCAAATGGTTGCAGCTAAAATAAAGGACACTTCCTTTGTTTCTATCTATCTTCCCCCAACATCGCACTTCAATAAACAAGCGTGGTTGCAAATTGTCCGTCAACTAAGCCCTCCTTTCTTTTTATTGGGTGATTTTAATGCCCATTCTCCCGTCTGGGGTTCTGCTTTCTGTGATCGAGACGGTCGAAGTGTGATGGATTTCCTAGATGAATCCAACCTTTTTCTTTTGAATGACGGATCTCCTACTAGAATCTCTCGCCCCAACACAAACCCCAGTGCAGTGGATCTCTCCATATGCTCTATTAATCTGGCACCTCTCTCCTCGTGGGTGGTGTCCCCCGACCCTTGCTCCAGTGATCATTTCCCGATCACCATCACTTATCAAACTTCTTTCCATTCAGACAAGTCCCATATTTCGACAAAGATTAAAACAAAACACAGCAAATGGGACGAATTTAACTCACATATGGATAAGTTTATACAAAATTTATCCTATACCGATACATTATCTGTCAAAGATGACTACGATAACTTCAAATCAATGCTCGTAACTGCAATCAATAAATCAAATCCTCCCCCTAAAACCAAATCTCTCAAAAAACTCCCTCCAACTCCCTGGTGGGATGAGGAATGTTCCAAAGTAGTGAGAATTCGGAAAGCTAAATCTCTTTCCTATCGTCACAATATGACTATGGAGAACTATCTCATATACAAAAATGCCGAAGCCAATGCCAAAAGGGTATTGAGGTCAAAAAAAAAATCCGGGTGGTACAACTTCTGCAGTTCAGTATCTCCGAACACTCCAATTTCGGAAGTTTGGTCTATGATTCGAAGATTTCGATCCTCCTTCAGTCCAACATCTCCTCGAGCTTCTCATTCTAAATGGATGGACGAGTTCTTGGACAAAATTGCCCCCCCTTCTGTACCTAACTTAGATGAAATAACTCCAATCCACAACACTCCTATGTCTGATCATTGGCTTGACTCTCCATTCACTTTAATTGAATTAAAAAATTGTTTATCAACAGTCAAGGACTCATCTCCAGGCAGAGATGGTATACCTTATAGCATTATCAAAAATAGTAATGATAATGTTCTAAATCACTTTTTAAGCATCTTAAATAAAATCTTCCAGACTGGCATAATACCTGATGACTGGAGTTCTCAAATAATCATCCCAATTCTAAAATTAAACAAATCACCCAATTCTGGATCCAACTATAGGCCAATTGCTCTTTCATCCACCCTTAGTAAAATTTATGAAAAATTAATTAAAAACCGGTTAGAATTTTTCGTCGAGAGTAATCATCTTCTCTCTCCATCCCAATTTGGATTTAGGAAAAAGAAATCTACACAAGATAACCTTGCCATCATCAGCACTGATATTAATTTATCCATTTCTAACAAAGAAGTATGTCTTGCAGTCTTTATAGACATAGAAGGCGCCTTTGACAATGTTTCCATCCCAATTCTTAAAAAAAAACTTTTAGGCCTTGGCTTACCCCTCATGTTTGTCCAATCTATTATTAATCTTTTTCTCGATAGGAAAATTTTCATTGAGCTACCAGATGTTACTCCTCAGAGTAGGTCAATTTGGAAGGGTTTACCCCAAGGCGATGTATTATCCCCCTTACTGTATAATATATACACACACGATATGCATGTCACCATTCCCCCTCAAGTAAAAGTCGTTGAGTTCGCAGATGACATAGCTTTCTTCTTATCATCCAAAATCATTCCATCCGCCGTCAAATATCTTAATGAAGCCATGGATGCCCTTTGCACATGGCTTACTTTAAATGGTCTTGAACTTTCAGTACAAAAGAGTCAGTGTGTTACCTTCTCAAATCGTCATAATAATCCCCCTGTTCAAATTTTATTTAAAAACTCTCCAATCCCCAATTCTTCCGAAGTAAAATTTTTGGGAGTAACATTTGATAGGAAACTTAAATGGTCTTCCCACATTAATAATATAGTTACTAAATGTGAAAAAAATTTAAATATTATCAGATCATTGACTGGCGTTTGGTGGGGTGCTCATCCTATCTGCATTAAGTTGCTCTACAATGCTCTTATTCGAAGTCATCTCGACTATGCCTGCCCACTTTTTAGTACTGCATCCAAAAATGCACTCAGTAAATTAGACAAAATTCAATCTAAGTCATTGCGAATAATAACTGGCGCGATGCAATCGTCGCCCATCAATTCCCTTCAAGTAGAATGTTCTGATCCTCCTCTTTATTTAAGGCGTCAATTATTTGCTGACAAATTTGTTCTTAAATGTTTAAATTCTAAAAGTCATCAGATTATTCCCAGAGTCTCGTTGTTCAACGACTCAACACATTCATCTACAATCAGAGCTCGAACTAAACCTCTCCCTGCCATTTGTAAAAATTTTCACTCTCTCTCAGAGCTTCAAATTATCAAAAATGATATTCTTCCTTTGTACAAATTAAAATATAGTCACGTCACCCTATCCCCAACGATTTTAGAGGGGATCGGCATCCTTAAAAGTCATTCCAATCTCCCAGCCCGTACTGTCAATAATATGTTCAATGACATTATTTCTTCTAAATGGCCCAACTCTTCTCTTTTATTTACTGATGGCTCCAAATCTCCGGACTCTCCTAACTGTGGTATTGGTATTAACGTTTACCACAATAATTCTAATGAAAGAATATTTTATTCAATTTCAAACCAATTTTCAATATTTTCTGCCGAGTGCATTGCGATTATTGAATCTCTCAAATATATAATAAAAAATAATTTTGAACATTCTCTTGTTCTCTCTGACTCTCTCAGTTCCCTCCAAAAACTTAAAACAAGTCCTCTTCTTCATCCTGATGATCACTTTGTATGTCTTATTCGAGTATTGATAACCTCCATTCAAAGCTCTGGAAAAACTGTCACTCTGATTTGGATTCCTGGACATGTTGGCATAGTGGGTAATGATATTGCTGATTCCTTGGCAAAACAAGGAGCGTCTAACCCTACCGTTACCCTCGTAAACCATATTCCCCTGTCTGATATTTTTTCCATCATCAAAGATAGATCCCGCAATGTTTGGACAGAGTATTGGAACATTGCTAGTCAATCCAAGGGTGCCCGCTACGCCTCAATACAAAGGACTATCCCATCAAAACCGTGGTTTCAAAAATTCCCCCATTTTTCCAAAAAAGAAATTTCCTTACTTATTCGTATGAGAATCGGACATTGTTCCGTTCCTTCTCACCTTTATAAAATTCATGTGCTTGACTCCCCAGATTGTACGTTCTGTGGTCTAGATGTGGGAACTTTAGATCACATATTTTTTGATTGTCCCTCTCTAAATAAATATCCTCTCTTCTATCAAGCGTTATCAAAAATTGCCTCTCCTCCATTCAACATCTCATCTCTTCTAAGTCTGAACTCTACTCCAATCTTCCATAAAATTCTGAAATTTGCACATTTAAATAAAATTAATATATAAATTCACCTTTCCTTTCTCTGTAATTATAAATGATGGCCTAGAACACCCTTGAAGGGTGAAAGCCAGAAATAATTGAAAAAAAAAAAAAAAAAAACCCTTATTACTAAATTTATGTATAAATGGCTTTTGAAATACATTTAATCGAACAGGCCCTCCATTGATATGCTTGGTGTAACTTTAAGTGACCTGCCCGGGTAAGGGGGCTGCATCGAAGTCAGAGTTAAGTTACCCTCTCAAAAACTGGGCATACTGTACAGGGTCTGCAGATATTTTAATAGTACACAACTGCTAACCCTGTATACATCGCACCTCTTGTCTGGAGCCCCAAAATATCTGAAAAAAATCATCGACCCTATGCAGAAATGGGCGGTCCGTTTGATAGATTCTCCTATCTTAACAAACAGATTACAATCTTTAGAGCACAGTCGTCGGGTAGGAATGCTATCCTTGTTATACCGGTATTTCAATGGAAGATGCTCCGAGGAACTAGCATCATTGATTCCTCGGCACCGGTGCATCGTCAGGAAACACACCAAATGCGCGTTAACATATGTACATGTTTGTTATTTGTCACATGAGAACGGGTCGCTTCTTCAACTCGTTCTTGAGTTCAACAGCTTGGCTGTGGAACGACTTGCCGGCCTCTGTGTTTCCTCCTTCCTACAACATGGGTCTCTTCATAACCAATGTTCATTCCTTCCTCTCCTCAAAAGGACCTCCACATAGCATCTCAGATGACATAGGCCCTGAGGGAAATTATTTTCCTGTGTGCCTCCTGTGTGGAGTTAATGTTAAAAAATATATATATCCATTTGAGCGATTTTTGGCTTATTATGGCAAGTTTGCAAAATGACTTGAGCGATCGCTTGCCATAATGTGGCAAATTTATCTACCTTTCATAAAACTTTTTTTAAAATTTTTTTCACACCTTCCCGTAATTTACAGTTTGCTTTAGTAGAAAGCTGATATAAAACTCATTTATCAATATATGTTTCACATCGACTTTCTATGCATCTAAATTCAAATATTGTTTATTCTCAAGTTAATAAAAGTTTGTTCTCATATTATAAAATGGCGTAAGCGTATAGCGTTTGTTTTATTTGATTTTTATTTTGCAGTATATTTGTAATTAAATTATCTGTCTATTTGTACGATTAGTTCTGTGCGAATAGAACTGACTCCATTGTACATTTGTAACTGACACTATTTTGATTACACATTTTATTGCAATCTATTCATTGCTCTACCACCCCGACGAGAATCTTCTTGGTTGTTGGTGCTACTCATTGTAGTGTTATTTGATCTGTCCCGCCTAAAAACGCTTTAAAATTCTGATTCTTTGTATCAAAAATAGAATTGATAAGCCAAGATTCAGAAATACCGAATATGCAACACTCGTCATTCAATAAAATATTATTGTAAAATATTTCAGTTTTAGTACGTAGTCCTCTACAGTTTTAGTACGTAATCCTCTACAGTTTAGTACATAGTCCTCTACAGTTTACTACGTAGTCCTCTACAGTTTAGTACGTAGTCCTCTACAGTTTTAGTACGTAGTCCTCTACAGTTTTAGTACGTAATCCTCTACAGTTTAGTACATAGTCCTCTACAGTTTACTACGTAGTCCTCTACAGTTTAGTACGTAGTCCTCTACAGTTTTAGTACGTAGTCCTCTACAGTTTTAGTACGTAGTCCTCTACAGTTTTAGTACGTAGTCCTCTACAGTTTTAGTATGTAGTCCTCTACAGTTTTAGTACGTAGTCCTCTACAGTTTTAGTACGTAGTCCTCTACAGTTTTAGTACGTAGTCCTCTACAGTTTTGATACAAAATACTAATCATTGACAATTATGTAGGACATTCGTAAATTATACTGGAAAAGATGAGATAAAATAAAATAAAGAGTTTTATGAATGACATGTGCAATATTATATAGATAAAACAGCAAATACGGAGGAGGGAGCAGCATTTTAGGATAAAGGGGGGGGGGGGGGGGGGAATGACGGGGGAATGGGGGATGGGTGCAATGTTATGGATAATGAATACGTTGGTTATTCGACTAATTATACAATCCATATTAAAAACAGGCACATGATTATAAACAGTATTAAAAAGATAATTAGGTATAAATGATATAAGAACAAAGAAATCACTCAGGTTGATGTCCTATACTCTGACTTCTCCAAAGCCTTTGACAAAGATCCTCCCCCTGACCCCCCAGATGGTGAAAATGTAGTAATTTCGGGCAGTGAATCTGACATTCTGACTAGCACAAAAAAGGAAGTTTAGTCCCTCTTCCTCAATAAAACATGACTCTCCTTCTTCTTCTCAGTCTTCACCTGCTCTTCCTCAACCTCCTCCTACAAACTTTTATTCTCCTCATTCCTGTGGCCCGTTCATTGTGTACGCTCAAAAAACTGAGCAAGGTAAAACTATCCACCCTCTTGAATTTGGTAAATTCTTATCAAATAGCAAGAACCTTTCGATTAAGCATGGAGGTGTAAAAGCCGAGGGTCGCTTCCGAATCTCTATTGAATTCCTCTCAGGTTTAGCCGCCAACAACTTCATCAAAAACATATTTATTTCATCAAATTCTAAATTCAAGGCGTACATCCCAACTTTCAATGTCACTCGAATTGGCCTCGTCAGAGGTATCTCGACCGATCTGTCCATTCCAGAAATCCTGTCTTCACTTTCAACCCCCCAACATATCGGCAATCCCATAAAAGCCAGGAGGTTAAATTATAAGGACTCTTCTGAGGGCATCGTTTCCTGGAAGCCCTCCCAATCTGTCGTCATCACATTTGAAGCACAATCTCTTCCCTCCAATATTTATTTATTTTTCAACTCCTTACCGGTTGAAATGTATACTTATCCCACCACTCAATGTTACAATTGCTGTCGTTTTGGTCATACCAAAGCTGCATGCAGATCCCCTCCCAGATGTTTCAAATGTGGAGAAAACCACACGGCTGACCAATGTTCTTCTCTCTCTTCACCTAAATGTTTTAACTGCTCAGGTGCTCATTCCGCCATTAACACTTCTTGTCCGGAACAATCTCGCCAAAAAATTATAAAAATTTCTATGGCCTCTCAGAACTTGTCTTTTCTTCAGGCTTCTAAACTATTCCCGCCTGTCAAAAAATCATTTGCTGAGGTTTTATCCAGTAACTCTTCATCCAACCCACCCGCCTCCTCCTCAACATCTTCTCGTTCAACTAAATTCACATACAAAAACCCTATCTCTAAACCGGCTCCTGGATACGATCAGCAACAACACAACTCACTTCTCTTAAATCCCAATGGTTCTCCTCTTTCAAATGCCACAAATGGGTGCGCAAACAATTATAATTCATCCTCAACAAACCATCAAAAGCTTTCTGAACCATTCTCCCAAGATAATTCTTCATTTATTCAAACTCTTATTATGCTTCTAATTGACCTAATTTCTTCTCAAACTAATCTAACATCCAACGCTGCTTCTATTATTTCCACATTAAAATCATTTATTCAAAATGGCTCTTCAAGATGTCAGAATTCTTCAGTGGAATAGCCGCAGTGCTATTTCTAACAAATCGAACCTTCTTAACCTATTAAATTCAAACCTTGTTTCTGTGGCTGCTGTCTCGGAGACATGGTTTACTCCATCCACCCACTTTAATGTGGGAGGGTACTCCTGTCTCCGCGATGATCGCCCGGAAGGTACGGGCGGTGGTGATGCCCTTTTTATTAAAAAATCCCTTCCGTTTTTCCCAATAAATAATATCAAACCCCCCAATGCTGACTTTCAAATGGTTGCAGCTAAAATAAAGGACACTTCCTTTGTTTCTATCTATCTTCCCCCAACATCGCAATTCAATAAACAAGCGTGGTTGCAAATTGTCCGTCAACTAAGCCCTCCTTTCTTTTTATTGGGTGATTCTAATGCCCATTCCCCCGTCTGGGGTTCTGCTTTCTGTGATCGAGACGGTCGAAGTGTGATGGATTTCCTAGATGAATCCAACCTTTTTCTTTTGAATGACGGGTCTCCTACTAGAATCTCTCGCCCCAACACAAACCCCAGTGCAGTGGATCTCTCCACATACTCTACTAATCTGGCACCTCTCTCCTCGTGGGTGATGTCCCCCGACCCTTGCTCCAGTGATCATTTCCCGATCACCATCACTTATCAAACTTCTTTCCATTCAGACAAGTCCCATATTTCGACAAAGATTAAAACAAAACACACCAAATGGGACGAATTTAACTCACATATGGATAAGTTTATACAAAATTTATCCTATACCGATACATTATCTGTCAAAGATGATTACGATAACTTCAAATCAATGCTCGTAACTGCAATCAATAAATCAAATCCTCCCCCTAAAACCAAATCTCTCAAAAAACTCCCTCCGACTCCCTGGTGGGATGAGGAATGTTCCAAAGTAGTGAGAATTCGGAAAGCTAAATCTCTTTCCTATCGTCACAATATGACTATGGAGAACTATCTCATATACAAAAATGCCGAAGTCAATGCCAAAAGGGTATTGAGGTCAAAAAAAAGATCCGGGTGGTACAACTTCTGCAGTTCAGTATCTCCGAACACTCCAATTTCGGAAGTTTGGTCTATGATTCGAAGATTTCGATCCTCCTTCAGTCCAACATCTCCTCGAGCTTCTCATTCTAAATGGATAGACGAGTTCTTGGACAAAATTGCCCCCCCTTCTGTACCTAACTTAGATGAAATAACTCCAATCCACAACACTCCTATGTCTGATCATTGGCTAGACTCTCCATTAACTTTAATTGAATTAAAAAATTGTTTATCAACAGTCAAGGACTCATCTCCAGGCAGAGATGGTATACCTTATAGCATTATCAAAAATAGTAATGTTCTAAATCACTTTTTAAGCATCTTAAATAAAATCTTCCAGACTGGCATAATACCTGATGACTGGAGTTCTCAAATAATCATCCCAATTCTAAAATTAAACAAATCACCCAATTCTGGATCCAACTTATAGGTAAATTGCTCTTTCATCCACCCTTATTAAAATTTATGAAAAAGTAATTAAAAACCGGTTAGAATTTTTTGTCGAGAGTAAGCATCTTCTCTCTCCATCCCAAATTGGATTTAGGAAAAAAAATCTACGCAAGATAACCTTGCCATCATCAGCACTGATATTAATTTATCCATTTCTAACAAAGAAGTATGTCTTGCAGTCTTTATAGACATAGAAGGCGCCTTTGACAATGTTTCCATCCCAATTCTTAAAAAAAAACTTTTAGGCCTTGGCTTACCCCTCATGTTTGTCCAATCTATTATTAATCTTTTTCTCGAAAGGAAAATTTTCATTGAGCTACCAGATGTTACTCCTCAGAGTAGATCAATTTGGAAGGGTTTACCCCAAGGCGATGTATTATCCCCCTTACTGTATAATATATACACACATGATATGCATGTCACCATTCCCCCTCAAGTAAAAGTTGTTGAGTTCGCAGATGACATAGCTTTCTTCTTATCATCCAAAATCATTCCATCCGCCGTCAAATATCTTAATGAAGCCATGGATGCCCTTTGCACATGGCTCACTTTGAATGGTCTCGAACTTTCAGTCCAAAAGAGTCAGTGTGTCACCTTCTCAAATTGTCATAATAACCCCCCTGTTCAAATTTTATTTAAAAACTCTCCAATCCCCAATGCTTCCGTTAAATTTTTGGGAGTAAAATTTGATAGGAAACTTAAATGGTCTTCCCACATTAATAATATAGTTACTAAATGTGAAAAAAATTAAATATCATCAGATCATTGACTGGCGTTTGGTGGGGTGCACATCTTATCTGCATTAAGTTGCTCTACAATGCACTTATTCGAAGCCATCTCGACTATGCCTGCCCACTTTTTAGTACTGCATCCAAAAATGCACTCATTAAATTAGACAAAATTCAATCTAAGTCATTGCGAATAATAACTGGCGCGATGCAATCGTCGCCCATCAATTCCCTTCAAGTAGAATGTTCTGATCCTCCTCTGTATTTAACCCTTCGAGTAATAAGAAAATAATTTTCTGTCAACTTTTGCCTGTTAAGGTTTGCGCCCAAAATTCCTGGTTCATCCCATGCATTTTAAATGTTCCTATTTATTGTTTTTTTTTAAACGTTTTTGCAAAAACAAAAATTGTTCTAAAATCTAGATAAAATAATCTTTCCGATGTGTTTATTAGAAATCAACATTTTTGTTTCTAAATATTAAAATTTTAATATTGGAATTGTAAATTGGCTAAAAAATGCACACCTGCGAATATTTGAATTAAAGTAATTAAAATAGAATAAATCTAAAATTTTAAATACAGATTCCTTTTCTAAATAAAATTTGTAATAAAACTGTCACCTCTTTTTTTATCACTTTCATACAATTTTATTTTAAAATTAAATGTGTGATACGTCACAAATTGGCGCAAAATTAAGCCGTCACTTTTGATCGGGTTTGTAAAATATCTGAACAACCTAGCTCATATAATTCTAAGACAATGAGAAGCATTATTTCATTCCGTTTCTACCATAAAAGAAATCACAAATATTCGCATGACAAGAAGAGAGATATCTAACTTTTAATAATGCACGTTCGCTCTGGGACAATCTGGGTCTCCTGTTATTATAACGGCATATGATGTTTTGGGACAACTTGGGTCTCCTGTGATTAGACGGGTTAAGGCGTCAACTATTTGCTGACAAATTTGTTATTAAATGTTTAAACTCTAAAAGTCATCAGGTTATTCCCAGAGTCTCATTGTTCAACGACTCAACACATTCATCTACAATCAGAGCTCGAACTGAACCTCTCCCTGCCATCTGCAAAAATTTTCGCTCTCTCTCAGAGCTTCAAATTATCAAAAATGATCTTCTTCCTTTGTACAAATTAAAATATAGTCACGTCACCCTATCCCCAACGATTTTAGAAGGGATCGGCATCCTTAAAAGTCATTCCAATCTCCCAGCCCGTACTGTCAATAATATGTTCAATGACATTATTTCTTCTAAATGGCCCAACTCTTCTCTTTTATTTACTGATGGCTCCAAATCTCCGGACTCTCCTAACTGTGGTATTGGTATTAACGTTTACCACAATAATTCTAATGAAAGAATATTTTCAATATTTTCTGCTGAGTGCATTGCGATTATTGAATCTCTCAAATATATAATAAAAAATAATTTTGAACATTCTCTTGTTCTCTCTGACTCTCTCAGTTCCCTCCAAAAACTTAAAACCAGTCCTCTTCTTCATCCTGATGATCACTTTGTATGTCTTATTCGAGTATTGATAACCTCCATTCAAAGCTCTGGAAAAACTGTCACTCTGATTTGGATTCCTGGACATGTTGGCATAGTGGGTAACGATATTGCTGATTCCTTGGCAAAACAAGGAGCTTCTAACCCTACCGTTACCCTCGTAAACCATACTCCCCTGTCTGATATTTTTTCCATCATCAAAGATAGATCCCGCAATGTTTGGACAGAGTATTGGAACATTGCTAGTCAATCCAAGGGTGCCCGCTACGCCTCAATACAAAGGACTATCCCATCAAAACCGTGGTTTCAAAAATTCCCCCATTTTTCCAAAAAAGAAATTTCCTTACTTATTCGTATGAGAATCGGACATTGTTCCGTTCCTTCTGACCTTTATAAAATTCATGTGCTTTACTCCCCAGATTGTACGTTCTGTGGTCTAGATGTGGGAACTTTAGATCACATATTTTTTTATTGTCCCTCTCTAAATAAATATCCTCTCTTCTATCAAGCGTTATCAAAAATTGCCTCTCCTCCATTCAACATCTCATCTCTTCTAAGTCTGAACTCTACTCCAATCTTCCATAAAATTCTGAAATTTGCACATTTAAATAAAGTTAATATATAAATTCACCTTTCCTTTCTCTGTAATTATAAATGATGACCTATAACACCCTTGAAGGGTGAAAGCCAGAAAAAATTGAAAAAAAAAAACACATATTGTGATGAATTTCTTTCACTTCAATTGAAAAAGGATCAGAACTATAATATAAATTTCGATTTATGGAATAAATTCGAAAATAAGTACTGCTTTGTAGTTAGTGTACGCGAAAGTATTGTGGCGAAGCAAGATTTAGGTGGTACGCAGAAATTAAATAAGTGCCAATTTATTAAGCTTCCAGCAATTGATATGCCATCGTTCGATGGAAATCAAGAGAATTGGTCGGTATTTTATGAAGCATTTAAATTAAACATCCACTCTAATGAAAATTTGAATACGTCGCAAAAGATGCAATATTTGATAGGAAAACTCCAAGGAAAGGCATTATCGGTGTTTGCTGGAGTACTGCCGAATGAAAAAAAATTATTTTGTAATCTGGAATGCTCTTGAAAATAAATATCAAGACAAGCGCGTGCTAGGCACCTTTTACCTGAACAATATTTTGAATTTAAAATTATTGGCACCTTCTAACTCAAATGAGTTAAATAATTTTATTGAACGGTTTGCGTCTTCCATGTCTGCGCTCAAAGAATTAGGTATTGATGACCTAACTGACTTTATAATTTTACATATTGCACTGAAAAAATTAGATATGCAATTGGTGCAAAATTTCGAAATGTCCATACGGGAGAAAGATATACCTACATAACCGATTTAATAGAATATATTCGTTCGCATGTTAAAATTCTTGAACGAACCGGACCAGAAAGTAAAGTTAATAATAATAAAAATAAGTTTTTGCATTCTTTCGCTGTGGTTGAACCGAAGTCGTTTGATAATAATCGTACTATAAGTAATAATAATAAATGCCGGAAATGCAAATCGGATTGTAGAATTTGTAAAAAACGTCACCATACCGCTTTGCATTTTGAGGGTACAGTGAACAACGAAAGTCATTCGAAAAACGAAGCTGTCACATTAATAACTAGGAATAAACATCATAATGATTTTACTGCGGGTAATTTAGCTACGAATGTTCTATTGTCAACCGTGCAGTTATTCGCTTACGACATTAAAAATAATCAAGTAACCGTCAGGTGTTTAATTGATTGCGCCTCGCAACAAAATTTAATTAGTTTAAATGCTTGTAATGAATTGAAACTTAAAATAATTCCTTTAAATAATTCAGTTATTAAAAGTGTTGGTTCAGTGGAGACACCAATTTTGGGGCATGTTGCATTAACAATTAAATCCCATGTTTCAGAAGATAAATATAAAATAAGCCTATTAGTAGTCGAGAAAATCATGGAAAAACTTCCTACGCAATATGTTGACACGAAGTCATGTGAGCATTAAAATTGGAACGTTCCATCCGATGTCGATATTTTATTAGGTGCTCAGTCATTTCCATATATTATGCTAGGAAATAAGGTTTTATCTAAACATAATACGAATGCACCACCCGCTATACAAACGGTATTCGGATATATTGTAATGGGTGAAATACCTAAGTGTACGCTGGACGTTTCGTGGACATTCAGCCCCATAACCAACGTGGATTTATACAATGCGTTAACCAAATTTTGGACAATGGAAGACATGCCTTAATTAAGTCATTGATGAGTGCTGAAGATGCGGAATGTGAAAAAATGTACGTCGAGTCCGTCCAACGGGATGACTCTGGAAGGTATATTGTATCTTTACCTTTTAAGATAGATCCTAATAATTTAGGAAATTCGCTCAGTGTCGCGCAACGCAGGTATAAATATTTAGAACGGAAATTTAATACGTCGCCAGAATTGCATCGGAGTTATAATGAAGTAATTTCTGAATATCTGGAAAAGATAATATGAAGTTCCATCTTCATCTAATGTTGACGAGGGATATTTCATTCCTTATCATGCAGTAATTCGTAAAGATAAAGTAACCACTAAAACTCGTGTTGTATTAGACGCCAGTACAAAGACCAGTTCAGGGTTGTCACTTAATGATATTTTGTGTTCAAATTTGCAATCTAATTTATTTACACTTTTAATTAAATTTCGCTTATTCGCTATAGCATTGACCGCAGATGTTAAGCAAATGTATTTACGTATAATGGTAACGGAAAGCCATCGTAAATATCAAAAAATTCTTTATAGATTTCACGAAGATGAAGAAATTGGAGTTTATCAATTTAATTCGCTAGCTTTTGGGTTAAATTGTTCACCGTTCCTTGCGATGCGAACTTTAAGAAAGCTAGCGAGCGATGAAAGAAATTGTCACCCGAAAGCCGCAGAAGTTGCAATTAATGATTTATATATGGACGATTTTGTATATTCTGTAAATACTATAAGTGAAGCCGTCACTTTGTCTACAGAATTAATGGCGATGTTCAAGTCTGGAGGATTTGAATTAGTTAAATGGTCGAGTAATTCTGCTCATTTGCTCGCTCAATTACCAGAGTCACACCGCGCTACGATGGATTTCTCGGATAATTGTAGCATTTTAGGACTAAAATGCGATCCGATATCTGATTGTTTTCGTTTTATGATATGTCCCACGGAGGAGAAAACTATATGTAAAAGATCAATTCTTTCCACAATAGCACGTTTATTCGATGTATTGGGTTTGGTTGCTCCGGTAATTTTATATGCCAAATTACTTTTGCAAGAGCTGTGGTTAGAGAAAGTGGGATGGGATGAAGAACTACCCCAAAGTATTGTTATTTGATATGTCAAATTCAAGGAAGAATTACCAATGCTTTCTAATTTAAATTTACCTCGATATTTGGGAGTAAAAGAGGACTGCACGATAAATATTATCGCTTTTGCAGACGCGAGTACGAAAGCATACGGGTGCGTAGTATATCTTCATGTCACAGATAAGAGTGGCAACGCTACTATGAATTTGATATGTTCGAAATCCAAGGTAGCCCCTTTAAAAATAGTTTCGCTCGCTCGATTGGAATTATGTGCTGCGCTTATTTTATCTAGACTTGTTAAATCTATTATAGATACTTATAAAAATCGCGTTTTTATAAACTATTTATTTGCTTTTTCAGATTCAAAAATAGCACTTTCTTGGATCCACTCATCCCCGCACAGATGGCAAACTTTTGTAGCTAATCGAGTTAGTGAAATTCAGGAAAATTTACCTGCGAAACATTTTTATCATATAGATGGAGTTACCAATCCTAGTGATTGTTTATCACGTGGACTATTGCCCGCTCAGCTAATTGATCATCCTCTTTGGTGGCACGGTCCACCCTGGGAGCGAACCCAGTGTCCGAGTGGCCTGTCAAAAGCTTTTCCCCCTCAGCGCAGGAGGAGAATACTTTGGAATTGAAAAAGTCGCATACGTTCACGATAACGTCAATAGAGAATAATTCTCCTCATTAATATAATCTTGCTTTAAAAATTTCTTCATGGCCAAAATTGCTAAGAATTGTCGTATATATTTTACGATTTACGCGGAAGTTATCGTGTTCAACAGTTATAAATTCCACGGAATTAAATATTGCTGAAATAAATGTATTAAAAGCTCTACAGAAAAAGTATTTTTATGCCGATATACAATTAATACAGAAGAAAAAATTATGTTCATCTTCGATTCGAAAATTAAACCCGTTGGTCGATCATAATGGATTGTTACGTATAGGTGGTAGATTAACAAATGCGAATATACTTTATGAAAACAAACATCCAGTACTTCTGCCAAGACAGGATCATATTGTCGATATAATTATAGATTTTTACCATCGTGTGAATTGTCACACTGGTGCTCATCTCCTTATGTCTATAATTAGACAGCATTATTGGATCTTATCGGGAAGAAACTTAATACGCAAACGAGTACATGCGTGTAATTTCTGTTTTAAAACTGCACCTTCTAATATTATACCGCCAATGGCTGATTTACCTACAGCTAGAGTTCAAGAAGCAAAAGCATTTACACATACGGGTGTAGATTTTGCCGGACCGATAAATATAACCCTTTCTAGGCATCGTGGAGTAAAAAGTCAAAAGGCATATATATGTCTATTTATTTGTTTAACGACGAAGGCTATACATATAGAATTGGTATCAGATCTAAGCACGGACAATTCTTTAAACGCATTTAAAGGTTTTCTATCCAGACGCGGACCCGTTTCGTGTATGTACAGTGACAATGCGACAAACTTCATAGGCGCGAAGAATTGTCTTGATGACTTATATAAATTTTTGAAGGCAAATTCAACTAATTAAGTCCTTCGCAATGAATTTAACATTCGGAGAATTGAGTGGAAGACGATTCCACCTCGCGCTCCTCACTTTGGAGGATTATGGGAATCAAATATTAAATCCATTAAATCGCATCTGTATAGGGTTGTGGGTACTAAACTTTTATGTTATGAAGAGCTTCTCACAGTTCTGACACAAATAGAGGCTTTGCTTAATTCACGGCCGTTATGTTTATTAAGCAGTTGTCATTATCCAGAAGCTCTTACTCCGGCTCATTTTCTAATGTCTTCTCCGATTCAGCATTTGCCCGCTTATGATATGACTAAGGAACGTATTAGTCTGCTGAAAAGGAAAGAGCTTTTGGACCACCTCGTTCAATCTTATTGGAAGAAGTGGCATATAGAGTATCTTCACTCTCTGCAGATGAGACAAAAATGGAATAGTCTCGTGAATAACATTCTTGTAGGTACTATAGTATTGGTGCATCAAGAAGATGCGTCTCCACTTTATTGGCCGGCGGGAGCTGTTGAGGAAATATTCCCGGATAAAGACGGAGTGGTTCGTGTGGCACTAGTAAGAACCCCTTCTGGGAACTTTAAACGACCAATTGTGAAATTGTGTCCCCTGCCTATGCAATAATAATTATTTTTCTTTATCTCTATTTATTTATTTATTTATTTTTTTTTTCTCAACTTTGTAATATCAATCGCGTACGTATATTATTTTAACATTTTTATTTTTCACTATAGTTCTTTACTTTATTTTGAAAGTACCTTCAGTTTTGGTAGGTACTTCCAAGGCCGGGAGAATGTTCGCGCATTTTTATATGGGATTGATTGGGTATTGCATTCGCAGACTTGGTGGGTAGATATGTCAAAATCCTGAATTTATCCCACCTACCTAATCTTTCCCTCCTAAATGTCATCATAAAAATTGTTGCAAGAAAATACTCAACTCTGGAGAGGTGACAGTGTACTTTTCTGCTCAGTACAAAATAACATCTCAGACAGGGCGCATGTATTGTAATCTCTTGTTATAAGAATATTGCGAATTTCAAAATTAAACAGTGAGAAGTGTACACCAAAACTGGAGATCAGCGAGGTCCCATCTGCAACGGTGAGTCCTATTTTCCTTATTCCAATCTGGGCTTATCTAATTTTCCTAATAATATTCTGAAAATTTCAAAATACGGGGGGGGGGGGGGGGGGGGGTTAGTCTAAAACCTCACCACATATCACCAGGGGGGGGTGGTTAAAAAGTCGCTAAAAACATCATGTGATTAATGGACGACCCCTATGTATATAAAAATGAATCCTTGTTTCCCTTAGTCACGCCATAACTTTAGAACGACTTTACCTATTTCATTCAATTTTTTAAAGTTTTCTACTACTTTGGAGAAGGTTCTTACGGAAAGAAAAATTAAGTAAATTATGCAAAAATTGGATAATTTCAGAAAACTTAACGACTGTTTTAACTTCACACGTTTAACAGTTCACGCGTTTGATGAAATTGAAATTAGCAGACAGGTGTTTTTTTTTGTAACAAAAGAATTGTCTGAATTTTTTAAATTATAGATATTTTAAATAGGTACCTTTGTTAGGTACATTTGTAGATTTGATTGATTGTTCTTATGATATACAAAAATGAATATTTGTAATATGTGAAAAATGAAAATTTGAATTAAAAAAAAATTTAATAGCTGACACGCAATTTGTTTGAAAACTGACTGTACTGGGACTGAATATATGGAACGCGGAAGGGGGGTAGGCGGGATGGGGGAGCGGGAGAGGGTAGGCAGGGAAGGTGGAAGGGGAACGCGAGAGTGGAAGGGGATGCGGGAGGGGAACGGGGACGCACGGGAAAGGACATGCAGGGAGAAACAATTTATTTCTTTGAATATGGCATTGCAACGCATGCCGGGAACCAGATAGTGCTATTATAATAATAATTATTATTATCTAACACCTAAGTCCTTTACCACAGAACTTTTTTTTTTTTTTTTTCGCCAACATTAAAAAAATCATATCTTCGAATTTTAACATGGAGACATAAAAACTTATTATAGTGCTATATAGACAATGAATTAACCTGTATTTTACCGTTTATCTCATATTTGTAGGATTTATAAAAAAAATATTAAAAATCATAAAGTTTATAACCGTGCGAATCCTGCTTGGTTGTTACTTTGAAACTGCCGTGAGAGGTACTTATTTGAGTCAACATAGAATATTTTCGATTTCTATACAGGGTGTAACAGGACAGGAGGACTCAGCAGCAATTCCTGAGCATATTTTTAGTAAAAAATGTTTTGTCATTTTGCAATCCGATGACATTTTTTTTCTATTAAAAACAAAAAAATATGTTTTAACCCATTGGCCACAAACCCCGACAGGTGTGAAACTCAGGTACTTAACCACAAACCCCGGCACGCTGACGGGCTAGAGTAGGCCCGCCAAAAACGGAAAACGTGCTCAACAATGACATTTTTTAATAAAATTTTAAATGCCGAACATCCTGTAGGTAATTAATAATTCATTTCGTAGAGTTGGCAATAAAATGTTACTTTTGTTTTTTCCCTGATATATTTGTGTTTCAAGTTTTGTATGCTGCCAGCCGCCATTTAATTTCTTCAAAATTGCGACTGGTTCTAGGCTTTTGGTAGTGACCCTGAACGTCCCTGATTGCTTTGAGGACTATCATACCAAATTATTTTATTAGTTATTAAGTACACATGTAACAAAAAACCAAAATTATTATGTTCGATTTATGAATATTATGTTTTTTTGGAACTTTTTGAATAAAAATGTGGAAAAAAACTTACGAAAAAAGAGAAGGTTATATTTGTATCCTTATTTACACATATTTTATTATTTTTAAAAATTTTAATTTTAATGTTTTTCTTTACCTTAATCGAATTTGTAAATAAATTTAAAGAAATTAATTAATTTGAATATATGGTTTAAAAATAACTACAGATTTAGTACACCAATGCAGGTTTTCAATTTTTGGTACAAATTTAATTCAGTGGTGAAAGCCATTTTTTTTGCTCATTAATTCTGTGGCCAATGGGTTAATCACATGTCGCTACTGTTCCCATCGCTATGTAATATATACCGTCGCGATAGTTGTGAGCGCTACGCGCGCCATTTAGTTTATTAACAAGCCGTTACAATGAGACGCAACACTTATCAAATGACCGCTAGGCGATAAAAGCGTTACTCTCGCACCCTAGTCAGTGGTGGCGTGTGAGGGAAAAATATTTTTAATGTTCTAAATAGAAAAAAAAATGTCATCAGACTGCAAAATGAGATGTACATTTTTTACTCCAAATATGCTCAGGGATCGCTGGTTAAAATCCCTCCGGTACGTCCTGTTACACCCTATATACATATTGTGTGTGGTGTACTTGACAATGAAAGGTGCATGCATCTGTGGAAGAAGGACTTAATTTTAACTGTAAACAGCTGATCAGATATTCTGCGTGAAAAAAATATTTCAAAATTTTATTTTTAACATCGTTATAAAATAGTATGAAGTTCGGATTTGCAGTCATCTATGGTCATAAAGATAAAGTATTTCAATAGCTTCGTTTTAAGTCCAAAATAACAAACCTGGGAGTAACAAATATAAATAAAAAAATTACCGAATCGAGGAGATAATTGCCATTTTTTAACCGAAAAGCAATCGGAGACATTTAAAATGGCGCCAATATATAACAAAAATCGCTCCAGTGGATAAATGGGAAGAAAAATTAAGAATAAAATAATTTTAAAAAAAACAGAAGAAACATAAAATCAGCTGTATTTCAATATTTTATTGTGTAAATTGAATTGCCAAATAAATATTTATGTAAGTATTCAAATCTAAAAACGTATATACTTCTTTGATCCCACGGAGCATTTCATATTCAATAAAATGAGGATTATGTACTTTCTGTAATATTCCTACATTAATTGATAAGACCTTTTGTAGTGTGTTTTATCAGAATGCATGTGAGTTTATTGTCCTAGCATTGTCTCACCAGAAGTTCAGTAAATGATAATAATTTATGGAACAAATAATAAATAATACATTTTATTTAATTACTGCTCCAACAATAAATATATTTTTATTTATTTACAAATACTCTGCATGTTATTATTGTGAACTATGAACTAAACATTTAATAAGATCTATAGCGAAATCTGGAACCACAGGATTGAAAACACTTTGTTGGGTCACATTATAAACGAAATAAATTACATACATGATATCTTTGTTAAAAAAATTATATCCATTTCATGTTTGTATAATACTGATTAATTTAATCCATTTTAATAGGGTAGACTAATTTAATGTTTGGAAGTGGTAGAGGGTCCCTGCATTGGCATCTGAAATAAAGGTGAATAATTTAAATTTGTTATATTTATTTGAATTAAAAGTTGTTTTTTTAGAATCAAGCATTGAAATAAAGAGTCTTCGGGCCTTTAAAGTTAAGATACAAGGTTATAATTTTGAGGATGGTCTATAAGGGACAGGATGTACATATTGAAGTCATTCAAGTCTGAGAACTTATATAGAACTGAAAAACGAGAGAATTGTTGAAAGACCGCAAATACGGAATACTAAGGGGAGATTGAAGAAGACTTGGTCAAGAGCCTCCTCCTTCCATCGCACTGGCAGAATAAATACAATTGTGGTCTCCTGAAACCTTGAGGATTGAAAAGCTGTTACACAGGGTTTCCGGGGGTAAAGTGCATTAACTTCTGGAGGTGATTCTGCATGATGGTAGGAGTAAAAAAGATTAACAACTTTTTCCGAAATTCCAACTTTTTTTTTTCCCATTCAAAAAGACGTATCGTATGAGGTACGATCTTACTTGCTGAGCGCCCGCCGGGCACGATTGTGGCAACATTGTATGGTTGTGACTGGCCCGTATCGTAACAGCGGAAAATAATAAAACTGGCGGGACACGCTGGTCTATTTTTATCTTTTTACCACAAAACAACCCCTAAAAGTTGGAATTTCGAAAAAAGTTATTTATCTTTTTTACTTATAATATCACGTAGAATCACCTGCCGAAGTTAATGCACTTTACCTCCGGACACCCTGTATAATGTACAAATTATCGGTGACCGGACAACTCGGAATTAACTCAACTGAACACCTCCTTTGAAAAGTCATTAAAAGTGATGAAAAAAATATATAAAAAATGGTTAAATAGGTTACATTAGGTTAGGTCATGGCTATTTTTCAATTTTTTCAAATCAAATTCAAATTCATATCTTTTCAAAGAGGTGTTGAGTTGAGTTAATTCTGGGTTGTCATGGAACCAAATTATCACAGCTAATAATATAAAGTTTCTGGAGTGTTAACAAATTGTTCTGCATATATGTATATTTTAAAGTTGGCATACATATTTTTTTTCCCCATTGAATTTCCCATTTCCCATTGATGTGCCTAGCCATTGTCTATGTTGAGAAATGATAATTAATTAAAGTCTGTTAAATATTTAAGGTGGTAATGATTAACCCCTTGAATGCCAGCATATCCTTGCATACGTTTAAAAAATCATATCTCTGAATATAACCGGCTATGTTGGGGAAACTATCTACATATCGATGCTGGAAAGGGAAAATGGGTAAATCGCCATACAACAGGAAAGGAACAATGGCTAAGCACCATACAGCTGTGACATTAAAGATGAACAATTAAAGATTACCTACAAAATAAGCTTTATTGTTTTTTTTGTGCTTGTGTTTATCAAATCAAGTTTTCTAAAGTTTCCCAACCAAATTGATTTGATGAAAACAAGCAAAAAAATTAGCTTAAATTGTGTAGGTTTATCTTTAATGTCACAGCTGTATGACGCTTTAGCCATTTTTCATACTATCTTTATAAATACATTATCTGGTAAGAAGGTACAATTTACTAAAACATAATTTTGCAAAATACGAGTAAGTTATGACAAATATAGAATCAGTTGGCGCATGTCGAAAATTTTGGCAAACCAAGAGTTAATAAAATAAAATGCACATAAAACTTATTTCCACTTAATTCATTTTTTACCGTAACCGGTTTCAAGCTTGTTAACGCCATCTTCAGACTGGTACAAATTATTCTTAATCTAGAGTTAATATACATACGGGGGAGAGGGAGGGGGGTAATCTACAAGGATTTTAATCAATTTATGTGGTTTTTCCCACCAATCGTCAGAAAGACGACACGGCAATAAATATAAATTGAATAAAAGCCTTGTAAACTACCCCCCTCCCCCGCCCGCATATGTTATCTATATAAACTCTAGATTAAGAAACCGGTTACGGTAAAAAAATTTTTTTTGTGGAAATAAGTGTATAAGTATATTAATGTGTGTAAATGCCTTTTATTATGTTGTTATAATGGAATTCCTCCTTAGCCTCCCAAAAACTGGGCGTACTGTACAGGGCCCGCAGATACTTTAATAGTACACAACTGCTAACCCTGTACAAATCACAAGTGCGCCCCAGGGTTGAATTTGGCAGCCACCTCTGGTCTGGAGCTCCAAAATACCTGAAAAATACCCTCGACTCTGCACAGAAACGGGCGGTCCGTTTAATAGATTCTCCCATCTTAACAGACTGATTGCAATCTTTAGAGCATAGGCGTCGGGTGGAAATGCTATCCTTGTTCTACCGGTATTACAATGGAAGATGCTTCGAGGAACTAGCATCATTGATCTCTTCGACACCGGTCCATAGTCGGGAAACACGCCAAACGCGTGCCCAACATTTGTACACGGTTGACATTTGTCACATGAGAACGGGTCGTTTCTTCGACTCGTTCTTGTGTTCAACAGCTCGGCTGTGGAATGATTTGACGGCCTCTGTGTTTCCTCCTTCCTATAAGATGGGTCTCTTCAAGACCAATGTTCATTCCTTCCTCTCCTCAAAAAGACCCTCCACACAGCATCCCAGATGACATAGGCCCTGAGGGAAATTATTTTCCTCAGGGCCTCCTGTGTGGAGTTAATGTAAAAAAAAAAAAAAAAATTCCACCACAAATTGTCGGTATCAAAAATAGAAATATTATAGGGTAATGCGTTTTGTTTTCAACCTGTTATCAATAATCCTGGCACACAATCCCAGGATGTGATGAGGGGGGTCCACCTTGTAGAGGGGCTTCCCTGTGGCCTCGCTAGTATAGTCGGAGTAGGGCATCTCCGTCAGCATGATCCAACCTTCGGAGACTAGGAGTTTCCACAGGAAGTCATTCACAGCCTCTCCGAGGACAATCTGATGTCAGACAAAACAAATTTACTTATAAATTCGAATTAACTATTTAAAATAGTTATTGAAACTATTTTATTATGTAATATTCATGTAACATTAGCTAAAAAATCTCAGAATACAATAAAGTTTGATTTTTGCAACCATATTTGCAACTCTATCCTCTATCAGGGAGGATGTTTTTTTTTTTACATTAGCTCCACACAGGAGGCCCTGAGGAAAATAATTCCCCTAATGGCCTATGTCAACTTTGGGGATGCTATGTGGAGCGTCTTTTTAGGAAAGGAAGGAGAGGAAGTTCTGGGAAGGAAAAGGGTATGAGGGGTGAGTAGGAATCTGGGGGTCGGTGTGTCCAGGAGTGACGGACGTATGAATCCATCCCTCCTACTGTGATGCAAATGAATGTTCCAAGAGAGTACGGCTGGAGAAGTCATAGGGACTTCCTCAACAATTCTCTCCCGATCCGACCTGACATGCAGCTGGTGGGCAGACGCATCCACCGCCAACACCCGTACAAACCTCAGGGGGCGTTCAAGAATTACGAAACGCAATTTTTGTAATCATGTAACGCGCCGTAATGTTCTTCCATGCCCTCCATCCCCCTCCTTAAACGTTACGTAACGCCCAAGTGACAATTTTTACCTGAAAGTCACAATTAAGTTGCGCAAAGTACTGGAAAATTGCTTAAATACCTTTTTTCTTGTTTTAATCGCGTTTGTGGTAATAATAAAACAAGAGATTTCATGAACGAAAAGGGTTGCCAACTTGGAAGATTTTAATGCCCTAGTTTTTTTATCTAAATAAAGAAAAACATGTTACGTTACGCGTTGTTCGAACCCCCCCCTCCCCCCTTTAATGCACAGTAACGTTTCACAAGACCCCCCCCCTTCCCAAGTGCGTTACGTAATACATGAACCCGGGCACTTCTGCTAAGTCACCAAACGTAGCGAACCATTTGGGGTGACCTATGGTAGAGGCGTTGGTTATCCAATAATTGGATCCTGGGGCGGCGGTTCCCATACCCGCCTCCCAAATTGTGTTGTAAGTTGTAAGTCTAATTAATTATTAATAATTTGCAACTTTCCTCTATCAGGTAGGATGTAAATCTATTTACAAAGAGAAAACCGAGGGGCGTTTTGCCCGTACAAACGTATTCCCCATTTTCCTCTCTGGATTTTGACACTACTGCAAATATTTTTATAATATAATATAGATATTGACTACCAGCGTGTCGGTACTTTTGCTTTTTTGATAAGTTACTAATTAAAGTAGTTAGGACTCAAAAAGCGTTAAAAGTTACCAGCTTTGAACGCCATCAACAAAGTTCAGTATACAATCTTGGCAATATATTTTTAAAAAAGCAAAGCGTACATACAGTAGAAGTAGAAATAGAGTATTTTCTTCTAATACAGTTAGTAAAAAATCTTAAAAATCGGTTAAGTTTAGGAGGTGAAAAATGGGGAATACACCACGATTTTACTGATTTTATTTAGGTATTATCAGCCTAAGGTCCCTTTCGCTCATTATTCGGGGGAGTAAGAGCGACAGTTACAGCAACTTAATACAGAAAACTTTTTAATGTGAAGAGAAAGCTTTGTGTTCTCTCTTTCTGAAACTCTTTATATTACATAAATAAGGACACAGATAAAGCATTACGTGACCCAAATGGAAAAAGAGACAAATAAATTTTCAGTTTCATCTTGGCAAGTAACATCTTGTAACATGTCAGTAGTAAAAAGAATAAGGATGCCTACGGGATAGTTCAGGTCTCGCGCCATCGTAGTGATTTGGTCCACCAACATTCGTCCCAGTCCGGAGCCCCTGTACTCTCTGGTAGTTGATAGTAACCGACACTCCATGGCTCTGTCGATTCCAAATCTATAACATTTTTAAATTTTTATTGTAATAATATTAAAAAATATGTGTTACATTTATACATACATATTTTACAAAATATTATATTTAAGGTCATGCATCAGAAAAGAGGAGCTCTTGTGCCTAAAAGGGAGCCACGATTCTTACTTAGGTTGTATGTTATCAAGGGCGGATCCAGAATTTTTTTCTGGGGGGGGCACAAGGGGCAGACGGTCAAAAAAATCAACAATTACTGTATACTTTAATATTTTTGAATGTAGCTATTACTTTGTGGTTATCCATTATAAAAAAATGAAACAATACAACTTTGTATAAACCACTTATAAAATGTGCAAATCCGACCGGTTTCGGAACAAACGTTCCTTCGTCAGGGAAAGCTTATACTAATTTGACAGTTTAGAACAATGTTTTATTATGTTAGGGGTGGAGCCGTTGTTAGTTAATAATGTATATTGGGTGGGTAGGTATTAGTGTAGAGTGGGTGGGTAGGGGAACAAATCCATGATTGGGCTATATGACAATATTTTTTGTTTGTTGATAATAGATTCATTATTTTTAAGGGATTTTTTAATTTCCAAAGCTTCTAAGTTATCTAAACGTTTTAAAAAATTATATATATCAATGCTCCTGAACAATTTACTTTTTGCCGCTTACGCTGTTCTGCCGATTATGGATCGATATCATTATCAAAAATGACCCATGATATCAATACTAAAAATACTGATAAACCGGCCCTACGAACTCTTGGACACAGTGACCCCTAGATTTCTATCCAATCCACTCACACATCGTCTCAGAATCTTAATTACCTATGGACACATCTACTCCACACACCATCTCCAAAGTCCAAAGATGACAGACCTCCCGCGTGGAGCTAATTAGAGGTGTGCCTTATATAACGCTAACAGGTATGGATAACATAGTATCTTCAAATAACGGCGTACCTGTTACTGTATAGTGTTGAGTACCTCATACAAGAGGCACCTCAAATGTCCCATACAAACACGTAAAATGTCCCCCCACCTCACAATATGTATTTGTACCAACTCTTTTTCCTTGTATTACTACAAATATGAAGGGGGGACAAATATGAGGTGTGAGGTGGTTTGTTTTGTTGGACTACATTCATGTCATGTACGGGACAAATATGAGGTGACGTGTGAGGTGGTTGGTGTTTCGGACTACATGTCATGTCACGTTGTCACGTATGGGACAAATATGAGGTGAGGTGTGAGGTGGTTGATGTATTAAACTACATGTCATGTCACGCATAGTTTGGGACAAATGTATGAGGTGGTGAGGCGTGAAGTGCTTGTATATTCTATGACTTTTTTGTATTAGAACCGTGAGGTGGTGATGGGGTAAGCCATTCATATATTGTGAATACCGCAGAAGCGTCCCAACTGCTCCGAAATTATTATTTTTTATTCTAAATTATTGTTAAGTGAATACCGCACAAGAGTACCAACTGCTCCAAAAAATTTTTTTTTGTTAAATATTTTTTTATTGTAAATTACTGTTATGTGAATCCCGCACAAGAGTTCCAACTGCTCCAAAAAAAAATGTTATGTGAATACCGCACAAGAGTTCCAACTGCCCCCAAGGGAGGGAGGATGAGGCAGTGTTGAGATGAGGTGGAGGGGGTTGCTGAGGAGGGGAGGTATAAGAGGGGGGTGCAGGGGGGGGGGGGGAATCAGAAGGGGGTGCAGGGAGGGGATCAGAGGTGGTGAAGGGGGGGAGGGGGTCGAGTGGGGGGGGGAGGGGTAGGCCTTTTTTATATCCATTTTTCGTATTATAAAAATAACAGAGGCGGGTATGGGTACCACCACCCCGGTATTTATTAGAAAACCAAAAATCAAGCTGAAGGAAAAAAACAACTTCCCTGAAATTCTCTTGCCACCCCCCCCCCCCCCCCGTAAGCGAAACACCTCATTTCGATATTTGAGTACCTCATACAAACACATAATAACTTCGTTATTTTATACCTAAGCCGACTCAGCTAATGTAAGGGAACGTAACCATACTACTTGACCAACTTTTTGCAATTTTTAACCCCCCTAAACTTAAAAAATGTAAACTTGAAGACACCACTGGATAAGTTGTTACCTATTTAATATTTTATTAAGCTATACAACATCTTATTTTAACATCTATCGGGTCGATTCTACTTCTTAAAATAATTACTTATTTATGTGTGTTTTGTAATACTTATTTATACATTATTTATGTGTGTATCTGCATTGTGGAATTATTAACAAACATTATTTTCACCTGTTAAAAAGATCGAGATCCAATAATAATTTCAGAAACATGTAATCCATCTTCTTGTAGTTTTCATTGGTTGATGTTTTCATGGCTTCTATGGCCCCGGGGACGGCATCTGGGGTCAGAATTCCGTTTATCAAAACACCTGCAAACTGAAAACAAACGAGCATGGTATTTAAAACATAATTTTTTACCTATGGATTTCGACTGTTCCGAGTTAAAAAGGAAATAACCCGACACAACGGAAATGTCATTTTGAAATAAAATTTTAGATGTAATTACTTTTTTTCACAAAAAAGTATAAATCGATTCAAAAGATTGTTCTTTTACATATAAAGGTATGTTTTAAATTTTGATAAAAAATGTTTATTTTTAGTATAAGGTTATACCGCAGGTCGTTGGCAGATTTGTTAAATTTTCAAACTAAATTTTGTATTGTACAACACGCATTTCAAATTAAATAATCATACAATAAAATAAATTATCTAGGATCTTTTCAGAATTTTAGTTTTAGTTCAAATAAAATCTTTAAAAAAAAATCCGAGCACGTGTTTTGTGATGAAAATACTTTAGTTTGTCTATTTATTTACGGTCTTAAAAACTAACATATTATATCAGTTTTTTTTTTACATTTTTATTTTACTCAGGCGTTATTGAAAAATCATTAATATTTATGATCAAAAATTAATTACAAAAAGTAGGGACATAATTTTAATAGTTTTATCATCACACGTTTGAGCATTTTTTAACATAGGTATATTGCAAAGTATACCTATAAATAAAGCAAATTCTTATTGAAATAAAATCGATATTGAGTTATTATTTAAAAATGCTGATACGGATAATAAATAATCTTTGTCATCGGGACCGCCCTGTACAGTTTGCAAGGGCATAATCGCAAGACCGATCGAATTCTCGGCTGCTGGTTAATTTTTTTTATTTTTCTTTTATTTGTTAACATTTAAACCTGCTAAACTACTTATGTAGTTTGTCACCAGGTACATATAACAACTTTTTTTGTAATAACATGGTACAATAGTAAACAGTATAGGTATGTATAATGTTGATGAAAACAATAAAGATAAGTTTGTTAAATTACAGAAAAGTATGAATATAAACATGTAAAAAGTAGCATAAGCCTTATATAAAACACAAGTACAAATGAATTTATTATGAACAAATGAATATACTCAACAAGTACTTCTATAGTTTAATATGGGTACACAAGGTAATACAAATTGTGAATGTGAATTCCAATTAGGAAAACAAGGTCTTCGGTAGGGCATCAATATAAATCATCAGCATCTAATAGCCATTTCCTTAGATCGTATTTGACTTTAGCTGTAAAAACATTTATATTTTTAATTGTCATTGGTAGTTTATTAAATATTCTGGGTACAATATAGTTTAGGTTTCTTTCACCGTATTTATTGGTACATTTAGGAACCACCAATCCTTCATTTTGAGTGAATCTTGTATTATGTTTATGTAAAACTCTTTCCCTATACAAGGAATCAGACAATATAAGATACTGACTGATACTGACTTACAATATTGTAAAACAATAATCCTCTGATAGGTAAAACATTCAAAGACAAAAATGTCCCCAAGAAGTGAATCCATAACGGATTGTGGATTCAGCCAGAGAAAAGTAGTTTTATTTTAAAGTACTTACTTATAGGCACGAAATATTTTATTTTTTAAATTCTACCCACAATAGACCGTAGTCGTTTACAAACATTAGTAATGTGTACATCCCATTTCATGTAGCAGTCAATGGTAACACCCAAATATACATAATTTTTGACATAATCAATGGTTTCACATGAACAAGGCTTTGCAACATTTTTGTGTATGTAGTCAAATGTATGTGTATATAATGAAGGGATTACATTATATCTCGCGTGTGGAGATCTTATGTGCATAATTTTAGTTTTTTTGGCATTTATTATGAGACCTGCATCATGAGACCATTTTAGGAGGGCAATAAAATCATGCTGCATAAGGTTCATTGCAGTAATCAGGTCTTTGTGTGATATTACGAGTGCCGTATCGTCTGCGTACACAAAATGTTTAACGAATGAAAACAATTTACTCATAATTGAGAAGTATATAATATACAGGGTTGGCCCTAAAATTGACCCCTGTGTAACACCTGTTGAAATGTATTTTCTTTTGCTAAATTTGTTAAGAATTTTTACTGTTATATGTCGATCCGATAATAAATTTTTTAACAAAACTTTTTTTAACAGTACCTTTCCTCGAATTCCTATTGCCTCCAATGTTTCTAAAAGTTTATTTGTATCAATGGTATCAAACGCCTTCGAGTTATCAATGAATAAAACCAACACATGTTTTTTAAAAATTTAATTCATGTTTGTAATCTAGCAAGGAAAAGGATTCTAAATATTGGTTAAGTTTTATTGAAATGTATTTTTCAAGTATTTTTTCTAGGGCTGGCAAAATGCTAATCGGTCTATAATTTTGTACATCTGTATGTTTGCCGCCTTTGTAAATTGGTCTAATGATGCTACTTTTAAGTTCATCTGGAAACACTGCTTGCTCTAATATTATATTGATAAAATGAGTTATAACAGGACCTTAAATATTAATATATTTCTTAATGTCAAACATTTGAATGTTGTCAATCCCTGGTGACTTTGAATTGTTTAGCTTGCTAACAATAATATTGATTTCTTCGCAGGTAGCTCTTGGTAGGTACATACTATGTTGCACTTCTGTCGGTCTGACGGTCGTTGCTTTATAATCGCATTTATGTATCATACAACTAACACTGCTAGTAAAATATTCAACAAAATTATTTGCTACAGTTTCTTCATTATGCGTTTTTAACATATATTTTGAGATTATTTCGTCACAACTACTTTTAGACTTGCGTCCGTTATTGTTATTGATTTCGCTAATAACAATAACGGACGCAAGTCTAAAAGTAGTTAACGTTATTGATTTTTGAGGTAATAAGCCGTAATCATTTGGCTAATGTTTCGGACGGCAGTATTTCATCATCAGGAAAGGTGTCCGCCATCAGGGCATTTAAAAGTACTAAACATTGAAAAATTGAAAATGATATACTTTTCCCTGGTGCAATCATCAATCACTTATGGCATTATAGGATGGGGTGGTGCACTTGATACATTTATTAAGCCTCTACAAATAATTCCAAAACACATAATTAAAGTCGTATATAACACAAATAAAACATTCTCAACCAACTTATTACACAAAGAAACTAAAATATTTAATACTAGCTTTTTCCCGCGGCTTTAGGGATTATGGAGTAGGGGATTCCCACTCAGCCTCATACAGCCTCATTCATTCCCGACACATTCAGTCTTCAAACTACCTACCTCTCCCCCCTCCACCTCCCCCCCACCCTCCTCCACCCCCCCCCCTTCCTTCCCTCCCCCTTTCGCCCCCCTAAACCCCTCCACTCCATCCCCCTCCTCCTCCCCCACCGCCCTCCCCATACCCCCTCCCCCCTCTCGCATTCCACACATTCTTTCCCGGTACATTCAATCTTCAAACTGCTCGCGTGCCACCCACCAATTACAATTTTTTATACAAATTTCATAATGGCAGAGCTGAACTCAAAATATCGAACAAAACAAAGAATTATCCAATTTGGTGCTGTCGTTCGGGTTTACGCGCGCATACATACACTTCTGTGATTCATTTTTAGAGATGGTTATTAAGTACGACGCCAAAAAAGCACTATTTTTGGGGTGAATTGACTAATTAAAAAAAAAAAAAATAGTGTCCAAGGCGACAATTGGTTTCTGACGTTTGCAATAAATCGATTTTGTTAGCGACAGAAAACGTTTGATAAATAATTTCATAACGCCAGAGATTAGTTGATGGAAAGAAAGATGAATGAATTATGTGAAACAATGGATAGTAAATGTTTGGACGTACTTTGTGTGACAGAGAGTATGAAAAAAGAGAGCGGTACAATGCAGCACAACGATAGACTTGTCATCTGGTCTGGGAGACCAGATACAGAGAGGGCTTGTCAGGGTGTTGCAGCGTTACTGTCTCCCAGAATGGTTGAATGTATGTCGCAATATGAATGTGTAAGTCCGAGAATAATGTGGATCCGATTCAAAATTGGTTTGACAAGGGTGTTTCTGGTTATTTGCTATGCTCCTGTTAATTCTGAAAGCGACGAAGTGAAAGATGATTTTTGGACTGGTGTGAACGACGTAATGCGATTAAAAAAATTGAATGAAAGGATTATAATGGCGGGAGATTTGAATGGGTGGGTGGGAATTAGACGTGACGGATTTGATTCAGCCTTAGGTAAGTTCGGGGATGAAAGAACGAATGACAATGGGAACAGAATACTTGAAGTATGTTTAGAGTGGAACCTGTTTGTATCGAATACTTTTTTCGATCATAAATGTGTCCACCAATATACGTGGGAAAGAGGAAATGAAAGATCGATAATTGACTTTGTGGTAATTGACTCTAGGTTGAGAGCCGTTACCGAGGACACCAGAGTTTTCAGAGGGGCGGAGGTTGAAACTGACCACTTTCTGGTGGTGTCGAGAGTAAACCTCTTTCGCGGCTGGCGCTCTAAAGTGAAAACGATATCAACTCCAACAAGAGTCAAAGTAGAAAAACTGCAAAATGCTAATGTCAGAAGTGAGTATGAGAATTTGGCAGAGATGAGATTGAATGAGAAGGAAATGGACGGTCTAAGCATTGATAAAACATGGAACCACATAAAGGTGAGTCTTTGTGAATCTGCTAGAGATGTATGTGGAATAAGTACGCAAGGTAGGAAGAAAGGTGACGCATGGTGGGATGACGAGATCAAAGCACTGGTCTCAGAGAAGAAGAAAGCATGGTTACGTCTGATAGCGGCTGGCACTGATTCTAGCGAAGAGAGAGATAGAGCGAAAGAAGTTTATAAGGGATGTAAGAAAAGAGTAAGTTTTGGAGTGAAAGAACGAAAGAAACGCCTGGAAGAGGAAGAGGGAATAAAAATGACAAAACACTTCCAAGAAAACATTAAACGGTTTTGGAAGGAGGTCAAAAGGTCCCGGAGTGGTTCAGAGAACGGAAGCCGGAAAGTCATAAAATCGAAAGATGGAAAAATGTTGACGAATGAGGAAGAAATAAAAGAGAGATGGTTGAAATATTTTGAGGAGGTTTTCGAAAGCAATCCGGGTGATAGTGAGGCCAGCAGTGAATCGGGTATGAACGATGACGGAGTGAATTCAATCAAAATCAGCGTGGATGAAATAAAAAAAATCGATAAAATGCATGAAGAATGGTAAGGCTGTTGGTTTCGACAATATTGCTGCCGAATACTTTAAAGGAGATAGCCATATTATTCTCACATGGTTGTGCAAACTTTTTAACCAGTGTTTAGAGGAGGGTTACACGCCATTAGATTGGAGAAGGGCTGTAATCATGCCGTTATACAAAGGTAAAGGGTCACGTATGGAATGTGGAAATCATAGGGCTATTAGCCTGCTAAGTTCAGTCGGCAAGCTGTACGGAAGAATATTGATTGAAAGGGTAAGAATGGAAACAAAGGATAAAATATGGGATGTGCAAGGTGCCTTTATGAGTGGAAAGGGATGCATGGACCAGATTTTCTCCTTGCGTATGCTTACTGAGAAATTTCTGGCGAAAAACCAGAAACTTTTCTGCGCCTTTGTAGATCTACAAAAAGCATACGACCGAGTCGACAGGAAAAAGCTATTATTTATTTATTATTTATTTATTTGATGCAATATTATTTACATTTTTTACATAATTCAATGATGTTGGCCTCACTGGGTGGTTTACCCGTGCTGAGGCCTCCATTTCATATACAAAATTATACACAATACATATAAATATATATATACATAATATTGGTGAAAAAAAGGAAAAAAGTAAATAAAAAACATACGATTAAGATAAATTAAACTAAAAATTAGAGATATAGAATTAACGTAAAATTAAGAATAAATAATATTATATAAGGTTAAAAACAATATTTTTAATACGTGTTGTGTGTTTGTGGGTGATTGTGTTTTATATTGGTTTTGTGTGTTACTTATATGTTTTGTTATTTTATGCTATGATATTTTGGTAGTATTGTCTATTTTGGTCTTTAATCCATTTTGTAATTTTGTGTCGGAATTTATTTTTGTTTTCCTCAATTTTATTTTCAAGTGTTAGACTGTTGAATGCTTTTATAGCGTGATATTGGTAATGTCTTTGTCCAAAGCTTGTATTTACCGTCGGAGTTTTTAAGTTTTCTTTGTATGCTTGTCTAACTGGTCTGTTTGTGATATTTTGTGTTTGTTGAAGGTTGTTTTTTTGGTCAAAAATGTAATTTAGTAGCGATTTAACATATAATTGTCGTATGTCTAGTACGTCACAACGGTTGAATATTTGGTCTGTATCAGTAATTCTATGTTTTTTAAGTATTACCTTTAAGATCGTTTTCTGCGCAATTTCCAGGTGTTCGATAGCTGAGTTTGTTGCTCCTCCCCAAGCAATTATTCCATATTCTATTATAGACTGACATAGAGCAAAATATATTGTTTTCATTTGTTGTATTTTGTATATGTTTCTTATGTTTAGGAAAATGTGTATCGTTTTGAGGAGTTTATTTGTGACTTGTTGGATGTGATGTGTCCATCTAAGGTTATGGTCAATTATGATTCCTAGATACTTTATTTGTTCTTTTTTTTCTAGAGGAGGGCAAACGCAAATGTTGGTGTTTAAACATTCGTGTATTTTTATGGTGTTTGTGTTATTTTTTGGCTGTCCTGTGCTATTTATACTGTACGTTGTGAATTTTGTTTTCGATATGTTCAGTGTAAGTATGTTTGAGTCTAGCCATGATTTCACTCGCGTGATTCCTAAATTCGCTATGTTGTATGCATTTTTCCAATCCTTAGATTTAAAGAGTAAAACTGTGTCGTCTGCATAACTAACTATTTCACCGTCTATTTTCATGCTGCAAAGTTCATTAATGTAAATAGTGAAAAGAACGGGCCCTAGTATGCTTCCTTGTGGAACTCCATATGTAATTGGCAGTGGCTTGCTAATATGGTTGTTAATTTTTACTTGCTGTGTTCTGTTACTCATATAACTTTTTAATAGTTGGAGTTCCTTGCCTTTGATGCCTATGTTTTCTAATTTTTTAAAAAGCGTTTGGTGGCAGATTGAATCGAAAGCTTTAGCTAAATCTAGGTATATCGCTATGCATTTATACCCTTGATCTAAATTGCTATGTATATAGTCTATTGTACACGCCAAAGCTTCTTTTGTGCCTATTTTTTCTCTAAATCCATATTGTTTTTCCGAGATTAATTTATTTTCTTCCAGGTATATTATAATTTGGTTTTTTATTACTCTTTCGAAAATTTTTGAAAGCGAGTTTAACAAAGTGATAGGTCTATAGTTAGTTATTTGCATTTTGTCTCCGGATTTGTAAATAGGGATCACCAGTCCTTTTTTAAGAGTACTAGGGAAGCAGGAGTGTGTTATACTTAGGTTGATTAAGTGAGTTATGGGTTTTAAAATTTCTGTTTTTATTATCTTAATGCAATCCGTCGTTATCTCATCTAATCCAGGAGCAATACGGTTTTTTAATGTGTTTATTATTTTGTCAATTTCCTCTTCCGAAGTTGTTTTTATTGCAAATCTGTGTTGTGTCGGTTGTGTATTGATGTTTGAACTGTTTGTTTGTGTTGTCGTGTTTGTGTTGAGAATTTTACGGTTCGCTAAGACTTTTCCTATACTTGCAAAGAAGTTATTTACATAATTTGCTATAGTTTCTTTATTTGTATTGGCGTCTACTTTTTTTGGGTTAATGTTTAGATGTTCGATTGTATTTTCTTGTTTGAATTTTTGTGTGTATGTAACTTCTTTTAATATTTTCCATATTTCCTTTGGGTTATTGTTTTCTTCTTTTTTAAGTTTTTCTCTAAAATACAACTCCTTAGCTACTCTAATAATTTTCGTGCAGATGTTTCTATATCTTTTGTAGTAATTAAGTTGTTGTATGTCATATGGCGTATGTTTAATTTGTTTGTGAATTCTGTCTCGTTTACGAATACAGTTTAATATTCCCTGCGTTATCCATAGTTTAATTTTTTTTGCTTTGTGCGTAAGTTTTACTTGTTTTAGAGTAGTGTTATTATTTATTTCTTGCGCTAAAATTGTTGTAAATTTGTCCCAGGCCTCTTCGACCTTCTCTATTTGGTATATTGTACTCCAGTCTATTTTTTTGAGTTTTTCTTTTAAGTTTGTGTAGTCAATTATTTTTTTTGTGAATATTTTATGTTGGTTAGGTTTTGTGTTTTCGGTATCTATTGCTATCATATTCATGTAGTGATCTGTAATAGTGCTTTCAAGTACTATGGTTTTGGTTTTTAGTTTTGTTCTGATCATTATATGATCTATACAACTTTTCGTGTTGTGTGTGACTCGTGTTGGAACATTTATCGTTGGCTCCAGTCCATGCTGTGCTAATATTGTTAGGTATTCTAAGTTTTGTGGGTGTCCGTTTTGTAGAGTGTTTATGTTTAGGTCTCCAATGACGATGATATTTTTGTATTTGTTGAGATCATTTAATGTATTATTAAATGCAGTTAGGAAATTTGTAATATTGTTTTTGGATGGAGATCTGTACATTGCAAGAATACACGTTTCTTTTTCATATGTTATTTGTATGCAGTTGGAGTCTACGATATGTATTTCTTGGATGAATGTGTTTATTTTATCATTAGTGTATACGACTATGCCATCATTTTGATTTTTGTGTTTTTTTGTGTGGTGTGTGTTGTAGTGTTCAATTGTTTTTGGAATATATTTTTCATTCAACCAGCATTCTGTCAGCACAATTATATCGAAGTTATTATCTAGTTGTTCTAGGTACATAGTGAATTCATCAAAATTTTTATTAATCGATCTGATGTTTTGGTGCAATATTTTGATTTTATTTTTTTCTTTTGTGATATTGGTCCATAGATTAATGTCGTTTGTACTTATACAGTAGTGTTGGTTGTCCGAGTCTATATGTTCCATGTTTTCAGCCATGTTGGTGAGTATTTGTGTAAGTGTGTAATATAAGCATTAAATTAATTAAAATTAAATTGAGTCAATGAACAAAGATAAATTTAGGGAATGTAAATGATAGATTATATGTTTTATAAAAGGAAAAATAATTTCATTAGATATAGGAATAAATAGAAATGTAGAAATTGAAAATTTTAAAAGGATTGCATACTTAGAGTGATTGGAAGGCTTATAATAAGACATTAAAAATTTATGGATGAAGTTGGTTGAAATAAGTGAAGGTACTGAAATGATTAGGAGAATAAATACTAAGATGACAAATAAAATTGAAATATTACGATTTTTAAAATATAAGAAACGATTATAATAGTTTGGAGTAAAAAAACAAATTGAGCAATAAAATTTGTTGTTAAAATAAATAAAATAATTTAGGTAATAAAAACAATTTGAACAATAAGATTTGTTGGTAAAGTAGTTAAAATAATTTGGGTAGTAAAAACATTTAGAACAATAAAATTTGATGTTAAAATAATTAAAATAATTTGGGTAATAAATACATGTAGTATAATAACAATTTGAATGTAAAATACTTGGTATAAAAAGGTAATTTAGATAAATAGGTGTAAAATAAGATCATGAAAGTTAATTTGAGAAATGAGAATTTTAGGGGAATCACATAATTGCAAAATTTTAAGAATTAAAATAAGTAAAATTAAGTGTAGTAAGTTAATATAGATAAGTATAGAAAATATAATTAAATGATCAATATGATTTACAATTTTAGTTAAAATATTGTATGTAGATTGAATAAGCTTTTCTAATTGAACAAAGTAAATTATTTTTTATCGAGTAAAATTGTATATATAAAAGTTTATAATAAAAGTGTAATAGAGGTGTAGTAATATAATATATGATAAAAGTGTATAATATAAGTATTAAAAGAATTAAAATTAAATTGAGTAAATGAAAATAGATAGATTTAGAAATATAGATAATAGATCAGTTCGATTAATGATTTGGATAAATGTTATCGGTACTAAATTATTTAAAATAACTACAATAATTAAGAGAATTAAGAATAGTGCAATTGAAGAGAGAATAGGTTATTTTGTACAATTTTTTTATAGAATTTAGAATTTGAGGTTCTATAGTTAGTTTTTAGCATCCATTTTTACATATCAAGTTTAAGAACAGTTTGAACACCCGTAACCATCGGTTGAAACTATTTTTAGATAATTGGTAGTATTATAGAACTTATTGACTTTTTAGATAACTGACAACCGGTGGTGCGAGTGCCATGTACCGTCTAGATAAGTTTATTTAGATCGTCTGAATGCTTAACATAGATTATTTTTTCATTTGGTGATTTACGGACCAGTATTTTGTTTTCCCTAAACCAGACATACATATACTTAGTTTCTTTTGCTTTCTGTTTAGTTTCCAGAGTAGTTCTTTAAAGTATGGACAAATGATTTCTCCTATGTAGATTTTTCGCTGCCCAGGGTTGTCACGGTTTTAGCGTCGATATTCTTCCGCATTTTTAATATTTGGTCTCGTTTGTTGTTATCGTGGAATTTAACTTGGATTCTCGGGTAGGCTCCTGGTCGTCTGTCCTGGATACGTTTCACCTCCTTCAGGTCGTGTAGCTGAATCACCATCCCAGCTGCCGCAGCCACCTGTTGTACTAGTGAGACTGGCTGCTCCTCATTTGATTGTGGGATTCCACATATTTCTATGCAATCTTCTTTCGAGGCTTGTTCTAGTTCCGCGATTCTAACTTCAAAAGCTTTTTATAATCTTGTTTTTATCATTTACTTCTCTCCGAAGCATCTCAACTTCAGATACCAGCTTGGTAATATTTTCTATTTTAATATTTATATCATCATATTGGTTACTAATGAAATTACGTGAGTTTCGAGATTCAGCATTTTCTTCGTCCATTTTTCTTGAAGAATTCTTTTTCATTTCTTCCAAATTTATTGTTGACAGCTGTTAAGACACAATGTCAAGAATCAGCTAGGGAAGGTTTTGTCCAAGTATGGAGTGAATACAATCTCATACAGGCAATTGCGTCTCTGTACGAGGGAAGCGTTGCGTGTGTTAGGGTAAACGGTGGTTTTACGGGGTGGTTTGACATCACAAAGGTGTCAAGCAAGGCTGCGTAATGTCACCATGGTTATTCAATCTATACATGGATAATTGTATGCAAGAATTGAAAGAGGTGGGATTGGGCGCGAAATTGAGTAATCTGAAAGTATGTTGCCTGTTGTATGCTGATGATGCGGTGCTGGATTTCTAACACTATGGAAGATCTACAGTCTCTCGTATCTAGGATGAACGAAGTATGTATGAAGAATGAGCTAATGATGAATGTAAGTAAGTCTAAAGTCATGGTGTTTAGTACGAAAACAGTATGCAACATAGTTGTGAATGATGAATATTTGGAGCAGGTGGATGAGTTTGTGTATCTGGGTAGTATGTTTACGAGAGATGGGAAGGCTGAAAGAGATATTGAAAGAAGGGTGAATGCCGGTAACTCCATTAATGGTGGACTGAATGCCGTTGGCGCTAATAAAAAACTGTCAAAAAAAGCGAAGCTAGCAGTCCACAATGGAGTCCTGGTACCTACCCTGATGTATGGCAGTGAGGCATGGAACTGGCAGAGGAAGGATGAAAGTAAACTGAATGCTGTTGAAATGAGATCCCTGAGACGTATGTGTGGTAAAACAATGTATGATCGTGTGAGAAATGTGGATATCCGCAAAGAATGTAAGGCTGATGTAAGCATAATGAGTAAGATTAAGAAAGGGACCCTCAGATGGTTTGGGCATGTAGAGCGAATGAACGAAGGAAGTAGTGTAAGAAGAATATACGACGCGAATGTGAATGGTAGAAGAAGTCGGGGACGCCCGAGGAAGACACGGCACGATCAAGTGAATCAGATACTTGAGTCAGGTCATGTCAAAAGTCAGAATAATAGAAGAGAATGTATGAGACGATGTATGAATGTGAGTGAGGCAAAGAGTGTGTGCCAAGACCGAGTTGTTTGGCGGTCCGTCCTCTCTGCCTACCCCTGCGGGGAAACGGCGTGATGTTTAGTTAGTTAGTTAGTTAGCCAGAACATTCCAATATATAGCCTATAATAATCGCAAATGATGTAGCTTTCTATTAGTGAAAGAATTTTTAAAATCCATTCAGTAATTTTTGTGTGAAAGAGTAACAAACCTACATCCATACAAACTTTCACCTTTATAATCTTAATAGGATAGGATACGTAAATTATTTATATTACAAACTTTGAAATATGTATTTAAAAAAAAATAATTTCGAAATAAATGAAAATAGAATGAGCAAAAGAATAAATAATGTATTTTACACCCCACAAACCAATACTAAATATTGCAGACACATAGCAGTTTCATTGGTCGTCGTACATTTAACCTTCTACCACTGCAAACTCAAATGATAAAATATGTAAAATTATGGTTGAATAATGTAGATATTGAAACGCTTTTTCTATAAATTTATCCACCCTTCTACAACTCACTTTCTGTAACTTTCTAAACTGTAGTACAATATGTTTTCCGTTTATTTTTTTTATAATAACTAAAAAAATCAGTAAGTATGCTTTTCTCCATATTTTATAATAGCTGAAAAAAAACCTTTTTCACTTATTCTACCTATGTAATACTAACTTTATATGTTTTTTTAAGTCTATTTTATACTTTGGGTACTTGGAAATATAGTATTTTGTTTTAATATTACCCACACTCAGGACTCAGGCAGTGCCTTAGTGGGTTTTCATTTCTTGTTCATACTATTTGTTATTATATACTATTTGCTATTATACATTATATGTACAAAGAAATGGGAATAAATAAAGTTAAAAAAAAAATAAATATATATATATATATGGATCCTAGAATCTTAAATAACTCAGAATAAAACCAACTCAGAAAGGTCAAAAAGCTATGAAAAAAGAATTTTAAGATACCCGGTAACCCCAAGGGAACGTGTACCCTACTACGTTAAAAATACCACGCTTGGTAAAAATATTGCAATAAGTCTGGTCACCGATCACCGATAGAAATAGATGAATAGCAAAAAAGTGTGTGCGATTTCTTAATTTTATAGTATCTTTTTACAATTTCAAAGGAAATATCAAAATGGTGTTTTATTGTCATAGGAGATAGGAGGTTAATTCTACGAACCTTGGCGTCAGCCCACTTCAGACGGCATCCAGCCGGTTCTAAACCCTCGCTCCACCGCAGTTCATCCCTTCAATCCCATAGCGAGTTTTTATATATATACTCACTCCAAAAATTAAGCGCCCGGGTTACCCGTGTTAGGGATAATCCCGCAAAGATCGGTCGAACCGGGGAGCCCAGTGGGTTGGAACGGCCTCGCTCTGGGGGTACCCGCACCACCTCATGTGCTACGGTGTCCCCGACGCCATACAATATAATATTATAAGAATATAATAATATATAGGGCCACCGGCTTGCTTGCACTTCGAAGGAGTTTCGGGATATAAACCAAACTGCTGGAAGCTACTCTATGCGAGCTGCAAGCGGATGTAGCGCCATCTATTGATATGTTAGCTAAAACGCTATTAGATTATTACTTAAATACCGGAAATTTAAAAGGGTGTAATGACGTGCCTACAAAAAGGAGGTAGACAGGTAGAATGAACATATGTTTTCTTTGAATGTTTGGGCGTATTTTTAAAGTCCCGTCTACCTCCTTTTTGTAAATTGCACTTACACCTTTTAAGTTTCCAGTATTCACTTATCATCTACTTTTTTTGTTTATTTATATATTTTTTTCTAGCTGGTACCCGGCATGCGTTGCTATGCCATTTAATAAAGAAATTGTATCTCCCCGCGTGTCCTTTCCCATTCGTTCCGTTCCCCTTCCGCCTCCTCTTCCTCTCCCGCGTCCCCTTCCCTTCTCGCATTCCCATTCCGCCTCTTCCACCTTCCCTCTCCACACTCCACTCCCCCCCTCTCTCGTCCAGCGAACCCCCCTCCCGAGTTCCCATCCCCCCTCCCAGGTTCCCTTCCCCCCTCCCCCCTCCCCCCGCCCCCCTCGCCCTCCCCCCCTCCCCCTTGCCCCTCCCCCCTCCCCACTCTGCCTCCCCCTCCCCCCTCCCCTCCCCCCTGCCCCCTCCCCCCCTGCCCCCTCCCCCCTCCTCTTGTTCGTAAAATGTATGATGCGTGCTTGAGCTGGCTCCATGGAACCGTTATGGGGAGGGGGAAATAATACGCTTTTATCACTTAAGGCAGGTCCAGATATATTCTTATGTCTATGATTACAATATAGTATTATTCTATTAGATTATTTTATTTATTAAGAATAAAATTGAGTATATTTTTTTTAATTTACTTAGCCTATCTTCATTTTTAAGACTGAAATCTGGGGAAACGCATGTGAAATCAATCAAAAATTATTTCACCACAGATCCAGAATATCCACAAAAAATTACGTATGGAAACAAAACTATTAACTAAAACTATTAATATTGTTTGTAAGGCAATTATATAATTTGCCCCCTTCGTAAACAATGGATTGCTTACCATAATTTGTGGGGATAGTGTTTATAATCCAGTCAAGTTAAACATGAAAAGGGGGTTGTGCTTGCAAAAGGTCCGGTCATTCTGAATTTTTTATATGTTGTTAGGACCTAAATCAGTATTAAAAAAAATTGCAACTTCGAAAGTGCTGTGCGAGCGGCGGTGAACCCAAAAAACCAGGAAATTTTCGGATTTTTTTCAGTTTTTGCTCAATATCTCAGTGAAGGAAGGGTCTGACCCGTATAGTTAGTATCAATATTTTTAAATTAGACTAAATTTGCTATAATTTGAGACTAAATCGAGCTATATACAGCTATTGGTTTCCATGATACAGTTCTTTGAAAATAGGCCATTTTTTCCAAAAAGTGAAATTTTTTCGAAATGTTCACTTATTTTGTAAAATAATTTCTAAAATACGCATCCCACGTCAAATATTATTTGAAATAAAGTTGTTGTAAATTTAATTAGCTATCATTTGGGACTAGATTGATATCTGTAGACTTAACGGTTCTCTCAAAAATGGCAGATAACCAAAAACAGTCATAAGTGGGTTTTGGGGGAAACGCAAATTAACTGTTCTCACGCCTTTTTATGGTTTTATTGTGGTTTTTCCACGTAGCTGGACATTTTTTGTATGCTAAGAGCGTGCACCTCAAGCTTCAGGATATGATGGCTCTACAAGATCGGATGGATAAAAGTGAATACGACATGTTCACAAAAGAATCCTCCACCATTCGCCGGTCTGACAAGTTTTGGTCTGGGTTGTGGTCAGACCTAACAATTGAGCAGAAGCTGATGCGATCCATGATATGGTATTTATGTTGATCATTTGTGAAAAACTGGAAAGTTTTTGCAGCATCTCATGTCCTACTGGAGAGCAGCATGTAGACATGAGACCTTCTCGAATCATCCGAGGTAATAGTGATGTGGAAAAACTAAAAAACTGGTTTGCTCTCCACCCTCCATTTCCCAAAACTGACAGTTTGATTTTTATCAGTAGTGGTTTACTGGCAGGTCCTGAAATTAATTGCCACACAGCCCAGAGAGTTGGAGCGGAGGGAGTGATGAAAATTGTGGGAAAATGTACGACAAGGTAGTATAAAACGGAAAAATAAAGTTACCACGCTGGCATCGATCACCTCAATCGTTAAACTGCCGGACAAAAACAGAAGAGTGGCTGTGGATCCGCTCACAATTTTCCAGCGAGCGTGTATTCAATATATGTAATCTGAACAGGATTTACAGGATGACTTCAAGTATGAGTTGGCCCCGTTCCCGATGTCTCTGTTCAATGAACAAGGGACGCGCAAGGGCACAAAATCTACTCTGTACTCTGCTTCACTCCTCTTTCCAGCCACACGCCGATAGATGCCAGCACTCACGTCATTTTGGATGGTGGCTACCTCTTGATGGTCGTGTGGCTTTTGGCGCGTTATACCACCCACGTCCGAAACCACTTTGGGAAGAACGTCTGCATCGTTTTTGATGATGCTACCCCGATGATGCTACCAAAAAAAACATCAAAACAGCGGAACGACTCCGGCGCCACGCAGCTCATTCCAGCTACGAATTGACGTTCGATGAATCCACAGTAATTCAAATTGCTCAAGAGCACGTATTGGGCAATGAGAACAATAAGAGACGCCTTATAACTCTTCTCTGTGACGCCTTTCAGAAGGAGGGAGTAGAAGTGGCTATTGCCGAAGAAGATGCGGATCGAGAGATCGTCATGATGGCACTTTAAAAAAAAAGCAGTAGCCGATCGGGTCATCATAGTGGGAGAATACGTCGACCTGCTCGTTCTTCTCCATGGTTTAGGCGCTGAAGAGACAAACATCTATCTTCAGAAGAGCACGAAGGGTGAAGGTGGTTGCTGTCACGACCTCCTACAACCACCAGGGCTCCCGGCGATTACCAGGAACGATACTATTCACCCATGCATTTACCGGGTGCGATACCACCTAAGCACCGTTTGGCCAAGGAAAGACCAAAATCTTCAACCAATCACTTCTGAGCAAGAGTGAACCACTTGTTGAGCAAGTGGAGGTCTTCTTTCGGCCAGACTCTACCCCACAAGCCGTGAGTGAAGCAGGCATCAAGTGCTCTGTGGCTGTATGGGGGTGACATCGCGAGGGATACTTTGGATTTCCTGAGGTGTAAGACGTTTGTCACTTCAACAAGCATAAACCTCGCCTGTTTGCCACCGATGGAAGATGCCGCAGGCCACCAATCAGCAAGGTGCTACCTCCAAGTGCAGAAGTGGCGGGGAGTCAACTCGAATCCCACTGAATGGGGGTAGAAGCTGTCTTCTCAAGGACTCACCTCCATCCCCACCACGATGGATCCCGCACCTCCTGCCCTTCTGCGAAAAATTTCATGTAAATGCAAGAAAGGGTGCTCTGGGAGCTGCTCGTGCAGAAAGACTGGGCTCCACTACTCAGTCCTCTGTCAGTCATGCGGTGGAAAATTGTGCATTAACGTCCCGGACGTGGAGCTGAAATGCTCGGACGATGAAGATGATCCGACTACAGACTGGGCGTCTCTCTCAGCGTCCATCACAGATATCGAGACACCTTCTACGTGCGAGCCTAAGCTCGGGCCATCTAAGATAAAAATAAAGATATGATTTGGCAACCAAGACACAATACCTACATGATTTATATTAGTTTTATTTTTTGTGTACATGTAATTTGTCCTTATAGTAGGTACCATGATGTTTGTACAAGCATTTTAGTATGTATGTATATAAAACAATGTTTGAAGATGACGTAATTCCCGATAGATGTATTATCTTTTCTTTTTTTCATCAAAAATGTGTTAACAAAAAAAAAAATTGTAACTGTTTGGTAAAAAAAACTATAAAAAGACGTGAGAACAGTTAATTTGCATTTCCCCCCAAAACCCACTTATGACTGTTTTTGGTTATCTGGCGTTCTTGAGAGAACCGTTAGGTCTACAGATATCAATCTAGTCTTAAATGAAAGCTAATTAAATTTACTACAACTTTATTATATATATAATATTTGACGTGGGATGCGTGTTTTAGAAAAAAAATTATAAAATAAGTGACCATTTCGAAAAAATTTCACTTTTTGGAAAAAATGGCCTATTTTCGAAAAACTTTATCTTGGAAACCAATGACTGTATATAGCTCGCTTTAGTTTCAAATTATAGCAAATTTAGTCTACTTTAAAAGTATGCCTGCTAACTACACTGCTCAGACCCTTCCTTCACTGAGATATTGAGCAAAAACTGAAAAAAATCCGAAAATTTTCTGGTTTTTTGGGTCCACCGCCGCTCACACAGCATTTTAGAAGTTGCAAATTTGTTTTTTTTTTAATACTGGTTAAGGTCCTAACAACATATAAAAAATTCAGAATGACTGGACCTTTTGCAAGCGCGGATGTACATCTTGACTGGAGTATTAAATTCATGTTGTCGTGTAAGTAAAGTGTTCGAACGTTTTAATGAATTCTGCGTTTTTATGTACGAGTTTATCATTCATTTGTATATAAGGAAACGTGTGTATTCATATAGTTTTGTTAATGTTACTAGTTTTGTTTCCATGTGTAATTTCTTGTGGATATTCTGGATCTGTATATTCTGTAGTGACATAGTTTTTGATTAATTTGTTATGTATTACCTGTAATTCATTTATGTACGTTTCACATGCGTTTCCCCAGATTTCTATCAAGTTATTTAAATGTGAATGTACGAGAATATATAAATCTTTTTCAATTTATTTGGGTAACAGAATGTATGTTAATTGCTAAATACGCTAATTACTTTCTTTGAATGTTTGGGCGTATTTTTAAATTTCCGTCTACCTCCTTTTTGCAAATGGCACTTAGGTACACTTTTTAAGTTTCCTGGTTTTCACATATCATCTACTTTATTTATTTATTTGTTATGGGGGTGATTTTATATTTAATATCTTGAATATGGTGTTTAAGTGTCAAATACTCATCAATGCACAGTCCAAGATATTTTTCCTGGATCAGGATTTGCAGGTCGTTCTTTACAATTTTTAAGGGTGCATGAGGAGGAATTATTTTATGGGTCAAGCTTAAGATCATGTAGGTACTCGTATCCTGTTTTTTTTTTTTTTTTTTTTTTTTTTTTAAATTTTTATTTACATTCGTTGTTAGGATATTTGATTGGAGCCAACTGTTAATTTTTTCTAGGTCTCTATGTGGGTTATTTGAGGGTTATTTATTTTTGGTTTAAATTTTAGTGGTGCTATTTGAATTAATTTTATTTGTGGGGTGGTTCACAAGATAGCCATAATTTATCACCGAGTCGTTATTAATATTTAGATGAAAGGGATTTTGCGTGATATCATTCTTTAGATTATCAAGATTAATCTATTTATATCTATGTATAAAAAAATATTCCCTGCTTCCCTTGGTCACGCCATAACTTAAGAACGACTTTACCTATTTCATTCATCTTTTTTTTAAAGTTTTCTAATAATTTCAGACAACTTAACGCCTATTTTAACTTCGCACGTTTGACAGTTCGCGTTTTTTTGTATTAAAAGAATTGTCTGTGGATTTTTAAAATTATAGATATTTTAAATAGGTATCCATGTTAGGTACCAAATTTGATTGATTGTTCTTATAATATACAAAAATGATTATTTGTAATATACGAAAAATGAAAATTGAATAAAAAAATTGTAATAGGTGGCACGCGAGCTGTTTGAAAACTGAATGTACTGAGACTGAATATATGGAAGGCGGGAGGGGGTTTGCGGGACGGGGGAGCGGGGGAGGGTGGGCGGGGAAGGTGGAAGGGGAACGCGTGAGGGTAGGGGAAGCGGGAGGGGAAGAAGACACACGGGAAAGGACATGCAGGGAGAAACAATTTATTTATTTGAATATGGCATGGTTACCAGCTAGTATGTGTATATTTTTGGGACGATTTTAAAGATGTGATTTTAACTAATTTGTGTGAATTATGTCAAGGAGTAGTACCTATATTGTGATCAGATATGGAATTATCATAGTTTGTTAGTGAGTATGATAATTTCATATCTATGAATTTGTGAATCATGATTGTATTTGTATTTTCATGAGCGTGTAACGGTTTTTTGTTTATTTTGTTCAAAATAGTGAATATAATAATTAGTAAATCGAATATTTACAAGTATGTGTATTGATTGGGTCAAGCAGATTTATGTTGAAGTCTCCAAATAAAATACCCCTTTTGTACGATTCTAGATGAGAGGATAGTGTCTCCAGGAAATCTTTGATAGTCCGGTCAAGTTAGCTCAAAAAACAGGGGTAAGGTTACATTAATTCGCATAAAGCTGAAAATTAGTACGAATGTTGGGAACATTATTGTAAACCCACTACCTTCCCCTCCCCACTACCTTCAGCCTCACAACATACCCCAATTGGGGATGCCATAGTCTCACTGGCTCCAGACGGGAGCAGTTGAGATTCTTGTGCGGTATTAACTGTAAAAAAAAAAAAAAAATGAAATGTGAAAGTCTCCCTCGACCCCACATCTGCTAAAAAAATTATTCAAGGTCAAAGTTTCATGGAAAATTCATTTTATGGGTTTTTGCATTTTTCAGCCAAATGGTAAGTTTTATCATAAAGTATGTCAGTCAATAATTGTAGATCATGCAATTATCTACAACAAAAAACTCTTTTCCCTAAGAGTCTTCATTTCTGAGATATAGCGATTCAAAAAGTTGAAAAAGTTGTGTTTTTCATAATATGCATCATTATTGTTTACAGGTTACAAAATAAAAAAAAGTGATTATTATATGTTTAACAATATAATTATCACATTTATTACCAAAATTCTTACAGGTATACCACTTACAATGATATAACAGGTATAGAAAACTTTTGAGTTTGATGATGAATTGTATGATTTCCATGCCACCTGTGTGAGGTAGCGCGTTTGGCGTTGGTGCATTTTTTTTAAACGTGATTTCCCCGGTAGGCCTATTCCACTATCTATTGTGGTCCTGTTTAATTAAATAATATTGTTTCAAATAAATAATAATACTATTGGAAATGATAAAAGCGGTATGAAATATGAATAACTAGGGAAAACTATTCATCTGATTGATAATGATTATCTAATGGAATTTCAAGTGTAATGTCTTCTTCTTTCTCTTCTTCGTCTTCCCTTTCTTCTTCTTCTTCTTTTTCTTCTTCTTCTTCTTCTTCTTCTTCTTCTTCTTCTTCTTCTTCTTCTTCTTCTTCTTCTTCTTCTTCTTCTTCTTCTTCCTCTTCTTCTTCTTGCTCTTCTTCTTCTTCCTGCTGGATACAAGTAAATTGTTCTTTAAAAAAAAACTGTAGCACAATTAACTAGATCTTGTTTTCAAACAATTTAAAAACTGTTGTTTTACCCCCCAGAAAATTGCTGATGCCGTTTCGCAGCCATTTATTGCGTGCAAAAATAGTATGTGATTTTGACATTTTGAAAAAGCAGATAAAGTTTTGGATGAATATATTTCCGATCGCCGTTGAGCCTTCCCGGGTTTGTTTACTGCTCGAACTTTTTTTAAAAATCCTACTATTGTTTTTAAAGAGAGTAATTCTACTCCACAAGCTGTAATTCACCATCAGAATTCGCTTCCTTCTTTCTGTATATGGAGCTCCAAAAAAATAACCTGCTTCGATACTTTTCTTTTTTAAAAAACACTCGTAACAGAAAACGAGTGCAATTACTTTGTCTTCCCCCAACCTCTGCTTCTGCTCTTCCCCCAACCTCAACATCTGTTTCGGGTATATATCAAGTTCAAGTGTGGCTTGGTAATCAACTTTACTCAACAAGACTGAGGGTGGAAGTAAATTGACAATACATTGGAACCAATCCAGAATCGCCATCAGAAGAGGATTCTTACGATATAAGCTAGGCTGTTATTACGAGACATCTGATGCATCGCTATTAGAACAAATTACTTGTATCCAGTAGGCAGAAGAAGAAAGAGAAGAAGAGGAAGAAGAAGGAGAATAAAAAGAAGAAGAAGAAGAAGAAGAAGAAGAAGAAGAAGAAGAAGAAGAAGAAGAAGAAGAAGAAGAGGAAGAAAAAGAAGAAGAAGAAGAAGAGGAAGAAAAAGAAGAAGACATTACACTTGAAGTTCCATCAGATAATTATCAATCAGATAAATAGTTGTCCCCAATTATTCATCAATTCACACCACTTTCATCATTTCCAATAAAACAATTTTTAATTAAACACGACCACAATATTTTTTTAGGACCACAATAGGTCGTGGAATAGGCCTACAGAGTAACCACGTTAAAAAAACGCGCCAAGTACACTACCTCGCAGGTGGCGTAGAATTAAGTTTTGTGGCGGGTATTAATATAAGTAAATAGTCGATTTTCATAATGACAATTTTATTTAACTTATATAGGGTACACAACTTATAATTTTAGTAAAGAGTACAGAATAGTTTAGAACCAAATAGAATCATTTAGAGTTTATACATAGGACCAGCGGTCTCTCAGTTGGTCAAAAGATGCACGGCAAGTAATGTCCACTAGGGCACGGTAACTTTAATTCCCAAGGAGGATCCAGAGGGTTCTCTCGACTTGGTATTGGTTATAGCACTGACCACTAGGATGCTATTGCTTAGTATTTGCTATATCTACCAGGAGTCCGGCTACACTGATTTGATATAGGCCAGGACGCCCTTATTTACCCCTTAGCGCCGGATGGGGCCTGCAGCCTGCAGTGGCCGGCTGGCGACGAAGGGTGGGGGTAGCTTGGGCCGATGGAGTGTCCTTTCGGCCGGGCAGCGAGGCGATAGTTGCTGAGCGAAACGGCGCTATGCGCCTGAGAGAGAAAGTATTCGGATCCGTGCGTCATGTTAAGAAAAACACAACTTTTTCAACTTTTTGAATCGCTATATCTCAGAAATGGTGACTCGTAAGAATAAAAGTGTATCGACAATTTTTACAGATAATTGTACAATCTACAATTATTGTCTAACTTATTTATGATTAAATTTATCGTTTGGCTGAAAAATGCAAAAAAACATATTTGCGAGCTTTGACCTTGATGTGGGATCGAGAAGAACTTTTCACATTTAATTTATAATGGTGTTCCCAACATTCGTATCAATTTTCAGTTTTACGCGAATTAATGTAACCTTGAATGTCTATTTTGACCGGACTATAAAAGCAGTGTTTGAATCAGTAAAACAAAGTTAAAGTTATGTTTTATAATATGCAAAAAGTCAGTTTTTAATTAAAACCTAAATTACTTACGGTAACAGAGTATTGGTCTCTCAAAAATATATTAATTATCTTTGAAATTGTGAGTTTTGGCATTAAAATTCGCTCTCATTTATCTAGGTAGATAGGTGGGTAAATAATTACTTAGAGATATGCCGAAATAATATCAGATGCATAACTACTGGTGTAGTCTGTACCTACTTAACTTGTACTCTTGGATCTTATTTTGGTAAACACTACATTGTTGGCAAGGGGAGATTATTTGTTCCAAGATAGTGAGTGATTTGTCAACTTACGCATGAAAAGTTTATAAAAAAATTGTTCTTGGTGCAAAAACGATTTTTTTTTATTCTGAAAATATTAAGGAAGCAGCGTTCCTAACCTCATTTTTACATCTGAAGGTGGGATTAAACGAAACGAGCGTAGAGCCAGAACTGAAGAGCGTTTTTCTTGATCTTTCTTGTAAACGGTAATTCGTTTTCACAATTTACACCAAAAGTATACCAACGAACAAGAACGAGAACATTAAGAACCAGAATTCTTGCTCTAAGGATGTTTGGATCATGGAAAATGCTCTAGGAATGTTTAGATCTGCCGAGCGATTCTTTATGTTTTGTGAGATCGAGATGGATCTCCGGCGAGATCTCCTGTCAGACTTGTGTGATTTTCTTTGGCTGTTATTTGCTTTCTATAGACCTATGTCAGAATTCCATCTATGAGCTGTCACATATTTTAGTTTAGGTCCTTTTAAACACGAATTCGTGCAACTATGCATGATTATTTATTCATTTACAGCCTTAGAAAAACACACAAATCTGACAAGAGATCTAGCCCGATATAATCTATCTCGATCGAGACAGGCGAATGAATGCTTATTGCTCAATCTTCAACAATCGGTGGTAGTGTTCACTACACACCATGTCTGACAGAGAGAGCGATATTGTTATTTCAAGCACTGCATTTATCGTTATGACTCTATCGAAAAAAAGAAAAACACGTTTGTGGGTGACGAATTTAATTAAAAGAAGAACACTAGACAATGTAGAAGATGCTATGACAGATATGCAACGACAAGAAGAAAGTGGTTAATTATTATAAGCAATAATTATCAGCCTGAAACACTCATCACATTGACCTGTGATTTCTAGACAAGCCCTGTGAAAGGCAAAATGACGCCGGGCTGAAAAATAAAATTGGCTCAAGGTCCATTTATGAAAAAGTCCGTGCATTGTTTTGAACCGTTTATATCGCATTGAGCTTTGTGTTTTACCTTTTATCGTTCTTCAACGTCTACACTGAAACTATTTTTTGTGTTAGCCGTCCGGACCGCGTTAATTTTTTTCAAACACAAAAATATCACACTTCCGAGTATTGTACAAGATACACGCCGCGGACTTTATTTTTGAAAATGTAGTCAGCTATCTCAATGTAAAAGAAAATATATGTCTTACAGATAGCTTTTAGGCACTGCATTCATGAACGTGACAATGGGAAAGTTCTTAATTTTGTTTTTGGCAATGTTTCTGCTCTCCACGATGCTTGTGACGTCACGACAGACCGACTACATACATACAATGAGTGCTGTGTCACAATATGGCTGTGGTGTTCAAACTTTTTTAAAGCGCGACCCGCTTTTAAATTCACCCCCGCTGTTTTTTTTAGGAATAATCAACCTGTTTAGTCGAAGTATTATTATTGTATCCATTATTAGTTTGTATGGGGACCTTGGTGGGAGGGTATGTATAACATTACCTGGTTAACTTTGTTGTCGGTGGAGTCGCAAACCTACTTTATATATTGTAAAACAAAATTTGTAATAAAACTATCTAAGTGGGTAAAAATAAAGCGCCGTAGGTGAAAATATTATATCCGCAGGGCCAAAACAATGTTCTTGACTTTTTCATTTGATAATATTAACGAACTTATAAAAATACTTTAAATTTTGGCAGTTAATAGTTTGTCAAAATTGCCAGACAAATATTTACTACGTTCAAGGTAAAACCAATAAATGGTGTTGGTTTATTTTCGTTTGGAATTACAATATTTATAAGTACAATATTTTGCCAAGAAAATATTAGTTATTTTGTAAAACGGAAACCTATAAAATACATTAAACACAGATCTCAACGAAGAACAGATGCACTCTTCTTCAATAAAGGTAAAGTTAACCTATCTTAAGCCACGGCATTCCGAATTTCTACCGTTTTATAATATATTTCTCTTGAACACTTTAAGTTTTTAAATTAAAAAAAATACATGTTATTTTTGACGATAATAATATAATAGATAATATTTGACCGATCAGTGGTTGAGTGGGCATAGCGCTTGGGTCCCACCTGGGCGTCGCGTGTTCGATTCTTCGGCTGGCTAAGTCCTCCATCACGACACAAGCAATATTTTCGGCTTTCTGTGGCGGTAGTAGGAGATTTTCAAACATTGTTGGGCTATTCGTAACCCGGGAATGATTGTCTTTCTTTAAAATATTTATATACCGAAAGGGTAATTATATGAAATTCCCTGACAGAAAAAATCGTAAGATATGCTCTTATTATTATAATTATTATAAATTATTGAAAAAAAATCATAATTCATTGTTTCTTTAAATGCTATTTAAATATTTCCCGCAAGATTCTTGTTGTATTTTAAACGAATCATGTTTTATTAAACATTTTAACAATTTTCGCTTAAATATTATCGTTTTTAATATAAGCGCGCTCCTTCTAACTTTCTTATTAACATATCTCCCCTTTATCTTCTTTTTGAGCGCTTACTGCCGGGTCTTAAGTAACCACGAATTTTTGTCATTTTTTATTTATTATACGCAAAAAAAACTTAATGTTTTCAGCAACTGATTCAAAACTTTAAAGAAAGATTATAGTTTTTGGCTAATACTTTTTGCAAAACAGAACAGAATCCTGTGATTTTCGACGCCAAGACCTGGACAAATATCACTCCATTAACCGGGGCACCCCTGCTTAGTCACCTAATGTTGCGAACCACTTGGGGTGACCTATGGAAGAGTGTTGGTTATCTAATAAATTGTTTCTCGAGGCAGCGCGGGCGGTACCCATACTCGCCTCCGAATTGAATCGCTTATCATAATAAAGTTTTAAAAAAAATCCATTTAAATTTATAAATGTATCGTGTCCCCTTTGAAAACCACTGGTTGTCGAAACTGTTCATGAGACCAAAACGTGAACGAACTATTGATGTGTGAGTGCGAAGAATTACACAACAGGATAGCTCGGTGGTCGGTTCTATTTTGCCGGGAACGCGTATGCAAGATGGCGGAATTCGAAGGAGAGTTTTGTTGCGAAATTACTGTTACTGGTGTTATTTTTATTATGATGTTCTCTATGAAAGGGCTTGTCTAGGGTATACTTGGTCGAAGACTCATCAACATTGAAAAATCTTCCGAGAAAAGATACTTGCCGCCAACGGGACTTGAACCCGTGTCCTTCTGATTGCCTGTCAGCTGCTCTTGACCACTGAGCTATGGCGGCTTATCTAATACCCGCCAAATAATTCAATATATACTAGTGTTTCATTCAATAATTACTGCTTATTATATGGTGGAAAAAATGTCAATACGAAAACTTTTTTTACTTCCCTCAGGACTAGATTTCATTTAGTTTATATAGCGATTTCCCGCCAACCATCTTCTTATTTATTTTTATCATATCCCTAAATTGGATCTATCTGAAATTTTGGTACGCTTCTATCATTTGTAGACATTTTCATTACTCCAAGAATTCAAGAACATACATTGAATCTTTGAATTCGTAATAAAGAATCTGCTGGTTTATGTGGAGGGACATTTTTGACACTAATAAAGCAATAATTGAGCTGAATCAATCAGTCATTAACATCAATCCTGATCAATCAGTATTTTGGCCGAATCGAACAAAAGAATTGAACGGAATTAATTAATAAATTTACCGAATCAAAAAAAAAATGACTGAATAATTTTATCAATCAAAAAATTACCGAAAAAATCAATCATTTTTACCGAATCAATCAATCAATCATTATTCTGAGTCATTCAATAAAGTTACCGTATTTGGCGCTCCGCGGGTTTTTACTGCTTTTGGTTTGGCTTCGCATTGTTTAAGTGTTGGTGACCATTTTATAAATCCGATTGGTACTGGTTTAAAAAATAGCCGGTTCCCCGGATCCAGTGACAGCTAGTCACCGGGACAAAGCGACAAAGAAACCGCGAAGGGCAATGAAGTCATATCTATATATATTTATGAATGAATCCCTGTTTCCCTTGGTCACGCCATAACTTCAGAAAGACTTTACCTATTTCATTCATCTTTTTCTTAAAGTTTTCTAATACTTTGTAGAAGGTTCTCACGGAAAGAAAAATATAAAATCGCGCAGAAAATGGGATAATTTCAGAAAACTTAACGACTCTTTTAACTTCGCACGTTTGACAGTTCGCGCGTTTGATGAAATTGAATTCAGCAGGCAGCTGTTTTTTTTGTAACAAAAGAATTGTCTATGGATTTTTTAAATCATATATATATTTTCAATAAGTACCTATGTTAGCTACCAATTTTGATTGATTGTTCATATAATATACAAAAATTAATATTTGTAATATACGAAAAATTTAAATTTGAATTAAAATATTGTAATAGGTGGCACGCGAGTGTTTGAAAACTGAATGTACTGGGACAGAATATATGGAACGCGGGAGATGGAGACGTGAGCGGGAGAGAGGAGAGGATGGGTGGTGAAGGTGGAATGGAAATGCTGGAGGGGAAGGGAATGCGGGAGGGAAATGATTATTTCTTTGAATATGGCATTGCAACGCATGCCGGGAACCAGCTAGTATAATATATAAACGCCTAGTAGAAATCACAACCACATGGTATTATTATTCTCAACTGCCAGTTACAATAATAATAATACCATCCGTCTCCCCATGAGGGATTCGTGGAGAGATTCACGAAATTACGAATCCAATAGTAGGTCCTTACGCCTGCCAGCAGACGCCCCTCATGTTAGCTGTTAACGTAGGTGGGGTCATCTTTTGGCATTGCTTTAATTCGGTTCTATTACGAAAGTAGATTTCTAACACACTCCATGTATGAAAACGGTTTTGCGTAAGGCGTGGCGTCAGAGTTGTATTCGTATTCGGATTCTTAAATTTCAACCGTACAGACGTTGGTCGTTGGAATCAGTCAATAATTTTACCGAATCATTAGGCTTACCTTTCCTTTGTCAAGCGCCACCATGGACACCCCTTCCTTGATGCTGTTGAGGTAAACGTTATCCAGTTCAACGGGGGCCCTGCCTTCGCCCACCAGCCCGGCGGCCTTGTACAAGGGGACGTCCTTGTAGGTCACCTCACGGAGGTGGTCCAGGACCTCTTCATAGCGATCCTCGGTTAACTCTTCGAATGTGACGCCACTCAAATTGCTAACACTGTAATTTAATAATTGCAAATTAATTTCACTTCTAAGCTAGCGGTGTTTTTTGACCACTGTCATAATATTGATTCGTCCATTTAGAATTTTTAATATTTTCTAAATTTTTTGACACAATATGATCAAATCCAGAAATCGACGAGAATTGACGTTCAATTTAAAATGGCCTTGATCATCAATCAAAGAACATGACCGAGGTTGAAAGTCCTCCTAGTTAAATCTGTCATTTTTTTAATTTAATATGTGACCTCCGTGGTTGAGGGGTAAGGCTCTCGACTAGCATCCTGAAGGTCGCGTTTTCAAATATCCTTGTGCGCAAACAAATATCTGTGTTATTTCACAATTAATTAATTAAAAAATAATATACAGTATTTTTGCGGCGTGTTCCAGTGTAAAAGATTCTCTCAGTGTCATCCTGGTGTAAGACCACCATTCAGAATTGAAACGTTGCTTGAAATGATCTTGTTTTCCGGATCTGATTAGCTTGGTACCTTCCCACCTTTCTCTTCTCATCTCCCCCCCCCCCCCCCCCTCCCCAAAAACCTTAAGCCTCACAACATACCACGATTGAGAATGCCATACTCTCACTGGCTCTCCGTGTGTTTTATTTTGTTATCACCTGTCATAGGTAGGTAAATCATTTTAAAGAACGCACGTTTGAATTCGAAATAGTTTGGAACACCCTCCAGTCCCCTCCCCGCAGCAATCCTACGATACAGTAGCTACACCACTAACTAAGAAAGAATCTCTACAATGCGTCTACTGTATTGATTTTATCCGTCAGTTGCATTGAGCACTCTGTTTTCCAAGTATTTTGTCTTAGGAAAACCACAACAAATGATGATATTTCAAACTAATGATGCTGCAAACAGAAAATGTGCAAATGTCAAGACGCAGGGCTCACTATTTAAGAGTGATAAGACCTTGATAGTCAAAATAATAATTATTATTCGAAAGGGATATCCCATGTCTTCCCACGGAAAATACTCGAAACGTGAGTTAATATTTTAAAAGTTTTTTTTTAAATTATTGACCATTTTGCTAACATTCAAGAAATTTGCATAGCTTTTCTGTATCATAACTGTTTCAAGGTCAACGAAAATATTTAACGCAGAATCATTTCTAACGTAAGTAAAACGATTAAAAGTTAAAAGCAATTGGCCACTTGCATTGATTTCATAACGACTTGGAAAAAATCGTGTGGATAGATTGTTTTACCAAGATTACGAAAATTTTTTAGAAATGTACAGTTTTTTTTATTTTTAAATAAATAAATCCATCATTTGGGCCCGTGTCGGCACTTCATGAAAATGTCCCGTCCCCGAAAATGTTCCTATTAATTTTGTAAAATTCCACAATGATTTTTTTTTATATGACAAAACTTTAATTTCAGGCGAATTTTTGTATTTGACAATTAACATTCACTAGATTTATTGTTTGTTCTCTGCGAACCTATCATTTGGTTTGACTTTTTGACAGTGATGTTATGAAGAGAACCCCGCACATTTTACGCTGTATGTACGTGTTTTAGAGGTATAATGGTAGTGGTGCTGATTTTAACAAAATAAATTTTTATTATTTTATTTTTTTATGCACCAGATTTAAATGTCCGGGTTAAATTTTCCCCACAGGAAAAACTAAACCCTTTCACACACTTCCCCAAATGATTATCTAGTCAAACCACGCTATGAAATTGCACTATAAAGGTATTATAAATACAAAACAATACAAGAACAACATGTCTGAGACCAAATGGGAAAATAATTCACCGACTCCAGATATTTTCATATCAGAGGGTTCGGCTCCGTGGAATTCCTAATTTGACCTAAAAATCCTACTGATCATAATAAAAAATTATTATAATAAATTATACTTATAATAATAAATTATTATTATTATAATTTACAAGTACTTACAAGTATATTACATTGGATTTAGTAATACAGACGTTTAACATTATAATGATTTATGATCAATAAGATGGATCAAGGAAAAAAATATTTATGAGATGTAATATTTTTGGTATGCCTCGTTATTCTCCTGTGCCTTTTCTTGTGGAAAACGTTATTTTTTTTAATGATTTTCGGCTATGTAATTATCATCTTTTCGCACCCATAAAATTATATCCCGTCTTTACGGTTTATAAAAACTGGTCTGATTTTTCGGATTGAAATTTTCAAAAAATCGCCAGGGTTTTAAAAATACGATTAAAAAAAAATTATACAGAATGTCTTAGAATATTTACCTAAACTGGATTTTTTTTAAATGTGATTGCAAGTGGCCGATTGTTTGCTTATTTAATATTTTCCAATTGACAAACATATTGCTGCGAGAGATTTCGTAAAAATGGTAACCCGACAGTTGATGCGTGCGCTGACAATTGGCACCCGAAATGGTATTTACTATAAAATTATATTTTTTGTGCATTATTTACCAATTTCAAACGTAAAATCGACTTAAAAATTACCCTAATAATAATTTGGTGTGAATATCACACAAAGTTATACACGTCCTGGCATACACATATATAAAGATACATGTCCTGGCATACACATATATAAAGAAGCAAATTTCTTGATGCGTTTGAATGAAAATATATTTTATACTTTTGTACATCCCCTTTGCACATCCTTTCGGATTTGATATCATATCGAAAATATGTTTTATATTTTGTACACCCCCTTTGCACATCCTTTCGGGATCACTAAAGTTATATTTTGTGTAATTAGGTATATCGTATTTTCCCTAAACCAACTGGGGTACTTATAATTGTTGGCGGATCAACTGTCATAGAACCCGTAAAAATAGCGTCTAAATTCGAGTGTGGTCGGGTAGTAAGTAACGAGTAATTAAACATTAAACTAACAGTAAATAATAAAAAAAAAACAATTACCTTCTTGAGATCCGAACTGTGGGAATCAACGTTTTTCTCAATATTGACAACATGATTAATTTAAACAAATTTAATTCTCAGTTTATTCAAATAAAATTAAAAAATGTTCTCATTAAATTGCACTTCATTTTATTTACGACCAACCAAATATATATTTTTAAATTTTCTGTTAATTAAAAATAAAACTTGGCTTTTATAAACGTAGTTGTTTTTCACTTCACAGAATAACTCGGAATACTAAAGACTATGTTATGTCTTAAGTATTATAGTCCAAAGTCATTGTTTATTCTTTGATAAGAAACTCCAGCTTCTTAGTTAGATCGTTGTAAACACAACTCACTTTCAACACTTTCAGAATGAATGTAATTATTTGAGATGATAAGAACTTTTGTTTATGACTATAACTATTTGCATTTTGTAATAAATAGGTAATAAACCATCCGTTAAAACCTATGACTTCAATTTAGTGTAAATCTAGATGCCTCAATTTTAAAATTTATTATAAAGTGCAATAAATATTATAAAGTGTACAATTTGGGAGAACATTTTATTGGATAACCAACATCCCTGCCATAGGTCACCCCAACTGGCTCGCTACATTTGGTAACTTTACAGGAATGACTGGATTTATCAGGTGAAGTTCGTCTTGGTCTTGGCGGCGAATACGTTTGCCCACCCACTGCGTGGGGGGCCGGCTTGGAAGGCACTGGTTGAGGGAGACCCAACCTTGTCCTCTTCAACCTCTCGACCGTTTCGTACGTCCGTCACTCCTGGACGACTGGATGTATTGACACCCAGATTCCAACCCTCCCCTCATACCTTTTTCCTTCCCAGAACTTCCTCTCCTACCTTTCCCTGAATAGACCCTCCAGCCTGTCACTGCGGAGCTAGTAAATGTAAAAAAATAAATAAAGGGTGAATTTTTGCACAAAATTTTACTCTAGACTCTAGATGCTGTTGTGATTTTAAAATGTTCACAGCCTGCAGTAGGTATGTAGATAATATAATTTGTAATCTACTCGTACTTGTATAATGTTCGTATATATTTTTTGGGTAAATATGCAAACAGCCGTATGTTTTTAGATTTTCACGGCGAAAAGTTTTTTCGTTATATGTTTTTGGGATGTTATGTATAATGTTCGAAACGTATATATGTTCGAAAGGTTGGCTAAAGAAGGAGATAGCGCAACACGGTATAGCACCCCAAAAACAAATGGCGAAAGAAGCCGTTTGTATGTAACTGTTTAACGGATTTTCAAACTCAATAATAATTTTCAAAGGTTTTTAGTTCTGGCATTATTATTATAAGGGGGCATACATTAATTACGTGAGCTTGAAAGGCGGGCGGGGGGGTCCAGCAAAATCTCATGTTACTTGAAAAGAATATACGAAGTGGCCCAAATTTATCTCACCAAGGGGGGGGGGTCTAGATTGGAAGAAAAACTGCTCACGTGGCTAGAGAATTTCAGATTTCTCCACGAATATAGGCTAAGTTCGCCTATAAAAAGACCTACACACAAAATTCGGGGCACTCCACGGGGAACATATGACAGAAAATAACAGACCATGTTCATGAATACAATATTTTGGTGACAATATCTTTCGTAATTTTTTTTCCACGGTCGAGTGTCATCCCCCTATCGGGTGACACCCGGGGCAGACCGCCTCCCCCGCCCTCCCCCCCTCCCCGCCCCCCCGTCGCTACGCCACTGGGCGTATGTCCAACAAATCATCAAAGTTTTATCGCGATCGGATGAATGGCATAGGAAACAATTTCATAATGCCAGAGCTCACGATTATACATAGAAACAAAAGTGTGCACAACAATTCAACAAGAAAGACTAAGATACATCCATTTTTATATATTAAGATTTTAAGAAATACTTTCTTTTCATATGAATAACGTGTAAGAATTCTAACAGCTTCCCACTATCGGTGCCAATGGAACTGTGACATCACCAGGTAGGGTGTGCTATGTGGCAGAAGGGAATTGCGAGAAGAAGATGGGTTAAAGTGGTGGAGGAAGGTTGGAAAGTCTTGCCTGGCTATTTAATTATTGACGCCAAACAGATTAAAGCTAAAAGCAACATTTCTGTTCTGAATGGTGGCGTAACTATAATAATGTTTTTTTTTTAAATTGATTTTTGCAATATTGTTTTTTTTAAAAATATATATTGTTTTCTTGATATTTACTTGATAATTTTACATCTCAGGTTTTTTACTACCCTTCCATTGAAAGCATTTGCTTGTGTATGGAAGTGTACATAAATGTTATTAGTTACTACTTAAATAATTCATTGTACATAAATATATTTGTGCTGCAGTATTTATTTTTTATAGTGTGTACTAGCTTTTTCCCGCGGCTTCGCTCGCATGGTATTATGGGATTCCCGTCTCCGCCTCCTCCACCTTGCCTCTCCCCACTTCACTCTCCCCATCAACGTCCTCTCCCACCCCTCCCCTCACTCCACTCCCCCCGACAACCCCGCTACCCCCCTCCCCCTCCACACACACATCCCCCACTCCTCCCCCCTCCACCTTCCCTCTCCCCCCTCGACTCATCCATCAACCCCCCTCTCCCTCCCCCTCATTTTCCACCCACCACTCCCCCACCCCGTACCCCTCCCCACTCCACCTCCCCCCACCTTCCTCCACCCCTCTCCTTTCCCCTTCCTTCCCTCTCTCCATTCCACTCCCCCCATCAACCCCCTCCCCTCACCCTGCACTCACCCCACCCCCCCACCCCCTACCCCTCCCCACATCCTCCTCCATCCTTCCCCTTTCCCCTTCCTTCCCTCCCTCCTCTCCCTCTACTAACCCCCACCCCCACCCTCATCCCCCTCCCCTTCCCCCCTCCACCAACACTCTCCCAACACCCCTCCCCCCCCCACTCACCCCTCTCACCTCTCGCATTCCACACATTCATTCCCGATACATTGAAACTGCTCGCGTGCCCCTTATTATATTTTTTATACAAACTTCATAATGCCAGAACTCAACGGTAGTTTTATACAAAATAACGAACAAAAAAAAAGAAATATCCAATTTGGTGCAGTCGTTCGGGTTTATGCGCATACATACTGTTGCGTGCCACGGGCGTAGCACCCACGTTCTGCCTCCAAAGCTAGCTCAGATAGGTCGGCAGAACTGGCGGGGCCCTCATCATCAAGGGTCGTAGGTAGCTAAAAAGGGGGGGGGGGGGTACATAGTATATGTCCACACTCGTTACGCCTCGTCAAATAAAAGATCGTCTAGGTAAACATTTCTTGTATTGTCGGGATCACACACAAATACAACAGGGCAGTACATTTACAATCAATTACTAGGCACAGGTACACAAATCGACTACCTACACATGGGGGGAAGCCTATCAAATCTCTCTCAAATCGCGTCCTCCCTGAGGGTCGGTCGCTGTTCGCGGGCAAGTAAGAACACAACAAAATGGGGAAAGTGGCGTTACTCACTGGTACCAGGTGGCGTGGCAGGAGAGCATTCACGGCGAGGATGGCCGGCTACGCTTAACAGGGAATTCCTTGCAAGCAGGTAGCGTGGCTGGGGAGCCGGTCGACTCGGAACATGGTGGACGGGCACGTCTCACGTTTGGGCTCCGTGAATTCGGTAGAATGTTCCGGAGCCGTGGCGCAGTCGCAGCGACGGGCACGGGTTGCGGCTAGCGGGGTCCCGGCGTGAGTGAGGCGCGTTGCCCGGTCGCGAGGGCGTGGGGCATGGGGAGAAGGGGTACGATTGCCCGGGGGGAACGGGCGGTATGCCGCTCACTGGCGTAGGGTGGTGCCTGGGTGCTACGTAACACCTCCCCCCGCGCTCGGAAAAAAAGCGACGTGGCAATGGAGCAATAGGGCAAAAACCCTCTACGTTACCCACGGGAGTTGAAAGAGAGATTTGTTGACCAGAGAGGGATAGCTGACTAACATCTTAAGGCTAGCTTATGCCAAGGGCTAGGTACAATGTTTGTCAGGGTAGGGAGGGGGTACATAACATATGAGGAACAGGTAATTAGCACACGGAGGGGTAAAACAACATAGGTATTTATGCAATTGAAAGGACAAAGACAAGGTTATGAAAATGTGAAAACAAGGACAAAATTATGACAATTGAAAACAAGGACAAAATTATGACGATTGAGGCTCTAGGTTTCATTGGTCTGGAAGCTAAGTTTGTGGTACGTAGATTTGTTTATGGTTTCGACGAGGTGCGAAGAGTTTCGAAGAATTACGAAGAGACGTGATTTCATAGACTCTAGAAGGATTACATTATCACTGTAATCTGACCCATTTGAGATGACACTCAAGAGTACACTAGGGCCTTGGAGAAAACACTTTGTTTCGTCGTAGACGTCGAAGGTTACGGAGTGGAGACTGTGGTTGCAGTGCGGAGGCTATGGTTACGGGGGTCGATGGAGAGGAGAATCCAGGATCTGCAGACTTGCCAGTACGAATCCTAATGTGCCATTGTGGTGGGCACGGATCGTGTATAATGGTTATCGGAGCATAATGTAGCCCGGAATAACTTGTGAGGGTACGCATTCAGCGAATACTGGAGAGTCAGAGTAATGATGGTTTACACATGACATGGTGTGCGTCGCTGCATGACAGAGCAAGAGACTGCAAAGCTGGCTTGGTAGCGAGAGCAGGAACAAAACCCAGGGGCTAGCGTGCCCAAAAGGTAGTCCAGAGTGTCATTATGTATAGCGGGACAACTCGGCTCGCAGTGGCGCAACAAGACAACATACATAAGGGCGGTATGGTCCGTGCTTTCGGGAACAAATGTGTAGAAAAATGGCGGCGGGGGAACCACCGTAACCACAGCGGGGGCTGCCAGGAAGTGAAGCTCAGCTTGGCTGCCGATGAAGACATCCTTCCGGGCTTCTTTTTTAAATCCGGGAGAAATTATTATTAAAGCAAAATTCTTGAAGTTTACCTGCCTAGAGACCAATGAAGAAAAGTTTGGAGAGAAACAAAATGTGTCCAGAGAATAAACAAACGAGGTTTTGACCAACGACCCAGAGAGAACAACGAGAGAGAGAGAGAGAGAGAGAGAGAGAGAGAGAGAGAGAGAGAGAGAGAGAGAGAGAGAGAGAGAGAGAGATTCCTGGTTAGCGTACAATTGTATTTTGGAAAAAAGGAGAATATCCTTTGTTAGGATAGCCTGGCTTTTGCCGGGTGACAACATGCCTTGGTTGAAAAGCAACCGGCCTTCCATGGCCTATGTTAACATAAAATGGTAGCATTTTCGGAGAATTTCAAAGAACAAGACAAAAGGTTGTGAACGAGTCACGGCGGGGCAGCGAAACTGATTCGTGGACAAAGGTTGTCGAGAAGAGACAGATGGTACGCCGAGTGCATAACATACGTGTCCAATGTTCACGAATCTGCTTCATTGAAACCAGGGTGAAGAAAAGATGAAACATATGACGAGAGTGAAATAGAAGGCCCGTTGTGCCTGGTTAGGTACCGATTCGAACTCAAGTGAGGGCGAAATGTGGGCAACAACGGATCTTCCACTTCATAGCATGATGAGAACATGAGGGAGGGAAGGGGAAAAGGGGTGGAGGGGAGTTGAGTGACGAAACTTGCTGGGGACTGGACTAATTTCCAATTCAACTTTATGTGAGGATGAAACGTAATCCACCACCACGTTTCCTGACTCTTTACATTAGAAAAAAACAATGAGATGAGAAGGAATACACATTATACCAAAAGGCCAATCTTTCGCGTGTATTTGACGAAAGGTTAGGGGTCACTTAAAAACTTCTCCTTGATTGTGAGAAAGGATAGACCCTTGCTCCAATTTCACAATCCCGGGATTTCTTTTATTCGCTTCCCAGACGACGAGTTTGGTGGTTTTGTGCCCATTCGATTAACTTCCACGGCACTATGCCCCATAGCTGACAGTGAAGCTGACAAGCTAGTCCTTTTGAGATAGTAGATATTCCTGGGCTTCTTTCCTTTTGGGAGAGAAGTAGAAAAACAGGAAGTCCACGGGCATTGTCGTTGAATAATTTGAAAAAGGTTGTGGACTACTTTGTGTAGTACGCACAAAAAGGGTTTGATATTATTTCGTTCGCACGATTCATGGTGAGTATTGTAACGTCTTCACGTGTGGTGTACAGATTATATAGGTACACAAGATACAACTCAATTATAGACAGAAGTCAAAGAGTGCTATACAATGCATCTTAAAGAAGATAACAAGGCCGATATTATGTCGTTCACACGATTCATGGTGAGTATTATTACGTCTTCAAGTCTCGTGTACAGGTTATATAGGTACATAATTGTAAACAAGGCGGTTCTCATGACAAATTTAATGACAGACGACCAGCTCATTAACATTTAGTTAAGAGTCTAAAGTAATTATAACGAACTTCTCGTATCGTGGCGGATGTTTTAAGGATCTCTCCTATGATGGTGGATGTTGTAAGGATCTCTCCTATTGCGTACAGGTTATGCTTAAGTACAGCAAAATGAATGCTGACAACATTTGTTTTAATGTTGTTCATAAAGATTCGTTAGATTAACTAACCCCGTAGCCCGGGGGCGTACGATAGAATGGCAAAGAAGATAGACAATTTAATGTTGCTTCATATGTCATGAGCTATAAAGTGATGGCAGAGTGTATTCTGCTTACACCGAGCAATAAAAGGAAGACAGACCTGGAGGGTTTTACATACTGTCCTTGTAGAAAACAAGGGGTGATAATTGCAAGACGCTGATCGAACAAATCAATGCTGATTTACGTTAAACGTTACAATTATTTGAATTCGAGAATCACGATGACCGTTAGGTTTTATTAACCTGTCTCGTGTTGAAACGTGTTATACAAAACATGCGTTACGTGGCATTAGAGGAGAAACAACTCAATGGTTTCGTTGTAGCAGCCAAAGACCGGATGATTCGGTTTTACATACTTTAGTCGAACGAGCCAAAGGATTTGTGTATGACTTATAAGGGCCAACTAGGGTTTGTTTTTTTTTAATAATATACAATTTCCAAAATGGACGTGTCAATATCCGATTTTGGGGAAAACCAGAGCACGGGTGAAAAAAAGGACGCCATCAATTTTTGATTTTTTTTTTAGGAAAAAATTGAAAAAGACTTGTGTGTGCAAGAAAAGGTAAGGTAACCATTTCTGACTTTCGTGCTTGAGACCACTTTTGGGTTTTACGTACTCAAGGTAAGCTGAGATTCGAGGTGTAAGAAAAGGGTTTTACCATGGTAGGTAAAATGTGGTGATTGTGAGGATGAGAGAAAAGGTACAAGGGCGGCCGGGGCTGAGGCCATAGATAAAACGAGGCAAAAACAAGCAAAACAATAAAACAAATGACGTGACATGTCAAGACCAAGCAAGACAGACATGAGCATTGCGTAGTGTAAGGGTTGAGAGGCGACGATTGGGTTCATGACTTCCCAAACATCGTGACTCGAGGGGTGTCTCTGCTCCGAAGTGATCAGCCTCAGAACAGGTGAGAAAAAAAACAATAGGTAAAAAGAAAATGCTGGCAATTTGCCGTGATGGGGAAAAGAGAAATTGGTACAACCATGGCATTTGGGTGTACCTACTATGAATGTACAATTATTTACAAACAGGCATAAATAAAGAGCTTGCTTTATTTATGGGGGGTCTGGACATGTAATTGACACTTTACACGCCAGTTATATGCATGTTTATTTATTTACAAAACATTGTCAAGGGTTCGCCCGAGAGCTCACCCGAGACCTGCCTCATGCTTGAGGACTTATGCCGCATCTCCTTATTTCGGGGTGTAACTCTTGTGTAGTGTACACGCTGCGAGGGAGTGGGTATTACAGAAATGATCCTGTGGAGTGCAATCCTTTGTGTAAATGTCGCCAATGTTTCGTTTACGATGTATTTTTCACATAATAATTTTCGTATGTGTCTCCATGGGGTTAACAGTCGCAAACGATGCCGAGACATTTGGATGTGGCCGGCGTGTACAATTGGGGATGACGTAAGCAAATTCTTGTTGCTAGGCAAGTTTTGTAATGTCCGGCAGTGGTTGATTCTGCCGGGAGAGGCCTCACCGTCGGCCTTTGTTTTCCTGGGTGGCACGCTCTGTGCGGTACTTGCATTCTTGGTGTACATATTTTCGGGCTTGACAGTGCCCACAGCTTGTGACCAATGTACTTGTTGATCGCTTCCATGTTGACAGTGCAACGGATATGATGTTACCGGTGCCTTTGTAGGTTGAAGGTGTCCGTGATTATGTCCGAAGACTTTGATAATCACTCTTTGTGACTCCATTTTGGTGCAGGTGATGGGCGGCGTAACAACTTAAATTTTGCTGGGCGAGGAGCGGGAAAGAAAAAACACAAAAGATTTTTTTGAAAAAATTGAATTTTTTTCTAAGTCCGAAATTAAAAAATTTCACCGTATTTTGTTTTGAAGTGTTTTTTGGGGCTGGACAAAAATCGGCCAGGGGGAGTCCTTACAAAATTGCCGTTTTATATTTTAAATAAGCATTTTTGAAAATTGTCGGAAATTTTTCAGAGTGTTTTAATTTCTTGAAAATTAGGCCAGCGGTCACCTTCTCGGGGTGTATATTTTAGTTTTCACAAAGCACTTTTGTAAAAATGACACTTTTGTAGAAGCACAAACACTGAGATGAAAGAAAACACTAGGCAAAGGAAAAATTGGCCATAGATTTCCCTGTAAGGGCAGCTAGTTTAATTTTCACAGAGCACTTTTGTAAAAATGACACTTTTGTAAGGTAATAAACACTTTTGCATTTCAAAAAAGATGTGACACTTCACGGTTTATTATTCTGAACGATTGCACTTCACTTCCTTCACGGGTAGAAACGTAACCACATGTGTTTAATAGTCACGGTACCCATTGTACGCAAAAGAGGAAAAGAAAAAGGAAAACATTACATTATTCATACGAGTATCGCGTAATATTGGGTTCCTATATCATTCATGAGGAGAAAAATGTATTATTTATAGCCATATTGTGGTAGGTATATGCTTTTGTTGTTTCGAATTCCACAAGAACATTCTGGAGAATTCGTTAGAGTCCCGCGTAATCTTCCAGATCACACAAAAATGCACGGGAACACATTCCCGGCTGGTTAGGATAGTACCTGCAGTTTTTGGACTACAAATGACCGTTTTGGTGGCCGCAAACTCAGTATATGATTAGCTTTGTAACATATGAGTGAGGGGGTAATTAACATAGCATCGAAGGATTTAAACGATCTCTCATTTGACTGTTTACACGCGGAGGGTGACTGAAAATTGGCGGGACGAAAAAAATTTGACCCGGTGTTTGGTATCAGCACGCTAAAAAGGGGGGCCCACGTTGGCGACAGTGTTGGACGTGGGGGAAAAGATGGTTACACAGTGCTGAGGAAAAAGGAAAAAAAATGCCCCACGTTGTACGGCCAGTGTTGCGTGCCACGGGCGTAGCACCCACGTTCTGCCTCCAAAGCTAGCTCAGATAGGTCGGCAGAACTGGCGGGGCCCTCATCATCAAGGGTTGTAGGTAGCTAAAAAGGGGGGGGGGGTACATAGTATATGTCCACACTCGTTACGCCTCGTCAAATAAAAGATCGTCTAGGTAAACATTTCTTGTATTGTCGGGATCACACACAAATACAACAGGGCAGTACATTTACAATCAATTACTAGGCACAGGTACACAAATCGACTACCTACACATGGGGGGAAGCCTATCAAATCTCTCTCAAATCGCGTCCTCCCTGAGGGTCGGTCGCTGTTCGCGGGCAAGTAAGGACACAACAAAATGGAGAAAGTGGCGTTACTCACTGGTACCAGGTGGCGTGGCAGGAGAGCATTCACGGCGAGGATGGCCGGCTACGCTTAACAGGGAATTCCTTACAAGCAGGTAGCGTGGCTGGGGAGCCGGTCGACTCGGAACATGGTGGACGGGCACGTCTCACGTTTGGGCTCCGTGAATTCGGTAGAATGTTCCGGAGCCGTGGCGCAGTCGCAGCGACGGGCACGGGTTGCGGCTAGCGGGGTCCCGGCGTGAGTGAGGCGCGTTGCCCGGTCGCGAGGGCGTGGGGCGTGGGGAGAAGGGGTACGATTGCCCGGGGGGAACGGGCGGTATGCCGCTCACTGGCGTAGGGTGGTGCCTGGGCGCTACGTAACAATACATTACGGTGATTCATTTTTAGAGATAGTTTTTAAGTACGACGCCAACAAAGCACTCTTTTTGGGGTGAAATGCCTAATTTTAAAAAAAACATTGTTTCCAAGGCGACAATTGGTTTGCATTTTTTCCGACGTTTGCAATAAATCGATTTTGTTAGGGACAGAAAACGTATGATAAATAATTTCATAACGCCAGAGATTATTCATAACGCCAGAGCTTACCAATATAATATTATATAGCCTATAGTACTCGCAAATAATGTAGCTTTCTATTAGTTGTTACGTAACGACGGGCTCGAACCGCCTGATTACGAACTTATAACAAATATTAATAATAAATAACACCACAATGTTCAAGACTCAACAACAATGGTTCAATTTAAATACTTACCAAAACCAAATTATAATACAAACCTCGGCTAGCTCCTCTCAGGGATATTGTGTTCTCAATTCGATCGGATTTGATTCAAAACGATCGTCGCTTCATTTATTGAATAAAGATAGGGTTTAATAAATTAGAAGATCTCTTGTCGCTTTTAAATAATTTGTGAATTTATTAATGACTCGACGCTTCTAGGAAAAGCTTTTAATCTCTTTGTGAACTCAAGGTTAATGATTCTAAAATATAATAAAAGGGTTGAATGATAACACATAATAATATAAGTTGTACGTACGTTACCCCGTCTCGGGTTTCATCTGGGCAGAGGACCTCGTCCGGAAACACCACTGAGTTGATTTAGATATATTTTAATTTACTAATTGAGCTAGAACTCCCTCACCAAACACAAGAGCATTGTCTCTTTATGGTGAGGAAAGGCAATTTATTTTTATTTTTTTTTTAACCTTATGTAACTATGTAACTATGTAACTGTTGTAACTTCATATGTATTTTTAATAAACATTGCCAATAAAAAAAAAAAAAAAAAAAAAAAAAAAAAAAAAAAAAAAAAAAAAAAAAAAAAAACTTAACTATATTTTAAATTACGTGTTCCAACAAACGCTGAAACCAAAAGGCGGCCGACACGATGCGAAGTACCGTCCCATCGCAAAGCTGAAACTAGAAGAGCTCGTGAAGGAGCCCGCAGACCGCAGGCTGGCCGCCTTGCCCCTCCCACCGAATTCTTAGCCAATCAGAAGATCTAGCCAATGTTGCAAACTTTTGACAACTATTATTAAATATTTAGTACCTGATGACGGAAATAATCATATAGGGGTGGGAAGTTAAAATTCAAGAAAGCACTTCATGACATAGTAAAAGAATTTTTTAAATCCATTCATTAGTTTTTGCGTGAAAGAGTAACAAACATACATCCAGACATCACATCCATACAAACTTTCGCCTTTATAATATTATTATACAGTAGGATTTAAAAAAAGAAAGAACGTTATGGAAAACTAAGGATATTTGTAAGATTAATTAAGTGACGGTAGTTTTTTTCTTAAGAATATTTTAAAAATGTTTCTTCACAGAGAGCAGTATTCGGGTTTTATCATTAATGCTTCTGATTTCTTCTGGTGGACGATTGAAAAAAGTTCTTCCCTGGTATTAGTGTAATGATGTTGTACAAAAGACGTATTTAGTTTTGGGCATAGAAAAACATGTTTAAGTCGAGTTTTGTTTTCATTTAAAAATGGTTATTTATCTTTTTCTTTTATAATTTGAATTAATGAATTTTAATATATAAATCTTTAAATGTATGTTATTAGTTAATTTTTTAAACTTGAAATTCTTCATCAAGGCGTTCAGTTGGGTAGTCCAAGGATTTTTTAAAACGCACCAGATTTAAATGTCCGGGTTAAATTTTCCCCACAGGAAAAACTAAACCTTTGATTGACTAGATGATCATTTGAGGAAGTCCTCAAATGATCATCTAGTCTTTAGTCAATCCACGCTATGCAATTGCACTATAGTATAATAAATACAAAACAATACAAGAACAACATATCATCTCATTGAATTTAATGTTTCAAAGACCCAATCTTGTCTGATTACGTCTAAAAGGGATCGAAATGAAAATCTAGTCTCTTTCAACGAAAGCATTCTTTCGAACAGGCCATCCATTGATATGCTTGGTGTAACCCTAAGTGACCAGCTCAGGTATGGGGGCTCCATCGAAGCCAGAGTAAAGTTAGCCTCCCAAAAACTGGGCGTACTGTACAGGGCCCGCAGATACTTTAATAGTACACAACTGCTAACCCTGTACAAATCACAAGTGCGCCCTACGGTTGAATTTGGCAGCCACCTCTGGTCTGGAACTCCAAAATTCCTGAAAAATACCCTCGACTCTGTGCAGAAACGGGCGGTCCGTTTGATAGATTCTCCCATCTTAACAGACGGATTGCAATCTTTAGAGCACAGGCGTCGGTGGGAATGCTATCCTTGTTCTGCCGGTATTACAATGGAAGATGCTCCGAGGAACTAGCATCATTGATCCCTTCGGCACCGGTGCATAGTCGGGAAACACGCCAAATGCGTGCCCAACATTTGTACACAGTTGACATTTGTCACATGAGAACAGATCGTTTCTTCGACTCTTTCTTGTGTTCAACAGCTCGGCTGTGGAATGATTTGCCGGCCTCTGTGTTTCCTCCTTCCTACAACATGGGTATCTTCAAGACCAATGTTCATTCCTTCCTCTCCTCAAAAAGACCCTACACACAGCATCCCAGATGACATAGGCCCTGAGGGAAATTATTTTCCTCAGGGCCTCCTGTGTGGAGTTAATGCAAAAAAAAATGTCAACGTACCAGAGGTCAAATGGGAAAATAATTCACCAACTCCAGATATTTTCATATCAGTGGGTTCGGCTCTGTGGAACTCGTAATTGGACCTATAAATCCTACTGATCCCTCAATATAAGTATTTTAAAAATCTTTTGTAATCCGACATGTATTTAAAATTACTGAAAACTACTTACTGAAATTACTTTGAAAAATCTAATATGCCTAAATTTTGAATGAGAGACCTAGGTATAATGCCAGTAGCCGAAATAACAAATGGTAATATTTTTATATGTAGTCTGAGAATGCCAAATTCTTTTAATCTCAGTTCATAAATCTGTGTATTTTCTTATTTTTTCAGAAACAGATTTTTGAATATTACAGGAATTTGAAATATAGCTACATTAACGGAATAAGTTTTTTTTTTAATTTTGTCGTGTAAAACTATATCGGGTCTATTATGAAACTATATTAGGTCTATAATTTTAATAATTGTTCTTTGTACAATTTCTATTGGAAGGTTACATTTATACGCGGATCCCCATCTAATAATAGCGTATTTTAAAGTGGATTGAACTAAGGGCATAGTAGATTAAATATAGATTTTTTATCGGCAGAAAATTTCTAATTCTTAAAAATACAGGGTGTAACAGGACGTACCCGAGGGATTTTAACCAGCGGTTCCTGAGCATATTTGGAGTAAAAAATGTAGATTTCATTTTGCTCTCCGGTGATATTTTTTTTCTATTAAAAACAAAAATTATGTTTTTAAATCACGCGTCGCCAATGGCATGATCATTGGTCTACTCGGGAGACAACGTCGCAATTTCACACGTGCACACAGTGGAAGGGAGGCGACAACGGCCAGCGCGCTTCAAGGCAGGACCATATTATATGCTCCAATACCAAACAAGTAATATTTAATATTGCGTAAATAATTATTATGCTTATTTTACTCAGATATTATTGCTAGCTTTAAGTAAAGACTTTAAGTACCGAAAATTCCTGATGGAATTCTAATTTAAATAATTTGTGGTTAGAAGACGGGTGGGTTTCTTCATTTACCGAGAATGCTAAATGGAATGCTAATTGTAAAAGTAAACGATCGAAATTTAAAAATGTCTATGCATTTGACCGTTTACTTTTACAATTAGCATTGCATTTAGCATTCTCGGTAAATGAAGAAACCCACCATTAAATAACTTTTAAACAAAAAAAAATGTAGTTCTACGAATTAAACACAAAAACAGTAATTAAATAACTTATTTGTTGACAATAATTGAGAATAATTTCCAATGGTCCTTTTATCATAAATATTAAGAAATAAGATAAGATAAATATTTAACCACCTTTAAAAACACAATCTCCCTTGCACTTGCTTAATTAGGTATCCAGAATCACCAAAACGAAACGCGCATTATCATCGCGAAAAACAATCTCCCTTGCACTTGCTTAAGTAGGTATCCAGAATCACCAAAACGAAACGCGCATTATCATCGCGAAATTATTGTCAATAAAATCAATGCTCATATAAAACGAACTTGTCAACAGCTGCAAATGCGTAACCGTGACCTTGACCCACAGAATTTAAAATAATATGAAATACATACATGTATAGGTAGAATACGATGTTATTTTAAAATTAGAATGCTGCCAGGTGCTGAATTATTTGAATAAGAAAAATATTTAATTTTATAAATGAATTTAAAAATAAATCAATTACATATTGGAACAATTTTAAAACCGTGTGAAATATTTTGTTCAAAAGATTTATTAAACATCACGCGGTAGGTAGAGAGGATGAACTGCCAAACAACTCGGTCTTAGCATACTCCTCGCAATTCCACGTAGTAGGTAATTGTGTATTCTTGGAAGTACCTAGTCATGATTCAAATTCCCCATTTATTTTTACCTAACTACACAATGTAGGTACTAATATTTTTCAGTTATGTAGGTACTCAGAATAAGGGTTACAATCAATAAACTATTGGTTTTACCGATCTATTAATACGTATTATGAAGAACAGGATACCTAACACAATTCTTAGAAAGTTCTCGACTTATAATGTGGCCTAACCAGTGTTTTGAAACAATAAACTATTGGTTTTACCAACCCATCAATAAGTATGTTGACAAAGTTCTTAGAAAATAAGTTGATCTAGCAATGTTTTGAATGTAATAGCATACATTTGGATTACAAGGAACTATCCAGAATAAGGATTGCAATAATAACCTGTTTTACCGATACAAATAATATTATCATTTTACAGAAGGGAACGTACCCATACTACGTGACCAATTTTTTTTGCAATTTTTAACCCCCCCCCCCCTCCCCCTCCCGGTGACCAAAATCCTAAGCAAATCGCCGCTCATTTGTACCAAGCGTGACATTTTGAAGACCCCCCCCCCCCGAAGAGGTTACGTAGTATGAGTACGTAACCTAAGGTAATGGTGCCGATTTAAAGAAAAAAAAATCAAGTCAATAAGTTGACTGTATTCAGCCTTACCAATAAAATACAAACTAACCACAAACAGTCCGATTATGAAGGATTGGAATGTTTCATAATTTTGACACAAAATGTGAGTTCTTATAGAAGTTTCAAATAAATTAATCGTGGTGGTTCGATCATAAACTTTGAAAACATTTTAGTATCTACTGTTTAAGTGTAATGTTGACTGAACTTACAATACTTAAAAATACTATTTGCGAAAGTTATAATTAAATAATACCTCTAAAAATAATTTAAAAACCCACCCGGCAATGTTTTGTTCGCGTTTGTGTCTGTCATCTGTCACAGATACGAACATAATATTATGAATGACATGTAAGAATAAAAATGCTGACATTTGGTTATAATATTTTTTTTATTATTATTATAAAAGTTGCTCGAAGTGGCCGCCATCGGCTTCAATGCATGCATGCAATCTTAACACATTATGGATGCTTAAATTAGCAGGATTCGCCTTCAGTTCGTCTGCTGCCTCCATGATCAGTTGGATCAATTGCTCTCTCGTCGCTATCGGCTTCGAATATACCTTTTCCTTCAGAGTTCCCCAGAGGTAGTAATCCAACGGTGTTAGGTCGGGTGATCTCGGTGGCCATGCAATGTTAGGACTACCTCGGCCTATCCACCGTCCAGGAAACTCTACATTCAGGTAGTTCCGCACGGCAACGGAATAATGGGGTGGAGCTCCATCGTGCTGGAACCACATCCTTCGCAGTGCTTGTAAGTTTACTTCGTCCAGAATGTCGCCCAGCTGCCCTTGCAGGAACTCCAGATACATCGGTCCATTTAACCTGGGAGGCAACTCGATCGGACCAATTATTTTGTTACCCAAAATACCCGCCCACATATTTACTGAGAATCTCTCTTGGCTCGACGATTCCCGGACAAGCTTAGGATTTTCTTCGGCCCAATGATGCAGGTTGTGGATATTTAATATTCCTGTTTTTGTAAATTGGGCTTCGTCTGTGAATAGAATATTTTTCATGAAATCTCCATTTCTCAACACATTTCGTAGCATCCGTCTACAGTAAATTAGTCTTGAGAAATGGTCGTTCTCCAGTAGACCTTGGCAGCGCCTGTAGTGGAAAGGTTTCAAGCGATGTTTTTTTAGGATTCTCCATACCGTCGTGTGTGTTATGTCTCCAACGATCATGGCGACGCGACGCACGGAAAGCGTCGGGTCTTCTGTCATCATGTTGAGGATCCTCTCTTCAACACGAACTGGAACATCATTATTTCCTCCGCCCTGAACCCGTACGATTCCATGGTCGCGCAGGCGTTGATACATCTGCAAACAAAAATACAATTGCTAACATTATTCTGTTATAAAATATCAGTAAAAATGAATGACGGGTGCGTTTTATATCAGTTTATTTCTGAGAACATAGAAATATTTGATTAACATAGAAAACGTTCCGTAAGTACGAATTAATTTATTTTGTGAGTGAAACTATTTAAAACAAGCTTTCTTGGAACCGATTTTGATTAGCAACTATTTACGTTGGGGGACAAGCACAAAATATGATTATTTAGTTCTTAATTTGGGTTATAAATAAGTGTTAATAACAATTTCAAAATGACGCGACGGCTTGATATTTTTTTCACAAGAATTTCGAACTTTAATTGTAATGAAAATGGAACTTTAAAGCATCTTTTACCAATTAACCTACGTAAATTATTCTTGTTTCTGTTGTATTATTATTCATTTTTTACATCAACTCCACACATTTTCGGGGATGCTGTGAGGAGGATATTAAGTTAAATGAAGTGTTATTTAAATAATTTGAGCTTAAAGAATTAGCCAAGTTGGGAAACATTACCCTATTTTTTTTACTTGGCACGTTTGATAGGTATTATCTTGGATTTCCGAGAGTGAAACATAAAATTTTGGAAAGTTTTGTAAATAAACATACGTAGTGATAACCTTTTTCCGTAACATTACAAGACACAATTAGGCGGATTTTTGGGAGCCTTTACAATGAGATGGCGGCATTAAATGTGTGTCTAGCTCTACGATAATAAATAGGTAGTTAGGTACAAACCTGTACGAAAGTTGTATGGTGTGGTAGACGTCGTTCTGGATATATTCGGCGATACTCTCTTACAGCTTCCACTGAATTTCCTCGGCAAATTCCATAAACAAACACTATATCTGCTTCATGGGCAGGTGGATAATTTTGAGGCATCTTTTAGAATAAACACTAATAATAACAGTAAAACAAAAACAAATTTCAAAGCAACTACGCACGACCCCGTTCACCGTCAAACTCCAAACACAACTGACCGAGCGGTATTCGGAAAGGGGTAGCTTCGCCGCGGTATGGGAGTGAGGGAGCGTGCTGCCGATAACTGTAGGGTTGGCTAGCGGATAGGGGGAGGGGTTATCGCGAGGTTGCCATATCCTTTACTCGAAATATGAGATCAGTGAAGGTGTGTAGAAAAAACAAAAAAAAATGTTTTTAATTGAAAAAAAATGTCACCGTACAGCAAAATGATATACAAATTTTTTTCTCCAAATAAGCTCAGGAATCGCTGGTTAAAATCCCTCGGGTACGTCCTGTTACACTATTTAAAAATACTGTATGCGAAAGTTATGTTAAATATTATCTCCAAAAAAATATCTATATAAAAAACCACCTGGCAATATGTTTATTCGCGTTACGAGGAGGCGCGCAGTAGAGAGTGAAAGAGTACGCTGCCAACAACGGGGTTCGGGTTGGCTAGCGGATATGGGGGAGGGGTTTGCGCGGAGTTGCCGTATCCTTTACTCGAAATATGAGATCAGTGACGGCGTGTGGAAAAAAACCAAAAAAATGATTTTATTTGAAATAAAAATTTCACCGGAGACGAAAATTTCATTTACATTTTTTACTCCAAATATGCTCAGGAATCACTGGTTAAAATCCCTCGGGTACGTCCTGTTACACCCTGTATACATATTAATTTTCTGATTTTGTTTACTAATTGACATATTTGTTCCTTCCATTTCAGATTTTTATCTATAATTACTCCGAGATATTTAATTTTATTTGTTGTTTTTAATATTGTATAGTTTGATTTACAATAATTTCGACTATGAATTTTAGTATTATCATGTGTGACAATGTAAAATTTTTTGGGAGTATATGGATTGCAAATGGAATTACATATGTCTTTTCATTATTTTGTGATAGTAAATTATTAAATTAAATTAGTAAATTATTGAATTCTTAAGCGTATTGATGTCTTCTGCGGCCTTTAATTCCACATTTTCCCAAGTCTTTTCACTCTTTAGTAATACTGTATCGACGGCGTATGATGTAATTTGACCATGTAAATGTTGAAAAAAAATATCGTTTACATATTATTTGGTAAATGGGATTGGTCCAAGCATTGTACCTTGGGGGATTCCACAGCTTGAAATCTCTTGATCACTATTAACACGATTGATTTTTACCACTTTTATGTCAATATTATTTCGTTTTTTTTTAATAGCATCTCATGGGATATGCTATCGAATGCCGTTCTGAGGTCAATATATATACCCGCACATTTTTTACCTTCATCTAATGATTCGTAAATATATGAAGTTACGTTAGCAATGGCATCTTGTGTGCTGAATGATTTAAATAAAACCAAACTGGTTTTTGTTTAGTATTTTATTACAATCTAGGAAATTTACCAATTGTTTTTTTACTATTTTTTCAAAGATCTTTCCTATATTAGAAATTAGACAGATTGGGCGATAATTCGTTACTTGGTGTAGATCACCAGATTTGTAAATAGGTCAATTATAGAAGAATGGTCTTCGTCACCCATCAATATTATAAGAAGCAAGTTAGGATTATGTTCCTTTCGAGTGCTCAACGATGACGTGGATACGACCTCTGCCTGGTTTTACTTTAGGTACATCCCAATATAATTTTTTGTTTTAGGGCGCCCTCTACATCCAGTGCCCCGTGTGCTCCAAGGTATATGGGGAGATGCGGGGTAACCAGCCCCCGGGCACCATGGGCTGGGGGCTCCAGCCCCAAGCCCTCCCTGGGCAGGCGGCCACCATTGTGCTTTTATAGTTCATTGGAAATATTCCTTTCGTTAAAGTTAAGTTTATTAAATGAGTGATGGTTTTTATTAAGTAAGGTTTCATAGATTTTAACATGTGTGCCGTAATATAATCAAAACCGGGAGACGAACTTCCGTTCATATTTTCTATTATTTGTAAGCATTCTGTTGTTATTTCAAAAATTCAAAGTACATTTCTTTTCTGTAAATTTTTATTTTTATGGTTTTCTGGGTTAGAATGCTTATGAATATTTTTTGCAAGATTTTTTCCAACATTTGCGAAGAAGGAATTAAATATGTTTGCACATTGTTTAGGCTGTACCTACATTGGCATCTATAATTTTTTTATCATGTTGGATGTACTTAATGTTTTAGTTTTTTTGTATTTTCTATGGCCAAATTCACAGTTTTCCACATTTGTTTATGGTCAATTTCTGAAGACAATATTTTATTTTTTAAAAACTCTTCCTTACTTTTTTAAATATAAGATATTAATTTATTTTTATATTTTTTATAGAAAATATATGTTTTTTCATCATGGGGGTTTTTTAAAGCTGTTTCGTAAAGTTTTTCTTTCTTTCTGATTATAAGTCCTTTGGTAATTTAAGGCTTTAAACATCTTAATTTTGATTTTATGTGTATTGTTATTTCAGTTGTCGAATTTTGAATGTGTTGTGACAGGATATTTTCAAAGTTATTTCGGTATCATCACTGTTTGTAACATTGTTCCAACACTCCTTTTTTAGTTTTGCAGAGAGGATAGTCATATCTATTGTTGATTTTTTGGTTATTAAATTATGTTTTTTATGTTTAATATTATTATTACACAGAAGTAAGCATGAATGATGATCAGTTATGTTTGTTTTCCAAACAATTGATTTTAGAAGATCATTAATGTTTAGGTTTGTCCAAATGTAGTCTGAACAATATGGAATATGTTCTTTTATTTCTCTAGTATTTTTATTTATGCAAGTTTTTTTATTTTTTTATTGAAATTTTTTTTTTGGTACAGTACATACAATAGATACATAAATATAATGAAAGTATATAAAAAAAAACTTAATACAATTATTAAATACAAATATACATATTTTTTAAAAATGTTCTCCCATAATAAGCAAATGCTTGTGTGTACGGGAGTAAGTATTATTTGTTAGGTTATTTTGATTTTTTTTTTTAAATTTAGTTTATATTAAGAATAAGAGAAACATATGTATGTATATTTACTTTTTTAATTATTATTTATTTTTTTTAGTTAAGGTTTTCAGTATATTTTTTTAATTGTGTTTTGAAATTTTTGAAACTGTCCTTAAGGGATCTTATATTTTCTGGTAATTTATTAAAGAAATTTGTTCCTAAGTATTTATAGTTTTGTTGACCCAAAGTTTTTTTACAAATGGGAATTGGTAACATGTATTTTTGCCTGAGATTTTCTGTGTTTTTGAAAGGTATGGATTTGCTTAGGATATCCTCTTTGTAAACTTGTAAGGTTGAATGATACAGGAAGAGAGTATTTAATTTTCTGACTTTAAATTCTTTGAATATGAGTTCAGATGGATATAGAAATGATTTTTTTAATATTATTTTAATTATTAGTTTTTGCGCAATGAAAAGAGATTGTGTGTGAGTTTTATAGGCGCCACCCCATCCTATTATACCATATTGGATTATGGATTGACAGAATGCGAAATACGTCATTCTCAGTAGTTCTTTACTTAGAATGTGTCTCAAACAGCTAAAAATATATGTCAATTTTCTTACTCTGTTTTTAAGAATGGTTATATGCGGTATCCATTTTAGACATTGGTCAATAGTGATTCCTAGATATTTGGTTGAAGTTTTCGTTTCAATATTAGTACAATATTGAAACGAAAAAAGATATGAAATTTTGTGCAGTCATACAATTGATGTATTAATTTTTGTTATTATATTTTATTATTATTTTTTATTTCTTTCTATTTTTTAATTAATGTTCAAGTTATTATTTATTATTAAATTCTATAAGCCCACTGTTTTGTATTCGTGTGGATACTATAGTACATCGTTTCTGTAAAATTATATTACTAGGAATATAAGGTGTCCGGAATCTCGTAGTCAAAGCAATAAATAATTGGGCAATTTATGAGGACATACATTACATAAATCTCATGAAAGATCTTTAAAAGCAAAAGATTTGTACATTAGGTTTTTTTTAATGTGAATACCGTACAAGAGTCCCATCTGCTACACTCTGGAACCAGTGAGACTATGGCATCCCCAATTGGGGTACGTTGTGAGGGTAAGGTAGTGGGGAGAGGAAATAAATGAGGGAGAGGAAGGTGGGGAAGTACCCGACCATTCAGATCTGGTGACTAAACACGGCTAAAGCCATTTCAAGCAAAAATATCGATAAAAAAAAGTAGTATGATCTGGTATGAGACTGATGCAAGCCTAACTAATAAGGTCAAGAAAGGGACATTAGATGGTTTGGGCACGTATGACGCGAATGTTAATGGTAGAAGAAGTCGGTGACGTCCGAAGAATACATGGTGGCAAGATTTATATGATGACATGAAAATATGTGAATGAATGAAGCAAGGGTTGTGCGTCAAGGTAGAGTCGTGTGGCGGTCCACCCTCCCAGCCTGTACGGAAACGACGTGTACCGAGACTTACAAGAGATTGTATGAAACTTCCGATAACTTTTTCAGTACTCGATTATAGTTCGACCCAGAGTGACGTGCGTCCGCACGGCAACTCAAGTTTAATAAAAAATGGATGTACTATCATTAAAAGAAAACATTAAAAATGAACTAAAAAACATATCTACCCTAAAGGACACAAAAATTAGAAATAACCTTGAACAAACGATTCAACTACTAGAAGAAGCATGGAAACGGGTAAAAAAACCATTTCCAAGAACAAATTATTGAACTTCAAAAAAAAGTAATCATCAAGCTCGAAAAAAATAATGAACAAAAATCCTATGCAATGGTTCTAAAAGAAAGGATGATTCCGATCGAAGAACCCAAATTTGCTGTCTTAATCACCGCTGAAGGCAAAGAAACATCTGAAGACATAAAGAGTATTATCACAAAAACAATAAAAGCGCCTAACCTAGGAATTGGAATAAGTGGAATAAAAAAGCAACAAATAATAAAATAATTATGACCTGCTCAAATAAAGAAGATGCTGAAAAATTGAAGGCAGAAATAAACAAAAATAAAAATGGAATATCAGCAACGGAATTATTAGAAGAAAAATTATTAAAACGGAATTATCAGAAGAGACCGTGCATGATTATTAAAGGTGTCGGTAGGGAGCATAGACATCCAAATGACTAGACAAGCAGTTACAGGTGAGGGGTCAAATCAAACTATGGAGGGCGAAGAGGGGAAAGATGACTGTGATTCGTTATACAATCAATCTGACAGTAAATAGGCATCTCGCATTACAATATCACCATTTAGTTCTTAAAAGCAAAATCTGCTTTGAATGAATAGACCTTTTTACATGGGAGCGCGAATTGCTTGCCACGATAATAACATATTTGCCAAGGCCAAATGCTCGCCCCAAAAAGACTCGCCCCAATACACATAGCAATATTTTGTTGCCGTGTTTAGTTAAAACACTATTACAAATGTTTCATAATTTACTTACCCCTGTAACCAGCGACGAGGACACTGGAGAACCGCCCACATTCGCTATGTAATATGTACCTATAATGTGTAGCGCAAGCTGCCGTTTTTGGCGTGATATTTCGTAAAACGTATAGACGTTACTTTCGCGCTGGTCACTACAAGAATTATGACGTCACATATTTTAGATTCTCTCCCCTCCCCATGGAGCGAGCTGGCGCCAAGGCGGAGCTTATAGCCGGTTCCATGGGGAGGGGGAAATATTACGTTTTTATCACTTAGGGCAGGTCCAGATATATTCATATGTCCGTGGTGGGGAGTATAACGAAGATAATTTCCTAGACGATCTTATTCTACAAAACAGTGAATTTAACGATGTAACAAATGAATCCATTAAAGTAACGAAAATATTGAAAAATAGAAAAAGTGATCAACTCCGTAATATAATAATTGAAACAACAGGCCCAATCCGGAAAATGCTACTGCATAAACAAAGAATCAATATAGGCTTTGTCCGGGCGCACATAGAGGATTGCGACCCTTTGATGCAGTGCTATCATTGCGTTGGTTTCGGACACACATCCCTTAAATGCTTAAATAAAATGAATAAGCCCAGATGTATACATTGCTCAAAAAATCACAAATTTAGCGAATGCGAAAAAAGCAAAGATAGTGTCAAATGCTACAACTGTGACAATAACATCAAATTATTCGGAACAAAAAACAATACCCAACATAGTGCAAATAGGGAAATATGTACTTACCGGAAAAGAATGTCTATCATAGCACAGCAAAGAATCGATTATGAATAAGTAATGGATGATTTTCTAACTGAGGAAATTGATAAATTAACAGATGTTTCACAATACACTTGCGAAGACTCAAAACAATGTAATGAACTATTTAAAAAAGTTCCAAATGCATTCATTGTTCTGCACCAAAACATCAGAAGTTTGCAAAAAAAATTCTAAGGATTTGTATTAACATTAAATCTCCTTGAAAATTTACCGGACCTCATTGTTTTAACAGAAGCACACTTAAATATAAATAATGCTGCCGCAGTGTACGACATCCCTGAATATACATATTATTCGTCCACAACGCATATTAATAAGAACTGTGGTATTGCTGTTTTCATCTTAAATAAACACAATAACGTCACAATCACTGAAATCAACATGAAGCTAGCAAACTGTCTAAAACTGAACTTAAAAGTGAATGAAGTTATATACAATATCATAGCTATCTACCGCACACACGGATCGAATCCAAACAGTTTCATTATAGAATTGGAAGAATTATTGCTACAACTAAAAGGTACTTGTAACATTGTCACGGGCGATATTAACCTGAACATTTTGAGAGAGGTAATTGGTAACACGAAGGATGATTATATAAATGTAATGACATCGCTAAACTATAAATCATTTATAAATAATCCAACACGGAATGTCAGCGGACAAATTCCTACCTGCATCGATCACATATGGTGCAACTCAAATAACAATGAAAAAAAAGGTCAATATTATGGAAAACCAGCACAACCGATCACTACACCTGTATATTTGTTACCAACATTGATAAAAGAAGTAACAACTCTAATAAAACTGACAAAAAAAATATGAAAAAAAACATCTAAATATGGACATTTTAAGAACAAATCTTAAAACGGAAACCTGGGCATCAATATTTGAATCAGAAAATCCAAATACAGTTTTCCAAAACCACATATACCTATCCACACAAATAATTGTTTCTAAACCAAAATCTAAGCACAGATTAATAAAGCCATGGATAACCCATGGACTAGTGATTTCGATCAGAAATAAAGAAAAATACTACCACCAGTCTAAAAAATTCCCCAATGATGAAAAAATTAACACCTTCTACAAGAAATACCGTAACAAACTTGCGCTTTTAATAAGACTGACAAAAGAAAAATATTTTCCTAATAAAATAAAAAATGCTGGTCAAGACAGCAAAGAGTTTTGGAAAATCATCAATACAATAACCAACAAAAGCACAAAAAAAATTACCAAAAGAAATTACTCATCACGGAAAAAAATCCAAAACTGAGTGGTAACATTTATAATGAATATTTTGCTAATGTCGGCCCTAATGCGTCACAATCGTTACATTCTAAAGTGTATATCCCTAAAGTGTAACGATTGTGACGCACAGTATGTAGGTATGACAACTAGAAATTTCAAAACTAGAATCAGGGAACATGAACTTTGTTTAAGAAATAATAATTATTCCGAATTTGCGAATCATTTAATAGAGTCAGGCCATAGCTTCAATAAAGAAAAAACAAAATTTAAACATTGCAATATAAATTCATACTTTAATCTTTGCGCTTTAGAAACGCTCGAAATAAACAAAAAAATTAAATCTAAAATTAATTTAGTGAATAAAATAATAGCGCCTTGCAAATCTCCTTTACTAACCATGTTTCCGTATAATATTGACTCCTCCCACCGCTTTCCCCCTCCCCCCAAAATCATCCCTCCCACTACTCCCACCTAATTAATCTTTGGTACTTGCATTTATTTTTTAAGTTAGTTTCAATTCTGCTCGTGAATGATACGGTTGTATCGAAACCGGTCGCGGAAAAAATTAATTTAAGTAACAGATGTACATTTAATAAAACTCTTCAAAAACAAAATGTCTAGAAATTGTTACATAGTTAATGCCCAAGAAATACAAAAAATAATGTACTCTTATTGATTTCACATATCCTCTTAAAATATTTCATCAGCTTTTGAACTGTGATGAAGCGATTATTGTCGTAAAATAACATTATGTACCTACTCCTGCAATATTATCAGCTAATCCAATTGTTAGAATCAACTATATCTACTTACCATCTTAACACCTACCTATTAGAGAAATGCAATAATATTATTTTTATTTTTACTACTTTAAAATATCTATACTTCACGTATATCTAATTTAGTAACTGCTACGTTAGTATATTTCTTTATCAATATTTGTTATCATTCATAGGTTTATTTGTTTCATTATTATTACTTTAAAATATCTATACTACATGTATATCTAATTTAGTAACTGCTACGTTAGTATATTTCTTTATTTAATATTTGTTATCATTCATAAGTTTTATTTGTTTCTTAATTAAAAAAAAATAAGTATATCTTATTTTTTATCTTTTTTCTGTAATGACATGACTCCCCAATTTAAACACGAGAAATGTTTTCTCTTTTAAATTGGGTAGATTTCATTAACAAGAAATTACTTTATTTGTAATTATTTTTAAGAACCATGTGATTTCCTTATGTAAATCTGTTATATGTATGTATATTTCAAATAAAAAAAATAAGAAAAATAGAATGCTCCAAAAGAATATTTTTTGACCGGACAACTCAGAATGAAACTAACTCAGAAGCACCTCAGAAAGGTCATTCAGAGTGATGATAAAAAAATTGGTTAAATAAGTTAAGTTAGGTTAGGGTTACCGGCTATTTTAAAATTATTTTTTCGTAGCTTTTAATGATCTTTCTGAGGTGTTTCTGAGTTGGAATGGAACCGAATATTTAATATCAACAAATTTACAATTTTTCTAAATGTTTTATTCTATCCGCTTTCCATTTTGGACATCGAGTTTCCAGACACCGTGCTTGTTTATTAAATTTTCTGCACACATTATAATTTAATCGATATAATTTATACTTTGTTGTTATTATTTGCTATTTATCATCTCGCGAAGAAATTCTAATTATCAATATTTATTATCATAACATGTCATATTTGTTTGCCTGTTTACTGACCCCAGATCAAACTTGTGTTTTCAAGAAGTTTAGAGGATTTTCTAACAATATACAAGAAATCTTTAAATTAAGCTTATTTACGATGATATTATTTTTCATGTGATGACTGTGCAAGGATCTTAACTGCCTAGAACCAGTGGGATTATTTAATCCTCAATTTGGGCAAGGTTGTGAGGCTGAAGAAAGTAGGGACGGGAAGTAGATTAGATGAAGTTTGAGAATATATTACATATTTATTTTAATTTTTTAAACTTTATGAGTAAAATCTCAAATAATAATACTTAATTAAATGAAGACAATATTAGCGAAACTCAATTGAAAACCTGGAGACAGAAAAATTAGAAAAATATATTGGCTGGGACGAGTCCTGGGTTCGAGTCCCAGCGGAGCCAATATATTTTTCTGATTTTTCTGTCTCCAGATTTTCAATTGAGTTTCGCTATTATTATCTTAATTTAATTAAATAATATATTTCATGGCTATACACTAAGGGCTTAACCAGCCAGCGGCCGAAAATCCACATTTCGTCTAAAGATGTTCTTACGATCGTACGAGAAAGATTAATTATTCTCCGTACCAGCTTTTTTAAATTATAACTCAATATCGATTTTATTTCATTCCAAATTTGCTTTAATTTATACCTACATACAAAAATGCTGAGGGGCGTGATGATAGAACTATTAAAATTATGTACTTTTATGTACTTTTAATTTCCCATATCGATATCGTTCCCACAAAAAACAGAGAATAGCTCGACTGATTTTTCTATTTACAGATTTTCGATGGAGTATCGTAAATATTGTCTTCATTTAATTAAATATTAAGTTATTTGTCTTTACATTTTTCTTTAAAGGAAGTACGTAAAATGATAAAACAGTTTTTTATTATTATTAACCGATCGACTTATTTTTATCGATGATTTTCAAATATATTCTGTTGCCAATATATTGTTGTTATTCTATTTCTATAATTATATGTATTTTTCTTATTGTAAAATATTTTGTAATATCTTACAGTATTTCTGAAAGTATTTTATTTTCATTTTTGTAACCATAAATATTATCTTTAAGCAGTTCTAAATATATAACATAAGTACGTAGACTAGCTCCCCAATTAGACCCGAGAATATTTCTCTACTAATTGTGTAACCACAAAAACTGATGAATGATATGATGTAACATATTATTATTGTAAACATTTACTTTTTGTCTAAATAAAAAAGTTAACACGTGTTAAATGAAATAAAAAAAAAAATAATTTAAGTTACATTTTCGATTTTTAGCGATAAATAACAATAGGGCTTATTTTTTACCAACATATTGGAAACAAAAGATTTATTTATTTTTATTTATTTATTTATTTCAAGATTTTTGTTTATACATTACAATGATAATATATGCAAGATTACAAAATAATTCATGTTTTATTCTACTACTCCATAAGTTGAGCTCTAGGAGTTCGTGTTTATGGGAGGAGTATTTTACATGCAAAAAAAATTATAATAATGTTCATTATGTAAACAATTTTCAAAGAACTAATGAAATAAATATCTTAGGTAGGTACACAATTTAGACAATTTAGACAATATCAATACAATTTTTTTAAATATTAAATATTGCTGTTTAAGTAAGGGTAAATTAATTAATTACATAAAGGGTAAACATTAAGGGTACAATATGTCATTATCCAATTTAAGGGACTTAATTTGTTTTTTGAATAATTCATATTTCAGTGTATCTGTTATATTAATTTTGTTATTGGATAATAATATATTGTACCATCTTACACCTAAATACAAATAGTGGTGCTGAGCCGTGGTCGTTCTAAGCATAGGGATGGCTATTAAGCCATTAGTTTTAAATCTATTGCTTATGCTATCTGAGGGGTGAACTTTTTGAATAAAATATTCTTTATAAATTTGGCATAGGGCGTTTCTCTTATACAATTCTGTAATAGATGGTACATTAAATTCCCGAAATATCTGTATAGTAGGGTAGTCGTATGGTTTCCTAAGAATGGTTTTTATAATTATTCTTTGAATTATAATTATGGGCTGTAAGGAAGCCTTAAAGGCACCTCCCCACCCAATAATGCCGTACTGTAATAAAGACTGAATTAATGTATAATAGACAATTTTGATAGTTTTCTTGTTTAAAATATTTCGTATGTTATAGAAAACATAGATAAGTTTTCTTATTCTTTCCACAGTGAGATTGATATGATCTTTCCATTTAACATTTTTATCTATTAAGATTCCAAGATATTTTACATTAGATTTATGATTCAGCTTAGCGCAGTCCGTATTACATGTACCGTCATTTGCACAATTTTTGGAATGAATTGTTATGTTAATTAAATTATTTGGCACATCTTCTTGTAGAGAGAATGGAATGTAATAAGTTTTTTCTGTGTTGAGTGATAGTAAATTGTTATCGAACCAATTTTTTAAAACCTTCATGTCTTGATTGGCTGCATTGGTAATATCATTCCACGTCTTTTTTTCGATAATTATTGCAGTGTCGTCAGCAAAGGATATAAGTTTACCATTAAGTGATAATTTAAACATTTGGTTTACGTATATTATAAATAAAATTGGTCCAATAACAGTCCCCTGGGGAATTCCAAATTCTAAAGTTTCATCTACACTTAGTGAGTTATTTAATTTTACTTTTTGATTTCTTTGAGTTAGATAACTTTTCAGCCAATACCTAACCTTACCAATAATACCGATATCATTTAATTTATTAATTAGTTTTGTGTGGGAGATACTATCAAAAGCCTTGCGTAAATCAATGAAAATGCCAAGGCATTTGTTTTTTTTATCTAATGCGTTGTATATAGTTGAGGAGAGTTCAGCAATAGCGTCATGAGTACTTAGTTTCTCTCTAAATCCAAATTGGCTAGGACTAAGAATTTTTTTATTATCAATGTAGTACATGAGTTGCTTTTTTACGATCTTTTCAAAATTTTTTGCAATGTTTGAGACAAGAGATATAGGTCGATAATTTGATATTTCTTCAGGGCTGCCTGATTTGAAAATATAGTTTAAATGTTGATAAAAAAGTTGGTTTATCTTACAAAAGAAGCTGGTTTTTACATTCCCCAAGTACACCAAAATAATAACTAGTGTCCGATCGAAACAGGACTTTCTACCGAAACCGAATATTCGGTATCTGACTCAGTTTCGGCCGAAACGTGTATTGCTTGTCGTGTATGTTAAAAATGTATTGTTTACTGAAATTTGGCTTTTTTACACTTATACGGACAGTTAACATATTATGTTAAATGAAATAAAAAACAATAACTGAAGTATGTGATTTTTTTATATCTAAAACTGCTGTAATTTTTAACAAACAAAAATTATGAAAAATAACAAAACATTTTAACTACTTCTTGGAAAAAAAATGTCAATAATCAACACTTACATTATAAAGGAAGGACCTCATTGAGTATTTTAATTTTTATTGTGTTTACAATTACAACATACACTTACCTAATCACTATGCGCGAAAAATAACACGTAAACTCACAACACAATCACGCCGGGCCGGCCGGCGAACTCAGCTGATGAGGATGGGTGACACACGAGCCACGAACTCGCCCGAAGTCAGCCGAGCGAGTTTCGGTACGGCCGAAAGTGCCGAACACGAAACTAATGCCGAAACTAGATTTTTTTGCCGAAACCGATACTAAACCTTCGGTCGGTCCCTAATAATAACATTTATTAAGAAACTTGCGAGTTCCCCGGCTTGCGTTGCAAGGCCACTCAAAGAAATAGAGTGTTAGTGTTTTATTTCTGTTCATTGAAGTGCTTTTAGATAAACAATATTTTTTGTTTGTTTTTCCGTCTTGTGGTACATGAATAAATCGGAACGTTTTCCGACGCGTTAGCAGGCCATATAACGGGTATATTTTTGTTAAATAATATAGGTGTGTATATTATCGAATCTTAGGTTTGACTGACACAGGAGACATTGATAGTTTATATATATAGTAATAATAATAAACAGTAATAATGGGCCATCCATATAAGTCACCCCAAGTGGTTCGATACGTTTGGTGATTTAGCAGAGGTGCTATTTGTGCTATCATGGGGTGAGGTTTGTCTAGTTCTTGGAGGCGGATGACCAGGACACACTGAACCCCAGATTCCTACCCACCCCATAAACCCTTTTCCTTCCCGGAGCTCTCCCCTCCCTCCTTTCCTTAAAAAACCCTCCACACAGCATCCCCAAAGACAACATAGGCCCTGAGGGAAATTATTTTACTCAGGGCCTCCTGTGTGGAGCTCATGTAAAAAAAGGGAGGGGAGTAAAGAAGTTCCCCACATAGGTGACAAGCAGGGTTGCCAGGTTTTTTCCAAATAAATACCGAACAGTGAGCAAAAAAAAAGGTGAATTTCCCTAGATTTCGTTGGTACCTTGGCAAACCCGGTTGGGGGGAAGGGAAGCAGTCAAATTATTCAAATAATCAGTAGCCTAGGAACGAGAGGAAAAATCATAAGCTTTGCTGACGATACAGTAATTGTATTCAACGAAAAAGATTGGAGAAGTACCTAAAAAGAAGCGGAACATGGACTTGGTCTCGTGCAAAATTGGCTTAAGAGAAATTCCCTTACACTTAATGTCAATAAAACAAAATATCTGACATTTTCTATAACAGCCAGAGGACAGCCAGAGGATGACTTTAATCTCAAATTACATACATGCCAAGAAAACTGTCAAAATCAAGTCTTATCATGCCACTATCCTACCATAGCACACTCCAAAAGTATCAAATATCTTGGTATTGAAATTGATGATAATCTCCGATGGAACGCACACATTGAAGTAATCACAAATAAAGTAAAAAAGTAATCACCAGGTACATTTACTTCTTTAGAGCCATCCGTAACATCCTCAACATAAACGACATTAAGAAAGTGTACTACGCTTTATGTCAATCACAAATAGAGTACGGGATAACTGGATGGGGATCTGCCTTGAGCACTCACATGGACCGGCTCAATATAGCCCAAAAAGGAGTACTAAAGACAATTTTGAAATTACCGGTTAGAACTCCGACAGAAGAATTGTTTCAAAGCATTCAAGTCTACATACAAAAATTTTATGCAAAAAATATTTTATTCAAAATTAAAAAATAAACATATCAGAATACTCCATTGTCCAACATAGATACACAACCAGGGCAATAAACCAAAATATTCTAGCTACAGCCAGTTTGAAAACATCATTTGGACAAAGAAATATGAAATTCAATGAGACAAAACTATACAACGCTCTACCAACTCAAACAAAAAAAAAAACAGAAATAAATAAATTTAAAACAAAAGTAAAAATATGGTTGAGAGAACAAAGTGAAAATGAACTATCAAACATACTGAAGACCATGTAAAGACAACTGGATACTAAATACAAATGTGGAAAAACTACAGGCCGCCTCAGAACAGGAAACCCTAGTGAGGAGGACTGTGAAAAAAAAAACTTTATAATACCTTAATATAATATAATTTATAAATACATTATGTACAAATTTTGCTATAGATACTAATATAATTTTTTTTTTTAAATCACATTTACGCAAGTACGTAGTCACCTGATGTGAAACACTAATCCGCGAAATGGCTCGAAAACAGTGAGAGCGTACACAAAGCGGCGACACCGCACAAACTAAGTAGGGATGCTACGCAACATCGATTGCCGATTGCGTCAAATCTGACAGTTGAATCGTTTATTAGGGAGAAAAATTAATCAGAAAAAAATGCCGAACCGCCCATACTTCGGTATTTTTGTCATACCGAACACCGAAAACAGTGCTAAAATACCGAACACTTGGCAACCCTGGTGATAAGGGGTATGGTGGGGGTGTCATCAGCTCTGTGACACCCCCACACATATAAAAATTGCAAAATGTGTCACACTAGGGGGAGGGGGTCTCACAAATGTGAAATGTGTGACAGAGACGAGGGGGGGGGGGGGGTAAAAAAATTATGAAATTCGTGTGACGTAATTTATGGATAGAAAGTACTTAAATAATAAGGATGTTTTCCATGCAAATTAGTATTATTGTTGTATAAAAAACTTAGTTTAATTCAGTTTTTATAAAAAAAATATATAAGATTACCATGTAGTTTCAACAAACAGTGTGTCGTCTTCAGGGCATGAAAATACAAGTTTGATTTTATTTTTAGTCACGTGTTCGATTCCTCGGCTGGCTAGGTCCGGACTAGCGATGTCTGCAAGTAAAAATATTTCATTCTTGTTGTTTAATTTATGTGGTTTCGCAATTATTTGACTTGATTTGACCGATAATTTTGAAATTTTGTACACTCTTTCTATACATAAATCAACAGGTAGTCAAAGGGAGTTTTTTTTACCATTTTATAATAATTAATTCACCGAAATTTTTTAGCAAAAATCGCAATTTTTAACTTCAAAATGCTTCCAATTTTTTTTTTTAAATCGAAAAAAAACTCCCTCTGACTACCTAGGATACTCTGTCGTTTATGCACCCAGCCCAAAGGGCCCAATGCAAGTTCCTTCACGTCCTTCTCCTACAACAGCATTCCAATCTCCTAGGAGAATCAGATTTTCACCTGCTTTTATCTCTAATATAAGTTTATCTAGCGAACTGTATACCTCCTCCACTTCTTCTTCGCTATGACTAGATGTTGGCATATATACTTGGATAATTACAGTGTCTACAGGCTTATTTTCTATTTTGACTAGAATAATTCTTCCGCTATATTGCACGTATCCCTTAACCCGTCTTCCCCACTCCTTGCACAGCACAACGCCTACTCTTCCTTGGCCAGGTTTATCCTTTATGCATCCTGTGTGGATGATTCTGTAGTTGCCACTCCAGAAGTCTCCGCAATCGGGCCATCTCATCTCTGCTATACCTAGGGTATTCAAATTTACTTTTTGCATCTCAGCTTTCAGATTATCCAGTTTGCTGTTTTGAAGTAATGTGCGGACAATCCACGTTGCCCATCTCGCTATTTGGTTCTTTGTATTTGACTTTTGTTTCGCTATTGACTTTGTGTTTCTAGCATCTTGAGCAGTCCCCACCCGGAGATCCGAACGGGGTACTATTTTACCTCCGGAGAATTTTACTTGAGATTGAGTATTCGTGTTTTGCTGGTTCTTGGGATGTCACTTGGACCTTTAATGTGGTAGTTTCCCGTTTCTTTCCACATCCTATGCCGTTGACCTCGAAGGTTCTTCCGCCTTTGGAGATTATTTACTTCTCCGGGACAAGAGGGTGCCCTAGACAACAGACGCCTGGTAGGGCGAAAGATGGTGGTCAGCTTATTCCGGCCAACGCTCGGTCCCTGTCTATATTTGCCGATACGAGGTCATTGCTCACTCCTCACCACGAGAAGGAAATAGATCAGGATTTTCCTTTCCTCAAACCTGAGACCATAAGGCATTTCTCAGAGTTCTCCAGTACTTTCAAGAGCTATTTGGAACGAACTCGTCAACAAGGTCTTTGGTGTGAAATTTTGTACGAATACAGGTTCATGTTCAGATGCAAAAAAACAAGAAAATGAAATGAAAATATATATTTGTATTTATTATAATAAAGAATTGTAGGGAAGCATAACATTAATACACACCGAAAATTATATGTAAAAAACAGCATATATTATATTATATGGTAGATAACATATTTAGGTAATCTTCTCACTTTCATAATTAAAAAAAAAAAAACATAATCATTTTAAAATGGAACTAGAGAAATCTTTTGAGTGGGTAATTAATTACCTATAACAAATTTCAATTAAAATATATTCCAAAACTAAACAGGTAGAACAGTATTCTTATTGAATTATGGGACTGAGATTGGGTATTAACGCCAGACATGTCGAAGAATTGGCAGAATCCTTAGACGGTTTTCTCACTTTTCAACTCAGAAGAACTAACTCTCAAGAACTCCGCTAAACCAGTGACGTACATATTTACGTACATATTCCATATTTGGCATTAGAATGGTCTATTAGAATGATGCACTTGATATGATTATTTTTTCTATCTGCTTGTTTTTCCTCGTCTCAATCGCCGCGTTCAGATGATCGACAAGTCTCTGTATCCTCTCGCCGTGGATTTTGAAGCGTTGTAACGTCTCGTTATTTTCTTGGATCATGCGGTGAATCCTATCCAGGCGGGCTTCTTGTAATTTGTTCTCCGCGTTGTTTAGATCTGCATCGCCTTCCTCCTCGGCGTTTGCTATTGCTTCGTTTTGTCTGAATTCTTCTTCTTCCTCTGAGTCGCATGTTTCGTCTTCATCGGTGTCGATGCTGACAAATCTTGTCCTTTCGGGATATTCCCACAGGAAGTCGTCCAAAGCTTCACAGATGGCGTTGAAGAAATCGGAAGAAGAACTCTCAGTTAGATCTGAAAGTGATGGTGGAAAAGTCTCATCCTCGTCGTCAGAGTGATCCAGAGACCTCAATGTCGGTGACACGCTCGGATGGATGCTGTGTTCCTCGACAGCTTGTTGGTTTGGGTAGCTGTCGAGGATTTGGTCGTGCAGGACATCGTCTCGGATCTCGAATAAGTGAGGTTCCCGATCCATGCTGAGGCGAGCCCAGTAACGGTTGAAGGACACTGTACCCAGGCTTATGTGATTGTCCATGATTGTTTTATGATTACTTGCTGACACTTTTAATACGACACTTTGTATATTTCACAAAATATTATGAATTAAAAAACATTTATAACACCACTGTTTGGTTTGAATAGCACCGATGTTCAAGTTATTAACTGTTGTTCCGATACGAAATATAAATTAAGAATGATTATCGATATTGCTAAATAAAGGCTTTTATAGTCAACAGAGGCCACGCCCCCGCCCTAGCCCACCCCCTCTCCCTAAAGTAGTTGCCACCCTAGCGGCCAGGAGTAGAGCTAACTAAGGGATAATGACAATAATTATTGTAAGGGTTATTTAATGTACTTTTTGTAGGTAGTATTTTATTCAGATGCGTTTGTATTAAATTTGGTACATCGCTCGACACCGGCATTCAGAATTGAAACGTTACTTAATTTTTTTTTTACATTAGCTCCACCTGAAGCAAAAAATCCCTCAAGACCTATGCCATCTTTGGGGATGCTGTGTGGGGATCTTTTCAGGGAAAGGGAGGAGAGGAAGTTCTGAGAAGGAAAAAGGTGCGAGGGGTGAGTAGGAATCTGGATGTCAATGTGTCCAGGAGTGACTTTTCAATATTTTCGATTCAAAATGACACTCGTATGAATCCATTCCTCCCACTGCGGTGCAAGACGACGGATCGAGATTGTCTGGCTGGCGAGGTCTAGTTTAGTTCTCCCTCAAACAGACTCCCGATCCGACCCACCACGCAATGAGTGGGCAAACGCATTCACACTAAAGACCTAGACAAACCTCACCCCATGAACCCGGGCACCCATGCTAAATCGCAAAACGTAGGAAATCGCCAATCGTAGGAAACCATTGGGGTGACCTATGGTAGGGGTATTAGGTAACCAATAAATTAACTACTTATACTACTACTACTTATAATTATATATTATATTTAATTTCAATAATAATCGGTGCGTTTCTTTTTATTTATAAATAAATTGGAAGTGGAAGACACTGTAAGACCACCATTCAGAATTGAAACGTTCCTTGAAATGGCTTCTGCCGTGTTTGGTGACCAGATCTAAATAGCCGGTTACTTCTCCACCTTCCTCTTCCCTATATCCTTCCCCTCCCCACTACCTCACAACATACCCCAATTGGGGTTGCCATAGTCCCACTGGCTCCAGATGGGAGCAGTTGGGACTCTTGTGCGGTATTCATGTAAAAAAAACTTTCTTTACGATGAAAGGAACCGGGAAAGGAACTAATTAAATTTGCTATAAAACAGCTTATATTAATGCATCATAAAAATACGCTTCCATTTGCAACAGATGAACAGAAAAGCTTTTTATAAATATCTGAAAACTAAGAAGTGCATTAAATGCGACTCACTTCGCAGGAGACATTTTAAAGAATTTTTGGGAAAGATCCATCACAATGTTTGACAATTAGTTTCAACCGATTTCTTGGAAATATCGATAAGAGACATTAAGGGTGGAAATGTTAAGCACCTGACAGATAACTTTATGCCCGCTCTTGGTGACTCATTATAATTATTATAAACCATTAATCACTCATATTTGAGTTACTCTGAATATGTGCGTATAGGTAAACCTGCTACCCTTTTTATAAAATTAAAATTTATATAAAATTAAAATCCTTTTTAATGAAAAAAATTACTAACTAATTTAAAAAAACAGTGTGTCATCTTCAGATCATAAAAACACAAATTTGATATTATGTGTCTTCTTCTTTGTGTGCCGTATCAGGTCCCCCCGACGTTGGCGATCACTCTTGAGAATGTCTCTCTGTCCTGCGCTGCCCGGAATAGCTCCTCCACACTTCTAATGCCGGTCCACTCTCGTATATTACGCAGCCAAGACATTTGTCTCCTACCAGGCCCTCGGCGACCCTCTATCTTGCCTTTCAATATCAAATGGAGCAAGTGATACTTCTCCCCTCGAAGCATATGACCCAGATATGAAATTTTCCTGATTTTTATTAATGTAAGCAGTTCTCTATCTGCTCTAGCCCGCCTGAGAATTTCTGTGTTGGTGATCATGTCGGTCCATGGGACCTTGAGCATTCTCCGGTGAAGCCACATTTCAAAAGCCTCTAACCTGTTCATGGTATTTACTTTCAAGGTCCATGTTTCACATTCATACAGCAAGACCGACCCCACATAACATTTTAGCATTCTCTGCCTTAGTTTTAAGCTGATATTATGTGTAAGCAGATGAAATATATACGAAAAAAACCCACTAAATAACACCCTACAAAACAATATTATTTGAATTGGGTACACGCAGATATTAAAAAAAGATATTTACGTAAAAAATAAATAGTAAAGATTATTTGATATTAAATTTGATCAAATTGTTGATTAAGGCTCTCGACTAGCAATGCGGATGTCGGGGTTCAAATCCCGACGTACGCAAGTAAAATTTATTTTGTTCTTTCGTTTTGTTCCGCAATTATTAAATTAAAAATAATATAATAGTAGTTTTGATGACGGATGACGGTGATATTGAACGACAGCGGAGAAGTATCAGTATATTGACTAATATGATTGCCCGAAGATTCTTCAAATGCAGTAAAAATGTAAAAAAAACATTGTTCAATGCATTTTGCACTAACCTATATACATGTGAAACATGGTGTCACTACCGTACCAGCTCAATAGAACGACTCCAGATCCAATATAATGATGCTTGCAGAATTGTATTTGGATACAGAAGATACAGCAGCGCATCTTCAATGTTTACGGAGCTAGGACTACACGGATTCGCCGGTCTGATGAGACACCGGGTCACTGGAGCCAGGATGCGGCTAATGGCTTCCAATAACACAGTGGTGATCGCAGCCTTCCAGCACCAAGCGCCACTCCTGAGCGAGCGCTGGGCCCGAGCTCACTCCAGACCACGTCCTACATTATAATTGATTATCTATTTTATTTCTATTATCGCTTATGTTTTTTATTTATTTTATTTTTTTACTTATTTATTTTTTTCTTTTCTTTTCTATTTACTTTTTTTTTACTTTATCTGTTCTGTAAATATGTACAACTATATGGGACGTGTGGGATTGCACTATCCTCCCCACATCCTGGAATAAACATTATTATTATTATTTGCGGCACGTTTCAGAGTGGAAGATATTCATAGTATCCCGCCATATATATCACCAACATTAACAATTAATTTTTTTACTTGAAAGGGCTTTAGCGGTGTAATGAGTGGTGAGCACTGCCTTGAGCCTTACACCATTCTCCAACTGGGGCTGCCATAGTCTCACTGGCTCCAGGTGGTTGAGAGCATTTAGATTTTTATTTTATTTTTACTTCCCCGTGTTCCTCTTCACCAACTCCTTCCCTCCCCTCTTTACCCTTCCTCAATTATAGTCCAACTTGCTGCGGGCAGGTAATAATGTTTAAAATACGATAACTATGATAAAAAAAAATCGTCTCCAGTTTACACGCGGTAGAAGCGAAACTTTACGAAAACAATTTCAACCAATACTTGAAAAGCAAGGTCATAATCAAAGCGACCAAAGAGCGTAAACCTAGTTCATATCTCAACCAATAGAGGAGCCTTTAAAAATGACATCATAATCAAAGCGGCCAATGAGCGCAGTTAATGCGTCGAAGGTGCAGTAATCGTCATTTCCATTTCATCCGAAATCCAAATCACAGCTGGGCTATAGAAGTTTCAGTTTAAAAAGCTAAGCCATAAGCCTGTTTTTCTCTTTCTTTCTATGTTTCATCAATCTATATTCATCTCTATTTTATTTAGATTTTTCGAAATTCACTTAAGTGCACAATATTTTAGTATGTAGCCGTATCCCATGTATGTACACCTACACTTATAGATAATCCAGAAGTTTCAATTGTTCCCATTATATACTTACCTATTGCATAATGTTATTCTATTTCTGTTATAATTAGTGTAACTCGCTCATCAAGCACAAGAACTAGTTTCTTCTTTGGTGAGATTGCAATTTTAAATAATTTGTGTACCGATATGTAATTTATATAAAACCACTGTACTATATATATATCTATATTAAATAAAAAAATAAACTAACCATTAGTCCGTGTCCCCACGGGATATACAGAAAGAATGGACTGCCATACACCTGTGTCTTGGCACACATCCATAGCTCATACACGTTCATACACAAAAAAAATGGAATTTCAATCACTCATGGGAAAAACATTTTATGTTATTTATTGTCGGTAAAGCGCTTTCACTACTTAGCTTCTTGGTGCATTTTTAATTGATTTTTAAATACTATTTATAAACTTTTCATGGGGGTTAAAATGCAAGTAGGATTATCAAATACTCAAAAGCAATCTAATTGTAAAAATAACCGGTTAAAATAGTTAGAAGGTTCCGCTTTTGTCATTGTTTTATTATGCGGATCGCCCCGGGTGGCAGGTGGTGACACTACATCCGACCGTTAAAAAATTACGAAAAATTATGTGGAAAAAATATTGAATACGGTGTTATTTACATTTTCGTAGCTCTATGGCTCCCGTGGAATTTCTGAAATTCTCTAGCCATCCCCGCCCACACATTTAATCATATGTCTCGTATCGCTGTGCGAAAATGAGTGACCGGACAACTCAGAATTAAATCAACTCAGAACCTCATTTCAAAAATAATTGAGGGTGATGAAAAAACTATAAAAAAATTATTAAACAGGTTACGGTGGGTTAGGGTTTTGTGCTATTTTAAGCTTATTGTTTTTCAGACTTTGAATGAGTTTTCAAAGAAGTGTTGATTTTATTTGATTCTGAGTTGGCATGGAACCGCGAATATGAATGAAGACGTGCACTCTTTTAGAGTAGGTTCGATACAATTCTCTTGAGTCGTCGATATATTTTACATCGGAAGTAAAAGCGGGAATATAATTTGAATACCTTTTGAAGGTTGTACCCATAAAAGTAATATATATTTTTTTAAATGACCCTGAGAAAAATAATTCCCCTCAGGGCCTCCTGTGTGGAGCTAACGTACAAAAAAAAATTCGCTTTAAATTTTTTTTTAACTAATGACCAACCCGGTTAAGTTTTTATCTGTCAAATTGCTTAATTCATGGGGTAAAAATAAAGTTTAAACATATTGTGATAAAAATCACTTTTTTTTTTTTACAGTGAATACCTCACAAGAATCTCAACTGCTCCCGTCTGGAGCCAGTGAGACTATGGCATCCCCAACTGGGGTATCTTGTGAGGCTGAAGGTAGTGGGGAGGGGAAGGAGGTGGGGAAGAGGAAGGTTGGGAAGTACCTGGCTATTCAGATCTGGTCACCAAACACGGCTAAAGCCATTTTCAAGCAACGTTTCAATTCTGAAGAAATAATAATTTCTCAAAAAATATTGGCCTTAATACCTGCTTAATGTGTTTTTAATTATGTTAAGAATATTATTACAGGGGAATTAATATTTGTGTAATTGGCAAATGCCCGAAACCCATTATATTAGTGAAAAACCCCTCCAAAAAGTTTTAGAATTACCTACTTATTATACCATTGTCCATTTATTAGAAATGGGTTATTTAAATTAGCAAGTAGAATGAAATTTTAACATTAGTAGAATATATACATAAAATAACCATTAAGGTTGAATTCACATAATTCAATTAATAAGAGTAGGTACGGACTTGGTTTTGCAAAATGGGGAGCATAATATATACTAATGGAGAACCTCTCCGAATACGAATGCAATAAAAATATATCTAATGTAGCGCTCCGTTTTTACGCTTGCCACTACACCATCTCTTTCCCCCGTACAGCGCCATCCTGCTCACCCAAAACTAGGCGAACCAGGCTGCGCAGACGCCTTCTGCGCATTTCCTACTCTCGAGTCGCTACATAAACCACGCCCCGCAACAAGGAATGGCCTATATAAAGAGCTGCGAGCCCTAAATTAAACCAGTTCGTCTGTAGCTCGCTCTTGACTAGTACGCTCTCTTAGTTGCGCTTCGTCCTTTGGCACGACCCTCTAAGGAGTATTCTACTACCATAAGTAAAGCACCAACCAGACCCCGACTGCTGCCTTAGTTGCGCTTCGTCCTATGGTACGACCCTCTAAGCAGAACCACAGTCAGTTTTGTTGTTCCCAAAGACTAAACAGCAAGGTTCCCTCCGATCCCTTGCTCAGTTAATTATTATTATTGTGAATTGATACATTGTGACTATTTTTACTATATGTGATCTGTGAACTTACTTTAAATAAATAACATTTTACCAACAATTGTGTTATACTACTAAATTAACACGATGAATGCTAATTAGATTTGAGGAAAATACCAAAAATTGTTCATTCTTAATTATATTAACAAAGGTGAGGTTATAAAAAATATATGGGTGGACGTTTATGACCTATTTACTGATGGGCATTGCCCCCGAAAGAAATATCTTGTTAAATATAATACATATATGATATTTAATGTAATAGCAAATAATAAAAACCTCCAACAAGGCAACCACAAGGTACAGTGTTGTGACTCGTATTATTGTTTATACTTTACGTTTTCGAAATCGGTAGTATAAAGTATAGGTAGTATAAAATATTGTTCATTGATATCATTAAAATCCTCATTTATAAATTATAAAATCTAATGGACACACTCTCCTCCGTGGACGAATTATAGATGAAAATGACATGTCACGATCAAGTGAATTAAATACTTGAGTCAGATCATATCACGAGTCACAATAATAATAATAGATTGAAATGGTTTGGTAATGATTTTTTTTTAAATTACACTGATATTTGATTTCGTTTGTATTTTTTTATTGTTTTCTATATGACTTAATGTTAGGATCATACAGAAACTATTGCATACATTTTTATACTCCTTCTATTGATGCCAATGTAAAAACTATCCGTTCCTCTTTTCTTTCTCTATCGTGCACTTTGTTATAGGTATACCTATTAGATACGCATTTTTAAATTGTGCATTATGAACCCTCATTATATTATTATTTCATATTACGTTTTAAGCTGTCTTCAGTTCAAAAACTGTTTTTTCTTTTTTTTTCTTGCGTATTATTATAATATACACTCAAATGCATATTTGACCTTTATATGCAACATGTTTCATATCTATAGAAAAAAAATTAATATTAAAATTTTTAATTCAAACATAAAAAAATTTAAAAATGGCTCACATTACGTTTTTTTTCTCTAAAATTAAAATTACTGATAACAAAAAAAAAATAAAAACACATACACATATGATAAGGCAAATGTACTTGTCTTATGAACGTTATTATCGCCTCTCGTTTTTGTCTTTTCATAAATAAATAATGAATAAAAAAAATTAGAAATTTTAAACATTCTTCTCAAATTGCTATCGGAAATTTTAGTTTCACAGAGGTGTACATTTATATGTTTCAATGGTTAAACTCTAGATTTTAATATAAAGCGTGGAGTTTTTTCTTTCTAAGACAGTTTAGATCCGTGGTCATCAAACCGCGGCCCGCGGCGGATATTTGTGCGATTCGCACAAAAATCTGGCGTTTTCTTTTTAAATATATATTTTCAAGTACAATTATACTATCCGTGTTTTGCGGCCCGCACAAATATATGCCGTTTTCTTTTTAAATATATATTTTTTCATGTACAATTATTCTATATGTTTTTTGCGGCCCGCACAAATATCTGCCGTTTTCTTTTTAAATATATTAATTTTCATGTACAATTAATTATACATATATAATGATTTTCTTTATATTCTTGAATAAAACAAAGTCGTAATTGCGTTTCTCTATAAAAACAAAAGATTTATTAACAATACGTATTTACAACTCTTAAAAATTATATTATCGGTTAACAAAAGATTCACTTACCTATAAAAACAAAAGAAACAACATTTAAAGCCCTTATTTCAGGTTTCTTTAATAAATAATAAATAAAATAAGATAATATTTTCAGGAATTGTTAATCCAATAATTCTGACAGTTATATTTTCCTAACTCGATTCATTTGTTTGATATCTAGTGGGCCACCAAGTAGCTCAGTACTTACTCAGTACTTACTCAGTGAATACAATCTTAAGGAAAGCACTCATAAGTGGTTTTCTTTACATCTCCCCCCCTAGGGAGAAACAATTGCAAAAGAGAATGCATGCAATTGTTCATTTACTAGCAAACACTGGACACAGTTTTGTAATGTGGTAGAGGTTTGATTCTGCTTTCCTGTGTCCGGTATCAACTTCATAGATTGAATTTGAGACCTTCTTTAGAATTTTGTATGGTCCAATCCGCAATTCCTCCAATTTCTTCCTATTTAGTCGATTTCCGTTTTCCACGTAGACTCTGTCTCCCACTTCCAATTTATATTCTTCCCTGTGTATGTCGAATATTTTTTTTATTATAGTTGTGTGATTTTATTGTGTTCTTAAGAGCTAGTTCCCTATCTCTTTTCAGGTCTTCACTTGTATGTCTTGATTTCAATTCAAGTGGTAGAATATTCACATTTTCGCCTTCCAAGAGGTATTTTGGAGCAAACTTGGTGACTGTGTGTTCTGTTTCGTTATATTTTTCTACACATTTCTGTGCAATCGTAGTCCATGATGTTTTCTTATCACTTTCATTTATTTTACATCTTATCTTATTGACTAAAGTTTGATTTAGCCTTTCATTCAGCCCGTTTGAAAATGGTGCATCCACAGCAGTGAAAACCATTCTTATGTTCTCCTTCTTCAGAAATTCTTTAAATTCTTTGGAATTTATACCAGGGTATTGGTCCGTTAATACCATATCAATGTTGTATCCTTGTGACACATTTTTTATTAATTTTATAAAATCACTGGAGCTTTGATTTTTCGATGCGAAAATATAAGCATATCTTGTGAAATGATCAACCAGAAGATGTAAATATTTCTTTGTTGAGCGTGACCCTCCAAAGCCTCCAATGGTATCAATAGATATAATTTCAAAGGGACGTGCTGCTGGACCTAAATGTGACATTAAACCATATTTTGGCTTCCTCCTTGATTTGTTTTTAATACAAATTTCACATTCTTCACAAATTTGTTTAATGTTTTCGATGATATTCTTTGCTGTATAGAATGGTGTTATTTTATTTGTCATCTGGGTTCTCCCAATATGGCAGTAAGTATCGTGGACATTCGTTATTAGACTTTTGCTAAGTTGTTCTGATAGTACAATTTTTTTCCTTCTTTTATTCTTTTTGTAGTATATTTCATTCTCCAATATAAGTTTTCCATTTTGTAAGTCTAGATTGGTGTGTTGGTCCTTTTTTATATCTTCTAGGTTTATTAAATTTACTACTTTTAAAAAGTCATCAGTATTTTCATAAGGTTCTAGAACTGGATTTCTGCTTAAACAGTCTGCTTCTTGGTTTGATTTTCCTGGGTTATATTTAATTTTAAATTGATATTGGGATAAATAATACGTCAAATCCCCTAGTTCTTCGTCGGTTCTAGCCTTTATGTTCATATTTTCTAATGGTTTATGATCTGAGTAGACGGTAAATTCTTTTCCCATAAGCTAGTGTTGCAAATATTTCACAGCTTCTTTTATTGCCAGACATTCTAGGTATATTGCTTTCTTCTTTTTTTGAGCTTCAGTCAATTTTTTTGAAAAATAAGCAACCGGCTTACAGTCCCCGTTTTTATCTTTTTGTTTCAGCACTGCTCCCACTCCTTTGATACTAGCATCCGTGTAAATGCTTATTGGTAGTTCAGGGTCAAAGATATTCAGAAGTGGTTCTGAACATAACAATGCTTTTATTTTATCAAATGTTTCCTGACATTCTGTGGACCATATGAATTTCACGTCTTTCCGTAATAAATTGTGTAACGGGTCCAGGATAATCGCACTGTGTGGCACAAATTTATGATGAAAATTTATTTTTCCTAGGAATTGGCGTATATTTTTTTTTGTTTCCGGAACTGGAAAGTTTTTGACAGCGGTTAAATAATCTTTCAGAGGTCTGATTGAATTGTTTTCTATTATGTGACCTAAATATTTTGCATAATTTTTTGCAAAAGTACATTTCGAAAATTTTAGTCTAAAGCCTTCTGTTAGAATTGCCTCCATTAGTCTCGATATATGTTGCATATGTTCTTCAAAAGTTCTTGAAAAAATTAATATGTCATCTATAAAATTTACTGCAAAACTGGAGAGTTTGTATTTTCTTATGATGTTGCTCAATATTCTTTGAAAAATGGCTGGGGCCGTCCTCAACCCAAACGGGAGACACGTCCATTGAAAATGACCTTCTTGTGTAACAAATGCAGTTTTATATCTATCTTGAATTTTCAAAGGAATTGACCAAAATGCCGAATTTATGTCAAAAGTAGAAAAATATTTACAGTTTACGGTTTTAACCATCAAATCCTCAATCAACGGAAAAGGTTGTGATTGAGGGACGACAATTTTGTTCAATTCTCTGAAATCTATACATAACCTTGTTTTTTGATCATCTTCTTTTTTATATGCCATAGTTACTGGAGCAGCAAATGGGCTATAAGATTCCTCAATTAAATTCTTCTCTAATAGTTTTGATATTTGATATTCTATTTGTCTTCTATCTTCTGCTGTGCATCTGTATGGACGTTTGTAACAGTATTTATCCACCATCAAGTCAATATGAGCTTCATAATCTTTTACAGTACCGACGTCGTATTTATCTTTGGCGAAGATTGGTTTGTATTTTTCTACCAACTTATCAATTTCTGATTGTTGATATAAATCTAGATGGTTTATTATCAGTTCAAATCCATCCGTGTTTATATGTTCGTTGAAATTTATTTCACCTTTGTTTATGTTTTTGGTGTCTTGTTCCTCTATTTTACCTAGTACATCAGGAATTTTGATATTTGTTATATTTGAAGTATCATTTTTTGAGTAGTTATTCTTTTTTATATCTTCATTTGAGGTCGCTTCTTCTGGTTTGTTACATTGTATGATCTTTAATTCTTCGTTTTGCATTAATTTGAAATTTTTTATACAATCCAAACCAATTAGAAAATCGTAATTAAAATGTTCATTATCTACTACAAATATGTCCACAATTCATTCTATATTGTAGATTTTTATTTTTAGTGTTACCATACCTTTTGTTTTCTTCTCACCATTAATAGTCTTCAAGTTAACTATTTGTATATCACTTGTACATGCTCTTGGCTGTATCTTTAATAATTTTGCATTAATTAATGACACATTTGATCCCGAATCATAAATTCCAGAAATTTTTAAAGTATCATTTAATAGTAACTCGACTTTTATTAATGGTGGCACATCTAGTTTTTTGGATTCTTCTCGTTTAGTTCAATTTCCAATTCAGAGTTATTTACCGTTTTTACAACTGCTTTTTTATTTTTCTCCTTAAACCAGCAATTTTCCTCAAGATGGTAACGTTTCCCTTTTTTCTCGTTAACACAGATTCGGCATGGTTTTTTTTCTTCAATTTCTTTGGATTTAGCGTCAGAATACATAATACTTTTTTTTTCATACTTATTCTTCCCAACAAGATGTTCTAATTTTCCTATGTTATTGTAAAGATCTTCCGTTCCTTGTAAAATTTCTCTGTCAATTTTATCAGTCACATAATTAGGTAAACCAAATGCTATGAGGTCGATAAGTGTCCCAGTATCAATTGATTTCCTTACTTCCAGCAATAATTTTTCTTTTTTTAAAGCATACTCGAGCAATGAACCAGCTTGATATTTAAAGGCGAGAGCATATCTAATGGGTGACCATCCTTTGTTTGTAAAAGTATCACAAAATTTTTTTTCCCATTTGTCCCATTCCGATTCCACTGTAAGTTTCATTAGCATGCAGCTGTACCATTCTACACCGGAGTATTCCAAAAAATGTTTTAAAATTTCAATTTTCTTTTTGTCTTCGTTGATTTGGAAGCGTTCACATTCTTTATTAAAATCTTCAATCCACTGGTTCGCATTTGAGCTTCTGCCAGTAAATTTGCCAATCATGAAATCCTTTGCAATTTTCCCTAAATTTTGAGTTTCAGATTTTGTTTATTTACTTTCAAGCAATTTCTCTAAGTTTTTCCAGTGTTTGACTTGATCCACTAAGTATAGATTCCGCTTTATTTGTGTTTTCCATAATTTCTTCCAGGTAAATATCATTAAACTGTAAGTTTTGTTCTGTATCTAAATATATTTTTGACATATCATCCGTCAAGGTTATCCATATTTTTCTTGTTTGATGTCTTTTATTTAATGATTTTTTTACCTTATCATAATTTGGAGTGTTTGTAATTCCTTGGTGTAGATTTGTAGGTTGGGATTCGTGTGGTATTCCATAAATCCGTCCATCAGGTGTAGCGATCGAGGTTATGCATATGACGTTTGATTTTTCATCTGCCGCTGGTCTCACAGCAAAATCAAACCTCAATTTTTCCATTTTCCGTGAAATAGTTAAGTACTTATAGAAAATGTTGTTTTATAATGATTTTCTTTATATTCTTGAATAAAACAAAGGCGTAATTGCGTTTCTCTATAAAAACAAAAGATTTATTAACAATACGTATTTACAACTCTTAAAAATTATATTATCGGTTAACAAAAGATTCACTTACCTATAAAAACAAAAGAAACAACATTAATTTTTGGGGATCGCTGGCAACGTATGCACTTTAAAAAAAAACCCCTTTTGATTCACCTTAATTACATTAAAAGGCAACTATTTGCATTGGGGGGAAGTGGAAAATATTTCATTCTAAATTTCATTACGTAAAATTAAAATTAGCTTTCGTCTTGTGAGATTGTACGCCAGAATCACAAACCATGTTACACAAACCTAGCGTAGCCGCTAAACTACTTGAAAACTGGGATGTTTTTCGGGTGAAATGCAGATCCCGCCAATGTGGGGGATTTTAATAAAAATGCACTTTCTAGATGAGAAAAGTGTGGAAAAGTTGAATAAAAAAGAAATTAAGGTGCGCTTGGCAAAATTGAGGGAGATACAGCCGTTTAAAGAATGAATAAAATGACACTTCGTGAACTTATACTACGCCATTTTGTTACTATTATGTTGGTATCTCAGACTTGCTATTCGAAGGTTGATACGATTGTAGCCAACTTCGTGTGATATATAATAAGGCGCGTAATTATGAAAAACAGAATTAATAATGGTCACAAACCATGTTACACAAACCTGGCGTAACCGCGAAACTACTTGAAAACTGGGATGTTTTTCTTGCGTTGACGCGAGTAGGCGTTATAAAGGGGCACAAACCATGTTACATAAACCATGTTACACAAACCTAGCGTAGCCGCTAAACTATTTGAAAACTGGGATGTTTTTCTTGCGTTGACGCGAGTAGGCGTTATAAAGGGGCACAAACCATGTTACACAAACCATGTTTAGCGTAGTCTTAGGTTAGGTTACTTTAATTTGGAAGGTGATAAACAGTTTAAAAAATCGTTTAAAAAAAGTCCGCTAGAAAAATTTCATAATTACGCGTCTCACCTATCACATGAAGTCGGCTACAATCGTATCAACCGGTTCTATAGTCGGCTATATCATCAATGATGTTGGCGCAAGCGATTCTGACCTTGTTTTCATACAAATTCTGTACATCAAGGGTCAAAATCGCAGACAAACTTTTTTATTTCGAAATATTTTTTTCGCGCATGCGCAAAAGCTGCGCGCAAATGAGCGTGTCCGGCCGATTACAGGTTAGCAAGTCTGAGATACCAACATAATAGTAACAAAATGGCGTAGTTGAAGTTCACGAACTGTCATTTTATTCATTCTTTAAACGGCTGTATCTCCCTCAATTTTGCCAAGCGCACCTTAATTTCTTTTTTATTCAACTTTTCCACACTTTTCTCATCTAGAAAGTGCATTTTTATTAAAATCCCCCACATTGGCGGGATCTGCATTCCTCCCTGTTTTTCTTGCCTTGACGCGAGTAGGCGTTATAAAGGGGCACTTTCTTTTGTATCACAAACCATGTTACACAAAAATATTTTCCACTTCCCCCAATGCAAATAGTTGTCTTTTAATGTAATTAAGGCGAATCAAAAGATTTTTTTTTTAAAAAGTGCGTATTAACCGTTGCCAGCGATCCCCAAAATTTACCGAAACAACATTTAAAGCCCTTATTTCAGGTTTCTTTAATAAATAATAAATAAAATAAGATAATATTTTCAGGAATTGTTAATCCAATAATTCTGACAGTTATATTTTCCTAACTCGATTCATTTGTTTGATATCTAGTGGGCCACCAAGTAGCTCAGTACTTACTCAGTGAATACAATCTTAAGGAAAGCACTCATAAGTGGTTTTCTTTACACATATATACTATCCGTTTTTTTGCGACCCGCACAAATATCTGCCGTTTTCTTTTTAACTGTATTTTTTTCATGTACGAGTACAATTATACTATCCGTTTTTTTGCGGCCCTCACAAATATCTGCTGTTTTCTTTTTAAATATATTTTTTTCATGTACATTTATACTCTCCGTTTTTTTGTAGCCCGCACAAATATCTGCCGTTTTCTTTTTTAATATTTTTTTTTCTAATTAATTATGTAATCCGTTTTTTTTGGCCCGCACAAATATCTGCCGTTTTCTTTTTAAATATATTTTTTCATGTACAATTATACTTTCCGTTTTTTGCGGCCCGCACGAATATCTGCCGTTTTCTTTTTAACTGTATTTATTTTCATGTACGAGTACAATTATACTATCCGTTTTTTTGCGGCCCGCACAAAATCTGCCGTTTTCTTTTTAAATATATTCATTTTCATGTACAATAAATTATACTATCCGGTTTTTTGCGGCACGCACAAAATATCTGCCGTTTTCTTTTTAAATATATTTTTTTTCATGTAAATTATATAATCCGTTTTTTTACAATTGATTATATTATCGTTTGAGACATTCAGGAGGGCGGTAGAAGGCCGAGAGAAAATTAGAGGGCGTAGAGATGGAACAGTGAGGGTGTAGGTAGGTAAAAAAAAATGGCCGAAAAAAAACAAAAAAAAAACACGCTTATCACGCACTAATAAAGCAAAATAAACTGTTATTATTTGTTATTGTATGTATTGTAATCATTTTTATCACGTGTGCGAAAATTCTAACATTTCGATTGGATGAAAATTGAACCGAAAGATTCCATTACAGATACACACACAATTTTTTTTAATGTAATATTATGATTTTACGTATATTATTATTATTAAGAATTAACACTATACCAAACCATGAACACAAGAAGGAAGGAAGTAGCAACCCGGTACTTAAATACAAAACAATTGCTTTTTTATCTTGTTAAACAAAAAGGAACAACACCCCCCCTCCCCCCCCCCTTCCCCCCATCCCCCCTCCCCCCCCCTCGCCCACGAAATCGTAAGTGTGCGGCCCGCGGTGATACCTCACATTGTCCTATGTGGCCCTTGCCAAGAAAAGTGTGACGACCGCTGGTTTAGATCATATTTCGCACCACGACAGTAATTCTTGAACGCCCCCTGAGGTTTGTTTGGGTGTTGGCGGTGGATGCGTCTGCCCACCAGCTGCATGTCAGGTCGGATCGGGAGAGAATTGTTGAGGGAGTCCCTATGACTTCTCCAGCCGTAATCTCTTGGAACATTCCTTGCACCACAGTAGGAGGGATGGATTCATACGTCCGTCACTCCTGGACACACCGACCCCCAGATTCCTACTCACCCCTCATACCCTTTTCCTTCCCAGAACTTCCTCTCCTTCCTTTCCTAAAAAGACGTTCCACATAGCATCCCCAAAGTTGAAATAGGCCATAAGGGGAATTATTTTCCTCAGGGCCTCCTGTGCGGAGCTAATGTAAAAAAAACATCCTCCCTGATAGAGGATAGAGTTGCAAATATGGTTGCAAAAATCAATCTTTATTGTATTCTGGGATTTTTTAGCTAATGTTACATGAATATTACATAATAAAATTGTTTCAATAACTATTTTAAATAGTTAATTCGAATTTATAAGTAAATTTGTTTTGTCTGACATCAGATTGTCCTCGGAGAGGCTGTGAATGACTTCCTGTGGAAACTCCTAGTCTCCGAAGGTTGGATCATGCTGACGGAGATGCCCTACTCCGACTATACTAGCGAGGCCACAGGGAAGCCCCTCTACAAGGTGGACCCCCCTCATCACATTCTGGGATTGTGTGCCAGGATCATTGATAACAAAATAACAATAACAATAATAAAACACAATAACAAAACGCGTTATCCTATAATATTTCTATTTTTGATACCGACAATTTTTGGTGGATTTTATTTTTTTTTTTTACATTAACTCCACACGGGAGGCCCTTAGGAAAATAATTTCCCTCAGGGCCTATGTCATCTGGGATGCTGTGTAGAGGGTCTTTTTAAGGAAAGGAAGGAATGAACATTGGTATTGAAGAGATCCATGTTATAGGAAGGAGGAAACACAGAGGCCGGCAAATCATTCCACAGCCGAGCTGTTGAACACAAGAACGAGTCGAAGAAACCACCCGTTCTCATGTGACAAATGTCAACTGTGTACAAATGTTGGGCCCGAGTTTGGCGTGTTTCCCGACTATGCACCGGTGCCGAAGGGATCAATGATGCTAGTTCCTCGGAGCATCTTCCATTGTAATACCGGTAGAACAAGGATAGCATTCCCACCCGACGCCTGTGCTCTAAAGATTGCAATCCGTCTGTTAAGATGGGAGAATCTATTAAACGGACCGCCCGTTTCTGCACAGAGTCGAGGGTATTTTTCAGGTATTTTGGAGCTCCAGACCAGAGGTGGCTGCCAAATTCAACCCTGGGGCGCACTTGTGATTTGTAGAGGGTTAGCAGTTGTGTACTATTAAAGTATCTGCGGGCCCTGTACAGTACGCCCAGTTTTTGGGAGGCTAAGGAGGAATTCCATTATAACAACATAATAAAAGGCATTTACACACATAAAACTTATTTCCACAAATTTTTTTATTTTACCGTAACCGGTTTCTTAATCTAGAGTTTATATAGAAAACATATGGGGGCGGGGGAGGGGGGTAGTTTACAAGGCTTTTATTCAATTTATATTTATTGCCGTGTCGTCTTTCTGACGATTGGTTGGAAAAACCACATAAATTGATTAAAATCCTTGTAGATTACCCCCCTCCCTCTCCCCCATATGTATATTAACTCTAGATTAAGAATACTTTGTACCAGTCTGAAGATGGCTTTAACAAGCTTGAAACCGGTAACGGTCAAAAATTAATTAAGTGGAAATAAGTTTTGTGTGCATTTTATTTTATTAACTCTTGGTTTGCCAAAATTTTCGACATGCGCCAACTGATTCCATATTTGTCATAACTTACTCGTTTTTTTGCAAAATTATGTTTTAGTAAATTGTACCTTCTTACCAAATAATGTATTTATAAAGATAGTATGAAAAATGGCTAAAGCGTCATACAGCTGTGACAAAGATAAACCTACACAATTTAAGCTAATTTTTTTGCTTGTTCTCATATCTTTCTTCAATCATGTTTTTTTGGTTGAGAAACTTTAGAAAACTTGATTTGATAAACACAAGCACAAAAAAAAAACAATAAAGCTTATTTTGTAGGTAATCTTTAATTGTTCATCTTTAATGTCACAGCTGTATGGTGCTTAGCCATTGTTCCTTTCCAGTTGTATGGCGATTAATCCATTTTCCCTTTCCAGCATCGATATGTAGATAGTTTCCCCAGCATAGCCGGTTATATTCAGAGATATGATTTTTTAAACGTATGCAAGGATATGCTGGCGTTCAAGGGGTTAATCATTACCATCTTAAATATTTAACAGACTTTAATTAATTATCATTTCTCAACGTAGACAATGGCTAGGCACATCAATGGGAAATGGGAAATTCAATGGGGAAAAAATATGAATGCCAACTTTAAAATATATATGCAGAACAGTTTGTTAACAGTCCAGAAACTTTATATTATGAGCTGTGATAATTTGGTTCCATGACAACCCAGAATTAACTCAACTCAACACCTCTTTGAAAAGATATGAATTTGAATTTGATTTGAAAAAATTGAAAAATAGCCCATGACCTAACCTAATGTAACCTATTTAACCATTTTTTTATATATTTTTTTCATCACTTTTAATAACTTTTCAAAGGAGGTGTTCAGTTGAGTTAATTCCGAGTTGTCCGGTCACTGATAATTTGTACATTATATAGGGTGTCCGGAGGGAAAGTGCATTAACTTCGACAGGTGATTCTACGTGATATTATAAGTAAAAAAGATAAATAACTTTTTTCGAAATTCCAACTTTTAGGGGTTGTTTTGTGGTAAAAAGATAAAAATAGACCAGCGTGTGCCGCCAGCTTTATTATTTTCCGCTGTTACGATACGGGCCAGTCACAACCATACAATGTTGCCACAATCGTGCCCGGCGGGCGCTCAGCAAGTAAGATCGTACCTCATACGATACGTCTTTTTGAATGGGAAAAAAAAGTTGGAATTTCGGAAAAATTTGTTAATCTTTTTTACTCCTACCATCATGTAGAATCACCTCCAGAAGTTAATGCACTTTACCCCTGGAAACCCTGTGTAACAGCTTTTCAATCCTCAAGGTTTCGGGAGACCACAATTGTATTTATTCTGCCAGTGCGATGGAAGGAGGAGGCTCTTGACCAAGTCTTCTTCAATCTCCCCTTAGTATTCCGTATTTGCTGTCTTTCAACAATTCTCTCGTTTTTTCAGTTCTATATAAATTCTCAGACTTGAATGACTTCAATATGTTTATCCTGTCCCTTATAGACCATCCTCAACATTATAACCTTTTATCTTAACTTTAAAGGCCCGAAGACTCTTTATTTCAATGCTTGATTCTAAAAAACAACTTTTAATTCAAATAAATATAACAAATTTAAATTATTCACCTTTATTTCAGATGCCAATGCAGGGACCCTCTACCACTTCCAAACATTAAATTAGTCTACCCTATTAAAATGGATTGAATTAATCAGTATTATACTATGAAATGGATATAATTTTTTTAACAAAGATATCATGTATGTAATTTAATTTATTTCATTTATAATGTGACCCAACAAAGTGTTTTCAATCCATTAAAGTAAACTGTGGTTCCAGATTTCGCTATAGATCTTATTAAATGTTTAGTTCATAGTTCACAATAATAACATGCAGAGTATTTGTAATTAAATAAAAATATATTTATTGTTGGAGCATTAATTAAATAAAATGCATTATTATTTGTTCCATAAATTATTATCATTTACTGAACTTCTGGTGAGACAATGCAAGGACAATAAACTCACATGCATTCTGATAAAACACACTACAAAAGTTCTTATCAATATTAATTGTAGGAATATTTACTTATATTTATTTACTGTTTTTTTTTTTTAATTATTTTATTCTTAATTTTTCTTCCCATTTATCCACTGGAGCGATTTTTGTTATATATTGGCACCATTTTAAATGTCTCCGATTGCTTTTCGGTTAAAAAAAGGCAATTATCTCCTCGATTCGGTAATTTTTTTTTTTTTATATTTGTTACTCCCAGGTTTGTTATTTTGGACTTAAAACGAAGCTATTGAAATACTTTATCTTTATGACCATAGATGACTGCAAATCCGAACTTCATACAATTTTATAACGATGTTAAAATAAATTTTTGAAATTTTTTTTTCATGCAGAATTTCTGATCAGCTGTTTACGGTTAAAATTAAGTCATTTTTACACAGATATGCACCTTTCATTATCAAGTATACCACACACAATATATAGGGTGTAACAGGACGTACCGGAGGGCTTTTAACCAGCGATCCCCGAGCATATTTGGAGTAAAAAATGTACATCTCATTTTGCAGTCCGATGACATTTTTTTTTCTATTAAGAACATTAAAAATATTTTTCCCTCATACGCCACCACTGACTAGGGTGCGAGAGTAACGCGTTTATCGCCTAGCGGTCATTTGATAAGCGTTGCGTCTCATTGTAACGGCTTGATAAACGAAATGGCGCGCGTAGCGCTCACAACTATCGCGACGGTACATATTACATAGCGATGGGAACAGTAGCGACATGTGATTAAAACATATTTTTTGTTTTTAATAGAAAAAAAATGTCATCGCATTGCAAAATGACATATACATTTTTTACTAAAAATATGCTCAGGAATTGCACCTGAGTCCTCCTGTCCTGTTACACCCTGTATAGAAATCGAAAATATTCTATGTTGACTCAAATAAGTACCTCTCACGGCAGTTTCAAAGTAACAACCAAGCAGGATTCGCACGGTTATAAACTTTATGATTTTTAATATTTTTTTATAAATCCTACAAATATGAGATAAACGATAAAATACAGGGTAATTCATTGGCTATGTAGCACTATAAGTTTTTATGTCTCCATGTTAAAATTCGAAGATATGATTTTTTTAATGTTGGCGAAAAATTAAAAAAAATTACCTTCTGAAAATCTCGGGCAAACGGAGAAAACAGTTTTAAAATGCACTGTCGCTCCAGCAGCTATACATAAAAATGGATGTTGCTTTGTTTTTCCCGTGTGTTTTGTTGCTCTTAGAAAATGTAGAGCAGCAAAAAAATATATACTTTGTATTTTTGTACATAAGCTTTCATCGTCATATGTTTTTGGGCCATTTTATTGCCGTACCGGACGTGATTTTGACCACAAGATAATTGTTTATAAATTAATAATTTCTGTATAATTAATGAATAAATCGACTGCCGGGGTCAAGTAATTCCAAAGGGATAAAAAACAAAACTTGATCCCTTTACCCCCTTTTCCCCCTCTGTGTACAAACCTACACACAGGGCTGGGCAAAATACATGCTTTGCTGTAATTAAAATACAAATTACAAAATACTTTTCGCATGTATTTAAAATACGAAATACAAAATACTTTCAAGTTGTGTATTTGAAATACCAAATACAAAATACAGTATTTTAACCATTTTTTTAATTTTAAATACAAAATACAAATTACAAAATACAAAATACATTTGGTTTTGGTAGAACCTTTGGTTGCAATAAGTTGTCGGAAGTGCCCTTATCTAAGGGTGCATTTCCATAGAAGCAAAGTTGAGCAGAGTGAAACAGAGACGTGCAAAAATTGACCAATCATATTGCTCAGAAGACACATCTCGTCTCCGCTCCACTTGTAAAGTTTTGTGGTATAGGACTTAGGTGTTAGATAATAATGATTATTATCATAATAGCACTAGCTGGTTCCCGGCATGCGTTGCAATGCCATATGCAAAGAAATAAGTTGTTTCTCCCTGCATGTCCTTTCCCGTGCATCCCCGTTCCCCTCCCGCATCCCCTTCCACTCCCGCGTTCCCCTTCCACCTTCCCTGCCTACCCTCTCCCGCTCCCCCCATCCCGCCAACCCCCCTCCCGCGTTCCATATATTCAGTCCCCAGGGTCGTCCATTAATCACATGATGTTTTTAGCAACTTTTTATCCCCCCCCCCCCCTGGTGATATGTGGTGAGGTTTTAGACTTACCCCCCCCCCCCTCCAAAATCACGTGTATTTTTTTAGCACAAAGTATTTTGAAATTTTCAGAATATTATCACGAAAAATAAATACACATGATATCTCATTATACCCCCCCCCCTCGTGATGTTTTGTGATTTTTTCCGAACCCCCCCCCCCCTGTTGAGCCTCACGTGATTAATGGACGACCCCATAGATGACATTTGTATAGCACAGTTTTGTGTGATTTCACTTCAAGTGCGTTCTACAGTAATTAACATAAAAATAATCTAGTTGTCTGTCAAATTATTCCTATAGCGCTTGATCTAATACTATGATACAAAAATGTACAATACAAAGCAATGACAAGTATAATGTAATATGATACAGAATGTACAAAAACAGTGCTATTATAGCACACGACAATAATAATAACTAGCATAACATAAAAAAAGGTACAGTACATTATAAAGCAATGATAAGAGGACCACAAATAATCATTAGTAAGAGTGCTATAGCACAGGACAATAGGACAATAGTACAGGATTATTGCGTTTATTCTTTGATTATATGAATATAATCAAAGCGTTTAGTCTATGTATTATCTATGTCAGTTTATTTTTCATTACCATTATTAAGATCGCTAAATGTATTTTGAAGTCATAAGTATTTGAAATACAAATTACAAAATACCTCAGCAGCAGGTAATTGAAATACCAATTACAAAATACATTTGTAGGAAGTAATTGAAATACAAATACAAAATACGTATTTGTATAAATACTGCCCATGTATTGTTATCCTGCAGAAATTGGCTCCATGTAACCTTTTTCTTCTATTTTTGTGCAAAGTTATTATTTGTGTACATACCTACACACTTTGTTACTTTCATAAAATCATCTCACTGTTGTGCAAACTCACAATTACAAAATAAATATCAAGGGAGCGTAGCGTATCGGGAAGATGTTACGAGATTATAAGACGCCCGGTGGTGTCGCGAAACTGCGACTCCACTGTTAATTGGCGGTAAATGCTGCAGAGCAAAGCCTACGCAGCCCTCGAAGGACCAGTCCCGAAACTACGTGAAATCGCTAAGTTATACGGGACGATTAAATAGCATACACTCGCAAACCTGATGGATAGTCAGTCGATAGTTCAGACCTGGGCTTTTGGAAAATTAGATAAGCCCAGATTGGAATAAGGAAAATAGGACTCACCGTTGCAGATGGGACCTCGCTGATCTCCAGTTTTGGTGTACACTTCTCACTGTTTAATTTTAAAATTAGCAATATTCTTATAACAAGAGGTTACGATACATGCGCCCTGCCTGAGATGTTATTTTGTACTGAGCAGAAAAGCACACCGTCACCTTTCCAGAGTTGAGTACTTTCTCGCAACAATTTTTATGGTGACATTTAGGAGGGAAAGATTAGGTAGGTGGGATAAATTCAGGATTTTGACGTACCTACCCACCAAGTCTGCGAATGCAATACCCAATCAATCCCATATAAAAATGCGCGAACATTCTCCCGGCCTTGGAAGTACCTACCGAAACTGAAGGTACTTTCAAAATAAAGTAAAGAATTATAGTGGAAAATAAAAATCTTAAAATTATATACATACGCGATTGATATTACAAAGTTAAGAAAAAAAATAAAAATAAAAGAAATAAATAGAGATAAAGAAAAATAATTATTATTGCGTAGGCAGGGCACACAATTTCACAACTGGTCGTTTAAAGTTCCCAGAAGGGGTTCTTACGAGTGCCACACGAACCACTCCGTCTTTACCCGGGAATATTTCCTCAACAACTCCCACCGGCCAATAAAGTGGAGACGCATCTTCTTGATGACCAATACTATAGTACCTACAAGAATGTTATTCGCGAGACTATTCCATTTTTGTTTCATCTGCAGAGAGTGAAGATACTCTATATGCCACTTCTTCCAATAAGATTGAACGAGGTGGTCCAAAAGCTCTTTCCTTTTCAGCAGACTAATGCGTTCCTTAGTCATATCATAAGCGGGCAAATGCTGAATCGGAGAAGACATTAGAAAATGAGCCGGAGTAAGAGCTTCTGGATAATGACAACTGCTTAATAAACATAACGGCCGTGAATTAAGCAAATCCTCTATTTGTGTCAGAACTGTGAGAAGCTCTTCATAACATAAAAGTTTAGTACCCACAACCCTATACAGATGCGATTTAATGGATTTAATATTTGATTCCCATAACCCTCCAAAGTCTTCCACTCAATTCTCCGAATGTTAAATTCATTGTGAAGGACTTCATTAGTTGAATTTGCCTCCAAAAATTTATATAAGTCATCAAGACAATTCTTCGCGCCTATGAAGTTTGTCGCATTGTCACTGAACATACACGAAACGGGTCCGCGTGTGGATAGAAAACGTTTAAATGCGTTTAAAAAATTGTCCGTGCTTAGATCTGATACCAATTCTATATGTATAGCCTTCGTCGTTAAACAAATAAATAGGCATATATATGCCTTTTGACTTTTTACTCCACGACGCCTAAAAAGGGTTATATTTATCGGTCCGGCAAAATCTACACCAGTACGTGTAAATGCTTTTGCTCCTTGAACTCTAGCTGTAGGTAAATCAGCCATTGGCGGTATAATATTAGAAGGTGCGGTTTTAAAACAGAAATTACACGCATGTACTCGTTTGCGTATTAGGTTTCTTCCCGATAAGATCCAATAACGCTGTCTAATTATAGACATAAAGAGATGAGCACCAGTGTGACAATTCACACGATGGTAAAAATTTATAATTATATCGACAATATGATCCTGTCTTGGCAGAAGTACTGGATGTTTGTTTTCAAAAGGTATATTCGCGTTTGTTAATCTACCACCTATACGTAACAATCCATTATGATCGAAGAACGGGTTTAATTTTCGAATCGAAGATGAACATAATTTTTTCTTCTGTATTAATTGTATATCGGCATAAAAATACTTTTTCTGTAGAGCTTTTAATACATTTATTTCAGCAATATTTAATTACGTGGAATTTATAACTGTTGAACACGATAACTTCTGCGTAAATCGTAAAATATATACGACAATTCTTAGCAATTTTGGTCATGAAGAAATTTTTAAAGCAAGATTATATATTGGAGAATTATTCTCTATTGACGTTATCGTGAACGTATGCGACTTTTTCAATTCCAAAGTATTCTCCTCCTGCGCTGAGGGGGAAAAGCTTTTGACAGGCCACTCGGACACTGGGTCCGCGTCCAGGGTGGACCGTGCCACCAAAGAGGATGATCAATTAGCTGAGCAGGCAATAGTCCACGTGACAAACAATCACTAGGATTGGTAACTCCATCTATTTTGTACTAATTTCTGTTATTTTCCGCTTTTCGTTTTAATGTTTTTTCCATTATTATTTTCTCTTGTCTTTTCTTTTATTTCTTTCATTTTCTCTGTTCTGTATTTCTTATAAATTTTATTAACAATTTTTTTTTCATGTACCTGTATATTTGATGTACCTGTCTCTTCGACTTGGTCGAAGACCTGTCTCAATTTAAAAAAAAAAGTAATTGTCAAAAGAACCCGTTGACAAACTGATATCAATCAGTTTAACGGGACTTAATTTAAAAATGTAAAAAAACTGTAAATAAATAATAAAGGAATTTTATTAATAAAAAAAAACATATATATTTATGATAAAAATGTTTCGCAGGTAAATTTTCCTGAATTTCACTAACTCGATTAGCTACAAAAGTTTGCCATCTGTGCGGGGATGAGTGGATCCAAGAAAGTGCTATTTTTTAATCTGAAAAAGCAAATATATCGTTTATAAAAACGCGATTTTTATAAGTATCTATAATAGATTTAACAAGTCTAGATAAAATAAGCGCAGCACATAATTCCAATCGAGCGAGCGAAACTATTTTTAAAGGGGCTACCTTGGATTTCGAACATATCAAATTCATAGTAGTGTTGCCACTCTTATCTGTGACATGAAGATATACTACGCACCCGTATGCTTTCGTACTCGCGTCTGCAAAAGCGACAATATTTATCGTGCAGTCCTCTTTTACTCCCAAATATCGAGGTAAATTTAAATTAGAAAGCATTGGTAATTCTTCCTTGAATTTGACATATCGAATAACAATACTTTGGGGTAGTTCTTCATCCCATCCCACTTTCTCTAACCACAGCTCTTGCAAAAGTAATTTGGCATTAGTACTGGGCGTTGACGATAATTCTATCCAACGCCAACGTCGTTATCGTTGGCAATTTTAAACTGTTGAAAATAGCTGTTGAAAATAACGTCGACGTTGCGCAACTATAATAGGAGATCGACACTAACTATAACTATACTAACAAAAAATATATCAAAATCGTATTAAGGAATCTCTTTTAACGGGTGGTTCCCCGAATCATTGATGTATTATTAATTATTATTATCTCTATGCCCCACGCCCCACACACGTAATAATAATCCTATAATAACGTTGAAAGTTGAAACTGTTGGAAGACGTTGGTTTCGGTGTTGAAAATATTATGCTGTTGAAGATATATTTTGCTTGTCACTGATAAATACGCTTGTTGCTTGGCGCAACGTATCGGCCGTATTGGACGGGAAAATAAAAAAAAGTGCAGTAGGTACGTACATTACCAAAAGACCATGTCAAATTGGGTATAATATCGTTCACGAAGTGTGATCTCTTGACCCTTTTGACTTATCATTCCAACACTGTTGAAAACAATAGGTTCAAAACGTCGCTGTTAGGCGACCGGCGTTGATAATTATCAATAGGTTATTTTTTGCTTGTCGTTGATAAATTTGATTGTTCCCTGGCGCTGCGTATCGGCCGTATTGGATGGGAAAATAAAACGTGCAGTAGGTACGTACATTACCAAAAGACCATGTCAAATTGGGTATAATATCGTTCACGAAGTGTGATCTCTTGACCCTTTTGACTTATCATTCCAACACTGTTGAAAACAATAGGTTCAAAACGTCGCTGTTAGGCGACCGGCGTTGATAATTATCAATAGGTTATTTTTTGCTTGTCGTTGATAAATTTGATTGTTCCCTGGCGCTGCGTATCGGCCGTATTGGATGGGCAAATAAAACGTGCAGTAGGTATGTACATTACCAAAAGACCTTGTGTAATTGGGTATAATAACGTTCACGAAGTGTGATCTCTTGACCCTTTTGACTTAATCATTCCAACACCGTTGAAAACAATAGGTACAAAATATAGCTGTTAGGCGACCGACATTGACAATTATCAATAGGTTATTTTTTTGCTTGTCGTTGATAAATTTGATTGTTCCATGGCGCTGCGTATCGGCCGTATTGGATGGGAAAATAAAAAAAAAAACGTGCAGTAGGTACGTACATAACCAAAAGACCATTTAAAATATCGAGTAATGTTGTTCACGAAGTACAAACTCTTAACCCTTTTTATTTATTAGGCAGTTGAATCGTTGACTGCGTTGAATAATATTCGCATGTAGGTATTATATTTCAACTGTTGGCGCTAATTATTTTCAACAGCGTTGGACGTTGAAATAATATAACTATTGTTTTGAACGGCTAGTTATATTTTAATACAGTACTATTTGGCATATAAAATTATCGGAGCAACCAAACCCAATACATCGAATAAACGTGCTATTGTGGAAAGAATTGATCTTTTACATATAGTTTTCTCCTCCGTGGGACATATCATAAAACGAAAACAATCAGATATCGGATCCCATTTTAGTCCTAAATTGCTACAATTATCCGAGAAATCCATCGTAGCGCGGTGTGACTCTGGTAATTGAGCGAACAAATGAGCAGAATTACTCGACCATTTAACTAATTCAAATCCTCCAGACTTGAACATCGCCATTAATTCTGTAGACAAAGTGACGGCTTCACTTATAGTATTTACAGAATATACAAAATCGTCCATATACACGGTGTCCGGAAACTCGTAGTACAAGCGGAAAACTGGTGAACCTACATCACGTAGACAACCCAAATAAACATAAAGATTTTCAATTTAAGCATTTTCAAATTTAAAATTAAAAAAAAAATATATTTAAAAAAAAATTCGGTTTATTTAGGGTTAAAATTTTTAAAAGGCGGAAATGTCATGATGACAGATGGAAGATGTTCCACCTCACGGATAATACGGAACGTTCAACGTTGTCGAAGTTTGATGCACGGATAATACGGAATGTTACCTTTTTAACTAATAGACAATCAAATATGACGTTTGTCGGAAGTACCTACCAATCTTATAAAATAAATTATCTAAAATAAACTCGCATTTCATCATCATTTTAAAAAACATCCCAGGTTTTTGAATGGTTTGTTGGCAAAGCAGGATTTGTCTAGCGGGTTTGTGTAATTATTCTAATAAATTTCTTTCCATGTTCTACTGTTATAAATACAGGTACAAACTTGTCAATAATGCATTCACTTTGTTATACGCAAAAATATTTTTTCTATGATTGGCAGCATTGATGAAATGTTAAAATAAAAACGATGAAACATGGCGTTTCCGCGCGAGTGGATTAATTTTAACAAAATTAAAATGTTAAATCCATATTTTTGGCATGTTTTTTGTTCTCCCCCGACATAAATACTCACTTTTCGTAATAATAAAGCTTAATCTAACTGTTTGGATAAAAAGTATTCCGTATTAACGAGTAAGCGGTTTAATGCATAAAAAATAACATTTATTCTCCCACCTCTTCTCTTTTAAACAATATGGTTAATTAGCGTACCTGTTTATTTTGTTATGTAGATAGTAGCCCCGAGCGGAGCATGTGAGCGTCCAAGACATTATTCCATCGTAATGCACAATAATTAATCATGTTTAAATATGAAAATAACACACACTTTGTTTTAGAGTTTGTTATGATGAAATGGTGTTTTATTGATCTCGCACAAGTATTATTAATCACGTTTAGATATGAAAATAACACACAAGTAACACAAACTTTGTTTTAATGTTTGTTAAATGAAAGGGTATTTAATTTTTGTTATTACTTTTTGGGATATTATGCCGTGTTGCGTTACCTCCTTCTTTAGCCAACGTTTCGGACAGCGTAACAGTGTCCGAAACATTGGCTAAAGAAGGGGGTAGCGCAACACGGCATAATATCCCAAAAACTAATAACAAAAATACTTTTGGCCGTGAAAATCTAAAATCGTATCTGGGGTATTTAATTAATCACATTTAAATATGAAAATAACACACAGTTTATTTTAAACCTTGTTAAATGAAGGGTTTGTACGCCGTTCAATAAGAAAAGATATCAATCGACCGCAATCTTCATCATACGTCAACGACCGCAATCAACAAGAGACAAAACAAACTGACGAAAAATAACGAAATACATTTGTGGCGTAACAAATATCCGGTCAGTCCTATTAAATTATCGCTGAACACTGGGAATATTATTTAATTTATTTTAGCAGCATAGGTATGATTTTTGCAGAGTTAATTATTGCGGACATCAAACAAAAATAGGTATACCTATCAAGGGTATGAGGGATGGGTAGGAATCTGAGAGTCAGTGTATCCAGGAGTGACGGACGCATGAATTCATTCCTCCCATGGCTGTGGAATATGATTTTAATAGTCCAGTCAGCCTAAGTCGTAGAACACCAATTGAAACACCATCGACTACTAACATTTAGACAAGTGTTTAGCCAAAAGTCCCCGCTCCTACGCCCCTTGCTTCCCCGCCTGTGCCCGCCCAAACATGAAAAGTGTAAGGGTTTTGTAAATCACGTCTATCTCGATTACTAAACAACATATCGGGTTGAATTTTTTTTTATTCTCTTTGCTGTAACATTGTCTACAATTAATATTCAGTTAACTTTCGTCGTAACTTTTACCGTTTGTTTGTAATTCGTATGAAATGGTAAAAATTTGTATATTTTTTGGCATGTAATTTTACATTTTGTCACAGAACTTTTCAGACCGACATTTTATGAAAAAATGTTTCCTACAAAGATTGTAGCCCTTTCTATGAGCTGTAAAGTTATATATTTTAATGTGTACTTTATGGCTAGAAAACATCAGATATCAACCGTGAATGCTTGGTGCACCATCTCTGCGTCGCTCCGCGGCAGCCGATTCATTACCGCACTATTAATGTATGATGTTTATACTCATTAATTGTATTTTTTGTCAATTGTTTTAAATTTTGGTTATACTGAAGAAGTGAAATTATGCTTACTGGTATCAGTTCAAGTTTCAGCAACTAAAAATGCCAGAGTATTTCAGTTTAAAATCTATAACTTTATTTATTGAATGGAAGTATAAACTAGCTCGAGTTTCGAGAGAGTACGGCCTCAACCACTCTCACGATCTCCTGCCATGCAGCTGGTAGGCAGACAAATAAAAGCCGCCAAGACTCGGACAAACCTCACCTCATGAACTCGGGGACCCCTGCTAAGTCACCAAACGTAGCGAACTACTTGGGGTGATCTACGACGAAGGCGTCCACTAATATCTACAGGAATTCCAAAAACTGAAAAAATCTAACTAATATCTATGAGAACCAAAGGGCGTACGAATATCTACAGCTCAATTGCTGACTAATATCTATGAGAACCAAAGTTGACGAATATCTACGGCACTGGCATAGGTTGGATTTGCAATTATGTATACCATATTGGAAAACGTAATAATGCAGTTTAAAAAAACTTTATTTATGTATGTATGTAAAAACCCCTAATATCGACCTATTGGACACATTTAGCTGATTATTAAGGATTTGGGTTTTTGTTTTAACAGCTTTCTTTATTTCGAGTGCTTCTAAATTATGTAGTCTGTTACCATAACTATTTCTATGTGAGTTAGGTTAGGTTAGTTTAGGTTGAGGTGCCGTGTATTTCGAAATAAATAAATAAATAAATATCTTTGTATTATGACCAATAAATTATGTTCAATAAATTATTGTCCTCGTAAACAGCAAAATACGTAATATTATGCAAAAACTTCATGTACTTTAAACAATTAAGCCTTTACGTAATTAGTAATTACGTAATTGAAGTAATTTAAGCTTCTCCGTACAACCTCTTGCTCAGCTGCCCTCTGTAGATATTAGTCCAACCTACGCTCTGTAGATATTAGTCAACACTAGGACCGTCATAGATTTTCGTCCGATCTTAGCTCTGTAGATATTAGTCAACACTCTGAAGTTCGTAGATATTAGTCCAACATATGAGCTGTTGATATTCGTCCGACATACAGGCTGTAGATATTAGTACCTGGAGTCACCTACGGCAGAGGTGTTGGTTATCCAATAAATGGTTCCCGCGGTGGCGGTACCCATACCCGCCTTCTAAATTGATAAATTTTATTACATTATAAAAAAATAATAAAAAAAGCTTGTTCAAATTGGTTCGAACACGACTGTAGTCAAATGGCGGCCATGTTTGTTGTGTGCCACGTCAGCAACCATTTTTTATTTCCGTTCCCGAGGATAAAACGGTCCAAGTCCGAAATTTGAAGAAATGAGTTTTTGATGTAGACTTGAAGTAAATTATCATGTTAAGAATGGAAGTCCCATTATGAAGAAAAAATAGATTTTCAAAATTGCATGTGGATGCAAGTACCATGATGCAACAACTATCATAGAAGCAGAAGGGTGTACCATGGACTTTATTCCTTTTATAATACACCACATGTCATAACAAAATAGTCCACTTCATTTAGAGGCAGTAGGACTCAAGTCCATGTTTTTGTTTTTTTTTTACATGAGCTCCACACAGGAGGCCCTGAGGAAAATAATTTCCCTCGGGGCCTATTTCATCTTTGGGGATGCTGTGTGGAGGGGTTTTTTAAAGGAAGGGAAGGAGAGGAGAGTTCTGGGAAGGAAAAGGGTTTAAGGGGTGGGTAGGAATCTAGGGTTCAGCATGTCCTGGTCATCCGCCTGCAAGACCTAGACAAACCTCACCCCATGAACCCGGCACCCCTGCTAAATCACCAAACGTAGCGAACCACTTGGGGTGATCTATGGCAGAGGTGTTGGTTATCCAATAAAGGTTCCCGGGGCGGCGGTACCCATTCCCGCCTCCCAAATTGAAAAGTTGACTCAAGTCAGCGTTTTTTTTTAAACAATTATTTTTAAAGGCTTTACTATAAAAATTTAGTTTAATTTGCTCCTTTTTAAAACAAAACTAACTGATTTAATAATTAGTTTTTTTCTTATCTATCATACAACATCTCGTGAACATTTACCTTTTTGGACTTGCTTCCGTATGTTTCGGGTACAGAATTTGGTTCGCAAGTTCACAGTTCAAGGCCAAGTCATTCGGATTAGTAGCTTACCCCTTCTATTGTGTTGATAGAACCGAGCGCAGAAAGGGACAGCAAATTTCGCATTGCACTTTGACTTGAAAGCGCGAAAATAATGAACAGCTGTTTTTAACCGTGAAACGACCGTACTACACGGAATAAAATTATGGATAATTTCAAAATAATGCTTTAAATCCGGATTTCTTTGTTTGTTTTCTTTTAATTAGTTTTTATTAGTTAGGTACTATGAACGTCAGTAATAATTTATAAGAATTTGACCAAAAAAAAAATCAACTTCTGACTCGATTTACTCGAAAACGAAAGCTCAAATCAAAAAAAATTATACCACAAAATCGACTCCAAATGTGATGAGGATTCCCCAGTTTCCCGCTTGTACTACGAGTTTTCGGACACCTTGTATAAATCATTAATTGCAACTTCTGCGGCTTTCGGGTGACAATTTCTTTCATCGCTCGCTAGCTTTCTTAAAGTTCGCATCGCAAGAAACGGTGAACAATTTAACCCAAAAGCTAGCGAATTAAATTGATAAACTCCAATTTCTTCATCTTCGGGAAATCTATAAAGAATTTTTTGATATTTACGATGGCTTTCCGTTACCATTATACGTAAATACATTTGCTTAACATCTGCGGTCAATGCTATAGCGAATAAGCGAAATTTAATTAAAAGTGTAAATAAATTAGATTACAAGTTTGGACCAGTATACAAAATATCATTAAGTGACAACCCTGAACTGGTATTTGTACTGGCGGCTAATACAACACGAGTTTTAGTGGTTGCTTTATCTTTACGAATTACTGCATGATGAGGAATGAAATATCCCTCATCAACATTAGATGAAGACGGAACTTCATATCTTATATATCCCTTTTCCACATATTCAGAAATTACTTCATTATAACTCCGATGCAATTCTGGCGACGTTTCCGGCGAAATTTCCGTTCTAAATATTTATATCTGCGTTGCGCGACAATGAGCGAATTTCCTAAATTATTAGGATCTATCTTAAAAGGTAAAGATACAATATACCTTCCCGAGTCATCCCGTTGGACGGACTCGACGTACATTTTCTCACATTCCGCGTCTTCAGCACTCATCAATGACTGTCTTCCATTGTCCAAAATTTGGTTAACGCATTGTATAAATCCACGTTGGTTATGGGGCCGAATGTCCACAAAACGTCCGGCGTACACTTGGGTATTTCACCCATTACAATATATCCGAATACCGTTTGTATAGCGGGTGGTGCATTCGTATTACATATTGGTAAAAAGCACTAACTTTGTGGCTCGCCATAATTTACAATAAAAAACACATAAGTTTGTTTAAGACCACTTTTATTTTAAAACACTCTACCGGTTTCAGAAGCACCCTTCCTTCGTCAGGAAAATATTATAACATTCCCCGTTATAATATTCTTCTCGTTATAATATTCTCCTGACGAATGAAGGGTGCTTCTGAAACCGGTAGAGTGTTTTAAAATAAAAGTGGTCTTAAACAAATTTATGTGTTTTTTATTGTACATTCGTATTACGTTTAGATAAAACCTTATTTCCTAGCATAATATATGGAAATGACTGAGCACCTAATAAAATATCAACATCGGATGGAACGTTCCAATTTTCATCCGCTAGATTTAAACCAAGTAAATGCTCACATGACTTCGTGTCAACATATTGTGTAGGGAGCTTTTCCGTGATTTTCTCGACCACTAATAGGCTTATTTTATATTTATCTTCTGAAACACGAGATTTAATTGTTAATGCAACATGCCCTAAAATTGGTGTCTCCACTGAATCAACACTTTTAATAACTGAATTATTTAAAGGAATTATTTTAAGATTCAATTCATTACAAATATTTAAACTAATTAAATTTTGTTGCGAGGCGCAATCAATTAAACACCTGACGGTTACTTGATTATTTTTAATGTCGTAAGCGAATAACTGCGCGGTTGACAATAGTACATTCGTAGCTAAATTACCCGCAGTAAAATCATTATGATGTTTATTCCTTGTTATTAATGTGACAGCTTCGTTTTCGAATGACTTTCGTTGTTCACTGTACCCTCAAAATGCAAAGCGGTATGGTGACGTTTTTTACAAATTCTACAATCCGATTTAGATGAACATTTTACCGTCTTGTGTTTATCGCTTAAACAGTTTACACATAAGTTATTTAATTTTACAAACTGAAAGCGAGCCTTTGGCCTCAACTCATTAAATTGTTCACATTTAAACAATTCAACATGATCGCTTCTTTGATTATTATTACTTATAGTACGATTATTATCAAACGACTTCGGTTCAACCACAGCGAAAGAATGCGAAACCTTATTTTTATTATTATTAACTTTACTTTCTGGTCCGGTTCGTTCGAGAATTTTAACATGCGAACGAATATTATATTCTATTAAATCGGTATATGTAGGTATATCTTTCTCCCGTATGGACATTTCGAAATTTTGCACCAATTGCATATCTAATTTTTTCAGTGCAATATGTAAAATTATAAAGTCGGTTAGGTCGGTCATCAATACCTAATTCTTTGAGCGCAGACATGGAAGACGCAAACCGTTCAATAAAATTATTTAACTCATTTGAGTTAGAAGGTGCCAATAATTTTAAATTCAAAATATTGTTCAGGTAAAAGGTGCCTAGCACGCGCTTGTCTTGATATTTCTTTTCGAGAGCATTCCAGATTACAAAATAATTTTTTTCATTCGGCAGTACTCCGGCAAACACCGATAATGCCTTTCCTTGGAGTTTTCCTATCAAATATTGCATCTTTTGCGACGTATTCAAATTTTCATTAGAGTGGATGTTTAATTTAAATGCTTCATAAAATACCGACCAATTCTCTTGATTTCCATCGAACGATGGCATATCAATTGCTGGAAGCTTAATAAATTGGGACTTATTTAATTTCTGCGTACCACCTAAATCTTGCTTCGCCACAATACTTTCGCGTACACTAACTACAAAGCAGTACTTATTTTCGAATTTATTCCATAAATCGAAATTTATATTATAGTTTGGATCCTTTTTCAATTGAAGTGAAAGAAATTCATCACAATATGTGTTTTTTTTTTCAATTATTTCTGGCTTTCACCCTTCAAGGGTGTTCTAGGCCATCATTTATAATTACAGAGAAAGGAAAGGTGAATTTATATATTAATTTTATATAAATGTGCAAATTTCAGAATTTTATGGAAGATTGGAGTAGAGTTCAGACTTAGAAGAGATGAGATGTTGAATGGAAGAGAGGCAATTTTTGATAACGCTTGATACAAGAGAGGATATTTATTTAGAGAGGGACAATCAAAAAATATGTGATCTAAAGTTTCCACATCTAGACCACAGAACGTACAATCTGGGGAGTAAAGCACATGAATTTTATAAAGGTCAGAAGGAACGGAACAATGTCCGATTCTCATACGAATAAGTAAGGAAATTTATTTTTTGGAAAAATGGGGGAATTTTTTAAACCACGGTTTTGATGGGATAGTCCATTGTATTGAGGCGTAGCGGGCACCCTTGGATTGACTAGCAATGTTCCAATACTCTGTCCAAACATTGCGGGATCTATCTTTGATGATGGAAAAAATATCAGACAGGGGAATATGGTTTACGAGGGTAATGATAGGGTTAGAAGCTCCTTGTTTTGCCAAGGAATCAGCAATATAGTTACCCACTATGCCAACATGTCCAGGAATCCAAATCAGAGTGACAGTTTTTCCAGTGCTTTGAATGGAGGTTATCGATACTCGAGTAAGACATACAAAGTGATCATCAGGATGAAGAAGAGGACTGGTTTTAAGTTTTTGGAGGGAACTGAGAGAGTCAGAGAGAACAAGAGAATGTTCAAAATGATTTTTTATTATATATTTGAGAGATTCAATAATCGTAATGCACTCGGCAGAAAATATTGAAAATTGGTTTGAAATTGAATAAAATATTCTTTCATTATATTATTGTGGTAAACGTTAATACCAATACCACAGTTAGGAGAGTCCGGAGATTTGGAGCCATCAGTAAATAAAAGAGAAGAGTTGGGCCATTTAGAAGAAATAATGTCATTGAACATATTATTGACAGTACGGGCTGGGAGATTGGAATGACTTTTAAGGATGCCGATCCCTTCTAAAATCGCTGGGGATAGGGTGACGTGACTATATTTTAATTGTACAAAGGAAGAAGATCATTTTTGATAATTTGAAGCTCTGAGAGAGAGCGAAAATTTTTGCAGATGGCAGGGAGAGGTTCAGTTCGAGCTCTGATTGTAGATGAATGTGTTGAGTCGTTGAACAACGAGACTCTGGGAATAACCTGATGACTTTTAGAATTTAAACATTTAAGAACAAATTTGTCAGCAAATAGTTGACGCCTTAAATACAGAGGAGGATCAGAACATTCTACTTGAAGGGAATTGATGGGCGACGATTGCATCGCGCCAGTTATTATTCGCAATGACTTAGATTGAATTTTGTCTAATTTAATGAGTGCATTTTTGGATGTAGATAGGATGTGCACCCCACCAAACGCCAGTCAATGATCTGATGATATTTAAATTTTTTTCACATTTAGTAACTATATTATTAATGTGGGAAGACTATTTAAGTTTCCTATCAAATGTTACTCCCAAAAATTTAACTTCGGAAGCATTGGGGATTGGAGAGTTTTTAAATAAAATTTGAACAGGGGGGTTATTATGACAATTTGAGAAGGTGACACACTGACTCTCTTGGACTGAAAGTTCAAGACCATTTAAAGTGAGCCATGTGCAAAGGGCATCCATGGCTTCATTAAGATATTTGACGGCGGATGGAATAATTGGAAGATAAGAAGATAGCTAGGTCATCTGCGAACTCAATAACTTTTACTTGAGGGGGAATGGTGACATGCATATCATGTGCGTATATATTATACAGTAAGGGGGATAATACATCGCCTTGGGGTAAACCCTTCCAAATTGACCTACTCTGAGGAGTAACATCTGGTAGCTCAATGAAAATTTTCCTATCGAGAAAAAGATTAATAATAGATTGGACAAACATGAGGGGTAAGCCAAGGCCTAAAAGTTTTTTTTTAAGAATTGGGATGGAAACATTGTCAAAGGCGACTTCTATGTCTATAAAGACTGCAAGACATACTTCTTTGTTAGAAATGGATAAATTAATATCAGTGCTGATGATGGCAAGGTTATCTTGCGTAGATTTTTTTTTCCTAAATCCAAATTGGGATGGAGAGAGAAGATGCTTACTCTCGACAAAAAATTCTAACCGGTTTTTAATTAATTTTTCATAAATTTTACTAAGGGTGGATGAAAGAGCAATTGGCCTATAGTTGGATCCAGAATTGGGTGATTTGTTTAATTTTAGAATTGGGATGATTATTTGAGAACTCCAGTCATCAGGTATTATGCCAGTCTGGAAGATTTTATTTAAGATGCTTAAAAAGTGATTTAGAACATTATCATTACTATTTTTGATAATGCTATAAGGCAGGGTTTCCCAAACTGTGTTCCGCGGAACCCTAGGGTTCCGCGGAACCTGAACAGGGGTTCCGCGATGATTGGTCGAAAGAATTTCTTTTAATTAATATACACACATTCATATTTCAACACTACTGAAATTATTCACAAGAAATTAGTTCTTAAGTTAGGCACCAGAACTAGACCCTTCCAGGTACAAAGACTAAGCTTTATGGAAGTTTAAAGAGCCGTTTATGCTGTTATTGCAGTAAATCTTCATTTTACAAACATAGCAAAATCTCTGAAATTTATAACTGTGCTGTGTAATACTTTGATGAGAGTTAATAATAAGAACGTCTGTGCGATATGGAAACAATAACAACGGGATAACGGATCTGCATGTGTTTCACAAAATATCAGTTCCCGAGGAACCCAACAATATTTTTTTCGAAATCGACTTTACCTGAAAGTACACAAATGTAAAAATCAATCAGTCTTACTACATCCTCGTTAGCAATTAGTGGAAATATAAACCCGCAAGGTGCCGTAAATTTTGGTGAAAATTAAAAAATATATATATTTTTGGATTTCATCAGTTAATTCCAATCATTTTGATTTGTCTTTTTTATTTTGTCTTTTATATTTTTTTATGTGAATACCTCTCAAGGGTCCCAACTGCTACCGTTTGGAGCCAGTGAGACTACGGCATCACCAATTGGGGTAAGTTAAGAGGCTGACGGTAGTGGGTAGGGAAAGGTGAAAGGAGATCGAGAAGATGAAGATCGGGAAGTATCTGGCTATTCAGATCTGGTCACTAAACACGGCTAAAGCCATTTCAAGTAACGCTTTAATTCTGAATGGTGGTCTTGCGCCAGGGCAATACTGAGAGTATCTTCTGAGAGAGAGAGAGAATGAATTAATACTGAGAGAATTAATTGTGAAATAACACAAATTAATCAAATAAAATTTATTTGCGCATTCGATATCGTGACCTTCGCATTGTGAGTCAAGAGCCTTACCCCTAGACCACGGCAGTCATACACGCATGTTTGAATGAATTAAATTTTTAAGTATTTGAAGAGGTTTCCAAAGAATTTTAAGAATAGGTACGTGCATAACTTGAAAACAACTCTTTTGCCATATTTTTCGAAAACTGGTAAGGACGATTCCTGGGTTTGGAATTCATTTTCTGTGACAGCTAAATCAGTAGAGGCCTTAGCGCAATTGAGTATGAAAATCTTACTTGAAACAAAAATTCAATGATCAGCATTTCAATGATTTCTGGGTGAGTTTGTCAGAAGAGTAGGTACCCCAATTTATCAAAACACGCTATTATTGTTTTACTTCCGTTTTTACAACCTATTTATGAGAAGTGGGATTTCCTAATTATGCTGCAACCAAGCCAAAGTGCAGGAACAGGCTCGACGCCACATTAGATATTAGAATCCGACTTACCAATATTTTGTCTGATATCAAGAAAATACGCAGTTAACGGGTTCAAAATCGTCAAAGTAATAGGTGCTTTATTTATTCCATTTTGTTTTGTTTACATTCCATTTTTATATGCTAAATAAATAATATGTTTAATAACATTTTTTTATTTTTACTTTTAGAAATTACACAACCTAAAAATAACCTAAGTGTTCCGTTAAAATTTACGGGTTTGCAAAGTGTTCCATTGTAGAAAAAGTTTGAGAAACCCTGCTATAAGGTATACCATCTCTGCCTGGAGATGAGTCTTTGACTGTTGATAATCAATTTTTTAATTCAATTAAAGTGAATGGAGAGTCTAGCCAATTATCAGACATAGGAATGTTGTGGATTGGAGTTATTTCATCTAAGTTGGGTACAGAAGGGGGGGCAATTTTGTCCAAGAACTCGTCTATCCATTTAGAATAAGAAGCTCGAGGAGATGTTGGACTGAAGGAGGATCGAAATCTTCGAATCATAGACCAAACTTCCGAAATTGGAGTGTTCGGAGATACTGAACAGCAGAAGTTGTACCACCCGGATCTTTTTTTTTGACCTCAATACCCTTTTGGCATTGACTTCGGCATTTTTGTATATGAGATAGTTCTCTATAGTCATATTGTGACCATAGGAAAGAGATTTAGCTTTCCGAATTCTCACTACTTTGGAACATTCCTCATCCCACCAGGGAGTCGGAGGGAGTTTTTTGAGAGATTTGGTTTTAGGGGGAGGATTTGATTTATTGATTGCAGTTACGAGCATTGATTTGAAGTTATCGTAGTCATCTTTGACAGATAATGTATCGGTGTAGGATAAAATTTGTATAAACTTATCCATATGTGAGTTAAATTCGTCCCATTTGGTGTGTTTTGTTTTAATCTTTGTCGAAATATGGGACTTGTCTGAATGGAAAGAAGTTTGATAAGTGATGGTGATCGGGAAATGATCACTGGAGCAAGGGTCGGGGGACACCACCCACGAGGAGAGAGGTGCCAGATTAGTAGAGCATATAGAGAGATCCACTGTACTGGGGTTTGTGTTGGGGCGAGAGATTCTAGTAGGAGATCCGTCATTCAAAAGAAAAAGGTTGGATTCATCTAGGAAATCCATCACAATTCGACCGTCTCGATCACAGAAAGTAGAACCCCAGACGGGGGAATGGGCATTAAAATCACCCAATAAAAAGAAAGGAGGGCTTAGTTGACGGACAATTTGCAACCACGCTTGTTTATTGAAGTGCGATGTTGGGGGAAGATAGATAGAAACAAAGGAAGTGTCCTTTATTTTAGCTGCAACCATTTGAAAGTCAGCATTGGGGGGTTTGGTATTATTTATTGGGAAAAACGGAAGGGATTTCTGTTACAATACGCTCTACGAGTAAATTCCCGCTTTCCCCTTGCAAGAAATGACATACCACACCCCTCGCCCACATTCCCGCAAGCCGCGCGGCGAGTGCAATTCCCTCGTTCCCCTTGCAAGAAATGACATACTGCACCCCTCCCCTGCGATCCCGGCAGGAGCCCGCTGCCCGCCCCGTAGAAATCAACCAGCCGTCGTTCCGACAGGCTGCGCTTATCGCGGTACACTCAATAAATTCCCGCGGAATCGCCGATTTTAATGGCGTTCAAATTAAAGCCGATCTCAAAAGTAGTATACGTGGTCGCGGATATGGTCCGCTCCATTTGGAGATCACCGCTACCAGCCCCAACCCCGGATTGCAGCCCCCGGCTTCCTGCATTTGTCCACCAGCTGTGAGTTGAATCTCGATTTCCCCCCTTAATTAAATGTGTCCCCTAGCCATACACGGTTGATACGACCACACCCCAGAGGGATTTGAGAGACCCCTTCGTAGGAAATACCTAGCTAGGCCTTGTTGTTGATTTGTGACTAATACTTATGTTTTGCTAGATGTTGTATTTAGACAATACAGATATGTTTCACCAAGTTACCTCTTTCATTTGATGGGATCACGTGGGCGGGCTTTGGCAATTACCTATATACCTTTTACCCCCTAGTCACCTACGACCTTGGCGAGGAGAGATTTCCTGCCTGCCGACGACATTGAGCTGGCCGAGAGCAAAAGGTAGGTGGCCTCCCCCCCCCCCCCCTTGGGACCGCTACACTGGCTACAACGTGGGGGCTTTCTCCTCCTTTTGCGTTTTGGTGCCAACACTGGGCCCAAAAACTTTTTTTTTCTTTCTCTGCCAAACCCACAGCCAAGCTGCCGCGTGAATCCACTCAAATGAGGGACCTCTTGAATATTTCAATGCCCTGTTGATTTCCCCCAAACTTACATTTTTGTAGCACATTAATTATGCACTGAGTTAACCTCTGTAAAATACGGCCATCTTGTTATCCTAGAACATGACGCGAGAACCGTTTGTTTGGCGCGAAAACACGTTCCGCCGGCAAATAACGATACGCCGACCGTAGCTGAAATGTTAGCCACAACGTTCTGATAAGAACAATTGAAACAAGTTTTTTTTGTTAACCACTGAAGTGGGTGAAATAATATTGTGTTGTTCCTTTTTCATACAGCACAATTTACTCAAACGCCCGTTTGGAATGTTTCCTTTTATTCTAACCATTAACGATGATATCTACTTGTCAAATAATAACATTTTCTGTCCATTATGTATACAGGTACCGTGTTATCAGTGAAAAAGTGTTTCGTTTGACAGCTGTGATAATAAGTCAACAAATTCTAATTTATTCAAGTGAATCCTTCCTAAAAAAAGGGAAAAGTGTTTCGAAACTCAACAATAAAGTTCGTGATTAAGTTCATAAATTAATAATACAATTTTATAAACAATTAACTCAATGAAATCCACATTCAAATTTTTTTTTTCTTCGGAAAGTGTGTTTTTTTCCTCTGGAAGTGCTGCATTGAAGTATTTCACCTCGTTTTTTCGGTGCAAAGTGAATAAAGTGCCTACAAAAAATTCAATTATGCGTTTTCTAGGGGAACCCCTCGGCATTTTTTTTCAAATTCTGGGACTTTCCCCCCTCCCGTTTTTTTTTTTTTTAACTTCTGAATAATAACGTCATGATGGAAACCAACGAAGCAAGTACGTCATTGGACCTGGGTATCATTCCCAATGTGCACAGCCTATCAAAGACTCGTCTCCAAGCTGTTTTAAAAAACAAAGGACTTTCTCCACGGAACAAGTCGAAATCTGCTATGAGAGCCTATGCGTTATTATTCAACAAAAAATACACCAGAAGGATATACCTTGCATCAGCAAATGAGGACAGTGCACCCATTATTACCAAAGTTTTGGAGAATCCGGTTTCTAGTAAGGAACCCGAGACAAACGTCAAAGTGAAACAAGATGCTGCACCCATCACGGCACAAGAAAAAACCTACGACCTCTCTTCTTGGAAAATCAAATACAACGGTGTTTCTAATGTACTGGATTTCATTGAGAGAATTGAAGAAACAGCAACAATTAGGAATGTTCCTTTTGACGTGCTACAAAGAAATTTTATAAAACTGATTTCTCCAGAATTAATCCCTTGGCACCGCATACAGAAATCAAAATGCAAGAATTGGAATGTAAACGAAACGGTGGCAACGTTTACAGAAAGGACTGTACTTCACAGGATCATTTCTGTAGTACTTTCTCCCTCGCAACGTGTACACTCTACCAGAGTTACACCCCGAGATGAGGAGATGTGACACGGTTCCTCGAGCGTGAGGCAGGTCTCGAGTTAGCCTTTGGGCGGACTCTTGATCATGTTTGTAAGTAAATGTATATTCATATTAGGTACATCCAAATGTTGCGTTTGTACCAACTTTCTTTCTCTCACGGCAATCTGCCTTCGTTTTTTCTTTTTTCGTTTATTTTCTCACCTGTTCTGAGGCTGATCACTTTAGAACAGAGACACCCTTCGAATCACGATGTTTGGGAAGTCATGAACCCAATCGTCGCCTCTCAACCCTTCCACTATACAATGTTCATGCCTGTCTTGCTTGGTCTCGTCATGTCATGTAACTTGTAATTTTTTGTTTATTAGCCCTTGCATTGGCTGCCTCTATGTAAATTTTTCTGTAAAGTTTAAAAAAAAAAAAAACAATTAACAATTGCTCATCGGCATACCGTTCTAGAAGTCGATTTTTGTTCCAAGGGATAAATTTTGACTCAGAACCAGTTAACCCTTTTTTTTACAATCACCATATTTTACCTACCATGGTAAAGTCATGCCCTTTTTTCTTTCCCTTGATTTTCAGCTCACCTTGAGTACGTAAAACCCAATAGTGGTCTCAAGTATGAAAATCGGAAATGGTTACTTTTATAGTTGCCTTTCTTGTACATATTTCAATTTTTTCTTAATTTAAAAAAAAAATTGATGGCGTCCTTTCACCCGTGCTCATGGTTTCCCCAAAATTGGATATTGACACGTCCATTTTGGAAATTGTATTTATAAAACCTAAAGTTGGTCTTTTATAAGTTAATATACAAATCCTTTGGCTCGTTTCAATTAAAGTATGTAAAACCGAATCATCCGGTCTTTGGTTGTTATAATGAAACCATTGATTTGTTTCTTCTCTACTGTTACGTCACGTATGTTTTGTATTACACGTTTCAACCCCACGGGACAGGTTAATAAAACCTCACGGTCATCCTGATTCTCGAACTCAAATAATTGTAATTTTTAACGTAAATCAGCATTGTCTTGCTCGATCATCGTTTTGCAATTATTACCTCTTGTTTTCTTCACCGAAACTTGTTAGTATAGACAGTATGTAAAACCACCGTAGGTCTGTCTTCTTATATTGCTTGGTGTAAGCAGAACTATACTCTGCCATCACTTTATACCTTGTGACATATGAAGTAACATTAAATTGTCTATCTTCTTTGTTGTTCTATCGTACGCCTTCCGGGCTACGGGGTTAGTTAATCTAACAAATCTTCATATACAATATTAAAACAAATATTGTTAACATTTATTGTGTTGTACTTAAACGTAACCCTGTTACACAATAGGAGAGATCCTTAAAATACCCGCCATGATACGAGAAGTTCGTTATAATTACTTTATACTCTTAACTAAATGTCATTGAGTTGGTCGTGTGTCATTAATTTGTCACGAGAACCGCCCCTTTTGGTCGTGTGTCATTAATTTGTGATGAGAACCGCTTTTGTGTATAATTGTGTACTTGTATAATCTGTACACGAGACGTGAAGACATAATAATAATACTCACCATGAATCGTGTGAACGACATAATATCGGCCTTGCTATCTTCTTTAAGATGCATTGTATAACACTCTTTGACTTCTGTCTATAATTGAGTTGTATAATTGTGTACTTGTATAATCTGTACACCACACATGAAGACGTTACAATACTCACCATGAATCATGCGAACGAAATAATATCAAGCCTTTGTGTGCATACTACACAATGCAGTCCACAACCCTTTTTTTATTCAACGCCAATGCCCGTGGACTTCCTGTTTTTCTCCTTCTTTCCAAAAGGAAAGGAGCCCAGGAATATCTACTATCTCAAAAGGACTAGTTTTCAGCTTCACTGTCAACTCCTTAGTCCAGTGGGTAAGACTCTTGACTCACAATCCGGAGGTCGCACCCGGGTTCGAACCCGGCATGTGCAAATAATTTTTATTTGATTAATTAGTGTTATTTCACAATTAATTCATTTAAAAATAATATATAGTATATTTGCGGCATGTTCCAGAGTGGAAGATACTATCAGTATCGCCCTGGTGTAAGACCACCATTCAGAATTGAAACGTTGCTTGAAAATGGCTTTAGCCGTGTTTGGTGACCAGATCTGATTAGCCAGGTACTTCCCAACCTTACTCTTCCCCACCTCCTTCCCCTCCCCACTACCTTCAGCCTCACAACATACCCCAATTGGGGATGCCATAGTCTCACTGGCTCCAGAAGTGAGCAGTTGAGATTCTTGTGCGGTATTCACTGTAAAAAAAAAAAAAAAAAAACTATGGGGCACAAAAACCACCAAACTCGTCGTCTGGGAAACGAATAAGAAAAATCCCAGGTTTGTGAAATTGGAGCGAGGGTCTATCTTTTCTCACAATCAAGTATAAGTTTTTTAAACGACCCCTAATCTTTTGCCAAATACACGCGAAAGATTAGCTTTTGGCATAATGTGTATTCATTCTCATCTCATTGTTTTTAATATTATCCGCCTTGGTTAATGTAAAGAGTCAGGAAACATGCTGGTGGATTATGTTTCATCCTCACATAGAGTTTGAATTGGAAATTAGTCCAGTCCCTAGCAAGTTTCGTCACTCAACTCCTTTCCGTCCCTTTCCTTTCTCCCCACCCTCACGTTCTCAAATAAATGTTATGAAGTGGAAAATCTGTTGTTGACCATATTTCGCCCTCACTTGGAGTTCGAATCGGTAACTGACTGGTTACCAACAGGCTTTCTTCCTCACTCTCTTCGTATGTCTCATCATCTTCATCCTGGTTTCAATGAAACACATTCATGAATATTGGACACGTATGGCACGCACTTGGCGTACCATCTGTCTCTTTGACAACCTTTATCCATGAATCAGTTTCTCTGCTTTGCCGTGACTCGTTCACGACTTTTTGTCTTGTTCTTTGAAATTCTACGAAAATGTTACCACCTTATGTTAACATAGGCCATGGAAGGCTGGTTGTCTTTCAACCAAGGTATTTTGTCACTCGGCAAAAGCCAGGTTATCCTAACAAAGGATAATGTTTAGGAATGTTACCTTAAATTAGTTAGGAATCTCTCTCTCTCTCTCTTCGTTCTCTCTGGGTCTGTGGTCAAAACTTCGTTTGTTTTATTCTCTGGACACATTTTGTTTCTCTCCAAACTTTTTCATCATTGGTCTCTAGGCAGGTAAACTTCAAGAATTTTGCTTTAATAATAACTTCTCCCGGATTTAAAAAGAAGCCCAGAAGGATGTCTTCACCGGCAGCCAAGCTGAGCTTCACTTCCTGGCAGCCCTCGCTGTGGTTACGGAGGTCCCCTTTGCTGCTATTTTCTACTTATTTGTTCCTGAAAGCATGGACCATACCGTACATATGTATGTTGTCTTGTTGTGCCGCTGCGAGCCGAGTTGTCCCACTATACATAACGACACTCTGGACTACCTTTTGGGCACGCTAGCCCCTGGGTTTGTTCCTGCTCTCGCTACCAAGCCAGTTTTGCCGTCTCTTGCTCTGTCATGCAGTGACGCATACCATGTCATGTGTAAACCATTATTACCTTGACTCTCCAGTATTCGCTGAATGCGTACCTTTACAAGTTATTCTGAGCTACATTATGCTTCGATAACCATTATATACGATCTGTGCCCACCATAATGGCACATTAGGATTCGTACTGGCATGTCTGCAGATCCTGGATTCTCCTCTTCAACGACCTCTGTAACCAAAGCCTCCGCACTGCAACCACAGCCTCCACTTCATAACCTTCGACGTCTATGAGGAAGTAAAGTGTTTTCTCCAAGGCCCTAGTGTACTCCTGAGTGTTATCTCAAATGGGTCAGATTACAGTGATAATGTAATCCTTTTAGAGTCTGTGAAATCACGTCTCTTCGTAATTCTTTGAAACTCTTCGCATCTCGTCGAAATCATAAACAAATCTACGCACCGCAAACTTAGCTTCCAGACCAATGAAACCTTAGAGTCACACACGTTTTTTTTCTCTTTTTCTCAATTGCATAACCTTGTCTATTGTTTTCTCAATTGCATAACCTTGTTGTATTGTTCTCTCCAATTGCATAACCCTGTATGTTGTTTCACCCCTCTATGTTTTAACTGTTTGGTCCTTATATTTTATGTACCTCCCCTCCCTACCCTTACAAACATTGTTACCTAGCCTATGGCATAAGCTAGTTTTTATGTTTTAGTCAGTTTTCTCTCTGGTCAACAAAAATCTCTCAAATTCCCGTTGGTAGCTTAGAGGATTCTTGCCCTATTGCTCCATTGCCACGTCGCTTTTTTTCCGAGAGCGGGGGGAAGTGTTACGATACGCTCTACAAGTAAATTCCCGCTTTCCCCTTGCAAGAAATGACATACCACACCCCTCGCCCACATTCCCGCAAGCCGCGCGGCGAGTGCAATTCCCTCGTTCCCCTTGCAAGAAATGACATACTGCACCCCTCCCCTGCGATCCCGGCAGGAGCCCGCTGCCCGCCCCGCAGAAATCAACCAGCCGTCGTTCCGACAGGCTGCGCTTATCGCGGTACACTCAGTAAATTCCCGCGGAATCGCCGATTTTAATGGCGTTCAAATTAAAGCCGATCTCAAAAGTAGTATACGTGGTCGCGGACATGGCCCGCTCCATTTGGAGATCACCGCTACCAGCCCCAACCCCGGATTGCAGCCCCCGGCTTCCTGCATTTGTCCACCAGCTGTGGTTGAATCTCGATTTCCCCCTTAATTAAATGTGTCCCCTAGCCATACACGGTTGATATGACCATACCCCAGAGGGATTTGAGAGACCCCTTCGTAGGAAATACCTAGCTAGGCCTTGTTGTTGATTTGTGACTAATAATTATGTTTTGCTAGATGTTGTATTTAGACAATACAGATATGTTTCACCCAGTTACCTCTTTCATTTGATGGGATCACGTGGGCGGGCTTTGGCAATTACCTATGTACCTTTTACCCCCTAGTCACCTACGACCTTGGCGAGGAGAGATTTCCTGCCTGCCGACGGCATTGAGCTGGCCGAGAGCAAAAGGTAGGTGGCCTCCCCCCCTTGGGACCGCTACATTTTTTAATAAAAAGGGCAGCACCACCGCCCGTACCTTCCAGACGATCATCGCGGAGACAGGAGTACCCTCCCACATTAAAGTGGGTGGATGGAGTAAACCATTTCTCCGAGACAGCAGCCACAGAAACAAGGTTTGAATTTAATAGGTTAAGAAGGTTCGATTTGTTAGAAATAGCACTGCGGCTATTCCACTGAAGAATTCTGACATCTTGAAGAGCCATTTTGAATAAATGATTTTAATGTGGAAATAATAGAAGCAGCGTTGGAAGTTAGATTAGTTTGAGAAGAAATTAGGTCAATTAGAAGCATAATAAAGAGTTTGAATAAATGAAGAATTATCTTGGGAGATTTGTTCAGAAAGCTTTTGATGGTTTGTTGAGGATGAATTATAATTGTTTGCGCAAAGAGGTGAACCATTGGGATTTAAGAGAAGTGAGTTGTGTTGTTGCTGATCGTATCCAGGAGCCGGTTTAGAGATAGGGTTTTTGTATGTGAATTTAGTTGAACGAGAAGATGTTGAGGAGGAGGCGGGTGGGTTGGATGAAGAGTTACTGGATAAAACCTCAGCAAATGATTTTTTGACAGGCGGGAATAGTTTAGAAGCCTGCAGAAAAGACAAGTTCTGAGAGGCCATAGAAAGCCTTAATCGAAAGGTTCTTGCTATTTGATAGGAATTTACCAAGTTCAAGAGGGTGGATAGTTTTACCTTGCTCAGTTTTTTGAGCGTACACAATGAACGGGCCACAGGAATGAGGAGAATAAAAGTTTGTAGGAGGAGGTTGAGGAAGAGCAGGTGAAGACTGAGAAGAAGGACAGTCATGTTTTATTGAGGAAGAGGGACTAAACTTCCTTTTTTTTGTGGTAGTCAGAATGACAGATTCACTGTCCGAAATTACTACATTTTCACCATCTGGGGGGTCAGGGGGAGGATCTTTGTCAAAGGCTTTGGAGAAGTCAGAGTATAGGACATCAACCTGAGTGATTTCTTTGTTCTTATATCATTTATACCTAATTATCTTTTTAATACTGTTTATAATCATGTGCCTGTTTTTAATATGGATTGTATAATTAGTCGAATAACCAACATATTCATTGTCCCTAACATTGCACCCATCCCCCATTCCCCTGTCATTCCCCCCGCCCCTTTATCCTAAAATGCTGCTCCTCCGTACTTGCTGTTTTATCTATATAATATTGCACATGTCATTCATAAAACTCTTTATTTTATTTTATCTCATCTTTTCCAGTATAATTTACGAATGTCCTACATAATTGTCAATGATTAGTATTTTGTATCAAAACTGTAGAGGACTACGTACTAAAACTGTAGAGGACTACGTACTAAAACTGAAATATTTTACAATAATATTTTATTGAATGACGAGTGTTGCATATTCGGTATTTCTGAATCTTGGCTTATCAATTCTATTTTTGATACGAAGAATCAGAATTTTAAAGCGTTTTTAGGCGGGACAGATCAAATAACACTACAATGAGTAGCACCAACAACCAAGAAGATTCTCGTCGGGGCGGTAGAGTAATGAATAGATTGCAATAAAATGTGTATTCAAAATAGTGTCAGTTACAACTATACAGGGTGTTAAGGGACGTACTTACTTTAACCAGTGATTCCAGATATTATTTGGAGCAAAAAATGTAAATGAAATTTTGGTCTCCGGTGACTTTTTTTGAAGACTTTTTTTTTTTTTTCAAAAATTTTTTCTTCAAAATTAAACAAAAAAAAATTCTTCTGCTTGTCGTCATTGGTCACTCAGCCGGGTGTCCGACGAACCCCTTACCCCGCCTCCAGCTGTTCAACAACTACCATTTTTTTATGTTTTTGTAGAAAAAAAATAAAAAAATATCAAAAATGTCACCGGAGACCAAAATTTCATTTACTTTTTTTACTCCAAATAATGTCAGGAATCACTGGTTAAAGTAAGTCAAGTATGTCCCTTAACACCCTGTACAATAGAGTCAGTTCTATTCGCACAGAACTAATCGTACAAATAGACAGATAATTCAATTACAAATATACTGCTAAATAAAAATCAAATAAAACAAACGCTATACGCTTTCGCCATTTTATAATATGAGAACAAACTTTTGTTAACTTGAGAATAAACAATATTTGAATTTAGATGCATAGAAAGTCGATGTGAAACATATATTGATAAATGAGTTTTATATCAGCTTTCTACTAAAGCAAACTGTAAATTACGGGAAGGTGTGAAAAAAATTTTTAAAAAAGTTTTACGAAAGGTAGATAAATTTGCCACATTATGGCAAGCGATCGCTCAAGTCATTTTGCAAACTTGCCATAATATGCCAAAAATCGCTCAAATAGATATATATATTTTTTTAACATTAACTCCACACGGGAAAATAATTTCCCTCAGGGCCTATGTCATCTGAGATGCTATGTGGAGGTCCTTTTGAGGAGAGGAAGGAATGAACATTGGTTATGAAGAGACCCATGTTGTAGGAAGGAGGAAACACAGAGGCCGGCAAGTCGTTCCACAGCCAAGCTGTTGAACTCAAGAACGAGTCGAAGAAGTGACCCGTTCTCATATGACAAATAACAAACATGTACATACGTTAACGCGCATTTGGTGTGTTTCCTGACGATGCACCGGTGCCGAGGAATCAATGATGCTAGTTCCTCGGAGAATCTTCCATTGAAATACCGGTATAACAAGGATAGCATTCCTACCCGACGCCTGTGCTCTAAAGATTGTAATCTGTTTGTTAAGATAGGAGAATCTATCAAACGGACCGCCCATTTCTGCATAGGGTCGATGATTTTTTTCAGATATTTTGGGGCTCCAGACAAGAGGTGCGATGTATACAGGGTTAGCAGTTGTGTACTATTAAAATATCTGCAGACCCTGTACAGTACGCCCAGTTTTTGAGATGGTAACTTAACTCTGACTTCGATGGAGCCCCCTTACCCGGGCAGGTCACTTAAAGTTACACCAAGCATATCAATGGAGGGCCTGTTCGATTAAATGTATTTCAAAAGCCATTTATACATAAATTTAGTAATAAAGGGTTGAAATTCAAAAATTTCAATCTGATTCACTCCGGCCTAATATATATAGTTTTATTAACATCTCATTTCATTACATACAATGAACTGGCATCTATTATTTTTATTGTAGTGGATAGTGAAGAAACTGCAATTGTGGATGGTAGACTCCTCTGTGATGGAGACCAGCTTCAGCTTTCAACTCACACGGTGGAATAAAAGCATGTGAGGCAGTCTTGTTGAAGGTTGCAGAGTCCTGGGGATTCGGGTGGATGACGGACGGAGGAGATTCATCCTTCTTCTGGGATTTATCCACAGAATCTGATGCCGAATGATTCTCCTGTGGGAGTAAAATAATTGTGAATTGTTAGTGAATTAATGCTAATCACTGCAAGAAATGAAAATTAAAGAGGAAAACAATAGCCATCTCAGCTGATTGGCGAGGTTTAAATTTTCAATACAAATCTAGAAGTCATGAGTTTGAATCCCAGTGCATTATACAATAAGATATTATACTATATTTGCGGCATATTCCAGAGTGGTAAATACTCTCAGTATCGCCCTGGTGAAAGACCACCATTCAGAATCGAAACATTGGTTTTGTTTGGTGACCAGATCTGAATAGTTTCCTCTTCCCCATCTCCTTCCATTCTTCGCTCCCTTCAGCCTACAAACATACCCTAAATGGGGATGCCATAGTCCCCACTGACTCCAAAAAGTCAGGAGAAGTTGGGACTCCTGAGCAGTATCCAGATTAAAAATTTAAAAAATTAGCACTTTTTATACATATGTTTATAAAAAGCTATTCACATGATTGTAAGTGATTGGCCCTAGAAAAATAAATACCTACGAGTGGTTCATCGCGAATGTGATTTTCATGTTAAAAGGGTGATTTAAATCAATGAACTCTCACTGCCTCGTAAATTTTGGCCCTCCATTAAAGGATAAGGTGCTCCTACAGCAGCTGTGCCCACATCATACATTGCAGGGACCTTAAATAATCAGCTAACATCAATTTGGGAGGCGGATACGGGTACCGCCGCCCAGGGAACCATTTATCAGATAACCAATACCCCTGCCGTAAGTCACCCAAGTGGTTTGCTACATTTAGTGATTTAGCAGGGGAATCAGAGTTCATAGGATTAAGTTTGTCTAGGTCTTGGCAGCGAATGCGTTTGCCACCTACTGCGTGGCGGGCAGGATCGGGAGAGACTGGTTGAGGGAGATCTAACCTAGATCTCTCCAGCCGGACTCTCTTGATCCATTGCCTTACATCGCAGTGGGAGGAATGGATTCATACGTCCTTCACTTCATTGATTTTCAGATTCCTATCCACCCCTCAGACCTTTTTCCTTCTCAGAACTTCCTCTCCTTCCTTTCCCTAAAAAGACTCTCACAGCATCTCCAAAGATGACATAGGCCCCGAAGGAAATTATTTTCCTCAGGGCCTCCTACTAAGACCTAAGTTAAAAAAAAAGACCACAAAAAAAAGAACATGTAGTAAACGAATTTCCGCTCCATTCATTCCCCGGCGGGACTGATGAGTGATATGGTGAAAGGGCCCTAGACTGGTTCGCAGACCTAGATATCCCCCTCAGACCCCACACCACACGAAAGAAGAATGACAACCAACAACGACCCATGTTATAACAGGAACCGGATAAAACACAACACTAACGAAATAGAACACGACAAAATAATGGGTTAGACTAGGCACGGTTAGGTTTTGTCATGGAACCGTTACAACATACCAAATCATCTGAATCCTTGGTCACATCCAAAACACGGTCACTTGAAGCATTATCGCATTGACCACCGCCAAACTTAGCGCCGGCATTCCCCAGAGGCGGCAGACCATTTGGCGACAATTGCTTGCAGGAGTTGACGTCTTCCTTAGGCTCTCCGTGAGCGCTCTTCACGTGAAAATTGAGAGTTGACCTCTGAGCAAAGCCGTGCTTGCAGACTAAACAGACGAAGGGACGCTCACCTGTAAGTAAATTGATTCGGCGAGTTATTACATTTTATCCGTAAACAATGACATAGGAAACACATTTTATTATTTAGTTTTATTTTTCAATATTATCATACCTGTATGTGTGCGCATGTGTTCAGTCAAATTTCTATTCTTGACAAATCCCCTTCCGCACTGCGCGCACACAAATGGTTTTGCTCTTTCACCTGCGTTTAAAATAACATTAAAACAATTTATCACACATACGAGTAGGAAGTTTATTCTTCTGGTCCTTTGGAAAACCTTAAAAGATAGTTTTACTGTACTTAGCTAAACAAAAAATGATTAAATGGCCAACTGCCCAAAGCTAGTAGGACTAAGGCATCCCCATTTGGGGTACGTTGAGACTGGGTATGGAATGATAGGGAAAAGAGGAAGGTTGAGAAGTGCTCGACTATTTAGAGATGATTGCCAACATGGCTAAAGACATATTTACCACTATGGAAAGTGCCACAAATATACTATATATACAGGGTGTTAAGGGACATACTTGACATTATTTGGAGGTGGTTGAGGGCCAAGTCTCTTGACTAGCGATCAGGAGGTCGCGAGTTCAAATCCCAGTGTGTGCATTTAAATTTTATTTGACTGATTTGTGTTTTCACAAATTAATCATTTTAAAATAACATAAGGTATATTTGGGGGCCGTTCCAGAGTGGAAAATACTCTCAGTATCACCCTGGTGTAAGACAACCATTCAGAATTGAAATGGCTTTAGCCGTGTTTAGTGACTAGATCTGAATAGCCAGGTACTTCCCCACCTTACTCTTCCCCAATTCCTTTCCCTCCCCATTTACCATCAGCCTCACAACATACCCCAATTAGGGATGCCGTAGTCTCACTGGCTCCAGAGAGGGAGCAGTTGGGCCTCTTGTGTTACAATCAAACAATCAAAAGTAAAAGTAATAATTACAAGATGGTTACAATGTTTTGGTTTATTTCTAAGTCTTTTAGCAAAATAAATAAACGAGTGGATTACCAGAATGTATTTTAGAATGCTGCTTCAGATAGCCCTGATTGGCGAAGCGCCGGTCACACACGGGGCAGGCAAAGGGCTTGGCGTTGGAGTGGGTCCGTATGTGGACCGTTAGTTTACCGGCATGAGCCACGCGGTGCCCGCAAATGGGACATACAAATTTCTTCTCGCCTACAATTCAAATACAAAACAAATAATTAACAAAATAAATAATAACTCGGGACCTCTGCTTTGCCGGGGCATTGAGCCCATTCGACCGCGTCAACTTTCATGGCACTATCCAGAATGCAAATTAATTCAGGTAGAATCTTGGTAATCATACATAAAGATAGCAACCAAAAAATATGCAAAATGAAGATAATGTTGGTAGTTCTTAGTCAAAGTTAAAAATGACAAAAGTTGACATGTTCGAATTAGCTCAGTGGTCAGAGCAATGCCCTGGCAACATAGAAGTCTTTCATTCCGACCGAATCTTTTCCTATATTTTCTGTTTCACACTTTTCGTTTGAGTGGTTAAAATTGTCTTCAATGATTAAATATTACATTGTAACATTTTAGAAATTTCATTCAATAGCACCATTCCATTTGTCATACTGTACTGTGCTAGAACATCTGTTCTGCCATGTGGTGTCTTGAACAAGTCTTGGCAATGACTATTATCAACTATATCCCACTGCTGTTCTTTACAACTGCTAGTTATATTTTGATTCAGTTAGTTTATCAGTTAGTTTTTGTTCAGACAAGTTTAAATGTCAATAAAGAATTTCACAGTTAAGGTGTGCGTCCATCTGTCCGCACCGGCCGCAATGCACGCACGGCACACAATGGATTTTTCTATATCTTTATATGAATTAGTACAGCACTGCGTCCACTATCGGCAAATACCGGCGGTCGGTACAGGCAACGGATTTTTCTATATAAAGTTATATAGAAAAATCCGTTGAGTGCCATGCGTGCGTTGCGGCCGGCGTGGACAGATGGACGTTCACCTTTAAGTGGAAAGTTCGCGCGGCTCGTTTCGGCCCATTTCATACAAAACTTAATTTTGGATTTGAGATCAAAATACCCAACCAAACTAAAAAATTATTTTTGTAATCAAAAGGTGTCTCAAATATCTAATACGGATTTCAGCTACTTTATTTATTTTTGCTTTATTATAAGATACAGGTCAATAAAGATTTTAATGTTTCATGATTTTAGAGGCAACTTGGCCAATTATTTGTGAGTAAATGAAAAACATTAAAAATTATTTTACTATATTTATCACAAGAATATGATGAAATATAAATTAAAAATATAAATTAATAGAATGAGTTTGCTCAGGGTTTGGCCAGTCTACCGTAGAGCTGTTCCGGGCCGCAGTAAACAAAGTCCGCAGAGCCAACATGTTAGCCAACGTCCGTTGAACGAATAGGGCACAAGAAGAAGAAGAAGAATAAAAGAAATCATTTTAATAGGTGCTAATTTAAAATACAAATTACCTATTTACGTTGGAACAAAATTTGGCGCTTATATATTAAAATTACTACCCAAAAAATCCTTTTCTAACAATGTTTTATTTTTATTTTTTTCATCATTTCTAAAATATAATAAAATTATTTTTTTATGTTTGTCATTTACTCACAAAGCATTGTCCAAGTTGCCTCTAACGTCATGAAACTTTAAAATCTTTAATCGACTATATCTTATCATTTAACCTCTTCTGTGCCGCTTGTCACCCGGTGGCCGCGGCAATTTGAAATGCAATTTTGATCCTTATGTATAAAGAACAAGATCAGAAACGCTTGCTCTATTATCACCCTTTACCATAGCGAAACCTGCAATGCGCCTAGTCACTCGGAATAATTTATATTTAATTTGCCGAAGCGCGGGGATGTGCGCAGTTTGTACGCGTGCGCGGGGAAAAAATACATTTTTCTACGATTTTGACCCTTCTATGTACAAAATTTGTTTAAGGACAGTGTCAGAATCGCTTGCGCCAATATTCCCCATAGGATGGGTAAAGATTTCATTCACCTTGCAACCCCAGAGTATTTTAAAATAATTTTTATCTGTGACATCAAAATGTCAGATTTGCCCCTATTCTTTCGGTCAAAGTCGATGCGTGTTATTTGACGAAAACATCGTAAAACCTATCAATTTACGTAATTAACGTAAGTAATGTTGCTTTGGTACATAGTTTAATGTTCTAGGAATGTGTTTCGGTCAATAAAATATACGATAGCTCAAAATTAATCCACAAAACTTTCCATTCAAATTCAAGGTCGTGAAATTTCCGTGTTGTTCCTCGGGCATTCAACGAGTTAAAGCAAAAATAAATAAAGTAGCTCACATTCGTACTAGATATTTGATATAACTTTTGATTACAAAAATAATTTTGGGTATTTTGATCTCAAATCCAATGTTAAGAAACGAGCCGCACAAATGTTTGGTCTTAATAAAATTACAAATTTATAAAACTGTTTCAAATGCAAATAAAATGTTTTAAAAAAGTAGGAATGTTAAATAAAGCCCACCAGTGTGTGAATACATATGTGCCTGTAAGGAAGACTTCTTGATGAAGGCCTTGGAGCAGGTGCGGCAGACATACGGCTTCTCCCCGGAGTGTGTGCGCATGTGGATGGTGAGCTCTCCGCTGCGGGCCATCCGCTTGCCGCATATTGTGCACACAAAGTCTTTCACACCTGGAATTATATATTGATTGTGTCACTAAACAAAGAAAGCATAGACTTGAACTAAAGGAAACACAATGCTGGTATAAGCTTGCAGGAATGTTGGGTTATATTAAGGTTACTATTACATATAAGGGACTTGGGTGATAACAAGTGTAGGATAAACTAGGAATGCAAGGAAGAAGGATAACCAATTACTTACCACTGTACCTCTGCGAAGGAGCACACAACAATATATTTTATATAGTTTCACCGTGATACCTCGAGGTAATTATCACAACACTAATAAGTACAAAATGATATAGATAGACTTGCCATTGTCTCAAAAACTCAAGATATAATATGGCAAGTAAACAACACTCTTTTGTTTTCAACGGTTTTCAGTAATTTCTTATTCAAAAGTTATTCATGCATTAAAAAGATACGCTACTTACACATCGAAGCCAACCTTCTATCTCGAACTTCTAACGCACAAACTACCCCTCTATCGTCCGAACGTTTGAAGTTGGTTCAGTGTCTCAGTGTGGCCGTACCATAAGACAATCAAAGAATGTGTGTGTATTTTTTCTAATGGCATATAAAATCGTCGGGCAGGAAATATGAAAATTAATTTTATTGTTTATAATAATCGATAATAATATGTAATTTGTGTGTACTTATAAATGAAATGTTATTTCTTCACTTTTACTACTGTTTGCCGTGTAATGGAAACATTTTTTCATCACACAGGAGGGCATTTTGGCACTTTACCTACTGGTTAGATACGACCTTACTCGACGAGTGGCAGTTTAGTACTAAAGTACCAGAAATCGAGACTAGTGCAATTGCCTTACTTTTGGCTTCTCACTTTGAGATTTCTACCACGCGTCTACAGTATATAATGTCATTGCTTTTTAGTTCAAAAACAAGATTATGAACGTGAAAAACACCAACAACTTGCTTCCAAGGTAGTCTCAATTCCTTGTCTATTTTTCAAAAACAAATGCACTCGAATTTGCTATTTTTCTTGTCATTGTTCCAAATTCAAATTGCTTTTCAGAAAGGCGATGTCGTAATGGAGAGGTAGGTAATAAATGACATCCCGGAAGGAACTATGCATATTCTCATTTCCAAACCAAATAGTGCTAGTATCACCCGAAGCAGCATGCCTGTAGCCTGTTAGCAAGCGTGCAGGAATATTGGGTTATATTAACCCATTAATTGGCAGGAGACCATATTTGTTCCAGCTTCGGAAATCGGAAATATTTTGACCATCGAAGGGTTTAGGTTAACAGAGAAGGAATGACAAGTTACCAGTGTGCACCGGCATGTGGAGCGTGAGACTAGCCCCATTGGTGAAGGCCTTTCCGCACTCCTTGCAGACAAAGGGTTTCTCGCCGGTGTGGAGGCGCCGGTGGATGACCAGGTTGTTGGGCTGGATGTAGCTCTTGCCGCACACGTCACACACGTGCGGTCGCTCTCCCGTATGGGTCTTCTCGTGGTACTGCAGCGGTTTTCTTGGGAACCAATCATTATATCAACCAACCAACCAACAAAACACTAATACCTTCAACTTTTTATTTTTTATGTGAATACTTTTTTATTTTTTATGTGAATACATCCCATCTGCTCCCGTCTGGAGCCAATGAAACTATGGCATCCCCAATTGGAGTTTTTGTGAAGCTAAAGGTAGGTGGGGAAGTGGAATTTCAATTCTGAATGGTTTTTTTGATTTTTGAATTTTTATTTAGATGTAAGCAAATTTTTTTATACATCTAGTAGAAAAACATAAAAAATATAATTTAAGAGATAGGGTTACATTTACAAATAGGTTTGAAAAATACATTTTAAGAAAAACAGATAACTTGGTTTAAGGTGACTAAAATAATAAAATAATGGTAGTCTTACACCGGGGCGATACTGAGTATCTTCCATTCAAATGAACCTTATATTATTTTTAATTAATTAATTGTGAAATAACACAAATCAATAAAAAAAAAATTATTTGCCCATGCCGGGATTCCATCACGCGACCATTGGATTACGAGTCGAAAGCCTTACCCCTCGACCAAGTAGGCTGGAGGAACTGATACTGATAGTCACTGAAGTGTCAGTGATATAAAGACTTAGCTAGCAGATAGGGAACCCGATGTTTTGGACCACTCGGCTACTAACTGGCAGTGGCTGTTTTCGAAATTGCATTTGTGCAGTGAACTCCAATAAAAAAAGATAATAAACAAGAATAACGGATACGTTTTTAGATTTTCACGGCCAAAAGTATTTTCGTTATTTGTTTTTGGGGTGTTATGCCGTGTTGTGCTACCTCCTTCTTTAGCCAACATTTCAGACAGCGTTGCAGTGTCCATCATAAGGGCAGATCCGGTAGATGTGTACCAAAAACGTAACGAAAATAAGACAAACTTGTATTATGATTTTACAGCGCACTCTTCTAATTCTGTAAAAAAAATCCACCTTAACGTTGCCCATGAGCAAGTCCAAAACGAATCCCGTACGTGCGTTTCAAAATCAGCGACTTGCTATTCATTTTATGTTATTAATAAGTTATTTTCTGTAGATGTTCCTTGTTTTTATATTTAAAAAAAAACTAACAGTTTCTTGCGTAACTTGTGATTTTCGAAATCAAAACAACTTTTTATAAGCTAAAATATTACATTCTTAGCTAAAGTCGCTTTAATGATCGTCAAATCGTTTCTTGTTGTTGGTTCTCTAATCTCTGGTGCAGGGATATGACGTAATTCTTTTAGATCTTGAGATAAATATGTATAGTAATTATGGAAAAGACGTTGCTGGTTCTCTAATCTCTGGTGCAGGGATATGATGAAATTCTTTTAGATCTTGAGATAAATATATATAGTAATTACGGAAAAGACCAACATACGATTTAAAGATGAGTAAATATTTTTATCGCCGTTTTAATCTCCGATTGAACTCCCAATGAGATAGCCCACAAACCGCCATTGCTAACAGGTCAATAGCTGGTTATTTTAAATAGCGATCTATCATACCTGGAGGGGGAAAAGTTAAGTAAAATTGGGAAACCCAGATGAAAAGAGCACACGTACAATGAGCTAAATATTTGAGTCAAGCTATGTCATGAGCTAATAGAATATCTATGTACCGAGAAATTAATTCCAGGAGTTTGTATGGCTGGGATTAGACTCGTAAATTTTTTCCTGTAAATCGTAAGTGATTTAATGCCAAATTACCAATGTAAACGACATCAAAAGTCACTTAACGTAATTTATAGCAAGTTACAGAACTTATTCTTTCGGAAGTTGTTTGACAGGTCTATTTGATAAGCTTTGATAAGCTAAGAGACTTGCCGCAAAAAATAGTTCCGAAATGCGCCATTGCCGCCGTTGCGAATGTCAAAAATTAAAAGACAATTGTTTTCGTAGGATTTTTTTCCTACAAAACTAGTATTTATTTCCACTTATTTAAGTTTTCTGGAAAATGAGCATCCAATTAGCATTCAATTATCAGTCCAATTCAATTATCAGTCCAATCCTTTCCAATCTTAATGTTTCTGTTTTTAACATTTACATGTTTGAAATTTTGAATTCGAAGTCGGTTGCTGTCAGCAGATGTCAGGTAGCTGTCATTCGGATGAAACGAAATTAATTGCCGCCTTTGACGGCACAAAAGTGCGTGGAGAATTGTTTAATTAAAGCCAAAATCTATTTCAATACTTTAATTGGGCCTTTTCGTCTTTATTGACAAAATCGCATAAATTTGATAGTAGCAGGTCGTTGTTGACAGGAAGCCATCTTACCACAAATAATGCACGAGCATGAGCATTTACACAGGTCGAACTTCCGAACAACTTCCGTGATCATTAATTACCAAAAGTCGGATGCATATGTGAACGCTCCAGTGAGTGACCTGTCAAAATCTTATGTAATCCATAAATTTTAATTACGAGTCTAACCCCAGCCTAAGACATGAAAGTAAATTGATTAAGAACAAGGAGGGAAATTGATTAAGAACAATTGAAGGGATATTCAAGGAATATATGATACCATCAAATTAATAAAACATTTTAGTCAGTACCTCTGCCGTGTCTGTCTGTACGCGATAAACTCAAAAACTACTGAACAGATTTTCGTGCGGTTTTCACTAATAGACAGAATGATTCATGAGGAAGGTTTAGGTATATAATTTGACAAGGTTTTGTGTAAATTCGTTGAAATATATCTATACATTTTATAAATTAAAGTCCTCCGCGTCGCCTGTCTGTCTGTCTGTTCGCGATAACCTCAAAAACTGCTGAACGGATTTTCATGCGGTTCTCACCAATAGATAGAGTGATTCGTAGGTAAGGTTTAGATATATAATTTGTTAAGGTTATGTGTAAATTGGTTGAAAAATCTCTACATTTTATAAATTAAAGTCCTCCGCGTCGTCTGTCTGTCTGTCTATCTGTCTGTTCGCGATAAACTCAAAAACTACTGAACGGATTTTCATGCGGTTTTCACCAATAGATAGTGATTCGTGGGGAAGGTTTAGGTATATAATTTGTTAAGGTTATGTGTAAAGAGAGTTGTGGTGGACCATTCTCCCTATTTAGAGCAATGGCATGACGTTTAGTTAGTTATAAAATTATAGTGCATTTTCTTACTTCTGTGCAAACTTCCTAGTGCAGTAATGACACTGGTAAGGCTTGTCCCCGATGTGTGACAGTCTATGGTCGCGCAGGGAGCGTGCATTCGCAAAGCTGCAACCGCATGCATCGCAGATTAGACCGCCAGGACCGCTGTGCACTCGACAGTGCAATCGGAGACCTCGAACAGATGTGAAAGACTGATCTGTAAATTAAGAAACTAAACTATTTAAAGTAGAGAATTGAACCCGCGACGTCTAAAATGGCTCCCGGGACGGCGTTTCCCATACCCACCTTCCAAATTGTATGGGTACCGCCGCCCCAGGAACCATTTATTGGATAACCAACACCTCTGCCATAGGTCACTCCAAGCTACGTTTGGTGACGTTGGCTGGGGTGCCCGGATTCATGAGTGAAGTTTGTCTGGTTCTTGGCGGCGGACGCCTCTGCCGATTACAGTGTGGCAGGCCGAATCGGGATGCATGGTTGAGGGAGACCACCGACCCCCAGGTTCCTACCCATCCCTTAGGGGCCGTTCAAGTATTACGTAACGCACTTGGGCCGGGGGGGGGGTCTTGTGAAACGTTACTGTGCGTTACGAGGGGGGGTTCGAACAACGCGTTACGTAACATGTTTTTCTTTATTTAGATAAAAAAAAGTAGAGAATTAAAATCTTCCAAGTTGGCGATCCTTTTCGTTCTCGAAATCTCTTGTTTTATTTATTACCGCAAACGTGATTAAAATAGGAAAAAAGGTATTTAAGCGACTTTCCAGTACTTTGTGCAACTTAATTGTGACCACGTAAAAATTGTCACTTGGGCGTTACGTAACGTTTAGGGGGGAGAGGGGGGGGGGGGGGGGGGAAGGTGATACGGAAAAACGTTACGTTGAAACATTAAATTCGACGAGGTTATTCTTCCCCAAGAGAAAACACTCTCGAGGTAACCGTCCATTCTTTGTTTCAAAGCCCTCCGAGCTATTGGAGTTTGTGTGCCCTTTGGGGGCTTGTCAAACAAAAAGCTATCATGGATTGTACTGTCATCCGCGTAACAGTGAATCGGTGCACATGACAAGAAGTCATTGATGTGCAACAGAAACAAAGTCGGTGACAGAACCAATCCCTGTGGGGCGCCAGCATTTATCGAATGCGAGGAAGAGGTGAAACCGTCAGCAACCGCCTGAATCGACCTCTCCCTCAAAAAGTCGGCAATCTACATACACAAGGATGCGGGAAGTCCGTAAGAAGACAGTTTGTTGACAAGCCCTTGGTGCCAAACCCGAAACGTTCCAGGCACTCACTGAAACGTTCCAGGCACCGCCCCCAAACATGCGTCACATACGCAAGAAGTACACCGCACGAGCGGTTCCGTCGTTAATAATTTTGTTCTTCTCGAGGTATGTGAGCAGTTTGTCGTTGATCACACGTTCCATCACCTTAGACAGAACTGATCTGATCGCTATGGGGCGGTCACCCTTCTTTGGAATAGGGTGAATGATCGCTTTTTTCCAACCAGAGGGCACAGAGCCAGACTTCAGGGACATTTTGAAAAGCTTCGTCAAAATTGGAGCTATTTCTGCAGCGCACCTTTGTAATACCAGGGCAGGTATTCCGTCAGGCTCACTAGCTTTATTAATATCAAGCCCTCGTAAGACTTGGAGTACATCCCGATGCCGGATCCTCAGCTTTTTCATATGAAAACCGCAATGAGGAGCTGACGGTGGGGTAGCACCTTGATCATCGAGGGTCGAGTTTTCCGCGAACATTTTGCCTAATAAGTTAGCCTTTTCGGCGGCGTTATTTTCTAGAGAGCCGTCAGGTCTGGTAAGAGGTGGCAGACTGGGTTTGCAGAAATTGCGACCTATTGAGCCGGCAAGCGACCAGAACGCTCTGCTGGTCGCTGGCCTCGTGTGGGCAGGCAGCCAGCTTTCTGCTGATCTGCAGGTCGTGCTCAAATTTTGACCTGTTTATGATCCTCTTGCTTTCCTTTGCCATTTTGTTATATACTATTCTGTTTTCAGGCGTTCGAGATGTGTTGTAGGCTAGGTAAGCCGCGTTTTTTCATCGTTTTTTCAACTGCTTCAGAGCATTGTCGACTGAACCACGGCTTTGAGCCCACACCAGTTTCTTTAACAGTGGATTGGATGAAGCCATCCATCGCGGATGTGATGACTTCACCAATTTCCTGGGCACATCTTGAGGGATCCGAGGTCCGAAAACAAACAGCTGACCACGGGAAAGTATTAAAATGTACCCGCAGACCAAACCAATCTGTAGATCTATAGTGCCACACTTTTCTCTTCAGCCGCTCGTTAGGCGGTCTGAAGGTTACGGGGATTGACGTCGTCACCAGGCAGTGGTCGGACGATCCTAAAGGCGCTGTGACTTCAATCTTGTAACCGTGTGGCACAGTGGTTAAAAACAAATCTAACAGATTGGAGCGGTGAGTCTGGACATCAGGAACCCTTGTAGGCTCCTGAACCATTTGCTCCAGTCCGTGGCAGAGGGCAAAGGATTCCGCCTCTCGTCCAGCAAAGTCCGTTGGTCCTGAGAACTTTAACCAAGGTTCGTTATGAACATTGAAGTCCCCCAGGACCACGAACTCTACCGTAGGGAAGCGGGGCAAGAGGTCATCAACAGTATTACTTAGATGTTTGAAGAGTTCGGACGTATCTGAAACGCTAAGGTTCGGTGAGCGGTATAAACACGCGTAAAATCTTACCGTACTGGCAAGATTGACACGCACCCACATTACGTCGAATCTGGAGTTCTCCAGATTCAACAGTCGCACACAGTTGACATCAGCTTGGCTGAAGAGACAGACACCGCCTTTGGGTCTGAATTTGCCTGCGAGAGCCTGTAGCCCGGGCAATCCAGATAGGAGGCATCTGTAGGCTCGGCTATCTGCGTCTTAGAAAGGAAAAGAAGGTTAGGACGTTGGGAGAGAAGGTGGTGATGGACGAAGTTTAAGTTTTTGTGCAGGCCGCGAATGTTGGTGAAATTCACCAAGAGTTTTGGCCTGCACCGGGGACTCCTGCTTCTCGCCGTTGTAATAATGATGTTATTGTTGTTTGTTGCACTCATGATTTTATAAGTGTTTTCTTTTTTTTTTTGGTTATGAGGAGAAAGGAAGGTCCGGAAGGAAAAGGTATGTGGGATGAGTAGGAAGCTGGGGATCAGAGTGTAAAGGAGTGACGGACGTATGAATCCAACCCACCCACTGCGGTGCAAGGCGATGGGCTGGGAGAGTCTGGCTGGAGAGGTCGCCCAATGCACCCTAAACGCTACTGCTGGGTCCCCTCTGGTCACGAACCGGCACAACAGCAGCGGCGGGGTTTTTGCACTCGTTGATGGGGAAGCCCACCCTCAGCCGTGAGCCTGAGGGTCGGGCCCCTGTACTACCGAGCGGCCCGGACAACGGTAACCGGTTGTAAAGGGTCTCCCTCAACCAGCATCTCCCAATCCGGCCCGCCACGCAGAAGGTGGGCCGACGCACCCGCCATTAAGACCCAGACAAACATTACCCCATGAACCTGGGCACCCCTGCTAAGTTACCAAACGTGGCGAACCACTTGGGGTGACCTGTGGCAGAGGTGTTGGTCATCCAATAAATGGTTCCCAGGGCGGCGGTACCCATACCCGCCTACCAAATTGTAGGGGGGGGAGGGGGGGTCAAAAATCTTAAAAAATTGCGTTACGCAATACTTGAACACCCCCTTATACTTTTGGCGGGTATAGGTAACATCACCCCGGAAACCATTTATTGGATAGCGAACACCTCAACCATTGGTCACCTTAAGTGGTTCGCTACGTTTGGTGACTTAGCAGGAGTGCCCGGGTTCATGGGGTGAGGTTTGTCCGAGTCTTGGAGGCGGATGTATCTGGTTGAGCTAAACCTTGTGACCTCTTTTGGAACATCGCCTTGCACTCGTCACTCCTAGACCCACTGACCCCAAGATTCCTACCCACTCCTCAAACCTTATCCTTCCCATAACTTCCTCTTCTTCCTTTCCTTTAAAAGACCCTCCATAAAGCATCTCCAAAGATGACATAGGCTCTGAGGGAAAATATTTTCCTAAGGGCCTCCTGTGTGCAGCTATTGGAAATAAAATTCTACGGCCTGTGCGATCGAGGGGTAAGCGTCTTGACTAGCAATCCGGTGGTCACGGGTTCAAATCCCGACGTATGAAGATGACATACGCCCTTAGGAAAATAATTTCTCTCCGGGCCTGTCAACCTTTGGGGCTGGTGTGTAGAGGATCTTTTTTGAAAAGGAAAGAGTGAAACATGGGTCTTGAAGAGCAGAGTTGTTGAACTCAAGAACAAGTCGTAGGAATGACCCATTCTCTTGTGACAAATGTCGGACGTGTAAATTTTAAAATGAAACTAGCTGGTACCCGGCGAAAGAAAGAAATTGATTCTCCCTGCATGTTCTTTCCCGTACGTCCCCGTTCACCTCCCGAGTCCCCTTCCCCTTCTTCCACCTTCCCTGAATTCCCCCTCCCTCGTCACCCCTCCCGCGAACCCCACCTCTCTCGTTCCCTTCCTCTTCCTGCCTTTCCTCCATGCCACTAAAATATACACATTTTCATTTATACAAATTTCAAAACGCCAGAGCTTACCATTATATAAAGCCTGTAACCTTCACGGGCGTGCGCACAACATATCACCAAAGTTTCATCGCAATCGAATGAACGGTATGGCAGCGCATAAAATAGAACAAACAAGTATTGATTTTTATATATAAGATAATATGTACAATTTTTTCGGTGCGTTCCAGAGTGGATAAGACTCTCCAGCCTGGTGTGAAGCCACCATTTAGAAATCAGTTCCAGAGTGGATAAGACTCTCCAGCCTGGTGTGAAGCCACCATTTAGAAATCAAACGTTGCTTGAAATGACTTTGGCCGTGTTTTATGACCCGATCAGAATAGCCAGGTAATTCCCAACCTTCCCCATCTCCTTCCCCTCCCCACTACCTTTAAGCCTCACAACGCACCCCGATTTGGGCTGCCATAGCCTCACTAGCACAAGACGGTTGGGAGCAATTGGGACTCTTGTGCGGTATTCACATAAAAAATATTTATTTTTATCTTTAACTTCAAAACCTCATATTGTAATATTTAATAAAATGAAGACAATATTAGCGAAACTCAATCGAAAATCTGGAGACAGAAAAATCAGAAAAAGATGTTGGCACCTCTGGGACTATTTAAAAATAAGTATTTAATAGGTACCTAAGCGTTTTTTGCGAGTTTAAAAATTAAGTTATGTCTTCCCTAGAGTACGGCTCTGTAATAGCCTCCACGTGGCGGCCTCTTAGTAATATATCATTAAGGAAGTAGATAACATTAATAATCTAAACGAATGTATGAAAAACAACAAGACACAGAAAAATAAAAAGATAACGGTTGCAACTGGGACTCAAACCCAGAAACTCTCGTTTCAACGGGACAAACGCCTTTCCAATTCGGCTACTGCCACCTCTTATTTAAACGTTATATTTGTCAATCTCATATATCAGAATTAACAATATTATCTTCAACTAATTTTTTTACGTATTATTGGCATTTAGATTTTTCGTTGGAAACAATTGTTTAAAGAACTGGTTTGTAACAATAACTAACTAGCTTTTTCCCGCGGCTTCGCTCGCATGGCATTAGGGGATTTCCACTCAGCCTCCTCTCCCTTCCCTCTCTCCACTCCACTCCCCCCATCAACCCCCTCCCCCTCCACCCACCCCTCCCCACACTCCACTCACCCCATCAACCTCCTCCCCCCCACCCCCTACCCCTTCCCACAACCTCCTCCATCCTTCCCCTTTCCCCTTCCTTCCCTCCCCCCTCTCCCTCCCCTAACCCCCTTCCCCCCACCCTCCTACCCTCCCCTTCCCCCCTTCCCACTCCCCCCACTCACCTCTCGTATTCCACACATTCATTCCCGATACATTCAGTTTTCAAACTGCTCGCATGCCACCTGTTATAATTTCTTATACAAAATTCATAATGCCAGAACTCAACGGTAGTTTTATACAAAAAAAAAAACGAACAAAAAAAAAGAATTATCCAATTTGGTTCAGTCGTTCGGGTTTATGCGCTACATACATTTTGGTGATTCATTTTTATAGATAGTTATTAAGTACGAATTATTATTCTTCTTTTTATATTCTACCAAAAAATCCAGTACGGCAGTTTTATACAAAATGCGATACCTGTCTATCCAATTAAAACAATGTCAAAATTTGAGAATGACATTTTGCAAAACAAAGATTCTTAAATAAAAATTCTATTTTAGAAAATATTTAAGCAAATTTATTTGAAGTACCTACTTCCCTAATAATTTGAATCAATTAAAGAATTATAGATATCTTACTAATCGTGCCACCTATTGCAATTTCTTCTTACAAATTTCGTAATGCCAGAGCTCTGAGCCATAGCCTATATGTTTATATTATTGTAAAGTTTCATTAAAATCCATTCAGTAAGGTAGGAATTCGTATTTTATACATATTTGAATTTAAACATCAAACGGATGTCCATAGTAACCTAATTTTAAAAAAAACATCGTTTCCAAGGCGACAATTGGCGTTTGCAATAAATCGATTTTGTTAGCGACAGAAAACGTATGAAAAATAATTTCATAACGCCAGAGATTATTCATAACGCCAGAGCTTACCAATATATATAGCCTATAGATCTCGCAAATAATGTAGCTTTCTATTAGTGAAAGAATTTTTAAAATCTTTTCAGTAGTTTTTGCGTGAAAGAGTAACAAACATACATCCATACAAACTTTCACCTTTATAATATTAGTAGGATATATCAGGTAGGTACATACCACAATCTGAGCATTCATATGTGTTTTTCCCATATTTATCACTAAGTGACTCATTCTCAGTAACTGAATTAATTTGATTGTGAGAATGTTTATTGTTATGTAGTAATATTTCATCTTTGGCTATGAATATGACATCTTCTTCTTTTATTACAATATCTGCTTCTTTCTTGTGAATGTTGGACAGCTGGAATAAATAAATAAACATATTTAAATTGTTCAATAATTCATGTTTATTCCTGCTAACAAATTCGCACACAAAAAGGTGGAAATTGGAATTTAAAATGTTGAATGTGAAAACTTGAAAACAAAAACTTTGTGTTCAATAAAGTTCTGAAAAACTTTTTAAAAATTATAATGTTTATTAATTGGGGGTGTTTCAAACAATGTCAAATCGATCATTGATATCAGCGCCATTTAGAAGTTTTGGCATTTGAATGGTTGTGTTGTTATATTTGCCAGCTGATCACAATTTGATCAAAAGCTGAAAAGGGCCAAGAATTGGTGTTTAACGGGAACTGTTCAGTTGTAAAAAAAAACAAAAGGTTCATCGAATTGTTGGCCATCAAAATGCTTAAAGTTTGTAACAACTCGACCCAAGAAATATAACCTAACCTAACCTTAATAAGTGCGGCTGATAGATATATTGAAAGAAGGGTGAATGCCGGTAACTCCATGAATGATGGACTGAATGCCGTTGGCGCTAATAAAAAACTGTCAAAAGAAGCGAATCTAGCAGTCCACAATGGAGTCCTGGTGCCTACCTTGATGTATGGCAGTGAGGCATGGAACTGGCAGAGGAAGAATGAAAGTAAACTGAATGATGTTGAAATGAGATCCCTGAGACGTGTGTGTGGTAAAACAATGTATGATCGTGTGAGAAATGTGGATATCCGCAAAGAATATAAGGCTGATGTAAGCATAATGAGTAAGATTAAGAAAGGGACCTTCAGATGGTTTGGGCATGTAGAGCGAATGAACGAAGAAAGTAGTGTAAGAAGAATATACGACGCGAATGTGAATGGTAGAAGAAGTCGGGGACGCCCGAGGAAGACATGGCACAATCAAGTGAATCAGATACTTGAGTCAGGCTATGTCAAAAGTCAGAATAATAGAAGAGAATGTATGAGACGATGTAAGAATGTAAGTGAGGCAAGGAGTGTGTGCCAAGACCGAGTTGTTTGGCGGTTCGTCCTCTCTGCCTACCCTGCGGAGAAACGGCGTGATGGTTAGTTGGTTGGTTAGTAAAAGAAAGTGTACAATGTGCGTGCCACAAAAACTCAGAAACGAATCCCGGTATAATCAAGGGAGTTATACAGTGTGGTAGCCCTCTATTCCCCATCGATGAAGAAGGTTCCCGTTTCTACCTGAAGGGCGTGCTTTTAAAGATATAAGGGCTGGAAGTTTCGCCCTCTAGAAATTTCTAGAATAGTTCAGAACATTTGATAGTATTCGAGAGCATTCCAGAACATCCCGGGACATTCTGGAATGTTGTGGAATGTTCGGGAATAGTCTGGAACATTCGGGAACATCCCGGAACATCCCAGATCATTGTGAAACATTCCAGAACATCCCGGGACATTCTGGAATGTTGTGGAATGTTCGGGAATAGTCTGGAACATTCGGGAACATCCCAGAACATCCCAGATCATTGTGAAACATTCCAGAACATCCCGGGACATTCTGGAATGTTGTGGAATGTTCGGGAATAGTCTGGAACATTCGGGAACATCCCGGAACATCCCAGATCATTGTGAAACATTCCAGAACACTTTTGAATATTGTGGAAGGTTCTGGAAGATTGTGGATCATTCGAAGCCTTTTTTGTATGGGTGGGTGGTTATATCTTGCTTTATATATCCATTGGCAGGGGTATATAAAGCAAGATCCGTCGTGGATTCAAAAGTCAGTTCAATCTCATACTGACTCCCAGAGCAAAGCCAGGTACCCCAGCTAACAAGAGATAAAATAGCTCTGGAGTAAATTAAATGACAAAACCATATTGTAATTATTTTTAAATTAATTAAGCATTAGTCAAGTGTAACTTACTTTGTAAAGTGATATGTTATCGTCAACATCACCGAGGGAATTATCGCTTGGACTGTCGCTCCCGCGGCGACTGGCGATGGATTTGTTTTTTCTCCGATTAGACTGAGCTTTGCTATTTTTTCTGGGTCCATTGGTTTTTAATTTATTTTTTCCTAAAATATCAGTATTCTTTAATCTCTATTTATTCTTCATTTACAGTTATATACTTATATTATATTACTTATTATATTTTGGGAGGTGGGTACGGATACCGCCCATTCCAGGAACCATTTATTGGATCACCAACACCTCTGTCATAGGTCACCCCAAGTGACCGCTACGTTTGGTGACTTAGCAGGGGTGACTGGGTTCATGAGGTGAGGTTTGTCAAGGTCTTAACGGTCGATGTGTCTGCCCACCTGTTGCATGGTGGACCGGATCGAGAGACTGATTGAGGAGGTCTTTTGACCTCTCCAGCCAGAATCCCTCGACCCATCGCCTTGCAATGCAGTTGAAGGGATGGATTCATATGTCCATCACTCCTTGACACACCGACCCCCAGATTCCTACCCACCCCTCATACCTATTTCCTTCCCAGAACTTCCTATTCTTCCTTTCCTTAAAAAAACCCTCCACATATCGTCCCCTAAGATGGTGTAGGTCCTGAGGGAAATTATTTTTCTCAGGGCCTCCTGTGTGGAGCTAATGTAAAAAAATGAAGATCAAAATTTTCCTGATCGAAAGATCTTGTGCCACTATGTTGGATTTTGTTAACACAAAATGACTTTTGCCGAAATATTCTGCACAATTATTTAAATAACTCAAACTAAGAATCTAATAATCTACTAAGCTGGCTACAGACCTTCAGTTTTAACTGTACAGTTTAACTGTACAGTCGAACTGTACAGATAAATCGTTAGGTGTGTAGGACAAAAGTTGAACTGTACAGTTTAACTGAGATCTAATCAAAATACGAATAGATAAATCTGTACAGTTAGAACTGTACAGTTAAAACTGACAGTATGTAGTCGAAAACCGTACAGTTTCGTCAGTTTTGTCGCAGTTTCTTTTAACCTTTTAACCGCTAAAAAAATATACCTAAGCAGTCGCCCACACGCGGCACTTTCTTTTTCGAATGTCATTTTTACATAGACCCTTTTAGAAAACAAAATCATTGTCTGGATTAATCCTAAAAACATTAATAAATCTTGATAACATCATCCTCCAATATCGAAGTATCAAAAAACATTCATTTGAGATCAACTGAAATGAAGATAACGTTATAATTGCGTTAATATAAACACGCCATGAATATCAACAAACAAAGCAATCTCTAACATGGCCACTTCTAGTGACATATGACGTAACATATAGATACCTACTTCCTCGTGTAGTGAAATACGAGACGCGTCAAGAAGGGCCACTGCGCCGATGCTTTATTTTTATTAATTGTTTTTGTGTTTAATTCGTAGAACTCCATTTAATTTTTTGTTTTTTTTTTTTAAATTTAATTTGATAATGTTATAATGTTTGCAAAACCATTTTCAAACTGTAAACTGAAACAGCTGTAACAAAAATACACACTAAAATACTTGCAGAGCTTGATAATAACGTTGTCAATTTTAATTTTATCGAATTTTAAAAGATGCTGTGGTTTTAGTTTATAGATACTTCTATAGTTAACATTTTATTGATATTTATGTTGTGAAATTATTTTATATTGTTTTCAATGATAAATTTGCATTAATAAGATCGACATTTTACGGCAGTAAATCGCCGTAAAACGTTGATTTATGCGGTTGATATCGACCTAATTCATATTATTATTTTATAAATCTAAATTGGTTTACACCGGAACGCCGTATTTTTACGAATTTACTTCGATTATATGGATTTAAAGAGCCGGCTGCGGCGGAAATCGGCTGCAAATTTCTATTTTCGAGGAAATTTACCGTATTTTTACAAATTTACTCTAAATATCTGAATTCACAAGGCCGGCCTCTGTGGAAACGGCCACAAATATTTTATTTAAACAGAAATGGTGGGTATTTTTACAAATACTATGAACATCTGAATTAGAATGGACGCCTGCAATGGAAATCTGCCGCGAAATTTAGATTTACGCGGAAATATCGTATTTTCTGTGAATCAAACGGGTATCTAAATTTAGAGGGCCAGCCACGACGTGATTCGGCTGCGAAATTTCGATTTACGCAGAAATATTTTGTATTTTTACGAATTTACTTCTAATTCCTGAATTAGAATGGCCGCCTGCAAAGGAAATCCGGTGCGATATTTGGATTTTCGCGGAAATATGGTATTTTTGTGAATTTATTTCAAATAGGTATCTAAATTTGGTGGGGCGGCCGAGATGGGATTCGGTTGCGAAATTTCGATTTACGTGGAAATATATTGTATTTTTACAAATTTACTACGAATATCTAAATTTTAAGAACCGGTCACGGCGGCAATCAACTGCAAAAATTTGGTTTACGCAGAAAATATTCGGTATTTTTGCGAATTTATTACGAATAGGTTTCTGAATTTAGAGGGCCGGCTGGGTTGAGATGGCAAAATCAAAGGTTCAGCAGAAGAAGTTGTTGGCTGAACTGACGGGATTGAGACATACTTTCATAATGCCCAACAAAAACAATATCTGTATCGTCATCAGTCATCACTTACTTCAAAAACACTTTCCGAATCTAACATTGCTTCAATATCAATTTCAGATAAGCCACGTGTCGACAATTTGAGTGTTGTTAAAAAAAAAGTTTTAAAATTCATACGTAAACACACAAAACAAGATGTTTTTAAAATTGAATTAGTCAATTTTTAAATAATACAACAATTAAATAATTATGTACACAAAAATAAAGTAGATTTCAAAGTGGATATCGACGCACAAGTATTATTACTAATACGGTACGGGGTTCGCTCGAAAGAGACAATCAGATTCGCGTGCATTTTCAAAACTGTGACTGGCGGCTGGGGCCGCGCTCTCGGTTTTATTCATTTACCAAGATAAACAATGAAGTAGTTGATAAACATTCTCAGAGAGGTTGCACCACAAATGAATATTCTTATTTTTAATATAAATTTCGATCGTATACGGCATACATGTGCTTAGAAAACGAAGTCGAAACTTGAAAATGACTGAAGTCAGCCGCCGCGCGGTGTGAGCCACTTGATGAAACGACTTAGGTCAGCCGCCCCGGTGAAAAGATTAATACACTCATAAAATTAATACAAATTTATCTTTTAATACATCTTTAGCCCTGTAACGGCTAAAGGGTAGTCTATGGAGGCCATTGTTGATAAAAACTGAAAGATCTCGCAGTTTTACTTGAATGTGTGTAGGCTGTATGGACCTACGATTTATCTGTACAGTTCGACTGTACAGTTAAACTGTACAGTTAAAACTGAAGGTCTGTAGCCCACTTAAAAAAGTTGAACTGTAACTCAACTTTTGTCCTACACACCTAACAATTTATCTGTACAGTTCGACTGTACAGATAAACTGTATAGTTAAAACTGAAGGTCTGTAGCCCGCTTAACTGAGATCTAATCAAAATACGAATAGATAAATCTGTACAGTTAGAACTGTACAGTTAAAACTGACAGTGTGTAGTCGAAAACTGTACAGTTTCGTCAGTTTTGTCGCAGTTTCTTTTAATACACTCATTAAATTAATACAAATTTCTCTTTCAATACAACTAATTCATTTAATTTTAATTTCTCTTTTATTTTTCTTCTAATATACTCAGTTTATTTTAATACATCTTTAGCCCTGTAACGGCTAAAGGGTCATCTATGGAGGCCATTGTTGATAAAAACTGAAAGTTCTCGTAGTTTTACTTGAATGTGTGTAGGCTGTATGGACCTACAATTTATCTGTACAGTTCGACCGTACAGTTAAAACTGAAGGTCTGTAGCCCACTTTATGAGCATGTCCCCTGATAAATAGTTGTTTCTTGTATTAATTAAGTTACAAAGAGGTGTTATTTCAATAATTTTGTTGTATTTAGCAGTAAGCAGAGAAAGAAAACATGGTAATTTTTCGGGATTAGAGTATGGACTTAGAGTATGGACTTAGATGATTAGAGTATAAACATGGGGTTATTACGAATAATTTTTAGGAAAAAACTTTAGATTTGCCTTAATCACTATAAAATGAAACTTTTTGCATCACGGCCGGTGGAAAATGATGGATTTTAATTTTCAATTGCGCAAAATTAAATTTCACTTCACGAACCGATACGGCAATAATCCGGCGGCCATTCCGTCACTGTTTATTATGTTGGTATCCCTGATACAAACAGGAGCTAGATACGACTGTAGCCGACATCGTGGGATACATGATAAGGCGCGTAATTATGAAAAACAGAATTAATAATATAATGTAAACGAACCTCTAAACAGGCACTGGAATGGAGACAAACCATTCAAATCCTGGGATGTTTTTTAAAATAAAGATAATAGTCACAAACCGCTAAACAAACCCTGCTTTGCCAGACAAACCATTCAAAATTGGGATGTTTTTAAAAATAAAGATAATATACACAAGCCCGCTACACAAACCCTGCTTTGCCAGACAAACCATTCAAAACCTGGAATGTTTTTTTAAAATAAAGATAATATACAAAAGCCCGCTACACAAACCCTGCTTTGCCAAACAAACCATTCAAAACCTGGGATGTTTTTTAAAATTATGATGACATGCAGCTTTCGCAGTTTAACCTCAAAGTTTCGTATTATCCGTGAGGTGGACTAAATGCAAATTGCGCGCCTTTTCATGTATCCCACGAAGTCGGCTACAGTCGTATTTAGCTCTTCGCTAATATTACCAGGGATACCAACATAACAGTGACGGAATGGCCGCCAGATTGTCGCCGTATAGATTCGCGAAGTTAAATTAAATTTTACACAATTGAAAATTAAAATGCATAATTTTCCACCGGCCGTGATGCAAAAGTTTCATTTTATAGTGAAAGGCGAATCTAAAGGTTTTTTCTAAATATTATTCGTAATAACCGTGGACACTAATCCCGAAAATTTTACCTGTTTAAAAAATATTTACCTGGTATTGACTGCACAATTCCTTGTTTCGTTTGATCACTGTAAGCAGTTGTTGCAATTTCAAATGAACCGAAAATAAATTTGCGCAAAATATTATCAGCCTTTTCGCATTGTTTTTGGAAATTATAAGCTGCAGTAAGACTTGCTTTGCAGTCGGGACAAATCATTGTTGGCATTCCATCGCCCTCTTCAATCTTAAAAAATATTATAACAAAAGATTGTGTGTTAGAAATCATAATAACTAATAACATTGGTATTTGATGTAAGCATTCTGATAACTAGCTGAAACTTATAAATATTGATAATAACCTGCAATCCCATACAACGATGGAAATATTTGGCGTCAAATATTGAAGAAGAATCAAGTAAAAAGAGCGATCGCATATCCATTTTATTTGTGAGACATGACCGGCAGATCTCATCTAGACACAAAAACCCTAATTTAGACAATATAACACTCTCTTCCATCTCAACCAGCGACATTTCAGTGTATCATATGTTTCATTTGCTGAACATGAAAGAAAACTATAAGCTTTTATAGTTTTTGAAACTGAAACAAATAAAAATAAACATCGCAAACGTCGCTTTTTCAGCTGTCAAACTTCCATAGACTTGTGGGTTGTGTGCATAAATATACCAACGTCAGTGTGTCAGTCCATAGCATAAATATACCAATCCCGTCCATAGATTTGGTTCACAGATTAGATGACAGGAGGACCGCTAAACACCGTGCTGCCATCTCGTGGGTATTTTGGAATTACTCAGAAAACGGCCCATATGGTCTATATTGTTACAAATTGATATACCTTTAGGTATTTTAATGTCAAAAATTCACGGAACTGAACAAATGTGCACCATTTACAATAAGGTCGCTAGCTTAGAAGTTGGCGGTAGACACAAGGAGCTTAAACTAGCGGCGAACACAGAGCGGCGAAAGCAATTAAGGACTGCAATAAAATTTGGAAAGTTAGAACTTATTGTCGGCAGGAACACACAAAACAATAAAATAAAACCCAATATCGCCGCGTCGGGCGAAGGCAATAAACCTTTTCCTTTGGCTCACGAAGCCGCTGCGGCCGATGGGAATGTGGGAATGTTCAAGGCTGTGAATTAGGTTCAATCCTTGAGGCGACAAGAGAATTCTCAACACGAAAGTCAGTCACCATTTTACCCGGCCAGGGGATAGTACTCCGCTCCGGCCTCGGAGCGTCCCGAACCGACCGGGGCTTGCGCGAACCGAATCCCAACCAGGGATAAAAAATAATACTAGTGTTTTGCAACCCGGCCAGGGCTCTGCAAACGCTCTCCAAACTACACGCGACCGCGCGCAATTTCCCGACCAGGGAAATTAACAGACACGCTCGCGGGTTTCCACCGATACGTTCGCGAACTTCCACCAGGAAGTCCAACCAAGTGACCGTGAAAATTCCGACCAGGAATTTGCGCAAGTTCCACAAATTTGCACAAATTTTCATTACAAAGAACTCTCGCAACTCTACCTGTGCAATAACAAGTGAAAAAAATAGATAACTAAGTGTAAAGTGCCTAATGACTGCGTGCGTTCTCGGAGACTCCATCATCAGCATCCAAAGGGAAGTGACTGAACATTTTAATTATTTTAACCACCGAAGTGATTAGATTCTGAATAATTACACAAAGACTTTACCGTAGAATTAAGTAAACAGACATTCTAATTTTAAGACTAATTAAGTAGTTTCAAGACTAACACTAGATTAATAATTAACACCTGCCTTTTGTGTCATACTAGAATAAATGTATCGTTTCTTAAATCAGTAGCTTTTTTTAAAATTTGTTCCTCCTTAATTTTAAGTTGATAGTTTTAGTTTGAACCCGCCGTAAGGCGTGGGTGTATCAAAATCATTCTTAAATTACCCATGTGGTCATTAATATGATATTTTTATTTCTTACTTTATCAAAATATTTTAATGTTTTAAATGTAGCGTATTTTAGTATTTTGTGTGTGTAAAATCACTCAACTTTATAAATGTTAACCTCAACACAGGCCTAGTCCTAGTGAGGTTAAATTTTTTTGCATGTAAAAATAAAATGAATGTATGGTGAGAAGTTATAAATAAATAAATAAATTCTACTGTTTGTTAATGTATTCGTGGGTGGTTTGTATATGTATTGCTACGTTTGGAAGGTTGGCCGATCGTGTGGTCGCTGCGGCCAACACTCCAACCCCGAATTCCGTACTCCAAAATGGCGGACATGGAACAGCTGTAGCTACGTTGTATCTTTTTCAGTTGCCCACAGTTATTACGTACGTGTAATCATATACTTATATACACGACATGTTTTCAAATAATTGTTATACCACTCTCCGTAATAATAAAGTCATTTTAATAGTACGCGGGACGCGCGTCTTGATCGTCTGCCGTTCGCAGACTGATGTGTGGACAGCTGCGGCAGGCTGGTTCGTGTGAGTTGGCCGTCGGGATCGCCTCGAGGGCGATCCCGGGCCAACCGAACTCCAACCTTCCAACTCGAACTTCCAACGCACGAACACCCCTCCACACGATCGTCCAAACGTTTGAAGTTGGAACGTTGGCCGCAGTGTGGGCTTACCCAGGCTTACCATATGATGTATTCCTAACAATGTGCATTGCCGAGAGTGGTTTTTTTTATAGCAGTGCCGGTCTAGATGCAGCACTATAATTTAAATATATATAGATTCTTGTCATTGCTGTTGTCTGTGGTTTGTAAACAAAGTTGACATATGCGTTAAAGATAACAAAAGTAGTATTTTTTAATTGTATTACGTGCGGTTTTCCTGATACAGACGTACTGTGTACTAATAACACATAACAAGTGATAAAATAATTTTTGCAACAATGGCGTTGACTTGTGGAAACTTTTTTGGTGCATTCTTCAGTTTTATCGGAATGATTTTAGGTTATTCAGCCTTTCTCACGTTCACCTTTGTTTATCAGAATTATCATGCTGGAGTTTTAGCGTTTCTATCAGGTGATTAATAATTTGTATTCGTCCCTAAATTCTTTTGTACTTTTGGTTTCCGTTTTTTAATTCGTATTTTTACAGGTATCTACGCCTCAATCGTTTTCCTGATGAACATATTGGAGATTCAACACCGTCTGAATGATTGGTATTCGAGGGAACACTTGAAATCCATGAGAACTTTCTCGTTTATTGGCATTTTGATCGGTGCTTCCGCAACAATCTGGTATCTTTTCATCTACATTTACTTCAGAATACGTAAGTTTATCCATATGTTATGATTTTTCAAAATTGAGTTCTGTCAAATGTAGAAGTTACGTTATTCTCACGAAATTAGGATAGGGCATTCCGGTAAACAAGATCATTTCAGAAAAGGGCCAAGCGAAACATTAAATTCGAAAAAGTATCGAACTAATTTCATCAATGTCCCACTGGAGAATTACAAAATCTTAGGAAATTTTTGATTGATCTATTCAAAGGGATGTTCGAATTATTCAAAATATTTTCAGTTTATGCTTTGTGTAAAATAATGTGAATTTCCGTTTTTGTCTGTAAATTATTTTTTCATTGTTGATGTAATGAAATGTTAAACACAGGGTCTTCCCCAAAGTCTGACAGTTGAGTCAAATATATGTAAGTATAACTTTATTAACAAAAGTAGTTATCTTTAAAAATGTACAGTATGTAATGTAAAATATTTGGTAATTATCGGTTCGGACTGGCCACGCTTATTACGAATAATTTTTAGAAAAAAACTTTAGATTCGCCTTAATTACTATAAAAGGAAACTTTTTGGCTTTGGGGCGGCGGAAAATAATTTTATTTTTTTATTTTTTATTATTATTTATTGAAACATTTATTATAATTACAATTTTACAACTAAATATTTTTTTTACAGGTTTTTTTTTTACTACCCTTCCATTAAAAGCATTTGCTTATGTATGGAAGGGGAGTGTACATAAATGCTATTAGTTATTAGTTAGGTATAAGTTAGTACTTAAATAATTAATTGTACATAAATATATGTGAGCTGCAGTATTTATTTGATAATAGTGTGTGTGTTTTTTTTTTTAAAGAAAGAATGTTATGGAGAACTAAGATATTTGTAAGATTAGTTGACAGTAGTTCTTTTCTTAAGAACATCTTTAAAATGTCTCTTGACAGAGAGCAGCATTCGGGCCTTATCATTGATGCTTCTGATTTCCTCTGGTAGACGATTGAAAAAAGTTCTTCCCTGATAAGTATAATGATGCTGTGCAAAAGACGTATTTAGTTTTGGGCATAGAAAAACATGTTTAAGTCGAGTTCTGTTTTCATTTAAAAATGGATATTTATCTTTTTCTTTTATTATTTAAATTACTGAATTTTTAATATATAAATCTTTAAATGTGGGTACTTGAAATTCTTCAAACAGGTGTTCTGTTGGGTAGTCTAAGGATTTTTTTAATATAATTTTAATAATTGTTCTTTGTACAATTTCTATTGGAAGAAGGTTACATTTATACGCGGATCCCCAACTAATAATAGCGTATTGTAGAGTGGATTGAACTAAGGCATAGTAGATTAAATATAGATTTTTTATCGACAGAAAATTTCTAATTCTTAAAAATATATATATGTATTAATTTTCTGATTTTGTTTACTACTTGACATATTTGTTCCTTCCATTTCAGATTTTTATCGATAATTACGCCGAGATATTTAATTTTATTTGTTGTTTTTAATATTGTACAGTTTGATTTGCAATAATGTTGGTTGTGAATTTTAGTGTTATCGTGTATGACAATGTTAAAATTTTTGGGAGCGTCGTTTGGATGGATTGCAAATGGAATTACAAATGTCTTTTCACTATTTAGTGATAGTAAATTAGTGTCGAAAAAATTCTTAAGCGTATTGATGTCTTTTGTGGCCTGTAATTCTACATTTTCCCAAGTATTTTCACTTATTATTAAAACTGTATCGTCGGCGTATGATGTAATTTGACCATGTAGATGTTGAAAAAAAATATCGTTTACATATATGGTAAAAAGGATTGGTCCAAGCACTGTACCTTGGGGGATTCCAAAGCTTGAAATCTCTTGATCACTATTAATACGATTGATTTTTACCACTTGAGGGCGGTTTTTTAAGTAGTTGGTGATCCATTTAATCGCGTTGCCTTTTATGCCAATATCATTTAATTTTTTTAATAGTATCTCATGGGATATGCTATCGAAAGCCTTTCTGAGGTCAATAATGCATTTTAATTTTCAATTGCATAAAACCAAAATTCTCTTCGCGATCCGACACAGCGAAAATCCGCGGCCGTACCTGTCACTGTGATGTTGGTATCCTTTATAAATTAACAAGAGCTAATACGACTGCAGCCGACTTCGCGGGATACCTACATGAAATACCGCGAATCACAAACCATGTTACACAAACCTAGCGTAGCCGCTAAACCACTTGAAAACTGGGATGTTTTTCTTGCCTTGACGCGAGTAGGCGTTATAAAGGGGCACTTTCTTTTGTATCACAAACCATGTTACACAAACAAGCCCGCTAGACAAATTTCATAATTACGCATCTTATCCCACGAAGTCGGCTACAGTCGTATTAGCTCTTGTTAATTTATCAAGGATACCAACATCACAGTGACAGGTACGGCCGCGGATTTTCGCTGTGTCGGTCGCGAAGCGAATTTTGGTTTTATGCAATTGAAAATTAAAATGCATTATTTTCCGCCGCCCCAAAGCCAAAAAGTTTCCTTTTATAGTAATTAAGGCGAATCTAAAGTTTTTTTCTAAAAATTATTCGTAATAAGCGTGGCCAGTCCGAACCGATATTTACCAAATATTTATTCACAATAAATATATTGAGCCCTTTGGTGGAAAAACAGCATTTTCGAAATAAGGTTGTTTTTATGCAGATCCATTCAAATGCGTTTACAACAAAAATAGTTTTAAAATCTATATGACAATTTGGGAGGTGGGTATGGGTACTTGTAATGTATGATGTAATGAATATTCGCATATTTTTGCATATTCGCAATCACCGCAAATTTTGAGCAAATGTTTTGCGAATATGAACATCAGAAAAAAACAAATTATTTATGCATTAAACTGCTTACTCGTTAATACGGAATACTTTTTATCCAAACAGTTAGATTTAGCTTTATTATTACGAAAAGTGAGTATTTATGTCGGGGGAGACAAAAAAACTTGCAAAAAATATGCATTTAACATTTTAATTTTGTTAAAATTAATTTACTCTCACGGTAACGCCATTGTTTATCCATAGTTTTTATTTTAACATTTCATAGACAATGCTGCCAATTTGCGTAGAACAAAGTGAATGCATCATTGAAAAATTTGTACCTGTATTTATAACAGTAGAACTTGGAAAGAAATGTATTAAAATAATTACATAAACCCGCTAGACAAACCCTGCTTTGCCAACAAACCATTCAAAACCTGGGATGTTTTTTAAAAGTATGATGAAATGTGAGTTTATTTTAGAGAATTTATTTTATAAGATTGGTACTTCCGACAAATGTCATATTTGATTGTCTATTAGTTAAAAAATGAATATTCTGTATTATCCGTGCATCAAACTTCGACAACACGAACGTTCCGTATTATCCGTGAGGTGGACTAACTGCATATTTACCAAAAACAATATTAGGTTAATAAAAAATCCATTCATTTCTTATTTTTTTTATGGTTAGAAAAAGTAACTTAATCTCGTAATCACATTATCAGTCTTCACTTTATCATTTGGTATTAAAATTATTTATTTACCATCTACTTCTGGTGTGTGTGCCAAGATCGAGTTGTTTGGCGGTCCGTCCTCTCAGCCTACCCCTGCGGGAAACGGTGTGATGGTTAGTTAGTGAGTTACTTCTACATTGGGTAATGAAGCTTAAGATTCCAGATCACTACTAAATAACAATTAACTTCTAAAACAGCGATTTTGGCAGAGATGAGATTGAATGAGAAGGAAATGGAATTTGGCAGAATTCAGCAGAATTCAGCAGAATTCAGCAGAATTTGGCAGAGATGAGATTGAATGAGAAGGAAATGGACGGTCTAAGCATTGATGAAACATGGAACCACATAAAGGTGAGTCTTTGTGAATCTGCTAGAGATGTATGTGGAATAAGTACGCAAGGTAGGAAGAAAGGTGACGCATGGTGGGATGACGAGATCAAAGCACTGGTCTCAGAGAAGAAGAAAGCATGGTTACGTCTGATAGCGGCTGGCACTGATTCTAGTGAAGAGAGAGATAGAGCGAAAGAAGTTTATAAGGGATGTAAGAAAAGAGTAAGTGTTGGAGTGAAAGAACGAAAGAAACGCCTGGAAGAGGAAGAGGGAATAAAAATGACAAAACACTTCCAAGAAAACATTAAACTGTTTTGGAAGGAGGTCAAAAGGTCCCGGAGTGGTTCAGAGAACGGAAGCCGGAAAGTCATAAAATCGAAAGATGGAAAAATGTTGACGAATGAGGAAGAAATAAAAGAGAGATGGATGAAATATTTTGAGGAGGTTTTCGAAAGCAATCCGGGTGATAGTGAGGCCAGCAGTGAATCGGGTATGAACGATGACGGAGTGAATTCAATCAAAATCAGCGTGGATGAAATAAAAAAATCGATAAAATGCATGAAGAATGGTAAGGCTGTTGGTTTCGACAATATTGCTGCCGAATACTTTAAAGGAGATAGCCATATTATTCTCACATGGTTGTGCAAACTTTTTAACCAGTGTTTAGAGGAGGGTTACACGCCATTAGATTGGAGAAGGGCTGTAATCATGCCGTTATACAAAGGTAAAGGGTCACGTATGGAATGTGGAAATCATAGAGCTATTAGCCTGCTAAGTTCAGTCGGCAAGCTGTACGGAAGAATATTGATTGAAAGGGTAAGAATGGAAACAAAGGATAAAATATGGGATGTGCAAGGTGCCTTTATGAGTGGAAAGGGATGCATGGACCAGATTTTCTCCTTGCGTATGCTTACTGAGAAGTTTCTGGCGAAAAACCAGAAACTTTTCTGCGCCTTTGTAGATCTACAAAAAGCATACGACCGAGTCGACAGGAAAAAGCTATGGAAGGTTTTGTCCAAGTATGGAGTGAATACAAATCTCATACAGGCAATTGCGTCTCTGTACGAGGGAAGCGTTGCGTGTGTTAGGGTAAACGGTGGTTTTACGGGGTGGTTTGACATCACAAAAGGTGTCAAGCAAGGCTGCGTAATGTCACCATGGTTATTCAATCTATACATGGATAATTGTATGCAAGAATTGAAAGAGGTGGGATTGGGCGCGAAATTGAGTAATCTGAAAGTATGTTGCCTGTTGTATGCTGATGATGCGGTGCTGATTTCTAACACTATGGAAGATCTACAGTCTCTCGTATCTAGGATGAACGAAGTATGTATGAAGAATGAGCTAATGATGAATGTAAGTAAGTCTAAAGTCATGGTGTTTGAAAGGGAGAGTACGAAAACAGTATGCAACATAGTTGTGAATGATGAATATTTGGAGCAGGTGGATGAGTTTGTGTATCTGGGTAGTATGTTTACGAGAGATGGGAAGGCTGAAAGAGATATTGAAAGAAGGGTGAATGCCGGTAACTCCATTAATGGTGGACTGAATGCCGTTGGCGCTAATAAAAAACTGTCAAAAAAAGCGAAGCTAGCAGTCCACAATGGAGTCCTGGTACCTACCCTGATGTATGGCAGTGAGGCATGGAACTGGCAGAGGAAGGATGAAAGTAAACTGAATGCTGTTGAAATGAGATCCCTGAGACGTATGTGTGGTAAAACAATGTATGATCGTGTGAGAAATGTGGATATCCGCAAAGAATGTAAGGCCGATGTAAGCATAATGAGTAAGATTAAGAAAGGGACCCTCAGATGGTTTGGGCATGTAGAGCGAATGAACGAAGGAAGTAGTGTAAGAAGAATATACGACGCGAATGTGAATGGTAGAAGAAGTCGGGGACGCCCGAGGAAGACATGGCACGATCAAGTGAATCAGATACTTGAGTCGGGTCATGTCAAAAGTCAGAATAATAGAAGAGAATGTATGAGACGATGTATGAATGTGAGTGAGGCAAAGAGTGTGTGCCAAGACCGAGTTGTTTGGCGGTCCGTCCTCTCTGCCTACCCCTGCGGGGAAACGGCGTGATGGTTAGTTAGTTAGTTAGTTAGTAACTTCTAAAACAAATTCTTTTCTGAAACTTTTATCAGTTTTTACATGAGTTTTTTAATGTTTGGTAATCATCTTCTTGAACCAAACTAAAACAAAAATCAAACAAAAACTATGTTCTTCAATTACAAACTATAAATAAATTACTCACTAATCAATCACACTCTAACCTTAAAATTCACTTTTTTTTACGAGCAGACGACAAATGAAATAAAACAACCGATCGGCTTTTTTCGGATCAACTCGGAAATTCTCGGAACAAGATGCAAACATGAGCCGCTAAGCCATACATAATTAGCGCCAAAAAAAAACAACTCAATATTCATATTCGTATTCGCATTCGCGAATTTCGGTAGCAGATATTTGCATTCGCGAATGCTCAAAAAATGACATTCGTTACATCACTAATGGGTTCCGCCACTCCGGTAACCATTTAATTGATAACCAACACCTCTGCCATAGGTCACCCCAAGTGGTTCACAAAGGTTGGTGACTTTGCAGGTATTTCCTTTTCCTTGTTCAATACGAGGCAACCATGCCTCGAAATCAACACAGGTTTGTAATGCCATTTATCCACCAAACCCGTGTCCAGTAGAAGGCAAGCGGCATCCTACTGTGCACTGGTTTGTAACGCCAATTCCCTTCCCAAACCCGTGTTCAGTACGAGGCATGTTAAGTGAATGCATTATAGGCAAGTTTGTACCTGTATTTATAACAGTAGAACATGGAAAGAAATGTATTAGAATAATTACACATACCTGCTAGACAAACCCAGCTTTGCCAAACAAACCATCCAAAACCTGGGATGTTTTTTAAAATTATGATAACATGCGAGTTTATTTTAGAGAATTTATTTTATAAGATTTTTACTATAAAGTGTTATAAGTACTATATTATAAAGTGTTTTTATTTATTTTATTAGTAAGGCTGTTTGCGTTTTATTGCCTATCCATTATTTGTGCGTGTATGCACACACTTCCTTTTTTATGTTATAATCACGTTTGGAGGACGCATGCCTCGTACTGAACACGGGTTTGGGAAGGGATTGGCGTTACAAAACCGTGCACTGAACACGGGTTTGGAGAAAAAATGGCATTACAAACCCGTGTTGATTTCGAGGCATGGTTGCCTCATATTGAACACGGAAAAGGAAATACGCGCCCGGGTTCATGGGGTGAGGTTTGATTTTTCTCAAGGTCTGAGATAATGTGAAAAAAAAAAGTGATGATAATGTTTTATTTCTGCAATGTGTTATTTGTTATATTCTAAAACATCTGGAATTTTTTGTTAATCAGACGAAAAATATTGGTTTGTGGTAAAATGGCATTATTTTTTTTTGAAGTGAAACTTATAGCCCCGTTGCAATTTGGAATTCGAATGAAATGGAAATGACGCATACAGCGCCTGCGAAGCCTCCTATCAAGGCTCCTATTGGTTGAGATATAAAACGGAAATGACGCTGGTCTGCGCTCATTAGCCGCTTTGTGACCTCACTTTTCAAGGCTCCTTAAAGGTCCCTGGTTTCGGCACCAATGTTCCGTGACTATGCACGGGGTTTTAGAATAACCTTGCGGCTACTCCTTGCTAAATAAAACGCTTATGGACTTCGATACGAATTATGCCCGATCACCAAACAAGATCCGGTACACACAATTAAGTAATACTCACTGTTGTGTCTCGTGGCTTGATCTCCATTCGGTGACGGTCACAGGCAAGGCCGTAGCCAGAAAAAAATTTCGGGGGGTGTTTTGTTTGGTGGAACAGTGTTTATAGAAATACGTTAAGTTTTTTAAAATATTTTTTTAATAAGAGAAATTAAATGGTGTTGCGTATCAATCTTATCACCTATTTTTATAATGACAAAATTAAATTTAGTCTTATAGCTTTCTTTGCAGCGAACGAATCAATTACGTCCTCGGTGTCAATGTCAATTTCGGGGGGGGATCAATCCCCCTTGATCCCCCCCCTGGCTACGGCCTTGGTCACAGGTGTATCCAAAAGCGTACGATAAGATTGTTCGGTTATTAGAACCACAATAAAGTTGAGTCACGAGACGATTAAGCGGTTCACATAAAGCATTCGATAAAGACGGCGGTATAATGCTTCATATTACACACTTCCTATAGATAAAAATAACATTTCAACATAGAGCGAAATGTCACATTACGATTTGTTACAATGGTTGTTGATAGACTGGCGATATTGCGGTACTTGACTTAGTCCACCGTATAGGTAAGTACACTTAATGTGCGGAAGTCCAAAATCTGGATTCCTCCGATCTGCATGGTCAATTGGAACACAAATACGTATGAAATCCATCAGCGTTATGAAACATTGTTCTTCAAGGCCTTTTCAAGGCTCCTTGAGATTGTTTTGGTAAATTTCGCTTCTTCCGCGTGTTAACTGCACTCGATTTTTTTTTAATGTTTGTTGTACTTCTTATGATTACATTGATAATACATGAAAGGTGTTGGGTATTAATTGAAATCAATTTTCACATATAAATTCATCGAACTTTCAATGTGTGTACGATCATTACTAGTATCCGGCTGGCGGTGGCAAAAACACTGGGAATGTATGGCGAGCGATATGCTGAAATAGGCCAAAACCAAATTTTCTTTTATCTTTTTTAAAGTCTGTTGAAAAATTTGATATAAAATTATTTGGCCGGTTAAATAACTATAATTTAATTGTTTTGCCTTTAATAATGAGCGGCTCTGGAATTTTCGTTTTATCACCTGTTATGAAAATTTTAAATATTTTATAACAAATTTCAAAAAGGTACGGTGGATACTAATTTCTTATTGTCTATGAGTGTTTGTACAACCATATATCGGGCGCGAGAAAGTAGGTAGGCAGATTTTGGTTGGAACGCCGCACTTCCCGCCAAAGCCTCATTGGGGCCGAGACTTGGGTGGAACGTCACAGTGCCCTGTTTAAAACTTAAATAATAGTTTGAGCGATGTGGATTCTTATTTTAAAATTCGTAATTCACTCAGTTGCATAATTTATTCAGTTTCTTTTAAGTTTCCTTATTAAGGAACATGTTTTACGCAAAAAGCGAATTTTGAGCCGGGTGAGTGTTTTCAACCCGCATTCCGGTGATGGCTGGATTAAGTATTCTTGGATTCTAAATCGTAACGATTTTCTGCAATCCGCGCTTGGCCGTTGATGGCCAAGATCGGTTAACTGATAATATGAAATCGGCCGTGACCCTTATTTCGGAAATCGAGATCGCGCCGAGTCCACCTTGCCGACCTCGTGTGGAGACCTGGTTTCTTCATGGCTGGCGCCTGCCGGATTCCTCCAGCCCTGTGCGGCATTCATCCAGATTTGGGTCTGAACGAGAGACGACATCATCCTGTTGGGCTGGCCGCCCGAGATGCGGCTCTATCCAGACGATACCCTGAATCTTACGACGGAGCTGCTGATCTGGTCACGGCAATGGAAGTAGCTAGTCAGGTTTAGATATATTTATAACGGTCTGAATCGGTGGGGTGTGTCATATTACTTTTTATGAAATGTTATACAATGCCTAAAGTTAAAATAGAGTTTTTATGTTTTGAAAACTATGACTTTTATTATACATATGTATAATAATAATAATATCTTTATTGAACAAAAATTTAAAGATTTTAACTATAGAAAAAAAGTACATCTTACAATATTTTAAAAGTAACATTAGTACAAAAGTTAATAACAAAAAACAATATACATATAAATAGTAGGTACTTAGAGAGTAGAGATTTATAATTATAAATTTAGGTTTCTCGTAACCTGCCTCACTAGGCTAGCTTGTGTTGAGGCAGTTATTTTACATCAATTTATAATGCTGTGAACATACCTACACTTATATTAGAATGTAATCACACAATAGATTGGTTGCATTAATAATAACAATAACATTGGTACAATAATAACAGCATTGGTTCATTACTAATTTCGAATTTGGGTGAGTGCACCGGTAAATGCTCTATCATTATTTTTTATCCAAATTTTTACGTATTTTTTTTTTAAATTTTTGTGAATCACATTTTTTTATACTACATAATTGGAAGAATGTTGTAAAGTCTTGTTGCAAGGTATCTGAAGCTTCGTTGACCAAAAGTAGTATGAGTTATGGGAATTTGTAGTAAATCTTTGTTATTGTTTCGAGTACAGCGAGAATTTAATTTTTTTTTCATAGTATTTATGTATATTTGTGTATAAATGAGTGAGGATTGTTTTTGCATATATCTGACGAACGTCAAAACACATTCATAATATTAAAGATAAAGTTCGAGTCCGTAATTAGGGGTAGTCGAAGAATTATTTTTATAATCGTTTTTTGTGCCTTTATGATTGGATCTAGTGCTGATGCAGTACCGCCTCCCCATGCTGTGATACCATACTCAATAATAGATTGACAGACTGCAAAATAAATCATTTTCAAGTGTTGCAAGTTGAGAAAGTTTCGTATCGTTCTGAAAAAGTGCATGGTTTTTCTTATTTTGTTTGCAATTATTTGAGTGTGAAAATTCCATTTGAGATATCAATTGTGGGGCCGAGATACTTCATCTGTTTAGTGCGCTCAATGTAGGGACATTGACAAGATTCATCGGAATTTAAACTTGTGTGTATTCTAATAGAGGCATCATCATGAGGTTGACCTGTTATATTTATGCTTGATGTGACATATTTAGTTTTCTCGGTGTTCAATGTGAGCGTATTTGTATCTAACCACTTTTTTACAATGTTTATTTCCGTTTCTGCTTTATTGTAGACGGCTAGCCAAGTGTCAGCTTCAAACAGTAAAACAGTGTCATCGGCAAAACTATTTTTTAATTTTTCAAAGAAAACCTCTTCGGAAAGCTAACTATTTTTCCCTGAATGTTAATGTTACATAAGTCGTTGATATATAAAATGAACAAAGACGGTCCTAATATGCTACCTTGTAGTATACCATAGTTAGTTGAGCGCTGATTGCTAAGTGTGTTCATTATTTTCACTTGTTGCTTGCGTTCATCAAGGTAGCTCTTAAAAAAGTTAAGTTCATTGCCATAAGTTGTAATACCGATTATTTGAAGTTTGTTTATTTATTTACTGTGTGATATTGTATCAAAGGCTTTAGAAAGGTCTAAAAAAATTGAAATACATTTTTTGCTTTTGTCAAGGTTTTTTACAATAAAGTCAGTTACGGCTGCCATAGCGTCTGAGGTACTCTTGCTTTCTTGAAACCCGTCTTGATTTGCTGAGAGTAGTTTATGGCTGTCTAGAAATTTTACTAACTGAGCATTGATAATTTTTTCAAATACTTTGGATAGACTGGTCAGTAGAGTTATTGCACTGTAATTTTTTATGTCTGTCTTGTTACCTGTTTTATGTATGGGAATAACAATACCTTGTTTCAGGTTTGAGGGGAAGTGTCTTTGACTGATACTAAGGTTAATTAGGTGTTCTAGGGGCAATGTAATTTCCGTATACAGCGTTTTCAAAATCTTGGTTGTTATTCCATCAACCCCGGGCAGAAGAAGTGTTTTTAAGGGATTTGATTATTTTTAGAATCTCTTCCCCTGATATAGTTTGAAAATTGAATCTTCTTTTGGGAAATTGAAGTTCTGCTTCAGCAGGTAGAGCGTTCCCACAATTTGGTAGACGAGAAGCAAGATTTGAACCAATATTTATAAAAAAATTATTGATGTAATCCGCAACGAGCTTGGGGTTTTTTGATGTGCCAATAATTTTTCCGTCAATACAAAGTTTACTTATGTCCTGTTTGTCTTTGGTGTTTTGTGTATTTGTGGCTTCTCTTAGAATTTGCCATATTTTTTTGGGATCGTTGTTACTTTCTTGGATTTTGTCTCTGTAGTAGATTTCTTTCGCCTTCCTAATGACTTCGCCGCATGTATTTCTATATATTTTTTATTTTTTTTTTTTATTGGCAATGCTGATTAAAAATACATATAAAGTTACATCAGTTACATAGTTACATCAGGTTTTATAAATAAAATTAAAAAATTGCCTTTCCTCACCATAAAGAGACAATGCTCTTGTGTTTGGTGAGGGAGTTCTTGCTCAATTAGTCAATTAAAATATCGTGCAAGTTAGTAGTAACGGCTATTGTAAATAATAAGTAGGTTAAAAAAATCATGTATAAATTTAAAAATAAAAATCATGAAGAGTTTAAAAAATCATAATATAAATTTAAAAAAAAAACATTATAAATGAAAGAATCATGTAAGTTAGTAACAAAAAATTATTGTAATAAGTAAGTAAAGGATATGAAAGAAAGAATGCAAGATTTATACAATAGTAAACTTAGAGATATAGAAACTAAGAAATTAAAGAAAAAGAAAAAGGAATGAACGATTTATAAAAGAGCAGACTTTAAGATATAAAGTAAACATATTTGGGACTTTTATAGCAGTTTAAGGTAATTTTTTAATTTGGGCTTAAATTCCTGCATACTTTCGATGGTTTTTAATTTTAATGGGAGGTTATTATAATAGATTATGCCTAGATAAAGATAGGAATTTTGAATGTGCTTAGTATTAAATTTAGGGATTTTAAGAGTTTTCTGGTATCTTGCTGATGTATTGAATTGGAAGTTACGAGTATTTAACTGTATTTCTTTGTAAATTTGAAGTATTAAATATTTTTTATACATTTTGTCTAATGTAGGCACGTTGAATATTGAAAAAAGAATTTCAGTAGGAAATTTAGACGGTTTTCTCAAGATTACCTTAATTATCAACCTTTGAACTATTTTGAGTGGATTTAAAATATTGTCATATGTTCCTCCCCAGCCAATAATACCATATTGTAATATAGATTGAACAGTTGCATAGTACACTCTTTTTAGGTTTTCTAAGCTAAGAATATTTCTAAGTCTAATGAATATATAAATACATTTCCTAATCCTTTTGACGAGTTCACAAATATGTGTTTTCCATTTAAAATGTTGATCTATATATACACCAAGATATTTGATTTTGGGAGTTGGACTAAGTATAGCACAATCTTGATTGCAGTTAGTTTTATTACATTTACTTTGGTGTATTATGATGTTTAAATTTGGTTCTAATTTGAATTTATTGATAGAGAATGGGATAAATTTTGTTTTTTCAGTGTTTAGAGAGAGGAGATTTTTATCGAACCAATTTTTCCATATGTTAATATCAATATTCGCTAGGTTATTAACAGTATTCCAATCGGTACCTTCAATTATTATGACAGTATCGTCAGCATAAGATATTATTTTTCCGTTTAGTTTTTGTATGAATATGTCATTGACATAGATGATGAATAGTAACGGTCCCAGGACTGTACCTTGAGGTATGCTGAAATGACTCATTCTTGGTGAACTAAGCACACCATTAATTTTTACAACTTGGGGACGTTTGAAAAGGTAGCTTTTTATCCATTCTAGAGCTGAATCATTTAATCCAATGTTTCTTAATTTACTTATAAGTTTGTCATGTGATATACTGTCAAATGCTTTTTTGAGATCTATAAATATTCCCAGGCATTTAAATGATTTATCTAATGAACTATGTACAAGGCTACTTAATTTTGCAATTGCATCTTGTGTGCTTTACCTTCCATAAAACCAAACTGGTTTTCATTAATTATACCATTGCATTTTATAAATTGGCTCATTCTTTTTTTAACTAGTTTTTCAAAAATTTTTGCTATATTTGAAATTACTGATATGGGACGGTAATTGTTTACTTCTTCCGGATTACCTGATTTAAATATTGGAGTAATAGTAGTTTGTTTGTAAATTGATGGAAATACCCCGCTTTGAAAACTTGTATTAATTATATGCATTAATGGCTTAGAAATTTGATTTTTTATGTTTTTTTAAATATCAACCGTAACTGCATCAAAGCCCGGAGCAGATCCTCCTTTCATATAGGTTATGATAGAAACTATTTCCTCCTCTGTGGAGACTTCGAATGTTGTCATAATATTTACTATCATTTTTAGCATTAATATTACAGTCTGGAGATGTTATAATATTTGGGTCAATATGAATGAGATTGGCGAGATTTTTCCCTACATTTGCAAAGAAAGTGTTAAATATATTTCCAGCTTTTGAGGGGTTTTCTTTACAGCATGTTTTTGAGTTATCATGAATAATAGCATTGATTTTGTTATTATTGTTTTTTTTCTTGTCAATTATTTCATTTACAACCATCCATACTCTTTTACTATCATTTTCAGCTTGATCCAACTTCCGTTTGTTTATAGTAACTTTCTTTAGTATTTTTTATGACATTCGAAAGTTTATTTTTATATGCTTTAAAGTGATTGAGTTAGTTTTTATTATTAGGTTGTTGAGTTGTTAATTTATAAAGAGCTTGCTTACGTCGTACAGATACTATTAATCCATGAGTAATCCATGGTTTTATAGGTTTGAAGTTAGACAGTTTGTGTTTGGGAATTATATTTTTTGACGAGTCATTTATGTATTTAGATATTTTTTCTTCAAATATTTTACAGCAGATATTGACATCATTACATTGTAATAATTCGATCCAATTTTCTGGTTGAAATTTGTTTTTTAATGATTCAATATTAAGTACTTTTTTGGAAGATTTTGTTTGTTTAAATGATGGCAATATTGGATTGCTGGTTTTGTGGTTAAAAATACACGAATAATGATCAGTAATAGTTGTGTGAATGACAGCTGCTGTTATATTTTGGATATCTGGTATATTTGTAAAAATATGATCTAAGCATGAAGGTCGTTGACCTCGAACGTCTCTAGTGTACGAATTTATGCACGATAAATAATTGAGTTCTGCTAACATGTTGGGATAGCTATCTTTATCCTTACTAGAATAGTCGCTCGCGATATTTAAATTCATATCTCCAACAATAACATTATTTTTATTTCTAAAATTCAATAAAATATTTTTTAATTCATCTATAAAGTGTGACACTATCGACCTATGCGTTCGATAAATATCAATAATGTTATAATGTTTATTTATGTCTTTAAATTCAATATTTAATATGTTAACATTACTAATACTATGAATCTCTTTAATATTAAGTACATTGTACTGGTTAGATACAAATATTCCAATACCAGAGTTTTTGTTTAACTTTGTTGTTGTTGTATAGTAAGTACTCTTACTATACAATAGTGAAATTCGATTCACCGGCTGAGTGCGTTTTTGTTAAAACTATGCAGCCCGGGAAATAATTTAATTCTTTTAATGATATTATTAATTCATCCATGTTCCTTTCTATGCTTCTAATATTTACATGAAATAGGCTAAATCCTTTATCAGGACAAATTAAATTGAAATCTTTTATGGAGTGACACAAATTTTCTTCTATATAAATTTTTTTATCCAAAGCGTTACATAAAAAATCATTCATTTTGCAGTTTTAGGTTAGCAATAACTTTTTCTTGAACATTACGTCTCGTGTAACATAATTTATACATTTTTTAAAAATAATTATTAGTAAGAATATTTTCGTATTTTATAATGATAGCATCATTTTTATGTAATAAATTTAAATTTACATCACCGAAAAATATTAAAATTTCACTTGATTTAATATTGTTTTCGAACACAATGGATATTTCTGACAAAAATGCTTGCTTATTTAAATTCGGGGGTCTGTATATTGCCAAGACATTTAAAGTACTGTTATTTGGAAATGTCAATATTCCAAAAACGTTCTCAAAATATTTACTGTCCAGAAATATTTGCGAAAAGGAGAGGTTATTCTTTACATATAACAAGATGCCTCCACCGGATTTGTGGTTTCTGCAATAGTGATACGAATTAAAACCGGAAATATCATAAAAATTAACAACGTCTTTTGTAGATTTTTAGTGATATTATGTCGTAAGGATTTTCTTTCACTTTTTTGTGTAGTACGTTTCTTCTACAAATGCAGTTGATAATTGAGTAGTTTATCCATGATTTCAAGGGTTTAATTTTGTTAGGGATTTTTTTTTGTTAAAATTGTTGTATTATTAATTAATTCATTTTTCAAAAAGTCAACAAAATAATTCTATACATCATCTGAGTTTTTTATTTGTAAAAGCTCTTGCCAAGATTTATTTTTTATTATATTTTTTAAATTATCAAAATTAATATTATTGTATACGATTGACTGATTTCTTCTGTTTTTTGTGGTGTCGGATTGCAATGTGAATATTGTTGTGTAATGGTCTGTAATTGTTGATTTGTAAACGATGCTTTTGTTTTGTTTATTAGTTTTGACCATAATGTGATCAATCCATGATGTTGATTCATTAGCTATTCTTGTTGGTGTATTGATAGTACTAATTAATCCATGAAACTCTTAATATGTTCAGGTAGTCGTGACATTGATGGTGAGGGTTGTTTGGAAGTATGTTGATATTTAAATCTCCCATAATTATTAAGTTTTTAGTGTAGGAAAGACTATAGAGTATGCTATTTAGACTGTTAAGAAATGGTGTTATATTGCGAATAGATGGAGAGCGGTATATTGCTAGAATTTTTTTTTTTTTACATGAGCTCCACACAGGAGGCGCTGAGGAAAATAATTTTCCTCAGGGCCTATGTCATCTTTGGGGATGCTGTGTGGAGGGTTTTTTTTAGGAAAAGGAAGGAGAGGAGAGTTCTGGGAAGGAAAAGGGTTTAAGGGGTGGGTAGAAATCTGGGGTTCAGTGTGTCTTGGTCATCCGCCTCCAAGACCTAGACAAACCTCACCCCATGAACCCGGGCACCCCTGCTAAATCACCAAACGTAGCGAACCACTTGGGGTGACCTATGGCAGAGGTGTTGGTTATCCAATAAAGGTTCCCGGGGCGGCGGTACCCATTCCCGCCTCCCAAATTGAAACGCACATATCATTATTATACATTATTTGCATACAGCTTGAGTCAATAATGTTTATTTCAGTTACAACAGAGTTTAGGTCATTTTTTGTGTAAACCACAACTCCATCGTTCTGACTATCATGTTTTGACGAGTTGTAGGAAGAGTAGTGATTTATGAATTTAGGAGTGTAATTATTTGTCAACCAACATTCTGTGAGAATAATAACATCAAAGTCTATATTTAGGTGGTTAAGCTGTATCTGGAGTTCATTAAAGTTTTTATTAATTGACCTAATATTTTGGTGCATATTAGGTCAATATTTTTATTAATTGACCTAATATTTTTTAATAGTGTTTTTTGAATCGGTTGTTAGGTGTTTACATATTTTAGCTTCTGATGTTACAAACAAATTGTCTTGATCACCTAGTTCTTCGTATGTGTTATTAATGGTAATAGCCATATTATAATTTATATTACAAATAAAAATAGTTTAATTCCCTTAAATGAGAGGTCCACTAGTCCGTGGCCATTACTGAGGATTTCAACCTTTGATTGAAAGAGGTACAGGTGAATTATTGTTGCAGTTTGAAAATAAATGTAAGCAATATGACACATTGAACTGAGGGGAATCGACCCAGTGAACGACCTGTAAAAGTGAGGCTCTCAATTTAAAAAAACTACTCAATTTTTTTAAGATTATCAGAGTGTTTGATCTATATTACTCTATCACTTTCATTTTTTTTAACCATCACTTTACATTCCTTGTACCAGACATATTTATATCCCAATTCTTTTGCCTTAGTCTTCGACCTCCACAGAAGATCTTTGAAGTAGGCGCCAAGGGTTTCACTAATAAAAATCTTCTGGTATCCGTTTCCTTGGGTTGTGGTAGGGTTGAGTAGCTTCCTGTTCAGTAGAATCTGCCGTCTTTTTTGGGGGTTAGTGAATCTGACGTGGAATTTTGGGGGGACTCCTGGTCGTCGGTCCAGAATTTTCTTGATTTCGAGGATATCATCGCCCTTTAAGTCGACACCTGCAGCAGCGGCCACCTGTTTAATTATTTCTGCAGGCTGCTCAACCTCTTTTTCTGGAATCCCTGCAAATTCAAGGGTATCTTCACGCGTTCTTTGTTCCACTTCTGCTAATCTAACTTCAACACTCTTTATTATGCCATCTTTTGCCATTATTTCCTTTCTCGTATCAACCCAGAATCTCCTGATGAAGTCTTAAATGAATCATGCCCACTGCCCAAGAGGGATTTCTTAGTTTCATGCTCAGAAAGTAGATTTTTCCATGATTCCGGCATAACCTACCTACAGGTTTTGGCGCGTGGGTGATCTTCCACAAAGTTGGAATCATGTAAAAATCTTCTCCTTCCTAATTTCATCTTAATTTATAAATTTAACACCGGGTGTAAAAAGCTGATCATCATTCCAACACCAGCAATAGAGCCCATCAGGTTAATCCTCCATTAAATTCTACTGAATACTACCTTGGTTTATCCATGACATTGTAATTCGCAATATATTGACTGATCTATGTAAATGTATTATTATGCATTACAAAATGGCGTTCCAACGTGAATGGACACGTAACTTTATTTACGACTTCTTCAGTGTGTTAATAATCATACTAAATACAATCGCTTCCATATGTCAGCATCTTTCACATTTTAACGGTGTTAATTTAGAAATGTCAAAGGAACTATAACATTCTGATATAGTGTTTCATCGTTGTTATGATTTAAAATCTATTTATTCCTAGCAATGTCTGCCAGATATTGTTTGTTAAATATTCAAAATGCTTATATTCCGTTGAGATTATCAGACATTATCATGAATAAACTAAGGGGGGCGTTCAAGTATTTCGTAACGCAATTTTTGAAGATTTTTTACCCCCCTCCCCCCCCCATGTAACGTGCCGTAGCTTTTTTACGTACCCTCCCCCCCCCCTCCCTAAACGTTATGTAACGCCCAAGTGACAATTTTTACCATAAAGTCACAAATAAGTTGCGCAAAGTACTGGAAAGTTGCTTAAATACCTTTTTTCTTGATTTAAAAACGTTTGCGGTAATAAATAAAACAAGAGATTTCGAGAACGAAGAGGGTTGCCAACTTGGAAGATTTTAATTCCCTAGTTTTTTTTATCTAAATAAAGTAAAACATGTTACGTAACGCATTGTTCGAACCCCCCTCCCCCCCCCCTCGTAACGCACAGTAACATTTCTCAAGACCCCCCCCCCCCAAGTGCGTTACGTAATACTTGAACGGCCCCTAAGTCACACATGATATTATTTACAATTAGTTTAAATAATATTTTATTCATTTGTAAAGAAATGAACTGACGTTTTACATATCAATAGTATAGATGTGGTTGTAGTAGGTCTGTTTTGTTTACAGTAACGTGGGTTTGATATCTGAAATAGGTACTGTGGATAAATCGGTAAATTTTTGCATATTGTTACTAACAGCTACGTTATCGTATAATAAATTATTATTACAGGGAATGGTTTATTGTCCGTTTTCTTCATAATTAATATTTTTTATTAAGAGGAACTGACGTTAAAATATACTTCATTAGAGATATGGACTATCTTGGTAATAATTATTAATTTAAAAGGCAGGGTTGCCGTGAATTTTTTCTTTAAAACAAAAAACAAAACAACTTTAATACAACACAAAATAATTTTGAAATTAGGGTTGCCACAAAGGAATAAATTTTAATCAACATAAATTAGGGTTGTCACAAATTTTAATCAACATAAATTAGGGTTGTCACAAATTTTAATCAATATAAATTAGGGTTGTCACAAATTTTAATCAACATAAATTAGGGTTGTCACAAATTTTAATCAATATAAATTAGGGTTTTCACAAATTTTAATCAACACAAATCAGGGTTTTCACATCATATTTTTTTTTTACTTTCTTTCGTTTTTTATTTATTTTTATTATTATTAAAGAATTTTTAACAATTACCATATGTAGCCTCAACATGTCGACACCCATACCGAACATTAATAATGTCACGAAGGTGGAGCTAATAAAAGAACTAAAAGAAAGGTCAATTGACCCGAAGACCAATTTTCAAGATATATAATCTTTGAAAACATCTAACTCTCAAACTACCGACTCTGCAATGTCAGATCGGGAGACGTCGGATGAAGCGACGGAAGTCGTACCTTCGGGACCCCATACTATTATCAAACATACCAAGATTATTTATAGGGAATCTTCGGTAATAAATGTTGATAATTGGCATTTAAAATTTTACCAGAAATCAAGTATAAGACAATTTCTTCTTCTTCTAAATTTGGTACGCGTTTTTCCGGAATTACTAGAAGGTCTAGCATTGTTATGGTTTAGATCTATTTACAGGGCAGATTTAAAATGGGAGGAGATATCTGCTCTATTAATTAGGCAATTTGAGGCGAACGATCCGCAGACAGACTTGAAGATCGAACTCTTTAATATGAAGCAACCCAAGGACATGTCAGTTCTCGAATTCACCCTAAAAATAAAAACTTTAAATAACATGCTGGAGGCGAAATTGCCAGAAAATGAATTACTCAGATTAGCTAAGAAGGATTTATCTCCCTTGAATACGAATCTTTTAGTTTCCGGAGACATTGTTTCCTTTGAGCAATTAACTACACATGCCGGCAACTTAGAATCTTTCTCAACGCCTCCTAAGGAATTCGCGTCGTCGTCGTCGTCTTCGTTTTCTAAAACAACTGAAAAAACCGTAACACATAAGGTAGACCGATACGTCCCTCATAATAAGACATTCTTCAATACAGTGAAACCTCCATCTATCGTTTTTGAAGGGACCAATTGAAATAAACAATGGATGCGGGAAAACAATGATTGCGGGAATATAGAAAAAACACATTAATATTAAAAGGTTTAATATGTACCTGCATACATACATATTCTAAAAAAGAAACACGTTTCAGTTGTAAATCAATTTGTTTAAATAAAAAATATCGTAAAAAAATTAAAAAAAGGAAGCTGCATGGAGACAAAAAAATTACACTTGCTTTAAATAATCTTTCATCGTCATTTGTTTTTGGCTTTTTTATTGCCGTAGGAAATCAATATTTTTTCGGTGTTACGTATTACATTTTTTTCGGAATCAGTTATCGAATGTGCATAAAAGAAGGTTTTTAATCTTTCGAACATCGTGTACGCTTCCGAAAATGAAGGAACAGATGGCGGATCCTCTTCATCGACCTCTTTTACAGTCTCTTTCAAGGTTGCGTCACACAAATTTTCAATTGTTTCAATCCCACAGGTTGGAATATTGTCGTCGAAAGTAACAAAATTATTAAAGTTTATTTCTGTAAATCGAATTTAAGGTGGAAGCCGCGATTCCTAACCGCTTGGCTAAATTAACGCGCTTTTCAAGGGGATTTTTTTCCACTTCCTCGACAATTTTTAGTCTTTCTTGGAGAGTACGCACTTTTTTCACCGGACGGTTCATTTTTATGGAGGGCTCAAAAACTAGATCGTAAAAAGAAAAAACCTTAAGACGCGCACCGCTCTGCCTGGATGTTTAACGAGAACTAACGGACCCATCATAAATTTGGACCCATAAATAATAAACGGACCTAACGGTAGGTTGGCAGGTACCTACCTAATTTAGCACTAACATGTCAGAAACGGCCGCAAACAAATGCGACAAACCATTCTTTCTATCTCTCTTTCGCTCTCCAATGTTATTGACCATTTATATACGAAATTTTCCACATAATTTAAACGATCAAAGCGGTAAAGAGAAACGATGAATGCGATCTAATTTTGCGTATTTTATATGAAATTAATTCGGGACTACAAGAAAAAAACGACGCTTACGGGAAAACGATTATTCGAGGAACGATTGATAGAGGTTTCACTGTAGTTACACTTATATAAATCCTCAAAATAATTTTAGACTACCGAATAGACAACATAATAATAATAGAAACAATAACAACTATACAATACCCAACCAATTTGTCGCAAGCAGGCCACAACCTTCACATAATGTGAAGGACACTTTTAAGTCATTCCCTAAAAAGGATATTTGTCGTTATTGCAATATACCGGGACATACTATAGAAAATTGTAGGAAAAAGGCTGCGGTACCAAATAAATCCAAAGTAGGAAGCTGTAAATGATGCAAATACTTTAAAAAAAAAACAAAAAACTGGATGCGAGTCAATCCTGCCACGCCCCTTCTTGTGCACAAAGATAGAAGGAGTGGGAGCGTTGGCTCCGTCTGGTTCACCAGTTCCTTTCGGTGCCCTTGGATGATGAATCTTGCCCCCTGCCCGAGAAGGATTTCTTCAGAAAGTAGATTTTTCCATGATTCCGGCATAACCTACCTACAGGTTTTGGTGCGTGGGTGATCTTCCACAAAGTTGGAATCATGCAAAAATCTTCTCCTTCCTAATTTCATCTTAAATTATAAATTGAACACCGGGTGTCAAAAGCTGATCATCATTCCAACACCAGCAATATAGAGCCCATCAGGTATTGTATGGATGGTTAACCGGTCAAAGGCCACGCCATTTCACGAAAATTCACTAAAAAAGCACCACTTTGAATTTTGAATTGAATGTTTTGTTGATTAATTTTGAGCTATTGTATATTTTATTGACTGAAACACGTTCCTAGAACAATAAACTATGTACCAAAACAACATTACTTGCATTAATTATGTAAATTAATAGGTTTTACAATGTTTTAGTCGCGGAACACCCATAAATTGCGACGGTTAAATTCGCGGCAAAATCTGACAGGCCAATGTCATAGACGAAATCGTTTTAAAAATATTCTGGGGTTGCAAGGTGAATGAAACTAGTGGCTATATCATCTATGATGTTAGCGCAAGCGATTCTGACCGTGTTCTTCATACAAATTCTGTACATAGAAGGGCCAAAATCGCAGACAAAAAGTTTTGGTCGAAAATTTTATTTAAATTTTCGAATTATTTTCTCGCGCATGCGCATACGACGCGCGCGCCGGTGCGTCTCCGGCAAATCAGAGGTTTTAATCCACCATCAAATTCTACTGAATACTACCTTGTTTTATCCATGACATTGCAATTCGCAATATATTGACTGATCGTAAGTATGTAAATGTATTAGTATGCATTACACACCGCCAGCCACATACTAATCATTATGGTCAATTGAAAGTATACAGAATAAATTCTCTAAATATTTATTCAAGAAATACAACAAAACTACAAATAACATGTTAAGTTTACAAAAAAGACGCACATTATCAGATCTGCTGTTTCTGTATAACCTGCTAAATAATAAAATAGATAGTCCTGAATTGCTATCCACTATTGGTTTAAATGTCCCAAAGAGGCGTACCAGGCACACTTCTCTTTTTCATATAGAATCCAATAACACTAATGCAGCGAGTAACTCACCAATTACTCGCGCAATCATAACTTATAACCACTATGAAAAATTACTACACTTAGACATTTTTTATGATTCCTTGCAAACATACAAAACTAATTTATTAAATTTCTTGACGTGATATAATTGTTTTAAAATTACTTACACTTAACTTTTCATTAAACTTTAATCAGTCAATTACAATTAGTGAGCATATAATTCTTGATTTAAAAATGTCTCCTTATCTCCCCCCCCCTCTTTTCTTCCTTTTTCTTATTATTACTTCATTCATTCAATAATTAAGTTTTAAGACCGGTTCATATCTCAGGCGTCATCAAATGACATTCTATGGACTTACGTAATAGGTACATAACCATGTAATAATTTAATTTAACATACCTTATAATCTGTATTATAATGTACTGTGTATGTCTTAATAAACAAATAAATAAATAAATCAAATGTTTAACCACCAATATCTCAGAACTCACTTTTTTGCATAATGCTGTTTTTTCCACATAAGGGCGCAATATACATTTTCTGTTACTGAAACACTTTAAAGTTTTGCCTTGACACATTTATTTGTTGTCTTGACACACTTTTTATTTTGAGATATTTGCAATATAGTTGAAGGAGTCCAAAATGATTTTTGATGTAACTAAAAGCCCATTCCCACTTCGTTCATTCTATGATCTATTTTCTAGAGCATATAGAACACACGCCACCCTCTGCGCACGTGCATAACACCAGTACAGTCATTTCCAATTTAAAAAATGTGATACAAATGGTGCGATTGCGGCATTATCATACTTTTAGAGCATTCCATAGATAAAATGAATGCCTCTGAAATATTAGATCTACTAACACTAGGGATAACCTGTGTTGAGACAGGCGATTTGAAGAATTGATAAAGGAATATAATAAATATGTCGAAAATTAAGATTATGAATATTTATATAACATCAGGCATAGAATAAAATAAAATAAACAAATCAATCACTTAAAAAATGCTTTTGCTTTCGAATGTTTGCTGCGTCTTTTTGATCTCTGCGAATACAAATGAATAGAAATAGTGCAAATGTGAAGGTGCGATAATTCCTTTTTATCGTAGAACAATTCGTTCTATGAACTAATCATATTACATACCTGGCATTAGCATCCGCTAAGGTTTGTTTGCTAGCTTTTTATTTAAAAAAAAACGAGTGCTTTAGACCACACAACTGAAGTAAAACTACAAGACAAACCACGCCCAACGAACCCAGGTATCCCTGCTAAGTTACCAAACGAAGCGAATGGGGTGACCTATGACCTAAGGTGACATATGACTTTGTGGTGAAATATGACCATGGGGTGACCTACGACCTTGGGGTGACCTACGACCTTGGGGTGACCTACGACCTTGGGGTGACTTATGAACTTGGGATGACCTACGACCTTGGGGTGACCTACGACCTTGGGGTGACCATCCTTATCCTTATCACTCCCCAAGTCAAGCGTGCGTAAAGGCCCGACCGTTCGCCTAGCAATCGATCAACGTTCGCATTGATTACCGTTCGCAAGACATTTTTCGTAACAATCACCACTTTTCGTAACGCTTTCACCAGCTTACCCCCGTCGAGCGTGCGTAAAGAAGTTTTACTTCAAAAAGGCAAACATTCCCAAGTTACGAATAATCTGACAATATTTGACAAACTCCTTCTACCATCAATGTAAGCGAAATATTTTACATGTGCAATGATAGAGAAATTTAACTAGCAGAGGAATGGAATCCACGACGCCTGGGCGGGAACCCGATGTATTTGTCCACTCAGTCTAACCAGTATTTTTGTTAATTTCTAGCCGTTCTCCCAGTGAACACGAGCATGGTCATACCATCGGTCTGGTCCTTCATGACCCTCAAGTGGAGCGTCGTGCTGTTCTTCCTGACCAAGAAGTACACCAGGATCATCGAAGAGGAGCAGCATCTCCTACCTCCTCGCACTGGCAGATACTACTAGACTCCATAAGAATCTTATTGACTGGGTTTATATACAACGCAACATATTATGCTTACTTAATGGCTAAATTCCGATCAAATTACAGTAAAATCCCCTTATAAGGTTCCCACATTAGAAGTTTTCTGTTAAGCGGAAACCCGGTTGCCGAGAAATTTGAACAATAGGTGTTTTACCAAACTGTTGCTGTCGCTGTTGCTCTTACTCCCCCGAATACTGAGCGAAAGGGACAACTGCACTTCAGGCTGATAATACCTAAATATAAATATCAAAAACGAGGTTTTGTATTCCCCGTTTTTCTCCCCCAAAACTGGACCGATTTTCAAGATTTTTTTTTACTAACTGTATTAGAAGAAAATAATCGATGTCTGTACGTTTTTTTTTTTTTTTTAATATATTGTCTAGTTTGTACACCGAACGTCGGAACTGATGGCATTCAAACCAAGCGATTTTAATGATTTTTATAGCGCCCTAACTCCTATAAAAAGTAACTTATAAAAAAAAGCAAAATGTACCGACACGCTAGTGGTCGATATCTATATTATATATGAAAAAATATTTGCAGTAGTGTCAAAATCCAGAGAGGAAATTGGGGAATATATTTGAAAGGACAAAACGCTGCCAAATAAGATATATAAGATGTTTTTTTATCCCTTGAAAACTAAATTTTAAAATGGTGTAATTAATCCCACATTTTATTGTCGTACTTCTACGACCAGGCAACCGCCTAAAATGGGGTATTTTACATTAACTACTAAGTTTGGTATTATGTATATTATCTTTTAAAAATGCCTTAACTCAAATTTACACGATTACCACAGTAAATAAAATTAACTTAACCTAACTGATTTAAAACTTTGTAATGTGGGTTAAGTCTTTTTAAATGCGCTATTTTCATAGATTAAAATTTTACTGAAATGCCACAGTAAGTTAGAGCTTCTGGATAACATTATAATTCATACTTTAAAAGTGTAATATGTTAATTAAAAATCTTGATTTATGTTTGTATAATATTCCCTAAGTATTCACAGTGCAGATGCGAACATTATCCCAGTTTGATATGAAATGATAATCTATTCTGGAGTCGATGTAAGGTTTTTACCAATCCCTTGATATATTTCACTATAAATAAATATCCGACAAATGTTTATGGATTGTGTGTGACAAATACTTGATACTTGTGTGTGACAAACACTTGATACTTGTGTGTGACAAACACTTGAACACTTGTTACTTGTGTGAGACAAACACTTGATACTTGTGTGTGACAAGCACTTGATACTTGTGTGAGACAAACACTTGTAACTTGTGTGTGACAAACACTCGATACTTGTGTATGACAAACACTTGATACTTGTGTGTGACAAGCACTTGATACTTGTGTGAGTTCAAACACTTGTAACTTGTGTGTGACAAACACTCGATACTTATGTATGACAAACACTTCATTCTTGTCCAATATCCCAGTTTGATACAATGTGATAATCTGTCCTGCCTAGCGATTCCGTATTTTTTGTGAAACCGTTATTGGATAACGAACGTTATCTTCTGTCAGATTTGTGTGATTTTTACGTCACATATTTTAGTTTAGATCGATTTAAACATGAATTCCTGCAAGTACGCATGATTATTTACTCATTTAATGTACGTTGTACATAGAAAACGCAGATAACAGCCATAAAAATCACACAAATCTGACAGGAGATTACATCCGTTATCCAATAACAATCTCACAAAAAATATGGAATCGCTAGGCTGGAGTGCGATGTGAGGTTTTGCCACTTACGGAGTATTTTTTACCAAACCCTTGAAATATTTCACTTTAAATAAATATCCGACAAATGTTTATGGATTGTGTGTGACAAATACTTGATGCTTATGTGTGACAAACACTTGACACTTGTGTGTGACAAACATTGATCGTTATCGTTTGATTTACTGAATCACGAATTCGTGAAAATTATGAAAATTATGAAAATTATGTATGTATGTTTTAATACCAAATTGCAATTATTATTTCGATCATATTTTATTCTAAAAGCCATTATATTAATGATTTGATGATAATATGTCAGTTTATAGTTAATACCAAAAATGGAAAATTGATGGTTAATTTAAAAAAATTTGATCTCATGTTTGCTCGAATTAAGATGCTTTCTGTAGGTTCTTTTACTATTTACATTCTAGTTATGTGGAGAATGATTTCATACTAAGATATCACCTTTGAGTGCACTAAACTAGCAGGTTGAAGTGTCAATTTTTAACACAGGAAATTTCACACCTGCATTGTTATATCACCAACTGGAAATAGTAAAGTACTTATTAAATGTGCCAAAACATAATTATTTTCAATAGATAAATGAAACAATTTAACTTTATTTTATTTTTTATTTTAACTTTATGAGTTAAACCTCAAATTGTAATATTTAAATAAATGAAGACAATATAAGCGAAACTCAATCGAAAATCTGGAAACAGAAAAATCAGAAAAACATATTGACACCTCTGGGACTCGAACCCAGGAAAGCAAGAGGTCCTGGGTTCGAGTCCCAGAGGTGTCAATATGTTTTTCTGATTTTTCTGTTTCCAGATTTTCGATTGAGTTTCGCTTATATTGTCTTCATTTATTTAAATATTACAATTTAACTTTGTTTGAACCACTTTTATATTTGAGTAAATCCGACTGGTTTCAGAACGAACGTTCCTTTTTCAGGGCAAATGTATACTGATTTGACAGTTTTGAAATATGGATGGGAACAATGTATTATTATGTTAGGGGTGGAGCTGTTGCTAGGTATTAGTGAAGAGTGGGTGGGGGAACATATCCATGATTGGGCTATAAGACAATATTTTTTGTTTGTTGATAATAGATTCATTATTTTTAAGGGATTTTTTTATTTCCAAGGCTTCTAAGTTATCTAAATGTTGAAGAAGGAACGTTCGTTCTGAAACCGGTCGGATTTACTCAAATATAAAAGTGGTTCAAACAAAGTTAAATTGTTTCATTTATCTATCTATAATGGATAACCACAAAGTTATAGCTACATTCAAAAGTATAATTATTTTCATTTATCGATGGCCTAAAGACATTGTATTTTAATTTTTTGGAAAAAAACTTTATTAACTAGACTTTACGCTCTACTAATGAGAATTTCATTTTTTTTTCAATTTGAATAATGCACAAGAGTCCCAACTGCTCCCAATCGCTTGTAGCTAGTGGGATGTAGTAGGGACGGGAAGATGAAGGTGGGGAAGTACTTGGCTATTCAGATCTGGTCACCAAACATGGCTAAGCCTTTTCAAGCAACGTTTCAATTCTGAATAGTGGTCTTACACTAGGGCGAGAGTAGTTCCACTCTGGAACGTGTCGCAAATATATCTTTTATTATTTTAATTGATAAAATTGTAAAATTACACAATTCAATTTACTTGCGCGCACCGGGATTTGTTTGTGGAGAGTCTTGCCCCTCGATCACAGAGCTTGTCTGTATATGTTAAAACATAGCTTCTATAACTCACACCATTCCAAAGTTGTTTTAAAAGAGATTAAAATGCATATGTATTTACTTTTGATTATCAAAAAATATTGGTTTTCAGAGATACAATAAGCTGTTGTACTTTAAGCCGTTGATATGTTCTTAGAGCTATGTAACAATTAAAAAAAAAATGAATTTCTACATTATTAAGAATTTATTCAAACAATTATTATATTCTGTCTTTAAAACATCATGCTTAATCTCATTTAAAAATGTTAAACTTGTATTAATAGACATTATTTTTTTTTAAATACCTATTAGCATTTTAAATTTTGTATTGCTTTCAATTGTATGGCTTTCAATTTTTTTCACATGTAAGGAATATCAACTGTTTTTATATTTTCAATAATATATCATTAGTTTGCTATTGGAAATCACCAATTACTTAAATAAACATGGTCCAAAATTTAAAATGAAAATAATTAAAAAAAATTATAATATCAAGAAATTTTTGCTTACTTGTCACAAAAATGTTTAATTTTGTTGACTTTTATCGGCAAGCCCACATTAAAATGATTGTTTTTTATTAAAACTCAAACCTATTGAGCTATTTCATTATCACCGTGACGATCCACGATTACGGTACTACTGTAAAGGCAATAAACATACGCTCCTTATCACAATAATGCTGCAGCTGCAAAAAGGAAAAAAAGTAATCGTTTTCTTGCATCTCTCACACACCGCACCGTGACGTCTCCGTAGACCCCTGCAATACTACTAGCTGTGATGATAGTTTTGAAAGTATGGAAGGATAATATTAAAGTGTGAATGAAATCCAAAAATTCAAAAACATGAAATGTCAATACGCTGATTGTTTTGCTTTTGTTCTTAAACATATAATGCTGCAGCTCTTTTCTACACACTAAATAACAGCAATCGAAAATGAGACAAACGGCCAGCGTAGTGCAGTGGTAAGGCGCTTGTCTATCCCGGGGTGGCAAAAAAATTTTATTTGATTAATTTGTGTATTTCACAATTTATTCATTTAAAATAATATATAGTATATTTGCGGCACGTTCCAGAGTGGAAGATACTCTCAGTATCACCCTGGTGTAAGACCACCATTCAGAATTGAAGCGTTGCTTGAAATGGCTTTAGCCGTGTTTGGTGACCAGATCTGAATAGCCAGGTACTTCCCCACCTTCCTCTTCCCTACCTCCTTCCCTCCCCACTACCTTCAGCCTCACAAAATATCACATATGGAGATGCCATAGTCTCACTGGCTCCAGACGGGAGCAGTTGGGACTCTTGTGCGGTATTTAGGTAAAAAAAAAAAAAAAGTTGAACGTATGTCTGCACCCCCCCCAAAGGAAACCTACAATCATTATCATACATCTCCCTCACACGTATAAAGAAAGTGAAACACAATCCCCGTCGCTGTAGCTGAGCTGTAATAAGATATATCTGTTTCCGCCAATGGAAAAAAGTTGTACTTTGGAAGAAACAGTCACACGTATGTTGTGTGTCTCATCTTTTGTTTTACCATTATTTAACCCGTCTGCTTGGTTCAATATATTCGCACCTCACAATCCGGAAGCCTCAGTTTTGCGCGTAAATTCGGAAACCGTCACTTTGGATTTAGATTGTAAAATATCTATGCAAGATAGCTTTCATATTTCAAAGACAATAAGAAGCATTATTTCGTTCTTTTTCTAGTTAAAAGAAAAATAAATAGAGGAAGAGAGATATATACCTTTTAAAATGTAAGGTCGCTCGAGATGTTTTTGGTCTTATGAAAGTATAACGCAATTACGTGTTTTGTCACAATTTACAAGCAGACAGGTTAATGTGTAAGAAAGAACTGCAGCATTATATCGCTGCATATTAATTGCCTTTTTTGCCTTCACGGTGCCGTAATCTTAGATCATAAATTGCCCATCATAATAATAAAAGTGCCCATTCGATTGTTTTACTTCACTGTTTTTAAAGACACAGCTTCCAGAAAGTTTTAGAGAATAATTTTAGAGCAAAGGAAATTAAACATGACAATTTTAATTATTTCAGTAGTTTTAAATATTCAGAGTGTATCATGAGTCAATTAAATACCCCATTATAAAGATAAACAAATTTAATGTCAAGGTCTCCTAGTTCATTGTCGCTTTAATGTGTCTGCTATCTTCGGTGATTAATAATTTTCATATGTTGTTAAAATTCTCCTATGAATAATTTGCATTATTATGTAATGATTAATTAATATTTTATTTCACCAAAAGTACTTTAGCCGCTCGAGTGATTGGTTTTCCACTTGGCCATTCGATTTAATTAATACATGTCATACCTCCAAATATTAATATGGAATAATATGAACTGCTTACTGCGGTTTAAAGTCAGCGAATTCACCTAGTATTCACTTGTATCCCATATTTTTTGGTTCTATAAAAAAATATTTAAATCGTTGAATTTTAACTCTTAAAAATTCACCTACACAAATTTGGATAGCCATCGCTAGAGTGGTTATTGAATTATTCCGAAATAGTTAATTAATTTTTTCATCAACTTTATCATCGCAGCGCTACATCCCAAGGTGCGGTGTGGCCTACACCATGAATACTTTTCACTAGCATTGTCCCTCCGTTCATTTTCAGTCCTCTGATTCCTCCTCTTTAAGCCTTCCCGTCCATACAATATTCATACAAATGATTTACCCTTCCCTTTTACATCATATAATAATAATAATGAGCCTTTTTATTCTGGACTTCTGTTAGGTATGAATACTAGACATGTTCTTGTTTGTTATAATATATCCCGAAGCTCAGTTTGCCTCTTGTCATAGGCCTCCTCTAACATTTTCCACTGGGACCTGTCACGCGCTACTCTTCTTCAATGATGTCCAGCTGTGAGTTTTAGGTGGTCTTCCCATCTTATTTGTCGACATCCTCTACTTCTCTTGCCATCTCTGGGATACCGTTCAGTGACATTTTTGCACCATTTTTCTTGTGGATCGTGGATCATGTGACCTGTCCATCTCCACTTTTTTTGGTCTATTCGGGTAACTATATCGGCAACAGTTTTCGCCCTTATTATGCTACATCTCACTCTGTCCTGTTTCCTTATTCCTGTCAAACTCTCTCCACGGCTCTCTGGCAGTGTCCCAACTTTTCTCTGTTGCGTCTGGTGAGTGCCCATCAACTTGGTGTTAAATAAAATGGGTAATCATTTGTAATTATCTAATCAATATGCCATTTCACCGCACAAGTCTGCCCGCCAACTGCATGGCAGGCCAGATCAGGAGAAACTGGTTGAGGAAGACCTTTTAACCTCTCCAGCAGGGCTCTCCCGGAACATCGCCTTGCATTGCAGTGAGAGGGATGGATTCATACGTCCGTCACTCCTGGACATACTGACCCCCAAAATCCTACCCACCACACATACCTTTTTACTTCCCAGAACTTCCTCTCCTTACTTTCCTAAAAGATCCTCCACAAAAGATGCAACGACACACAACTCTGTGATTCAATACTACCATGTTGTTTGCTGGGATGCCAACTAAAATCGTAGATATGAAAGTAGAGATGAAAATAGCGATCGCATAAAGTGAAAAATTTTGTCTTTGGTTCTATATGGGAATCGGGCTACTCATGGTGTAGTACGTACATTGTAACAACTACCGATAACTCACCCAGTAATTTTTCTTCAACTTTAATACGATTTTGAACTCTTCTCTTATAATAATAACAAAATTCCATTTGCACATCAGTTTTTCTGTACCTGTTACTAGGAGAAGTAATTTTATATATTTTCTTGTATGTTTATAGAATTCTTCGCCGAATTAATAAAAGTTTAGTCTTCTTTCTTCACTAATCAACCGTGAATTTTTAGATTACAATTAAATCTTATATTTCTTACTATTCATTCCACTAAAGAACTGATGTTATATATAAAAAAGGGTGTATGTTTACCATTTTATGTTAGTTATTATATTTTTAGTTAGTAGGTAAAGAAATTATTTAAAATTACTTTACGAATTGTTTAATTAAGGTAAAGTGCTTGGTAGATGAAGGGATACACAAAATGGACTCTGCAATTCCAAAAGAAAAACACCACGCCTATTTAAGTCTGCTTGTTTTGAATAAGTATGAAACAATCAGTTTTATCACAACTATATAATTCAATTGAGAATGCATTATAAACCGTGTTCCATTCTCATACCACAAAACTTTGGGGTGTGATTAATAATTTTTTTTTTCATTAACCACTAAGGTATTTTGCGATTGTGCAAGTTTTTTGTAAACATTTTGAGTTATTTCCGCTTTGCAATTAAAGCTCTATAAATGAAACATTTTTGAACGTAGCCAAATACTAAAAACTGTTTTTTAAAGGTTATGAGTGGGAATGCGAGAGGGGAAGAGGACGCAGGAGAAGAAGGGGAGGCGGAAGGGGAACGGGATGAATGGGAAAGGACACTCAGAGAGAAACAATTTCTTTATTAAATGGCATAGCAACGCATGCCGGGACCAGCTAGTTACAAATAAATATTAACAATTGTAAATATTAAAATTTTGAATGAAAACTTAAAAAAATTCTAAAAATGACTCACATGTGAAAACGTTACTAAAATCACATTTTATGTAAAAAAAAAACACTTATTCTATTGTATAAATGTATAATAAACAATTTTGTCACCTCACTTTTTATCATTTTGTACAATAATATTTAATAAAAAATTAACAATGTCTAACGGCACGTAAGCGATTTGGCGGGTGAAGACTGTTTCTACAAAATAAGTATTTTTTTTATGTACTTCTATGGACAACTTTGTATAGAGATGTGAAGCTTGATTCAATATGAATCTTCTACTTTTTGTTTTAGGGTTTTCAATAGAACAATAACAGAGTTGTAAAGATTTCTGTGGGAACACACGCGTTACTTTGAAAACACGCATTGTACTTGACTGCTATTGTTATATTGTCGTGTAAACACGCTTACGGGTCGGAGTGCTTAGTGCCAAAATAAAAAAGTTAAAGTTTCTTTTTTTGTTCGGTTTACAAAACATTTTGTATAAACACATCTTTGCAATAATTATTTCTCTGAGCTTGGTCAACCGTTCTATAAATTACATTTATTTTGAATTTACACTCTTTTATGTGTTTATCTTTTAAACGATAATTGGTTAATTAATGTTTCCAAATGAATAACCAGAACCTAATGCCTTTCAGATGTTATCCGAACTCATTGCGATTCGCAAAAGTAAACCAGTGGTCGGCAAATTCACTAGTCAAAAGAACCAAATGCAGCAGTTCAACGATTAAGATTTCTTTTGAGAGCGAAATTTCTTTACAAGAACCCTCTTATTAGAAGTCGGTTAAAATTTGGTACAATGAATAAAAGTATATATGTATGTATCACACTTTATGACAATCTTATTTAATAATAATAATATTTGGATGATTTATATAGCGCCGTTTTTGTGAAAAATCACCTCAAGGGCGCTAACAATTTAATGTTTATTGCTAACAATGTAATATTCATTAAAATATTATAAAATTTTCAGTAATATTTTTTTTCAACTAACCAACGTTTTTAATTACAAATATGAGTACATACCTACTTGTGAAAACTTATGCCAATAATTTAAAAAATAACAAAAATTTGACAAATATTACGTAAACAAAGAGTCAAGTTGCCAAACAGTCACTCTCAAGTAGCCAAAGAGCCGCACTGATGTAGCCAAAGAGCTGCACTCAAGTAGCCAAACAGCCACACTCAAGGACAAAGAGCCACACTCGAGTAGTCAAACAGTCACTCTCAAGTAGCCAAAGAGCCGCACTCATGTAGCCAAAGAGCCGCACTCATGTAGCCAAATAGCCGCACTCACTCAAGTATTCAAACAGCCACACTCAAGTAGCCAAAGAGCCGCACTCATGTAGACAAATAGCCGCACTCACTCAAGTATTCAAACAGCCACACTCAAGTAGCCAAAGAGCCGCACTCATGTAGCCAAATAGTCGCACTCACTCAAGTATTCAAACAGCCACACTCAAGTAGCCAAAGAGCCGCACTCATGTAGCCAAAGAGCCGCACTCGAGTCAAGTAACCGCACTCAAGTAGCTAAAGAACCGCAGTTTACAATCGTTGCACTAGACAATTTTTATTTCAATTTGTTTCATATTTTAAACAATTTTTGCTAATTTGAATCGCTAAAAAAAACTTTATTAGGATTTTTTTCTTAGATTACCACCCCCGAAAGTTTTGTGATACGAGCGTGGAACACGGTGTACATGTTTTATTTTTTAAAAAGGAATTTATTTGATTTATAATGTTAAAATTCTAAAATATTGCTATTTTTAACGTGTAATAATTAAAAGCCAACTCATCTTGTAACCTGAAGATTGTCACTGAAATTTTATAACACAAAGATGTCTGGTCGATATTGCTCGTAAAACCAATTACACTATGCAAAAGCACCTATACAGCGCACATTTGTGTTAACAACTTTTAAATTTGTTATTTTGCTTAGAAGTCCCATTTTGTTTATCCTATCCCACACTGTATACGTTACCTATGTATATTTGTAGTCTTAGGTCAACATTATGATAACTGCAAAATTGTATTTTTGTGATTACTTATTGTTCATTTACACAAATGATGCAGGACTTGACTAGCAGAGTATTTCGCCTGCGATGCCTGGACTGGCTGGAAATCCAATTCTTTGACCACTCGGCCAATGACAGGTTCTTCTGAGTTCTTCTCCTTATCACATTTTGACCCAAGACCACAGATATTTTTGACACCTTTCTTCTAAGAATACAGTAGAATTCGGATATAACGACTTCGCTTATAACAACTTACCGTTTTAAGTGACGACAATGTAAACTCGAGTTAGGTACTAGGAAAACATATCCGTTTAGTACGACTCCATTTTAAGCGACCTGTTTTGACCTAATTTAAAGATAATTCGTCCGGTTAGAACGACGTGCAATGTTTTGATTGCAAAACCTATGCACCAATACCTCGGCCGCTCCCCGCGCCCGGCTACTCTCCGCGCGCTAACACCTATCATTATTAGCACGCGTAAATCACAATCAGTGTTTATCATATGTTGTGACTAGGTTAAAAGCTTGACACCGTGAGTTCCGTGAAACGAAAGTGTTTTTCAATTGAAGAAAAAAGTGCTATGTTACACCGTTTAGAAGCCGGTGAATCAAATGTAACCCTCATAAAAACAAGCTTAAATTATTCGGCCGTTTTGTGCGTCATCCGGTTGGTAGGACAAAGTATCGCCGGCCCCGTGAGGGTCGTTATATCCAGATTCTACTGTATATTTTTGTTTAAAATGTTGTGACTCAAAAACTTTATGTTCAATATTATTTTACCTGATTGTTCAATTTAGTATTAAATGTTTGTAAAACACATTGAGATCAAAAACCTTTTCAAATGTAAATGTTTTGTTTATGATGACAATGACACAATTGACGCAAATTTCTCGGAGCATCCTGATGCTCCTGAGATGCCTGTGCTCTAAAGATTGCAATCAATCCGTTTGTTAATATAGGGGAAGCAATCAAACGGATTGCCCATTTCTGCACAAGGTCAATTGTATGAACAAAGATGATTTTTTAAATTTTGCAACTGCACAAAGCCCTTGGGTAATATGGCATCCCCAATTTGAATTATGTTGTGTGATACCGAAGGAAGAGGATGTAGGGTAGAAACGTTTGATTCAAAATGACAGTTTTTTTGTCCTCACTGGTTTTTTTAACACATTGTTTAATAACATCCCATCATTCTGTGCAAAATATCACATTTCAACGTTGTTTATACAAATTTCTCTTTTCTTTATAGTTTCGTTTTTCTTAAACGTCACTTAGGATAGGATAAAGCTTATCACAGACGAGAGATAACCTAATAATGTATGTGGGCTTGGTCCGTATCAGCAAGCAGCTCGCCATACATTCCCATTGGATGTATAAGACTTGTAATTATATCTCACGTCTGTGACTAGTTTAAAAGTAACACTTAATACATAATTGTAATAATGTAATACATAATTGGATAATTTGTACATTGCTGTTTTTGTGAAAAATCACCTGGCGGATAGTGTGGGCTCTACTTATATATTTAAATCTAATTATATCTGGTCAATACATTTAAGATTCTTGTGAATAAAAATAAATCCTTAAAATTTCTTCTCAAATAGTATTGTATAAGTCATAGATTATAGAAACGAGAGAATATATGGCATGGAAGTATGCCGACATTCGCCTAATTATGACCAAGGTTTACAGAGTATCAAAACGATGAAGACAATGAAAGTTAAGGGTTGACCGAGAAAGGTTTTTCGTTCTCGGCCGAGACCGAGAATAAATTAAAATCTCGACTGAGACCGAGAATAGATAAATTGAGAAAAAAAATTAAAATGCGCTATTTTTGCATAATATAGTATTTTTAAGAATGTAATAATAATTTGTTTTAAGGCGCCGCATCCGCCCTAAAAAGAAGAAGATGGAGAGATATGTAATTACGAATGTTAGAGGAGCGCTCTAATATTTAAAGTGATAAAATCGATGCGAAAATTGCGAAAATATTTAATAAAACACAACTCGTTTAAAATAGAGCAAAAATCTCATGGAAGGTATCTTAAGTATCATTTAAAAAAACATTGTGAATTTTGTTCACAACTATAACTTGTAAAATAACTGAACAAACGTGTTAAAATTTCGATAATTTTTAATAATTTTCGGAGCATACTTTGCGATTTTTTTCTATCGAGGGAATTGTAAATAATTTGAGTTTCGGCGTGGAATGCGTCTAGATATTATCTTCAAAATAACATATATTTTTTTAAGAGCTTAAAAACTTCAAATGTTTAAGGGAGATATTTGAGAAATCAATAGAAATTCGGGTAGCAGCGGCTTAAATAGTTTTAATAATCATATTTGAACAACATGATGTTGTAGCACATAAAAAGCAATTTTTCTGCATTTTCACCAATTGTCTATTTCCAAAAGTAATGAAAACGAACGGTGCGGCGCAGCGGCGGCAGCAGCGGTAAGTAAAACCCGCCTCACCGACTAAACCTCTGCCAGCCGACCAATCACTATCGACAGCTCTCTCACACACTGACAGCAAGTGACGAATGTGGACGCGCGCGGTAGTTTTGAATCCCATTATCCTATACCGTACCTACTTACAACGGTCTCGGTTATGGCCGAGAATCTCGGCGATTCTCGATAGAATTTGTAGCCGAGAATGCCGAGACCGAGACTGAGATCTCGGTCGACCCTTAATGAAAGTTATATATTTGGTGTGTAGGTAGAAGTAAAGGTGGGGCACCGTAGTGCGTAGACGCATTTTGCAGTAGTATGTGAATGACATTGGCAACACTTTTGTGTTAGCATTTTCATACTAATCCATAATGCTTTGTTTCTTTTTTCTATGGTGTCAGTATTATTTAAATGTGTTTCTCTAATTGGTACATCCTTTGAAACTCATTATTCTTCCTATCAGATGTTAAGAGCACAAAAATACATTAGAGATTAAAAAAATATATACATTTTATTGGATTTCCTATATTTTTATATATTATATTATGTGTGTTAGTTCACAAAAAGTGCTTTCTCATTGTTATTAAGTTTAGTACCTACTTGCGTATTTTTTTTAAAATTTCTGTATACCATTTCCTAAATGCGTAAGTAGGTAAATATTTTAATTTTGGATCCAATGTACTTGTATTGTTTAAGTTCTTGATACTTTGTTTAGTTTTATCATAAATGTTTACTTACTTTATCAAAGTTTACAAAATATAGCATTGTTTGCCAATTAGAAACTTTGAATAATTGTTTGAGTATACCTTAAGCACATATTTTAAGAAATTATTAAAGATTTATCTTGCAAACACTGAACTTGGTTTTATTATATTTTTTTTATTTCTTTCAAAGGCAATCCCAATGAGTTACAGAACTCATTTTAGGACGAGAGGAATTTACAATTCATAGGTGGGAGGAAATAATTACAAATGTACATAGGTATTAAATATTGACAGTCTTACTAATAACAAAACGCTTTAACGATCTTTAAACGCCATATCTGTTGTGCGCCCGATGAACACCATTTTTGCATTATTACTATTAAAAATATCACGTTTTTGTGTTGGTCACATTGAATCTAGGGAAATCTGCGCAGGCGCCGCGGCCATCTTGTTTGATAGTTTTGCGGGAAAAAATCATTTTCTAACACGTGGAATTTTGCTCGCAGAATTTAATGTTTTTGAACAGAATTTCCGTTGTAATGATCAATTCACCAATATATTTGTATGATTGAACATAATTTCTATCATTTTTGACAGTTAGTCCAGTCAAGGAAGGAGGTGTAGAGTGCGTGAGCAGGAACCTAAGCGATTCCTTCAGGACTTGTTTAGGGTGTGAACATACTAAAAGTCCTGACGTCTAGGTGGTGAGCTAGGGGGGGGAGGGAGGGGGGAATGTCCTGATTTTCGAGGAAAACTTTTTTAGACTAAGTAAAAGCTCATAAAATTGTTTACAACTTTGATTCTATACGTAATTTTGAAAATCCCAGCCGTTTTTTAGTTACACTCTCCACAAATGTCGATATTTTCGAAAAAAATCATTTTACCTCACATTTTTCATCAAACATTCCTTCATATCGTCTAAAATATTCATCAAAGAAAGAAATTCGTTTGAAAGAAGTTGTAAATAATTTAATTCTCTTTTAGAATATATATACATATGCAAATAAATTTCCAACCAATAAATATTTACAGCAATTTTAAGTTTTTTCGTAAAATGTCATCATTTTTAAAAAAGCTGTTTTCAAGTAAGGGGGCGTTCAAGTATTACGTAACGCTATTTTTGAAGATTTTTGACCCCCCCCTCCCCCCCATGTAACGCGCCGTAACGTTTTTCCGTATCACAACCCCCCCCCCCCTCCCTAAACGTTACGTAACGCCCAAGTAACAATTTTTACCTGTAAGTGACAATTAAGGAGCGCAAAGTACTGGAAAGTCGCTTAAATACCTTTTTTCTTGTTTTAATCGCGTTTGCGGTAATAAATAAAACAAGAGATTTCTAGAATGAAAAGGATTGCCAACTTGGAAGATTTTAATTGCCTAGTTTTGTTTTTATCTAAATAAAGAAAAACATGTTACGTAACGCGTTGTTCGAACCCCCCCTCGTAACGCACAGTAACGTTTCACAAGACCCCCCCAAGTGCGTTACGTAATACTTGAACGGCCTCTAATATGTTTTCATCTTATTTCTGACACACAACTTTCGTTTGTTCGCCTAATAATATGTGTGACCACACTTTAAAGACAGTTATTAAATAAAGTAGACAAAATTCATATAACTTAAAAATTTTTAATTTTATAATGATTTTATAATGATAATGATGATAATCTCATTATAATTTTATTCTATTTCGTTACATTAAGTACATAAAATTATAAACCTCAAGGTTATCACTGTTCTCAATAACATCATATTACACTCTCAACTTAATATGGATTCACGTTTTCATCCTCGTTGGACGTGAGGGTCCTGGCAAGCGTTGTTCATCCATGGCATCGTCATTCTCAGTGGTGGATGGTTCTTGCTGAATGGGTTCTACGTCTTTTTCATCATCGTCCTCGGCAACAGGCACGCTATTGAGGCATCTCCCTTGGCAGTGAAGGCACGCTGCAGAACAGGTCAGCATTGCTTTTCGGCATCCACATTTGCCAATTGCACAATCCTTGGTGCAGCGGCAAAATATAATTTTCAGAAGGACCTCCGGTGCTGGTGGATCTTCTGTTGTAATTGGCACCAGGATGTCTCCTTCATGTTTCCACACCCATTCTTCAGGGGGCAGCTCAATCCCGAGCCATTGCTGAACTTGGTGGTATGTCCGCCGGGAATGCTGTTTAGCTGCACTCTCTGTTGGAGGGAGGGAGCTGATGTCGGGCTTCATATTTGCCACGGACCTTGTGAACGACTGGAAGCGGTACTGGTTAAGGGAGGTCTGTCTTTTTGACGCCACCATACCATTTCAGGAAGCATTTATTTCCAGCCTCTTCAACCTCGTCGTGAGTAGAGGAGGGGTTGTAAAAGATCATTGTCGCTTGCTTGATCATTTCTGACTCTCAAGTACAATTTCGAAAAGCCCACCTTGCTTCTCCTGAAAGTTGCAGACGTTGTATCGCAGCCGGTAAATGAATGTAAAAATAGGATGTATTCAAATCCACGATGATGCATCTCTGGGTGGACAGTGCCATATTTTGGTTTTCCCTCGTCCGGGTTTCAGCAGCAGAATATCTTGGGAGGGAGGAGTGGAAGCAATCAAAAGGACAGTGAGGTTCACATCCTCACCAACGACAGCCACAGAGTTGTGAAAGGATAGTTTCACAGCAGTCTTCACGATAAGGATGTCAGCATCTTCGGTGGCCTGAAGAGTCTGTATCCCATTCTCCGGAAACTTTGTCTGCAGTGAGGAGATGAAGTTACTTTTGTTAGTAGGATTGGATAAAAAATCTTCCTGTTTAACGGGTATTGATTTGTTCCATGTCAAATTGATGTCAGCTGACCTTCTCAGTCTGTATCGTCGCATCTGATCTTGTGATTTCGTACTATTGGCTGGGTTTGCATACCCATCAAATACCACAGTGCGAGTCATTCCAGGATAGTGGTGGTTGACATAGGTGATATAACGATCACAAATTGCGGCAACGGAGGCATCTTTTTGCCAAATTACTCTGTGTAGTAGAAATCCTCCGTCCACAACTATGTTCATCTGAGACAGTAGAACAGTTTTTTTGGTAGGCTCGAATAAGCTATACAGAACAGATTTAGTTGTCTTAACCACTTGCTGAGTACATTGTGCGAAACACCTCTGCCTCCTGTTATGCCTCCTCGGCTTTTGAATGATCGCATCAATGTAGTTTCAATGGTTATATCTGACCATACGCCTGACCAAAAGTAGCCGCTGGTCGCAAACTTGTGGTATTCTTCAGGAGTCATCGTTGATGGTTAATTCTCCATATCTTGAATGTACAACTGACAGGACTTTGCGTAGGGGAAGTGTCCAGACGCATGGAGCCATTATTATCACAGGGTTTTACACAAAATTTGGACAAACTGTGAACTATTTTGATCGACCGTTAATTACTCTAACCTAATCACCCATCACAATAATAATGATTATAAAATGAATCCCACTAATCATCTGTTCGAGAACAACTTAGCTGTGCTTTCTTGTGTGCAAAAATTAATAAGGAATTTCCCCCGAAAAAAAACCCGTCATAATAATTTGGTAAGAAAAAACAGCTTTTTCTGAAAATGACGACATTTTACGAAAAAACTTAAAATTGCTGTAAATATTTATTGGTTGGAAATTTATTTATATGTACATATATTCTAACAGGTAATTAAATTATTTACAACTTCTTTCAAATGAATTTCTTTCTTGGATGAATATTTTAGACGATATGAAGGATTGTTTGATGAAAAATGTGAGGTAAAATGATTTTTTCGAAAATATCGACATTTGTGGAGCGTATAACTCAAAAACGGCTGGGATTTACAAAATTACCTAAAGAATAAAAGTTGAAGATAATTTTATGAACTTATTCTAAAAAAGTTTTCCTCTGCGACGCACCGTTTTCGAGATATAAACGGAAACCCGAAAATCAGGACCTCCCCCCCCCCCCCTCCCTACCCTAGCTCACCACCTAGACGTCAGTACTTTTAGTATGTCCACACTCTAAGCACCCTAAACAAGTTTCTGAAGGAATCGCTTAGGTTCCTGCTCACGCACTCTACACCTCCTTTTTGACCATTCGTTGACTGGACAAAGTTCAGTGCTCTAATAATGTCTCAGTTGTAATTTTTAATTTTTTTATCCTAAAAAAAAAGTTATTTGGGATAAATTATTTTGTATCCGCTAAAGTTCATAAAACTTCCATAAACGTAATGTTATTTAATATCATTAGAGGCTTGTGCGTGTGTAAATAAATACCAAATTCTCATCAAAGTTTACATTGTTAAATGAATTCAAAATGTCATTTTTTTTCAGTTTCTCTCTTGAAACAATTGTTAGAATTTTTTATAATTTTTAATTGTATCTACAATAAAAAGTGAAGTGACGGTTTTCTTTCAAATTCATTATAAAAAAGGTTTGTGTTTTTTTAATTTTCCGAAATTTTTCGACGTTTTGATAGAATATGTTAACGGGAAGCTTTATTTTTCAACTTTTTTCATGTTGAAAGCTTAAAATACTGCAGTTTGTACACGCTAAAGTATATTTCAAATACAAAAGTCTAAAAGGTAATTTTATCTAGTTTCTAAAATGGCATTTGTTTTTACGACATCTTACAAAATAAGAAATATATAATACAATTAAAATACGTTGGAAAAATTCCAAAATTCATTCAGAAATTATTAACAAACAGGTGTATACAGCAGATAAACTACCCTTTCTGGCTGTGTAAGCAGTGTATGTATCTTTCCATGAACATTTTTATTTAATTAAAAATGTTGTAACCGCGGTCGTTTATCAATTGAATAAAATTTTTTCAGGGTTTTTTAGTAAGGCTGTAAAAATATAAGTTTCTCATACAGTACAGACGAAAAATAAAAGACAGGGTAAGTAGAAACAAACAATAGAAAAGAAACAAGGTTATAGAAATATGGATGATTACATATCCATGGAAAAGAAAAGGAGAGAAAAGAAAAAAGACAATATAATATAATAAGAAAATTACATCCATCCTTAAACGTACTTAAAAAATATTCTTTTAAAGCATTAGTCTGAATTTTTTATTTTTCTGGATTCCCTTGTATACATCTGGAAGTGAATTATATAATTGTTTGTTGTTTTTATAATATTGTTTTTTGGTCTAAAAACTCGTAGTTTAAGGGGAAACCTCTGTGTGACCAAATCAAATCAATCTTTGGATTTGATTATGTCACATAGAATATAAGTCTGAACATGATTCAATGAAACAATATCAATCACCAATCAGTATTAACAGCCTAGAGACTGTACATTGACTGGACTGTATATGAAGTCATTGCCTGTCGCGTTTACTTTGTCCCAGTGACTAGCGAGGAACCGGTTATTTTTGGAACCAGTTCCTATCGGATTTATAATATGGTCACCAATACTCAAACTGGGCGAAGCTGAACCAAAAACCGCCAGCAGGGCCTAGCAGTAAAAATCTGCTGGTGTTGAAATGCCACTTTGTGGAACCGGATAAATGACTTTCTCTGCATCTTTTGGGACTGAATCTATTGATTCTTCATTTGTGATAATAATGAAGGACTAAACATGAATCAATGAAAATTATTGATTTAAATATAAGAAAAATACGTAAGTATACAAAATTTACTTGGAGGTAAGTTGTGAGACTTATGTTAAAATATTAGGTTGTTATTACGCAGCCGCGAAGCCGAACTATGAATTATTAAATTATTTTTTAAAAATTGTTCTTCTTTGAATTGTTAATTTTTTTTTTAATTGGCTCCACACAGGAGACCTTGAGGAGAATAATTCCCCTCAGGGTATATACCGTATATGTCATCTTTGGGGATGCTGTGTGGAGGGTCTTTTTTATGAGGGTAAGTTCTGGAAAGGATTAAGGAATGGGGTGGACAGGAATCCAGGGTTCAGTGTGTCCAGGAGGACGTACAAATCCATCCCTCCAACCGTGGTGCAAGGCGATGTTCCGGGAGAGTCCTGCTGGAGAGGTCAAAGGTCTCCCTCAATCAGTCTCTCAATCCGACCAACATTTGGTGGGCAGACGTATCCGCCACCAAGATCCGGACAAACCTCACCCCATGAACCCGGGCACCCTGCTAAGTCACCAAATGTAACAAACCACTTGAGTTGACCTACGGCAGAGGTGTTGGTTGTCCAATTAACGGTTCCCTAGGCGGCAGTACCCGAATTATAGAATACATAATTTGAGAATTTTTGGACCACCATGCTAGGCACATGCCCGTGTTGTGGTGGTCGATTTTATGTACAGTGCATTTACATACGAAATACTAACGAATATAAAATAACATAATATTAAATAAAATAAAATAACATAATATTAAATTATATAAAATAACATAATTTAAATAAAATAAAATAACATAATATCGAATAATATAAAATAACATAATATTAAATAATATAAAATAACATAATATTCTATAACATAATAATAAATAATATTATGCAAAAGAATATAAAATAACGTAATATTGAAGAATATAATATAACTATTTTAAAATAAACTATGAGGCTCATACCTACCTATAAATAGATTACATCATTTAGGCAATAAATTTGGGAATATTGTAGACATGTTTGCAGATTCTGTATTAAAAACGAAGTCTTTATAATTACTTCAATGAAATATATGATTTTAATTTTAATTAATTTTATTTTTTACTATTAATTTAATCATTTTATATTGTGTACTACGTACCTGCCTAACTATTATTATCTGTCTTTGTAAAAGTCCACTAGGGCCTAAATAAATAAATAAATAAATATAAAATAACATAATATTATTAAAGCATAATAATAACTCTTGGCTAATTTATATAGCGCCGTTTTTGTGAGAAATCACCTCAAGGGCGATATAAAGCATGTAAAAATATATAAAATAACATAATAGTGCAACAGAATGTAAAAGAATTAAAAAATATCAAAGAATGTAACAGAATATAAAATAACATTATATAATATAAAATAAAATAAGATAATGTAATATAAAATAACATAATATTAAATATAATAAAATAACATAATATAAAATAACATAATATTAAATAATATAATATAAAAGAATATAAAATAACGTAATATTAAAGAATATAAAATTAAATAATATTAAATAGGTACTATGAAAGAGTAAAAAATAACGGAATTTAAGAGAATATAAAATAACAAATTATTAATTATGGGAAAGGAACGAAGCAATCGCAAACGGTGCGAAAAGCCTTTCCCATAATGAATGGCTCGGCTTGCGCTTGTGTTCGCAAAAGTACACGTAGCATTAGGCGCCTTTTTCTGAGGTTCTCATACCAAATCAACTGAATCTTCGAATTTGTGGTGAAAATTTTTAATAATCGCCGTATTATTATAATTTTGAGATTTTAAGCAGATTTATTCATGACATAAAAGAGACGTAGAATATTTTCTTAGTCCCCCCACTCTCACTGAGTGGGACTAGTTTTGAATGAAGGGTTTTCAGCTACTTCTGTGTTCAATTTAATCACCTTTCAGACAAAACATAATATATCTCTATTTTCTAAATTAGCGGCACGTATGTACAAGATTATTTAGTATGATCTATATCTAACAACTCCTCAAATTTCTCATTTTATAATAATTCTCTAACTTCTCCATCTTCTTCTTGTAACCCAAACTAACTATAATAATATCATTTTCTTACTATAGAAGATCTGTGTGCATAGTATTAAGAGCAGGCAAAACATAAAATATCTTTATTTACTATCTAAGCAGCATTATATGTATAAGACTGATTACTGTGAACTATGTATATCAATAATTCCTTAATTTACTAAAAATAACTTATCTTTTCCAATAATTCTTTAACTTCTTCACCTTATTCTTGTAATCCAATATAACTACATAAACTCTCTTATTGTAGGAGAATTTGTGTTGATAGTATCAATTAGTGAAAAATTTAATCTATACTAATGAATGTATATCCGCAAACTGTAAACTTCACCCGCCATAAAACAGGGTCATCCCTAGCATGGAGGGTGAAATATCACAAAAAACTATATGTACTCTCGATAATTCATTTATTAAATAAATAAATAAATTTCATGGTTTGTTTGGATAAGGCAATTTCTATGATGACGATTTTAAAATACTAGGGGGGCATACATTACATACCCCCCCCCCCTTGGTGAGATAAATTTGGGCTTTTCAAGAAACGTGAGATTTTGCTGGACCCCCCCCCCTTTCGAGCTCACGTAATTAATGTATGCCCATTAGTCAGTTCTTTGCCCAATGATCCCAGATTTGATGGACAATGTTGTTATTTTTTTGTTTTAATTGGTTTGATATTGTGGTGGGAGTTTGTTATATTACTTTACAGAATTACCTAATATAGAACTCTCAAAGAAAAATCTTGTTTATTTATATTATATTAACTAGCGAAGAAATAAAGTATTTGATTTTTCGTTCTGTTCTACATTATATGAAATACATACATTTTTCAAAAAATATATGAAAATTTTGCTTACAAATTTCATAACGCCAGAGCTCACCATTATATATATATATATATATATATATAGTTCATGTTCAAAATTGTAAATGGTAGCATAGACAGTCCTGATTTAACTAAGCTCATTGAATTTCATATTCCCACGAGAACCACTCGATCTAAAATCCTGTTTAAATGTAACATTAAGAAGACTGAGTATACTAAGACACTCCTTTTTACCTAGGTTACATGATGTTACTAATAGATATGCAGATGTGGCAGATCTATTTAACTGCACGGAAGGTAGGTACAAGAGGGCTACGCTATCAAACCTTTTCAGTCAATATTAATTTTCAAATTAATAAATATTGTATAATTTAAATATTGTATAATTTTTATGTGAAATAAATATTATTATTATTATTATAATATTTATTTCATTGTATAATTTTATGTGAAATAAATATTATAATAATAATAATAATATTTATTTCACATAAAATTATACAATGAAACATATATGGAAACTTTGACTAGCCAACTAGGAATGGATCCTGTTTTAGGCCAGTCAAATTGACAAATTTAGTTCATATCATAATTTCATATTACATTGATTAATTATATAAACATATTATTTATTGAATGAAACAAGTGTTACGATTGAATTCCTCGTAGAAGCTTTAGTTAATAACTACAATTTTGAACTCATAAAAAAAAGAATAAGCGAAGAGAAAAAACAATGTCTTAAAGTACAAATTTAGTATTGAATGCTTGTTAACAATAGATAAATGTTTGGTCATTTAAATCGCTTGCAAAAATTGAGAATCGAGACATTCTTCAAGCGTGATGACAAAATCCATATTATAATTAACGTGGATGTTTAAATTAATAGATAACTTTGTATTAACCACTTAATTATTTACAAAAACCGACATTGACTTGTTCAGGGTTTTGACAGAACTAATTTTAAAAATAGACATACATAGGTAATACCAATAGACATACATAGGTAATGACCAGGACATACTGAACCCCAGATTCCTTACCCACCCCTTAAACCCTTTTCCTTCCCAGACCTCTCCTCCCCTTCCTTTCCTTAAAAAAAACCCTCCACACAGCATTTTCAAAGATGACATAGGCCCTGAGGGAAATTATTTTCCTCAGGGCCTCCTGTGTGGAGCTCATGTAAAAAAAATAATTATAATAATAGAGAAAAATAATATACATAAACAATGATAAATTTTGAAAGAAAATAATGTGTAGGAGACAAGGGGCAATATAGAACAATTAAAAATTTAAAAGGGGAATAGATTTAATAATTTATTAATTTTATTTGTACTATAGATTTTTGTACGTAATTGTCTCGCTGGTGTCATTTCTAATTCAAATGCCACAAACAATTTTTTTTGTTATTTATATATTACCATTTTTCATTTTGTTACATGTAATCAGTTCTTATGGTATATGTACACCGTTGAAATTAAAGATAAATATTTTTATTTTATTTTTTTATTAGTGACTACTTAATTTCAGGTTTGATGAGAATTACAAGATATGATAATGTATATAAATATTTCATCTGTTTTTTCTTAGTCCTCCTCACTAGGTGGTCCTGTGCTGAGGCGGACTGGTAGATTTCTTTGATTTTCCGTTATTTAGTTTCTATGATCTTTTTAATACATTCTCTAGTATGTCTGCCTTAATTTATTTCACCCATGTTTTGATTTTTTCCTAAAACTTATTTATCTTTTCTTTTAAAATTGAAATTAAAACACTTTTTACCTTATTTCCACTTTTTTATTTCACCAGTACCGGTTTCATCCTATTATGGACATCTTCAGGCTGGCAATTGACATTCATTCTCTTTTCTATATTTTTCAAACCTGGAGGAAGGATGTTGTAAAGTTTGGTTGCCAGATATATGTGGTTTCTTTGGGCAAAACTTGTCTTGAATTTTGGAACATCTCGTATATCCTTTTTTGAGGCTCTTGTGTCATGTATCCGAGTTTCATTAGGAGATTTTCTGTTTTTAAAATGATGTATAAGAATATTCTTGGCATATATTTGTTTTAAATTTAGAATGCCAAAACACTTAAAAATATCTTTTGAGGGGGTTCTGATGGGTAATTTTAGTATGGTTTTTATAATGCTCTTCTGAGCAATATCCAAGTGGTTAATAGATTTGCTGTAGCAGATCCCCATACTAGAATTCCGTACTCAAGACGGGAATGACATAAAGCATAAAATACTTTTTTGATCTCTTTCCTAGGTATGTAGTATGTTTCTTAGGTTTTTGAAGAAATATACAAGTCTCGTAAGCTTTTTAGTGATTCCATTTATGTGTATGTCCCATCTAAGGTTTTATACATATATAGAAACCTTCGCGGGCATGCGCACAACAAATCACCAAAGTTTCATCGCAATCGGATGAATGGTTTAGGAACGTAGAAGGGACGAAGAAATATTCATTTTTATAGATAAAGATTAGCATGGTTGAAATTGGTTTAAATACTGTTTTAATGCACAATATTTTTAATGTTTTTCGTTTATAAACATAATATTATATCGTTATTTAGATATTTTGAAATTATATATACTCGTACGTTGGGTGGTATAGGTTGAAATGAGTTATTGACTTTTTTTTCTTTTCGTATACTACGTATAAAAAACAATAGTAGATTGACATGTGGTAGCAGTGGCGTAGCTAGCATGGGCTACATTTATTTATTTATATACTTACACACAACAATGAAACACAGAAAAAAAAAAGATGATTTTTTTTTTCAGTCAGTTATCGATATAATTGTATTCAGGTTTTTGCGTTAATTAGCATAATCGCAAAATAATATATGTATATTGTATACAGTTGACTCGGAAAACTTTGTTCTGCCATATAAATTATTTCTAGTGAATATTTTGGTTGTTAAATAAAAAAAAACGAATCTATTGTAAGTGTGTGGGGATGGGATACATGACTGGAGCGCTGTAGACGATGACCGCCGATAAAAACAAAAAAAACACCAACCATGCATTTTCTCAATTCAATGTATTTCATTAAAGTAACGGACATATTCATTGTTTTATCTCTTAAAAGTTAAATGTTCAGTGAAAATTTAAAATTAAAATAAATCGTACAAAATTTTGCAAACACTGAGTAATAAATAACAAATGCCGAATGAAAATATCAAAATGACGCGACGCTTCTCGTGAATGACTTGCGCACGTTCGATGAGGCGGACGTAGTGCCGCCATCTGTCATTCAACAACATAAATAATTTCTACGTTTTAATTTTTTAACTTTATGAGTAAAATCTCTAGATAGCATTTAGTTCGGGTTGAATCTTGCAATCCTATATAAAGATAGCAGCCAATAATATGTGCGTTAAGAAAATGAAGATAATGTTGGAAGTTCTTAGTCGAAATATGATACAGTTAAAAAAGTGACCGAATTTGATATCGACACCTTAGCTCAGTTGGTAGAGCACTTGCCATGTAGGTAAAGGGTCCTGGTTTCGAGTCCCAGAGGTGCTAATATCTTTTTCTGGTTTTTCTGTATCCGCATTTTCGATTGAGTTTCGCCAGTGTTGTCTTCATTTAAATAAATAATTTCGTTCTCTTTGAAATATGAACGACGGTTAAATTTGTTCGTACAAAAATAATAAAATTGCGATTAAAAAATGGGAGGGAGGGGGTAGGAGGGTGAAAATTTGGGATTATAGGTATTTTTTGATGAAAAAAAAATTAAATGAAAAAATTGAAATTATTTCTGGATATGGACACCCCAATCACCTAGCGGTATGAAATATACTCGTAGGTACTTTACGACCTATTCTCATCCCTACCAAGGGCGGATTTAGGAGAGGAGGGGGGGGGGGGGGCACGGGGGTATTTTTGTGTACTGTGGAGATTCCATCACAGTACACACTTAGAAGCAAAAACTGTCTTTATTTTAAACATTTAATTTTTCTTTTGTTTTGACACTATCATAAACCTTCCTAAACATACTTGAACTTGTAGAAATAAACTTGAAGTATGTACTTCAAGTTTATTTCTAATGGTAATTGTTGATTTTTTTGCCCGTCCGCCCCTTGTGCCCCCCCCCCCCCAGAAAAAAATCCTGGATCAATTACAATTGGTAACCATTAGGCAAAGGAAATAAGTTCTGGAATAAACTTCTATTATTATTATTAAAGGAATATTCTTGAAGCAATTTCTACATTTGGAAAAGTTTCTTCCAATTTATCTGATTTTATTGGGTTATGTAAGGTTCAGATATTTAAATCCGCTGATTGCTTTGCTATGTTTTTTTAAATATTGGCTTAAATGAAAACATTCCGTTTTGAGCTCATCTGCATTAATGTCTTCATGATAAAATTCTCCAAATTCTTTGCATTTTTTGGTCAACTCACCAGATTCGATTGTTGTTAACTGACAAAGAAAACTAAATCGACCATCAATTTCTTGGTATGCTGCCGAACGTTTTTTTAAATGTGTATTTAATGTGTCAATTGTGGGAATGAAAGTATATACACGAAACTTTTCCTTGCCTCTCAACTGTGCAGTCTCTGATGATCCTTCAAAAAAAGTGATGCGTGTGCTGTGAAATCTTTTTCTTTCAAATGTAGCATGTGGATTTTTTTCTTTAGAAGCCGTTTCGTACTGATCAAAATTATTGCGTGCGGTATTGACATAACTGATCAGAGATTCGTAAAGTTTCGTTACAACGTCCATTGTGATAGTGCTATTCTGTAAACTTAGACTTGTTTTATTCATAACCGATTATATTTCCGTTAGAAGAGCAGTCTCAAATTTTCCCATTTTTTTACTAGGCTTTGGGCTTCCTTTCTAGTGTCTCCTGGTTGATTGATGTCACTTGCGGTTGAAGACAATGCTTCAGAAATATTTAAATTACCATTTTGCAAAGCATTAATAGCATTGGCGCTTGCAGACCAGCTAGTTTCCGAAAGAGACTTTAGGACTCTATTTGCACCTAAATGATCTGTCAAAATTTTCCATCGTTTTGTCGAAGCCGGGAAAAAATTGAACAATTTTTGTACAAATTGAAAGAATGTTACTGCTTCAGTAACACAATCAACAACCTGACCAACTAAATTTAGCGAATGTGCCGTACATGGAACGTAAATCGCAAATTCGCAAACTTCTTTTATTCTTGACTGAACACCAGAGTACTTTCCAGACATATTTGATGCATTGTCGTAGCTCTGCCCGTGACAATCTTTTATAGGAATATCAGGGCTTTCAAGAAAGTTTAATATGGTATCTGCTATATATTGCACATTATGTTCATCCATAGGCAAAAATTGCAAAAAATCTCTCAATAGGCTGTCCGTCTTTTACGAATCTAACTATGAAAGTCAGTTGGTCAACGTGGGACAGATCTGGCGTAGAATCTACGCTAATAGAGTAGTACTTTGCTGATTTATGTTCTTTGACAATGGTCTTAAAAACTTGCTGACCCATTAAATTAATAAATTTATTACAAATATTTGCCGATAAATATGATGTACTTTCTTTGCCACGATTTCCGCAGTTTTATATGAGATCACCAAGAAAAGGATCAAATTCACTAATCAGTTCTAAACATCCCAAATAATTCCCATTATTTTGCGATCCTAATGTCTCATTATCACCACGAAAAGCAGGACCTCTTGAAGCCGAAAATTTCACTACTGCAACAATCCTCCTAAGCACATTCTTCCAATAGTTAATTTTTGTATTATATTGGGACAGCAACTCAGTATCAATTCGTCCAGTAGTTTTCATTCTTGCAACATAATTCATCATAAATTCTGTAAACTGTTCTCATGCTCTATCAATAAGTTACTTATATGCTTCCAATCTTTATATCCATTAGGAGAACTTAAATTATGTCCAGTACCAGTAGTGCTATTAAATAGACGGCAGCAATAACAGTATACAGATTTCTTTGCGCCCTTAAAGCGCCCTTGAGGTGATTTTCTCACGAAAATGGCGCTATAAAAGTCATCCAATTATTATTATTATTTGCTGGTGAATAAAGGAGCAATTTTCTTTCAGACTCACCATTATTTGTCAATTTACGAATAAAAATATTTTTAGTCAAGTATCTAGTTTTCGTTTTACCATTTGAATCTGGAAAACTTGTAGAAGTTTCAGAGAAGTCACTATTTTTATTTTGGAAAAACTCTGGCCCTTTTCGAATCCAAATATCACGGACTTCTTTCGGTAAAATGTCGTCACAGTAAGTACCAGGGTCAGGAGACACAGATACATTTTCTAAGCTTGCAGTTATTAATTCACAGTAGCTTGAAGTCGATGGTTCAGCATCTAATGTGTGTTTGTCATTTTCGACACACGTAACCTCTTTTTCTGACATTCAGAGGTACTTTTGTCTTGCGGTGATGAGAATGAATAATCCCTCGACTTATTTGTTTCTTCAACCGTAAAAAATGAAGTGAGCTTTGGAAGTTTTCCATTATTTCTTTTTGAGCTATAACTTTTTTCTTTTTTGTGAACCACTTAAATATGTTTTTTTCGACATAATGAAATAATGTTAAAACGAACAAATCAAAACTTCTGTTTATCTTACTCAATTTTTAATATCAAACGAAACAAAATAACACCACTCACTCCTATCAGACTGAAAGTTTAACCTGGTATGGGTCGGGCCTGAGGGGGCCCCCTTCCCTTCGCTTTCCCTAACAAAGCACCACTTTGAATTTTGAATTGAATGTTTTGTGATTTAATTTTAAGCTATCATATATTTTATTGACCGAAACACATTCCCAGAACAATAAACTATGTACCAAAACAACATTACTTGCGTTAATTTGATAAATTCATAGGTTTTACGATGTTTTCGTCAAGTATCACGCATCAGATTTGCATCGCGGCAAATTTAACATTTCGATTCAAAAGATAAATTATTTAAAAATATTCTGGTGTTGCCAGCTGAATGAAACTAGTGGCTTTATCACCAATGATGTTGGCGCAAGCGATTCTGACCTTGTTCTTCATACAAATTCTGTACAGAGAAGGGTCAAAATCGCATACAATTTTTTTTTTCGAAATTTTTTCCGCGCGTATGCACACACCGCCCGCATTTTCGCGTTTCGCGAGAGATATTGTCGGTCCTTCGGGGCCCCCTGAGAATGGGGGCCCTGGGCACGGGCCCCGTGTGCCCTTATGGTGAAGACGGTATTGTCTATCATAATCACTCACTTGTGGGCTTTTATATGTGACACACAATTTTTTAAAATAAAAATTCGAATATAGGTTAAGTAGGTATTCAAAAATGAAATAAACGAATGAATTAGTCACAAGGGAAAAGTTTAATATGAATCGAGGGTTACAATTTTTTACGGGATTTTTTATCAAATTTTTGACAAAATCATCTATAATATCTTCATAATTTATAGATATATTTATTAAGTCTGCTTCTATGCACAGAAGAGCCAAAGAGTTAAGTTTTTCTTGGGATAAAGGATTTTCAAAGGATGAAGACCTTTGGTAACACTCGCTTTAAACAGGAAAAACTTCTTTCTCCAGTACAATTTATGGCCGGAGTGCGAAGTGCAATGTAGAGAGCTATATCCAAGTAGGGTAAACGTTGCACAGAGATTGTTTTCTCAAAAACTTAAAAAGATTCAGTAATGATGTAGATTCAGGTTTCTCTGCCGTCTTATTGTACACATTCCTGAAATTAATCGTCTTCTAAATCATTGTAATAATATTGCACAAGAGACTTAGCTTTTTCTGAGACTCTTTGGGTTTAAAGTTCATCCATTCTTGTTAAAAATGAAAAATATTCTTTGAATTTTACGTTCGCATTATGCCTTTTCTCTAATTCAGCTTTCAGTCTATCCAGGATGACCATAAAGGTGTTTACTCTTAAAGACCCTCTGGAGGTTGTTTCAATTTCCTCATTTGATGTTTCGTCTATAAAGTTGTTTCTCGTAGGGTTCCTCTTACTCTTAATGTCGCCCTGATATTCTTAAGTGCGCTCATTTCAAATGCAATTTCTTCGAAATAATCAAAATTTTCTCACTCTGCTATAATAAACTCGAGAAGAGATCCATAAACAGGCAGTTTTTTTATAGGTAGCTAGTAGTTCCAGATCCTTGGTTTGCGTGTATTTCAATATGCTTGGCTAAAAATCTATCAAACCAGCTATTAATTCAAGTAGCATTATTTCATTCCCACTTTGGGGGTCACCAAAATATTTCATTAAATCCTCTGAAAGCGAGACCTCTTGATGCCAATCCTTTCATTACAGCAACAACCCTCTTTAAAATGTTCTCCCAATAAGCAATTTCCTCGTTTAGCTGGGAAGTTAGTGAAGATTGAACACGACTATGAATCAAACCTTTAGATCTTAAAATGAGAATACGGTACTTATGTTAAGATAGTTTTCGTGTTGAGCTACTTGAATTTCTGCATTCTTCCAATCATTGAAACCTTGCTCTTGCTGGTTAAATTATGTCATGTTCTCAATAGATCCGAATCCCAAAAAGGGTCGGCAGAATACGAAGCCTTTGCTATCCAAATAGGCAAGCGTTCCTTTCTTTTACTTAATTGTTCTGAAAAATTGATTTTTTTTATAAATAACGGCGATGATCAGAATACATCCCACTTTTGTGAAATCACAGGACTTCTTTTGTTCGAAACCATTTATTGCAATAATGACTCTCGTCGAACATTTATTTCTCATAAGGCTAGATCTTTGCTCAGTTTTGTGGTTGAACGAATTTCAGTGCTTTCGTGACTAGAGACACTTCTTCACTGCCTGACCTCAAATTCCTGCCACTTAAGGAAGGTTTTTCATTGTCAGAAATGTTGGAATCAGAAGGACGATTTACTAAACACGACTGATCTAGCCGATTGAGCTGATGTAGACTCGTCAGCTCAATCGGAGTACCAGTAGGTACCTTGCCTATAATTGATCTTCCTTACTACTACTACCACTCCCCGAGTTCTCTTGTGTAATACTTAATGCCTCGTCGCTGTTTTCACTTTTTTTTTAAGTTTCTATGTTCCTGATTTTCTGAAGAGTATGTTGTTTTTCATCTTTGTTTAATTTGGTTTTCTTTTTGTACTCAGCACCACTAAATCGCTTTCTTCCGTCGCTCATTTTTCGTTAGTACATGAACATGAAATATTTTGATTAATCTGTAAAAAGAAAAAATAAAATGTAAAACGCCGACTGACTGCAAGACGAGTTGTTATCTAGCCTCCTAAGTTAAGTAAATTCTAATGTAAAATCCATGCTAATTTGTACAGCGCTCTTGAGGCGATTTTTCGCAAAAACAGCGCTATATAAGTTGTCCAAATTTATTATTATTATTATTAATTTCCTTCACGAGTTCACGTCAATCACAATGTACGAAAGAAATGAGACACAGGTGACAAGCAAGGATTTTTCAGGGGAATCCCTAACCGAGCAATAAAGAGCTAGAAACGAAAATATAAAGAAAATGCGTATATCTAAAAAAAATCATGTGTGCAGTTCACACGCGGTAGAAGTGAAATTTTCAGAAAACTAAACTTCGAGAGAATAGATGAATGCAGAGTGTCAGGAGTTGGATAATTATAGGGTTTCTTTAGTATAATATTGTTACCAAGTTTGTTATAATATTGTTAAAAATTGCAAAAAGTTGGTCACGTATTATGGGTACGTTCCCTAAGTTGCATACATTTTTATTTACTCCATTCGCTAACCGCTATTTCCGCAGAATAAACATATAATTTGGGAGGCAGGAATGAATACCGCCGCCCCGGGAACCATTTATTGGATAACCAACACCTCTGCCATAGGTCACCTTAAGTGGATCGCTACGTTTGGTGACTTTTAGGGGTGCCCGGGTTCATGGGGTGGGGTTTGTCCGGATCTTGGTGGCGGATGCGTCTGCCCACCAACTGCATGGTAGGCCGGAATGGGAGAGACTGGTTAACGGAGATCTTTTAATAACTCCCAGAAAGACTCTCTCGGAACATCGCCATACGGAAGTGGGAGGGATGGATGGATGACACCCAGATTCCTAACCACCCCTCAAAACTTAATAAGAGTTCCATGCCAACTCAGAATGAAACCAACTCAGAAAGGTCATTAAAAGCTATGAAAAAATAATTTTAAAATAGCCGGTAACCCTAACCTAAATTACTTAACCATTTTTAAAATATTTTTTTATCATCACTCTTAATGACCTTTCTGAGGTGCTTCTGAGTTGGTTTCATTCTGAGTTGTCCGGTCAGCCTTAAAAAGACCCGCCACACAGCATCCCGAAAGACGACATAGGCCCAGAGGGGATTTTTTCCCCAGGGCCTTTATGTGTAGAGCTAATGTAAAAACAAATCATAAATGTACCATACGCATCAATAATTAATTGTGCGCCTCATGTCCCCCTCTGACCCCCCCCCCCCATCGTAAGAAAGAAGAAGACAACACCTTTGTAACCAAAATTAAAAATAAATATTGAAGTGATAACTTTAGCACCGTTATGATTTGAAACTCGACGAAACGAAAAATAGCGACACTAAAAAGAGACAAACACATAATATATCTATAGGATTTATCCTGCGAGAGAATGGGATAGTAATTTCGGTCTCTTCTTTGTGCGGTGCTTCGTAGCCTCTCCACTCTTGTCTACTTTAATTTTTTATGTAAATACTAGCAGACCCGGCCACACGTTGCTGTGGTTAACGAAACACAACGCCATTACCTAACCTTTATAAAATCCACACCACCCGCTTGCCAGCTACCCGCTGCCCGCTGCCAGAATTGAATATTTGAATTTATCGGCTTTTCTCAACTATAACAAGCAATTATTATAAACCTTACTCTTGAATCACTCTATCTATTGGCGAAAACCGCATGAAAATCCGTTGCGTAGTTTAAAAGATCTATGCGCACATACATTTTCAGCGACTTCATTTTAATATGTAATGATTACAAATTTTGCAAAAATGTAATTGACTGAGCGTAGCGAATTCCCATTTTAACTTGATTGTTTTGCATTTCGTCTGCCGTAAATTTGTTTGCACGTTCCGTTTCCGGTTCAAGATGGTGATAGTTTTAATGCGAAATCGAATTCGGATTTCTTATTATTTGCGTTTTTTTCATTATTCAGTTACCTGCATGCCTGAAAAAAGTTTGTGAAAAGAATTTTCAATGAGATAGCGACGTTTCTTTAGACTAATCGTATAATTTGGGAGGCGGGAATGGGTACCGCCCCCCCGGGAACCTTTATTGGATAACCAACACCTCTGCCATAGGTCACCCCAAGTGGTTCGCTACGTTTGGTGATTTAGCAGGGGTACCCGGGTTCATGGGGTTTGTCTAGGTCTTGGAGGCGGATGACCAGGACATACTGAACCCCAGATTCCTACCCACTCCTTAAATACTTTTCCTTCCCAGAACTCTCCTCTCCTTCATTTCCTTAAAAAAAACCTCAACACAGCATCCCCAAAGATGACATAGGCCCTGAGAAAAATAATTTTCTCAGGGCCTCCTGTGTGGAGCTCATGAAAAAAAAATTCCTTACTTGAAATACAAAAATATTTGCAAAAAATTATATGTGGTTTATAATTGAGTAGGTAGGTAATATATATGTAAGTACCTACACCTACTTACAAATTACTCTTATTATGATCTCGGAAGAAATTTTTGTTTTGTGTTATTAAATAAGAAAAAAACGAAACATTATTTTTTTAAGTCTAGGTGGGCACTGTTCACAAAAATACCAGTATTATGTTAGAAGCAGAAAGGGGTTTTCCTCTTCAACAAAACTTAAATTTGTATTTGACACCGAAACTGAATAATTATTTTTTTAATCAAAAGTTATTTCAAATATCTAGTTTGAACATGCGCTACTTATTTATTTTGGCTTTTAAATTGTAAAATATATACCATAAAAGAAAAACATTTTTCCTGGCATTAGAGGTAACTTAATTTTAGAGGTAATTATTTGGGAGTTTTTTTTTACATTTACTCCATACAGCAGCCCCTGAGGAAAATAATTTCCCTCAGGGCCTATGTCATCGGGGATGCTGTGTGGAGGGTCTTTTTGAGGAGCGGAAGGAATGAGCATTGGTCTTGAAGAGACCTATGTTGTAAGAAGGAGGAAACACAGAGGCCGGGAAATCATTCCACAGCCGAGCTGTTGAACACAAGAACGAGTCGAAGAAACGACCCGTTCTCATGTGGAAAATAACAACCGTGTACAAATGTTGGGCACGCGTTTGGCGTGTTTCCCGACTATGCACCGGTGCCGAAGGGGTCAATGATGCTAGTTCCTCGGAGCATCTTCCATTGTAATACCGGTAGAACAAGGATAGCATTCCCACCCGACGCCTGTGCTATAAAGATTGCAATTCGTCTGTTGAGATGGGAGAATCTATTAACCGGACCGCCCGTTTCTGCACAGAGTCGAGGGTATTTTTCTGGTATTTTGGAGCTCCAGACCAGAGGTGGCTGCCAAATTCAACCGTGGGGCGCACTTGTGATTTGTACAGGGTTAGCAGTTGTGTACTATTAAAGTATATACGGGCCCTGTACAGTACGCTCAGTTTTTGGGAGGCTAACTTTACTCTGGCTTCGATGGAACCCCCGTACCTGAGCTGGTCACTTAGGGTTACACCAAGCATATCAATGCAGAGCCTGTTCGGAAGATTGCTTCCGTTGAAAGATACTAGATTTTCATTTCGATCCCTTTTAGATGTAATCAGACAAGATTGGGTCTTTGAAGCATTAAATTCAACGAGATTATTTTTACCCCAAGAGAAAACACTCTCGAGGTAACCGTCCATTCTTTGCTTCAAAGCCCTCCGAGCCGTTGGAGTTTGTGAGCCCTTTGGGGGCTTGTCAAACAAAAAGCTATCATGGACTGTACTGTCATCCGCGTAACAGTGAATTGGTGCACATGACAAAAGGTCGTTGATGTGCAACAAAAACAAAGTCGGAGACAGAACCGATCCCTGTGGGGTCGCCAGCATTTATCGAGTGTGAGGAAGAGGTAAAACCATCGGCTACCGTTTGAATCGACCTCTCCCTCAAAAAGTCCACGTACACAAGGATGCGGGAAGTCCGTAAGACTTTGTTGACAAGTCCTCGGTGCCAAACCCGGTCAAAGGCCTTGGAAATGTCCAGTGTAACCGTTTGGGTCTCACCGAAACGTTCCAGGCACCGTCCCCAAGCATGCGTCACATATGTGAGAAGATAACCACACGAGCGGTTCCGCCGGAATCCGTATTGACGGTCGTTAATAATTTTGTTTTTCTCGAGGTATGTGAGCAGTTTGTCGCTGATCACACGTTCCATCACCTTAGACAGAACTGATGTGATCGCTATGGGGCGGTAGTTGGCCGGGTTGGAGCGGTCACCCTTCCTTGGAATAGGATGGATAACCGCTTTTTTGATGAAGATGATGAAGATATTGACAGGCAGAGGCGCGTACTGAGCATAAAATCCAACATGCTCAGTAGAAGATTTCGGCTATGCAGTCCACGGGTAAAAAGGACGCTATTCCTAGCCTTCTGCACAACCCTGTACACTTGCGAGCTTTGGGCAACCTTCAAAAAAAGACCCATGGACAGTCTTCGGGTGCAATATAACAATGCTTACCGTCTGATGTTTGGACTCCCCAGGCACTGCAGTGCCTCCTCAATGTTTACAGAAGGGCGAGTTCCAGGATTTAAAGCTCTATTAAGAACCAGATTGCAGGACTGAGGGGAAGGATAAACCACTCCAGAAACATTCTCATAATAGAATCCCGCTTGACTTCAGGATCGAGCTTAGAAGAACATTGGAGGAAGACACTGGCTCCCATAACCCCAGACTGATTTTTTTTTTTTTTCAAATTATTTATTTATTTTTTACTTGTATTTTTATTTTATTTTCTTCTTAATACCATATTTTATAAATATCTATGTGTTTTATGTATGTACTTACACACTATATAGGATGTGTGGGATTGCACTCACCTCCCCACATTCTGGAATAAAGACCTTTATATTTACGCACCAGATTTAAATGTCCGGGTTTAATTTTCCCCACAGGAAAAACTAAACCCTTTCACACACTTCCCAAATGATCATCTGGTCAATCCACGTTAGGCAATTGCACTATATGTATTATAATTACAAAACAATACAAGAACAACATGTCAACCTACCATAGACCAGATGGGAAAAAAATTCACCGACTCCAGATATTTTCATATCAGAGGGTTCGGCTCTGTGGAATTCCTAATTGAACCTATAAATCCTACTGATCCCTCAATATAAATATTTAAAAAATCTTTTGTAATCCTACATGTATTTAAAATTACCGATTTTTGCATTTTTATGTATAAATTCTTTGACAAATCTAATACGCCTAAATTTTGAATCAGAGACCTAGGTATAATGCCAGTAGCCGAAATAACAAATGGTAATATTTTTATATTCCGAGAATGCCAAATTCTTTTAATCTCATTTCCTAAATCTGTGTATTTTCTAATTTTTTCAGAAACAGTTTTTTGAATATTACAGGAATTTGGAATAGCTACATCAATGATATAAGTTATTTTTTTAATTTTGTCATGTAAAACTTGTTACGCTGTAATTAAGCGTTGAGTATAATACTGTATGGTCTATGTTTTCACCACGAACTTTACGGTTTTACCGAGCGCCAAAATACTGCTTTGTGCAGAATTATGCCCGTGGTGAAATAAAAACATGAAACTACATCTCAGGAGGGGGCATAGGTATGTGATCTCCAGCGTGTTAGGGTATTAAATAAATACAAGTATCTCATTTCCAATTTAAATGTTAAAGAACTTATATATTATTTTAATAATGTCAGGTACAATAAACGTAAAGTGACTCTACTCACCCTCAGGGACCGATTGAGGTTATACTATCTAGCTATTTCACTATATTCCTGACCGAACCGCGTCTCGTAGTTCGCCACAGGATGATGGGCAGGACCTCCAGCCGATTCTCATCTCGGCCAGTCCGCAACAGGATAATCGGCAGGACCTCCAGCCGATTCTCGTCTCCACAGATCGCATCAGGATATTCGGCAGGTTCGCGACAGGATGATTGGCAAGACAGGGCTCTCAGCAAAGCCAGGGCTCCAAGAGAAGTGGAACTCCAAGGGAACGATGTTATGGGGCTTACGCAGCAAGCAAGCGGGACCGTTAGTATTTCCGCACGTGCATTTTCTCTAATACAAGCCGGTGAGCGGAATTATTCTTCTCCACGCGTTTAAAAAGGCATTCTTATTGTCGGCACCCGACAAGTACATACCGGCGCGTCTCGTGTGGCGAAAATACCCATACCGATCGCCTTGATAACTTTACGGTAAACTTCTCGTAATATAAGAACTACCGCGGAGAGCAATCTCGCGACATTATTCATTTAAAACTTTGGTGCACTTTCGCATCCTGTATCAAGGATTCGTTCCACATTAATTTTTACGCGCCAATCGACTGAAATTTAAATCTTCGTCCCTTTTAATAACTTAATACTATACGACTGTCACAGCCATGATCTGGCCCAAAAGATCATGCCGGCGAGAGTGGGTTCCATTACCGGACCCGGAAAAGAAAAAAAACTCCCCCTTCCATAACGACTTGTGTTGCCAGTCCTCCTGTTGTAACTATCAACAATTAATTCACTCAATAGTTCGTGCCGCTAGGTTCGACGTTATAAAGCAGTGTTCATATTTTAAAATAAGAAAAGGTAATGATTTCAGCACTGCTTCATAACATTACCCCCCGCGCCACACAAATGTTTGCCCTCAAACATGTTTCGTTTAACTAACAAATTCCTAAGCTATTCCGGTCAATCCTCAGGGTGTTCTAAAAAAGAAATTATAAAATACACATGAATAAAAATGAAAAAGTGAATCATCAAATGTGGTAGGCACACCATGTTAAACTTAAAATTGATGATAGCAAAAGCTAATAGTGATAGAAAAAGAAAAATCAAATAAATACGAATGAGTTCATTATGATTCCAATCGCACCCATGTTGTCCGGCAAGATGGTGGCTTCACAATGCAGTCATTCAAGACCAACACTTAAAACTAGAAGAACTTAATCTAAAGAACAATGTGAACTAATGTTCCGTGAACGGGGTCCGCAAACACCCACAGCATTGAAAATACTGGGTGAGGAACAGCTGACTTTATGTCTTGGACTACCGTTAACGTTACATCTACAGCATAAACATCATTAATTATGTACATATAAACACTAATCAGTGGACAACACATCCTTAACCTTAATTATACCTATGTGTGTCCAGCACATTAATTAAACACCACCATATGCATTAATGCATCACTGACCCATAATAGGGTTTTAGAAAGCCATTTAGGCAACACTTTAGGGTGCAAGCAACCCTCACTTCACTGAATTTACGTCCCTTTTAGGAGATATAAGAAATGTTCACTACGAAGAGTTTCCTATTCTACCTAAATCGGTCGTTCGAGCGAGTATATGAAGTGAAGTAGTATTGTAGGTACTTAGACTAATCAACGAATTTTATAAAATAATATAAGTATGACTAAACTATTCTTTAAGTATACTCACAAGCATGTGAGTTGTTATTACGTGTTGAATTCACAACATTTCAAAGAATTTATTTATATTTGAAAACAATCATGTTTCAGATGGGAAGAGATAAACAGAAAAACAATGCTCAAAACACAAAGAGGTGTAGGGCTGGCATCCCTGTGTGTTCCGAGTTAAAACTTAAGAATAAACACAAAATTCAATAACCATGAACGCAGTTCAATGGGATGTACCCTGAACACAAGGGGAAGTGGGCATGTGTTCCCCTTGTATTCGAGGTTAACAAACATAATAGACAAAAGGAAAATAAATTATGTCATTTATTTTGTTATTTTGCTCGTGCTCAGTCCAAAAACTTTACAAAATTTATTCCAAATAAATTACAGATTATTACGCCTAACGAAAGCGAAAACTTATAAAACAACTCGAGTAAATCTTACCAGAGTGGAATTTGATTGCAATGAATCATAACAAACTACGTGAGTTTGCGTAAACGCGCCCCAAGAAAACCTGAATGAACAAAAGAAATATTCCTATGACAGGATTTTGACTGTCAGAATGTCGGGTCGTTTCAACTCGGTTGATCAGGCCGGGTTAAAACTCCCAGGCATCAAATATTAGCTAACAGATATGATAATTTGCAGTACTCGGTAGGGATGGCCAGACCCTCCGAAGTATTGCCACAATAAGACTATACCGGTATATTATTTGATTTTACTATGTCTTTCACATGAAAATCACCCGCAACTTTTCCGTTTAAGTCTGCAAGTGTATAAATTAAGTTGGATTTTTTCTTTACTACCACGTTCTGAACAAACCGGGGTGCCAATTTTTGTGCGAAATAATTCAATGCGTTAGATTGCGCAAAATTCCTCCGCCACACCACATCACCAACCTGATAGGTAATGTGTTTTCTGCGCAGGTTGTAATGGTCAGCTCCTTTTTGAAAAGCTTTAAGAAGAGCATTCGAGACTTGCTCATAAACCGATGACAACTCTTCCAATTTCTGTGCATAAACCTTAGGTTGAGCACCAATTTGCGAATTGGTTTCCTCATCCGCTATTGGATTACGGTGCAGATCACCGTCTAGTATCTGCTCCCGACCATGCATCAGAAAATAAGGTGTATAACCTGTAGCGCAGTTTACCGTGTTATTCATCGCTGATTGAACTTGCGGAAGAAATTTAGACCAGTTTCGGTGGTCTGATTCAACTAAGATGGATAACGCCGTGCCCAGGGTTTGATTATAACGTTCGACTACGTTGTTTTGAGGCGTATAAGATGAATTGTAAAATGGTGGCGGCATGTTATAACTATTAAGTAATTCTTTAAATTCTTTCGAAACAAATTGACGACCATTATCACAGACGATAGTTCGTGGTACGCCGTGAACAAGAAAGATGTTTTCTTCTAAGATTTTTATTATGCTTCTCGCGGTGCCATTGCGCAGCGGAAATAGCCATGTAAATTTAGAAAAAACGTCTACACATGATAGAATTACGGTAAAACCTGAGTAACTCCTAGGTAAAGGACCTACCAAATCTATCGACAACATTTGCATGGGTCTTGTGACCTTTTTTGGGTTTGAGGAGATTCCGTTAGGTGGGGCTGTACTTATTTTGTGGGCCTTACAGACTGTACAACGATTAACAAATTGCTTAACATCCTTGTACATATTAGGCCTATAGTAACGCAATTGCACCTTTTTGTAGGTTTTGAATACCCCAGGATGACAAGCTCGCGAAGATTCATGTAAATTAGATAGAATTGCCTGTCTACCTTCTTGCGGAACTACTTTTTTCCAGGCAGTATCCTCGCACAGAGCTAGACGAGTCTTTGTGTGTCGGAACAATTCATTATTACGTATTTGAAAGTTCTGGAATCGTTGTGGGAATTCTTCGCATCCTTTCCAAGCTTTCAAATACCACGTATCCTTTGTATTATCAATGTCCACACCTGTTAATACGGCAAGGTCCATTCGTGAGAGTACGTCTGGAACAACATGCTGTGTCCCTTTGCGATGAACAACGTCAAAAGAAAATTGTGAAAGGCGAGAGCTCCACCGTGCAAGACGGCCACTAGGGTTAGACAAGGACCCTAGCCATTTCAAGCTTGAGTGGTCAGTAACTACCGTAAAATGAGCTCCTTCTATATAAGGTCTAAAGTGAGTCACCGAGTCTAGCACAGCTAGGAGTTCCCGTTCAGTGATGCCATAATTGCGTTCATGCGCATTTAAGCAACGTGAGTAATAAGCAATGGGATGCTCTTGCCCGTCCACGTTCTGAATCAATACCCCTCCAATTCCCGCCGAGCTCGCGTCGGTGTGGATAGAGAAAGGCCTGGTGAAATCCGGGCAGCATAAAACTGGAGCCGTCGTCAACGCGCGTTTTAAATCATTGAAAGCAGTTTCAGCTTCCTGGGACCACTTGAAATTGCTGATTCCATTTTTTGAACCTGTGAGTTTAGTAAGAGGGGCAGCTATTCCCGAAAATCCTTTAATGAATCTCCTAAAGTAACCGCACAAACCAATGAATGCCCGGATTTGTTTCGCATTTTTCGGGACTGGGAAATTTTTGATGCTTTCTATTTTTATTGGATCCGTACGGAGACCCTGCGCATCTACTAAATACCCTAAATATTTAAGTTCAGATTTGCAGAACTCGGATTTTTTAAGGTTTATTGTAAGGCCTGCGTCTCGCAAACGTTCATATACACGATTCAACAGATTAAGATGTGAATCCAGGTCTTCTGATATCAAGATCAAGTCATCCAGATAGCAAAAAGCATTATCGTCAAATTCCGGACCAAAAAGGACATCTGCCAATCTTTGCAACTCACTAGGGGCGTTTTTCAGTCCGAAAGGCATACGGGTGAACTCAAACAAACCCCGTCCAGGTACGACGAAAGCTGTCTTCTCGCAAGAGTCCTTGTCTAAGGCAATTTGCCAAAAGGCCTTTGAAAGGTCTATAGAAGAGACGTACCTAGCTCCACCTAGCTTGTCTAGAATCCGCGATATATATGGCAAAGGGTACGCGTCGCGAATCGTGACATTATTAATTTTGCGAGAGTCTAAGCAAAAACGACCTGTACCGTCCTTTTTTGTAACGATCAATACCGGACTCGACCATGGAGAACGTGAGGGACGTATAACTCCTAATTTTAGCATTTCATCTACTTCTGCTTCCAATTGTTTTTGTCTTGCTGGAGATAAAGGATAATACCTCTGTTTGATCGGAGGCCCTGTCGTATTAATTTTGTGCTTGACTAAATGCGTTAGACCTAAACCGCGCTTTTCGAAAGAAATCGATTCAAATTTTTTAATAATAGCAGAGAGTGACCGACTCTCTGAGGGACTTAGAGATGAGGCTGGCTGAATTGCCCGCAACCCATTGATTTTGTTTTCCGAAGAATGACAAATAGCTTTTGGAAGCAGCTCCGGTGCGATATGGAATTGCTTCCAAAAGTCTATACCTAGGATAAACGATGGTGACAATGTCGGGATGACGTAGAAAAGAATTGTCCGGGTAATTGATTTGTACGTCACCGGCAACGACATTGTACCCAGGACAGGCTGACTCGCACCGTCCGCTGTTGATACACAAAAATTAACCTTAACTAATTCTACACCTAATTTAATAAAAATTTTATAACTATCACCTCCCAAACACGATAATGAGGCGCCACTGTCCAACAGTGCGCTGTAAAAATTGTTTATTATATATACATTTACATACGGACGACCATCGTTTTCAATCTCCATCCCCTGTGGCAGTGGGCCCACTGTTCCAGACGATGGGACCGAAAGAAACTGATGTACTAGTCGGAGCCAACTCTTCCATTCCCGATTCCTCTGCGCATAGGATGGGACGTGGTAAGAGAGACTCCGCCCTAGTTTTCCGACTTACTGTTATTAAATCTTCCTTTAACTGCTCCCACTTTAGAATTATTTCCCGCTGCGGCTTTTTTCCTACAGTCAGCCACAACATGTCCCGGTTTATTACAATATAGACAAACTTGAGTCTTAACAAAGGTTCTAGAAGTTCGTTCAGTATTTTGATTATTTGTATTGAACGAAGACGAAGGTTTGTTATTGTTGCAACCAGCATTGGTATTAACGTAGTTACGCCCAGCATGACTATAACTATTACTATTAAACGACCGTCTATAGTTATTCTGAGAGAACCCAGTACGTCTATCAGTACCGGTATTACTGTTTGTCAAAGTTTTATTAGTAGGCACAAATCTATCCTCTTTATTAGTACCGTAGTTTTCATTAGATTTTTTCGAAAAAGAAGTTGAAGAAGTAGCAAATTCCTCTGGTGGTGTCGCATAAGACTCTAAGTTCCCTGCGTAGATTGTTAACTGATCGAATGTATCTATATCTCTAGAAACTAAAATGTTAGTGTACATTGGCAGCAACGCCTTTTTGGCAAGTCGCAAAAGTTCCTGCTCAGGAAGTTTAGCTTCCAACATGTTATTTAGGGATTTCATCCTAAGGGAAAATTCAAGTACCGACATACCTTTGGGTTGCCTCATATTGAAAAGTTTAACTTTTAAATCTGTTTGTAGGTCATTTGCCTCAAATTGATTGATTAAAAGTTTAGACAGCTCGTCCCATTTCAATTCTGAGTGATATATTGACCTGAACCAAAGTAATGCTAGGCCATCTAGAAGATCAGGAAAAACGCGTACCAGATTATCATGACTAAAATTTTTTGTCCTACATTTTTCTTCAATTAATAAGAGAAATTCTCTTATGCTTGATTTACCGTCAAATTTAATCTTCCAATTTTCTACATTGATGGAGGGTGATTCTCTATAAATAATTTTTGTATGTTTAATTATTGTAGGGTTGTGAACGGTCCTACTCTCTGAATCTGAATCAGAAGAATCCATATCTATTTCTGATATTGTTGGCATCTTAAGGGCTTTATTATATGCACGCGCCTGCGAGCGCAGCGCGTGAGAGGTGGTTGCCGGTTCGAGAGAACGACTTGATAGTTCTCTTATGAGATCCTCTTTAGAAGCGTTGTTGACGTTCGAAATAGGAGTTGACATTGTTATCGATGACGTACAATATTTATTGTTGATGATGTAAAAAAAAAAATTTTTTTTAAAGTACGAGGGAAAAAAAAGTTTTTGGCAACCCTGATTTTTGAAAAAAAAATCGAGATATTAATGTGTTTAGTCGATTTAATTTAAAATTGACAATAAAAATCGTGGTTACAAAATAAAATCCCACATTTGAAATACTAAAAAAAAAAATATTTTTTTAATAAAAGAAAAAATATCCCAACAATTAAGTTAAGTATGTCAAACTATTTCACCGTATAAGATGTACTCGTGTTGTTGATAATTTATGACACTCTTGTGCATAATGGAATTTAACGGAATAGATTATAAATTTAATCTCATTAATTACCATTCACTTGATTAAAATGAATTATTTATTTAGTTTACTAGTTCATTTAAAATTGTATTAAGAATTCATCTACGATATAAACACAACATACCGTAATCAGTCACTTTTGACATTCGCTTGTCCACAATAAACATCAACTTGCATAGATGATGTTTACCTTTTATCATAAACCTTCAACCATAGACAATAAAATTTTTTTTTTTTGAATAAATATATACTTTTTTTTCAAACTTATCATAGAAGAAGCATTGTCTATGATTGAAACCTGACACTTCTATGAAAATATCATTTCAAAAATTGAGGTTATGTTGACATGTTGACAATGTAACCACACACTGGGATACTGAGCACGAAAAAATACAAAACATGACCAATGTAAAACACCAAACACCAACGTAACCCGCAGGAGATCAAATAAACGAGCTAAACCACGTTGGGCCCAATTTGTTACGCTGTAATTAAGCGTTGAGTATAATACTGTATGGTCTATGTTTTCACCACGAACTTTACGGTTTTACCGAGCGCCAAAATACTGCTTTGTGCAGAATTATGCCCGTGGTGAAATAAAAACATGAAACTACATCTCAGGAGGGGGCATAGGTATGTGATCTCCAGCGTGTTAGGGTATTAAATAAATACAAGTATCTCATTTCCAATTTAAATGTTAAAGAACTTATATATTATTTTAATAATGTCAGGTACAATAAACGTAAAGTGACTCTACTCACCCTCAGGGACCGATTGAGGTTATACTATCTAGCTATTTCACTATATTCCTGACCGAACCGCGTCTCGTAGTTCGCCACAGGATGATGGGCAGGACCTCCAGCCGATTCTCATCTCGGCCAGTCCGCAACAGGATAATCGGCAGGACCTCCAGCCGATTCTCGTCTCCACAGATCGCATCAGGATATTCGGCAGGTTCGCGACAGGATGATTGGCAAGACAGGGCTCTCAGCAAAGCCAGGGCTCCAAGAGAAGTGGAACTCCAAGGGAACGATGTTATGGGGCTTACGCAGCAAGCAAGCGGGACCGTTAGTATTTCCGCACGTGCATTTTCTCTAATACAAGCCGGTGAGCGGAATTATTCTTCTCCACGCGTTTAAAAAGGCATTCTTATTGTCGGCACCCGACAAGTACATACCGGCGCGTCTCGTGTGGCGAAAATACCCATACCGATCGCCTTGATAACTTTACGGTAAACTTCTCGTAATATAAGAACTACCGCGGAGAGCAATCTCGCGACATTATTCATTTAAAACTTTGGTGCACTTTCGCATCCTGTATCAAGGATTCGTTCCACATTAATTTTTACGCGCCAATCGACTGAAATTTAAATCTTCGTCCCTTTTAATAACTTAATACTATACGACTGTCACAGCCATGATCTGGCCCAAAAGATCATGCCGGCGAGAGTGGGTTCCATTACCGGACCCGGAAAAGAAAAAAAACTCCCCCTTCCATAACGACTTGTGTTGCCAGTCCTCCTGTTGTAACTATCAACAATTAATTCACTCAATAGTTCGTGCCGCTAGGTTCGACGTTATAAAGCAGTGTTCATATTTTAAAATAAGAAAAGGTAATGATTTCAGCACTTCATAACAAACTATATCAGGTCTATTATGACTAATTGTTCTGTCTGTTAGTATAGTTTTATCATAATATATTTTATAAAATTCATTTTCTAAAAATGAATTTGGTTCATATTCATAATATGGTACTATATTACGGCAGTCAATCAAGTTATGTTTAATTACCAAACTTTGGTGGATTATTTTTAAAACCTGATTGTGCCTAAATGTATACTCGGACGGCGCTAATATAGAACATCCCGATATAATATGTTCTATAGTTTCCGGAAAAGCCAAACATTTTCTACATAAATCATCAATTTGATTTATATCTTTGATTATATGCTTCCTATAATTTTTAGTATTAACGACTCTATCTTGAATGGCAAGCATAAATCCTTCTATTTCTGCGCTCAACTCTCCAATACTCAACCATTTGTTTGACGAAAGTTTGTCAACATACGTTTGGTTGAGATAATTGAAGTGTTTTGCATGAATAATTTTATTTAACCAGGAATCTAATAATTCCTGGTTAGTATTTATAAGAATGTTGGCATTCTCGTCATATAAATTTAAAGGTGTAATGTTTCTATCTGCCTTACAAATTATTTTGTGCATTTCTGAGCTATTAGCTTTCCTATGGAAAAAAATTCTAAGCATTTCTACCTGATTGTGTTTCAAAGATGTTATTTTGACTATACCTCTACCTCCTAAATTTCTAGGTAAATTAATTCGTTCTATAGCTGAATTTGGATGATGGCAATTAAACTTTGTTAACGTAGTTCTAATAAATCGTTCTAAACTATCTAAATCTGTATTGGACTTAGATAGTTATAATCTTATTATTATTATTATTATTATTTTTTTTTTTATTTACCTTTATTATTATTATTATTATTATTATTTTCCAACCAGAGGGCACAGAGCCAGTCTTCAGGAACATTGCACTGCACGGAACAGTGGTACAAGACGGCTATGCTATCATATTTTTTTAGTCACTATTAATTTTATTTCTATTATAGATTTTTGCATGTAAATGTATCTCTGGTGTCACTTCCCAATGTATCGTCACAATTAACTGTTATACATACACTGTTTTACCATTACTAATATTTTGAATATGAATTTGTGACATGTAATTAATGTTTATGGCATACTTATGCCGTTTGTATTAAATAAATAAATAAATAAATAAACATTTTAAAAAGCTTCGTCAAAATTGGAGCTGTTTCTGCAGCGCACCTCTGCAGTACCAGGGCAGGTATTCCGTCAGGCCCACTAGATTTATTAACATCAAGCCCTCGTAAAACATGGAGTACTTCCCGATGCCGGATTCTCAAACCTAAAGTGCCACACTTTTCTCTTCAGCCTCTCGTTTGGCAGTCTGAAGTTTACAGGGATTGATGTCGTCACCAGGCAGTGGTCGGACGATCCTAAATGCGCTGTGACTTCAATCTTGTAACCGTGTGGCACAGTGGTTAAAAATAGGTCTAAAAGATTGGAACGGTGAGTCTGGACATCAGGAACCCTTGTAGGCTCCTGAACCATTTGCTCCAATCCGTAGCAAAGGGCAAAGGATTCCGCTTGTCGTCCAGCCGAGTCTGTTGATCCTGAGAACTTCAACCAAGGTTCGTTAGGAACATTGAATTCCCCCAGGACTACAAACTCTACCGTAGCGGGGCAAGAGGTCATCGATAGTGTCGCTTAAATGTTTGAAGAGCTCGGACATATCTGATTCGCTAAGGTTCGGTGAGCGGTATAAACATGCGTAGAATCTTACCGTACTGGCAAGATTGACGCGTACCCACATTACGTCGAATCTGGAGTTTTCCAGATTCAACAGTCGCACACAGTTGACGTCAGCTCGACTATAGAGACAGACACCTCCTTTAGGTCTGAACTTGCCTGCGAAGGTGAAGCCCGGGCAGTCCAGATAGGAGGTGTCTACAGGCTCAGCTATCTGAGTTTCAGACAGGAAAAGTAGGTTCGGGCGTTAAGAAAAGAGTTGGTGGTCGATAGAGTTTAAATTGATATGCAGGCCGCAAATGTTGGCGTAATTCACCAACATTTTTGGCCTGCACCGGGGTCTCCTACTTTTCGCCGCTGTAATGAAGTTAATTTGTGTTGGTTGTGTTGTCATGATTTTATTGATTGATTTTTTTTTATGATAGGATGTGGAGGAAGGATGGTCTGAGAAGGAAAAGGTATGAGGGGTGGGTAGGAAGCTGGGGATTAGAGTGTCCAAGAGTGATGAACGAATGAATCCAATCCACTCACTGCGGTGCAAGGCGATGGGCAGGGAGAGTCCGGCTGGAGAGGTCGCCCAATGCGCCCCAAACGCTGCTGCTGGGACCCCTCCGGTCACGAACCGGCACATCAGCAGAGGCGGAATTTTTATACTCGTTGATGGGGCAGCCCACCCTCAGTCCTGAGCCTGAGGGTCGGGCCCCTGCACTACCGAGCGGCCCGGATAGCGGTAACCGGTTGTAAAGGGTCTCCCTCAACCAGCATCTCCCAATCCGGCCCGCCACGCAGAAGTCCATCAAGACCTGGACAAACATAACCCTAAGAACCCGGGCACCCCTGCTAAGTCACCAAATGTAGCGAACCACTTGGGGTGACCTGTGGCAGAGGTGTTGGTCATCCAATAAATGGTTCCCAGGGCGGCGGTATCCATACCCGCCTACCAAATACCAGATACCAGATACCAGTTAGTATTAACTATTAAAAAAATTGCTCTATTTACTATATAAATATGTTGAAATATAAAAAATATATATAAAAATCATTTAAAATGCATTTTGGTAGGAGTAAATTTAAATTACAATGAACTATTTTGTTGACACAAAAAAATGTCGAAAAAATTTAAATTTCTACCGAAGAAAGCGCGTTTTTTACATTTTTTTATTATTTTACACTATATTAACAAAGTTTATAGGCCAAGATTATTTTTTAATAAACATAATTAACAAATTAACCCAAAAAATGACAAAATTACCCCTAAAATCATATACAATTGAATTCTTTAACAACCAAAATTTTATAATCTAAAACAAAAATAAACAAAGTAGCATGTATCCGTACTAAAATCCGATTAAAAATACAATTATTCGAATTGGTTGGGAAGATATTTTTGTATCAAATGCAAATAAAAGTTTTGTATGAAAAGACCGCACACCTGTACCCCTTGAGAAATGATTTTTTTGTTATTCTTTCTTATCACAACTTAACTTTAAAATAATGTTATTTGCATCAAGAATAATTATTACGACGATCCTGTTTATGCATCACATCAAAATGCCTGAAACACCAAGCAATTTGCTCCAATAACCCGAGGCAAAACCGATACATAAATATTAATATCTCTTCTTATCAAATTGATAAAATCGCAGTGGTTTATACGTAATTATTTTCACCGGTTAGTTAATAAAAACAAACGGTAACCCGTTTCAAAGCATGCGACCTGGAAAACAGAACCGACATTCACATAACTCCAGTTATATTGTGAATCTCCGATCTCTGTCAGTCGCGCTCCAAACACCGCGGCAAAAGCAACTGACGCGGTAGGTACCGGCCGCCTAAAAATAAAAACGGGACTTACGCGAACCATTTCCCGCACGGGCAACACTGAAAAGTTCCTTTTTTCAAATATTTTAAAATTTTCAATGGATTTTACGATTTAGAGTAAAATCTAACTAGAAAGTTTTGTGCATAGTTTTTTTTGTGAAAAATATGTTTTATAAACAATGAATGAGAATTTATTCGGTTATAAAAGTAATGTGTGAATTGTTCATGTACCAGTGTATTCATCGCACCGCGAATTAAAGAAAGTGTTTTTCATCAAGCGGACAAAAATCATTTTCCCGCGAGCGATTGTTCGCTCATTTCCATTCGTATTCATCAAGTAAGTGAAAATATTTAAATTTCCACGAGATTGTGGCGCTGAGAGTAAGATTTCTATTCTAAAATTGTAATTCCAAAGAAGTTACTAAAATTTTTATGTTATCTAGGGACAGCATTTATATTCGTTTTATTAGTTACCTACCTACTCATGGGGAGGTTTTTAATTTCTTTATTTGTCAAACAAGGGGCAGTTAGGTAGGTAGGTACTTTTTTTTTACATGAGCTCCACACAGGAGGCCCTGAGGAAAAAAAATTCCCTCAGGGCCTATGTCATCTTTTGGGATGCTGTGTGGAGGGTTTTTTAAGGAAAGGAAGGAGATGAGAGTTCTGGGAAGGAAAAGGGTTTAAGGGGTGGGTAGGAATCTGGGGTTCAGTGTGTCCTAGTAATCCGACTCCAAGACCTAGACAAACCTCGCCCCATGGAACCGGGCACCCCTGCTAAATCACCTAACGTAGCGAACCAAAGTATTTGTATTTATTTTCCACACTTATTATTTTCTTTACATTAGCTCCACACAGGAGGCCCTGAGGAAAATAATTCCTCTCAGGTCCTTTGTCATCTTTGGGGATGCTGTGTGGAGGGTAATTTTTGGGAAAGGAAATTCTGGGAAGGAAAAAAGGGATGATGAGTGGGTAGGAATCTGGCGGTCAGTGTGTCCAGGAGTGACGGACGAATCTATCCCTACCACTGCGGTGCAAGGTAGTGTTCCGATAGAGTTCTGCTGGACAGGTCAAAAGATCTCCCTCAACCAGTCTCTCCCGATCCGGCCTGCCAAGCAGTTGGTGGGCAGACGCATCCGCTTCCAAGATCAAGACAAACCTCACCCCATGAACCCGGGCTGCTAAGTCACCAAATGTAGTGGCAAGGGTGTTGGTTATCAAATCAATTGTTTCCGGGAAGGGGGGGTTGAAAATGCACTTTGAAAAGTATTTTTAATATATTTTTTTTAAATGGGAAATCCGCACCGCCTGGAACCGCTGAGACTGTGGCATCCACAATTGAGGTATAATGTCGTGAGACTGAATATAATGGTGAGAGGAAGAGGATGGTTCAGAAATACCTGGATATTCAAATTCGGTCACCGATCATGGCTAATGCGATTTAAAGCAAATGTAAAGCAAGTTTCTGAATGGTGGAATTTCACAAGGACGGTACTGGGAGTATCTGCAACTCCGGAATATAATTAAAATAAATTAAATTTGAACTAACTAACTAACTAACCATCACGCCGTTTCCCCGCAGGGGTAGGCAGAGAGGACGGACCGCCAAACAACTCGGTCTTGGCACACACTCTTTGCCTCACTCACATTCATACATCGTCTCATACATTCTCTTCTATTATTCTGACTTTTGACATGACCCGACTCAAGTATCTGATTCACTTGATCGTGCCATGTCTTCCTCGGGCGTCCCCGACTTCTTCTACCATTCACATTCGCGTCGTATATTCTTCTTACACTACTTCCTTCGTTCATTCGCTCTACATGCCCAAACCATCTGAGGGTCCCTTTCTTAATCTTACTCATTATTAAATTAATTAAATTAAATTTGCCTTGCTGGATTTCGAACCTGCGGCTCTAGAGCTAAAAAACTATCCGCCCTCCGTGGAGGTCGACATTTAATAATATTATCTATTAAATTTAAAATCTGGAATGTAAAAGACGAAATTGATTTTTACTGTATCGACGGCATTGATAATTTTTTTTTTAAATCGAGAAAACATAAAAAAATGAGATTTTTGTATGTATTTACTTTTTTCTTTTCGTATTATCACCGAATCATTTGAATACCGAAAAGTTGGTTGACATACGGTCATGTTTAGTAACGAGATTTCAATAGCCAGGTAAGTTCTCAGGTCCTTCATCTACATCATCTTCTTCCTACTCCCTTTAACCTCAAAATATAACTCAGTTTATTATTTGAGATACTATAGTCCCATTGGCTTTGGACAATCGGGAACAGTTGGGACTCTTATGTGGTATTCACTTTAAAATATATTAAGTTCAATTTCCTTTTAAGTTTCAATGCCTAAACCTAGTAAATAATCCAAATGTCTAACGGTAGGTAATTCACATTTTATGTATTTGTTATTTCCCAAGTTTCGAGGTGATAATATATCATGTACAATAGTTTTGCCTTGGTAAACAAAGAATTACCGGATTTCCTTAAACAATCGATTATAAATTTTATAAGTGAAGTTCCTTTCACAGGTGCTTACAAATCATTGAAACTATATTTATTCGCGAAATGTAAGTACCTACTTCAGTTCACTATGATGCTCTAAATAGTTTTTGGGTGAATGGTTGAACAATTAATAATTCCTAGGTTCAATTCCTGATCGAGATGCGCCAGAATATTTTGATTTTCACGTTTGAGAATTGTTAATATTATCAGCAATGATAGAATAGTTTAACCTCTCATGCTAATTTGTTCGCTTTTCGGAACAACTCATATAGGTCTCATTAAAATCGTTATCTCCCTTACCATCATGGTGAAAAATATGATACAAATGGTGTTAGAAAGAGAAAAAACCACGCTTTAAATTCTAATCTCAAAGTGAACCACAAAATGAGAAAAATGTAAACCTTTATGAAACTAAAGTTTCGGATCGCAATTTGAATTTTTTTATAAAATTTTGGGAATTTTTTATGAATTATTTTTACATACAACGTCAAAAAAGTGAGCTGACAATAACGTTTTTAATACAAAAGCTTTTTTCCACGGCTTCACTCGCATGGTATTAGGGCGGTTCCCACTCCGCCTCCTCCACCTCCCCCCCCCCTCCCGCTTTTATTTGAAGTACTTCCCCTAATAATTTGAATCGAATAAAAAATTATAGATATCTTACTAATCGTGCCACCAAATCAATTTTTTAATACAAATTTCATAATACCATAGCTCTAAGCTATGCTATAGCCTATATGTTATTCTGATGTATTAGCTATATTATTGTAAAGTTTCATTAAAACCCATTCAGTAGTTTTTGCGTGAAAGTGTAACAAACATACATCCATACATAATCCCTACAAACTTTCGCCTTTATAATATTATTAGGATAGGATCCGCCTAATAAACATAAAAATACTTAAAAGTTTTACACATCAAAAATTCTATCTTTATTTCGGATTATGAAATTTGAAAACGTATTTTATCACCTATCAAAAACTGTTTTTAATTTCCGGATATGTTCAGAAATATTTCGTGCATTTGGAGCGAGGATATTTCGATCCTCTGAAAAAATATGGTCGAGGCCTAAAGAGTTAAAGTTTGTAACTTATGACAAAAAAAACTAAGAAATGTTCTACAGAATGAACTAGCCAATACCAAACTCTTTAATTTTTAACTTTATGAGTAAAACCTCAAATTGTAATATTTAATTAAATGAAGACTGTGGCAGGGTATTTATAAGAAAATAGTCTTTCAGCGTTGGTCAGTTTATTTCTCTTATATACAGGGTTCACAGCTTATAGTAAAAAACAGAGTACAGGAAAGTTGTAGCACAAAGTAAAATCACTTATAGTTTAAACAATGTTCACTAACATTCTCGCTATACACTTAGCGTAATAACCTCAACAGAGGACCCATGGTCTCTTAGTTGGGTTAAGGTTTTCCCGACAAGTAATGTCCCCGAGGGCGCTGTTACTTGAATACCTAAGGAGGACCCAGAGGGCTCTCTCGACTTGGTACTGGGGAGGATTGGAGGAAGGTTAAGGTTTCCCTACAAGTAATGTCCCCGAAGGCGCTGTTACTTGAATTCCCAAGGAGGACCCAGAGGGCTCTCTCGGTACTGGGGAGTTTAACCAGGAGACTGGATACTCTGGCTCCATACAGGCCTGCACGGTGTTATATGCCCTTTGGGGCAGGGTAGTGCCAGCCGATGACGGAGGGGTGGGGGTAGCTCGGCCAATGGGGTGGCATCTCTGGGACTCGAAACTAGGACCTACTGCTTATTCAGTTGATAGAGCTGTTGCCATTAAAGCAGAAAGTCCTGGGTTCGAGTCCCAGAGGTGCAAATATCTTTTACTGATGTTTCTGTCTCCTGATTTTCGATTGAGTTTCGCTAATATTGTCTTCATTTAATTAAATAGAAATATTTGTGTTATTTAATAACAATGTTCGTATTTTTATACCCAATCAAATTACACAGAATTAATTTATCCCTTTATGAACTGTTTATGGAAGACAGTTTCGTAGCGTTGCGTTCTCACGACTCTCTGACTCCTCTACGAAATTAGGCCTCCATCATTGCGCAAACAACATTTTCCGCTTATAATGATGATAGTAGGAGGTAAGAGGACTTCCAATATTTATCATGGTGTTTATAATTTTATTTGTCTTGAAAAAATTAAGAAATTTTTAATCATAGATAATGGTAGTATTTGCAACACTGGTTGCTCCAATCCATGAAGCACTAACTTGCTAAAGTAGGAGACAAACTGTCAGCGGAACTGTGACAGACGTCAGGGGAAAATGCTTTTTTTTAATATGAATACCCCAACAGAGGGAAAAGAGATGGGAAAGAAGAAAGTGGGGAATTACCTGGCTATTCAGATGTAGTCACCAAACACGGCTAAAGCCATTTCAAGCAACATTTCAATTCTGAATGGTTGTCTTACACCAGGGCGATACTGAGAATATCTTCCACACTGGAACGTGCCTCAAATATACCATATATTATTATGATTAAATAGTGAAAAAAAAACACAAATCGATATTTGAACCCGCGACCTTCAGTTTACTAGTCGAGAGCCTTGCTCCTCGACCACGGAGGCTGTCGGGCGTTGCTTGTTCCTACCGGTATTTCAATGCAAAATGCTCCGAGGATCTTGTGTCGTTGATCCCTTCGGCTTCAGTCGAAATTTCGACAGGAACGGGTCGCTTCTACGACTCGTTCATTATTCAACAGCTCGGCTGTGGAATGATTTGCCGGCCTCTATGTTTCCTCCCCTTCCTCCATCTTCAAAGACGGCGCAGGCTCCAAGGGAAATTATTTCCCTCAAGGCATCCTGTGTGGACTAAATAGGTATAAAAAAACAACTTTAAATTAAATTACATAAGGGAACGTACCCATACTACGTGACCTGTTCAGGGGGGGGGGTCTTCTTAATACCACGCTTGGTATAAATGATCGGCGAGTTGCTTAGGTTTTTGGTCACCGGGGGGGTTAAAAATTGCAAAAAGTTGGTCACGTAGTATGGGTACGTTCCTTAATATGACTATCTCCGTGGTTGAGAGGTTTCGATACTCGGGTATAAATGCGGATGTAATTAATTTATGTTATTTCATTACGTATTAATCTAAAATATTAAAAGTCGAGGGGTAAGACTCTCAACAACAAATCTGAAGGTCGCGTGTTCAAATCTCGGCGTGCACAAATAAATTTTATTTGATTAATTATTTAATATTAAATTAATTAAAAATAATATGTAGCATATTTGCGGCACGTTCCAGAGTGGAAGATAGTCCCAGTGTCGCCCTTGCGTTACTTTCAGTCTTACAACATATCCCAATTAGGGAAGCCATGGTCTCACTGGCTCCAGATGAGACCAGTTGGGACTCTTGTGCGGTATTCACATTAAAAAAATAGTATATTTGCGGCACATCCCAGTGCGGTAATTTTTATAGTATCTGGTGAAAGACCACCATTCATAATCGAAACGTTGCTTGAAATGGCTTTAATTGTTCTCAACCTTCCTCTTCCTCATCTTCTTCCCCTACCTTCCCTTCAGTCTCACAAACATTTAATGTAAGAACATTTGTGCGGTATTTACATGAAAATGCTATACATAAGTGATGGTGTTTGAAGTGTCATCTGCGTAATTAATATTATTTACACTTACTCCTTGAACATGGAAATTTTGTATCATTAAATACGAGGGTAGACTGAAAAGTTATGCACACATGCTTGCAGAATACGACCAAAAAAAAAATAGCAAAATGGGACAAAAACTATAATAAAGTACAATTCTTAAGCTTCGATGCTATGCATTTTCTCACTTAGTATTTGTATGTAATTCCTTTGCTGACCAGTGCATAGCCTTGATACCCTAAAACTTAGATATTCGTGGGAAAGCCGAACATTCCTGAATAATACCAACACTTAACAACACAACCAACGGACAGTGTTGTTTCCAATTTTCGCAACTGCTGCAGATCGTTATCGCCGAAGGTTTCTGCCAGTTTGTATACAACAACTGTACACTACAATGTACGGTACACACTCTTATTTGCGGTAAATTTATTGGCTAATGGATAATAGACAATCCTCATTGTTCTATACCCCCATAATGTATGGCCATTCTATGCCTCCAGCAATTCCTTCAAACCTTTGTTATTCTGCACTCAGCGTGGAGTTAGAAATGTGTGTTTTAAAAAGTGTTTTCCTTTCTTGTAATATGCATGTTATTACTGCTTGGGCTGAGTTAAACAACGTTTTATTAACTTCACACAATACTAGCTCATAATATTGTAATAGCTGGGTAGGTGCATATTCGTTTGGGTAGATCATTTTCTTTGATTGTAATTGTACGTATAAGATAATACGTTTATTAGTGACCGACTGAAATTTTGGATGTAACTTTTTGGATGTCATTGTACCTTCGTATAACATAATACGTTTATCAGTGACCGACTGAAATTTCTTTTTGGATGTCATTGTACCTACGTATAACATAATACGTTTATTAGTGACCGACTGAAATTTCTTGGATGCAAACTTTTTGGATGTCATTGTACCTACGTATAAGATAATACATTTATTAGTGACCCGCTGAAATTTATTTGCGATTGTCATTGTACGTTTAGGATATTACATTTATAAGTAGCCGACTGAAATTTCTTTGATTGTCATTGTACGTATAAGATAATACATTTAGTGACCGACTAAAATATCTTTGATTGTTATTGTACGTATAAGATATTACATTTATTAGTGACCGAATGAAATTTCGATATAGGTTTCGAAGTTTCAGCCAGTTTCGGCCAAAAACGAGTTTCGATATCGGTTACGAAGTTTTGGCAAATAGACGAGTTTCGATATCGGTTTCGAAGTTTCGGCCAGTTTCGGCTTATATGACCAACCTAGATCAGAAAATAATATTAATTGTTCTACCAGTATTACAATGGAAGATGCTCCAAGGAACTGGCGTCTTTCATCCCTTCGGCACCGGTAAATAGTCGGGAAACACGTCGAACGCGCGCCCAACATATGCACACGGTTGACATTTGTCACATGAGGAAAGGTCGATTTTACGACTCGTACTTGAGTTCAACAGCTCGGCTGTGTCTCCTCCCTCCCATAACATGGGTCCCTTCAAGACTCCTTCCTTTCCTCCAAAAGACTCTCCACACAGCATCTTTACAGATGACATAGGCCCAGGAGGAAATTATTTTCCTCAAGGCCTCCTGTGTGGATTTATTTTTAAAAAATAGTAAATATACTTATATTTAAATAGTAATTTTTAAAAGATGATTTTGCAAGTTTACTATAGTTGTTCATTCGACTTCAAACTGTCTCTCTGATATGTCAACAAAAATATATTATTATTTTATTAATAAATATGCAGTGGACCCACGGTAATCCGACCACTGTCTAATCCGGCGCCCCCTGTAATCCGACACGCCTATCACTATTGATTGTACATAAAATTTCGGCAAATCTTCACTAATATAATGCATGATTGGACAGGTACATATGTACATTTTTTTGAACATAATTATTTCCTAACGTAAATAAGTTTAGTTATAATTTTTTGTAAGTTCTAGACAACTGATGATGTTATTTTTATAAAAAAAATATTAGTTCTCCATTGTGATGTTTAATGTTAAAATTCCACATACATAATATTACATGCATAATTATATAGTATCTATGATTCGTACTATTCGTAGTTAGAATTTCGAATAGATTCTTTGATTTGTAATTTGTCGGATTAAAAGGTACCTACTCTTATTCAAAAAATTCCGGACTATAAAGGGTCGTATGCAATACTCTATAATCCGACAAATTCGATAATCTGACATCGCCCTGCAAAACGTTTGTCGGATTACCGCGGGTCCACTGAATAAAATTTGATTTTGAAAGGTAATGTAATACTTAGGCAAATCCAGCTTCCAGCTTCCCAAATCCTACAATAATAATAAACCGTGATTTTTAACGGGTCTGCGCTACTTTAAACGTAAACTAAAACAGATAATTCACTTTACTTATTCAGTCAAAACAATTAAAAATAAGATTTATTTTTCATATGGTAAATTTTAAATTCGATAGCAGTTTGTTGAAAATGAAGCAACAGGTAGTATAAATCACCTGTGTACGGATATTGCGTTTGATATCCGCCTCGATACGAGCGAAGGATGGTCTAAGTCGGTTTATTATGGTTCTAGGGTAATTAAAGGAAATGCAGGTTGAGCAATTAGCCAAATCTCCTCTTAGTTTCATAGCGAGTGTTGGTGCCGATTCGCTTGCTTTGTTCTCCGCCGGATCTAGAACATTTAGCTCAAGATTATTCGTGGAAACTCTATCAGTTTTTTGTTTGTTATTCATGGTCATATATTTTTATTATATAAATCTCAACAACACATTTAATATGTATTAGGTATGAGCTTAAATATTAATAGGTATTCTTGATACATTTTTTCACCATTTGTCTGAGACCATTTTTCATAATTGTTGGCATGTTATGACATGAAAAACGGCCATATTTTTGTATCGACGGATAAAAAAATAAGTAAAAAAAAATATTCATGTAAAAATGTACATTTAATGACAATGTAATATAATATAATATATAATGTACATTTAATGACAATGTATAAAATATAATGTAATTGACCGGTCAGTGGCTGTGTTGGCATCGCGTTTGGGTCCCACCCGGGCATCACGTGTTCGATTCTTAGGCTGCTTAAGTCGTCCATCACAACAGAAACACTATTTTCCGCTTTCTGTGGTGGTAGTAGGTGAGACAAGATTTTTATGCATAACACAAAGGGTAACAATTATTATAAGTAATAATTATTAGCCTGAATCACACATCTACAATGAAAAATCTCCTGAGAAAAGATACATGCCGCCGACGGGACTCGAACCCGCGTCCTTCTGATTTCCGGTCAACTGCTCTTATCCACTGAGCTACGTCGACTTATCTCCTGCCCGCCAAATAATTCAATATATACTAGTGTTTCATTCAACAATTACTGCATATTTCATTTTACGCGGGTTCGAGTCCCGTCGATTTTTTTCAATGTAGATGATTGTTTCAGGCTAATAAGTAATAAGGTTTAATATTGTAGAAATGACATTTGGAAGAACACATTATTATTATCAATTGAATGTTTTACAGATAAATATTATGTTTCACAACGTTTTTTCTATTTATTTTTCCTTTATTTTTCCCAATTTTTTACATTTGATAAATAAAAAATCATGAAAATCATTAGAATTATGTCCTGTTTATGGCGTTTATAGCCAAAAAATAATTAAAATTTGCCTTAACAGTTTGTACAAAAGTGTGTACAATAGTGTAATAACAAGTTTATAGTTTGTGAGAAACATAAAGTAATACAAATTTAAAAAAGACAAATATTGAATATTTGTCTTTCTTTTAAAAAAATAAATTCAAAAAGTATAAGTAATACAGGTAGGAAAATGTTACTTTATTACTTGTCTATTGATTTGAAAGATTGTTTTTATAATTTGATAATTGCGCCGAGAATGCGATCGTACGTACGTCATCGACGATTGTCCTCTTCGTTCACTTGCATGAACCGAAATTCCTACACTTCTTGCATGAAAATTGTCTTGTATGAAACGAAAAGACGAATTCGAAAATGACCGAATATGAACGATGACTTCCCGCACCACTTCTCTCTGGGAATAACTACTGTAGACTTATTTTCATTTTCTAGAGGTTATTATTATAATCATTTATTTTATTTTCCATACGTTGGATCTCACAGACATTTGAAATTTTGGTGCGCTTCTATCATTTGTAGACATTTTTCATTACTCCAATCCATAATAGTGAGAACAAGTCGACGTGAGTTCCAAGAACACAAGAACACCAAGAGAAGAGACTGCCACGGTGAGCGATTTAAAGCATTCTACTAAATTTCGGCGAACACACTTGGAGCATCGAAAGAATGCTCTATAACTGTTAACATCAAAATAATTTGCAAGAACAGACCAGAAAGAGAATTTTCTCGTTTGATCTAATCTCACCTTTATAGAGTTCAACAACTCTATGGATTAGATTAGATCTATGTACTATGTACTCCACATACTTACACTACCCGGGAACGGCGTTATTTTTTATTGTTGTTTTTGAAATAGAAATACTATCACAGATTCTTGACGAATTTTCATTCTCCAGAGATCGTATTGTACTCTTCTAAGAAAGAACTGTACTCCGTTTTGTGTTTTCTCACCCGAATCATTTGAAGTTTCCGCTAATAACTGATGCGATATTTTGCTTCTCGCTCTTTCATCTACTCTCATCTGCTCTAACGGTCAGGGAACGATACCAATTGGTCTATTGACTGACACATTTTCCCATCAGGATAATGCTGTGGTGATTGAAGAAGTGTTGGGAAGAGTTGAGATGATGAGTTACGATTAGTGCGATGAGTATCGTTACCATGTTCGATATCACGCTTGAGTGATTCCAGAGATAATCACCATCCAGAATCTAAATGTTGATTGAAATAGCTTTAACTGTGTTTAGCGACCAGATCTGATAAGTGAGATTATTTTCCTTCGCCTTCCTCTTTACCTAACTCCCCACTTCCACTAAAATTGGATTGGTTGCCAAAATTCTTTTTGAAGTGAAACTTCCTTAGCCCCTTTAGAGTGATTTGAAATTTCGATGAAACGGAAATGACGCACTACAGCACCTGCGAAGCATCAAACCGCGCTCAAGGCTCCTTTTGGTTGAGTTATAAAACGGAAACGACCATAGATCTGCGCTTATTGGCCGCTTTGTTTTTTTACGGGTCATCGGAATATAATGCGTAAATTCGCGCCTCGCCGAGCGCGTCCCATAGCGAAGCGGTATAGTGCGTCGCAAATCTCAGCAGCCAGAGAAATCCAGCGAACGGAGGTTGGAATCCTACTGAATCCAAAAAAAAGGTTTTTGTAAATAAATATCCAATCTTCAAACCACTTTAAAATAAACAGGTAAAAAGAAAGCGACATTTGGCGACTTTCTAGTTTCACTTCTATCGCTTGTGAATTACGCAATCTATTTTTTTTTACGCTGAGGATAATAATCTTCCTCAGAGCCTATTACATCTTTGGGGATGCTGGGTGGATTGTATTTTTAGGTAAAAGAAGGAGAGAAAGTTCTTGGAAGAAAAAAAAGTATGAGGGGTGGGTAGGAATCTAGAGATCAGTGTGTTTAAGGATATATAAATCCATCTTTCCTGCTTCAATTAAGACCTGTACACACCTCACTCGATGAACCCGGGCACCCCTGCAATGTCATCAAACGTAGCGAACTACTTGGTGGTGATCTATGGCAGAGTTGTCGGTTATCCAATAAATGGTTCCCGGGCGGCGGTACCCATAGCCTCCGAAATTGAATGACTCCTGTCAGTTGAAATTCGTGTCTGATGTGCTGAACAATATTAGTTGACATTTACAAAACATTAAACGATATGAGATTTACAAACTACCACTGATTGTTGAAGAATGAGCAACGAGCATTCGCTCGCCTGATCTCAACATCAATAGAACATTTGCAAGAATTCTGGTTCTTGATGGTCTCGTTTAGGTATTTCGGCATTCTTTTGGTATAAAATTATTAAAAAAAAATTGGTATAAATCTAAGATGATGAACTGGAATTACCGTTTACTTTACACTAAAGATCGGCACAGAAAGAACGCTCTTGTTTCAGTTCCAGCTCTATGTCATTTGGTCTAATCCCATCTTAACCACCCCCCCAGGACTCGACCATATTTTGTCAGGGGATTAAAATATTTCCGCCTTATAATAAAATCTCACCTTATGTTTTTTCCATCTAAAATGGCTGATAACGAAAAAAAAAGAAAAACACACACACATCTTTTATTTAGGCAGATGTACTATTATCACCTCACGTTTTTGTCGTTTCATGAAAAAATAATTAATGAAAAATTCTCGAAATTTTATACTTTTTTTCCCAAATTGCTATCGGAAACTTTGTTTCATAGAAGTGACATTTAAATTATCTAGATTTAAATAAAAGCGTGGAGTTTTCTCTTTCTAACACCTTTACGATCATATTTCTCACCATAGTAGTAAGGGAGATACAACGATTTATATGAGACCTCCGTGAGGTGGGACAAATTTGGTTTCCTGAAATTATTGTTTTTTTTCCGTGACTGAAGAACCAAAGCAATTCAAAAGGTGGCTTATGGGTGGACCCATAGACATATGAATATTACTAGACCAGAACATAAAGGTGAGGGGGAGAAACCAACTACAGCGGGGCGCAGAGCGGGAAGATGAATTTGGTGATATGTGTCAATAACCCAAACTGAGAGTATATGGGCATCTCGCATTATAATATAACCATTTAGCTCTTAAAAGTAAACTCTGCTTTTGAATGAATATACCTTTTTACATGGGAGCGCGAATTGTTCGCCGCGTAATGAACAAATTTGCGAATTCCAAATTCGGCAAAGTAGAGTTCGCCTATTTTCATAGTCCAATATTTTGTTGGCGTATTTAGTTTTAAGAAACTTTTACAAATGTTTCATAATTTACTTACCCAACTATACAGTGTCGAGCACATGCCATGTATCTCGAGTGATAGTGTGTGCTTCAAAAACGACCATATTATGTGATATGAATAAGTTAAAAATAAAGTAAAATAATGCTTGCCTATGGAATGTAATACGACAATTGGGTTTATTCTCTTTTTCACTTTTATTTTTACACGTTTTCAAAACACAAGCCACTATTTTTGCCGTGTTATTTCGTAAAATGCACCGATGAGTGCTCGACGATGGCTCGCAGAAGAATGATGACGTCACATTTTTTAGATTCGCGCGAAGCCATACTCGATCCCAGCCGGTTCCAATGGAACCGGTATGGGGAGGGGGAAATTATACGCTTTTGTCGCTTAGGGCAGGTTTATTAATATTCATATGTCTATGGGTGGACCCCATTTCTTCCAGCTAACCACATACGTTTACTGAGCTTCGCTAAAAAATAAAACCGTATTTTATTATTGATTATACATAACCATAGTATGCGGCTATTAGTTACTGATTCGATGTTTAATATTTTTCTCAGTGTATCTAGAACAAAAGAAAAGCTATTGATTTTTGGTTACTTGGGTAGTTCCCATCCAATCTGTTCTGATATTCTTTGTTGTAAAAGCTAACAAAATCCGTTATTAGATCTCTTCCTGACGTGAATAATTCCGCTGCAATTGATTGCAAATATATCAAATTACAAAGTCCCGTTACGTTGGGTGTACTGATGCATAATCCATACATAAGATGATCTACAGACACGGACTAGATCTGAACAGGCGCTCGGCGCTTAGCTGTCCTGCCTCGGGTCCTATTTTATAATTGAATGGAACATAACCTGCATAATTTGATGTAATAATAATTCATAGACGAGTTGCTAAAGGCCGGGATCCTGGTATCCTGCGACCATTTCCGCAAACAATACCTCAAACATTACCACGAACATAGGGCAGGGTCACAACGTTTTTTTATTTTATTCTCTACTAACTGATTCCCGGCATTCGTTGCTATGCCATTTAATAAAGAAATTGTTTCTCTCCAATTCGTCCCGCGTCCCCTTCCCCTAATGCGTTCCCACTCCGCCTCCTCCACCTTCACTCACCCCACTCCACTCCCCCCCCTTCCCCTGTCCTGCGAACCCCCTACTTGAGTTCCTCTCCCCCCTTCCCCCCACCCTCCCCCCTCCCAAATTCCATACATTCATTCCCGGTACATTCAGTTTTTGAACAGCTCGCGTGCCACCTATTGCATTTTTTTTGTACAAATTTTATAATTCCAGAGCTCACCAGTAGTTTTATACAAACCTTGTACTGACAATAACGAACACAAAAAAAAAAAGAATTATCAAATTTGGTGCAGTCATTTGGAAGTTATGCGCGTACATACTCGTACGTTTCATTTTTAACTAAGCGCCTGAAATAAAATTTCCCGCAAACATATCAGCGTAGTTACCAAGACAACGATTTGTTTTACTTTTCGTCTGACGTTATCAATAACTCGCCTTTGTAAGCGTCAATAAACGTATAATAAATATGATATAATAATATTTATAAATTCATAACACCAGAGCTTACCATTATATATAGCCTATTTGTTATTCTGATGTATGAGCTATATTTTTGTAAAGTTTCATTAAAATCCATTCAGTAGTTTTGCGTGAAAGAGTAACAAACACGCAGACATACATCCATACAAACTTTCGCGTTTATAATATTATTAAGATCGGCCACGGAAAGCAAAGATCTAACCGTCCACAAAACATGTAGGTATGTAATTTTGTCGGAGGAAACCTGCCTTAAAAGGGAATACCAGACACTACCGGAAATAGGTCATTTTTAAATCATTTTTTAATTTCCACAAAAAATATTATTAGATTTCGAAAGATCGTTATTTTATTTATTAAAGCTATGTTTTAAAATTATGTCAAATACCGTTGGTCGTTGGCAGATTTGTTAAATTTTCAAACGAAAGGTTGTTTAAAAAACACATTTCCAATCATTATAATCTTACAGTAAAATAAATCAATCAATTATCTGGGAAAGCTACTTTTCTGTTTTTTTTTTTTTTTTAATTTTAGTTCAAATAAAATCATTTAAAAAAACTGTGCACCTGTTTTGCGACGAAAATTCTACAGTTTTTCTATTTATATACGATCTTACGAAGTAATGTATTTCAGATTGTTTTACACACTTATTTTTCTTAGACATTATTGAAAAATTGTAAGTATTTATGATCAAAAAATAATACTGTTGATTTTAATAATTTTATCATCACGCGTTTGAGCATTTTCATTGCTAACTTGAAAGTACTCCTAGGTATATTAATATACCTACATATATATATACTTTAATATACCTACGTATATTTTTAAAGCAAATTTTGAATAAAATAAAACGATTTTGAGTTAGCCAGATACTTTCCCACCTTCCTCTTCCCCAAATCCTTCCCCTTCCCACTAACTTCAGCCTCACAACATACCCCAATTTGGGGATGGCATAGTCTCACTGGCTCCAGACGGGAGCAGTTGGGACTCCTGTGCGGTTACATTAAGCGTCTCGTCTCGCATTAAGCCGCCGCTACCCGAATTTCTATCGATTTCTTACATACCTATCTCCCTTAAACATTTGAAGTTTTTAAGCTCTTAAAAATATATATATGTTATTTTTTAAGATAATATCTAAACGCATAAATTATATGAAATTCCCTCGATAGAAAAAAATCGCAAAGTATGCTTCGAAAATTATTATAAACATGTTCATTTCACTTATTTTAGAAGTTATGTGTATGAAAAAGTTCAAAGCTATTTTAGATGTTCTCCACGAGATTTTTGCTCTATTTTAAAGGAATCGTGTTTTATTAAACATTTTCACAATTTTCGCTCCAATTTCATCGTTTTAAATATTAGCGCGCTCTCTCCAACATTTGTAATTACATATCTCTCCATCTTCTTCTTTTTGAGCGGGGATACGGCGCCTTAAAAAAAGTTAATCCGGCACTTCCATTGATTATTGATTATATTCAGAAATTTAATAGTGTTATGCATTTATGTAAAAATATTTGCCGCAGGATATTAAATAGGTACCTACTGCGCCGGCACCGACAAAGCTGATTCTGATTACTTCTATGTTAAAGTTGGCAATTTTAATTAAAGTTAACAAGCATGGACGATAGGTACTTGCGAACCCGCAACCTCTCTGCTTAAAGTCAGACACTTAACACCATTACACTACTGAGCCAGAATTCAGAATGAATATAAATTGTCACTCTACGGAAGAAATCTAATTAGCACATAAATGCCATACATTAAGTAAAACGAGCCGAAAAATTGATGCGATCTTACGTTAAATTTACCACCCTTTACAGAAGTTATAACTAATAGTGACTAATTCTAATGAATGAACAATAGCGCACATTTTACAACTCAGCTCCTTTAACCACTGGAGCGACAGCGCAATTTAAAACTTTTTTCTCCGATGCTCCAAATTTTTTGGTGATCATTTTGAATATTTTCTGAATTGATAAAAAAAATTATACTTCCGAATTTTAATATGGAGATATACAAACTGATTATTGTTCTTTATAGCCAATGAATTCACCTATCTTATGTCGATTATCACATATTCGTAGGATTTATTAAAAAATATATTATAAAACCGTAAAATTCTACTTGATTACTCACAAATAAGAGAAAATTTGCCAAAATTCGCAGCAAAGCAATCCGAAGTATTTTAAATAGTGCCACATTGTAGCAAAAAGCGCTCCAATAGTTAAAGCTAGATTTAGCTAGAAAATAATTACACAAAAAATGTTTTAGCTTCTTACCTCGTTTTTTCAGATAATAGAGCTCCCTTTTATACAAAGTCATGGACATAAAATGATGAATTTAAGAGCTATCTCTTTAGAAATCGTTTTTTTTTCTAATTGAAAACATGGTTTTGGCATCAGAATTTATCTACCCCCCCCCCCCCCCTCAGGATACACAAAACTCGAAAGATAATAGCTCATTTTAATCGAATTGCTTATAAACTCCAGTGTGACAATTATTTTTGTTTGTTTCTATTCATCCCAATGATTAATACTAGGTATAAATGTGAAAACTTTCTAAAAGTAACTTTATTAGGCTGTAAGTATTTCTGAGGTCGACAGACTGATGGGGTCTGCTTAACTCACTATCCGATGCCTTCGGCTATCATCGGAACCATTCGTTCAACATACACAAACGATGATAGATAATACTATTCTGATATAATACTTAACTGACATCTATCGGGATATCGTAAAACTTCGTTCAACGAACCACAACTACTACCGACATCTATTTGATAATGTTTTAACCTACATGACTAACCTATACGCTACAATTTTTTTAATTTATTTTATGTAACACTTAGGGAAAAGGTTTTTCACCGTCTTCCTGATAGCTTATCCATACAATAATGAATTTTAATAAATAAACAAATAAATACTCGCGACAGGTAAAAAACTCGGCTAACTTATCCTATATCTAGTCACTATTTATAGGTTCAAGTACCGAATAGTAAACTCAGACTTTTTAAATAAATAAATCGTGTTTAATTAAACAAAAATGTACAGTTATCATATGGATAATCTGGCGACCGGACCACTTAGAATGAATTCAACTCAACACCTCATTTAAAAAGTCATTAAAAGTGATGAAAAAAAAATTAAAAAATTATTTAAATTAGTTAGGTTAAGTTAGATTATGGGCTATTTTTCATTTTTTTCAAAGTTTTTTATAGACTTTTCAAAGAGGTGTTGAATTGAGTTGATTCGGAGTTGACATGGAACCTGATAATCTATGAGGAGGATCGTGAAATTCCCCCTTAGATGAGCAGCGTTGTGAGGCGGTTTATTATTATTATATAGAGGAATCTTTGCTCATTATAACTGTTATGGGTAAAATGCACTTCATGCTTATGTTATGCTTCCTTTATACTGCGCCGTGCGATTCAAATAAAAAAAACAGGAGTTTCGCGTGCAGTCCGTTAGGCGTTTACCGACATTAGGTACTAAGTAGTTGAACTGCATAGCATCACAAGAAGATGGGACTGAACTAAGGAATTCAGTGCTTCAACTGATGTTATAAAAACCGGAACGTTCACATAATTCGTTGAAAAATGTGCTTACGAGTATTGCGTGGCATTTTTTCTAAACATTGCATTCACAGAAGCTTTGTTTCCGCATTTTTTATGTGAATACTTCACAAGAGTCCCACCTGCTCGCGTCTGGAGCCTTTGAAACTATGGCATCCATATTGGGGTATGTTGTGAGACTGAAGGTGGGGTGGGGAAGGAGATGGGGAAGAGGAAGGTGGGGAAGTATCAGGCTATTCAGATCTGGTCACCAAACACGGCTAAAGCCATTTCAAGCAACTTTTCTATTCTGAATGGTGGTCTTACAACAGGGTGGGGAAGGAGATGGGGAAGAGAAAGGTGAGGAAGTATCAGGACTTTCAGATCTGGTCACCAAACACGGCTAAAGCCATTTCAAGCAACTTTTCAATTCTGAATGGTGGTCTTATAACAGGGCGATAATGAGAGTATCTTCCACTCTGGAGCGTGCCGCAAATATACTATACATTATTTAAAATGAATTAATTTTGAAATTACACAAATTAATCATATAAAATTTCCAATCTCGTGACCTTTGGATTGCTAATCAAGAGCCTTACACCCCGACCACGGAGGCCGTCATAAGCTTAGTACGAAGTGGAGAAGAAATGGGGTAGGATTTTTTAAAATTGTATATATCGCAGAGTTACAACTGTCCAGTCTAGAGCCTTTTGTGAGTTTGTCGTAGTGTGGAGTGGAAGGATATGGGAAAGTGGACGGTTGGTACGCTTACCTTACTATTGAGATCTAGAAAATAAGCATAACATTTCAAGCGAAATTTCGGTTTGAATGAAATAAATACAATATGCACGCGCTGAGTTCTGAGCCCATGACTCATAGTTAATCACTCAACCACGAAAATTCGTTATTCAGAAAAAAAATCTCTATCCCAGCTTTGTTCTGAGGAGGTAACATTTCATCGATATTCTTTCATGGATATTTAACATTTGAATACGAATGATAGTTCAAAAATTCTAATTACGATTTTGTGTCCGTCTGTAACTCTGGTTTAATGAACTTCAGAACTCGGATTTGCTTCGAATTTATGTCATTTTCAAAATTGAAATCAGTTGAGTGAAGAATAATTTTTCACAAAAGCAATAAAGTACATACGTACACCTACAGAAAATTTAACAGAAAATTATTTTAATTAACACGTTTTTAAAAACGGAATTTTAATGTTACGTTATTTTTCACGGGACTTTCTTATATTTTCAGAAGGAACGTTAATATAATGAAAAGATATGCCACTATTTTTAAAATAGTTGGTGATGTGATGGTAAACCTATTTGTCTTCCAAGAAGTTGATTACGGGTTCGATTCTTGGCCGTGACAAAAACTTTTGTTTTGTTTATGTTAAATTTTTTATTTATTTATTATTAATTTTTCATACCGTGAGTTTTCAAGGATCTAGGTTAGTGGAAAAATAAAAGTGAATGTAAAAGCACACAAAATAAAGAGTGTTAAAAATGGAACGCATTTTAAACTTCTCGATATATTTTTGGAGCCGTATTTTCAATATTTCAATACAATATCTTACAGTATGAAGTCGTACGCTGCAATTTAAACCGGAACGCCACTCCGGTTTTTATCAACCACTGTAGGAACATAAATCCGGAATAAAGTGAAAAATATTCACAGGAAATGTCGTGAGTAATGTGTATTTTATTACCCATTGAAAAGTCCAATAGAAGTCTCTTCTATAGGGAGTTTCTTTATGTTAAATAGGTTTATTCAAGTTCTACGGTACAGCTTACAAAGTTACATTAGACTGGGGTGAGGAGGGTTTCCGTTAGGTCTTTGTCTAAAAATACTTTCATGTTGTACGAACCAATCACCCAAATAGCTTCCAGAATATTGTCGAACTGTTTTGAACGAAACTTTAGGTATTTTGCGACAGAATTTTCAACATTCTTCCAGGTGTTCAATTGGCTTCCGTGGTCGAGGGGCAAGGTTCTCGACTAGCGATCCAGAGGTCACGGGTTCAAATACCAGCGTGCAGATTAACTTTTATTTGATTGATTTGTGTTATTTCGCAGTTTAATTTAATTAATATAAAAAATACATTATTTGCGTCCTAGAGTGGAAGATACCCTCAGTATTACCATGATGTAAGACCACCATTAAGATTTGAAATGTTGGTTGAAAAGGTTTTTGCCATGTTTAGTGATCAGATCTAAATAGCCAGGATAATTTTTTTGTATTTCTTGGGCATTAACTATGTATATAACAATTTCTTATTATTTTGTATTGAAAAGTTTTATTTTCTATGTACGTTTGTTACTCAAATTTTTTAAATTTTTTTCTAAGGTTTCGACACATCCGTATCGTTCCCTAGCAAACTTAAAACAATATTTAAGTAAAAAATGTACATAGAAAATAAAACTTTTCAAAACAAAAGGTTATTCCTCACCTCATTCCCCTCCCCACTTATTTTCAGCCTCCCAACATCCCCCAATTGGGGATGTCATAGTGTGACTGGCCTGAACTCTTGTGCGGTATTCACATAAACAAATAATAAAAATAGTTGCCTTCCAATCAGTTGATCGGGGTTAGATTCTCAACAGTCGATTTTTTTTGTCATTATTATTATTTAGATTTTTTTTCGCTTGATTTTTTACGGGCCCGCGCTAATAATATAATAATAAGTCATACTATTATGTATCACTCGAGCTCTAAAGCCAAAAGGCAAACATGTACGTATTCTTAGTGTGTATTTTGATGAAACACATTTTTTCGAAGTTTACAATTATATTTTTTGTAATTAATTAAACTTTTTATTTTAATTCTTCCCAACGAAAAGGGGAAGGAAAATCTTCAATATATCCTCAGCATATTTTATATACACTTATAATATATAAAAAAAATAAACGAAATATGGAAAAAAAATAAAATAAGAAATTGTGGTACTTAGTTAGGTTAGGTTAGGTTAAAACAGCTTAAAACTAAGGCAGAGAATGCTAAATGTTATGTATGGTCGGTCTTGCTGCATGGATGTGAAACATGGACCTTGAAAGTAAATACCATGAACAGGTGGCTTTTGAAATTTGGCTTCACCGGAGATGCTCAAAGTCCCATGGACCGACATGATCACCAACACAGAAATTCTCAGGCGGGTTAGAGCAGAAGCTGCTTACATTAATAAAAATCAGGAAAATTTCATATCTGGGTCATATACTTCTAGGGGAGAAGTATCACTTGCTCCAATTTATATTGAAAGGCAAGATAGAGGGTCGCCGAGGGCCTGGTAGGAGACAAATGTCTTGGCTGCGAAATATACGAGAGTGGACCGGCATTAGAAGTGTGGAGAAGCTATTCCGGATAGCGCAAGACAGAGAGACATTTTCAAGAGTGATCGCCAATGTCGGGGGGACCAGATACAGCACACAAGGAAGAAGAAGATTAGGTTAAGTTAGATTAGGTTAGTTATGTACCTATAATGTAAATCGATTCGTAGTAAAGATTAATCGAAAATATGATTTGGCATTAATTTTCGCCTTGTAATTGTAAAAACTTAAATAAGAAATTGTGGTACCTTGTCAGGTTAGTTTAGATTAGGTTAGGGTAGATAAGGTTAGGTTTGGTTAGGTTAGGTATAATGTAAATCTATTCGTAGTAAAGATTAATAGAAATTATGATATAGTATTAATTTTCGTCTTGTAATTGTAAAAACTAAAATAAGAAATTGCGGTAGTTAGGTGCTGGTGTTCGCTGAACTTCGTAAATCACACGAATGAACATTTTCCCATCGTAATTCAGTGGAGTAATCTCAGAGGTGATGAAGAAGCTAATTCTAGCACGCCCATTGTTTCATATTCCACGGTAGAAAGGGTTTGGCTTTTACCGTATCGTTAAACTTATTATTACCTATCTAACTGGGCGTACATAACCGTACCAGGTGAGCAACCAACCACCTACCTATTGTTATGTTACACGTTAGTTTGTATGTAATGCACTTAAAACACACTCACACAGGTAAAACAAAAGTTTCTATGACGGTTAATCGACAGTTACCTTTTTTGGCTTTTTGAAATAATGGCATACAGAGCTCCGGCCTAAAAAGGCCCCTTTCTTTTTCATTATGAATTTATAATGGTTTCGCGACTTTTCATCTAGCGACAAAATATCCTCCGATAAGATCCCCCAACAAAATATCTACTAAAACCTAACATAACTTAATAATACAAACAAACAAACAAATAATACAAACGTCCTGTAAAGACAATTAATTATTGTTCAAAAATAGTAAAATGTTAAATTATGTAAGGTTAGGTTTTAGCAGATATTTTGTTAGAGGATGTTTTGTCGAGGGATGAAAACGCGCATTACCATTATGGTTGAAAAATGGTTTATTTTGTTGTTTGTAAAAAAATATTTGCAAGAAGACATGCCTGCAATATGGGGAGGTTAATCTTTACAGAAAATTTGATTAGGTTTTTTTATGTGTGGTACGTATGTTTTCGCCGTACCAGGCGAGGCAGTTTGTGGCCGCGTTTTCATGTGTAGGAATTCCCGCATAATTTTTTTTCTGCGAGACTTAAAAGATGTGTTTTTTTAATAAGGGGATTTCAGAATCATTGTGGAGTTGGGATACCCTTATCCATTTAGGGGCACCCAGAGCTACGCGTATGGCCTTATTCTATAATGTTTAAAGTTTTTTTTAAATGAGGCTCTATGAAGCGTGGGCCCAGATGGGGCTTGCATAAGTTAATTTTGGCCTTATTGTTGATTTATAAATTAGGAGTTTAGTTTTAATTGATAGTTTTTTTTAAAATTTATTTTCCATAACATGGGTTAAATGGCTGCAAGGATTTTATTTTCTGAGACTATTGTTTCATTGGCGTGCTTTTTCCATGTTAATCTACTGTCAAGGATTACTCCGAGATATTCGACAGTTGCCCCTAGGCATACTTATACTACAATATGCGATCGGTTTAGATAAAATACGGTATACCTACTTACACAAAATATAACAAAGCATCTCTGAAGGGTTGCACAGAGAGGTTGTACTGCCGAATAACAAAACAATAAAACATATTTTCATTGCATGCAACAAGGTTAAAACCGCAACAACAACAAAAAAAGTTTTTAGCGAAAACCACATCCATTGTAACTATTTTAGATTTTTTGTTTAAGATTTATTCCAATATTTTTAGGTAGACCTCCTACCTCCTACCCCCTTATTCGATCGGCAATAGAGTTATTTTTTTATTGTTTCTGTGTCTGCCAGTCTTTTACAACACGAATATTTTTTCAATATGGAACACCCAGGTTATGGGCAGTAAAATATACATTTTAAGATGACATACTAAATAATGTAAAATGATGTTTTTTGTTTTGAAAACATATTATCTTGGCCCTTAAAAATATCGGTAATTTGTTTTATAAGTCTTTTAATAAGCGTAGAAAAAATTAAGTATAAGGTCTATAAAAAAAACTTTCAAGTCCAAACTCTCTTATTTATAAACCCCTTTTCGGATAAGTATGGTTTTATTGTTTAATGTGGAAAATTCAGTTTCTTTTTATAATAATCGCAAAAAAAATGGGATGTTTATGCCCGAACTTCACAAAATAAAATAAAATATGCATTTTCGCGTTGTTATTTTACAATACGGCCGGCATTCGACGAATTTGGATTTTCAAAGTGAACCCTATGCCGTCCACCCAAGGACTGCATATTTTCCACAACCATTTTTTATGGTGCGGGGAATAGACCTTAGGCTCCGCGTCGATTGGTTCCGTGAAATCAATTATAAATTTCCGTTTTATTACAATAAATAATGCGTAAAAAAAGAGTTAATGTTTTTTACAGGCCTTTACGAAATCAACGTGTAAATTTTTTTTCAAATACCTTTTCCTACCTTTCCAAAAGCTTTTTCTCAAGTATTTTTCAACTCCTCCCATAAAGGGGCGTGAATTCCGATTTCAATTTTTTCCTGGACATTTAGCATTATTTGCTTTAGTTAAGTACAGAAAAATAGATATAAATTACCGGGTTACAAACAACCAGACAATATTTGAATTCTCATTATACGGGAAATCAAAATTAAAAGGATTTCTTGTGTAATGTTGCAAGACTTTTCTATCCTTATGATGCTAACCTACCGCTTTTGGACCAGTCAGCCACTAGCCGGTCCGTTAAGGTAATACGGCATGAAGATAATGAAAATTGAATTGTTGCATTTTGAGAACCTGTGCATATTATAATCCAAGGAGTGATTACGGATTAGTACTGCTCACAAATGCCAGAAGGGGCCGACTAATTACACGGGGAGCAGAAAGCATTATCCTGACCGTATCTCTATAAGTGCCGAACCCAGGAACTGGCAGTACCTACTGACACTAGAACGGTGTGGTATCGCACGGAACATCCACGGTAGCGGAACGAATATTAGATTGACCTAGCAACGGGAAACTACACTGGTACCAATCGAATTCCTTGTGGAATTCCCACCCCTTTTAGTTTAGGTTTCAAGCGTTTAACGTTTAACGTTCCGGGAGTTATGTTATGTTGTGAGATCTTGTTGATTATTAAGGATGCATTACCATTCACCAGCGAACGGAACATTTTATGAACTGTATTGGAATTTTCTTGTTACATTCTGAAATCATTTACTCGTTAATCATTAAATTATTTTGATTCGTAACTACCGGTCCAGCTAGCGCCTGGATAATGTGACCATATATTTATAAAAAATATTAATACTTATATATTATAAAAGAAAGTGTATGAAAGGGTGCGTACCGCTAACATTCAGAAACGAGTCCTGGTACGATCAAGGGAGATATATTGTGTGATAGCCCTCTATCCACCATCCATGAAGAAGGTTCCCGTTTTTTCCTGAAGGGCGTGCTTTTGAAGATACAAGGACTGGAAGTTTCGCCCTCCAGAGATTTCTAGAATAGCCTAGAGAATTCCACAACATTACAGAACATCCCGGAACATTCTAGTATGTTGTGGAATATTCGGGGAATAGTCTGGAACGTTCAGGAACATCCCGGAACATCCCAGATCATTATGAGACATTCCAAAACACTCTCGAATGTTGTGGAAGTTCTGGAACATTGTGGACCATTCGAAGCATTTTTTTGTATGTGTGGGGCTACCCACTGGTAGGGGTACATAAAGCAAGATCCGTCGTGGTTTCAAACGTCGGTTCAGTCTCATATCACTCCCTGAGCGAAGCGGGGTATCCCAGCTAATATGTGATAAAATAATAGAAAGTAGTAAGTATTGTTGCTAGCAAACCATATAAGACACCTATCAGTTAGCAGGTACCACACAATTACACCCGAATGTATGCCAATTAAAAGTACTGTATGACCTTCGACAGTAACTCAACGTAACGTATCACAGATAGATTGTGACGGAAGGATGGACTCGGGCTAGACTAGGGCCTTCACGGGTAATGGGCCTACCAACTCTCCCATGGTAGTATTATTGTAAAGCCAGTAGCCGGTGTGTAATTTGTTTGAACTCTCAGCACGGCACCGTAATAACGGCTTATGTTTCACATGCCTGTGTGTTTTATTATTGTAACAGGTGGAGAAGTTATGCGGGTTTAGTTTAGTAATTGTATGCGACTGTTATGTTGAGTACTTTATGATTTATGTGGAGTTATTACAGCAAATCTATTGTACATTGTAAATGTTTTCTGTCAACAGTAACAGTCGGGGTTAACCCACCACTTTCCCAACGCCACACACATCAAGACTCGTTTTTTTATGAAAATAAATCTACTTTTGACTGAAATGACTTTAAATACTCGACTGTCCCTGCTGTATAAAGAGTGTTAGTAACAGTTGCATTCAGGGTTCGTCAGTACAGGTTCAATCAAAATGAGACAGGTCACTCTTATTTATTGCAGTATTTCTTCTTCTTATAATTATTACAAATTTTAATTTCAATTTTTCCATTTGGGGGTTGACGACCCATTTCATATGAAGGCAATCTGGAGAAACCAAACCGAACTTACAGGAGCAACCAACTAAAACCTACAGATAAAGAAAAAATATAGTATCCAGGATGGAAACCACCATCCCATCCCAAAGCAGTTCAGACGCGCGACGCTTGGTTTCCAGCAACAGACACTCTTCCAGGGGTAAAAGGTGCTAAAAAACGCTAAAACACGCAAAAACACTAAAATGTGCAAAAACGCTAAAATACCCACCTACAAACAATGCTAAAACACGTAAACACACTAATACGTAAAAATGCTAAAACACGTAAAAACGTAGATTACCGGTCAAAGTGGTTATTGCAGTTTTACATGTAAGCTCATTCGAGCACAGAAGAACACCAATTAGTTATTGTTGAATTGTGTTATTAATCGTCTCTCGCGTTTTTGGCTCCCATCAATTAGTATAAAATTTATTTTTAAAAACATGTTTAATCGTAATATTACGTTCGTTTTCCACGCGAACATACGATTATTTTTGCTCTTCTAAGGTAATCGAACCCACAACATACCAACACAAAATCAAGCGCATAAACTGAAAGCTATGACCAACTGCACGGACTATCAAAGAATCTGTGCAATGTTGGCCACCCTTTTGGGCCAACGGTTTTATATTAATAATGATTCATATCCTATCTCCCGTGTTTCTAATATCTATGTTAATTACCCATCTTGCCACTGGGTCATCCGAACCTGATTACATCAATTGTCTTCAAATCATTATCTTTGTAATTTGTAATCATACTAGTTGTCTTGTTAATCATCCAGCTTCAGATCTCTTCAGCTCGTTATGATACGGCAAGAATACCTACAGAGTTATGGTAGATGGCTAATACTCATATTCAAATCTATCTTATTAAACCGTACATTTTAAATCCTCCACGTTTTCGATTTACTTTGTCATATTTAACTATGGTCTCTATAGACTTTTACCACGATGTCACAATATACTCAGCTATAAAACTCTTTTCGCGTAATTATGTGTCTTTTCACCTCCATCAAATTTCCACATTTGACCAAAAAAATAATAATTCGGACACCGTTGTTAAATCGGTCGTCCAGTTGATTAGTCAGACATCTGAATAGGCCACTTGCCTCACATAAAAAAAATTCCGGCTTAGGCAAATATTCTAAGACATTCCGTATTTTTTTTTTTAATCGTATTTTTGAAACCCTGGCGATTTTTTGAAAATTTCAGTCCGAAAAATCAGACCATTTTTTATAAACCGGAAAGACGGGACATGATTTTATAGGTGCGAAAAAACGATAATTACATAGCCGAAAATCATTTAAAAAAAAAAGAACGTTTTCCACACGAATGACACAGGGGATTAACCTTTCCTGGTCTGTAATGCGTAAATACTACACATTGCTTCTAATAACTTTTATATCTCTTTAAATATAATGAATTCTGGATTCAGATTTTAGGTATTCTTCCGTTATACATTTACACACTGAATTAAAAAATAATATTTTAAATAATTAGCAAATTTAATTCACAATCAGAGATATTTTGTTAAATATCGGGAATAAACCACAAATACAATCAACCGTGTGCCAGTGTGGACCGTAATACGCGAGGAGTGTACGGGGGGAGATGACACGCTATGTGACGTCTCGCTCTACTTTGCTATACGGGAACACGAGAAACAGAGACCGCCGTGTTGTGTTTCGACCGTCGATGCCTACGACCGCGTAGTAGCTAAACATACATAGATGTATGTATGTATTGGGTAGCAGCCCAGCGCCCACTGCCCAGCGCCTCAGTCGTTCGCGGGCAATATTTTGAGATGGTCTCCTCGCCCGTTTTTTGAGCAACGGACGATGGTTTTTTCATGTTTTCAGCAATTAAATTACAATTATTATCACTTGTAACACAAATTACGAAAAACAAAAGCGATTAGCTATAAATGTTCATATATTTCCGATATAAAATCGATGATTTTAACACGTGAATTGATTACACAGCACCGGAGCGCGCGTATTTTTTTAGCACAGTAAGGGAAAGGTTAACGAGGCATACCAAAAATATTAAATCTCGTAAATATTTTTTTACTTGATCCATCTTTTTGATCATAAATCATTATAATTTTCAACGTCATTATTATCATTATACCTCTAAAACACGTAAGGACAACGTCAAATGTACGGGGTTCTCTTCATTACATCTGTCAAAAAATCAAACCGAATGATACGTTCGCAGAGAACAAGCACTAAATCTAGTGAACGTTAAATGTCAAATTCAAAAATTCGCCTGAAATCAAAGTGATGCCATATAAAAAAAATAAATCAGTGTGGAATTTTATAAAATTATTGGGAACATTTTCGGAGACGGGACATTTTCATGTAGTGACGTCACGAGCCCAAATAATGGATTTATTTATTTAAAAAAAAAAACTGTACATTTCTAAACATTTTTACTAACATTTTCGTAATCTTAGTAAAAAAGCTATCCACACGATTTTTTCCAAGTCGTTATGAAGTCCATGCAAGTGGCCTATTTGAGTTGAGTGCAGATGTAAAAGTGTACCTACTCTCTATCTGGTAAAATACTCGGATTACTCATAAACACCACCAAATCAAATATAATGCAGAAAAATTTGTAGTGAATTAAACAAAACCAATTAAACAAGGCCCTGCGGGCGGCTTTTGGTTCGGTTTCGCCCAATTAGTGTTGGTGACCATTTTATAAATCCAATAGGAACTATTTCCAAAAATAGCCCGTTCCTCAGATCCACTGTCATCCAGGGTAGCTAGTCACCGGGACAAAGTAACCGAGACAGAGCAATGACGTCATATGCAATATGTAGCCACTTAATACAACATGTATTATCGTCAATCTTTCCAGATTTCGGAGATTTATTTATTTGTTTACGCCCTTGGAGCATTTACATTTTACATCAAACGTGTAACATAGTAATAATAGAAATAGAAACAATAAAGTACCAATTATTATTTCTCTTCCTTTACACCAATAGAAAGGAAGCAGAATTAAAAAGAAATAAAAACAAAAAACAATATTAGAAGAATAAATAATAAAATTTTAATCAGAATTTTTGAAATTTCTTATATAAATTTAGGTAAGGAATAAATGAAAATATCAACGGAACTTAATTTATTTCCAAGCCTATGCAGTCTTTGGATTGGGGAGTTAATGAAATAGTTAGTTTTAGACGGATAAACAAAAAACAGCTCTGGAAGTCTCGTGTCACGATTTGGTACTCGGAATGTTATTAGTTTTGTTAAGTCAGGAGAGTCAAGTGATCCATTAACCAATTTGAAAAAAAGAACCAAATCGCTCTTTTCTACACGATAGGTCAGTTAAATTAAGTATTTTCATTAAGTTAACATAATTAATTTGTTCAGTGGGTATGAAGAGTTTGAAATTAATGAACCTTAAAAATTTATGTTGAACTTTCTCAATTTTTTTTATGTGCTTTATAGTATGGAGACCAAATAGTAGAATTGTATTCTAAATTACTTCTTACTAAAGCAGAGAATTTCAAATGAATAAAGTGACGTAAAATCTTTTACTGTTCTTAAAATAAATCTCAAACATTTCATAGCCTTATTATTATTAATTTCTTTACATATTACATATTCACGAATTCGTAGCAGTTAGGTATACCTAGGGGGGAGACGTCCCCGTCCGACCTGCTGACCGAAGTATCGACATCTTGTGACGAATTCTTGAATTCGAAACCGAATTATAACATTAGCTTTGTGTGAAATTCCATGTACACAGATGTTATTTGTGGCGCGGCGCGTATGGCGTGGCGTCAGACATGCACTCGAAACTGGGTTCTGAAATTCAACCACGCAGACATTACCGTATTAATACTGTTCTATAGATGTTTTCTGGGTTCTGGATTTTCTCTTGCCAGAAATGTGTTTTAGAATAAATTGTTGGTGTAGGAATAATACATGCTCTGCTGGGTGGTATACTTAAGCCAAATAAGTGTATAATATTAGTGAGCTTTATATCACCACGAATATCGGTAATAGCCGTCAGAGTTCACGAGGCGGTAAGAACCTAGACTGTGAGTGAGGTCTTGTATAAGATGGTCATTTCCCACATTGACTACTGTTTTACTCGGAATATTGATAATATTGCCGGAGTTTCATTTAAATATATTAAATATTTTATATTATCATTTCCGATTCTTCGCTTTTAATTAATAAAAAAGGAAGATAAGGTTCTTATTAAAACAATGGAGTGAGCACCGTTAATTTATCCGTAAGCATTCACGAGGCACTTTTCTGTTACTTTGCAGCTTCCGTTAAGCCGTTATAAAATCACGTTAACGACCGTTAAAATAACTAATCGTCATTGTCAACAACCACACTAACTTATTGTATAACCAGTTTAATTATTTTATTCCTACCCTGCCACAGCTAGTTATAATCTATATTTTAATCAAATTAGAGTTTTTGTTTCATACGAAGTAAATGTGACATTATAATATAAAATAAAACCATAACAAATAAACCTAAATAAAAGTGCCTTACTTAGAATGTTCTCTATTGATAAGGGCACTCTCTTCCCAATCCTCGTACTCATACCTCCTTCACCTTTTTTCATACCTCCTTCACCCTTTCACGTTCAGCCTTTGCAACCAACTGTGGATACGCGCCATAAATATATTTGGGCATTAATTTCTTTAAATTGATAATTTATGCTATAAAGACCATAAGGGCGCCATCTATGGGTTTTGTATTGTATTGAATTGAACCTATGTGACTTGAGATGCAGTGTATTCATGCGTTTCCTTACCTTTGTGAATCAAGCAATTACTTCTGACGGGAGTGTCAGTAAAAGGCCAAGAGATGTCTCTCCTGGTCAGTCTTAAGAATAATTCATCCAGTGAGGGAATTATTGTTGTACCTAAGATTGGATTTTTGGCTCGCATTATTAATATGCAAATTTTTTATAGTTGAAACTTCCTTGCTGTGCGAAACATCTGTCAAGATTATTCGATATCGCCTTGACATTTTTTTATTGAAAAGAAGTGTTTTTTTGTGTGGACATCGGGGCTGAGCTGCATTCTCTGAGTGAGTGTTTGTTTGTTTTCACTTTGGTTTTTGAGATTGCTGGGTCAACTGTTTTTTTGTGTCACATAAGGAAGAATTCGATTTTCGTTAATTTTACATAGGGTAGTCATCCCCTTGTGTCAGGGGCTATTTACACGCCCCTACATATTTATTTGGTCCTTCGTAGCCTGGATTATTAATTCATTCATACATTCAATTCGAGATTATAGCTTAATTACATGGATGTTTGAATTTACGTATTTTTTTTGGTAAATTTGAAGTACCTCTCATTTTTTTGAGAACTATAGCTGGTCTTGTTTTTTGCTTTTGGATGACATATTTGGATGTTCGCAGAATTATCGTAATTTTGGATAATTATTCGCAACATTATTATTATTAATTAATTGTTAACATTGTTCGCAGAATTGTCGTAATTTTGGATAATTATTCGCAACATTATTATTAATTAATTATTAACATTGTAACATTATTGTAAAATTTTGTGGTAATCTTTTCGCATATATAAAAAATGCCAAGAATTACGGAGGAGGGTTTTGATGAGGCTCAAGACAGATCGCTTATTCTTTTAACCGCAAAAAAGGAAAATCTTTTTGTTCGTATGAACGATCTGTATAATGCAACAAATAATATATCTAATTTTGAGTCAAGAAATAACGAAGTGTTTATGGCTCAGTCAGAGATGATTGATCAAATGCGAAGTCAATTTGAAAATATTATAGATAGCATCAATGATCGTCAGTTAACTTTAAATCCAGAATTTAAACCAGATTTTCAAGCTTTAAATGCTTTTGATGATCTTTTTTTGAAGGTCAAACGAACTAGATCGAATATGAAAACTTCTGTAAGAGAGTCACTGACGTCACAAAATAAGTCGCGGGAGCCGTGTATGATTAATCTTCCTGCAATAGATCTTCCAACCTTCGATGGTAAGAATGAAAGTTGGTCGAAATTTTTTGAGTCATTTAAAGCCAATATCCATAATAATAGACAGCTAACTGACTCGCAGCGTGTGCAGTACTTAGTCGGAAAACTCACACACGGGGCTTTGAACATAACCGCAGGCATTGTGCCTTCGGGTGATACATATCAGATCATTTGGGAGAGTTTAGTTAAAAAATATCAAGATAAACGTACACTAGGAACACATTATTTAAATAATATTCTCGATGCGAAAAACTGCACGAATACATCTGCCAGTCTCAATTCTTTCATTGAAAGATATTCTTCGTCAGTGTCGGCATTAAAGCAGTTAGGTATTGAAGATTTAACTGATTTTATTTTGTTTCACTGCGCGGTAAGAAAAATTGATTCACAGACGGCTCAGAACTTTGAGCTGACAGTTCGTAATAAAGAAATTCCTTCTTATAATGAGTTAGTTTCGTTTGTACAAGATCAAGTAAAGATTTTAGAACGAACGAGTAACTCGCATGGTGTCGTAAATAAAACGCATCCCATTTCGTCCTCCCGATCAAATAATACTAAATCGTTCGTCGCGAGTAATGCGAATATTCCGCGCTTCCCAGCTCCGCCGAAAGGATGTATTCTGTGTAACAAAACTGATCATTTAATCAACGTTTGCTCAAAGTTTAAATGTATGAGTTCCCCACAGGCTCGATTTGAATTTATAAAATCGAAAAATGCCTGTGTAAATTGCCTTAGTGGTTCACATACAATCAAGTCATGCAAATCGGGGTTAGTTTGTGATTTGTGCAATAAACGTCATCATACATTCTTACATTTCGGCAGTGTGAATAATATGAAAACCAATACTCATGTACATACGTCGCAAGTACCTACCAGTGAAGAACCGTCAGTCCCCCCTCCAGTGTCATCCAGCATCAATGGAACTGGCATTGGTGATAAGCAAGTGGAGGGGACCGCGAATGTCAATCCTTCGTGTTCGCTTTGTGCCAAAGTAACACCGAACTCTTCTATTTTACTTTCGACCGCACAAGTATACGCGAAGCTTAAAAACGGAAATAAAGTTATTGTTCGGTGCCTAATTGATAATGGCTCTCAAAATAATTTGATTACGGTCGATTGTTGTAAAACTCTGAATTTACCAATATTTCCTTTGAGTAATTCGGTTGTCAAAGGAATTGGATCAACGTCTCGACCAATTTTCGGTTACGTGTATTTGGATATTGAGTCTCGCGTATACCCAGAGAATAAATATAATATACATGCGCTTGTCGTTGACAGTATCACCGACCAATTACCTAATCACTATATAGCCAAGGGTGATATGAGGTACTTAGAGGGCATACCTCTCGCAGACTTAACATGGAATATTCCTGGATGCGTGGATGTCGTCATCGGTGCACAACTGTTCCCATATATTTATTTAGGGAACAGGGTTGAATCGGGTACTAGTGCACCCCCCGCGTTATCGACCGCTTTCGGTTTCGTGTTGATGGGTGATTACCCCAATAATGTGCTCAACACAAACACATCATTCTCGGCACTCGCACTTAATGATTTAGTGCAAAAATTTTGGCTGTTAGAAGAGATACCTAATATAAAATTTCTAAGTCCGGAGGAGACAGAATGTGAGAATCTCTTTACTTCATCAATTTCTCGCACTGATGATGGTAGATATTCTGTTGCTTTACCTTTCTGTAAAGATCCAAGACAATTGGGTAATTCTCGTACTGCTGCCCAACGCCGATTTTTGGCATTGGAGCGAAAATTTAAACATTCCCCTGCTTTGCAGGAGAATTATAACAAGGTTATCAGTGAATATATTGAAAATAATTACCTATCAGAAGTCTCAGAGTCTGATATCACAGAAGATGGATATTACATCCCACATCATGCTGTCACTCGTCCAGACAAACCAATGCCTCGTATTGTGCTTGATGCTAGTGCTAAAACACACACAGGGCTGTCACTGAATGACATTATTCATACTGGTCCCAATTTGCAAGCCGATTTGTTTCTGCTTTTGCTTGACTTTCGTCTTTTTCCCATCGCTATGACTGCGGATATAAGGCAAATGTATTTACAGATTGAAGTTCCTAGTAAGCATCGCAGATACCTGAGGATCTTATTTCGATTCTCAAATAATGGTCTCATACGAACTTTTCAGTTCAATCGAGTTCCTTTCGGCTTGACGGCAAGTCCATACTTAGCAATGCGGACGGTTCGCCAGTTGGCCCAGGATATGAGACCACATTACCCGGATGCTGCCAAAGTGGCAGAGTCCAAGCTGTATATGGACGACCTGGTCTATTCTATTGCAGATGAGCCCAGCGCCATACGTCTTTCTCGAGAATTAATCTCGTTGTTTAAGTCCGGTGCCTTTGATTTAGTAAAATGGACTAGTAATTCTCAAGTTGTACTTGAGAACCTCCCGGATTCTCACCGCAGCCCAGTGGACTTCACTGTTGGTTCTAACAATACCTCTAAGGTGTTGGGCCTTTCGTGGGAACCAGCTGATGACAGCTTCTTCTTTACGACATCTTATGTTCAGGAGAAGTGCACAAAGCGGAGCATACTCTCCATAGTCGCCCGTTTATTTGATGTCCTCGGCTTGGTCGCCCCTGTCATTCTGTACGCTAAATTACTTATCAAAGAGCTATGGCTGTGCAACATTGGTTGGGATGATACACCCCCTGATAGCGTTATTCGTCGGTTTTCGGCGCTTACACAGGAATTTCCGCTAATTTCAATGATAAAAATCCCTCGCCATGTTGGTGTCCTGAAAGACAGTACGGTGCTCGTTGTTGCTTTCTGCGATGCAAGCATGAATGGTTACGGCTGTGTGATTTATTTGCACACCACTGATCTGTTTGGAAAAATTACAGTGAGATTGTTGTGCGCAAAATCAAAGGTTTCTCCCACCAAAGTGACGACCCTCGCTCGTTTGGAGCTCTGTGCCGCAGTATTGATGTCCAAATTAATACGGACGGTTCAAGATAATTATTCTGAGCGTCTTCCTATTGCAGGAACATATGCGTTTTCCGATTCTACCGTTGCGCTCTCTTGGATACATTCTTCACCGCATCGCTGGTCGGTGTTTGTTAGTAATCGCGTAGCTCAGTGCCAAGAAAATTTGTCTCCAGAGAACTTTTACCATGTTGCTGGTAGTGAAAACCCGAGCGACTGCCTTTCTCGTGGCATGCTTCCTTCCCAACTCGTTTCACATGATTTATGGTGGAACGGCCCATCATGGATTTGCAGCCCACCTTTGGAATGGCCATTAAAACCGTTTCACCCTACCAATACTGGTGAAATGCCTGAACACAAGGCTAATGTGCTCATTGCCACATTTCAGGGTGAAAAATCGGTCCTGAGTGAACTGGCTCAGCGTATATCCACTTGGGATAAACTACTAAGGATTGTTGTTTATGTCCTCCGATTCATAAAAAAGATATCACTTTCCTCTGGAACGGTCAATAATCTTATGACTGCTGAAAAGGCTGTGATTCGTGCTGTGCAGAGTATTCATTTCGCAGGAGATATTGCTGCACTCCAGGAAGGCAAATTTCATTCCAAAAGACTTCAGAGTTTATCTCTATTTCTTGATGGAGATAATCTGTTACGTATTGGGGGGCGGCTTTCTTAATCGGATTTACCCTTTGAGGTTAAACATCCGGTTTTGCTTCCCAAACATGACTGTGTTGTCGATCTGATCATCGCTCACTTTCATGTCGTGAACTGTCATACAGGCCCAGGACTTCTTATGTCTATCTTACGTCAACGCTATTGGATATTAGATGCTAGGACTGTTATTAGGGCGATGGTGCGGAAATGCAATTGTTGCTTCCGCTTAAATCCATCGCATCCGACACCGAAGATGGCAGATTTACCGTCATATCGTGTTGCAGAAGCAAAGGCCTTCGTACATACCGGTGTAGATTACGCAGGTCCACTCCGTATTACGCTGACTCGTCGGAGAGGACAACATTCTCAAAAGGCATATATTTGTCTATTCGTATGCCTTGTGACCAAGGCTATTCATATTGAGTTGGTCTCTGACTTAACTTCAAATGCTTTCCTGGCTGCTTTCAGCCGTTTTATTTCTCGGCGTGGCCCGGTAACATGCTTGTATTCAGATAATGGTACTAATTTTGTGGGTGCGAAGGCACAATTAGATGACCTCTACAAGTTTTTGGTTGAATCTGAATATGAGCCCTCATTAAAGCGCGAACTCGCTAAGCGTCGTATAGAGTGGAAAATGATTCCACCACGCGCGCCTCATTTCGGGGGTATGTGGGAGTCGAACATAAAGAGCATGAAGACACACTTGTACCGTGTGATTGGAACTCAGCTTCTCACCTATGAGGAGTTACAGACTGTGCTAGTTCAAATTGAGTGCATAATGAATTCGCGTCCACTTACAGTTATGTCTTCTGACCCTTATCCAGAAGTCCTTACGCCTGCGCATTTTTTAATGTCGACACCATTGCAGTACTTGCCTGCTTCTGTCCTGGCAGACGGTAAAATCAATTTGACTCAGCGTAAGCAATTATTAGACAGCATGGTTCAGTCCTTCTGGAAGAAGTGGCGTTCAGAGTATCTGCACACCTTGCAAGTCAGGCAGAAGTGGACTACTTCTGATCATCCGATTGATATCGGAACTGTCGTACTAGTGGGACAAGAAGATTCCCCTCCGTTAAATTGGCCTTTAGGCGTGATAACTGAAATCCATCCCGGAATGGATAAAATTGTTCGCGTTGCGACGGTAAAGACAAGATTTGGTTCTTTTAAACGTCCGGTTGTCAAATTATATCCCATTCCAACGCAATAATTTTATATTTTATCTATTTCTGTTTATTTTTATTTATTTATTTCTTTTGATTTTAGTCATTGTTTCAATGATCTCTGACCCAGACATGGCATTACTTAATATCCGTTATCTTGGTCAATTGAACTTTATTACATTGTATTTTTGGTTATTTTTCTTTATTTTGTGAGATTCTGCGAATTTCCAATGCGTGTCATTCCTGAATATTACCGGTGAATAGTCACTTTATTTCTATTTCATTTCTTGTTTCATTTGTATTTTTATATTCTTTCTTTTGTAAGCTCTGCGAACTTCCAAGGCGGGGAATATGGATACGCGCCATAAATATATTTGGGCATTAATTTCTTTAAATTGATAATTTATGCTATAAAGACCATAAGGGCGCCATCTATGGGTTTTGTATTGTATTGAATTGAACCTATGTGACTTGAGATGCAGTGTATTCATGCGTTTCCTTACCTTTGTGAATCAAGCAATTACTTCTGACGGGAGTGTCAGTAAAAGGCCAAGAGATGTCTCTCCTGGTCAGTCTTAAGAATAATTCATCCAGTGAGGGAATTATTGTTGTACCTAAGATTGGATTTTTGGCTCGCATTATTAATATGCAAATTTTTTATAGTTGAAACTTCCTTGCTGTGCGAAACATCTGTCAAGATTATTCGATATCGCCTTGACATTTTTTTATTGAAAAGAAGTGTTTTTTTGTGTGGACATCGGGGCTGAGCTGCATTCTCTGAGTGAGTGTTTGTTTGTTTTCACTTTGGTTTTTGAGATTGCTGGGTCAACTGTTTTTTTGTGTCACATAAGGAAGAATTCGATTTTCGTTAATTTTACATAGGGTAGTCATCCCCTTGTGTCAGGGGCTATTTACACGCCCCTACAAACTGTGAAAGCACATATACTTTTTTTTTAATTCTTTTATTTTTCCCATAGTTTACAATTTATATTTACATATTTTGAAAATCATAACAATAATGTGGGAACCCACAAGGCGCAGCCTGTGTGTGGGTAATATAGTTTAAATAAGTTTTATTTAGTACCTAGAAAAAAACAAACAGTGGTGTATAAAGCAAAAACAAAAATTGTTTAAACAGTTTATACAAAAAGTGTATACAATAGTGTACGGTTAAATAAGTGTAAAGTGTAATAAATGATATACATTGTAATAATAGGTGTAAAGTTTGTGAGAAAAGTGATATAAAACAAAATAAATAGAGTTTTTAGAAACATAAAGTGAAATAAAACTAAATAAATAGAGTTTTTACATTTGTATGGCTTAGCCATAATTTTAACTCTAAATATTATATTTGGTGACCGGACAACTCAGAATGAATTCAACTCAGAACCTCCTTTGAAGTCATTAAAAGTGATGAAAAAAATATATCAAAAAATGGTTAAGGCGCCGTAACCCCTCTCAAAAAGAAGAAGACGGAGAGATATGTAATTACGAATGTTGGAGAGAGTGCGCTAATTATTTAAAACGGTAAAATTGAAGCGAAAATTGTGAAAATGTTTAATACAACCCCACTCGTTTAAAATAGAGCAAAAATCTCGCGGAGGTTGTCTTAAACAGCATTAAAAGAAACACTGTGAATTTTTTCATACATATACTTTGCGATTTTTTTCTATCTAGGGAATTTCATATAATTTGCGTTTCGGTGTGGGAATGTATAGATATTATCTTAAAAAATAACATATATTTTTTAAGAGCTTAAAAACTTCAAATGTTTAAGGGGGATATGTAAGAAATCGGTAGAAATTCTGGTAGCGGCGGCTTAAGTACGATACGTTAGGTTAGCGTTATGGGCTCTTATTTTCAAAGAGGTGTTGAATTGAGTTGCTTCTGAGTTGTCCGGTGATAGTAACTCTGGTTCAATGAACTCGGATTTGTTTTGAACTTAACTATTATCATATAAATTGATGCAAATAGAATGCCCCTCTATACAGGGTGTTAAAGGACGTACTTGACTTACTTTAACCAGTGATTCCTGCCATTATTTGGAGTAAAAAATGTAAATGAAATAAGGAACTCCAGTGAAAAATATTATCGCTTTAAAAAATATGTTCATATAGACCAATAAACGCTGATTCTGAATATATAAGTTTTATTTCATAATATTAAACGTAGAGTTCTTAAAAAATATTAAAAAGTGCATTTTTTAACGTCTCGTTAAAATACACTGTAAAGTTGGTACGATTGAATGGTTAGCGCTGACGTCACGCGTCACCAGTCATTGTATCACATTGTATTGAAATCAATTGAAATGTAGGTATCGCACAAGCCATCAGTATTAACAACATTTCATGTTATTCTTTATTTCATACTGTTTATAGAGATTTAGTTGTTGTGTTAATTGAAATAATATTTAAGCCTTAATAATTCAGTATCAAAAATAGAGGTACCTCTATTAGTTTATCTCAATTATTTAAAATATTCAATAACTACTGCACAAAAAAAATAGTAATGGTTCTTCTAGGGAGAATACTTCGAACAACGGAATTTAAAAATGGCGGTAGTTGATCAGCTGATTTCCCGATCCTATACTAATTTTTCAGGAGTGATGACGTCACACGATTTACCATATTTCCGGTGGTTTTCGGGGGGTCTTGAAAAATTAAAACTTTGACAATTATTTTAACTATTAAAACTAACTCTAAAAATAAAAATAAAAATGCACTTATTTAAGTTAGAAGGTCAATATTTAAAAAAAAAATAAAAATTGGACTGGAGTTCTCTATTTTGGTCTCCGGTGACTTTTTTTTTTCAAAATTTTTTTCTTCAAAATCAAACAAAAAAAATTCTTTCGCAAGTCGTCACTGGTCACTCAGCCGGGTGTCCGACGATCCCCTTACCCCGCTTCCAACTGTTTCAACAACTACCATTTTTTTTATGTATTTGTAGAAAAAAAAACATCAAAAATGTCACCGGAGACCAAAATTTTATTTACATTTTTTACTCCAAATAATGTCACGAATCACTGGTTAAAGTAAGTCAAGTACGTCCCTTAACACCCTGTAGGTATATAATATACGAACGATATACAAAATAAGAGTGCCGGAACGGCGAGAGGCCCTGCTTCGTTTTTTAAAGCAAAATGTAGAGTTTTATTTCGAGAATGATGAAATTTTGCACAGACGTTCAAAATAAGAGGGAAATTACTGTGTACATCTAAGAACTCTACATAAATCCCGGCGACTCTGCTAGTAATAAATAAATTATGTTAAATTTTACTAGCTAATATCTTCAGTGTTGCCCGGGCTTTACACAGAGTTTTTCGAAATGAGACATAGACCTTCCTCCTCTTTTGAAAGTCAAGTGCGCAAAATCAGTTTCGAAAAAAAACTGTAGATTTTTATGCAAATCAAACCCACGCCTCCCGCCACAGACAAACGGTGGCTTTTCTGTGAGCTATATATAGTGCTAAGTTGAAATGAAATATAATTTTTTTTTTTAAATCGACGGTCTCGAAGAACAATGTTGAATCTGATATAAATTTTATATCGCCTTGTTGGATTATTTTAACTTCCTTTTGATGATTTAAAAGTCTGTGTTTTCGGAATTTTCAATAAAATTAATTGTCTGTTTATGAAACGTGACTTTATACAGTTCTTCCGACATTGATCTTCAAGACCGTCGAATTCATTTTCAGCTACAGCAAACATCAGTAGTGTCGTATTTTTCGGGTCCAGGTAAATTGACCGAATTGCAATTTTTCGAATTCAATTAACCGAAACACTAGTTTTCGAATTGAAATAAGTATGTATACCCACGGTACGTAAAGAATATTTTATTATAGAATGGACAATATCAACTAACCTAACCTAACAGTATCTCGTTAGTCATAAGCAAGTGAAATATATGTTTAAAAAGTTAATTAACAAATTCGAAAAACATGTCTTTGGCCAATTGCTATTCGAAAAATTAGTCTTTCGAAAAACTGAAATTCGAACAATTGATTTCGAAAAATTGAATTCGAAAAACATGTCTTCTCCCGTATTTTTCAATCTTAGCACTCTAGCTCACGAAACGTCTAGAACCGCTCCTGTCTTGGGACAATATTTTATTTAACTTAAGACTGTCTCGTCGACCAACATATATATTTTTTATTGCATATCATCAAAGTTAAAGACAAGAATATCGCAAATAGTAAATATCGTTATTATTGATGTTGACAGTACGCGTGTCGCGTGACGTGTGTCCCCTGTCGTGTAGCATTGATAATACCTTTATATTTACTGTTATCATCACGAAGTAACAGTAGCCTACGTCTATATAGTGTATCCAATTGTACAACGGGTTAATATTTATCCAGTTGCTTGAATACAATGCTTGGTTTTGATTTGTTTAATTGTATAATGCGTCAACATGTAGGCCGACTTCATGCTTCCGTTTCCGAAGATAAAATTATAACAATGAGGAATTGGGTGACTTGGTATATTCAAATTTTCACACAGGATGACATTATAATGGACATAAGGACAACTAAATTACTACTTCAATTTAAGGATTGGTGCTAATTTTTACATTGGCGCTTCGCGTGTACTTTTTGAGACTAAACGGGAATTCTAATTTATTTAGTTCTTTAGTCGTATTTGAACCGCTTTGTATCTCCATGATCGAATGGAATAGATTAATCGCATCTCAGATAAATTATTTATTAGTCTATAGATTGCTTGTATGATTTCTTTCAAATCTAAGAGCTTCGTTAGTTCACCTACATTTATTATTATTTATTTTTTATTTTTTTTTATTTTGCAGAAACAAACCGTACATAATTACGTAGTAGAAAATAGTTCCAAAGTTATAGAATTTAACACAATAATTGGTACCAATGACATGTCGCTGTTATATACTTATGTTTTTATGTGATAAATTATACATTTTACCTAAATTAAGTTAGTAAATTATTGAAGGAGAGGGGTGTGTGTGTATGCGTGTGCGAGAGTGTGCGGATGTGTGTGGATGTGTGTGTTATGTGTGCGAATTCAGTGTGCTAGAAATGTTTTTCTTAAATAGAGGGAGGGAATCAAAAAATATATCGGTATTTGTGGTTTTTTTTAAATAAGTTGAATCTTTGAAGGATGCGGGAAATGGGGGAGTTGGCTGCAGCTTTCATATTATTACTGGTTGTGTAAAAAGGGTTGGTGTGGCGAGTTCTTTTAGACGGGATGTTAAAATTTATTTGGGATAGAAGTTCTGGGCAGTCTATTTCGTTATGCATTATTTTATGGAGAAATGTCATGTCAGCTACCGTTCGCCTGGATTTCTGGGATTAGAGAAGAGTGCAGATATAATTATTTTTGTATTTGTAACCGAGATACTTAATAAATTTATTTTGTATGCGCTCTATATTATTGACGTATTGGGTGTATTTAGGATTCCAGACAGGCGATGCAAATTCCAGTGTACTTCTGACTAGTGAGGAGTTATGCCAGTTATTTTGCATAAAGAACGACATTATTCATAATGTTTTGTATATTGACAGCTTATCTGACACTCAGGCGCCGCCACCGGGCTCAAAAAGAAGAAGGTGGAGAGTTATGAAATTACGAATGTTAGAGGAGCGCTAAAATCGATGCGAAAATTGTGAAAATGATTAATCAAACATGACTCGTTTAAAATAGAGCGCAAATCTAAAAAAAACACTGTAATTTTTTTCATACATATAACTTGTAAAATAACTGAAACAAACGTGTTTACAATAATTTTTGGAGCATACTTTGCGATTTTATTGTATCGAGGAAATTTTATATAATTTGCGTTTCGGCGCGACGAGTGTCTAGATATTATCTTCAAAAATAACAAATTTTTTTTTAAGAGCTTAAAAACTTCAAATGTTTAAGGGAGGTTTGCAAGAAATCGGTAGAAATTCGGGTAACGCAGGAAACCGGGCGGCGCTTTTTCAATTCAAACGTATTCCCCAATTTCCTCTTTGGATTTTGACACTACAGCAAATATTTTTAACATAATATAGATATCGACGACTCCAGATACTAATACCTACAGCCTATATTTTTTGCGTTTCGGCGCGGGGAATGTCTAGATATTATCTTCAAGAATAACAACATATTTTTTTAAGAGCTTTAAAACTTATCCAGCCTTACTAAAAAAAAACCACAGCGCGACCGATTAACTGTGTTATTGCAATAACATAAATAAAGCTCGTATACACTAAACCACGTTTTATTACCTTTAAGGTTTCTTACGTGGTCACGCTGTTAAAACGCATTGAAGATGTGACAACGTTGTATATGGTTTTAATTTAGTAGGAAAAAATGTTGTTTTAATTTTTCTCCGCAAGGGGCATTATTGGCGCGCCTATGCATTCGTTCTTCGGCCCGCGACAGCCCGCGATGACAAAACAGCTCGGTGTGTTTTATGGCGAGATATCGAAAATTTTGTGATTTTACTTAATAATTTCTATTGTAGTGACGAATTTACTCTTCTGTTCACATTATTGATATATTTACCATGTTATTTGTGTGGTTTACATCAGTTTAATCAAGTTATTGTACAAACGCCGTACTTTCAAAGTTGAACTGTCAGAATATTGTTTTTTATAGGTTACTTAAAAGATTAAATTTTCATTTTAAGATCTTTATTTTAAGAGAATTTCTTAAAAGTGATAATTTTTTATAATTTTAAAATCTAATACATGTGTTCGTAAACGTATCAAAAAAATTAACGTCTTTAGAGATACAAGAAATCTGTTTTAAATTTCGGTATTATTTCTAAGTTATTTTTTTGGCAATAAAAAAAACTTTGAAATTTTTTATTATTTTTTTATTGTATACACGATGAAAAAGTGAGGTGATAGTTTCCTTCCAAATTTATTACATAAAAGGACTGTGTTTTTTAAATTTTGATTTTATTTAAATTTCTCTACATTTTGGTCAAAAATGTTGTGGGAGGAAATTTTTTTCCGAGTTTGAATCTTAAAATATGGCAGTTTTTGAAAGCTAAAGTGTATTTCAAATACTCAAATCTAAAAGGTAATTTTATCTAGTTTTCATAAATGGTATTTGTTTTTACGACACCTTCAAAAATAAGAAATATATAGAACATTCAAAATACTATGGAAAAATTACAAATATCGTTCGGACATCAATGGTTAAAACAGAGATAAACTACCCTCTCAGGTCGTGGAAACCATGTGTATTTCTTTCAAAGAACAAATATTTAATTAGTAATGTTTTCACATCCGCGGCCGTTTGTCAATTGAATAAAATTTTCACTGGGTTTTTTAGTAAGGCTGTTCGTGTTTAAGGGAGATATGTAAGAAATCGGTAGAAATTCGAGTAGCGGCGGCTTAAGTTTATGGATTGCTTGTATGATTTCTTTCAAACCTAAGAGCTTCGTTAATTCATCTACATTTATCATTATGCCAGTTATTTTGCATAAAGAAAGCTATTATTCAAAATGTTTTGTGTATTGACAGCTATCTGACACTCAAAGGGCCGCGCTAAAATTTGTCAATGGTCGGTCGGAATATTTCTTATCAATTGTTGACCGTGCTCGCAAATATTGATAACTGACCACAGGCATCCCTGGTTCGAGGGGTAAAGCCCTCGACTCGCAATCCGGAGGTCGCGGGTTCAACCTCTGGCGTGCGCAATAAATTGTATTTAATTAATTTGTGTTATTTCACAATTTATTAATTTAAAATAATATGTAACATATTTGCGGCACGTTCCAGAGCGGAAGATAACCTCAATATCGCTCTGGTGTAAGACCACCATTCAGAATTGAAATGTTGCTTGAAATGGCTTTAGCCGTGTTTGATGACTAGATCTGAATAGCCAGGTACTTCCCCACTTTCCTCTTCCCCATCTCCTTTCCCTCCCCACTTACCTTCAATCTTCCGTAGTCGAGTGGGTAAGACTCTTGACTCACAATCCGAAGGTCGCGGGTTCGAACCCGGCATGCGCAAATAAATTTTATTTGATTAATTTGTGTTATTTCACAATTAATTCATTTAAAATAATATATAGTATATTTGCGGCATGTTCCAGAGTGGAAGATACTATCAGTATCGCCCTGGTGTAAGACCACCATTCAGAATTGAAACGTTGCTTGAAAATGGCTTTAGCCGTGTTTAGTGACCAGATCTGAATAGCCAGGTACTTCCCAACCTTCCTCTTCCCCACCTCCTTCCCCTCCCCGCTACCTTAAGCCTCACAACATACCCCAATTGGGGATGCCATAGTCTCACTGGCTCCAGGCGGGAGCAGTTGAGATTCTTGTGCGGTATTCACTGTAAAATACCCCAATTGGGGATTCCAAAGTCGCACTGGCTACGAGCGTGCGACTTTGCTATATTTGCTATAGAGCGATTGAGAGCAGTTGGAACTCTTGCGGTATTCAACAAAATTAGGAAAAAATTGCTTTACTTGTATTTTTGTGCGTAGTTCTATATTATTATTGTTGTGCAAAGCTACTTGATTTAGTTTATAAAATTTCGTGAAAGATACTACAACATATTTCAGACAGCCTGTCATTAGTTTATTATTATATTTGGTTTTATGAGCAATCTTATTTTTTTGTATAACTATTTTTAAACATACATTAGTTATTTTCTTATCCACTATCCTAAATTCCCAAAATACGAGACCATGTATGTCACGCCACTCTATTATTATTTCAAGAAGAAATCAATGTAGGAGATTTTCAAACATTGTTGGGTTATTCGTAACCCGGGAATGTTTATCTTTCTTTAAAAAAAAAAAAAAAAACTTAATTTATTAGTAATTTAAAACTTACTTACTTACTTATGTGTGTAAGTAAAATAAATTCTTCCCCTCCCCACTTTCTTCAGCCTAACAACATAACCTAATTGATGATGCCATAATCTCACTGGCTCCAGACGGTTGCGAACAGTTGTTCGGTATTCGTATAAAAAAATAAAAATCAGAGTGTGATATTGTAATTCACACGCGGTAGAAGTGAAACTAGAATGTCGCTTTCTTTTTTTTGCCTGTTTCTTTCAAAGTGGTTTGAAGATTGGATAATGATTTCACAAAAATAAAAATGTTTTTTTTTTAAATTTTTTTTTTCGTAGGATTCGAATCTCCGTTCGTTTAATGTCTGTCTCTCTGGCCGCTGAGACTTGTCAGGCGTCTTGCCCACTGCGCTATGGGAGGCACGCCCCGAGGTGCGAATTTACCGCATTATATTATAACCAAGTATTTGTGTGAAACTCAGTTGTGGCGCATTTCAAACCACCAACGGCACTAAAGGATGACGGAATTGGACAATAACGGCACTAAAAGATGTCGGATTTAGTCAATATCGTATTGATATGAGGTTTTGTGATGTTGTGATGCCAATGTGATGACCGTGGCCGGTTATCTCATTTTATTCTGGGTTCCATGGCAACTCAGAATGAAACCAACTCAGAAACACCTCAGAAAGGTCATTGAAAGCTACGAAAAAATAATTTTAAAATAGCCGGTAACCCTTACCTAACTCAACCTATTTAACCATTTTTTTAAATATTTTTTATCATCACTCTTAATGACCTTTCTGAGGCGCTTCTGAGTTGGTTTCATTCCGAGTTGTCTGGTCACCGTTATTCTGGACTCAGTTATATGATGGATCCAGATTCCTCTGATGTTGATATCAGTACAGGGTGTAGTTACAATAATAAGTCGTGTGTATACTAGTTACGTTTATTCTGAGATTGTACAGTGGTTCTTCTTAGGAAGTCTATAGGTAAAGTGCTAGACCTCTCTATTGGTGCCCATGTAAACAAACTGCCTTGCTCTTCTTCGACTTGTTTAACCTCTACTATTACCAAACTTCTATTTTTCCGACTTTCAAGGTGGAGTATTTTGTTTTGTTGATGCCATGCCAAGGTTTCTAAAATATTCTTTATTTTTATACTACCAATGATCATGTTAGCTAAAACGAATAAAATGGTGACGTGCCCAATGTTAATGTCGAAACGTGTAAACCCGCCTTTATAAATCAATTACCAAAACATCGCAGAACTAATTTTACAATGGCTGCTGCCTATACTTAACCAAAGGGTAAAACTATTTCCAATGACGAGATAAACTTATAGAATAGTGGACGACGCGACGTACGTGTCTGATGAGCCCAAAGTAGCTTAAATTTTCCCTTCCCTTCAGGTAAAATTGATCAAAATTTGTATCCCTTGGGTCACATAGTTTATTTTTTACATTAGCCCCGCACAGGAGGCCCAGAGGAAAAAAATGGTGATGCTGTGTGGAAGGTCTTTTTAGAAAGGAAAGAAAGTGAAGTTCTGGGAAGGAAAAAGGTACGAGGGGTGGGTAGAAAACTAGGGGTAAATGTCAAGAAATGGGTAAATGTCTAAAAGTGTACGGATCCATCCCTCCCACTGCGGTGCAATTCGATTGGTTCCTGAGAGTCCGTCAGAAGATAGCTAGGTTAGGTTAAGAGAGGGTAGAAAACTAGGGGTAAATGTAAAGAAATGGGTAAATATTTAAATGTTTACGGATCCATCCCTCCCACTGCGGTGCAATGCGATTGGTCGAGAGAGTCCGGCTGGAGAGATCTAGGTTAGGTCTACCTCAACCAGTCTCCCAATCCAGCGCACCACGAAGTAGGTGGGCAAACATCTGGACAAACCTCACCCCATGAACCCGGACATCCCTGCTTAGTCACCAAACGTAGCGATCCACTTGGGGTGACATTTGCCAGTAGTGTTGGTTATCCAACACATGGTTACCCGGGCGGTGGTACCCATACCCGCCTCTCAATCTATTGTCATTGTTCTGTCTTGGGCCTAGGAGTTGAAAGGTCTTGTGTAAAAGAGAGACATCAATTTTCTTTCAAATCGACGTAGATCACACTTCTAGGTATTGTCTGTTCGGTGGTGGCTTTTGCCATGCACCATTGCTCTATTCGTCGTAATCAATAAAAAAAGCTATTCCCTCCTTGGCGAGCTTTCGTCTTGGTTCTCGATAATTGGATGGTGGTAATTATTATCGTGTTTTAACACGGTGACTACTTTATTACATTCCGTGGCTCTTACATCTCAACAGACCAACAGCTCAACAGCCCAACCTGGCACCTGGCTAGCTATTACAATTATTACAGGGGGGGACCGACAAAGCGACATCCCTGGCCCTAGACCAGGGGTCGGCAACCTTTTGAGTCGGAAGAGTGAAAAATTACAATTTACAACATTTAAAAGTTTTTTTAAGAGCCACAAATTTTTTTTCAACAATAAATAGTACTTGCATAAATGAATTTTTGAGGGAGGGGGGGCTGGATAATTTTGCTATGGTAAAGGGGGCGATTCCTTCAATACGGTTAAGAAACACTGGTGTGCATGATGTTTTAATCGATCAATTGCATTTGTGGAGATCCAGTATCAACTCCTTATAGCTCAATGTGAATTTCGTTACTATTTGTGTTGAGAGGATTCACTATGAATGCTAGAGTGCTTTTGTTGGTTTTGAATTTTTTATTTTATTTTTATTTTTATTTTTTTTTTTTAATTGTACAACAGATTTTTATCCAATTACTGTACAATTTTCTCATTTTAACAGTCTTAACACCTAGGAAGATGATTAATATACAAAAAAATCTTAAGGCTATCTAAAGAAGAGTTATATATATCTAGTGTTTCCGATATTTCGTTCAACAGCACCATTCCTCTTGTCATGCTATGCTGTGCTAGAACATCTGTTCTGCCGTATGGTATTTTGAACAAGTCGTGTCGACGACTACGGCTGAAATTTTCAGGCACGTATAAGCCATAACATTCCAAGAGGAATGGGCTGTCAATACGATTATGGATTATGTTAAAACTAAGAATTGCAAGATTTGCATAACGTCTAGTTTCCAAGCTAAATCTATTTGTTGCCTCAAGTAATTCCATATGGTGCATGAATCTCGGGTACGTTCCATTCATCCGCATATAGACATACCTAAGGAATTTTTTCTGAACTTGTTCTAGCATATTAATATATTTCGCTTGGTGCGGAGTCCACACACCACTGGCATACTCCAGCTTACTTCTTATGACTCCATCAAACATGGCTATCATTGCATCTGGGTCATCAAATTGCTTACATATTCTGATGATGAAATCTGTCAGCAAATTCATCTTTAATCTTTTTATAAGTGTGCTGAAGTAATTCGTATCAACAGTTACACTGGTTTTATCGGGATATTGCTTTAGAAATTGAAAATGAAGTAATTTACCGCTCTGAATATCTTTTGCAAAAATAATTAATTTTTCTTTGAAACAAACCAATTCTTCTACCAAAACATAAACTGGGTTTCCCTTTCCTTGTAGCTTTAGATTATTATTATATATGTACGTACATGCCTTTGAGAAGATAATTAGCTTCTAACTCTTCTACTTAAAATAACAAACTATACGTCACAGCCAAAGCACTGGTGAAGACGCCAAACTGTCTTGCGTCGAAAGGGAATTAAAACCTATATAGAAACATCTGACGACAGCGTCATTCGAGAGCTAGAAAAAAATCTTACGATATTATCATATAATATACACATGAATAATAAGATACTAGCTGTTAAAAACCCGTTCCGCAGGTTTTTAATGGCGGCTTTTGGTTCGGCTTCGCCCAGTTAGCGTTAGTGACCATTATATAGATCCAATACGATCTGATTCCAAAAACAGCCCGTTCCTAGGATCCACTGTAGCTAGTCACCGGGACAAAGTAACCGAGACGAAGCAATGACGTCATATGTAATATATAGCCACTTGATCTTTTCATATCCGGAGAGATACCACATATTCACAAGCTATATCTAGGGGGAGACGTAGCGACATCTTGTGTCGAATTCTTGAATTCGAAACCGAATTATAACAGTAGCTTTATGTGAAAATCCACGTATACAAATGTTATTTGTAGAGCGGCGCGTATGGCGTGGCGTCCGACATGCACTCGTAGCTGGGTTCTGAAATTCAACCATGCAGACGCTACGGTATTAATACTGTTCGATCGATATTATCGGTTAAACAGAAAACAATCGAAAAAAAAACAATATTTCACAAGAACTCATAGAGGTAATTTTCGCGCCCTTTCCGAAATATCATCACACATTCAACAGGTTGAACACACTATTCTGTGCAAAACGTCAAAACTCCTGCTATTCTGTCACGGAACACGTCTGAGGAAATATTTAACCTTTAACTGCTGACGCGATTTTTTTGTACGTATTCTCTGATGGACCTGGGCGGCCTGTTACTTTAAATGTTTATTTATTAGAGATCCATGAAAATTTTGAGATCCAAATTATTTTTTATTGGACAATTTAAATATATTAAAATAAAATAAAATACTTTTTTTATTGTTAAGTAACTTATATTTGACAATTTGAATATTAGGTAGGCATGTAATAATTTTTGGCAAAAATCACTTGAGATCAGAATTCAGTCTGTATTATCTATTAAACTAAATAAAAACAATGAACTCCTTTTTGTAAAGTTGTGTATATTTATTTTTATAGAGAGGCCCGCCAAAAAATTGAAATGAATTTACTTACAGAAATTTAACTTTAAAAATTTAAAATTTACGGCTCTGGCGTCACTAAATTCGAAGCTACTGGAAGCGGCGTATACGTCACGCGCGGGGGAGGGGAGTATTTCGATATTATTTTTATTGCTAGGCCCCTCGTCAGCAGTTCGTCATCATTCGCCAGTCCGGCTCTGACAGTGCTTCATAATTCCTGGGTTTTTTATACCATTTTTTCATACAATACACAGTAGTCAATAGGCAGAATATATCAATAAGAGATCTTCTTGATGTAGGTATATAATTTTCAACGGTTATAATAATGATTTAATACATTATGGTAGTACTAGGTACATGAGAGCGTAAGTTAATGACTCCGTTCACGTTTTTTTTTTTTACTTATTACTATTATCGTCGAGTTCGTTCAATTTATTTACCGTTTTTTTATCCAACAACTTAAGCCACCGCTACCCGAATTTCTACCGATTTCTTACATATCTCCCTTAAGGCGATCCAATAGTCCAGGAAAAAAATCGAAATCGGAATTCACGCCCCTTTATGGGAGGAGTTTAAAAATTCTTGAGAAAAAGCTTTTGGAAAGGTTGGAAAAGGTATTTGAGAATTTTTTTACGGCCTGTAAAAACATTAACTCCCTTTTTTATTGTAATAAAATGATTTCACGGAACCAGAACTGATAAAAAATGGGTGTGGCTTGGCTGGACGGAATAGGGTTGACTTTTAAAATCCAAATTCGACGACCGCCGGCCGTATTGTAAAATAACAACAAGAAAATGCTTTTTTTTTTTTTGTGAAGTTCGGGCGTAAATATCAAATTTGTGCGATTATTATAAAAGAAACTGAATTTGTCACATTAAACAATAAAACCATATCCGAAAAGGGGTTTATAAATTGGAGAGTTTGGACTTTAATGTGTTTTTTTATAGATCTTATACTTTATTTTATTCTAGGCTTATTAAAAGACTTTTAAGGGCCAAAATATGTTCTACACGCACTATTTAATTAAAGCATCTATAATACTTTTAAGCGATGAAATTTTCTAAACAAAAACATATGATTTTGAATGATTTTGCATTATTTAGTATGGCTTCATCTTAAACATTTTTTTTTATTTTTTTATTTTTTTATTTATTTATCTATAATAAAATATGTTTACAATGGTTTTATTTGTATGCCTGTCTCACTAGGGTATACCTGTGTCGAGACAGGCGTACAGGTATATAAATGAATATAGCAATTACAAGGATATTTCAGGTAAAATACATATTATGAATAGAATTAAAACAGAAGGGTGAATAAATCTTTTAAAGAGAGTTATTTTATAAATGTTGGAGATGGAGTAATGAAATCAATTCTGCCTAGTCTATTTATAGGTTAAATTTGACAGGATTCCATTATTTTCATTTGTTTTATATGGGTTAGGTTGTATGTGAAAAGTTATTTATGTCTATGTGTGATTTATTTTACAGATATTCGTGATAGTGTGGCGTCCAATACTTATAATCCATTTTTTAATATCTTGTTTGAATTTTGTAAAGGAGTCACTTTGTCTGATCGTAGTTGGTAGTGTATTGTATAGTTTGCAAGCTATGTATTTAGAGTGTCTTTGCCCGAAGGTGGTTTTGAAAAAAGGAGTTTGGAGAAGTTCGTTGTTTTTGGCTCGGGTATTGTGTATTGTTTGTGTAGCTTTGTATGGTGTTTTGTTGTTTTTGTGTAAATTAAGTAAGTTTTTTGTTTATTAATTTGTAAATTTGAAGTTTTTAAGCTCTCAAAAAATATAGGTATGTTATTTTTGAAGATAATATCTATACATTCCCCATGCCGAAATGCAAATTATACGAAATTCCCTCGATAGAAAAAATTCGCAAATTGTGCTCCGAAAATCGTTTGTTTCAGCTATTTTACATGTTAAATGTATGAAAAAATCACAATTCTTCTTTAAATTATTTTAAGATAGTCCAACGAGATTTTTGCTCTATTTTAAACGAGTCGTGTTGTATAAAACATTTTCATAATTTTCGCTTCAATTTTATCGTTTTAAATATTAGCGCGCTCTCTTCAACACTCGTAATTACGTATCTCTCCATCTTCTTCTTTTTGAGCGGGGATGCGGCGATGAGGAAACCCGGTCTTTGAGAAAGTTTAGCAATATTTCACCCAACTGTCGCTGTCAATATCGCTCTTAGATATACCTAAATAAAATCATCCAAAATCGAGGTTTTGTTTTCCCACTTTTCTCTGCCAAAACTGGATCGTTTAAAGATTTTTTTAAATTTGTTTTTTTATTTTTTTATTTTTTTTATTTAGTAACTATATAATATTTTTTACATTTTTATATGAAACATATTAGTTAGATGTATATATAAAATATATTCGTAGTCCTCCTCACTAGGAGATCCTGTGCTGAGGGGGACTATGCTTTGGATAAGTTTTTCAGCGACTTCTATGGTTTAACTTCATTGATTGGATAAGGTTTTCCAGAAACTTCTATGATGTTTTAAGTATACTAGTAAGTTCATTTTCCGATAGATTCTTCAGCCAACATTTAATGTCCTTAATGTAGCTATTTTTTATTTTTATTTGTTTGATACTAAGTGGGAGTTTGTTATATAACTTTACTACTAAAAATGCAGAACTTCTTTGACCAAATGAAGAGTTACACTTTGGTATATTAAGTATGTCTGTTTGTTTGGCTCTGGTTTTATGAGCGTGTGAGGTGTCTGCCTCTGAATCATTTTTGTGGTGATGTACTAGAATGTTTTTGGCATAGATTTTCTGTATGCTTGGAACATCAAACTGTTTAAAAATTTATGTTGTTGACGTCCTTATGGGGACCTTTAGAATGGTCTTTATAATGCAATTTTGAGTTATCTTAAGTTGTTTCAAGTGATTAGATGCTGCTGAGCCCCATCCTATTACTCCATACTCCCAATCGAGAATGGCATAAAGTATTAGAAGAAAACTGTATTAGGAGAAAATACACTATATACGTTTTGCTATAAAAAATACGTTGTCGGGTTTGTATACTGAACGTCTTTTGATGGCGTTCAAACCAGGCAATTTAACAAAATATTTCGAGGGTCCTACTCATAAAAAGTGAAACGTACCGACATGCTAGTTAGTGGTCGATATCGACTCCAGATACTAATATCTACAGCCTGTATGTCGGACGAATATCTACAGCTCATATGTTGGACAACATCTACAACAGACCTAAGGTCGGACGAATATCTATGACGGTCCCAGTGGTGACTTATATCTATGGAGCGTAGGTTGGACTAATATCTACAGAGGGCAGCTGAGCAAAAGGTTGTACGGAAAAGCATAAATTACTTCAATTACTTAATTACTAATTACGTAAAGGCTTAAACGTTTGAAGTACGTATCTACATGAAGTTTTTGCATAATATTGCGTATTTTGCTGTTTTCGAGTACAATAATTTATTGAACAAACATGGAGGTCATAATACAAAGATATTTAATTATTTCGAAATACACGGCACCACAAACTAACCTAACCTAACCTAACCTAACCTAACCTAACTGACATAGAAATGGTCATGGTAATAGACTAAATAATTTAGAAGCACTCGAAATAAAGAAAGCTGTTAAAACAAAAACCCAAATCCTTAATAATCAGCTAAATGTGTCCAATAGTCCGATATTACTGATTTTTACATACATAAATTAAGTTTTTTAAACTGCATACGCAATATTACGTTGCTCCAATATGCTATACATAATTGTAAATCCAACCTCTGCCAGTGCTGTAGATATTCGTCCAAACTTTGGTTCTCATAGATATTAGTCAGCAGTTTGAGCTGTAGATTTTCGTCCTCACTTTGGTTCTCATAGATATTAGTTCGATTTGTTCAGTTTTTGGAATTCCTGTAGATATTAGTATCTATATTATGGTTCCGGACAACTCAGAATGAAATCAATTCAACATCTCCTTTAAAAGGTCATTAAAAGTGTTGACAAAAAATGGTTAAACGGGTTACGTTAGGTTAGGCTATGGGGTATTTTTCATTTTTTTTTCATAGCTTAATGACTTTTGATTCTGAGTTGACATGGAACCCTAAACTATAGTAAAAAATATTTGCAGTAATGTAAAAATCCAGAGAAGACATTGGGAAATTCGTTTGTAAGGACAAACCGCTGCCAGGTTTCTTTTTAATGAAGAAATCTTCAAAAAGTAAATTAATTTTACGTAGGTACCTACCCAGTATTTTAGCGAATATAAAACACAAATTAAAACAAGGAAACCAATCGAACAGTATTAATACGGTAACGTCTGCGTGGCTGAATTTCAGAACCCAGCTGCGAGTGCATGTCTGACGCCACGCCATACGCGCCTCGCCACAAATAACATCTGTGTACGTGAAATTTCACACAAAGCTACTATTATAATTCTGTTTCGCTAAAGATGTCGCCACTTCCGTCAGCAGGTCGGATGGGGACGTCTCCCCCTAGGTATAACAGATAAGGGAACGTACCCATACTACGTGAACCATTCATGGGGGGGGGGGGGATCTTCAAAATACCACGCTTGGTCACAATGAGCGGCGGGGGGCTTAAATTTTAAGTCACCGATGGGGGGGGGGGTTAAAAATGACAAAAAGTGGGTAACGTAGTATGGACGTTCCTAACTAGATAAGGACAGATTGATGGTAATACATGTTGTATCAAGCGGCTATATAATAAATATGACGTCATTGCTCTGTCTCGGTTACTCTGCTCGGTGATCAGCTACACTGGATGACAGTGGATCCGAGGAACGGGCTATTTTTGGAAACAGTTCCTTTTGTATTTATAGAATGGTCACCAACACTTACTGGGCGAAGCCTAAACAAAAGTCGCCCGCAGCGCTTAGCAGTAAAAACCTGCGGAACGCGTTTTTAACGGATGATGATTATTGATTGAAACTAATACTATTAATACGTATTCTTGAATTTAATTGCCGATACTCTGTTAAAATGATTCACAAAAGCGCGGTTTCTATTCACACAACATTTCCGCAATGAACATCAATTAACCGGGAAATCATTGGGGCAATAATTATCAGAATCGAAGATAAAGGACGTTGGTCATTCATCCCAGATGTTTCCAGTTGATGGTTGATAGAGGCACGAAGGCTTCGATCTACCACTTCCGGCAGACCACCTACGGACACGAGCCTTTGCAGTTATCAAATTAGATAATATTAATCATTGCATCTATGAGCAATATAAAATTGAGAAAAGGTTGCTTTTAAGCCCTTGTAAAAAATGGTAGCATATTTTTATTTAATAAATTAAACAAAGTAATATTGTTTCTTTTTTATGAGATTTACACGGCCAAAAGCATTTTCGTTATTTATTTTTGGGTTGTTATGCCGAGTAGCTCTACCTATTTCTTTAACCAACGTTTCGGACAGTTATTTGACCTAAAAATCCAAAAATTAACTAACTAACCATCAACATTCATAATTTATTGTAAATTTTATAGTACTACTAGCGAGTTCCCGACATGCGTTGAAATGTCATTTAAATAAAGGAATTGTTCCCTTGACCCCTTCCCCTCCCGCGTTCCCCTCTACCTTCCCCGGCGTCACCCTCCACTCTTTCATTCCCCTCCGGCCCTCCCGAATTCCCCTCCCCCTCTCACCTTCCCTCTCTAAACTAAACTACGCTACTCGCTAAACTACCTGAAATCCACTCACTTTTTAAACAACTTGCGCGTCACCTATTGCAAAATTTTTATTCAAATTTCATAACGCCATAGCTAACCAGTACACAATAGTGTGCACAATAACTCACCAAAGTTTCATCCCAATCGGATAGATACCATAGGAGATAATTTCATAACGCTCACTATTCTCAACAAATCTCCAAAGTTTGTGCATAACAACTCACCGAAGTTTCATAGCAATCAGATGAATGATATAGAACATAATTTCATAACGTTAGAGCTCACCATTATGTATAGAAACCTTCATCGCAATCTATACATTTGCCCTGATGATGAACACTGTAACACGGCATAACAACCCAAAAATGAATCACGATAACTGTAAAGAACTTAAAACAATTTTATAACGAGTAGATATTATTAGTAGCGTGAGATCAAGATGTGAAACACTGAAACACTATTTTCAATAGCTTGACGTACCAAATGTACAACGAATATGTATGTGAATACGTCAAAAATATATTATTGAAACTATTCAAAAATCTGAATCCTCTACTAGACTATGTATCCATCACACACGATTGAATAAAAATTACATAAAAAAAACATAACAAGTTATAAAACTACATTTGGACAAAGAAACTACACTTACTTTGCAACAAAACTTTATAACATTATTCCCAAGACATAAAAGTACCAAAAATAAAAACGCGGCTTAACAATAAAAAAAAAAACGAATGGAGACACTAAAAATAACACAGAAGACAAACAAACTATAATTTAAATAACTTTAGTCCGCCTTGGCACGGGACCCCCCAGTGAGGAGGACTAAGAAATACCTTATCTATAGCCATTAACCAGCGTCCGAGACTTTAAATTTCGTCGTACGATGATCTTGCGATCGTACCCTTGCAACTGTTCAGGACGGTTCCGATAAAATACATTACTTATTCTCCATACCAGCATTTTAAGAGGAATATAAACGCTAGAAATGTTTCGAATCTCATGCCTGCAAAATTTTTAAAACGGGCGTCTTTTTGCACGAGGCTAGTAAGCGAAAAAGTGGTTTTTATTTATTTTGTGCATAATTTTATAAGAACGAAAAAAAGTTAGAACATGGAAAACCTCAAAAATAGTCTTAGCCATAAATGGGTATTTTTTAAAAATTGTTTTTGTATTACTTCATAGTTAAGTCATGAAAAAACTTTTTTTTGGTGGTTTACGCTTATATTTTTTGTTACGTAAATAATAATTTTATTGTAATTCCAATACATAGAAAAGCTAGTAAAAGCTTCGATTTATCCGTAACATATTTTATGATGTTCATACTGTTAGCCGATTCGTCGTAAAGATTAATCAAATTAGTATCTAAATAGGATTTCACGTATATATTCATCTTAACATAATAACCCAATATCGATTTTATTTCATTCAAAATTTGCTTTCATAAATACCTACATTAAAAATGCTCTAACTCGTGATGATAAAACTATTAAAATTACGTACGAGTACGTGTCATCATTTTTTGATCATAAGTATTTATAATTTTTCAATAATGTCTAAGCAAAAAAAGAATGTAATTTTCTTTAATATATTCGTTTGTAATACCGTAAATAAGCATAGATAAACTGAAGTATTTGCGTCACAGAACAAGAGCGCGGAATTGTTTTTTATTATTTTATTAGAACTAAAATTAAAATCCTGAAAAGTAGCTATCCCAAATAATTTATTGATTTATTGTACTGCATGATTATATGATTTGAAATGTATATCGTATAATACAAAATTTTGTTTGAAAATATAACAAATCTGCCAACGACCCCAAGTACTGAAACGACCGAACCCAAGTGTTAAAGTTAAAACGATGTTTTTTTTTCTTTATTCTTGTTTGGCAGATTCTTTGATTGATTCGTGTACAGACCGTCATTTTTATTAAGAATCCAAAATTTCAGTCGGTTCCGTGCCATGGGGCCGAAGTTTGGACCGATCGCAGGTGTTAAAAGGCGACCGTCGCCAAGTGCTAAAAAGACCGACCCCCGCGTTAAAACGATGATATTTTTAAAAATTCCTCTTTTGGCAGATTTTTGTTTAATTCGTATACAGACCTTGATACTGAGCAATAATCCATAATATCAGTCAGCTCGGTGCCATAGGTTCAATGTTATTGTACTAAAAATAAATATATTTTCTCAAAATTTAAAACAGCTTTACTAGATAAAATAACAGTCTTTCGAAATCAATTTATAATTTTTTAAATTTGATTAAAAATGAAATATTTCCGGTTTTCAGTGGTTATTCCCTCTTAATTTCACCATTATATTTTATATACGACTATACACCTATTTTATATAATCGCTAAAAAAAATAAATAAAATTTAAAAATTTTACAAAAAAACTAACTTTACTACTGACTACTGACCACCATTTTCCCCTTTTCCCAGAAAGACTTCATGGTAGATATGTCGACGATAATTTGATTCGAATGGTATCCAAAGACAATATATAGGAAGAAGGGGCATCCGTGCAATGAACATGACCATGAACGTGCAATGAACATGTGCAATGAACATGAACATGAAAGTGCAATGAACATGAACGTGCAATGAACATGTGCAATGAACATGAACATGAAAGTGCAATGAACATGAACGTGCAATGAACATGTTCGAAAATCTTTCTTTGGTACGCCTTTTAAGGGCCCGCAACTAGGATTTGTAATGATTTATTACATATTTCCCTTAAACACGGTAAGTTTTAAAGTTCTTAAAAAAATATATGTTATTCTTGAAGATAATATCTAGACTTTGCCCGCGCCGAACGCAAATTATATGAAATTCCCTCGATAGAAAAAAATCGCAAAGTATGCTCCAAAAATTATTATTAACACGTTTGTTTCAGTTATTTTACAAGTTATATGTATCAAAAAATTCACAGTGTTTCTTTAATTGCTGTTTAAGATAATGCCCGCGAGATTTATGCTCTATTTTAAACGATTCGTGTTTCATTAAACATTTTCGCAATTTTCGCATCGATTTTGTCGGTGTAAATGTTAGCGCTCTCCTCTAACATACGTAATTTCGTATCTCTCCATCTTCTTCTTTTCGGGCCCGGTTGCAGAGCCTTAAGATGTTTTGATGTTGTTACGCTTTATTTACGCATCCTTAAAAAAAGCTTTTTGTTTATTTTTTTAGCAATTTTTTCGATACGTTTGGTTAGCAGGAGTGCCCGGGTTCATGGGATGAGGTTTGTCCGGGTCTTGGCGGCTTGGTGCCCTGGGCACCCCTGCTAAGTCACCGAACGTAGCGAACCACTTGGGATGACCTAACCTTCTAATTTGTATCTAGCATAATTTTCAGCAGTTCCGTCGTCTTTTGTGTCTATTATCTTTGGGTGTAGCAAATGCAGGTTTGTCGGATTTTTTTCTCCAAAATTTTAAGGAGAATTTAAAATAAATAATTATTTCATCATGAGCAGCATCTAATACAGTTTTGTGTAATGACGGTAATCAGCCAAACAGGTTTTAACCACTAACAGTGTTCTCTAACACTATCTACTCCCCACCTTCCCCACCCCCACCTGGCCTGCTCTGCTGGTCACGTGGGGTAACTGTACGCAATTATTACAATAGGATTTTTTTATCAAAATAATATGTTTACCCCCGCATACTTACTCCATAGTACAAAAATGGAATTAATTTAAAAAAAAAACAGGTTAAGGTGATGCACCAAGTCTTGTAAAATTCAGCTACTTGCCTCCTTTTTTGATTTATTCACGAATAAAACTTCGCCGAAAAGCTTGGGTTATTTTATTTTGCGAAGTTCAAACACAAATATTTAAAACTGGTTTACAATAAATCTCTAAAGAATTTAATTTCCCACATTATACAATAAAACCATTACCGAAAAGGGATTCGTAAGTAGGTGATTTTCAACTATAAACAAGGTTTTTTAGGCCAGACACTTATTTAGTAGTCTTTACTTAGTAGTGCGTTATTTTCACCTTCACACTTGTAATAACAGTATTTTTCCCAAATTTGTCATAGACCGCACCGTTCTCACACAATTGGTTACATAAGATCACCCATCGGTAACAGCGGCGAAACAAATAAGAAAACTCTGGAAAATTCAATTTACCTGTCAATTTATTTTTCTATGTAGGGTTCACAGTATACTCGACCTGCTCCATGACCCGAAGCATGCATGCGTGTACATTTACTCAGTGATCCAACAGTGAATACCCCGACAATTTGCCCCCTGAAATGATTTATATAATAACCGTAATAACTCCCATTTTTAAAAAGGGTGACAAGCATGACGTAACAAACTACAGACCTATCTCTCAACTTCCCATCTTAAGTAAAATTCTTGAAAAAATCGTTTACGACCAACTTTACCCGACTATCACTACAACAATTTCACAGAACCAACACGGATTCATGAAAAATCGGTCTACAACATCTAACCTTGCCCTATTTGTCAACTATTTGCAGAGCAATATGGACGAAAGGGTGCAGGTCGATGCTATGTACACCGACTTCTCAAAGGCCTTCGACGGCGTTATCCACTCAATTCTGTTAAATAAACTCACTCGTCTTGGAATACACGGTGACTTGTTTAGATGGATTAAATCATACATTAGCAATCGTAGTCAAGTTATCTCAATAAATGGAGTTTTATCTAAAATAATCAACGTAACCTCGGGTGTCCCTCAGGGTTCCCACCTTGGTCCGCTCTTCTTTAATATATACTTAAACGACGTAGGCTCATGTTTCCAATACTCTAAATTTTTATTGTTTGCAGATGATATGAAAATTTACAAAACGGTTCGCTCTCTATCGGATTGTAAAGAGCTACAAAGTGACTTAGAATTTAAAACGCACATTGATTCAATCACTGATAGATCTTACAAAATGTTGGGTTTTATACTACGTCTGAGTAAATTATTTAGAAATCCACATACTCTAGTAATGCTTTACTCCTCACTAGTCAGAAGTACACTGGAATTTGCATCGCCTGTCTGGAATCCCAAATACACCCAATACGTCAACAACATAGAGCGCATACAAAATAAATTTATTAAGTATCTCGGTTATAAATAAAACAATAATTACATCTGCACTCTCCAATCCCTGAAATCCAGGCGAACGGTAGCTGACATGACATTTCTCCATAAAATTATACATAACGAAATAGACTGCCCAGAACTTCTATCCCAAATAAATTTTAACATCCCATCTAAAAGAACTCGCCACACCAACCTTTTTTACACAACCAGTAATAATACGAACGCTGCAGCCAACTCCCCTATTTCCCGCATCCTTCAAAGTTTCAACTCAATTCAAAAAACCACAAATACCGATATATTTTTTGATTCGCTCCCTCTATTTAAGAAAAACATTTTTAGCACACTGAATTCGCACACATAAAACACACATCCACACACTCACACGCGCATTTACACACATACAAACACTCTCACACACCCCTCTCCTTTAATAAGTTACTAACTTAATTTAGGTATATTGTATTATTTATCTCACAAAAATATAAGTAGATAACAGCGACATGTCATTGGTACCAATTATTGTATTAATTCTATAACTTTGTAACTATATCCCATTATGTAATAATGTACTGTTTGTTTCTGCAAAAAAAAAAAAAATAAATAAATAAAAATATTATAAAATTATAAATTTTTGTGCATTATTTACCAATTAACTTAAAATCGACTTCAAAAATTCCTTTAATAATAAGTTGGTATAGATATCAAAGGAATTTATTTACATTTTACACATGTACATTTTTCTTTATCTGCTACCGTTTTCCACGGGTCCGTGTCATTCACTAGCAATCTTAAAAACTCTCAAAATAAACTCAAATCTCAAAACCTCAAAATGTCTAGAAATTGTTAAATGGTCAATGCTCAAGAAACACAAAGAATTTTATGGAGTGAAAACTTCTTTTGCGCCATTGTGATTTGAAACTCGATGAAACGTCAAAGCTTCACTAAAAAAGAGACAAACACGTACTTCTACAGGATTTAGCCTGCAAGAGAATGAGATAATGACAATATATGAGTATGATCGGTCTCCTCTTCGCCGGTACTTCGTAGTCCTCTTGTTGAAGTGAAAACTTCTTTAGCAACGTTATGATTTGAAACTCGAAACGAAAAAGCAACACTAAAAAGAGTCAAACACATAAATCTTAAGGATTTAGCCTTCTAGAGAATGCTTCGTAGTCTACCTATTCTTGTCTACTTTAGTTTTATGAAGATTTCACTTCCACCACGTGTGAATTGCACACTTTTTATCCAACGATTTTTTGTACATATACGATGGTGTATAATATTCAGTATACAGACAAGTAGTTTTTTCATTGTTGCATTTGAATGAAAATATATTTTATACTTTTGGTTTTCTGTCGTATATCCCTTCTACACACCCCCTCGGGGTCACATATGGACAAGTATTTACGATTATATAGGTATACGGAAGTTTCACTTGCATATTGTATATAAGTATGCCAGGGGGGGCAACTGTCGGGGTATCAACTGTCACAGAACCCATTTACCCACCGCGTAAGTTTACCCCACGTCACTCTAGTCTAGAGTCACACGCCACACCGCCCCAATGGGAATGTGCAGATAATTTGCCACTGACATTGCGGAATCGTTCCCCTGGAATTCTCGCTGCCTCCGAGGACTGAAATGCTGTGATGGTTATATTATAGATCTAATGTGATGATGGTATCATTAACTTGCTCTGTGCTGTGCAGGTAGGTATTACCAGGTGCTTGATTGATTACTGGTCTTCCGTATTAGGTGTACCCAGGGCTGGGCAAAATACATGCTTTGCTGTAATTAAAATACAAATTACAAAAAAATTTGAAATACAAATACCTTCAAGTCGTGTATTTGAAATACAAAATACAAATTACAAAATACATTTGGTTTTGGTAGAACCTTTGGTTGCAATAAATTGTCGTAAGTGCCCTGATCTAAGGATGCGTTTCCATAGAAGCAAAACTGAGCAGAGTGAAACAGAGACGTGCAAAAATTGACCAATCATATTGCTCAGAAGACATGTCTCATCTCCGCTCCACTTGTAAAGTTTTGTGGTATAGTATAGGACCCAGGTGTTAGATAATAATAAAAATTATTATTATAACATGACATTTGTATAGCGCAGTTTTGTGTTATTTCACTTCAAGTGCGCTCTACTGTAATTAACTTAAAAAATTCTAGTATTCAGTCAAATTATTCTTGTAGTGCTTGATCTAATACTATGATACAAAAATGTACAATTCGAAGCAATGGCGGAATTTGATTATCCATTATCAATTATCAATTAACTCATAATAAAATAACAATTGACAAGATACTTGCTTTGACCTACCTACAGTGTTGCCAACTCTAAATATTAACATAATATAATGCTCTGGATTCTAGCGGTTTTAGTCTATCTATGTCAGTATATTTTTCATTATCATTATTAAGATCGTTAAATGTATTTGAAAATGTATTTTGAAGCCATAAGTATTTGAAATACTTATTACAAAATACGTTTTTAGGAAGTAATTGAAATACAATACAAAATACGTATTGGTATTTCAAATATAAGTAATTCAAATACAGCCCAGCCCTGGGTGTACCTGCCTACCGACTGGAAATGATTTTTATATCTTTGTGAATACGAATACAAGAGTCCGAACTGCTCCTGTCTGGAGTCAGTGATACTATGTCATCCCCAATTGGGGTATGTTTTGTGGGGCTAAGAGTAGTTGGAAGGTGGTAATTGGAAGAGGGAAGTGGAGAAGTACCTGGATATTCAAATCTAGCGACCAAACACGGTTAAGGCCATTTCATTCGTTTCAATTCTGAATGGTGGTTTTACGTGGTGGCGCGAGGGAAGAGGAAGACGGGGAAAGTGGAAGGGAAACGCGATAAGAGGGGTGTCGCGGGAAATAGGGGCGTGGGAGGGAGGGAAAATGGGGGAGGTGGAAGGGGATCGCGGAGGGGAAGGGAACCTGTCAAGAAAACGATTTTTTATGAAATAGGGACGGGAACGGGGACGCATAGGAAAGGAATGGCAGGGAATGGGCTACAGAGGAATGGGGGACGAGGAGAAGCAGAGAAAGGATAGCAAAGGAGACATAATAGCGGTAGGGGATAAAAGTGGGTAAATTTGAAAAATCCATGCTTCTCACAGGGACAGCTTTAGTGGCCTGCTCTATTCGTGTACGACGGTACGCACCAGAAGGAAGGGCAAAAAATTTTTTGTATAAAAGCACTTCAATAAACAGAATTAAAACACAAACACTTTCTTTCTTTGAGTAGCATTGCAACATATGCCGGGTGCTCACTAGTATAAAAATAAATTTAAGAGATGGCAATTCAAAAATATATATTTTGTTAGTAATAATATTTAATCGATTATTAACATTGTGTTTGTATGTAAAAAAATAATCCTTTATTTGTACTCGTACCAAAAGAATGATTTGTTTCCAAAAAATGATTGCAAAATTCAGAATAATAATTATTATTTAAACATATTAGGTGCTCCTTAACTCTAATATTAAAGTTTTTAGAAGTCTTTCATATATATAAAAAGTTACTATCTTTACAAATTAATTTATAAATTAAGAATTCATATAAGAATTCATATTTTTCCTTCAACAGGAAACGTTTGCAGTTTCCAAAACACGGGGTGAATTTAGTCACTTCACTGCGGACGCCAATTTGATTTTGTTCTTTTCAAGTGGAAAATTTGTAACCATAATTTGCTCTAATGTCAGTTTTTTCTTTTACAGAAGCATTTGGCAGTTAAATCCAACGGTTAACGTCAAAATCCTGGAAAACGCGGTGATTACAAGGCTACCATAAAGTAAGAAACAATATTTTCTTTATCTATATAAAAAAAGAGTATTTCATTTATCATTCATAGAAGTAGCCAAATCTAACATAGAGAATTTCATCCTGTTCACTAATTTCTTCAAATTCAATGGAAGTTTAATATCGGAAACGTTCATGAATTATTCTAGTTTGTAAGTAAAATTTTAATTATTTGCTCTTCTGATGAAACAATTTTGCAAATTTGAATATAATAATAATAATTATTATTATTATAATAAGTTGTTTATTTCAGCCGAACAGAGCGGTGGGTGCAATACTCTGTCAGCCATAGACATCAGAATTCAATAGACCAGAAGATACAGACGAGGGGGTAAAACCAAACTATGAAGGGGGAAGAGGGGAAAGATGACTATGATTCGTTATACAATCAATCTGACAGTAAATAGGCATCTCGCATTACAATATCACCATTTAGTTCTTAAAAGCAAAATCTGCTTTGAATGAATAGACCTTTTTACATGGGAGCGCGAATTGCTTGCCACGATAATAACATATTTGCTAAGGCCAAATGCTCGCCGCAAAAAGACTCGCCCCAATACACATAGCAATATTTTGTTGCCGTGTTTAGTTAAAACACTATTACAAATGTTTCATAATTTACTTACCCCTATAACCAGCGACGAGAATACTGGAGAACCGCCCACATTCGCTATGTCTATATAATATGTACCTATAATGTATAGCGCAAGCTGCTGTTTTTGGCGTGATATTTCGTAAAACGTATAGACGTTACTTTCACGCTGGTCACTACAAGAATGATGACGTCACATATTTTAGATTCTCTTCCCTCCCCATGGAGCGAGCTGGCGCCAAGGCGGAGCTTATAGCCGGTTCCATGGGGAGGGGGAAATATTACGTTTTTATCACTTAGGGCAGGTCCAGATATATTCATATGTCCGTGGTCAGCCATATAAAAGTATACATCGCATAAAATGGATAAAAAAGAAAAAATAAAATAATGTAAAAATGATTTTCAAAAATAAATAAATATATAAACACATAAATAAAAAATAAAAAAACACACCATTATCAAATAAATACTGCAGCTCACATATATTTATGTACAATTAATTATTTAAGTACTAACTTATACCTAACTAATAACTAATAGCATTTATGTACACTCCCCTTCCATACACAAGCAAATGCTTACATCTTGTGTTTATGAATAGATGCTGTGCTTTAGTATACTTTCGTAATTTACCGAATAATGTCGAATGCGAAGCATTTTCTAAAAGGAAAAAAAATAACAAGAATTATAAGATCTGCTGACCTTATAATATATTATTCAAGTTTTAAGTAATTAAATATGATCATTTACATTCGTGTTATAAGTTTGTATATTGTTAGAAAATACGTTGATATAATATGTTTATATAGGGATTTTAATTAAATGCAGTATTTACATGTTTTTTAAAAATTATAATGAAAATACAGAGTTGGGAAAATACAGGTAACATAAAACAAAACAAACAAAATACAGGTTACAATAAAATATAAGAGTTGACACAAAGTTGGTAACAAAGAATGGAAGTTAATGTAGGTGTCACACATAGCTATAAAAAATATAAAATCATTGCACGCACAATATCGCTCGCTTTACAATCCCATACAGACCTGCCACATCTAAGCAGATGATGCGCTCGAAGCTCTACGTTATGTGCCGTAACTGCTGCTCACGCGATATGCGAAAAGTTATGCGACACCCTCTCCGCCGTAAATAGGAGAGGGGTCATTTTAATTACAGAGCTACGTTAACGTGCGGATGACAGCTGTCAAGTTGACAAATCCAGTACAAAGAAATAGATTGTCGGTTCAACTCATAAGCGCTCGCGGTTCAACAGATACTAGTTCGCTCTTTTAACGATACAAGAAAAAATAGATAATAATCTGCCAATATCCTCAAATCAACAATAATATTAATAAAAATGATTAAAATTGGGGTTCACAATATTTTATGAAATAAGTACAAACGGTTGGCACATACGACGTTTCAAGTTCAAATTGATGTCAAATACATCCATTTTGTGTAAGTATTTCTTACAAAGACTATGAACAGGTACAGTACTCGTTGTTTTGGGGATGCAAACTATAGTTGCAATGAGATGTATGTAGTTTTAACGTGTGCGAAAACTTGTGTGCTTGCAAATATCTCCATCATAACGTCAATTATAATTTCGCATCAAAATGTGGTTACCTTGTTCAAGTTCGCCTTGTAATGCTGACTTACAGTAACTACCAAACCTGAATATTATTAGAACATGATAAAATATAGGTTAACCGGTGTTCGGTCAAGTTTAAACCGTATTTGCTATGAGCTAAATAACTGAACGGCCGCCGAATGACCTTATTTAGGACCAAAACTCAATACACAGATTACACAGTAAGTTTGTGCATGGATTTGACAGCTTACAATGCACGAATCGTGAGCACAATTTTGAATGCATTTTTGAAAAAGCGACAAAGCCGTAAAGTAGAGCATCGGAGATAAAACTAAACATAACACGACGTGCGCTGTACGAATTAATTTTTAATCAACTATCACAGACCCGTAAAAATCACAGATTATTATAATTGGAGAATTTGTAAAGCTGAAAATATTTTGAAAAAATACTATCTGTGTTCGAAATAGTTTTTTTCATTGAACGTTCGGTCATTGAACCGGAGTTACACAGAGACATACCACCGAAATTATTATTTTTAATGATTGTAACAGAGAAGTGCAGTTAGTGTGCAATATTATAAAATAAACTTTTGTCTGTGCTGTGAGTTAGTCCTGCATGAAATCTAGTTTATTTTGAAATTTGAATTTTAATTTGAATTAAAGTGTCAATTTTAAAATTGGAATTGATCGTGTGAAGAATTCGAACAACCGATAAAGAACCATCACATAATATTTTTAATAACATAAAATTATTTTTATTATTTTCAAAATTGGTGAGTAATTTTTTAAATAATTCGGACAATCCCATGATTTTACACGGGATAACGTATATATTAAGGACCTTTAACCAGCCAGCGGCCAAAAATCCACATTTCGTCGAAATATGTTCTTACGATCGTACAGGGCGGTTCCAATGAGAAAGATTATATATTCTCCGTACCAGCTTTTTAAAATTATAACTCAATATCGATTTTATTTCATTCCAAATTTGCTTTAATTTATACCTACATCCAAAAATGCTGAAAGGCGTGATGATAAAACTATTAAAATTATGTAATTATTTTTTGATCATAAGTAGGTATGTATCATTTTTCTATACTTTCTTAGCAAAATAAAAATGCAAAAAATCTTATGTGTGTATTAATTTGTAAGACCGTAAATAGATAGATAAAATAGAAAAAATTTTGTCATAAATAAATGTTCGGATATATTTTTTAATGATTTTATGTGAACTTAAATTAAAATTTTGAAACATGCGTTTACTAGATACCGTATTGATTTACAAAAAATAATGTATGATTACATGGTATGAAATATGTCTTGTAAAATAAGATTTTTCGTTTTAAAATTTACCAAATCTGCCAACGACCTATGGTATAACCTTATTATACTAAAAATAAACATTTTTTCTCAATATTTAAAACATGCGTTTAAAACATACCCTCTTAACATAATATTTTTTACAGCGCCCTTGAGATGAATTTTTCACTTGGGGTGAATTTTCATTTGAGGTGAAGTTATTCTGCGCCTGGGCGCCCAACACTGTCGGAACCTGGCTGTCTATCATACGCCATCGGCTATTTCCGTAACCGTTGATGCATTATACACGAACGACGATAGATGATAACCATCTAAGGTACTAATTAACTGAAATCTATTGAGACACCTGAAAACTACTTTTAACTAACTGTACTAACGAGATCTGTTGAATGATGTTGAAATTACATGTGTAATCCTGTATACTAAATTTATCATAAATCATAAATATTTTTTTTAGACTCGCAACAATAACATTTGGCTGTCATCAGTTCTTTTGTTTTGCTCTTTCAAAAAATATTCTTAAACCAATCTTTTTATTGTGTTTTGGCTGTAAAAAGTTTAGTGTGTTGGAATCTTCTCCCCCCTGATCATCCAGGAGTCACTTCTTGCTGCTCATTTTCAGATATTTATATAATTTTTTTACTTCTGTCACTTTTTATATTAGCTGTAATTTTTTGAACAATGGAGGAGGATTTCCCTCCTGTACCCCTTACAAAGCCCCCAGATCCCCCTCCTGACCCTCCAGATGGAGACATTTCAGATAAAATAGACTTTTCAGAACATTCAAACATTTCAGACAATGAATCTGTCATCCTAACCTCAATTAAAAAAAGAAAATTTAGTCCCCTTTCCCCAAAAAAACATGATTCGCCTTTGTCTTCTCAGTCCCCTCCAGCTCTTCCTCAACCTCCTCCAACAATCTTTTACTCTACTCATTCCCGTGGCCCCTACATTGTATATGCGCAAAAAACTGAACAAGGTAAAACCATCCATCCTCTTGAATTTGGTAAATTTCTTTCAAATAACAAGAACCTTTCGATTAAACCTAGAGGTGTTAAAGCCGAGGGTCGCTTCCGAATCTCTGTTGAATTCCTGTCAGGTTCAGCCGCCAACAACTTTATCAAAAATATATTTATTTCATCAAATTCTAAATTCAAGGCGTACATCCCAACTTTCAATGTCACTCGAATGGGCCTGGTCAGGGGTATCTCGACCGATCTGTCCATTCCAGAAATCCTGTCCTCACTTTCAACCCCCCAACATATCGGCAATCCCATAAAAGCCAGGAGGCTCAATTATAAGGACACCTCTGAGGGCATCGTTTCCTGGAAGCCCTCCCAATCTGTCGTCATCACATTCGAAGGACAATCTCTTCCCTCCCATATTTATTTATTTTTCAACTCCTTACCAGTTGAAATGTACACTTATCCCACCACTCAATGTTACAACTGCTGCCGTTTTGGTCATACCAAAGCTGCATGCAGATCCCCTCCCAGATGTTTCAAATGTGGAGAAAACCACTCGGCTGACCAATGTTCTTCTCTCTCTTCACCTAAATGTTTTAACTGCTTAGGCGCTCATTCCGCCATTAACTCTTCTTGCCCCGAACAATCTCGCCAAAAAAATATAAAAATTTCTATGGCCTCTGAGAACTTGTCTTTTCTGCAGGCTTCTAAATTATTCCCGCCTGTCAAAAAATCATTTTCCGAGGTTTTATCCAGTAACTCTTCATCCAACCCTCTCGCCTCCTCCTCAACATCTTCCCGTTCAACAAAATTCACATACAAAAACCCTATCTCTAAACAGGCTCGTGGATACGATCAGCAACAACACAACTCACTTCTCTTAAATCCCAATGGTTCTCCTCTTTCACACGCCACAAATGGGTGCGCAAACAATTATAATTCATCCTCAACAAACTATCAAAAGCTTTCTGAACAACTCTCCCAAGATAATTCTTCATTTATTCAAACTCTTATTATGCTTCTAATTGTCCTAATTTCTTCTCAAACTAATCTACCGTCCAACGCTGCTTGTATTATTTCCACATTAAAATCATTTATTCAAAATGGCTCTTCAAGATGTCAGAATTCTTCAGTGGAATAGCCGCAGTGCTATTTCTAACAAATCAAACCTTCTTAACCTATTAAATTCAAACCTTGTTTCTGTGGCTGCTGTCTCGGAGACATGGTTTACTCCATCCACCCACTTTAATGTGGGAGGGTACTCCTGTCTCCGCGATGATCGCCCGGAAGGTACGGGCGGAGGTGCTGCCCTTTTTATTAAAAAATCCCTTCCGTTTTTCCCAATAAATAATATCAAACCCCCCAATGCTGACTTTCAAATGGTTGCAGCTAAAATAAAGGACACTTCCTTTGTTTCTATCTATCTTCCCCCAACATCGCACTTCAATAAACAAGCGTGGTTGCAAATTGTCCGTCAACTAAGCCCTCCTTTCTTTTTATTGGGTGATTTTAATGCCCATTCTCCCGTCTGGGGTTCTGCTTTCTGTGATCGAGACGGTCGAAGTGTGATGGATTTCCTAGATGAATCCAACCTTTTTCTTTTGAATGACGGATCTCCTACTAGAATCTCTCGCCCCAACACAAACCCCAGTGCAGTGGATCTCTCCATATGCTCTATTAATCTGGCACCTCTCTCCTCGTGGGTGGTGTCCCCCGACCCTTGCTCCAGTGATCATTTCCCGATCACCATCACTTATCAAACTTCTTTCCATTCAGACAAGTCCCATATTTCGACAAAGATTAAAACAAAACACACCAAATGGGACGAATTTAACTCACATATGGATAAGTTTATACAAAATTTATCCTATACCGATACATTATCTGTCAAAGATGACTACGATAACTTCAAATCAATGCTCGTAACTGCAATCAATAAATCAAATCCTCCCCCTAAAACCAAATCTCTCAAAAAACTCCCTCCAACTCCCTGGTGGGATGAGGAATGTTCCAAAGTAGTGAGAATTCGGAAAGCTAAATCTCTTTCCTATCGTCACAATATGACTATGGAGAACTATCTCATATACAAAAATGCCGAAGCGAATGCCAAAAGGGTATTGAGGTCAAAAAAAAAAATCCGGGTGGTACAACTTCTGCAGTTCAGTATCTCCGAACACTCCAATTTCGGAAGTTTGGTCTATGATTCGAAGATTTCGATCCTCCTTCAGTCCAACATCTCCTCGAGCTTCTCATTCTAAATGGATGGACGAGTTCTTGGACAAAATTGCCCCCCCCTTCTGTACCTAACTTAGATGAAATAACTCCAATCCACAACACTCCTATGTCTGATCATTGGCTTGACTCTCCATTCACTTTAATTGAATTAAAAAATTGTTTATCAACAGTCAAGGACTCATCTCCAGGCAGAGATGGTATACCTTATAGCATTATCAAAAATAGTAATGATAATGTTCTAAATCACTTTTTAAGCATCTTAAATAAAATCTTCCAGACTGGCATAATACCTGATGACTGGAGTTCTCAAATAATCATCCCAATTCTAAAATTAAACAAATCACCCAATTCTGGATCCAACTATAGGCCAATTGCTCTTTCATCCACCCTTAGTAAAATTTATGAAAAATTAATTAAAAACCGGTTAGAATTTTTCGTCGAGAGTAATCATCTTCTCTCTCCATCCCAATTTGGATTTAGGAAAAAGAAATCTACACAAGATAACCTTGCCATCATCAGCACTGATATTAATTTATCCATTTCTAACAAAGAAGTATGTCTTGCAGTCTTTATAGACATAGAAGGCGCCTTTGACAATGTTTCCATCCCAATTCTTAAAAAAAAACTTTTAGGCCTTGGCTTACCCCTCATGTTTGTCCAATCTATTATTAATCTTTTTCTCGATAGGAAAATTTTCATTGAGCTACCAGATGTTACTCCTCAGAGTAGGTCAATTTGGAAGGGTTTACCCCAAGGCGATGTATTATCCCCCTTACTGTATAATATATACACACACGATATGCATGTCACCATTCCCCCTCAAGTAAAAGTCGTTGAGTTCGCAGATGACATAGCTTTCTTCTTATCATCCAAAATCATTCCATCCGCCGTCAAATATCTTAATGAAGCCATGGATGCCCTTTGCACATGGCTTACTTTAAATGGTCTTGAACTTTCAGTACAAAAGAGTCAATGTGTTACCTTCTCAAATCGTCATAATAATCCCCCTGTTCAAATTTTATTTAAAAACTCGCCAATCCCAAATGCTTCCGAAGTAAAATTTTTGGGAGTAACATTTGATAGGAAACTTAAATGGTCTTCCCACATTAATAATATAGTTACTAAATGTGAAAAAAATTTAAATATTATCAGATCATTGACTGGCGTTTGGTGGGGTGCTCATCCTATCTGCATTAAGTTGCTCTACAATGCACGAATTCGAAGTCACCTCGACTATGCCTGCCCACTTTTTAGTACTGCATCCAAAAATGCACTCAGTAAATTAGACAAAATTCAATCTAAGTCATTGCGAATAATAACTGGCGCGATGCAATCGTCGCCCATCAATTCCCTTCAAGTAGAATGTTCTGATCCTCCTCTTTATTTAAGGCGTCAATTATTTGCTGACAAATTTGTTCTTAAATGTTTAAATTCTAAAAGTCATCAGATTATTCCCAGAGTCTCGTTGTTCAACGACTCAACACATTCATCTACAATCAGAGCTCGAACTAAACCTCTCCCTGCCATTTGTAAAAATTTTCGCTCTCTCTCAGAGCTTCAAATTATCAAAAATGATATTCTTCCTTTGTACAAATTAAAATATAGTCACGTCACCCTATCCCCAACGATTTTAGAGGGTATCGGCATCCTTAAAAGTCATTCCAATCTCCCAGCCCGTACTGTCAATAATATGTTCAATGACATTATTTCTTCTAAATGGCCCAACTCTTCTCTTTTATTTACTGATGGCTCCAAATCTCCGGACTCTCCTAACTGTGGTATTGGTATTAACGTTTACCACAATAATTCTAATGAAAGAATATTTTATTCAATTTCAAACCAATTTTCAATATTTTCTGCCGAGTGCATTGCGATTATTGAATCTCTCAAATATATAATAAAAAATAATTTTGAACATTCTCTTGTTCTCTCTGACTCTCTCAGTTCCCTCCAAAAACTTAAAACAAGTCCTCTTCTTCATCCTGATGATCACTTTGTATGTCTTATTCGAGTATTGATAACCTCCATTCAAAGCTCTGGAAAAACTGTCACTCTGATTTGGATTCCTGGACATGTTGGCATAGTGGGTAATGATATTGCTGATTCCTTGGCAAAACAAGGAGCGTCTAACCCTACCGTTACCCTCGTAAACCATATTCCCCTGTCTGATATTTTTTCCATCATCAAAGATAGATCCCGCAATGTTTGGACAGAGTATTGAAACATTGCTAGTCAATCCAAGGGTGCCCGCTACGCCTCAATACAAAGGACTATCCCATCAAAACCGTGGTTTCAAAAATTCCCCCATTTTTCCAAAAAAGAAATTTCCTTACTTATTCGTATGAGAATCGGACATTGTTCCGTTCCTTCTCACCTTTATAAAATTCATGTGCTTGACTCCCCAGATTGTACGTTCTGTGGTCTAGATGTGGGAACTTTAGATCACATATTTTTTGATTGTCCCTCTCTAAATAAATATCCTCTCTTCTATCAAGCGTTATCAAAAATTGCCTCTCCTCCATTCAACATCTCATCTCTTCTAAGTCTGAACTCTACTCCAATCTTCCATAAAATTCTGAAATTTGCACATTTAAATAAAATTAATATATAAATTCACCTCTCCTTTCTCTGTAATTATAAATGATGGCCTAGAACACCCTTGAAGGGTGAAAGCCAGAAATAATTGAAAAAAAAAAATATATATATATATTTTTTATTAAACTTTAATTCGTAATATAACCATTACTGCGTAATATCTCTATTTTTGAAACTGACAATTCGTAGTGGAATTCCATTATATAAAATAATAAAACAAATATGAAACTTTAATATATTTGACCGTAACCATTTCCATTTATTTCCACTTTAATTTATTTGACCGTAACCAGTTTCAGCTTGTTAAAGCCATCTTCGGTCTGGTACAAATTATTCTTAACCTACGGTTTACATACCTAACATATGGCGGAGGGGGAGATGGGTCGTGTACAATGATTTAAATAAATTGTGTGAGTTTTCTTACTTTTGCTAGTAAGTCGTCTTTGACTGTCGAATTTCTAATTATTTTGGTTATTCCCAATGGACTTACTTACCTCGAGTTTGTAGCTTACTTACAAATAATATGAATTACTAGCTGACCCAGAAAACGTTGTTCTGCCGTATAAACGAAAGTTCTATGAGGCGGACGTAGCGCCATTTGTCATTCAACAACACAAATAATTTCGTTCTGTTTGAAACACGAACGGTTAAATTTGTTCATACAAAAATACTAAAATCGTGATAAAAAATGGGAGGGTGGGAGTAGGAAGGTGAAAATATGGGGTTGTTTGTATTTTTTGATGCCAAATAAAAAAAAAATACAACAAAAAAAATTGACAAAAAAACGGGTTTTTTTCTGGATAGGGACACCCTAGTCACAGAGCAGTATAAAATATACTTTACGGCCTATCTCATATCTACCAAATATACATAAAAAATTCATAAAAATCAGTCGAGCCGTTTCGGAGGAGTGCGACCACAAACACCGTGACACGAGATTTATATATACAATATAGATTAATGACCTAATTTTATTTATGTCAAATCGTTATTATATTTTTGATAGACTTTTGTGGCCCTTCAAATATTCTAATTGTTTTATCATTTTATCATTACCACATAAGTCTCAAGTGTTCCTACCATCAACGTCCAGATATTTACCTATCTCAAATCTTGTTATTTTATCTGTAATTATGAATCTAGCCCCGTCACGCCCGAGGCTAATTGCGCCCAACACTTACCTACAGTTGTACAAACCTCCTCACTCCTGTCTCCTCCACCACACTCTATACTTTACCCCACAGTTGTAGCTTCAGGTACACCTCGAACACCGTTTCTGACCATCCGTAACAACTAACGATCCATTTTCTCATCCCATGAATTAGTTCCCTGTTATTAAACTAATGTCCATCTACACGTCTACGGTCCATGATTTTGATGAAATTTCTTTAGAGGATGTTGTATTGCGTCATTCAATTTGATAGGGTTCTAACTGGCATTTTTTTAAACATGTCATTTGAATGCCAAAGTACTCGTTCACTACTGAACAAAGACATATTGCAAGTTCCAGCACTCTCTTCCACCTTTGGTCAACGTAGCTTTAGATACTTTGCCACAAAAAATATTCAACATGCTCCCAGAAAATATCAAACTGAGTCAAACACAGAAAGAGTTTTAAAAAAATGTTAAAATTTTGATATGTTCTAATGATCGAGCCTTTACTGGGGCCCTTACCCAAACGCCTTGTCATTGACAGTTATTGTAGTAATAACCTTGCTGTTTTTATATTGTGTATGTAAGCAATAAAATTAACTAAAACGAAGTATCGCTGTAGAGGAACATTAATTAAACATTTATAAGTAAACTATAGACAAAATGCGAAAAAAAAATTACTAAAAATTCTGCCCGATACAGGTTCGCCTAGTGAGGCAGGCTATTCACAACTTTAAATTTAGTATATTATGCTACTTCCATGTAACCGTTCTTACATACTTATTTATTTTTCTCATATACATTATATCATCTTACATACATATTTCTTTTGCTCATTTCTATACCCAAAATAACCTTAGGAACCATCTGTATTGTATTTTCGTAGATGCATGTAAGACAAAGTTCTATCACAAAAAAAATAATTTAGATTTAGACTTTTCACAGTGTTAATTTCAAGCGACCTCCCAGCTAAGTATGGTCCTGTTTTCATTAAATTTTAGGCAGCATCGCGTTCATTGGTCAAAATATTGTACATATATTTTCGTATCGATGATCAATGAACCGGTGTATGCAATTTTAGCCATTAGTTGTTTTTAATTTTTTGTCTAGCTTGTAGTTTTTTAGATTTTATAAAATGTATTATAAGTTTGTACAGCGCCCTTGAGGTGATTTTTCACAAAAACCATCCAAGTATTATTATTATCATTATTAAAACTTTTCAAATAATCATTCATTTTAAAAGGTTCTAACATCACTTAAACTGTCTATTTTGTTTGTATCTGACAGTTAATCGTTATTACGAGACGCGTTATAGTTCGCCACTTTGGTTGGATAGAGTTCTAATTTTGCCTTACTATGTTTTAAGGTTTCAAAGTTTGCTAAGACGAATTTTCGTAATCTATTAAAAAAAAATTGTTTAAGTATAATAGTTTATCATATTTTAAAGGAAAATATTTAAATAGGACGTGGCTCTAGCTTGGAATTGCATTAGGGATATGTAATTAGAATCCTGTGCAATGAATTATTATGCCCTTACTGGTTGTGTATGGTTTTATTCGCAAGTTTAGGCGTGTTATAAAATAGTAAGTTTTCGTCCTATTTAAATATTTTCCTTTCAAATATGTTTAATTAAAATACTTTACTCGAGTTTCAACCTCAAAATCAGAAATTGGTAAATAGATAATGTGGTTACGCCCATACATATACCTACATATACACATACCTACATAGCACGCATACATTCTGTCACTGCTTGGGATTGGTATTCATTATTGTTGCAAGTCCTTTGTCCTACCTATTCCCAATTGCCTACCCGTCAATCTTACCCACAATCTTAATCAGTCTGTAATAAAACTCCCGTCGCGAGGCAACCATTGTGCTCCGCCGTGTATCCGCCATTATAAATAACTCCGCTGTGTACTATCAAAATAACGAACATTCACGCCTATTGTGATTGTGCCTGTTGAATGAGGAAAGGAAGCAGAAAAGCGCATTGCCAGACTACAAGTTCTTATCCTTTTTCGGTGAGTCCTTTTCCTTTCTATGCAACATGTATTTTTATCATTTTTAAGCGGTGATAGTAACAGAAAATCAAGATCCTTCGCCAGTCATTCTTTGACACAAACACATAAATCCACTCTCACAACATAAAATACCATTCATAATGAGAAATCGTCTTTGCAAACTTTAACACCTCAAATCTCAGAACAAGATGAAGTGAAGTTAAAGCCGTATCCAAATTATGGAATATTTTTAGAGGAAATACATAGTTATGAGTACGTTATCTCGGAATCCACTATTCAATTTTCATTATATATTTATTTTGAATTTCACGCACAGCTCTGGTATTACATCTTTTTTTTAATAATTTTGAATTCAAAAAATATCTAAATGCGCAAAATAACATCACAAAAAAAAAACTCCACTACGCATGATGGAAAATAGTAGAGTGGAAATTATACAATAAATAAATGAAATAAGTCGAAGAAGAGTTGGGCAGTTTGTTCAATTAGAGTTGTGCTTCTTATTGACAAGCAATAAAAGCATTTAATAATATTTCACTTGATATATATAAAATGCGGAAAACTAAAATAAATTCAGGTACTAAATTGAAAGTTGGATTAAAGAACAAAAAACCTATAAAGTCGGTAATGAAAAAAATAATCCTATTGTGTTTCGTGTTTATGCATACTTTTTTTCTTTTGTAAAATTATGGTTATATTGTTTTTTTTTTTAGTGTTTAATCCATCTTTTAATTTTGTATCTGAATTTAGTTTTGTTTTCTTCATTTTTCGTATCAAGTGAAAGATTGTTGAATGATTTTATTGCATGATACTTGTAGTATCTTTTTCCAAAGTTTGTGTTTACCGTCGGAGTTTTTATGTTTTCTTTGTACGCTTGTCTAACTGGTCTATATTTAGTGATAGTTTGTGTTTGTTGAAATTTATTTTTTTTTGTTCAAAAATGTAGTTTAGTAGTGTTTTAACGTATAATTGGTGTAGGTATATCTAGAACGTCAAACCTATAGAATATTTGGTCTGTATCAAATAGTCTATGTTTTTTAAGTATTATAAGATTATTTAATGTGCGATTTCTAATGTTACGATTATTTAATGTGCGAGTTTGTTGCTCCTCCCCAAGCAGTTATTCCATATTCTATTATTGGTTGACAAAATGCAGAATATATTGTTTTCTTTTATTTCAATGAAGATAATATTAGCGAAACTCAATCGAAAATCTGGAGACAAAAAAATCAGATAAAGATATTGGCACCTCTGGAACTCGAACCCAGGACCTTCTGTTTACATGGCAACAGCTCTACCAACTGAGCTAAGATGTCTATATCCAATTCGGTCACTTTTAATTGTATCATACTTTGACTAAGAACTACCAACTTTATCTTCATTTTCTTGACGCACATATTATTGGCTGCTATCTTTATACATAGTTGCAAGATTCAAACCCGAACTAAATGCTATCTAGATATTGTCGATTTCATAGATTTTCGATTGAGTTTCGCTAATATTGTCTTCATTTAATTAAATGTTACAATTCGAAACTCATAAAGTTAAAAATGAAAATGAATGCATTGTTTTCATTTGTTTTATTTTATCTTGGTCTATAATCTGCATCCTGAAGTTACATTATCAAATCAGATATCTGTAAAGTGCTTGGACGTGTCTATGCACAGGTTGTTGGTCATCGCCGGGCAGTAGTATTTGATAAATAATATTGACACTCTTGACATCGGAACAAACAACATGTCGGGAGTGCAGTTAGTCTTGATTTATTGGTGCTGCAGGCTACAGGCTGTGTACAGTGTACTGTGTCTTAGATCAACAGACCATTTGTACCTTGTACGACATACGTAGTCCCTAACGGTAAGAATTCTACAGCCGACAAGGACAAATAATTGTATACCGCTATAACTTCTGCTTGTAAAAGGTAGGTACTCAACGCGGATGATGTCGGATTTTAGTAGAATTATTTTCGGAATTTGAAAGAATTCAAACCGAAATCTTGTAAGATAGTTTTGTGAAGAAAACCAATTCTGAAGGGACTTACTTAGGTACTATTGCGAATTTGAAAGAATACATTTAAATATTTTGAAAGAATGTAATTTCGATCGGGAAGAAAAGGGGCCATGGAAGTACCTGGATAACCCGTTGTGTTTATAAAATTTTGAAAAGTACCTTCCGGCTTCGGACTGCGTAATATCTATAATGTAAGAAAATAATTTTATGATTTGGGTTGGGTGCTATTCTGACAGACGTGTAGATTGTAGATGTAGTTTGAATCCCTTATCGGATACCAACGTATTCCGTTTTGATTACAATTTATTTTTATAAATAAGTTTTTAATAAGTCAAAATTTCTCCACACCATCTATATATACATATATATAAATCAAAATATGCTTGCTTGGGTGTATATGAGTATATGAGATATTTATGGGTTGCTAAACCATTCATCCGATTGCGATGAAACTTTGGGGATTTGATGTACGCATGCCCGCTATGGTTTCTATATACAACTAATTTCTATATTACTACTCTAGATTGGAATATGGAGTAATAGGATGGGGCTCAGCAGCATCTAATCACTTAAAACAACTTAAGATACATATTGGTAAAAAGCACTAACTTTGTGGCTCGCCATAATTTACAATAAAAAACACATAAATTTGTTTAAGACCACTTTTATTTTAAAACACTACCGGTTTCAGAAGCACCCTTCCTTCGTCAGGAGAATATTATAACTTATACAAGAGAGTTATAATATTCTCCTGACGAAGGAAGGGTGCTTCTGAAACCGGTAGAGTGTTTTAAAATAAAAGTGGTCTTAAACAAATTTATGTGTTTTTTATTGCAACTTAAGATAACTCCGAATTGCATCATAAAGACCATACTAAAGGTCCCCATAAGGACGTCAACAACATAAATTTGTAAACAGTTTGATGTTCCAAGCATACAGAAAATATATGCCAAAAACATTCTAGTACATCACCACAAAAATGATTCAGAGGCAGACACCTCGCATGCTCATAAAACCAGAGCCAAACAAACAGACATACTTAATATACCAAAGTGTAACTCTTCATTTGGACAAAGAAGTTCTGAATTTTTAGCAGTAAAGTTATATAACAAACTCCCACTTAGTATCAAACAAATTAAAACAAAAAATAGCTACATTAAGGACATTAAATGTTGGCTGAAGGAACTATCGGAAAATGAACTTACAAGTATACTTAAAACATCGTCATAGAAGTTTCTGGAAAACCTTAACCAAACAATGAAGTTAAACCACAGAAGTCGCTGAAAACTTATCCAAAGCATAGTCCCCCTCAGCGCAGGATCTCCTATTGAGGAGGACGACGAATATATTTTCTATTTTATATATACACCTAACATGTTTCATATAAAATGTAAAAAATAATAAGTATATAGTTACTAAATAAATTTTTTTTAAATTAAAAAGTATAAAAAAAATAGTGAGCTTTGGCATTATGAAATTTGTATAAAGAAATTGCAATAGGTGGCAGGCGAGCTGTTTGAAAACTGAATGCACCGAGGCTGAATGTTTACGGAGTGGGGAGAGGGAAGGCGGAGAATGCGGAGTGGGGACGCGTGAGGCAAAGGGGAAGAGGAAGAGGAGGCGGAAGGAGAACGGGACGAATGGAAAAGTACACGCAGGGTGAAAAAATCTTTAGGCAAATCTAGTGGCATAGCAACGCATGCCGGAAACCCGCTAATTAGTTTCTTTTTAAAAATATGTGTTTTTATTTATTATTTAATTGTGTGTACATTACTAAATTTTACGGCGATGCACTATTAAGTAATGCAAAATGGTTTATTTTGGTGTAAAAATTATATAGCTTACCAATATTTCAGATGCATTCATTAGAACTTATATTTGCTCGGTTTTTTTATAAGCCCAGAAAACAGTATTAGGCCTATGAAAACTGCCTTAAAGTTCAAAATCTCTTACTGACGAATCCCTTTTCGGTTATGGTTTTATTGAGCAATATGGAAATTGATCTTTTAAAACATTTAAACATGTAATTTTGTTTTTTTGTTCGAAGAAAACTTCTTTTGGAAGGATTTTCACTTTGTGATGGCATACCTACTACACTTTGTCTTTTAATGAAATTTAAATATGTGTGTATGAACTTCACCAAATTAAATAAAACACGCTTTTTGGCGATGAATAAATCAAAACAGGCAGCTGACGTTAAACGGAAATTGAAACCTTATCGCCATCCATTTACATAAGGAGTGTTATTGATATCGGCTTGTTCTCGAATTTTACCCGACGTGGTGCCCTAAGCCTAATAACTCAAACCTACGTAGATTATAATATACGCTCAGTAATTGTTAAACAGATTAACACCAAACCCATCCCACTCAAAATCTAACCTTCACTGACCCTTCGTGAGCTTACCATTGTAGCAACCACGCATTGTTGCTACGTCACGTGTTGGATTACGCCCGAAACGATCGATATGTGGCGAGTCAACTTAACTACCTGCGCTGTGAGAAGTACTTACTTAAGAATTCAAATTCAAGCAATTCAAATTCCAATTCATTTGAACAGCAAGCTGAAACAAATGGTACCTATTCTTATTTTATTTTTTAGTCTGTCACTCTCCACATGTTGATAACATTGTGAAAATTTTAATGGCACATAAAAAAACTATCAACCGATGATTCTAGAGTTTTCTTTTAACTGTGTTTACGTAGCACGTACCATTGCTACATTGGTGACACCGACGTTCACATTAGTGACCACGAAGTTTACATTTGTGAATCCGACAGTGAGCACGACGCGTGCAAGTACGTCTACCGCGAGCACGTCGCGCACGAAATAAACTCTTCGGTGATAAATTTCGCGCACCAATCATCATCATGTCTCTTGTGAGCGGAACATCTGAGGACAGCCAGCAACCAAATAACCAGCAACCCAACATCAGGAATCCACCGCCTGAGGTCAACCGAGTGGCAGTACGCATTCCGCCTTTTTGCCCTACTGACCCAGAATTATGGTTCGCTATGGTGGAGCGCAGCTTCGAGGCAGCAGGAGTGACCGTGGATGCCACAAAATTTGGTTTCATTCTCGGAGCCTTGGAGCCCGCCCACGCCCAAGAAGTCCGGGACATCATTGTGAAGCCCCCTGAGGTCGGTGCATATGCACTATTAAAATATGAACTAACCAGACGCCTCAGCTCCACGCAGGAGCAGAAGATAAGGAGACTTCTGGAACATGAAGAAATCGGAGACCGTAAACCCTCCCAATTCTTGAGACACCTGCGCACCCTCGCCGGCAGCGCTGTGCCCGATGAGGTTTTGAGAACCCTATGGATGGGTCGTCTTCCTAGAAGTATGCAGGTGGTTCTGGCTACGCAGCAAGACACTCCGCTTGACAAGGTGGCCAGCTTGGCCGACGCCATAGCAGACTATGCTGGTAGACCGGCAGTTAACTCAGTGGCTGTTCCATCGTCCGAAGATTCATTGGTTACACAGATGGCGCGGTTGATGCAGCCTCTCCAACAAGAGCTCGCTACCTTGAGGCGCGAAGTTTCGACACTACGCTCTGGCCAGCATAGGAGGAGCGCCACCCCGCATCGTTGGAGCAATCGTTCCCGCAGTCGGTCCAGAGGTCGTCAGCCCGAGGGAACATGCTGGTACCACTGGAAGTATGGGACGAAGGCAAGCAAGTGCACCAAACCCTGCAACTTCCAGCAGGAAAACGCGCGGGGCCCAAACTGATGGCGACCAGCACCAGCCCCAACCAAGGCAGTCGCCTTTTTGTTACCGACAGGGTAACCCGTACCCAATTTCTTATAGACACCGGCGCAGATCTCTGCGTTTTCCCACGACGCCTTGTCCAGGGACGCCCCACTAAAGCGACATACGAACTGGCAGCAGCAAATGGCAGCACAATCGCTACTTATGGCAGCCTAACGCTCAACCTGGATCTGGGATTGCGACGCGACTTTACTTGGAGCTTCGTCATTGCAGACGTCTCCAGGCCAATCATCCGGGCAGACTTTCTCGCCAAGTACGAGCTATTGGTGGATGTCCGAAATAAACGGCTGCTGGACCAGGTGACGAATTTGACCATCACGGGAAAACGAAGCGACAACAAGATCGCTTCCATTAAGACGGTCACAGGAACGTCCCCGTATCATAAGCTTCTTTAACAGTTTCCTGACATCACTCGCCCTGACGGCGCCAGGAGGGAAGTTCGTCACGCAACACTGCACCATATTAACACCACGCCAGGACCTCCAACAGTCGAACGCCCACGACGCCTTGCTCCTGACAAGTTAAAACGCGCCAAGAAGGAGTTCGAGGCCATGGTCCGTCTCGGAATCGCTCGACTTTCCGAGAGCTCTTGGGCATCTCCCTTGCACATGGTACCCAAGAAGGACGACCAGTGGAGACCATGTGGCGATTATAGAAGATTGAACGCCAGAACTATTCCGGACAGATACCCCGTACGCCACATCCAAGATTTTGCACAGGCACTGAGCGGCACCAAGATCTTCTCAACGATTGATCTGGTGCGGGCATATAATCAAATCCCTGTGGCTCCCGAGGACATTCCGAAAACAGCAATCACTACGCCATTCGGACTCTTCGAATTTCCGGTGATGTCTTTCGGCCTCCGCAACGCAGCCCAGACCTTCCAACGCTTCATGGACGAGGTTACCAGAGGCTTAGATTTCTGTTACGCCTACATAGACGACATCCTTATTGCCTCAACGTCAGAGGAAGAGCACCTAGCCCACCTCAAGATATTATTCCAGCGCCTGCAGGAATATGGTGTTGTCATCAACACCGCCAAATGCCATTTCGGCCTGACTAAAGTCAAATTCCTAGGATACCTGGTGTCCGACGCTGGCACTTCACCCCTCCCAGATAAAGTGGAGGCCATCAACAACTACAGCCAACCAGCTTCCATCAAGGATCTCCGCCGTTTCCTGGGAGCAATAAATTTTTACAGAAGATTCATTCCCAACGCCGCGAGGACACAAGCTCCACTCAATGACCTCCTAAAAGGGAACCAAAAAGGCAAACAACTCGTGTCTTGGACTGACGAAACAGTAGAAGCTTTCAGCAAGTGCAAGGAAGCTCTGGCCCAGGCAACCCTGCTCGTTCACCCGAAGTGCGACGCCCCACTCTCTATCGTCAGCGATGCGTCTAATACTACAGCCGGTGCCGCACTCCACCAATTCGTCGCAGGTCACTGGGAGCCTCTAGCATTCTTTTCGAAGAAGTTTTCGGCAGCTGAAAAGAAATATGGCGCATACGACAGAGAACTACTAGCCATCTATCTCGCTGTGAAATACTTTCGCCACATGGTGGAAGGCAGGTCGTTCACCATATTTACAGACCATAAGCCTATCACGTTCGCCTTCCAACAAAAAGCAGACAAATGCTCACCAAGGCAATTCCGCCATCTGGACTATATCAGCCAGTTCACAACTGACATCCGACACGTCTCCGGAAAAGACAACATCGTCGCGGATGCTCTCTCCAGGGTCGAGACGATAGATACTCCTCTGGACTACGCAGCGCTGGCAGCTGACCAGATGTGCGACCCTGAACTGGAACAACACTTGCAAGGAAGTTCTAGCCTACAACTTAAAAAGATTAATATTCCGGGTACTGACGCGCATCTCTACTGTGACGTCTCAACTACCATAGCCAGACCCTTCGTCACGAAGAAGTTCAGACCTGCGGCATTCAATGCGGTCCATCAGCTGGCTCACCCTGGAATTAAGGCCACGGTTAAGCTCATAACTCAACGTTATGTCTGGCCGGCCATTAAAGCTGAGACTATTAAGCTCGCACGCAATTGCCTTCAATGCCAACGAAGCAAGATTACACGGCACGTGTCAGCACCCCTGGGAGCCTTTCCCAGACCCTCCGCTAGATTCGAGCACGTCCACATCGACATAATCGTCATGCCTTCTTCAGAAGGATGCCGATACTGTCTCACGTGCGTAGACAGATTCACGAGATGGCCAGAGGCATTCCCGATCCCAGACCAAGAGGCTGAAACAGTGGCGCGTGCTTTCTACAAGGGCTGGATAACAAGATTCGGCACTCCACTCCGCATTACTACGGACCAAGGGAGACAATTTGAGTCGAGGTTGTTCAGGCAGTTGAATTTCCTGGCAGGCACGACGCAAATCCATACAACTGCATACCACCCCGCAGCAAATGGCATGGTGGAACGATTTCATCGTCAACTGAAAGCAGCGATCAAGTGCCATCAGAATAACCGTTGGACGGAAACACTTCCCACCGTACTCATGGGAATCAGAGCAGCTTGGAGAGATGACCTCGCTACAACCTCAGCCGAGCTAGTATACGGCGAGCCGCTCCGCTTACCCGGCGAATTTCTATGTACAGCACGACCTAATGTTAACGACGACACCGGAAGCTTCCTAAAGAAACTACGGAAACATTTCAACGAGCTGAGACCAGTTGAAGGTACCCGCCATGGTTATGGACATCGTTTCGTCTTCCAAAATCTTCCCACAGCTTCTCACGTCTTTCTGAGGGACGACACAGTCAAGAGCCCGCTTCAACAACCCTACAGCGGCCCTCATAAAGTCGTTCGTCGGCACGAACGAACATATACCATACTGGTAAAAGGGAAGGAAATCACCGTGAGCATCGACCGCCTCAAACCAGCATACGTTGCTCAAGATCTTGAGAGTTTCACATCACACTCGCAAACCGCATCAGAGTCACCAGCCGCCACATCACAACCAACCCTTCCGTTGTTCGATGGCAGTAAGGATCGGACACACACAACCACTCGTTCTGGAAGGCGGGTTCGATTTCCCGATCACCTCGGTATCTGACTATTCCTCTTTCCACCGCAGCCATGTCTGCGTTGTCTGGGGAGGGAGTCCTGTAGCAACCACGCATTGTTGCTACGTCACGTGTTGGATTACGCCCGAAACGATCGATATGTGGCGAGTCAACTTAACTACCTGCGCTGTGAGAAGTACTTACTTAAGAATTCAAATTCAAGCAATTCAAATTCCAATTCATTTGAACATCAAGCTGAAACAAATGGTACCTATTCTTATTTTATTTTTTAGTCTGTCACTCTCCATATGTTGATAACATTGTGAAAATTTTAATGGCACATAAAAAAACTATCAACCGATGATTCTAGAGTTTTCTTTTAACTGTGTTTACGTAGCACGTACCATTGCTACACCATCATCAATAATAATTATTATAAACAAATAATAATATGTATACCAACAAAGAAAAACATGATTAATTTAAAAACTTTTTACTTTTAATCCCCGGATACGACAGGCTTGATTAAGGATATGTTGTTATTTAACTAATAACATTTTAGAGAACCTTATATATATATCGTATACACACTGACCGTCAAAACATGGGTATGTGTCTGGTCTGGTTGTCGAAAAATACAAAACAATGTAATAAACAGTCTAAATTCTCTACAAATCAGTTCCAATTGTGAAAATGCATATTAAAAATGATTTTCTGTATTTTTTTTTTTAATACAAATACCGCATGTGTCCCAACTGATCCCAACCGCCTGCAGCCATAGCATCCACAATCAGGGTTGCCAGGTCGTTTCCAAAAATATACCGAACAGTGAGCAAAAAAAAAATCATGGTGAAATTTCCCTAGATTTCACGGTGGCATCTTTGCAAAACCGACTTTGATAAAATGTAAGAAGTCAAATTATTTCGAATAATCACATTTACGCACGTACGTAGTCACCTAATGTGTAACACTAATCCGCGAAATGGCTTGAAAACAGTGAGCGCGTGCACGAAGCGGCAACATCGCACAAACTAAGTAAGGATGCTACGCAACATCGATTACCGATTGCGTCAAATCTGATAGTTGAATCGCTTATTAGGGAGAAAAATTAATCAGAAAAAATACCGAACCGCCCATACTTCGGTATTTTTGTCATACCGAACACCGAACGGTTCGGTAGAATACCGAACACCTGGCAACCCTGTCCACAATTGATGTATGTTGTGAGGCTGAAGGTAAGTAGTGAGGGGAAGGAGATGGGGAGGAATAAGGTGGGGAGTACCTGGCTATTTTAAATCTAGTCACCAAACACGGCTAATTCCATTCCAGGACGATATATCACGGTATCCTCCACTCTCGAACGTGCCGCAAATATACCTAATGTTATTTTAAATAATTAAATTATGACAACACAAATCAATCAAATTAAATTTACTTAAGTACGCCGGCATATGAACCCCAGCGTCGCTAGTCGAGAGCCTTGCCTTCAACCACGGAGGCCGTCAATTTTTTATGGCTTGTGTGATTTTCCCAAACAAACACGTTCAATTTTGAAAACGATGACAAAGTAATTCAAAGCAAAATTTCTAGAGTTCATTGAACCTGAGTTACAGATAGATGCAAAACCGAAATTGGAATTATTAAAGACGAAAAATATCCCAAAATATGATTTAGTACTACTTTTTTTTGCATGAGCTCCACACAGGAGGCCCTGAGGAAAATAATTTCCCTCAGGGCCTATGCCATCTTTGGGGGATGCTGTGTGGAGGGTTTTTTTAGGGAAAGGAAGGAGAGGAGAGTTCTGGGAAGGAAAAGGGTTTAAGGGGTGGGTAGGAATCTGGGGTTCAGAGTATCCTGGTCATCCATCTCCAAGACCTAGACAAACCTCACCCCATGAACCAAAGCACCTCTGCTAAATCACCAAACGTAGCGAACCACTTGGGGTGACCTATGGCAGAGGTTTTGGTTATCCAATAAAGGTTCCCGGGGCGGCGGTACCCATTCCCGCCTCCCAAATTGAAACTACTTATTGTTAAGCAATATTTTTAATAGTCATGGTGTCATGCACGTGGCTCATCATAATTTGATCAAAAGCCGAAAGCGGCCGACAAAGTGGAAGCTACTCTCAGTATAGGCCTGGTGAACGAGCACAATTCAGAATCGAAACGTGGGTTGTTTAAAATAGCTATAGCCGTGTTTAGCAACTTAAAAAAATATTGTCCCAACGTGTCTCAAATAACCAAAACACCACAAAATTAGGTTTCTTATTTTTTCATGCTCGGGTAATTACAATTAACATTTGAACAGCCACAGTCGAGCAGGTGCTTGCTTATGTTCTTATTTCAAATTCAAATAATTCGTGACTGCCAAGCCCCGTCCAATGAGAAGGCGGAGATTAAACAACGTTCTTAATTCAAATCCCAATCGAAATACAAATCTACTTCAGAAACACACACACACACCTACCTTGTTTAGAAGTCTACCGTAATCCTTGGGAATTTGTTTAAACAATTTTCTGTTGAACGATATTAATGGCTGTGTTGGATTGGTATTAATGTTTTCGGCGTGGATTTTTTGTTGTTAATTTAATTAGTGAGAAATACCTGTTTAAGCATATCCTTAAAACAATCTGAATGTTAATTGTACGGTACCATACATAGTATTTATTAGCGATAAACATCGATATGATGAGACACTTAATAAAATATCAAATAAGATTTACAGCAAGTCGAAAATTCTACATCGAGATACTTTTGAATGCCACCGTATCCAATTGGTACAATCAAAAAATTCATTTCTCTGAGCTAATCTCTACATCCCTACATCTCTACGTTTTATAAATTAAAGTCATCCGCATCGTCTGTCTGTCTGTCTGTTCGCAATAAACTCCAAAACTACTGAACGGATTTTCATGTGGTTCTCATCAATAGATAGAGTGATTCATGAGGAAGGTTTAGGCATATAATTTGTCGAGGATTTGCGCAAATTGGTTGAAACATAACGATAATTCTAAGAAGTGTAGGAGTTTTCATCAAAAATACTGCCTAATCCCTTTGAGATATAACAAAACAATGCATGGTGGGATATCCTCTTTTATAGATCTACAAAAAAGTCCGCCATGGCATATATCTATCTTTTACGGATAGCTTACTATACCCACTCTATCTTCTAAAAAAATGGTCACGTACAATGCGGTAATTGAAAAGTTATATAGATACACTATTAATCCCTTTCGTTGCAGTGTTCAGTATCAGGGCAGATGTTGGACACTGCAACGCTGTCCGAAACGTTGGCTAAAAAAGGAGGTAGCGCAACACGGCATAACACCTCAAAAACAAATAACGAAAATACTTTTGACCGTGAAAATCTAAAAACAGTATTAATCCTTATTAACTTAAATACGTTAGTTACCTCAAGCATTTCATGCACATTATTATAATCTTTCGCACCATCTCTACGTATTATAAATCAAAGTCCTCCGCAGCGTCTGTCTATCTCTTCACGATAAACTCAAAGACGGCGGTGGTTATAAAGGTTGGATAACCATCCAGTAAATTGCGTTGTGTTTAGTGAGCCACAGCAACGCGTTGCTGGGTCAGCTAGTATAGGCTTAAGCGCAGTACCTTTACTTCTGTAGCACAGATTTTTGTAAAATATTTCTTACAATATAAATATACTTATACATATTTATTTTATTCACACCGATTTCGGAAGAACCCTTCCTTTGTCAGGAGAATATTACAACTAACCTACGATACATAATATTGAGAGACATATACAAAACTTTTAGGTGATTGAGTGGGAAGTGCATAAAGGTAAACGAGTAATTGCTGGATTTCTGGGAAGACTAGAGCGGTTTATTGGAAATATGTCTAGAATAGGACTAAAAGATAAATTAATTTGGTTATTCAAAATACTAGAAATATTATTTAGGAATTTTAATCAATAATCTAAGAAAATATGGTGCCAAAAGATATTCATATTCACCCTATTTGTGCTAAATTACGTCCCGCTCCTTGGATCCTGTCTCAGACGTTCCACGTCCACAGGCATGGTCATGTTTCTTGAATGAGATTCCGTAACACTGGATATCCTCGTATCTACCTTTTAGACGACAGCTGCACAACTGGCAGTTTCAGTAGTGAACCTTCCAAAGCTGTCTGTCGTTTCCACAATCCAACAGGCTATACCGTACTGGACTCCTGGACCTGACCAACCACGACCTAGTAGAACCTGTCGGGCTCAGGTCAATGGAGCAAATCGTGTTTGCCAATTACAAACAAGCAAAGTATTTATTCGATTTAGGCTGGTTTATTTCAGATGGGAGCTTTGCAAGGGTTAGTTTAGCTTTTAACCTACCGACTCACCGATTATTTTTACATTAAACGACATAAAAATGAGGTAGTAATACTGACAATAACGTTTATAATTCATTTGTCTAATAGAATGAGTGTTTTTTTTATTATCAGTAATTTTAGTTAGAAAAATCGTAAGGTGTGCATTCTAAAAACTTTTTAAATTTTGCATTAAAAATTTATATATAAAAAAATTACATGATTATTTCTAATAATGAAATTTATAGGCGTATTTTATCGCCTTTCGAAAACAGTTTTTAATTTTCGGATACGTTGACAAATGTTCCATTTATTTGAATTTTATTGCACAGCGGAAATATTTTTACTTCTGACAAAATACATCTGAATTTTGGAGGGCTAGTTAGCTAATTATCAGAGCATCTTCGATTGAAACACCTACATGTAGAAAATTCCGTCCAGAGTCTATATTTCAAAGATTTATTAAACTATTTAACAAATTTATTAAACTATTGGTTATTTTCTCAGCTGAATCTTCAATCAGCAATGTTTATTTTCATTGGAAGAAATTCTTGACCTGGAAAAATCGTTCATCTGATTCCGTTCCGAACCAGTGGCAATGGTTGTTACAAATCGCCATCATTGTCATTGTCATCACAGTACAAATATCAAAAGAAAAAACTTAGCACTTGATGTAATTGGTTAAATATCTTCACTCTAATTCTAAATGTATTTGTTGGGGAAATTACTGAAAAACCTTTTTATTCGCTTTTTGCAATGAAAAACCCAATTTATGAACAAAAAAATCTGACCTTATTTAGTAAATTCTTTACAATTTAAAAAAGAATATATATTATTAAGGAGGAGTTTAAAAAAATGTAAGGTGAGCCATTTTTAAAACTTTTAAAAGTTTGCATTAAAAAAATATATATATTTTGTGTTCACAAATTATACCATTTATTTGGATTTTAGTGCAAAGCGGAAATATTTTTACCTTCTGACAAAATACGCCCGATTTTTGAAGAATTAATTAATTCCGATAAATTCGTATGTATTATACCGTATTTTTGAACCGATACCAACGGATGAAAGTTATTTATATTTAAGACTAGCTTTTTCCCGCGGCTTCGCTCGCATGGTGTAAGGGGGGTTTCCACTCCGCCCCCTCCACCCCCCCCCCTCTCTCACCGCCCTCCCTCCCTCCCTTCTCCCCCCTCCCCCCTCCTCACTCCCCCTTCCCCCCTCCTCACTCCCCCCTCCCCCCTCCCCCATCTCACCCTCCCTGCCGCTTTCCATACATTCAGTTTTCAAACCTCGCGTGCCACCAATAGCAATTTTTTTATACAAATTTCATAATGCCAGAGCTCATCTGAAGTTTTATAAAAACCTTGTTCTGACAATAACGAACACACAAAAAAAGAATTATCCAATTTATAAAATAGATTATAAAAAGGGCATTGTCTGACGATTTCCAGAAATTAATTTTTAACAAGTTTGAACTTATATTTATAACAGAAGAACGTGGAAATAAAGTATTAGAATAATTACACATACCCGTTAGACGTTAGACAAACCCTGCTTGCCATACAAACCATTCAAAACCTGGGAGGTATATCTTGTTTTAAAGAAAAACGCGTGCGCGTTCTTTTATTTTTTTTCGTTTTAGGTATTCAAATAATTACGTAAGCCCGTTAGACAAACCCTGCTTGCCATACAAACCATTCAAAACCTAGGATGTATGTCTTGTTTGAAAGAAATAAGCGTGCGCGTTCTTATATTTATTTTCGTTCTAAGTATTCAAATAATTACACAAACCCGTTAGACAAACCCTGCTTGCCATACGAACCATTCAAAACCTGGGATGTATATCCTGTTTAAAGAGCCTCTCAAAGAATATATATTATTAAGGAGGAGCACAACAACTAAAGAGGGTATAACCAGAGAAAACCATAAATATGTCATTTTTAAATCAGATTTTAAGCGTATTAACTCTTTTCCACAAAAAATTATAATTGGATTTCGAAAGATTGTTCTTTTATCTAGTAAACGCATGTTTTAAATTTTGAGAAAAAATGTTAATTTTTAGTATACTAAGGTTATACCATAGGTAGTTGGCAGATTTGTTAATTTTTTTAAAAAAGATTTTGTATTATACGACACCCATTTCAAATCATATAATCATGCAGTAAAATAAATCAATACATTATCTGGGTATCACATGTTTTAGAATTTTAATTTTAGTTTAAATAAAATCATTAAAAAATATATACGTCCATGTGTTTCTTAACGAAAATTGGTCCGTTTGTGTATTTATTTGCGCACTTACAAACTAATTTATTTCTGATTTTTTTAACATTCTTATTTAACTTAGACTTTATTGAAAAATGATAAATACTTATAAACAAAAAATTATTACAATAAGTACATTATTTTAATAGTTTTATCATTAGCCTTTCAGCATTTTCGGATGTAGGTATAAATTAAAGCAAATTTGGAATGAAATAAAATCTAAATTGAGTTATAATTTTTAAGGTACGGAGAATAATTAATCTTTCTCATTGTAACCGCCCTGCACGATCGTAAGAACAACTGTGGATTTTCGGCCGCTGGCTGGTTAAACGCTCTTAAAATATCACTCAGCCTAGTGATCTTTGGGATGCTGTATGGAAGGTATTTTTAGGAAAGGAAGAAGAGGAAGTTCTGCGAGAAAGATTAATTATTCTACGTACCAGCTTTTTAAAATTGCAACTCCATATAGATTTTATTTCATTCAAAATTTGCTTTAATTTATACCTACATCCAAAAATGCTGAAAGGCGTGATGATAAAACAATTAAAATTATGTACTTTTTGTAATCATTTTTTTATAAGTATTCATAATTTTTCAATAATGTCTAAGCAAAATAAGAATGTAATTTTTTTTTAAATATATTAGTTTGTAAGACCGTAAATAAGTAAGACACAAAACACGTGGGCGGATCTTTTTTTTAATGTTTTTATTTAAACTAAAATTAAAATTCTGAAACATAACTTTCCCAGTTAATTTATTGATTTATTTTACTGCATGATTATATGATTTGAAATGTGTGTTGTAAAATACAAAATTTTGTTTGAAAATTTAACAAATCTGTCAACGACCTATGGTACAACCTTATTATACTAAAAATTTACGTTTTTTCTCAAAATTTAAAACATACCTTTACTAGATAAAACAACAATCTCTCCAAATCAATTTATAATTATTTGTGAAAAAAAAGTCAATTACATATTACCGGTTTTCTCTGGATATTTATTCCCTATTAACAAAGTAATGAGGCGCGTTAAAAACGTTTAATGGAAGGTAAATGAGTAAAAATTTTAATAAGTAAAATATATTTCGTCTTGAGAAAATGTATACATTTTACAAGAAATATGCCTATAACCAAAAATTATAAAATTGATGAACTAGCGTCATTGTGAACGCATTTTACTATGAGTCGAGAGGTATCGGATGCCTTTCCTACTACAGCGCATTTCCCCCGTGTAAAAACATAAATCTATGCAGGTATTGCGATTTCGGTTATGGAGAAATCGAGAATGATAAAATCGCATCTTTATTGCATAAGTTTAGTGGGTGCATTTAAAATGAATGCTTTATTGCTTCCGTAAAATAGAGAATCGATTTAATTTTTATTGCAGATGAAACTCAAACAATATGTTAATTTTTTCCTCATAGTTTTTTTTCTTCTTTATTTCTTTCTTATGTTTAAGTGTTATTATTTATTACGTATTATTAATTTAAAATACACAGTGGCACAGTTTTTTTATTAGGTACTTAATAATATTTATTTATTTTATTCAGGTTCTCCATAAAACAGTTTTACACCAAATTATTACAGAGAAGATTGCAAAATTTAAAATAAGAAAAAAGTCCGTGGGTGCAGTTTCACTATGTTGTGACGTATGTCAAAAGATAGTTACTGAACTCTATAGATAACATTGAAGATGTCGATCCTCAATGCAGAATCGTTAATTAGTTGAATTGCTCTGTTTAATGGCGCATTCTGAAAGGAAGAAGTTCTCGCTTTCGGAGCATAAAAAAGTGCGTGGGATCTCCCACGAGTATACGCGTTAGGGACATATAGGTCAATCTCTTTTAACGTAAGTGGATTCAGTACAATACCGGAGGTCAGCTAAAAAAATGTTTTCCCAAAAATATTTTTCGTCGGGCTTCTAAGGTATTAAGATCGAGCATTCCTGTTAAGAACAACGATGGATACAGGAATGGGTAGTATGTATATTCCCTTATTTATTTATTTATTTATTTATTTTCCATGTTCTCCGTAAAACGGTTATTCACCAATACATTATGGAGAAGATTACAAATTAGACAAAAAGTATAGCAAAACACATAAAAAGATCAGTTTCACTACTTTGTGACATACGTCAAAAGATAGTTGTTAAACTGCCTGTAGGTTACGTTAAAAATGTCGATGGTCAATGCAGACTCGTTGAGCAGTTCAGTCGCTCTGTTGACTGGCGCGTTCTGATAGGCAGAAGTCCTCACTTTTGGAGCATAAAAAAGGGTATGGGACCTTCCACGAGTATACTTGTCTGGGACATATAAGTTAATCTCTTTCAAAATAGGTGGATTATGTATAGTTCCAGAGATTATCTTAAAAAAATGTTTTCCTAAAAATATTTTTCGGCGGGCTTCTAATGTATTAAGATCGAGCATTCCTGCTAAAAATAAGGATGGATACAGGAAAGGGTAGTACATATATTCCCTCATATATAGGTAACGCATGAATCTCTTTTGTACTTTTTCTATTTCGAGAATATGGTTTTGCTCAGAAGGGGTCCAAATAATGGAGCTATATTCCAAGATACTGCGAACAAGTGCTTCATACGTTCTTCGGATTGCGATTCCGTTGGTAAATGATCTTGAATTACGAATTGAACTTATACACAGGTTACGCATAAACCTTTTTTGTACTCTTTCTATTTCTAGGATATGGTTTTGTTCAGAAGGGGCCCAAATAATGGAGCTGTATTCTAGGATGCTGCGAACAAGTGCTTCATATGTTCTTCGTGTTGTATAATGTATAATATGTATAATGTCGGGGTCGTTGGTGGAAGACATAGCACGATCGAGTAAATGAAATACGTACGTTTCTGTTTCATCTAATTAAGTATTACATCGCAAGTTTATGAAAATTAATAGCGAGCGATACGCGTATCATATTTATATTATAAACTTGAATATAATGTAAATATGATACACGTATTTCCTCGGATATTATTATACTTCATATGCTTCGGTTTTCGGAACAACTCATATAGGTCTCATAGAAATTGTTGTGTCTCCCTTACTATCATGGTTAGAAATATAAGTTAAACAGTGTTAGAAAGAGAAAAGACCACGCTTAAGAACAAAAGCAAAACAATCAGCGCGTTAACATTTGACGTTTTTGAATTTAAGGAATTCACTCACTACTCAATAATATACTTATCACAATATTGCTGCAGCTTTTTCAAAAGATGAGAATTCGTTCCATACAAAATATATGAGGAAAAGAATTTTTTCGATGTTTTAATAGCTATTCCGCTATTCGGGGCGGAGACAAATCTAACAAATCAAAGATCATAAAAATCGGACCGGCTGTTCTTGAGTTATAAATGGTGTACTAACACGACTTTGTTTTATATATTAAGATTTTAAGCCATTAAACGTTGACATTGCCCCATAAATGTATTCAACTACAAGTAGATTAAACAAAAAATTGCAGGTACGTAGCAAAGCACCTGGGTTTTAAAACCAGTTGATAACATAAATTAATTCATACACCTCAAAATAAATTTAAGTGACAGTCTTGTTGCAATAAAAAAACATATTGATTAATCGTGGTTACTAGAGCAAGTCATTTGGTTTGAGTTTATCTGAATCTATTTTATAAGCAGAAGTTTCGGGTTACTTAACTGTAAAAGTTCTGAGCGTTTTACAATATTTTTTATTTATTTATTGTTGTTATACGCCCGTAAATAGTTTGGATATAAGAATGTGATGTCGAACCTTATCAAATGCTTTACTGAAATCGGTGTATATAGAATCCACTTGTTGTTTCAGACTAAGGGATTCGGATATGTAATTATTATAGATAGTTAAATTACTTAAGGTAGATCGACCTCTGATAAAGCCGTGTTGGTTAGGAACAATAATATTGTTGATAGGTTTTAAGTTTGGGTAAAGCAGACATAATACAAATAGGTCTATAGTTTGATATATCGCTTTTGTCTCCTTTTTTATGAATAGGCGTTAAATAACTCTTTTTCCACAGAGCTGGAAAACAGCCAGATGCTAAGGATTTGTTAAAAAGTTTGTGTAAGGGATATATCAAACTATCAATGCAAGTTATTAAAAATATGGGAGGAATACCATCCGGTATTTTACCACACAATATCATCTACTTTCCCGTCAAAAATCACTGGTTATAACTAACTAACCATCAGAGAGGTAGGCAGAGAGTACGGACCGCCAAACAACTCGGTCTTGTCACACACTCTTTATCTCATTCTCTTTCACACATCATCTCGTCTCTCTTCTATTATTCTGACTTTTGAAATGGCCCGACTCAAGTATCTGATTCACTTGGTCTTCCTCGGGCATCCTCGACTTCTTCTGCCATTCACATTTCCACCATATATTCTTCTTACAATACTTTCTTCGTTCACTCGCTCTACATGCCCAAACCATCTGAGGGTCGCTTTCTTAATCTTACTCATTACGTTTTCATCAATCAGACTTGCATTCTTTGCGGATCTCCACATTTCTCACACGATCATACATGGTTTTACCACACAACTCCTCAAGGATCTCATTTCAAAAGCATTCAGTCTACTTTTATCCTTCCTCCGCCCGTTCCATGCCTCACTTGGAACTGCCTTACATCAGGGTAGGTACCAGCACTACATTGTGGACTGCTAGCTTCGCTTCTTTTGGCAGTTTTTTTATTAGCGCCAACGGCATTCACTCCTCCATTAATGGAGTTGTAATGTTCTTTTATTGTGGCCTTACTAGCCCACAAATAATGAGATGTACACGTAAGTTCTTTTCGTCTATTTATTGTATTGTACAATGGATTCGATAGTATTATATTATTGTCTAACGTAGCGAGTGATTACTAAGGCTACTGAAATGGTTCTGCGCGCTGCCACGGGAGAGACCGCTGTCTGACCCATGAGACGTTCGTCAAAGTTCGGCGGAACCCAAACGTTTCCGAATGATCCAATACATGGATAATTACATATACTACAGGAGTTATCTGCATTACTCGTAAACATACTACCCAGATACACGAACTCATCCACTTGTGGTTATGATGTTAGTAAATCTAGTTATTTAGTAAATAATACCTTCTTGAAATAGGAAAAAGTGCAGACTCTTAAAAAATACACTAAATCCAACTTTACTCGTCAACATTAAGCCGAAAAATGTTAATAAAAGGAATACACATTTCAAATGTATAATTTATTCATTTTTTGATTCGAACAACTAAGTTTTTTTTCGTTATTTGTTTTTGGGGTGTTATGTCGTGTTGCGCTACCTCCTTATTTAGCCAACGTTTCAGATAGCGTTACAGTAAGTTGTCATGATGGAAACTGCTGTCCAAAATGTTGGCTAAAGAAGGAGGTAGCGCAACATGGCATAACGCCCCAAAAACAACTAACGAAAATACTTTTGGCCGTGAAAATCTAAAATCATATCAGAATTACTCTCTTTTATAACTTTTCGATGGGTATTTCCATCAATGTACCATATATATATATATCATTGAAGAATTAAATAACACTAATAATTAATTAATCTAAATGCAAATATGAAAGAGAACACGTCTCAGAAAAATAAAACATAACGGTCGCAATTGGGACTAAAAAAAAACCTCTGGTCTTTCTCTTAGAGGTGGCAGTAGCCGAATTGGTAAGGCGTTTGTCCCGGTAAGACAAGAGGTTCTGGGTTCGAGTCCCGGTTGTAACCGTTATCTTATTATTTTGTGTATCTTGTTCTCTTTCATATTTTCGTTTAGATTATTAGTGTTATCGTCTTCTTCAATGGTAACATTTATTATTCAAATAATTTTCTCGTAACAAAATATTATATTTATTGTAGGTTGGGTGGTACTAGCAAAAAAACCTGTCGACAAATTATTATATTATTGGTACCTATGTAGGTACTTTATCGATTTATCTTTTTATTACTATTAATCAGTTCTTATTTTGATGACTCTTAAATTCAAAGCAAATACGAGTTCTGGAGTTCATTGAACTAGAGTCATAGAAAGACACAATTGAAATTAGTATTTTCGATTACCTGCACAATCACTTACAATTTTGAAAAAGGCACTATAATTCAAAGCAAATTTGTTAACTGGAGTAGAGTTGCGCAGGACACACCATCAACCGAAAATCTTTTATATAAAAATCTCGTGTCACGGTGTTTGTGGTCGCACTCCTCCGAAACGGCTTGACCGATTTTTATGATTTTTTAATGTATATTTGGTAGGTATGAGAATAGGTTTTAAAGTATATTTCATACCGCTAGGTGATTAGGGTGTCTCTATCCAGAATAAAAAAATCTTTTTTTTTTTTAAATTTATTTTTTTGTATTTTTTTTATTTGGCTTCAAAAAATATCTATAACCCCAAACTTTATTCCTCCCACCTCCATCCTCCCATTTTTTAATCGCGATTTAAGTATTTTTGTAGGAACAAATTTAACCGTCTTTCGTATTTCAAACAGAACGAAATAATTTAAGTTGTTGAATGACAGATGGCGCTACGTCCGCCTCATCGAACTTTCATCCACACGAAGAGTCGCGTCACTTTGATATTTCATTCGGCAACGTGTTCTTGCGTGGTCAAACCATCGAGCTTTATTTGTGTTGGTTAAAGACGGACTGATAAAAAATATCGTACACTCAATTGCTCTTCGAAATTCATACTGATTTTCTTTATTTCATTTTCCTACTTTAGTTACTGTTTTTTTTTTTTGTTTTTATCGGCGGTCATCGTCTACAGCGCTACATTCCTCTTTGTGCCATAGATCCCATTCCCACACCCTTACAATACATTCGTTATTTTTAATTTAACAACCAAAATATTCACTACAAATAATTTATATTGCAGAACAAAGTTAGTCGGGTCAGCTAGTATGAATATAAAATATTAATTATAATATAATTATTATTTATTTGCTGAACACATTTCATTATTAATTTAACTCTGTATTCGTTGGAACAAAATCGAGTTCATAAATAAATTACTCGCGCTTGATAATTTGTTGTGGAATTTAATTTCATACAAAAATAATCGATTTCATTTACACAAAATAGTCTTGAACTTGTTAGATTTGGTTCAAGTTTGCTGTTACCAGTTAACTTAAACTAGAAGTAATGGTTCCATGACAGTAGATCCGCTGACAGTTGACCCGCGGCATTCTTATAATACGCAATATGCAGTCGGTTTAGGGAAAAAATACGGTATACCTAATTGCACAATAATTGCAATGGAACTAGGCGACCCCGAACGGACGTGCAGAGAGAATCTACCGCCGAATAACAAAGTTAAAAACATATTGTCATTCAAATGAATCAAGGAAAAAATTACTTGTCTATACCCTGTATGTATGTACCAGCGCATAAGTACAAAAAATCGACCCTGTACGTAAATTCGCTTGATATACGTACTGGCCGCCAAGATCTTGACAAACCTCACCCCACGAACCCTGGTACTTCTGCTAAGTCACCAAACGTAGCGAACCACTTGAGGTGACCTATGGCAGAGGTGTTGGTTATCTAATTAATCGTTACCGTGGCGGCAATACCCATATCCGCCTCCCAAAATACAAATTTATGCGGTATTCACATAATATCTGATAATAAAAAAGTTATCTAATACCCGAATTTCTTCTGATATCAGCTCTGTTCTCATAATAAACTGAATAAATTTCATATTATGTAAATGTCGTCGGAAACAGCCATAGTATTACGAAATTTTTACTTTGATATTTATTTTAGCACTCAATTATTTAGTTCGAGTTCATTAACCGTTGAACTATAACAAACTAGAAAGTATGTGTGATTTAAAAGTGACCTTTTAGCGTTTTAGTGAGCTGTCACACAGCCTGTGAATATTTATACAGTGATTGGGAGAGAGTTTTTAAAATCTAGTGATCTTTACGTAAAGACTGCGTAACTTTCATAAGAATTAAATACGAATGTCCGCTTAACCTTCGGTAGCCAAGAAGACAACTTAGGTGCCATAAGTTTACACACGACACCAACATAAATTTTGAGATTATAATACAATTTTATTTATTTATTTATTTATTGATTTATTGTGAAAAACAGTATAATCCATTTACATTTCACAAATAACAGTTTATAAATTACAGTTTATAATAAGTAAGTATATACATTTATTTGCATGGGTAATTATATCAATACTATCTGATTAGCCAGATTTGGTAAATAGTATGCTTATTGCTGTCTTAAATTCTCTTTGGTTCAAATTGAAAATGTCAATCACAGAAGAAATGTGATTTAACAAAGCAGTTATTCTCCCCAAAGGCATGATCATTGGTAGGTTGGTCCTGCCCCTTGGAAAAATAAATAATCTGTGCTGTCTAGCTCTGATGAAATTATCAGGGACATAAAAGAAATTCGTTCCAGAATATCTGGATTGCAAATGTGCCCATTTAGTAGCTTGTGCGCCACTAACACCATTGCAATATTTCTCCTGACGTCTAGACGTTCTATCCCCAGCATTCCATCGAGAAAATCAGAGGGATACAATAAAGGGTTATATCCGAACTCTCGCATGTAGAGGTATCGCATAAAATTTTTTTTGCACCTTTTCTACATCATTTGAGTAAAGGGTATCTTCGGGTCCCCATATTATCGATCCACTCTCAAGAATGCTGCGAACCAGAGTAAAATAAAGCATTTTTATGACTGCCGTATTCGTAAAAGATTTCGAATTACATATGACAAAACCCAGCATTCGCATTGCAGAGTTGCACACCGAATCGATATGAGTTCGAAAAGTCAGACGCGTGTCAAAAGTGATTCCTAAATCCTTCGTTATCGAGATATGTTTTATAGAGGTACCAGACATTTTATAGTTAAAATATAAAGTACCCTTTGCCCTTGTAATGCACATAATTGTACACTTACTACTGTTAAAAAGAAGTTTATTTTGATGACTCCACTCTACTATACCGTCGATATCGTTTTGTAGACGAATGGAGTCTTCATTTGTCGTTATACAGGTGTATAGTTTAATGTCATCCGCAAATAACAAAAATTTTACAAATCTTATAAACAACCCTATGTCATTAATAAACAATAAAAATAAAAGTGGTCCTAAATTAGACCCTTGAGGGACCCCAGAATTTGTGGCGTAGAGTTTCGATGTGAACTGCCCGTAAACAACGTATTGTTTTCTGTTAGACAAATAATTATGAAAGAACAAAAGCAGCATGTATGAGAAGCCGAAGCTTTAAAGCCGAACTTTTTTTTCAAGTTTATTCATTAATATGAGGTGATCTACTTTGTCAAAAGCTTTCGCAAAATCATTACATGAGACATCTACTTGTTCGTTGTTGTCCAATATATTTGAGACGTAATCCGTAAATACCATTAAGTTGGTCGTCGTAGACCTGCCCTCTCTAAACCCATGCTGCTGGTTTATGAGAAATGGTTCTACTTTATAGTATATACGTTTTTGTATCACGAGTTCAAATATATTAATAATTTTATTAAATATTTATTAATTTTATTATCTACATGTCTTGAAATAAAAAATTCAAAAAAATAGTTTTTTGTTTGGAAACATAAAAAAATTCCGAAAAACACGGCATTTGTATTATGGTGTATCAATTTTCGTCATGTATCGAATTCAGAAATGCTTCACATCTCAAAAGATGCGTGTTGGAAAAAAATGAGAACTAAGTTTGAATTTTGTTTTTAAAAATTATCCTTGGCTAACAGAAACGGTTCCACGACAACTCAGAATCATACAATTTCAATACCCCTTTGAAAACTCATTAAAAGTCATGAAAAAAAATTGAAAAACAGCCCATAACCCAACCCCTAACGTAACCTATTTAACCATTTTTATACTTTTTTTTCATCACTTTTAATGTCTTTTCAAAGGAGGTGTTGATGTCGCATGCTATTGAGTTGTCCAGTCACCGCACCAACGCCCTGAAGACCTGCATTTATGTAATTCAAGTTTGACCGAAACTTTTTTGGTCTAGTCATAGAGCTTCAAAGTGACCGAGAAATTCTCACTCAGGTCTCACAGATCCAATCCCGTGTTAGATTTTTAAAGTTGTGAAAAGTTAAAGCTAAAGTTGTCAAGAATAAAAACTGACTGACCAATGGCTAAGTTGGCTACGCGTCTGGTTCCCACCGAGTCAATGTGAGCTGGCTAAGTCATCCATCACGTCAAGCAACATTTCCGCTTAGTACGATTAGTTATACGTAACTCAGGAATTTTTATTTTTTTTGAAAAAGGAAAAAAAATGCTCCAAACTATCCGAAGTAGTGGGACTACGACATTCCCAAATAGGGTGTTGTGTAAGGCTGAAGGGAGTGAGGAAGGCAGGGAAATAAGAAAAAGATTAGGAAGTAAAAATAATTGCGGTAACGCTGGCGTTTCACCAAGAAGGAAGATTTAGAGTTTGGTATTGTGAGGGTTAAAAAACTACCATAAATTTAGTTGATAAAACAAGCGACAGATATCTTCCACCTTTTGTGATTAAAATCTATTCCCACAGAAAATGTTACTTCTTTTTATGCAAAAGATGAAATAATTTTCCCACTTTATGGTAGATAAAGTTAAAAGAGGCTTGTTAGATTTTCGTATTAGATTCCACTTCCTATTAAGAAAAAAAATCCAGTAGCTATATTATAGCCTGTACCTCACGTTAGGGATGTCGAAAGTGAAAAAAAAAATCGATTTATCGATGTATCGATATTTATTAAAATATCAATATCGACGTCGATATATCGAGGAAAAAATATCGATATGTCGGTCAAATTTTCAAGAGATTTTGCGTTTTTCAAATAATAGTATATTCAGCTCAATACTATCAATAGTAATTTTTGTACACAAATTGCTTTTTTTAAATACAAAAATCTCAATAAAAATGGAGGTATTTTTATCACTATTCATTTTTATTACGTAATAATTACATAAATATCAAAAACTAAAAAGCTGTCTTCTAACTTATATGTAAACTGAAACGCATACAAAGTTTGTATGCGTCTCAGTAACATTCTATTGGCGTATTAATCTGTCAAAAAGGACTTCGTGTTTGGAACAAGGTATAGTCAATAATCATAGACAATTGGGAACAGCACATAGGAGTGGCTTAGAAAAAAATGACGAAAAATAGCATACATTTCTATGTATGTATCTACACCATTGACCTATGACTTGATCGAAGACCTACACACATGAGATAGTATTGGTGATCACAAATACTAATGCAAAGACAATAGATTTGTAAGCTATTAATAGTTAAAATTTCAAACGCCAGATGTCATGATCCAATACAGTTCCTTTTTTCGTTCGTTTCTATACGGTTTTGGATTCTAGTGACTTTAAATACATAAATTTAAAAAAATATCGTTTTTGATACAATTTTCGATATTGGATATTTTGTATCGATATATCGGATCAAAATATATCGGCTAAAAATATCGATATATTGAATTAAAAATATCGATATATCGATACTTATTCAACATGCCTACCTCACGTTCAATGCACTTTTATTTTTCCGGCATTGGCATTTCAATTTGGGAGGCTGGTATGGGTACCGCCCCGGGAACCATTTATGGGTAACCAATACCTCTGCCATGGGTCACCCCAAGTGGTTCACAATGTTTGGTGACTTATTTAGGTTTATTTAGGTATTGTGGGGGGGGGGGTTCCGCGACTTTTCATCCCGCAAAAGAATAACCCCTACAAAATATCCTACGGACGAAACATCCCCCAACAAAATATCTACTTTAACCTAACCTAACCAAACATAACAAAAAAATGGGACAAAAATAATACAAACATCCTACAAAGACAATAAATTATGTTCACAAAATAGTGAAATAAGACAAAAAAATACCGACATTCTGTAAAGTTAGGTTAGGTTTTAGTTAATATTTTGTTGGAGGATGTTTTGTCCGTAGGATATTTTGTCGGAGGATATTTTGTCCGTAGGATATTTTGTTGGAGGATGTTTTGTCCGTAGGATATTTTGTTGGAGGATGTTTTGTCCGTAGGATATTTTGTTGGGGGATGTTTTGTCCGTAGGATATTTTGTTGGAGGTTGTTTTGTCCGTAGGATATTTTGTTGGAGGATGTTTTGTCCGTAGGATATTTTGTCGGAGGATATTTTGTCGGGGATATTTTGTCGCGGGATGAAAACGCGCATTACTTTGATGGGGAATACTTTCGCCCACCTATTGCTCGGTGGGCCGACTAATTGTTGAGGGAGACCTTTTGACCTCTCCAGCCGGATTCTCGACCCACCGCTTTGCACCGCAGTGGGAGCGATGGATTCATACATTCCTCACTCCTGAATACATTCACCCACAAATCTCCACTCACCCTTAAACTCTTTTATCCTTCCCAGAAATTACTCTCCTTCCTTTACCTAAAAAGACCCTCCATGTAGCGTCCACAAAAGTGACAGAGGACCTGAGAGATTTACGCACGCTTGACTTCTTTAAGCTGGTGAATGCGTGAGGAGAGTGTTACGAAAAGCGAGGCGAACGGTAGTTGAGAGGGAGATATAAGTTAGTGAAGATAGAAAGGGAGAGATTGACGTTTCGTATATTACTGTAGGGGCAAGAGAGAGAGGTGCAAGCACACATTTTCTTTCTCTCGTTCTCTCACAGCCAGTTACGTTTCGTATATCTAAGACACAGTGCAGGCCTGTATCACACTGTAGGAGCAAGAGAGAGCAGTGCGCGCGCACAATTTACGTCAATCGTGTGGCCTACAGCACACTCGTTTTTTTTCTCCAGGGTCTCCCTAGATAATTTAAAAAAAAATGGAGGTTAACTAGGTATTTACTCGCCAAAATAAAATAGATATATTATAGCGAGAACGTTCATACTTCCGCAACAAATCCCGTGTTATTTCCTTGCCGAGGCTTCTGAACTGAGATAAAGCCGGAGAATTAATGGTCAAATAGAATAGAACAATGGAAGATGGTAAGTGCATATATAGTATGGATTAAGTAAGAAGAAGCGAGTAGTTAGTGCTGTACGGTGAACTGTTTGAAGTGTCTGATTTCACTTCGGTTTCCGTACAGGCAGCGCCCGTACCTGTGGCTCACTGCCCTGTCTGGGTCTGCTAAGGCTAATAATCATTGTACCACGTAATTACAGGTGGTACTGTGCATCTTCTACACAGGAACGGATTAACACTAATCCTGCAAATTATATACTTCTTTTTGTAATGTTTGGTAATATTTACATTAAAACACTATTCGTTCTGTGGGGGTAGGTACTTCTCAATAACAATAGGTCCATGAAAACTAACTGATTCATTATGAGTTTACTTACGGGTAAACAATAATTATGCTACAAGGCACACGACCTGTCTATACTAGCGGCTAATTGAATCTGAGCATGAGCAGTAGGCTGGCCCGAACCACTCTAGAATGCAAAGATATTCAAATACAGAAGAGATATGCTATGGTGTCCGCGCAACTGTCGCCGGACTACGCGCTAATTAGCGTAGTTTTCATACAAAAAGAATTTGTTCATTTCGTTGATTTTTTGAAAATGTGCATTAATATTGGTTAACAATATATTTTGAATAAGGAAAGAATTCGTTCATTTAGTTTAACGTTCGTTTGGTTTATTCGTTAATTATTTGTTCTTTTAGTTTATTTGTTAATTGGTAAACAATATCGGCGACACCCGGAAGCGCAGACCCACATAGTAAAAACAGCAGATAGCACATCTAATTATATTTCAATATCTTTGCTCGACGGCTACCGCCTACTCGGGCTCCCCAATCGGCAATCGATAGAAGCACTTTCCCTGCTGGCATCTGTCGGCAGCACTTAGAAGCTCTTTCAATACATTACAGTTACAGATTCCGTCCATTACGTCTAGGAGAGGATATATTACATTCAGGCGAATGCACGGATAGAACGGGGTAGGTATTTTATTTTATTTATTATGGAAAATCAACAGATATTTTACATTTATAATAATATCATTAATAATTCACATAATATCCAATAATAGATTTTCACATAATTAAAATTAGAATTAAAAAGTAAGGTCCTCTACCCGTAAGAAGTTAACAAAAATATAACCTTGAAAATTAAAAAAATATATATATAAACACACAATATAAACTAATAATATGCTTACTAAATTTCAAAACATATATTCTCAAATAAGTCAGAAATATATTCTCACTACACAACAGCAATAATAATAAAATGTACATACCTACAACTCACAATAGTAGGTAAATCGAATGGCTAGTAAATGGAAAGGATTCACAGCAATAACATGATAACTTGCAAAACGGTCAAAAAAATTATTTTCATAAACTATGAATACCATTAAAAATGTGTGAAAGTTTAAAAATTTATTTTTCATATACTGATCATTGCACTAAAGGGGTGTAATTTGGATGAACTTAAAAAGAAACCAACTCCAAAAATAGCCGTTTCCTTGGAAAAATAATATCAGGCGATCCAGAGTCATGTGGCAGAAAGGTCACCGGGAGAATTTTTTTAAAATGTATGGTTAGACATTTATTTAATTTTTTTATAAGAAAAATTGTCTTTCTATAACTTTTGAAAGTTATTCCCATCAATGTAATATATCATTGAAGAAGACGTTAAAACAATAATAATCTAAACGAAAATATAAAAGAGAACAAGACACAGAAAAATAGAAAAGGGCAATGGTCGCAACTGGGATTCGAAAACAGACCTCTCGTCTAACCGGGACGTGCGGGTTAACCAATTTCGCTATTGCCACCTTCTGTCAAACCGTCATATTTATCAATCTGATATTTCAAATTTTAGAATTAACAATATTATCGTCAACTAATTATTTTTCCATATTACGGACAACTACCTTTTTTATTGGAAACAATCATTCTAAGAATTGGTTTGTAACCCGGATAGCGTCTCGGAAAAATATATCCGAATTTATTCATACGGAACTATTGGCTTTTTATAGAAGTCTAATGATGGGTTTCTTCATTTACCGAGAATGCTAAATGCAATGCTAATTGTAAAAGTAAACGATCGAAATTTAAAAATTTCTATGCATTTGACCGTTTACTTTATTAACATTGCAATTAACATTGCATTTAGCATTCTCGGTAAATGAAGAAACCCACCCTAAATGAAAATTAGTAGTTGCCCGTAATATGGAAAAGTAATACCGGTCAGTGGTAGAGTGGGCATAGCGCTTGGGTCCCACCCGAGCGTCGCGTGTTCGATTCCTCGGCTGGCTAAGTCCTCCATCACAACACAAGCACCATTTTCGGCTTTCTGTGGTGGTAGTAGGAGATTTTCAAACATTGTTGGGTTATTCGTAACCCGGGAATGTTTGTCTTTCTTTTTAAAAAAAAAAAAAAATATTTGGATTGGTACATATTTGGAAACTTTCTTGTTCTGTCAAATTTTTGATCTTGGAAATTTGTTTTTTTCTAAAAAAAAATTGGCGGGAAATTGAGAAAGTCTGAACATTGTAAGTCGGAAAGTGGGTAGGGAAAATTTGATTAAACTTATCTTTTTGATTTTGTTATGCGAAATTTTGCATACTTTCAAGTTTTAAACATTTCAAAATTTCTTCTTGGGAAATTGGGAAAAATATAGATAAAGGTGGAAATGATATTGCGATTTCACACCAGTTGACCTACGGCGTGCAAATTTGTTTCATTGTTTTATTGGGACATAGGTTCATATAATTTAATATTTTACTAATGCAGCCCTGGAAGGTCATTCATCAGAGACACAACACAATACTGGCAGAAACAAACAATCATAACACTACAATGAACCTGATCAATGGAGTCATAACTCAGTGAGGCGAAAGATCTGCCCTTTAACAAAAGCTAACACAGTAAATATTAGTTTTTGCAGGTTATGTTTTTCCTCTTTCTCGCCACTGTGGAGAAAGAGATTAATAGAAGTAGCTCCTCCTGATCATTTTTTTTATCTTTTAGAGGGCTGTTGTTTTCTCTGATGCTTTAGATCAGGGGTTTTCAATCCGAAGTACGAACATGCGTTGGTGGCTAGGAGGAACGCGAAAGATGGCAGTCAATAATTATGAGAGACCTAAATAACCTTTTTTAACATTAGTAATTCCCCTTACGGCCTATGTCATTCTTTGGGGATGCTGTGTGGAGGGCGCCTTTATTAGGAAAGGAAGGAGATGAAGTTATGGGAATGAAAAGGGTATAGTAGGAGGTAGGAGCTGGAGAGGTCAAAAAGTCTCCCTCAACCAGACTCTCCTGGTCAGATCTGACACGCAGTTGGTGGGCAGACGCATCTGCCACCAAGATCCGGACAAACCTCACCCTATGAAACCGGGCACTCCTACTAAGTCACCAAACGTAACGAACCACTGTTTCAATCAAGGTTAACTTCTTTATCAAGTTTAAAGGAACTACAATAATAATATGAATAAAATATATTAATCATAATTATTATACTATAATACAGTTCCGTGACTAAACAATCTTCAGAAAACTTTGAATAAATAAAATGTATACGTGTCATATAAGATGGACTCAATTGTACACGATTGGGTTAATTTTTAGTTTATTTATATACTAGCTGACCCGGCCACGCGTTGCTGTGGCTAATAAAACACAACGTCTTCTACTGGATGATTATCCAACCTTTATAACCACCGCCGTCTTTGAGTTTATCGCGAAGAGACAGACAGATGCCGCGGAGGACTTTAATTTATAATACGTAAAGATGGTGTGAAAGATTATAATAATGTGCATGAAATACTTAGGTTAAGTAACGTATTTAAATTAATAAGGATTAATACTGTATCCGTCTAAATAACTTTTCAATTACCGCAATGTACGTGACCATTTTTTTAGAAGATAGAATGGATATAGTAAGCTATACGTAAAAGATACATATATGCCTTCGCGGACTTTTTTGTAGATCTATAAAAGAGGAATATCCCACCATGCATTGTTTTGTTCTATGCCAAAAGGATTAAGCAGCGTTTTCGATGAAAGCTACCTGGCGGCTCGATTTTTTCCAACACTTCTAACAATTATCGTTATGTTTCAACCAATTTACATAAATCCTGACAAATTACATACCTAAACCTTCCTCACGAAATACTCTATCTATTGGTGAAACCCGCATGTAAATCCGTTTAGTAGTTTTCGAGTTTATCGCGAACAGACAGACAGATGACGCTGAGGACTTTAATTTATAATATGTAGAGAAGTATTTTTTAATAAGAAAGACAAATATTCCCGGGTTACAAATAACCTGACAATATATGAAAATCTCCTACCACCACCACAGTAAGCAGAAAATATAGGTTATGTCATGATGGAGGACTTGCCCAGCCGAGGAATTGAACACACCAAGCCTGGGTGGGACCTATATTTTTCCCAATTTCACAAAGGTAATAAAGTACGTAATAAACATACGTTGCTTAATATAATAATGCTGCAGCTCTTTCAAAGATGAGATACACAATGTACGTAGGTCTGTTGGTCTGTCCATCTCTCACACACCGTACCGTTACGCCTCCATAGACCACTACAGTACTACTGGCCGTGATGATAATTTTGAAAGTACGGAATATAGTTAGAACGATAATATTGAAGTGGGAGTGAATTCCAAAAATTCAAAAGCGTCAAATTTCAATGCGCTGAGGGTTTTGCTTTTGTTCTTAAACATAAATATAATGCTGCAGCTCTTTCTTACGCACTAAATAACAACAGCCGAGAATGAGACAAACGGTAGACGTATTTCTGCACTCCCCCAAATGAATCATACAGTCGTTATCATACATCTCCCTCACACGTTTAAAGAAAATAAAACGCAATTCCTTCGCAAAAAAGTAGTATGTTGGAGGAAAAAGTCACACGTATTTTGAGTGTCTTACCATGATTAAATGTGTAACCAATTCTCCAACAGGACTCACAAGTCGAAGGAAATTATTTTTTTTTTATATGAGCTCCACACAGGAGGCCCTGAGGAAAATAATTTCCATCAGGGCCTATGCCATCTTTGGGATGCTGTGTAGAGGGTTTTTTCAAGGAAAAGAAGGAGAGGAGAGTTCTGGGAAGGAAAAGGGTTTAAGGGGTGGATAGGAATCTAGGGCTCGGTGTATCCTGGTCATCCGCCTCCAAGACCCAGAAAAACCTCACCCCATAAACCCGGGCACCCCTGCTAAATCACCAAACGTAGCGAACCACTTGGGGTAACCTATGGCAGAGGTGTTAGTTATCCAATAAAGGTTCCCGGGGCGGCGGTACCCATTCCCGTCTCCCAAATTATGACATATTTCCAGGATAAGGAGATAACTGTTTACGATTGGCCCGGGAATACACCCTACTGAGAATATATGGGCCATTTGCAAAATCGACTGCACTACACGAACAAAGATGGCACAAATGCTCTTTCAGGTTTGATGTCTGGATGACAGGACCACTGAAAATTGTCAAAAACGGAGTCCATGACAAAACGAGTGAAAGCAGTTATTGAAGCTATAAGGGGAGATCTTTCCTATTAATTTGCATAATGGTTGTTGTATAATTATGTAAAAAATATTATTTTACAAGCGATAAATGGGTTTACCATAGTAATAGACAATTATTCCATTAATTTGTACAATACCGTATGTTTATTGCCTATTTTTCCGTCATGGTACCGTAACCGTGAAACGTCATGGTAAATATAAAAGTGTCTAATGATCGGTCCAGCGTTTGCATTGATATGACCTATAGCAGCAAATTACCGGTTCTAAGGTGCATCCAAAATATAACATGATATTTCGAATGATCGCACGGTTTCTTTTATTTGGGCCAAAGAAATTGATCTCTATTACTTACACATGGCCTGTGAAAACTTTCCAACTGGCAAAAAATCACATCAATCAAATTAATAGTGACAGACACATTGATCTATGCAAAATACCATCTACAGAACCCCCAGCACAGTCGATCGATAAGGATTGTATATTTTATCGATAACTTTCGATAACTTCTCATCTTTCCCTAGGACAACTGTAGATCGCTAACGTACAGTCAATAGTTGACATCGAATATATCCGGCTCGAAGGACCATATGTAAAGTGAGCAGCTTCTGGACTTCTTTGTTTCCACACCAAGGAAACGCAATTCAATTTGTAGAATGTAGATAAGAATTGTGGAAAGAATTTGCATGAAGAAATTGTGGAAAGAAATTGTAGAAAGAATGACTGGCCAAAATCAAAACAAGCATTTTTATACACAACAAAGAGAAATGACAGCGAGGCACAGACAAAATAGATGAGAGACACAAAATGCACCGAAATATTTTAGTAAAGGTTGACATAGACGCGAAAAAGTAAAGGACTCTCACATCGAGATTAGGCAAAATGCAAAATGAAGTTAAATATTTGAAATAGGTCAATCACAACACACAACAAAGAATACTTAGTCATTGTGAACTCTTATGTATTTGTTGGCGATCTGCAGTCATGCTAGGGAACGGAGAGAAGTTACGAAAGTTATCCTATCAATCCTTATCGATCGACCGTTCCAATGGTCCGAGAGCCCCAGCATGGTGAAATCGATAACTTTACAATATCGGATCGATTGACGTAACTTCCGATGATTTTTATACTGATATCCTTAGCATAGCTTCACTATTTATAGCCGAACCGATATTGACTGGTAATAAATCGATATACGCTGGCTCGAAGTAAGAACCACGATCATGCGAACTCTGGCCGGATAAAAAGGTAGTATCTGACAATTTGCCACCATCTTGAACCGGAATGAAACTAACAAATTTACAGACAGATGAAATGCCAAACTCTGCCCTCAGTCAACAAATAAAAATATGCCAATCCAATACAAATATGTATTATTAATGTTAGGAAAGCAGAGATGAGAATTTTTTTTTGCGATGGTGGTAAAAGTCTTCTTTGCGGGTATCAAATTACGCGTATCGACCTGCACAACCTGAATGGCGCAGTGAAAAATTGAGGAGGAAGCTCCTCGGCCCCCTTTTGCGAGAACGCCTTGAACCGGGCGACCGAAGCGGTCCGAGAGCGGGTGTACAAAATTGAGCGGTCGACTACCTGTGCTCTTTGTAGGCGCACACTCCACGCTTCATCCGCATTCAAACATCGGTTTTTTCTTCATATATTTAATTAAACACGCGCTCCTCGCTTCGTCCGCGTGCACACGTTAAATCGCTTAGTGTTTTAACCCGTTAGTTGCCTGCAACGGGCAAAAGCTAGTGTATTATTAATATTAGGATAGCAGAGATGCGATTTATTGCTAGCCCTTCGATTAATTCTAGAATTCGTCAAACTTTTAATGGAATTTTGTAACTTGTGTGGAAAGTCTAAATAAAACGGCTGAATGTCAAATGTGATTCATACCATTATTGTACGTCACCATAAATGATTTTTGAATCACATCATAATAAATAATTTTTGAATAGGTAAATAATAATTGTTAGCGATTGTCTCCTGAGAGAAAAGTATCCGTATTTGGCTTCACATACCCATTATTAAAGCTAGTAAAAGTATTTTTGATGAAAAGAAAGTCCCCATCAATGATGAAAGAACCATAAAAGATGATTTAAATTGTTTTAAATATTTATTTATCCCTTTTCAATAGCCCAGAGTTTGTCAAGTGCCTTTGTGCAATGAATTCCAGTAAACAAGGTAAAATAAAACAAAATTGAATTGTAATTTGACCACACTTTAAATAGCGCGTCATTCAAATTCCGTGCTATATATCCACCCGACCGTGTAATACTGCCCGAGAGCGATTCTGAAATGAATCCCATGCGTGCATTATGACTTCAGCCACTATGGGACTTTTTTCCTAAGAAATAGTTCATTATAAAACCTACCCACTCGAGCGACAGCGCGATTTTTAACATTTTCCATCGAATGCTCGTGATTTTTTGGTGACCATTTTGAATATTTTCCGCCGACATTATAAAAATCATACCTCCGAATTTTAATATGGAAAAATAGAAAAAAAATACTGCATCTTGGGAAAATTTGCCTAAAACTGGCAGCAAAGCAATCCGAGGCATTTAATGGTGCCATATCTATCTATCTTCTATATATATAAATAAAAATGAATCGCCGAAATGTATGTACGCGCATAACTTCCGAACGACTGCACCAAATTGGATAACACTTTTTTTTGTGTGTTCGTTATTGTCAGGACAAGGTTTATATATATATGTATAAGTACTAGTGAGCTCTGACATTATGAAATTTGTATAAAAAAATTACAATCGGTGGCAAGCGAGCTGTTTGAAAACTGAATGTACCGGGACTGAATGTTTGGAATGCGGTAGGGGTACCTGGGAGGAGGGAGGGGAACTCGGGATGGTGGTTCGCGGGACGTGGGAAGGGGGGGGGGCAGTGGAGTGGGGAGAGGGAAGTTGGAGGAGGCGGAGTGGGAACGCGAGAGAAACAAATTATTTATTAAATGGCGTAGCAACGCATGCCAGGTACCAGCTAGTTGAGGATAATAGTGGCGCTTCAGCGGTAAGCCGTGCGAGAGTGTAAACTTTAGGAATCTACTAGCTGCTCGGGTGCGCAGCGACTACGAGATATTTTAACACCAAATTTGAATCACATTCCTGAAGTCAAAACTTCTTTAGCACCATTGTGATTTGAAACTCTACTAGGATACCTCTTGTTTAGAATACGTTTGCCCACCACGTGGCGGGCTGGATCGGAGGAGACTGATTGAGGGAGGCCTTTTAACCTCTCCAGCCGAATTCTCCCGACCCATCGCCTTGCACCGCAGTGTGAGGTATGGATTCATACGTCCGTTACTCCTGGCCACACTGACCTCCAGATTCCTACCCACTCCTCTTACCTTTTCCTTCCCACATCTTCTTCTCCTTCCGTTCACTTAAAAACCCTCCACACAGCATCCTCAAAGATGACATAGGCCCCTAGGAAAATTGTTTTCCTCGGGGCCTCCTGTGTGGAGCTAATGTAAAAAAAAGAAAGATATTTTATATTTTTCATTCATCTTCTAGCCATGTTTCAACATTTGTCTGCATCCATTACCGCTCTTTCCTCCAAGATTCCCAGCGATTTCATTGTGATCGCATAATTACACGACTCGAATTAAAAATTGCACGAAAAAAATGGCGACTGTACTTCAAAACACGCAGGTCTTATTATTTATTAATTCAGAGAAAGGGAAAACTGTTCTCGTGCCTTTGCGGTCTTCCTCTCACGTCACTTCCTCAAAGGGTAATTAGAGAGGATGTAACGCCACGTTATGATGGCGAGAGCTTACACCTAAATAATATCCGTAATCTTCCTTGTTTCTTACTGCAAATATTTCAACCGGAACAAGCTATTAACTAGATAGGTGAGTACCTACTGAAGTATTTTTCACATCTGTGTTTCTGTAAAAGATGCCTCTGTAGATTATATCAATGTGATATGCTTCGTAATTTGCGTGTTTGCAGATCTGAATATTCATTTGGGTATTTTTATATAATTCCCAATATTCCTCTTATCCATCTCCTTCCATTTGCCACTACATTCCCACAGGTTCTGCGCAGTTGGGAATCTTACACGATATCCAAGAAAAATGACATATATAGTCTGTCAAAAAAGAGTAGATAATATACAAAATGGAACTACAAAATTTGTTGACTGGCAACACCAATATACCTGTCAAATATTATTTTAAAGTGCAATGACACTGAAAATACAGAACACTGTATACACATTTAAAAAGCATTTTTTGTTATTAAAAAAAAAATTAAAATCGTAGAAGCACTGTTAGGTAGTAGGTACCTACTTAATGACGTAAATTTGATTAAATTGTGTTTTAAAAAGTGATTGACTTTCATTTAATTTAACATAAATTTAAATTTAACAGTAGGTATAGAAAGTAAGAATCATTAATGGTGAGTTTAGTTACACTACTTTTAGATCTGAATGACATATTATGAATATTTTCAGATCTAAAATTAGAGTCATGATCTAGATCCCGGGCAACGCTAGGTACCTACCTACTTAAGTTAATATTAAATATATGTGAGCAATTTCTAAAGTGTGCTTTATATGTTACTAGCTGACCCGGCCACGCGTTGCTCTGGCTACCACCAACCACCGCCATCTTTGAGTTTATCGCGAAGAGACAGACAGATGCCGCGGAGGACTTTAATTTTAACTATTTAAGTTAATAACGTATTTAAGTTAATAAGGATTAATACTGTATCCGTCTAAATAACTTTTCAATTACCGCAATGTACGTGACCATTTTTTTAGAAGATAGAGGGGTTATAGTTAGCTATCCGTAAAAGATAGATATATGCCTCCGCGGACTTTTTTGTAGATCTATAAAAGAGGAATATCCAACCATGCATTGTTTTGTTATATCCCCAAAGGATTAGGCAGCGTTTTCGATAAAATCTACCAGGCGGCTTGACTTTTTCCGACACTTCTAACAATTATCGCTATGTTTCAACCAATTTACACAAATCCTTGACAAATTATATACCTAAACCTTCCACACGAAACACTCTGTCTATTGGTGAAAACCGCATGAAAATCCGTTCAGTAGTTTTCGAGTTTATCGCGAACAGACAGACTGACAGACAGACAGACAGACGACGCGGGGGACTTCAATTTATAATATGTAGAGATGTAGAGATTATAAATCGTTATTCTTCATTATGTTAACACAAAATTGCAAAGGTATAATAATAATACACCTATATGCAATTCTAATTTTGAGATCAGTGCGTATCTATATTGCAATGAAAAAAATATTTTTTTCACTTTTATGCCTTTTTAATTTTTAATAAAAATGTAGGTTACACAGCTTTAGATTTCCACCATGATTGTATTTTTAGTATTGCCATCTGAACAACAGTGGCGCCCGCCTATGTTTTCTACTCTTATTTGACAAACTGTACTCGTATTTTGTGGTGTAATAAGCTATAATTGAGCATTCGTTTTCGAATAAATCGAGTCAAAAGTTCGAATTTTTCACGTCGTATTTGAAAAAAAATCTGATGTTAGGGGGTTGATATGGAATGTTTAATGTAAAAGTTTAGTTGATTACAACATTGGAAAAAAAAGAGATTAAAAACTTGAATTGTGGACATTTGAGGAAATAGGTATATTTCGCATGTAGCATTATAAATTATTTTCGATTCATCACACGATTCAAGGAATTTAGCATAAAATAATTATATCAAATTTGCTTCCTTGACGATAAATATGCTGCAGATCATTCAGAAATGAATTCCCGATTGTAGATGCCGTAGTCCCACCGGCTCCGGATAGTTAGGAATATTAAGCGGGATTCAAATTCATAATATAGTCATGGTTTCTTTCTTACCATAATTTGATTTTAAATGCTGGCAATTTTCATTTTGTATCAGAGTTTTTTTTCTGGAAATAGTAAAACAACGTATCCTCGCAACTTAACCAAATTAAGTATGCCGTAGTCCCACTAGCTTTGGACAATTGCGAGCAGTTAAACACACATTATCTCATTTCCATGTTTTCATACGTGTTCATATCTTTCGATCTGTCACTCCAGTAATGGAGTAATTAAAATTTAACACACACAACTGCTGTCATTATTGAAATTGCTAAGAATAATAGGGAGAAATACGTAACAAGGAGATTCAGAGCCGGTAGGCAAGGGGTTCCCAATTTCTTGCGGGTCGCGACCCTATTTTATAAAAGCCAAGTTACCGCAACCCCAACAGTAGGTAGGGGGGAGGTGGTGCTGGGAATTTCTACGACCTTTCCAGTTTTTTCCCTAACTTAATGATATTTATAGGTGTAAAGAAAACTAATGCACACCTTATTCTCGATAATCAATTTATTTCTAGCTTTGAATTTCCAGATTAAAAAGTTAAACGTCCACTACACTACTGGCTTCGACGAAGTCCTCGATGAAGTTAGCCGAAGTTCGAAAGCGCGTGTCTACACTACCCGCTTCGAACTTCGGAGCACTTCGAGTCCTTTGACTCGGGCGCAAAAACCGACAATTATCGGAAGTCAGGCGAAGCGAAGCGAAGTTGCACGAAGCGAAGTGAAGTTCGTGTCTACACTATAGTATTCGATTAACTTCGATCAACTTCGCGAGTAGTGTAGTGGAGCTTTAAGTGTTGAAAATCCACTCTCACAGAGATATGTAAATGCGAATGATAGTAAAATTCGAAAGGCTTACATAGTATTAAAATATGTATACCAGGATTAAATAATATATGTTCCCAATTATGTCCTCTGTACCTAAATTTCTCTAATAAACAGTGTTAATCTCAAATGACTTCCCAGGTAAATATGGTCCTGCATATTTTCTGCCTGCCTTTTATGAAAACAACATGTATGTACATTTTTATGCAGCATTGCATTCGTTGATAAAATCATTGTAGGTAGATATAGTTTCGTATCAGTGATCGAAGAACCGGTGGATGCAATTTTTATCCATTAGTTGTTATAATGTTTTTTCTAGTTTGTAGTTGGAAGAAAATTTGTAGAAATATATTACAAGTTTGAACATCACCCTTGAGGTGATTTTTCACAAAAACGGAGCTATACAAATCATCCAAATATTATTATTATTATTAATGTTTTCCCGTAACTTAATGATATTTGTAGGTGTAAAGAAAACTATTGCCTTTATTATTTATATTATTTCTTTGTTGATAAACAATTTTTTCTCGCTTTGAATTTTCAAATTAAAAAGTTTGTCTTAAAATTCCACTCTCACAGAGATATATGTAGAAGTGAATGGTAGTCAACGGTAGGTTTTTCTGTGACTTATTCTTTTTCATATAGTCGTTTAGATTTATTAATATTATTCGTCAATGATATATTAGGTCCTTACATATGAAATTGGCGTTTTGTATGGAAGGAACATAAAGTCGATTTTTTTAAATATAATATATTTATTTAATCAAAGTATGTACCATTGCTATCTATGCACTTTTGCCATCTCATAGGTAGTTCATCGATCCCTTTACTAAAAAAACCATTCGGACGGGAATCAATAAAATCTTTGAAGGCGGTTTGGACTGCCCCATCGGAGTTGAATTTTTTCCCTTGCAAGAAGTTATCCAAATTTCGAAAAAAAATGGTAATCTGTTGGGGCAAGGTCCGGAGAGTACGGTGGATGTCTTAAACATTCCAATTGAAGCTCCTCTAATTTGTAGCCGTCTGTTGTGCAGTGTGTTGTCTAGCGTTGTCATGAAGCAGCAGTGGCCTAGAGCGATTAACCAGCCTCGGTTGTTTAGCAGCTAGCTTTTCCATCATGGTTTGCAGTTGCTGACAATAGACATCTGCCGTAAACATCTGGCCAGATTTAAGAAAGCTGTAGTGAACGACACAAAAAAAACACAACTGTGTTTTCTTTTGCGGCACCGTCGCCATACACATCATTAATCCTTCAAGCCGTTTCTGCAGCACTGGTGCCACGGTGGAACTCGTAATCGTAAATAACGCGATATTTCAAGTTGTCCATTTTGTAAACTAAGTGACGCAAAGAAAAAAAACATTCAAGGAAAAAACAAACGAATTATAGTTTTCGAAACACAAATACATGAGTAAATAGCTATATAAATTTGAATTCGGAATTCCTAACCAAAGAGAAGATATTTGAGATCAAAGTTGCCAGTACGGCAAAACGCTAATTTCATATACATGTAAGGACCTAATATTACATTGATGGGATTAACCTTCAAAATTTATTATTAAAAGAGTCTTATTCTAAAAAAAAAGTTGCGAGCTAAGGAATCGTTCCGCAGATCAAAGAATACAAATGAATTCAAAATGAACATTATTTCTATTTCAATATATACTTATCTCGTCATAGACAATCTACATAAATCAATATTCACTTAAGGAGCATATTGATTCCAACATTGAACATAAATTAAGTATAAATCCTAAAAGTATAAGATAAATTAAATATTAATTAAACGGAAAATGGCAAATACAAGAGGAAAGGGATCTGTCGTTGAAACCGAAGACAAATTTAACATTGATAAAATTATTCAAATTAGAATTAGAAAACATAAAGAAAGAACAGCAGGAAAAACATATTATTATCAAACAACTTGAAATAAAAATATCAGACCTTGAGTACAAATCTCGGTCTATTTTCGTAGAAATAGCAGGCATTCCCCAAAAAAATGGGGAGCAGCAGATTGAAATCGTAAAAAAAGTTGCGGCGGCAGCAGGAATGGATATCCAGCACAAGGAGATAATTGAAGTAAAAAGGACTCCTGATAGAAGAAACAATGCGCCACCAAAACTGCTAGTGGAATTTGCTGATAAAACGACTAGAGATAATCTAATCTCTAAAAGGAAAAATATTAATTATAAAGACATAAAAGACATCACTACTGAAACAATCTATATTGCAGAAGAATTGAGCCCATATCAAAGGGAACTGCTCTGGAAAACAAAAAAAGCTGCCAAAGAAAAAAACTATTCTTACGTTTGGTGTAAAGATGGAAAAATAATGACTCGAAAAATGCCAAACGAAAAAATAATCTACATCAAACATATAGATGATATTAAAAATATTGTGTAAAAAAAGGCACTTCGAAACAACATTTATGAATTAAAGTAAAAAATGACTGACACTATACTAACCTCGGAACCAAGTGACCTATCAATGATAAACAACAACTCTTTTAATATATTGCACAAAAACATAAGAAGCATCAGAAAAAAATTTGATGAATTACAAATTTTACTGAAATATTTAAAAGTTAATCTACACATAATAATACTTACTGAATGTTGGATAAATCATAAATACATGAATTTGGAAATAGCTGGATATACCACTTACTCAAGTTTGAATAACAAAAGACAAAACGATGGTGTAATTATATACATTAAAAACGAAATAAAAGCCGAAGTTGAGGAAATTATTATCACAGATGCCAATTGTCTAAAAATTAAAATCGGAAAAGAAAAGGCTATATTAGCAATCTACCGATCGCCTTCTACAAGAAACATCGACCCATTTCTTAAATCCGTAGACGAGGAACTCTGCCTTCTAAAAGACACGAAAAACATATTTTTTATTGGAGATGTAAATATAAATATCCTAGAAAATGGACATCCCAAGAGAATTCAATATCTGCAGATGCTAGCATCCCATGGACTGGTAAGCTTAATAAATGTACCTACTCGAAAAGTGGACAGCACTGAAAGTTGCATAGATCATATAATGAGTAAAACAAAAGATATTACTCGAACTATTGTATTTAACTCAACTATAACAGATCATTATACAACTATACTTTCAATAAAAATAAACAAGTCAAATAAAATCAAGAAAAGACCACAAACAATAGAAAAAACTGAAATAAACTGGAATGACATTAAACATAATCTACAATGTACCGATTGGAAAAAACTGCAAAGTATGAACAATGCAAATGATGCATGGAATTTCTTCATAGAACTCTTTCAGAATAATATTCTCTCTAATACCACAAAAATTATTAAGAAAATCTCACATAAAAATGTACACATTAAACCATGGATTACACAGAATGTTATAAACTGCATAAGAAAAAGAGACGAGTTACACAAGAAACTAAAAAAAAATCCATACGATATACACATGTTAAGATTCTACAAAAGATATAGAAACATTTGCAAAAAAGTTATTACATATACAAAAGAAACCTACTACAAGAAAAAAATTGTAGATTGTAAACAAAATCCACGGAAAATGTGGCAAATAATTAATGAAATAACCAGTTCTAAATCTGCTACCATGACATCAATTGACGTGCTGAATATAAACAATGTCCCAAGGACATACGCTGATAATCCTGACCAAATTCTTGAATACGTCAATAAATTTTTCATAAATATAGGATCAAATCTAGCAAAGCAAGCTACACAATGTAATGACGCTATACTAATAAATGAACCCCCTGAACAACGAAAGAAACTCGAGTTTAAGCAAATTACAGCTGATGATATCAAAAACACAATTTCTTCTCTAAAATCAAATGTTTCTTCGGGGGAGGACTTAATCACAACCAATGCAATAAAATATCTCTGTAAAGAACTTATCATACCTCTAACATACTTAGTCAACCTGTCTATAACTGAAAGCATATTCCCTACGGCTCTCAAAAAGGCTACTGTTATACCAATTTTTAAACAAGGATGTAAAAATGACATAAACAATTACCGACCAATAAGCCTACTCAACACATTTTCAAAAATATTGGAGAGAATATTAAAAAAACAACTCTTATCCTACTTAGAAGACAATAAAATATTATCGGAAACACAGTATGGTTTTAGGGAGAACTTAAGTACTAGTGACGCCATAGAAAAAATTACAGATATGATCACTAAAAGTTTAGACAGTGGAGAAAAAACTTTGGCAATCTTCATAGACTTACAAAAGGCTTTTGATACAATAGACCACAAAATACTTTTTGCTAAACTTACAAAAATTGGTATGACAAATACAACACTAAACTTGCTAAAAAGCTATATGATGGAGCGTACACAGAGCGTTCAAATTAATAAGAGAAAAAGCGAACCTCTCCTAATCAACCATGGCGTACCGCAAGGAAGTGTACTAGGACCAATATTGTTTTTGATATACATCAATGATATCTGTAACCTAGAAACAAGAGGAAAAATTATTAGTTTTGCTGATGACACAGTAATTTTATTTAACGAAAAAGATTGGATAAATACTTACAAAGAAGCGGAACACGGGCTTAGTCTCCTGCAAACCTGGCTTAAAAGAAATTCCCTCACGCTTAATGTTAATAAAACAAAATATCTTACATTTTCTATAACAGCCAGAGGGCAGCCGTCGGAGGACTTAAATCTCAAATTACACACATGCCAAGGAATTTATCAACAAAATCTAGGCTTATCATGCCTCTGTCCCACTATAGCACACTCCAAAAGCATCAAATATCTTGGAATTGAGATTGATGATAATCTCCGATGGAACTCACAAATTGACGTAATTACAAAAAAACTAACCAGGTACATATACTTCCTTAGAAACATTCGTAATATCCTCAACATAAACGATATTAAAAAAGTATACTATGCTTTGTGTCAATCACAAATAGAGTACGGTATAACTGGATGGGGGTCTGCCTTGAGCACTCACACAGAGCGACTCAATATAGCCCAAAAAGGAGTACTAAAGACAATACTGAAAGTTCCGCTTAGAACTCCGACGGAAGAAATATTTAATAACTTTCAAGTCTTCAATGTACAGAAACTTTATTCAAAAAATATTTTATTTAAACTGAAAAAAAAACATATATGTATACTCCACTGCCCAACATAAATACTCAACCAGGGCAGTAAGCAATAACATCCTGGTTACTCCCAGTTTGAACACATCTTTTGGACAGAGAAATAATAAATTCCATGCTATGAAATTATACAATGCTCTACCAGATCAAATCAAAAATATAAAGGAAATGAATATATTTAAAACAAAAGTAAAAACATGGCTGAGAGATCAAAGTGATAATAAAATTACAAACATCGTGAAGACGATATAAAGACAATCCATAACCAAATACAAATATTTAAAAAAAACTACAGGCCACCTCAGAACAGGAAATCCTAGTGAAAAAAAAAAAGAATCTATACTTATACTATACATTATACATACATGTACAAACCTTGCTATTGAAACTAATAATAAATAAATAAATAAAATAAATATCTTTTTTGTTTCCGGCGGCGACCCCACAAAAAATCGACAATCCTTCGCGACCCCCTTTGGGGTCGCGTCCAATTAGTTGTTAACCTATGCAACAGTGATTGGACTTTAATAATAGCATGGTATGTTCTAGAGAGCGAGTTCACACTCGTTACTCATTACTCATTAGATTATTATTTTCTTGCTTTGAATACGAGGGAAGAATTCAACTAACTGAGAATGATAATTTCGTTCCCACGATGGGTGTAGTGTGTAGTGTGTCTATGTAAATTAAAGAAATTTATCTACTTTTTCGTTGAGAATGGCAATGAATTTTTTTTTATATGTTTAATTTTTTCTTGTAAAATGATTAAAGTAACACACATTTTCTATCATTGATTGCACTGTCAAAATAACTTGAGTTTTTTTTAAAATTGAAAACCTCTTTAGCACCGTTGTGATTTTAAACTCGATGAAACGAAAAAAGTCACTAAAAAGAGAAACACACACATCTATAGGATTTAGCCTGCGAGAGAATGAGATAGAATAGAAATCAGTTTCCTCTTTGTGCGGTGCTTTGTAAATAATCGGCCTGCCTTTTGTGCGGTGCTTCGTAGCACTCTTGTCTACTTTAATTTTTTGAAGGTTTCACTTCTAGCGCATGTGAACTGCACACGTGCACACATGTCTTTTTGAACTTAATTTTTCTTATAAAATGATTCAAATAGCGGAGATTTGGAATCATTGATTACATCATTGATTAATTCCCAGAGTGGAAGATACTATCAGCATCGCCCTGGTGTAAGACCACCATTCAGAATTGAAACGTTGCTTGAAAATGGCTTAAGCCGTGTTTAGTGACCAGATCTGAATAGCCAGGTACTTCCCAACCTTCCTCTCCCCCACCTCCTTCCCCTCCCCACTACCTTCAGCCTCACAACATACCCCAATTGGGGATGCCATAGTCTCACTGGCTCCAGAAGGGAGCAGTTGAGATTCTTGTGCGGTATTCACTGTAAAAAAAAAAAAAAAAAAAAAAAACACTATCAAAATATGATTAGTTTACTACTTATCACAGTTAGTTAATGTTTGCAATTTCCTTCCAACTTAAAAAAATCCTTCTCCTTGCATCCCCTAAATATATGTAACGTGGGCAATAAACTCGCTTGTTTTATGAAATAAAGAAAAGTAGGAAATGTGCGCATTGCACTGCACATGCACATATAACCACGAAGTTGTGAATCCAACACAATAATTTGTTTGCATTTTTTCAACACGCTTCTCACCCATGTAGGACGTATAAGAGGTATTTCTCATCAATTTAAACGTTTCTTCTGCCACTTCAGGGGTCGACAATTTGGGATAAATTAAATAAAAAATAATTTAACGTTTATTGTACAATTTTTTATTTAAACTAATAAAAAAAGTGTAGCCATTATTTATACTACCACGATGACCAACCATTACACAATCATTCTATCTATTACAAAAAAAAAACATCTATAAACCAAGAAAGGAATTCTGTCTTCGAAGTTTGAAACGAACTGGGATAACGTCGTAACATAAAAAACAACTCTAAAGGGACAAAAAAGTTTGGGTCGAGTGAAGTCAAAGTGAAAACATTTTCGAGAAATTTAGTACATGTACTTACGAGTAATTCTTTACTAATAGTTTCTATTTTGGGAGACGGGTATGGGTAACGTCGTGGCGTCGCCCCAAGAACCATTTATTGGATAACCAACACCTCTCGCCACTGGTTCACCCCAAGTTTGGTGACTTCGCAGGGTTGCTAGGGGTTTGCCCAGTTCTTCGCGACCGATTCTTCTACCCACCTGCTGCGTGGCGAGCCGGATCGAGAAAGAATGGTTGACCTTTCCTTTCAGAATCTCATCGCCTTGCACCGCAGTTGGAGGGAAGGATCCATACTCACCCCCAGACTCCTTGCCACCATTTACACCTATTTTCTACCCAGAACTTCCTCTCTTTCCGTTCCTTAAAAAACACTCCACAGAAAACCAAACACAGCATCCTCTAAAATGATATAGGTAGGCCCTGGGGAAATTATTTTAGTCAGGGCCTCCTATGTGGACCTAATGTAAAAAAAAGTTCTGAGGGCTACCGCTAAATAAATGAATGTTATAAAACGTGGCCAAGAGGGCAGATTCTAGAAGGTTATTTATAATACCTTAATATATAAAACAAAGTCGGGTTGATTACACCATTTATAACTCAAGAACGGCTGGATCGAGTTTTATGATATTTGATTTGTTGGATTTGTCTCCGCCCCTAATAGCAGAATAGCTATTAAAACATCGAAAATATTCACGAAAAAAAAGTTATGAAGAAAATTCTTTTCCTCATACGTTTTGCATGGAACGAATTCTCATCTTTTGAAAGAGCTACAGCAATATTCTGATAAATATAATATTAAATAGCGAGTGAATTCCAAATTCAAAAACATCAAATTTCAATGCGCTGATTGTTTTGCTTTTGTTCTTAAACGTATAATGCTGCACCTCTTTCTTACACATCAAATGACAATAGCCGAAAATGAGACAAACGGTGAACGTATATCTGCACCCCTCCATAGGAAAAATATAATAATTATAATAAATCTCCCTTACACTTGAAAATGAAACGCAATTCCCGTAAGTAAGTGGAAAAGTAAGAAAATCATAAAAAATATAAATCCGTACACAATGCCATCTCTGATATTGACAAAAACAAAGCACGGACAGTTGCACATCGATAATTGCTTCATTGTGTAATTTTTTGCTTTATAGAAAAAGTTAATTTAATTTAGCTAATAAGTTAACACAACAGTTATTGATTCTGAGGCGGTACGGAATTCGTCGGGTCAGCTAGTTGAAAATAAATGTGATGTAATTTTGTTACGACTTTCATACAATATTAATGTTTTTTTTTTTTTAAATATTACAGATAATCTTCTTTTCAATGGTAAGTAATGCTCGAGTTAGTCTCTTTTAAACAGATTCGATTTTTTTTTAAATTTTTAATTCAACAATTACATTTTCCGATTTTACAAAGTTTTCGACCCCTTCTCAACAGAGTCTTCCTCCATTGTATCTTCTGTATCTCGGCCGCCATCCCTTCTTCTGCTCCACCATCCAACTTGTTCCGCATTCCTGCCAGGATTGCCGATTGCAGATCACGAGCCGTTTTGTACCCACCCCAAACTATCGGTGATGAAATAACTGCCGAGAATCTGTTAACAAAACGTAGTTAATAATCAATTCTCAGTTTGTAACATCTTGTTTGAGCGTTGTTAATAATCAATTCTACGTTTGTAACAATTCTAAGTTTACAACATCTTGTTTGAGTCTAGTTAGTAATCAATACTCAGTTTGTAACATCTTGTTTGAGCGTAGTTAATAGTCAATTCTCGATTTGTAACATCTTGTTTGAGCGTAGTTATTAATCAATTTTAACATCTTGTTTGGGTGTTCGGATATTCTCAAAACCGCCTCAACCAAGGCTCAATAAATCAAGTTGGCCTGTTAAAATGTATCATGGAAATAGTTATTTATATATATACACGGTGTCCGAAAATTGTAGTACAAGCGGGAAAATGGTGAGTCTACATCACATCTGCAGCCGATATTAACTTTTTTTTCGAGTAAATCAAGCACAAAGTTAGAATCGAATAAATCGAGATGATTTTCATAATATTTTATTGCAAATTTATATTTAAAGCCATGTTTATGGCCGTTATACACCATCTCTTTTTTTAGCCCGATTCCCGTACAGAGACCAAAGACAAAAAATTTCGCTTTACGCGGTAGCTGTTTTCATTTCTATTTTCATATCTACGATTTAAGTTGGCATCACAGCAAACAACACATGAGCCATGTTATTTGGGAATAAATTCGGTGTTTGGGCTAAATTCCTAAAAAATAAAAGTAGTTATTTTTATACTAATTTGGGGTCGGGGAATCCGAATCTGAAAGAATTAGGCGGCGGCAAGCAATATTAACTGAGTTACACGACTTTAAAATTTTTTATACACATACAGGAAAATAGCCATTTTGGAAGCGTTTTGATTCCTAGAAAATCAAACTAGTTATTTTTATACTAACTATGGGCCGGGGAATCCGAATCTGAAAGAATTAGGCGGCGGCAAGCAATATTAACTGACTTACACGACTTTAAAATTTTCTATACACACACACACATGAAAATAATCATTTCGGAAGTATTTTGACACACGTAGTACAAAGATCATAGAAAAACAAGAAATATACAAAAACATGTGCCGGCAGTGTTACCAGCTCTCAAAAATATTTATCCCTATATCAATATGAAAATAGATAACAGCAGAAAAAACAGCAGAAAAACATACCTTATAAATCGACCTTATAGTCTTCTTCGTCCGTCGTATCCTTGTCAAACTCGCTTGTCTCGAAGGGTTCCTGTCGGATACGCGGATCATATAAGAGTCCAGCTAAGCGGTAAAAGTAACATGGTTTGTGCCCCTTTATACCGCCTGCTCGCGTCCCTAACCTAACGCTAAGTTTGTGTAACATGGTTTGTGCCCCTTTATACCGCCTGCTCGCGTCACGGCAAAAAAACATCCCTGTTTTCAAGTAGTTTAGCGGCTACGCTAGGTTTGTGTAACATGGTTTGTGCCCCTTTATACCGCCTGCTCGCGTCTCGGCAAAAAAACATCCCTGTTTTCGAGTAGTTTAGCGGCTACGCTAGGTTTGTGTAACATGGTTTGTGCCCCTTTATACCGCCTGCTCGCGTCACGGCAAAAAAACATCCCTGTTTTCGAGTAGTTTAGCGGCTACGCTAGGTTTGTGTAACATGGTTTGTGCCCCTTTATACCGCCTGCTCGCGTCACGGCAAAAAAACATCCCTGTTTTCGAGTAGTTTAGCGGCTACGCTAGGTTTGTGTAACATGGTTTGTGCCCCTTTATACCGCCTGCTCGCGTCACGGCAAAAAAACATCCCTGTTTTCGAGTACTTTGGCGGCTACGCTAGGTTTGTGTAACATGGTTTGTGCCCCTTTATACCGCCTGCTCGCGTCACGGCAAAAAAAAACATCCCTGTTTTCAAGTAGTTTAGCAGCTACGCCGGGTTTATGTAACATGGTTTGTGATACAAAAGTGAGTAAAATTTATAAAAAATAAGTACTTAAAATATAAACATGTTATTTTACGTTATTAATATCACTGCTTAATGGCAACACTTAATTTTGTGTGGTAAAAACATCTATGTTATCTTGTTTTTCTATGATCTTTGTACTACGTGTGTCAAAATACTTCCGAAATGATTATTTTCATGTGTGTGTGTATAGAAAATTTTAAAGTCGTGTAAGTCAGTTAATATTGCTTGCCGCCGTCTAATTCTTTCAGATTCGGATTCCCCGGCCCATAGTTAGTATAAAAATAACTAGTTTGATTTTCTAGGAATCAAAATGCTTCCAAAATGGCTATTTTCCTGTATGTGTATAAAAATTTTTAAAGTCGTGTAATTCAGTTAATATTGCTTGCCGCCGCCTAATTCTTTCAGATTCGGATTCCCCGACCCCAAATTAGTATAAAAATAACTAGTTTTATTTTTTAGGAATTTAGCCCAAACACCAAACTTTAGCCGTTATTTGTTGTGATGCCAAATGAAATTGTAGGTTTAAAAAAGCGAAAAAAATTGTCTTTGGTCTCTATACGGGAACTGGGCTGAAGAAAGATGTCGTGTATTGTCAATTTTAGTCTCGACTTAACCCCCTCACCCTCCACCCCCCCCCCCCCCCCCCTCCACCCCCCTCCCATTCCAACCCCAGGCGTTAATTTTATTTTAATTTATGTACATACATTTATTTTACCCACCTCACTAGACAAAGTCCGTTCCGTGGCGGGTAGTCTCTTCCGTGGCGGGTAAACGGTTCGATTGCACACGCAGGATATCCGGCGGCCGGATATTCAGTGAAAAAAAGATGTTTGGCAATACTTCGACATTATCAGTGAAAATAATAAGTTTGCTTCAAATTAATAGGTAACTTAGTTAATGTACCTTTATCTCTTAATAATTTTTCAAAAGAACTCAATATAATTAAACAAATTGCAATCAATAAAGGTTATAATTCCAATGTAATTGAAAAAATTCTTAATAAAAAATACAAGAATAATTTCCTTAGATCATACATCTACCCTGTACAAAAGGATAAAGTAGAGAAAAAATGGAGGAAAATGATGTATTTTAATAATAAAATTTCTAATTCAATAAAAAAGAATGTACCTAATGAAATTATTCCTGTATTTTATGCAAACAATAGACTTAAAAATTACATAGTAAATAATAAAGATAGAGAGTCAAAACTGAAAAAATTTGGAATTTATATATTGAAATGTAATGATTGTGATTTCTTTTATATAGGTAAAACTTCGAGAAACTTTGAAATAAGGATTAAAGAGCATATGAAAGCTTTAAAAAATAATAGTTTCTCGGAGTTTGCCAACCATTTAATAGAAACTAGTCATACCTTTAATTTTAACAGTGGAATAGAATTAATACATTGTAATGTCAATGGCATTCAGTTGGATAAATTAGAAATTTTAGAGATTAGAAAGAGTGTTAATGTAAATTTAAATATTATTAATAATCAAATATTGTTTTTAAATGACCCATTATTAAATCTATTCCCCTTTTAAATTTTTAATTGTTCTATATTGCCCCTTGTCTCCTACACATTATTTTCTTTCAAATTTTATTATTGTTTATGTCTATTATTTTTCTCTATTGCCTATGTATGTCTATTTTTAAAATTAGTTCTGAAAAAAACAAAGGCTACCGTCTAACTGTGCCAGTGTCATTTCATTCCTCTTTACAAAATTAATCATTTTATATAGATAATAGTTTTAAAATAGTATTGTAAATTAGTGTAATATAGTTTTTACTTGTATATTTGTTTTCACTGTAAGTATTTGTGTTATATAATTGGTTCTTCGGAGCAGTTAAGGTAAGATTTTTTTTTTGATTTGTGTGCTGTAGATTTATTCGAACATGGATAAAGAAAAACCACCTGATCCCCCAGATGATGGTTTGCTATCTGAATCCTCGGGTGTTACAAAAAAAATAATCGCGGTTAATATTCCGGAGGCTTCGGACTTCGTAACGATTACCTCAAAAAAAAGAAAAATTGCTAAACCAGCAGATAATAGAAATGCAACAGATTTTGAACAAATACATCGAAAAACACCCTCCACGCAAAACGACTCCCTTCCAAATAATTCTGTTTTACAGGATGTAATTCCGTCCACTTCTTCCTCGATTTCAAGTCTAACTCCAGCAAGCCCTTCAACCACACCCGCCCCACTGGTAAACAATACTCCTTCACAAATGTCACGTCTGTATAATAATCTTGATAGACCACCTTACATTACACACGTGACTAAAATTTCAAAGGATGAAAAACAATCAAATTTATACGATGTGGACTTTGGACATTTTATGTTTAAAAATAAAATCCACCCTGTCTGGAATGGAGTAAAATCGGTTGGGCGTAACCGTCTTTCTGTTGAATTCAAGACAGCGGCTGAGGCCAATAGCTTTGTAAAATCTGATGTTGCCAAAAAAAACTCGTACAACGTTTTCATACCTACATATCAGGTTACAAAGTTAGGTGTCACAAAAGGGATCCCACCTCACTGGTCGATAGAGGACATCCTGGAAAACATTACTGTTCCTCAAGGTTTCGGAAAAGTTTTAAAAGCGCGTCGTCTAAATTACAGGTTTAATACGGGAAACTCTGTAGAATGGAGACCCTCCCAATCCGTTGTCCTAACATTTGACAGCAAAGACCTTCCACAAAATGTTACTATGTTTAACGTCTCTCTACCAGTAGAGCTCTATGTGTTCCCAACTGTGCAATGCTACAAGTGCTGCAGATTTGGACACACGAAGAACCTCTGCAGATCAGAACCCCGTTGCTTCAAGTGCAGTTCGTCCCATAGTGGCGATTCCTGTGATAAAACAGAGGAAAATTATAAATGTTTAAACTGCTCCGGTACCCACATGTCCATCAGCAAAACTTGCCCTGAACTGTCAAGGCAGCGCAATATTAAACACACAATGGCCGAGAAGAGCATCTCTTATGCGGAAGCATCAAGAATGTTTAACAAATCCATTCCATCTTATTCTGAAGTAACTTCCAAAAATTCTAAAAAATCCACCCCTTCTCAACCTTCTTCTTCTTCATTTAGAAAAACTGTTGAAAGGGTCGTGAAACCTAGAGTTCTAACAAAAAAAAATAATGCTAATCACGAATCCCTTCTGTGGTTCCCTAACGGACAAATTCCTTCCAGTTCAAATTTCAATTCTTACCTAAAGTCATCTACTAAAGAACAAAATTATAATATAGACCTTAACTCTACACTAATCACCTCATTTTTACATATTTTACAAACTTTAAATAAAAACAACATTCAAATACCGTCCCACGTTGCTAAACAAATTACTAATATTATCAACTCAACTAGAAATGGCTCCTCTGATGAGGATTCTTCAGTGGAATTGTCATAGTCTTAGAAATAAGACTGAAGAATTTTTAAACACATTACACTCAAACTCAATTGCAGTGGCTGCCATCTCGGAGACGTGGCTGGAACCGGATTCTGATTTCAGAGTCAGGGGATACCACTGTCTTCGAGACGACCGTCAAGATGGAAAGGGCGGCTCCGCTCTTTTCATTAAAAAATCATTACCCTTCTCCCCTGTAGATGTAAAACCAATTGGTTGTCCTTTTCAAGTGACGGCCGCAAAGGTTTTTGACACTACAATAATTTCTTTGTATATATCACCATCTAATAAACCTTCTAAATCAATCCTAAAAGCTATGTTTTCCAAGGTCACTACCCCTTCTCTTGTTCTGGGAGATTTCAATGCCCATCACGGATTATGGGGAGCTCACAATTGTGACAGAATGGGCAGAGATATTGTTGATCTACTAGATGAACTAGACTTTTGTATTATCAATGATGGTTCTCCTACTCGTCTTCAGGTGCCTGGTCAGCGACCCAGCATGGTTGATCTTACTATTTGCAATTCCAACATAGCCGCATCCCTGTTATGGAAGGTTTTGGATGACCCTCATGGGAGTGATCATTACCCCATCCTCATTGAATCCTCAAATATTTATCATTCCAACAAAAATGTCAAGTGCAGTAGTCGAAAACCAAGGTTCTTAACTGCCAGAGCCAACTGGAATGACTATTCAAATCATACAAAGTTCTCTGTGCAAAATCTGCCCTCTCCAACTACAGAAAATGTTGCGGAATGTTACGATTTATTTGTGTCTGCAGTCATTACGGCCGCAGAAAAATTTATCCCCATTAAAACGACACGTAACAAAGGGAAACCTCCCCCAGCTCCTTGGTGGGATATTGAATGCTCAGACGCAGTAGATATGAGGAAAAAATATGCGAAAATTTATTCAACAAATATGAATATGGAGAACTTCCTTCAGTATAAACAAATTGAAGCTAAGACCAAACGTCTTCTAAAAAACAAAAAACGTCAAGGCTGGAAAAAATTTTGCACATCATTATCTCCCGAAGTTCCTCTTTCAGTTGTTTGGAATTCAATTCGCAGGTTTAAGGGTTCTCACGTCCCAACGGTGACTCGACCACTCACTTCAGAGTGGGTGAAGGAATTTGCCGATAAACTAGCTCCTCAAACTGCAAGTAATTTTAATGAAACAGAATTCACATACTCATTTAAAACACGGGGTTGGATGGACACCCACTTCAATTTAACGGAACTTAGGGAGGTCTTAAACGATCTCACAGACTCATCCGCTGGTGTAGATGGAATTCCTTATAGCTTTATTAAAAACTGCGACGTTACCACACTAAACTATTTTCTTTCAATTATAAATCTGATCTTTGACTCCGGCAAAATTCCATCATCCTGGAAAACTCAAATAATTGTTCCCATTCTGAAACCCCAGAAAGACCCTAACTCTGGACTTTCTTACAGACCTATAGCTCTGTCATCTTCCTTAGTTAAAATAGCTGAACATATGATCAAAAGACGTCTAGACTGGTATGCAGAAAATGAGAAAATTCTTCCCAGCTCTCAGTTTGGCTTTCGAAAAAGAAAAAGTACGATCGAAAGTGTGTCCATCCTGACTTCTGATATCCAGTTAGCCCTGGCCGATAATGAATTCCTTGTCGGTGTTTGCCTTGATGTGTGCGGAGCTTTTGACAATGTTTTATTGGATGTTTTATTTAATAAATTATTAAAAATTGGCATCCCTCGTAAGCTTTCCAGTTTTATAATTAACCTCCTTCTTACCAGGAAAATTCAAATCCAGGTGCTGGATTCTCCTCCACTGGAAAGAACAGTAAACAAGGGTTTGCCTCAGGGCTCCGTCCTTAGTCCTATCCTTTTTAATATTTATACCTTTGACCTGCATCGGAGTATGCATCCATCTTGTAAAATACTCCAGTATGCGGATGATCTTTTTATATATATTTCAGGACGAATTATTTCTATTCTGGAGGATGTGATTAACATTTGCATGAAAAACCTTGACACCTGGTTAAAAAATCACGGCTTAGAAATTTCTCCGTCCAAAAGCAATGTTATCGTCTTTTCCAGAAAACGTGTTACTCCGCGTGTAACAGTCCAAATAAATAATTCAATTCTCCCTATGCAGGTACAAATAAGATTCCTTGGGGTAATTTTAGACTCTAAGTTAACATGGAACCCGTATGTTAATTTAATCATTAACAAATGTCAAGCTGGCCTCAACACTTTACGTGCCGTTTCACGGGTCTGGTGGGGAAGTCATCCATTCACCCAAAAACTTTTTTATAACGCATATGTTAGGAGTCATTTGGATTACGCGTCATTCCTCATTGAACCCACTTCTAAAAAGAACCTCGCAAGGTTGGACCGTATTCAATTTCAATGTTTAAGATTGATTATCGGAGCAATGCGTTCTTCCCCAATTAACGCTTTACAAGTGGAGGCTGTGGAGGCTCCTCTTCATTTCAGAAGACAGTTCTTGGCTGACAAGTTTTTATTTAAATGCTTAAGACTCTCTAATCACCCACTGAAAGACAAAATTACTGCACTCACTGCTCAAGTGAAATCACTTCCATATTGGAGGAACAAATCAATCCCTCTTCTTGTTAAAAGCCTCCATACGTACTGTTCGTATAAACCCCTCTTAAATCCATCAGACAGACTTCCTTTATATGCCAACTCCTTTCGTATTCATTTGTGTAAACCAAATATTCTTTTTTCTCTCGGCATGATTAACAATCACGAAGCTCCAACAAAACTTATCGAAATTTTAAATTCGAAATATTCCAACTGGAAAATTATTTACACAGATGGTTCCAAGTCTCCCTTATCAAACCATGTGGGAGCGGCATTCCACTGTCCATCAGATCAAGTCGATAGAAAAATTAAACTTCCAAAAGAGGCTTCCGTTTTCACTGCTGAATGTATAGCCATTTTTGAATCCCTCAAATATATTGACGATGTTAACATTGGAAAATTCTTAATTCTCTCCGATTCCCTGAGTGCACTTCAAAAATTAAACTCTTCCCCTTTCCATTACCCAGAAGACAATTTCTGTGTTGGAATTCGCACTTTAATTCATAAATTAACCGACTCTGGCAAAGAAATCGTCTTGGCTTGGATACCTAGTCACTGCGGTATCCCTGGAAATGAAAAGGCCGATTCATTGGCGAAAGATGCCATTATTTCGGGGGATATTTTATATACATTTTTAAACACCGATGACATTTTCATAAAATTAAAGGAAAAAATGATTTCCACATGGCAGAATCATTGGGAAGAATCTAGTCAATCAAAAGGATATAGCTTTTTCACAATTCAGCCAACGATTCCTTCAAAACCGTGGTTTTCAAGACTTTCTTTTAACAAACTCTCGACATCATCCATTTGCCGCATGCGGATAGGGCATTGCTGCCACAATGTTCACCTGACAAAAATTCATATTAAGAATTCTGCGATGTGTGAATGTCGTCTTGGTGAAGAGGATCTCAATCATATTTTTTTCAGTTGTCCTTTAAATAATTCATACAAAAATTTCTTCCCTCACCTAATCAGTTCGGGTATATTGCCTCCCTACAACATTGCATGCCTGTTATCTTCTGTGAACAAACGCGTGTATAAAGTCTTGGCTAATTTCCTGAATATTAACAGCATCAATTTGTAACTGTAAGTTAAGTTTCATGTATTTATTTATTTATTTTATTTTTTACGCACAATAAATTGTGTCAGCATATCTTTTAATTTCCTTGTTATGTTTAATTAAAATCATCTCTTATTGTAATAATTTTGCGTATTATTATTATTATTATTTGTATAGTATTATTATATAATGTAGATAGGTTCTTGTTATTAAAACTAAATTAGTTAATATTAACCAAAAATTACACTCACAAAATTACACTCACAAAAGCATTCACTTGACACTGGCCAGAACACTCTTTTGGGGTGAAGAGCCATTAAAAAAAAAAAAAAAAAAAAAAAAAAAATTAGTTCTATCAAAACCCTGAAGAAGTCAGCTTTGCTGTCGAAACATGTCGGTTTTTGTAAATAATTAAGTGGTTAATACAAAGTTATCTATTAATTTGAATTTAAAATGTTACCACAAAATAATTTTGCACTATTAGAAGAAGTGAATAGGTTTGCTGTTTGTTTGTTGTCCCGGCTTCAAATTTCTCGTGGTGGTGAAGGGAAAAAGGCAGCTACGTGAGTGTTAGGTTATTTTTTGTTTACAGTTAAATTATTAATAAATTATTATTAGTTGAAAAAAATATGACTTTTTTCTAACTTTTTCGACTATAAATAAAAGCTGTCGTAGTTCTAAGCCATTTTATTGGTTTAAATAAATGAAGACAATATAAGCGAAACTCAATCGAAAATCTGAAAACAGAAAAATCAGAAAAACATATTGACACCTCTGGGACTCGAACCCAGGACCTCTTGCTGGGTTCGAGTCCCAGAGGTGTCAATATGTTTTTCTGATTTTTCTGTTTTCAGATTTTCGATTGAGTTTCGCTTATATTGTCTTCATTTATTTAAATATTACAATTTGAGGTTTTATTCATAAAGTTAAAAATTAAAAATAAAACATTTTATTGGTATTTACCTCACAAAGATTAATTTATTGCATTTGATTATAGGAAATTGTCGTAGTTTTTGAATATCCGGTATCCGGCCGGATGGTAAATTTATGCCGGACAGGCCGGATACCGGATAGTTACCGGATATCCGTTTCATCTCTACACGTATCCTTCGAGGAAATGGGATTTGAGTGCGTACATAATAGAAACAATGGGCCATCGACCATCATTGGATTATATAAAACCGCGCGATCCAAAGTGTCGCCAACGTCGTTAACCCACAGTACCTACTGCAACACACAGCGACGCCACACCCTTGTTTTTACCAACACACAAAACGCATAACATTCATTGAATCAGTCGCTTTCGTAGTCAGTGCAGTTTGGCCATAGTACAGCATCTATGGGGCAACGTAAAAATGCACTTTCTTTATGCCCATCACAATTCAATGAACATTAATTACAATTATTTGTGTGCCAAGTCCAGCTATCGTTTCTGCATCCTCAAGACTAATAATAATATTCTCATTATTACTATTAGCAGTGGAAGTCGGCCCAGTGCCAGTGGCTCGAGCCCATCACGACCGTTCCCCGGCAGCTGAGCCCCATCACAAGATCCAGTCAGTGTCACCGACACCGCCAAGTTACCAAGTTCCCTTCATGACTGCATTGTCCTGTCATAATATAATGGCGGCCCACACCCCCCGTTTCCCGCCAAAGCTACGGTAAAACGAGTTAATTATTGGGCCTCGAATGGTAATGAGCGGAATTATTTGCAGCGATTCTAAAGGTTGTACATAGATGGCGGAAAGAAGCGTTTGAGACGAGTAGTTAATATCTTGGGCTCCGAATCTAGCGGTTACGGGTTCGAAACACACGTGTACCTATTTATGTATTTACTAGTGAGTACCCGGCGTGCGTTGGCATGCCGAATTAATCACTCAAAGAAAGAAAGTCTTTAAGGGCCCGCAATCCGAATTACTGCCGATTTCTTACATATCTCCCTTAAACACGTTAAGTTTTAAAGCTCTCAAAAAATATTTGTTATTCTTGAGGATAATATCTAGACATTGCCCGCGCTGAAACGCAAATTATATAAAATTTCCTCGATAGAAAAAAATCGCAAAATATGCTCCAAAAATTATTATAAACAAGTTTGTTTCAGTTATTTTACAAGTTATATGTATGAAAAAAATCACTGTGTTTTTTTAAATGCTGTTTAAGACAATGTTATTTTTGAAAGAAAAAAATCACAAAGTATGCCCCGAAAATTATTATAAACACGTTCTTTTCACTTATTTTAGAAGTTATACGACTGAAAAATTCACGGTGTTTCTTTAAATGCTCTTTTAGATGTTCCCAAGAGATTTTTGCTCTATATTAAACGAGTCGTGTTTTATTAAACATTTTCGCAATTTTCGCATCGATTTTGTCGCTGTAAATGTTAGCGCTCTTCTCTAACATTCGTAATTTCGTATCTCTCCATCTTCTTCTGTTTGAGCCCGGTTGCGGAGCCTTAAGTTTTAGTTCTGTATTATAGTGCTTTTGGACACATCTTTTTTCCGACGCGTAAATCGGCCACATAGATCTGTCCGTGTGAGATGCATGGATTTTCCAAATTGACAGTCTGCTATTCCCTACCGCTCCCTTGAATCCCCTTCCCGGATTTCCCTACCCATCCCTCCTTTCCATCCTGTCGCTAAACTGTATGACGAACACTCACTTCTCACAGTTGTCGGTTTGAGAAGCGTGAATTTTCCAAATTTATCCCTGCTACCCCCTACCGCTTCTATGTCTTTTTTTAATTCCCTCCCTCTGCCCCTTCATCGTCCCCCCTCCCGCGAACCCACCACCTCTCCTCCGTTCCTCAAATCCCCGATTTCCCTTCCCCTCCCTCCTTCCCCTCGCTCCTTCCCTCCCTGCCGCTAAACTATCTGAAATACACACATTTTTCAAATAACTCGCGCACCACCCATAGAACTTTGTATAAAAATTTCATAACGCCAGAGGTCACCATTTTTTATTTATTTTTATTCATTGCATGTATTATGGTTAAATTATTTGTGGACTTTTCAACCACTATGCTATATATAGAAACCACACAACAAATCACCAAAGTTTCATCGCAATCGGATGAATGGTATGGGAAATAATTTCATGACGCCATAGCTCACTTTATATATAGAAACCATTCACGCCCTTTTATGGGAGGAGTTTTAAAATACTTAAAAAAAGGCTTTTGGAAAGGTTGGAAAAGGTATTTGAGAATTTTTTTGCAGGTCGATTTCGTAAAGGCCTGTAAAAAACCTTAACTCATTTTTTACGGATTGTTTATTGTAATAAAACAGAATTTTAAATTTGATTTTTTTTTTTAAAGTTAACTCCATGCAGGAGGCCCTGAGGAAAATAATTTCCCTCAGGGCCTATGTCATCTGGGATGCTGTGTGGAGGGTCTTTTTGAGGAGAGGAAGGAATGAACATTGGTCTTGAAGAGACCCATGTTCTAGGAAGGAGGAAACACAGAGGCCGGCAAATCATTCCACAGCCGAGCTGTTGAACACAAGAACGAGTCGATTTCAGGGGAACAAAGCGACGCGGAGCCTAACGTCCGTTACCCGCTCCGTCCGGGGGCGAACTGATAAAAAACGGGCGTGACAAGTTATGTAGCCCTTCGGTGGGCGGCATAGAGTTCACTTTGAAAATTCAAATTCGTCTATTGCCGGCCGTATTGTAAAATAACAACGCGAAAAGTCATATTTTATTTTATTTTGTGAACTTAAGGCGTAAATATAATTTTTTTTTGCGATTATTATAAAAAGAACTGAAATTGCCACATTAAACAATAAAACCGTATCCGAAAAAGGGTTCATAAATAGGAGAGTTTTGACTTAAAAGTGTTTTTTATAGACCTTATACTTTGTTTTTTTTTATAGGCTTATTAAAAGACTAACCGATACTTTTAAGGCCCAAGATATGTTCTACACGCAGTATTTAAAGCATCTATAATAATTCTAAGCGATCATAGACATCAGAATTCAATAGACCAGAAGATACAGACGAGGGGGTAAAACCAAACTATGAAGGGGGAAGAGGGGAAAGATGACTGTGATTCGTTATACAATCAATCTGACAGTAAATAGGCATCTCGCATTACAATATCACCATTTAGTTCTTAAAAGCAAAATCTGCTTTGAATGAATAGACCTTTTTACATGGGAGCGCGAATTGCTTGCCACGATAATAACATATTTGCTAAGGCCAAATGTTCGCCGCAAAAAGACTCGCCCCAATACACATAGCAATATTTTGTTGCCGTGTTTAGTTAAAACACTATTACAAATGTTTCATAATTTACTTACCCCTGTAACCAGCGACGAAAACACTGGAGAACCGCCCACATTCGCTATGTCTATATAATATGTACCTATAATGTTAGCGCAAGCTGCCGTTTTTGGCGTGATATTTCGTAAAACGTATAGACGTTACTTTCGCGCTGGTCACTACAAGAATGATGACGTCACATATTTTAGATTCTCTCCCCTCCCCATGGAGCGAGCTGGCGCCAATGCGGAGCTTATAGCCGGTTCCATGGGGAGGGGGAAATATTACGTTTTTATCACTTAGGGCAGGTCCAGATATATTCATATGTCCGTGTAAGCGATCCAATTTTCAAAACAAAAACATATGATTTTGTATGGTTTTGCATTATTTAGTACGGCTTCATCTTAATAGCAATTTTCAAAAATCCGATTGGACGCATCCTAAATTAATTTTAAAACATCATTAATAATCGAACTCTACAATTTGTCCATCAAAGACGTGCCTTAAATTAATTGATGAATATTTTCTTTACATTGCAGTACCTACACCTAATTTAATAAGCGATACGTACATTAATACTCTGTACGTGGTACATTAATCACATTTAAACTGGCGTCACTTAAATGTTAAAGTGTTATAATGGGCGTCGCGAGTGCCAAACGTTGCCGCTATTAACGGGAAGTCTTTTGATAGCGTACAATTATTGTTATGTATTACTGACCGTGGAGTAGTTTATGAGGATACTATTGAATACGTTACATTCCAATGTAATTATAATCACATAGTTAGGTACATATGTAAAAGAATGCACACGCAATCATTAATTGATGTTTCACGGAAACTCAAATGTAACATTGTCATCGAATGGCCATTCAGCGCCATTTTGTTTTTTTGGCATTTTAAGACCGTTTCAGCTTATGTATAAATCGAGATCACAATTATCATGTTGTTAAGCTTGTCAACTTACTGTTTGAAAGAAAGCTGAAACTTCCTTGAATCGGCGTTTAACGGGAACCTTTCAATTTTCAAAACACAATATAGCGCCGAATGGCCCTATTTTTAAAGAACTTCAAAAAGGATGAGGTTCTCAATTCGACTGTATTTTTTTTTATATGTTTGTTACCTCAGAACTTTTGACTGGGTGAACCGATATTGATGATTCCTTTTTTTTATTTGAAAGCTGGTGCTTCCCGTGTGGTCCCATTTTGATTTGGTCCAGTTCCGACAATGGCATCCATGAGAAAACCGTTTAAGTCTTAAATTTGCATTAAGTATGTGCGCGACAAATGGACGAATAACTCAATATCACGCCAACCGATTTCGATGATTCTTTTTTATTGCAAAGGATGTACTTCGAGGGTAATTTTATGAGAGTTTGGTTAGGTTCTGATTATTGGATCCACGACAAATTAACGAAACTCGGCCGAATCTCTTAATTTGACGTTATGGTCAAATTATGTCTGTCTCATATGAGCAGCACGTTTAGTAGGTTTACCCATATTCAGACAAATTAGTTAGTGTACTTCAGATTCACTAAAAATCGAAAAATAAACAAAAATTTTAACGAAACAAAAAAACGACTTAAAAAAATGCACTAAAAAGTAAAAAAATAATTTCGTATTCTTCTACAACTACATAATCAACTTACTTTTTCTAATCATCAATATGTAGGTACGATTGTTATTTTTGGAGTCGGTGTCAGCAAGTCGCTTGTGCGACACAAGCGACTCTCACCTATAACTATGTATGTAGTTACAAACCTCACCTCATCTCACCTATAACTATGTATGTAGTTACAAATCTACCTTGACTGACACCGACTCCAAAAGGAACAATCGTACCTACATATTGATGATTAGAAAAAGTAAGTTGATTATGAAGTTGTAGAAGAATACGAAATTCTTTTTTTACTTTTTAGTGCATTTTTTGAAGTCGTTTTTTTGTTTTGTAAAAATTTATGTTTATATGTCAATATTATATTTCAATTACTGTGAAACCATCCAACCTAAATTGTTGAAAAATGCGATTTAATTTAATTTTTTTATTTGTTTTGATTCAATAACGGCGCTTTATCATCGCTCAAAAAGAAGAAGATGGAAAGATATGTAATTACGAATATTGGAGAGAGCGCGCTAATTTAAAACGATAATATTGAAGATTGTGAAAATTTTGAAAATGTTTAATAAAACACGACTCGTTTAAAATAGAGCAAAAATCTCTTGGGAACATCTAAAAGAGCATTTAAAGAAACACCGTGAATTTTTCAGTCGTATAACTTCTAAAATAAGTGAAAAGAACGTGTTTATAATAATTTTCGGGGCATACTTTGCGATTTTTTTCTTTCAAAAAGAACATATATTTTTTTAAAAGCTTAAAAACTTCAAATGTTTAAGGTAGATATGTAAGAAATTGGTAGAAATTCGGGTAGCGGCGGTTTAACACATTTTAACATCAGTTAACGTGGGCCTCACTTGGTGCTTTCCCCGTATTGAGGCTCCGATTTTACAATTTAATAAAATTCATTAAAATATGGTACAATAAATTTAATTGAATATAATAAAACTAAGATAAAATAAAATTCAATAAGATCTAAAAATATCCTCCCTCGGGGTCTGTCATCTTTGGGAATAATGTGTGTAAGGTCTTTTTAGGAAAGAAAGGAAGGATAAAGGTATGAAAGGTAGATATCTGGGGGTCAGTGTATCCAAGAGTGACGGACGTATAAATCTATCCCTCCAACTGTGGTGCAAGGCGATGTTCCGATAAAGTCGTGCCGGAGAGATCAAAAGGTCTCCCTCATCCAGTCCCTGCCGATTCGGCCTCCCGCGCTGTTGGTGGGTAGACGCGTCCGCCGCCAAGATCCAGAAAAACCGTACCCCATGAACCTGGACACCCTGCTAAGTCACAAACGCAGCGCACCAGTTGGGGTGACCTACGGCAGAGGTGTTAGTTATCCAATAAATAGTTCCGCCTCCCAAATTGAAGAATTCTCCTTCTTAAAAAAAAGTATTATTAAAATATGTATTACTGTGTACCTATTATGTTTTTGTACGCCATGATCGCTTCAGTGTACGCTTAGCTTTAAATCCAGCGCTTAGACCCTGACCCTAATGTCAAAGCTCTTTATAACGACCCCACGCCCCCTAATTTCCCGCCCATTCTAAATGCAATCCCGATGGGTTTCAGTATACCGCATTAAATCACGTCCCGTTATATTGCTGTAGTTAGGGACCTCAACACTAAAAGAGTATTAGGATAGTTTAGTTTAGTCATGGAATAAAGAATACCACAAAAAGTGCCTTGTGGGTGTGTTTCGTTATCCAAATGTATGCCCAAATTAGGCCTATATTTCAACACGAACTGTGTTTTCGAAATTTAAATGGGATGGAGATCTACGATTTCAAGTGAGTGTAAGTGAGACGGAACGCTGAAGGGTTTGGCTGAATGGAACTTTTCGGTAGCGGAAATTTGAAATGCTATAAAGGAAATAAATCGAAAAATTCATTAAACATATCATTTATCTCTCTTTCGATCTGCGTCGTCGAAATATTTCCAAGAAAAAGGGTGCATCTTGTACAAGGATTTTTTGAAGTGAAACTTCTATAGCCCCGCTATGACTTGAATTTCGAATGAAACGGAAATGACGATTACTGCACCTGCAACTGAGCTCAGTTGACGCTTTGATTATGTTGTCACTTTTAAAGGTTGAGATATGAAACGAAAATTACTCTGGGTTGCGCTCATTGGTCGCTTTGATTATGACCTCACTTTTCAAGTATTGGTTGAGATTGTTTTGATAAAGTTTGCTTCCACCGCGTGTAAACTGCACTCGAATTTTTTTTCTGAGTAAAAACTAACTAACTAACCATCACGCCGTTTCCCCGCAGGGGTAGGCAGAGAGGACGGACCGCCAAACATCCCGGTCTTGGCACACATTCCTTGCCTCGTTTACATTCATACAACGTCTCATACATTCTCTTCTATTATTCTGACTCTTGACATGGCCCGACTCAAGTATCTGATTCACTTGGTCGTGCCATGTCTTTCTTTTGTTTTCTGAAAAATTATAAAATAAATTAAATATTGTTATTACAGAAATTTTAATAGTTTTGAAAGATCTATTCAATCTTATTTTATAATAAAAAATCACAATCATAGGTCTACAATAACAGAAGAAAAGACGTTTACAAAAAATAAATTTTCGCTTTCCTGAACATTCAACATTTTGTCCTCTACACTGTAGATCAATTTGTTTTCATTCAATTTTGTATGGAAGGCACTTTTAGTTTTATATTGTTTATTTTATAGGCCTTACTAATAAACGCGATTTAAAATTTACACCACTGATGAACAACCGTTAAGGTATGTGTAAAATTAAAAACACGTTATTTAGTAAGGGGGTATGAGGTATTTTATGACTAAATTTATCGATGGGAGATGTATATCGAGGAATTAGGGAGCATAATAATTTATGTTGACTTGAACCTTGGATTATGTAACAGGACTCGAAAGAAAGATCTCTGATTAAAATATAATCAAATGGTATATTAGAATATTCTGGAAGGTAGGAATTACGATTTAATAACTGTGTTTTATGTGAATACCGCACAAGAGTCCCAACTGTTTCTAACTGGTCCAAACCATTGGAACTGTGGCACCCCAATCGGGGTATATTGCTGGGTGGAGGGAGTAGCTATATTGTTGGCTGGAGATATGGGGAAGAGGAAGATTGGGAACTACCTGGCTATTCAGATTTGGTCACAAAACACGGTAAAGGCCAATGTCTTTGGATACCACCGTCCCGGAAAACATTTGTTGGACAACCGTCACCTCTGCCATAGGTCACCCCAAGTGGTTTGCTGTCTTGAATACACTGATCCCTAGATTCCTACTCACCCTCATACTGTTTTTCTTTTCAGAACGTCCTCTCCTTATTTTCCTTAAAAATACCCTCTACATAGCATCCCTTAGACTTGTTTAGGGAGACCTTTTGACCTCTCCAGCAGGACTCTCTCGGAACATAGTCTTGTACCTTGTCATACGTTCGTCACTCCTGTCTGTACACACTGATCCCCAGATTCCTCCCCATCTTCCTCTCTTTCCTTCCTTCCTTTTTAAGGGCCCCTTGTGTTGAGCTAATGTAAAAAAAAAACAATGTTTCAATTCTGAACGGTGGTCTTTCACCAGGGCGATACTGACAGTATCTACCAGACTATAAACTGAAGCAATTACGGTAACATTATTTTTCTGTACCGTCATCATTAATAATTGACATGTTTCAAATATTATTGTCTAAAATCGACACGTTACATTAACAATTTTCTCTCAACACATCAATGCATCAGACAGTTAGTTGGTAGGTTTACCTTTTATAATAGATAAAAAAAAAACACAAAATTCATGGCAAGTGACGAAGATCATACCTTTACATCTTTTGATCCGATCTCCCGATTAAAAACGCTTAAATCAATTTGTGTCCAAAGTGTTCTACCATAATTTACCGATTATTTTAAAACACTTTATCTCAAATTACACGTTGTTGCTCGAAGAAAGCTTTTATGGACAATTGGTCAGCGGCTAAACATGGTTAATGGACAATTTTGTTCATAACGATGTTTATAATGCTTATACTTGAATTTAGGTAGTGACACTGAAGGGATCAACCGATAGAAACGTGTTCTGGGCGTTTCCGTATGCCCGAAGTAGGCTCAATAATTATTCTCTCTTGCTTTTGTAAAATTGATGAAACCTTTTACAATATCAATATTATTTTGTTTTCCATGGTCTTCATAAAATAGATCCTACTAATATTATAATTGCGAAAGTTTGTACGGATCTATGGATGTTTGTTACTCTTTCACGCAATAAATACTGAATGGACTTTAAAAATTCTTTCACTAATAGAAATCTACATTATTTGCGATTAATATAGGCTGTATATGTCGGTAAGCTCTGGCGTATTGAAATTATTTATTATAAGTTTATTGTTCAGGTGAGTTGGGGAGGGGGAGTTGGGGCGGGGGAGTTTTGGGAGAGGGGGGGGGGGAGTTGAGTGGGAACCCCCCTAATACTATGTTAGCGAAGCCGGGGGCAAAGGCTAGTGTTTTATATTTTTTTATCCTTTTAGCTCATTTCTATCTTAACGTCTGTCACCAAAGTTTAAAAAAAATATAATCTTCTTTTATTTTTCATTTTAAGTTTAAATGTGTTTTTTTGGTTCCATGCCAACACAGAATCAAGTCAACTCAACGCCTCTTTGAAAAGTCATTAAAAGTTATGAAAAAAATAATTTTAAAACAGGCCATGCCAGCTCAACACCATAACTTATAACTTATAACCCAAACCTAATGTAACCTTTTCAATCATTTTTTTTTCACCATTTTTAATGACTTTTCAATGGAGTTTCTGAGTTGATTACATTCGGAGATGTCTTTTTTAGATTTGCTCCACACAGAAGGCTCTGATGAAAATAATTCCCCTCAGGGACTATGCCAACTTATGCTGTGTGGAGGATCTTTTTAAAAAGGGAAGGAGAAATAAGCTCTGGGAAGGAAAAAGGTACTAGTGGTGGGCAGGAAGCTGGGAGTCAGAGGGGAAAAGTGTAAAAAAAATACAAAAATAAATTTCAAGTTCTATGAAAGTTCTGTTATTATTTCATCCTGGACCGTTAATTTCAAAATACTTGAATACTAACAGAAATAGAATAGGACTTTCACAGAACTTGAATATTAACTTTAAAATTCGAATAAATGTTCAAATTCTGTGAATCAACCCGTCATTAGTTTCCAATTTATGTTTAGAATAATTAATAATAATAAAGTGAGAGAAACCCTTTGAGGCTACACAGTATCATGAACTGTGAGGACGTTGTCAAACAGAGTTCTTTGTTTGAAGAGTTAAGCAAATATGTTTTGTATAATGTAATGAATATCGAATTACTTTCTTAAACAGATAATCTATTTCATTGATATATCCGGGAGGTGATCGATATGTCTAACAATTCAGTTTTCGGTATAGCTTTTTCTAGGAAGTATCAACTCAGTGCATTTGGGGTTGTGCCCAAGCGTGAGCATTGTACTAACTATGGTTTACTACAGGAATACCGCTGATAGCTTTGTTGTTACCTCCCACTATTTCTCATAAATGGCATGTAACAGAAAGAAGGGTTACAAAGGAGCTCTCGATGGCTGGACCACGGTCACTAATAAAGGGCGGACATATAATATGTTGGGCAGGATGAATTTTATGATTCAATGCGTTGATGATTAGAGAACTATGGAGGATGAAATGGATGATCGTATTAAGGACATATTAAAGTCCTCTATATCTTTTTTGCTATAACTTGTTTTATTAACCAACAAATCAAAAATTTATCGAAATATTCATGAATTTCAATAAATCTTGCAGTTTTCTTACTTATCCTTATGTTATTATTTCTTGTCTTTTTTAATCATTTATTTGTGTACGCACCAGACGGAAAAACAAAAAATATTGTGTATCCGAAAACACTTCAATAAACAGAAATAAAACACACACTTTCTTTCTTTGAGTGCTATTGCAACGCATGCCGGGTACTCGTTAGTAATAAATAAATAAATTAAAAATTAAAAATAATAATAATATCGTTCTGAACTTTTCAGTATCTTCCTTCATGTTATGGAGGTATGTATGATAAATCAAATAAGCAGATCGTAGATATAGTACTAACAGGTTTATTTAACAAATTACATACGAACATAACACACCATAATTTAGTATTTAATATAAACAATTGTGTAGGAAAGTGGAGAGTTGGAGAGTGAACAAGTACGATATACAAGACAGTGTCCGGCAGTTTAAAGTAGAAAAATCTGGATGATCTTCGTCGCAGCGCGAGAGAGACTTGTTATAGAGGTTGATTCCTATTGGTATATGGGCGACCAATCGGATTGCCGTGCGACTGCAGATCGGTGTCCTTGTTCGTCCTCCACAATGTCTCCCTCTGCCTTGCTTGTTCTTCGAATGTTTTCATTTTTCTTTAAAAGTCTTTTACGTACATTATTATTCAAAATAATACAAACATTGATTTTTTAAAACCTTTTTTTCTTCTTCCAGGTGGCGAAAATCAGAATAAAAACAACGCACGTCCTTCTAGGTAAGATACCCCTGCAATCGTTATTAGGTTCTTCCTTTTTTTTCCACAACTCTTCATGAGGAGTAGGGTATTGAACATTTTAAGAACTTCTTCGCGACTTTTTAAAAATTAATTTGATGGTTCAATGTTCACTGTTTATTCATTAGAAGCGGTCGTCTGCGTGCATTGATTCGTTTCTAAAACATTTCTACATTTTTTTTGGTCTTTGCAGGTATAATGTACTTTAAATTTTTGTTGTTTATATTTTTACTAGCTGACCTGGCCACGCGTTGCTGTAGCTAATAAAACACAACGTCATCTACTGCCGACAGACAGATGCCGCGGAGGACTTTAATTTATAATACGTAGAGATGGTGTGAAAGATTATAATAATATGCAAATAAATGCTTGGGGTAACTAACGTATTTAAGTTAATAAGGATTAATAGTGTATCCGTCTAAATAACTTTTCAATTACCGCAATGTACGTGACTATTTTTTTAGAAGATAGAATGGGTATAGTAAGCTATACGTTTGGTTTAATAACTCATAGTGATAGAGAGAAAGAGACGGGTATATGAATAATTACATAATAGTAATTATTCATATACCCGTCTCGTATTACATAATAGTAATTATTCATATACCCGTCTCTTTCTCTCTATCACTATGTAGGACGTTAATTACACTCTCTCACTCTTACTTTATATTATGTTTTGTCTCTGTCTGTATGTATTTATAAGCTCACACAATGTATTTTTTCATCAGTTTTAATTTTTACCCTGAAGATGCTTGTATTAAGCGAAACCGGTCGGTAAATAAAAATTAAATCAATAAATCGTGGTTACAAACAAAGTGATTGTTTTCCTTTAATTCATACAGGATGTTATATAATCCTATCTGCCAGATAAACTTGTACCTGTATCAGTAGGTTTGTACCCCGCCTGAACCCAGTCATGTAACCTGCCGGATATAATCTGTAAGGGCACCAGTTATCCAGTAATTTATTATAATATATTACCGCGCGCTACGATTTTGGGAGATTTATGTGCGATCCGAGAGCATTAAATCGGTCAGTTTAATATGATGCCCGCTGTAGAATGATTACCGCCTTTCGAGAACATCGTAAAAGGATAAAATATCGGCTGCTTCGTCACGCGAGCTTTATGTTTTACATAGCCTTTAATCATTGGGCGTTTGAGGCTGTCTAAAGATGGGCTGCTTGGCGTTTAATGGTTAGTTGCCTACAGACCCAGATGGATCGCACAACACACGTGACCTCCCCCAACAGGCAAATGAATAATTAAGCAATCAAAAAATCAAACCCGAAAAAACTTTTTTTTTTCTTTTTACCTTATTATTTTAATTTTTTACTTTTGAAGTGAAATTTCTTTAACGCCGTTAGTGACATGAACTTCGGATGAAACGGAAAGGCGTCACAACTCAGTTCTACACAAATACTCGGGTCTAATATAATGCTGTAAGTTCGAACCTTTCGACCAAAGCTTCGATGGCTGGATGGAGTGGTGAAGGATGCAAGCACCATCGGCATCCGAAACTAGCGCAACGCAGCACAACACCGACAGTCATGGAGGCAGGCTCTGCTGGAGGCCAAGACCCGACCTGGGTTGTAGAGCCACAGATGATGATGATGATGAAGTTCGAACCTCGGCGCATGCCTTCCATAGCGTAGTTGGCAAGGTGCCAGACAAGTCTCAGCGGGTTTTACTCAAACATTTTTTATTTCGTGAAATCAATACGCAATCGTCAAACCACTTTAAAAAACAAGCAAAAGAAACGAAAGCGACATCCAGCGACTTTCTAGTTTCACTTCTACCGCGTGTGAATTAAACACTCTGATTTTTGGATAAGTTATAAGATTTTCACGGCCAAAAGCATTTTCGTTATTTGTTTTTGGGGTGTTATGCCGTGTATCTCACATCTACCGAATCTGCCGGATCTGCCCTGAAGATGGACACTGCAACGATGTCCGAAACGTTGGCTAAAGAAGGAGGTAGCGCAACACGGCATAACACCCCAAAAACAAATAACGAAAAAAAACTCTGATTTTTTTTTAAGTCATTTGAAATTATTTTTTCTGCTTTGACCGATTTTTTTTTAATTATTATTGAATCACTTTTCACATTTCGGAATCAACCGCGCTACGAACCTTGCTAAATTCTGATTTTTAAAATAGACATTTGTTTCGTATGTCAAGTGTTTTAATTTATTTTATTTTCATTATTACGAAATTAAAATTTACAATAGGTGGTGCGGAAGTTGTTTGAAAAAATGTGTGTATCTCGTATAGTTGAGGAGGGTATTCCGGGAGGGGGGATCGGAAGGAGGGAGACGGATGTTCGTGGGACGTGGGGACGCGGGAGGGTGGAAAACGGAGAAGTTGGAAGGGGAACGTGGGAGGAAAAGGGGACGCGGAAAGGGAACGGGTGCGGGAACGGGAACGGGGGCGCATAGGAAAGGACACGCAGGGAGAAACAATTTTTTTATGTGGCACTGCAACACGTGTCTGGTACGGTTCACGACGAGTTCATCGAAAACGAATTCATAGAAAATCAATTCATCGAAAATCAATTCGTCGAAAGCAAATTCATCGAAAACGAGTTCATCGAAAACCAATTCATCGAAAATCAATTCATCGAAAACCAATTCAGCGAATGATCAATTCATCGAATCGCCAATTCATCGAAAAAATATATTTTGTTGATATTTGAGAGAAATGCCGAGCGGACCGAGAAGTTTTTTTTTTTTTTTTTAGTATATTTATTCAGTTTTTTTTTTAATTTTACAATATTAATCTTTAAAATCTTACAAAACTGATCAATCAGTTTGATTGTAAGAAATCTCTCAGTTGTCCTATTTAATTAATACTATTATACTTTTATGTTTTACATTGTAATAACTGTGTAAAATCTAAAATACTAATTATTATAAACTACTAATTATTATAATGTTTATGAATACAGTGTGTGATAGTAATTTCCAGGTATTTGATCAATATTCGATCTGGGTATTTGTATACAATATTGTTTGCTTTCATGTTCTACGGAGATAGAATGATTTAATTTTTTTTTTTGATATTTGAATAAGATGTCTCATTTTTAATATTTTCAGGTAATGCGTTAAATATTTTCGGAATTCTCTGCCTCTTTGTTCTATCACCGTATACATTTTGAGATTTATTAATAACTAGCTGGTCCCGGCGTGCGTTGCTATGCCATTTAATAAAGAAATTGTTTCTCCCTGAGTGTCCTTTCCCATTCGTCCCGTTCCCCTTCCGCCTCCCCTTCTTCTCCTGCGTCCTCTTCCCCTCTCGCGTTCCCACTCCGTCACCTCCACCTTCCCTCTCCCTACTCTACTCCCCCCCCCCTTCACCGTCCCGCGAACGCCCCTCCCGAGTTCCCCTCCCCCTCCCAGGTCCCCCTTCCCACGTTCCCCTTCCACCTTCCCCGCCTTCCCTCTTCCCTTTACCGCTCCCTCGTCCCGCCAACCCTCCTCCCGCGTTCCATATATTCAATCCCAGTACATTCAGTTCTTAAACAGCCCGCGTGCACCTTTTACAATTTTTATTCAAATTTCCATTTTTCATGTATATTAAATTTGGTACCTAACATAGGTACCTATTTAAAATATCTAAAATTCTTGATTCGATTCAAAATATTAGGGAAGTACCTACTTTAAATAAATTTTTCAACTTTTCAAAAATAGAATCCTGATTGCACAATCATTCATTGTTTTGCAAAATGTCATTCTCTAACACGCGAACTGTCAAACGTGCGATGTTTTCTGTTATTATCTAATTTTCTGCGCAATTTTCTTAATTTTTCTCTCCGTAAGAACCATCCTCGCACTTCAAGGAATATTCTAAAAAAAGAATTAGCGAAATCGGTTCAGCTGATCTCGAGATTTGCGCTTACCAACACATTTAGCGATTCATTTTTATATTATAGATAAACATTTGTGCTTCTGTATGCCTAGTAGGGTAGTTGTGGTTTATAGGTTTTTTGAATTCTGTATTCCAGAATTCATCTAGCGTTAATTGATAATCTACCTTACTGTGTATAGAGAGGACATTACACAAGGAGAAAATTTTTTTATAATCGCCTTCACATAATTGAACTTTTTTTTTGCCTGATATCAATTTTAGGAAACGGATTTGTAATTGTTCTATTTTATTTAAGTACGTTTTGTACGTTAATCCGTAACTATTTGTTCCGTATCCTATAATTGATTCTGCTAATGCGTTGTATATACAGTATAATATATTTTTATCAACAAAGTTTTTTAGGTGGTAAAATTTCCCTAATATGGATCTTAATCTATTACATACATTTTCAATATGATTTGACCAGTTAAAATTGACATCTATAGTAAGACCAAGGTATTATGTATATTGGTACACTTTTTCTATATTTGGGCAATTACACTGTTGGGATTGGTTTTTTGTGTGTAAACAATCATACGAATGACTTTTTATATGCAATTCCTTATCCTGACAATTTGTATATGGTGAGTGAATAAGCATATATTTGTTTTTTTTTGCGTTTATAATAATGCCATTGTCGTGTGACCATTTAATTATGTTGTTTAGGTCTTCTTGTAAAATTTCCTCAATTTTTTGTGGATTTTTGTCAGCACATATAATGCAAGTATCGTCTGCAAACATGTAGCATTTACAACGTTTTATTACGTTAGGTAAACTGTTTACTTGCATTATATAACACGTAGGTCCCGATATCGAGCCCGTAGCTACTCCAGTGCTTGCCAACATTTCATCACTTAAAATTCCGTCAATTTTAACTTTAATTTTTCTATTAAACAGATAATTTTTAAACAAATTATTTAAAGGACCTCTAATACCACATTCCTCCATTGCCCTTAGTAGTGTTTCATGGTCCAATGTGTCAAAGGCCTTTTTAAAATCTATAAAAATTATACCAATATAATATTTTTCATTTAATTGGCAATTTATATGATCAGTGAATTTAGAAAGTAATTGTGTAGTACTTTTTTCTTTTTGAAATCCGTACTGTATGGGATTTATGATTCTATTTTTTTCTATAAAATTTTGTATTTGGTTAAAGATAGCCCTTTCAATAATTTTATCAATACACGAGAGAATCGCTATTGGTCGATAGTTTGTGAAATCTTTGTGGTTTCCTGATTTATATATAGGTCTGATGATGGATGTTTTTAGTTCGTCAGGCATGATACTTTTACTTACACAAATGTTAATTAATTTAGTCAGTACTGGGATTATATTATCAGCAATTAACTTTAGGTCTTTAATTCTTATTTGGTCATTGCCTTCTGATTTTTTAACATCCATATCATTAATTATTTTTTTAACATCTTTTTGTGATACAGGTCTAAATCTCATCGACATAATAGCAGGAGTTGTATACGTGTTACGATCTAGGAATTTTTTAGTACAATTATGTCTTATGTCTTTTATTTGATTTACGAATGTTGTAGCAAATTTATCGCATAAAAATTTTGTGTCTCCTTGACTTCCCATATGTTGAAGGATTATTTTATCTAGATTTTGTTTAGGTTTTCCTATTAGATTATTTATTTCGTCCCAGAGTTTCCTCGGGTTGCCGTTTAAGCTATTTATTAAGTTTTTATGGAATGTGTTTTTGGTAATATTAATATGTTTGTTTGTTTTGTTTCTATATCGCGTATATTCTAAACGAAATACCGGGTTATTTGGGCTATTCTTGCATTTTCGGTAAAGATAATCTCTTTTTTTAATCATGTTCTTAATTTCTTCCGTAACCCATGGATTGCTGTGCCTAAGATTATTTTCAAATAATTTTTCTTTTTTCGAGGACGCATAGATATTATCAAAAATATTTTTAAAATTATAGTACAGTTCTGATGGACATTCAGTTTGTAATAATTTTCCCCAATTTACTAGTTTTAATTTAGAATATACTAATTTATTATCAATAATTTTACTTTTTTTATTTAAATCCTTTGTAAGTACCTCTTTCCCTATGGCAACTCCTGTTATATAATGGTCAGATATTTTGTTAGTCACAATACATGAAAATACAGTGTTATTACGGTTACGAATTGCAATATGGTCAATACATGAATAAACATTTTTTCCGTTTAAAATTTCATCCCGGGTCACATCTAATATTACATTTTGTAAACCATTTTCACTGAGTAGATTTTGATATTCTGTAATTACACTATTTTTTGTATCCAACAAATTCAAGTTGATGTCACCACAATACAAGTAGTTTGAATCAGTTGAAGTCAATTGTAATATTTGTTTTAGTTCCTTTAAATATATATTCTTGTTGCTGTTCGGCGGACGATATACCGCAAGTATATTTATGATTTCTTGATAAACGGTGGTGATTTCTCCAGATATTGTCTCGCAGCTTTTAAAAGAAATGTTTGTTTTCTTAAAAGTATGATGGTTTTTTAAATACATGATTAATCCCCCTCCTCTTCTATTCTCTCGAGTATTTGCAATCGGTATGAAGTTAGGTATATTGAACATAGGTATCATTTCGCTTCTAATATTTATTTCCGTTAGAACAATTACATCTATATACTGCAGAACGTCCTAACCTAACCTAAAAAAGTTAACCTAACCTAACCTAACTTAACCTATTTAACCAATTTTTAAATATTTTTTTATCATCACTCTTATTGACCTTTTTGAGTTGTTTATGAGTTGGTTTCATTATGAGTTGTCTGGTCACCGTTCCTTAGATATCCCTTTTTTGCAGTATCAGACAATCTGAAATCGAAGAGATAACCTATAATTTTTACATTGTCACTACGAAACTGACAGTTGCTAAACACTTTAACTCAGTTAAACAGACCTTTTTGGGTATTTAATTTTGACAGCTCTAATATCTACAAAAAAAAATGTTTTTCGATGAATTTGTCACTCGATGAATTGATTTTCGATGAACTCGTTTTCGATGAATTTGCTTTCGATGAATTTATTTTCGATGAACTCGACGGTTACCGTGTGGTATTCATACTCATAATCAACATTATAATCATTTTAAAGAGATTTTTGCTTCTGCAATGGTTTACAGCAAGTATGTAAAAATTTACCGAATTTGGGCATACAAATACACCCAAAACACATTGCTTTTTATTCATTTTTTTGTCGGAAAACTTTTTCCAACTAAACACGCTTTCTCCAATCATAAAAGAAATCTTCAATGAAAATTGGTAAAGTTAAAGTAGAAAGATAGATTATATTCATGTCTTCATTTTTAAAATGATAAGCGATTAGGAGCACCGTTCATCTTTGACCGTCACCCGCCCAGAACAAAAAAAGTCCGGTGGGCTGGAGGTACCTGTTTCTTTTGTATTTCTTAATCAATGTCAGATGAGCGTGTAGTAATGTCGTGCTGCGTTTACGTTTTGTGACACTACCTTCTCCCGACAACTGATGAAAAATACAAAACGGTGATGTTACATCAGTCACTTGAAAATGTTATCAGAAGTGTGATTCGTGGAGAGCACTAATTTCTATGTTCCGATGGTTAACTCCATCACCAACAGCGTGGACCGTTTTATCTCCCGGCTTGCAGAACTAACTTGCCAATGGTCTTGCCAGTCGGGAGAGCTGTCTTATTATTAAATAGAATCACTTCGAATATCGATGTGTTTAAAATCAATGAAGCACAATTTAGACGGCAAGCTTTGTTGATGTGATTCATGGGGCCTCTTTATTCAAAGTGAAAAAGTAGGGTTGTTTCACAGAAATTCAATTGTAACATTGTTATCAAATGACCATTCAGCGCCATTTTGACAGTTGAAAGCTTTCCGTTAAATGCCGATTCTAAGGACCGGCTCTTTCACCGAATTTGAACATGTCGAGTTATGCTAATGTTCTTTTCAAGTTCTGTTATCATTTCAGTTAAGTATGTGAAACCACTGTCAGTAATGGCATAATTACAAAACTCGAATAGAATCTTTGGAGAACTTTGAAATTAACTTTGAAATTTGATGAATAGTTCAAATTCTGTTCAAAGCCCGTTTAGATTTTCAACAAATTGTGATCTGTAGAAGAGGACAACTATAATGTTATTAAGCTTGTCAGTTTATTACAATTTGAAGAAAGCTGAAAATCACCTAGAATCAGCGTTTAATTGAGGCGTTTCAAATGTTACTGAAACAAAATGGCGCAGAGTATCCATTTGATTACAATGATATATTTGAATTTCTGCGAAACACTTAGAAACACACCGAGGTATTTGTTTAAAAAAATCTGAACAGTTTACCAAATATTTGATTTCACGTTCTGTTCAAGTTCTGAGATTATTTCAATTTTATGAAGCAACTGGCCTATAATAATATAATAACAGAACTTGAATAGAGCTTAGACCGAACGTGAAAATTAACTTCTTGGACTGCATTGTACAAATGGAAACTGAAATTGTTAAAAAAAATTCACAACCCATTTCTAGGACGCGTTGTTTCACAGAATTTGAACAATTCATAAAATTTCAAAGTTAATGTTCAAGTTCTGTAAAAGTTCTATTCAAGTTCTGTTATTATTTCTGTTATGTGAAACATCCGACCTATATGATAACGGATCTAGATTTGGACCCTTGTAGAACTTAAAAATTAACTAGTTCAATTTCTGTGAAACAACTGTCCCAACAAGTGTTTTTTCTAGCCAATGACAATTGCCGTGACAACAATGGACACTTTTTAAGGCACTGATTGGCTAGAAAACGACACCTGTAGGGTGTTGTATCTTAACTGCATACATACATAATGAATACAATGTAGTATGTGATGATGAAATTGCACAACTTTTTCAGTATGGATTTTCTAATCCAATGCAACCATTTTCAGCTCGAAATATTATTTGGTTCATTAAGCCTCGATGACATTGAGCGAGTTTACAAGCTACTATCTGGGAAATTCACTATCTGTTAGTAAACTTGCTCAGTGTAATCGTATTACTTGCTAACTAGTAGATTGTTGACTATCTTCGAAAAAAGTTGAAGTCAACTTTACTTGCTCCTCGCTTACTCGTGATTGCTTTATTGATGTTTTCAGTATGGCGGCCAATAAACAGCTGATTTCTACTGTCCAACATCTGACAGAATTAGTTCACGCAGGCGTCGTTAGGTAGTTCGCTACTGAGCGAGTGGACAGTTTTGTGTGTCATCATGACAATCTCACTCGCCGATTCACCCGCTTTTAAACTTAGTAGATAGTAGATTGTAAACTCGCTCAATGTAATTGAGGCTTTAGCTAGGAAGCATTTTACTGCAAAAAATATGGAAAGACGCCATCTTGTTAAAGCTGTATTTGGTGTAGTCAGGTCAGTGTGTAATAATAGAAATAATGCCATCTTCGTCAGGCTTTATCGGTAAACAATTTATGCTTTGAGAAATGCTGAAAAAATTTATTCAATTCAATTAAATTCATAATTTATCATACTTTCCTTGTGAAATTACAAAGTGAGTAAAAATCTTCTCTTCATCGGTGATACGCATCCTTCGCATGTTTAGCGTTATAATCAGGTGTAATAATGTCGTATTATGTCGAGTTATACAATAATTTAATCCGTAATACAGAAATGTTCACGACAGACACCGCGGTATCTAATATTTGATGGAATTTAATGGCTTGGACATTCCTGGCTTTGTGAGAGAAGGCGGCGGCATGCTTTAAAATAGGAACAGAACACTTCTCCACCTGTGGGCCGCTTGACTAAACTACTTTATGCGTGATATTTTTTTTTTTAATATGAATACACGGAGTCCCAAGTATGAAGCCGAGTGAGGTAGGGAGGGGAAGAAGAATTAGATGAGGAAGGTGGGGTAGTACCTGGCTATTCAGATCACCATCCTCCTGATCCTGATCACCAACAAAGCTAAAGCCATTTCAAGCAAAGTTTCGATTCTGAATGGTGGCTCTTCACCAGGGCGATACTGAGAGTATCTTTCACTCTGGAACGTGTCGCAAATATGCTATACATTATTTTACCACTACCGCTATCCGTTACGATCATGACGGTACCCGTTACGCCGACTCTCGGCCCATTTCAGATTTTGATCAAATTCTGACAAGCATAACATGAAAACCTCTGGAAACTTATATGTACCTAGATGCAACACGACAGCTGCACAACACCATTATGAATACGTAGGCCCAAAGCTATATAACGAATTACCCAATGCAATAAAAAGTGAGAAAAACTATCTTAAATTTAAAAAAAACTCGCGTTGTATTTATACAGATAAGCAACAGATTATCTTATTTGTATCGATGATTTTCAGATACAATCTGTTTCCAATATTTTGCTGATATTATATTTCTATAATAATATGTATTTTTCTAATTTCACAATTTTTTGTAATATCTTACAGTATTTTATTTTCATTTTTGTAACATATTATCTATAAGCAGTTCTAAATATAAGTACATAGACTAGCTCCCCAATTAGACCCGAGAATATTTCTCTACTGATTGGGTAACCATAAAAACTGATAATGTACCATAAAACTGATAATGTAACATTATTATTGTAAAAAAAAAATAAAAAAAAATAAAAAAAATAAAAATAAAAATAAAACCTCGGGTCAACTGTACTACTTACACGAAGCCTGACTAAAATTTGATTTCGTCCGAAAATCGGCGCTTAAGAGTAAACGTTAGCGGGACTAGTTTCTGCCCGTTTCATACAAATCTTAATTTTAGATTTGAGATCGAAGAACCGAATCAAACAGAAAAATTATTTTTGTAATCAAAAGTTATATCAAATATCTAGTATTTATTTTTGCATAAAATTATAATATGTGGTCGGTTAAATTTTTTAATTTTTCATGATTTTGGAGGCAACTTGGGCAATTATTAGTGAGTAAATAACAAACATAAAATAATTATTTTACTATATTTATTTTTAAAATAAAACATCAATTTTACTATATATATATATTTTTTTTTTTTAAATAATACATCATTCTTCTTCTTCTTTCGTTTGGTGGGGGTCAGAGGGGGACATCTAGGTCTTCGAGCCAGTCTAGGGCCTCAGGCGTTGCCCTGTGGACCTCATCAATCCCACCGGGGAATGAATGGAGCGGGCATTCGTTGACCACATGTTCGGTGGTCTGCACCGCACCGCATTCACACGTCGCCGACTCTTTAAGGCCCCATCTATGCATCATGTGAGCACAACGGCTATGGGAGCACCTTATCCTATTGATGGCAGTCCAGAGTTTGCGAGACAATGAGAACCCAGGCTGTCTCTCAGTGGGGTCTTGCACGAGATGTGCGTTTTTGACGTTGGCTGATTGCCACTCAAGCTTCCACCTATCTTCTGGGGTGAGAGGTGTTCGAAGGAGTCTTTCTCCTTCCGTCCAGAAGGGTTTTCGAGACTTTAAGCGGCATGCCGGGTGAGAAAAGACATCATCGTGCAAGGGTATTTCGCTTTTTTGCAGCGCCTTCTTGTATTCCCTCAGTGTTGCAATCTCTCGCCTGATATTTGGCGGGGTTATATTTGCAAGTACGGGGAGCCAAGGAAGAGGAGTCGATTTTAATACATCATTAAAAATGCTTTTCTTGAGGAATAATTTTAATATATAAACGACAAACTTTTGTTCCGACATAAATAGGTTATTTATATTTTAAATATACACCATAAAAATGATTTCTTTTACTAACTTTTACTTTTTCTTTTATATTTCACCATATTTGTATGATAAATATAGTAAAATTATTTTTTTTCATGTTTTTCATTTGCTCACAAATAATTGCGTTGCTTCTAAAATCATGAAACAAAAAAAAATGTATGGACTATATATTATCATTTAAACCAAAAATAAATAAAGTTTCTCACATTCGTACTAGATATTTGATATAACTTTGGATTACAAAAATAGTTTTCAGTTTGGTTCGGTATTTTGATCTCAAACGAGCCTCGCAAAGTTCTACTTAACGGTGACCGTTCAAATGTCAAAAAATACATAATAGGTCTAATTGTCATCACGTGATGACTGTCGAATTGATCAAATATGATGATTGTTGAATTACGAATTGTTGGAATTGGTTATGATGGGTTGTTTAAAAAAATTGGAACAATTTATCAAATGTTTTAAGCTAATTTTTAAGTTCTGTGAAAGTTCTAGTCAAGTTCTGTGATTATTTCAGTACGAAGCAAGTGGCCGGTGTTGACATAATAACAGAACTTGAATAGAACTTACACAGTACGTGAAAAATTACTTCAATATTTGATGAATTGTTAAAAATTTTTGAAACAACCTAATTAATTAACAATTTACGTCAACGAAAGTGTTTTACAAATTATATTTACAAGTTTCTTCAATAATATATCTTCCTCTTAATTTTTTAATCTTGTAATTTAGTTATAATTAAAACGTGCAGCAAACAACTATTAAAAAGATATGCTGAAACAATAATTATATACATTAGCCGTGAAGATCTCCATCAATCCACAACGAAAAAAACAACAACAATTTCAATTAAAAATTAACCAGATCCACATGTGCAGTAATAATTAAAAGTCACCAACAATTTGCTAAAAATACGCTATTTTCGGTAATCCATGGAAAAAATATTGTGCATTATGTTTTAGGCGATGGCTTGGGGTCAGGAATACCAATAATCCTTGAACGAATAGACAATCACAAGGATAAACCTATTACCAATTTGTTTGAAGCACTCTTTTAACCTCAAAACAGACTTGTCCCAGGGAGATTAAAAATTGAAATGTAAACAATAATACAAAGCCCTGATGAAGCTCGAGCTAACCGTAAAAACGTGGTGTATTCCAAAGTGTGTTTTTTCTTCTATATATATAAAAATCAAAACATGCTTGCTTGGGTGTACATATGAGTAAATGAGATGCCTATATATTACCATATTGAGCTTAGGAAATTTTTGAATCTTTCAAAATACCTTATTTAAACCACTGCGAAATATGAACGACTGAGAGTGACAATGACCTCGAACTCATCGGAAGTTCAGAATTTAATAGCCTCAACCGAGTTTCATGCCATATCGAGAATAATGAAATTTATTAGATCATGTAAACTGGAAAATATTTTAAAGTTAATTTTTATACAAAATGAATATAAAAGGACTAAGTACCTTTTAAAGATCATTAGAGATTATAATGATAATATTATAATAATTTAAAAACAGATGAGGCAAAAAATGACAACATTGTGCGAGTCAGAAGCCTCGATAATATACATGACATTAAAAAAAACCTCCGCGAAGGTTTCTCGATATTACAAACACGTGACAATACATCTGAAAAGTTTTTTAATCGTGGCAAAAACTCTTGCGAAACTGTCAAAAATATCAATATTTGAGAATGGAATTTTGCAAAACAATGATTATTTATTAAATCAAAATTCAATTTTCGAAACTCTTTAATTTAATGAATTTATTTGAAGTAGGTACTCGCCTAATATTTTGAATCGAATCAAGAATTATAGATATGTATTTTAAATAGGTACCAAATTTGATCGATCGTTTTTTCTTATAATAATCAAAAATGCATATTTGTAATATATGAAAAATGAAAATTTGAATAAAAAATTGTAATAGGTGACACGCGAGCTGTTTGAAAGCTGAATGTACTGGGACTGAATATATGGAACGCGGGAGGGGATTGGCGCGAAGGGGGAGCGGGAGAGGGGAGAGGGAAGGCGGGGAAGGTGGAAGGGAAAGGCGGGAGAGGAACTGGGAAAGGGCATGCAGGAAGAAACAATGTATTTCTCTGAATATGCCGGTAACCAGCTAGTTTAATATGTAATGTCACACCTCAAAGTATTTACTTCCTTCGAATAAATTAATATTAATGTATCTCTCACTGAATTTGAAGCCGCGATCTGTGAATCCAGAAGTTTTCACTACCATGGAGTGGTCGAATATATTCACAGACATTGTTTTCCACTTGCGAAAATGAGTTACAACATGGATTCTGTGCGGCTAAACCATAGGTATAATATTACTGACTACAAAGGAAAAAAAGCTGTCATGCATTTCAAACCTAAAAAAAACATCTCAATAAGTGCCTCCTTATGAACCTTTTCAATTTGTAAGTAAATCTAACGAAATCTATTGAGTTATAAAAAATGCTACGGTCATTGAATCTCCAAATAGAGTGGGATAAAAATAGTTGAAGTCGTTTTTTAAAGGTTATGTCTGCGTCGTAAAGTCCCCCGTTCCTGTTCCTGGATCGTGTCCGCGGTTACCAGAACACAAAGGACAATCAAATACCCTTTCATCAAACATAACGGGATAGTTTGTTCACGGGAAAAAGACAAGCTCCGCCTAAACTAAATGTTTGTTCAATGGATCTATAGGACTATTGAAGATGCGTACGATGGATGAGAAATGAGATAATGTTATATTTGATTGGTGTAACCAGTGGAAATTTTGCTAAACTTAACTTTGTTCTATTTTATTGGGAGTTCAATCGGAGATCAAAAACAGTAGAATTTAATTCCCACAAATATGTGAAAAATTCTACATTGGTATTTAAAAACAATTCAAAACGTGATAAACATAAAAAATCTATAGATTCTTGCAAAATGCTATTCCTTGCTAATTTAGTATTAACATATCTCATAGGTGATTTTTTTTACATTAGCTCCACACAGGAGGCCCTTAGGAAAATAATTCCCCTCAAGGCCTGTGTTGTCTTTGGGAATATTGTGTGGAGGGTCTTTTTAGAAAATGAAGGAGAGGAAGTTCTGGGAAGGAAAAAGATAGGATGGGTGAGTAGGAATCCGGGGGTTAGTGTGTCCAGGAGTAACGGACGTATGAATCCAGCCCTCCACTGCTGTGCAAGACGAGATGCTCCGAGAGATTAAAAGGTCTCCCTCAACCGGTCTCTCCAGATCCGGCCCATCTTTGGGAGGGCATCCAGTGGGCACGACCCGAACAAACCTCACCCCACGAACCCGGGCATTCTTGCTAAGTAAACAAACGGGCTACTGCTAGGCATGAAGACATTTCAGAGACAGATTTCCGGAAAACAAAAAAAGACTGGTTTCCGAATAGTTCTGAAATTCGTTAAAACCAGATGGCTGTTAAAAGTTATATTATTAGTTATATTATTTATTTTTTCTAAAATTCTCAAAAGGCAAAATTGAAATTTTGAGAAATTGGCATCAAAGTCACGTACGCGTAGGTAGGATTTATTTATATTTATGTAACCTACCTACCTCTAACCCTTTTCTTTCAGTTGCGTTCATTGAGGGGCTATAAAACCCCCGGAATTGAGCGATTAAAGTCGGGTCGCATCCATTTCCTTCTATTATTTACGATCGCGTATCGCCTTACATAAAAAAGTCCCAGGGTAAATTGATAATATTATTGCCTTTAAGGTGAACATTAATGCCTTTCTGAAGGGCAAGGCAAGGAATAGCTGTAAATGGTATTTTATGATTATTTTCACGGTAATAAAACTAATGTAATGAGTAATGACTAATGACATAAAATCACCAAGAAAAGCACAGCAGCTATCTTCATTGAGATTAGTGACCGACCGAAGGTTCGGTTTCGGTTTCGACAAGTTTTGGCAAAAAAAATCTAGTTTCGGCATCAGTTTCGGATTCGGCAAACTCTGCGCTCTTGAATTATCGCGCATCGTTCGGCTGACTTTAGCTGAGTTCGTAGCTCGTGTGTTACCCGCCATCATCAGCTGAGTTAGCCGGCCGGTCCGGCGGTTTTGAGTTTATTTCTCGCGCTTAGTGATTACTTCTTACTCATATGGCATTTATTAAATATTGAAGTTTTTCCGTTGTTTATAATGTAAGTGTATTATTGTAAAGAGTGTTGTGATTGTAAACGCAATTAAAATTAAAATACTCAATTAATGAGGTCCTTCCTCTATAATCTATAATGTAAGAGATTTTTATAATACGTTTATAATACATATAAGTGTTGATTATCATTGACAAATTTTTGTTCCAAGAAGTAGTTAACATGTTTTGTTATTTTTTTATAATTTTTGTTTGTTTTATAGCAGTAATATAAAAATAAATAAATAATTATTTCTTCAGAAACTATACAATTATAATTTTTTGTGTATTGTACTAGACGTTTGTACATAAACTAAATATAATAGGGAGCTGGCCACAATGACACGCCAATGGAGTTTGGTACGCCAGTGGATTTTGGAATGCCACTGGTCTTTTAAATGAATTTACTACTTTGACAAAAAATGCTTCTAGGTATAATGGCAAAACTGATTTGAGTACTGGATTAAAATAAATATTTTTCACTTTGGAGACTGTGGGAGACTGGGGTTTTTAGGATTTTAGGTTACTGGGATACTGGGAGAGGTAAACTGAATCTAAGACTGATTAAAACACTTGAAAAGAGGTTTGAACTTGGAGACTGTTGGTATCTTGAGTAGGTATTGTTTCTTCTTGGCTGATAGTTTTGAACTGACTTCCTACCGGTTTGACTTCTATTTTTATAGGACAAACTCAGGTCGGACTTTTGGGGGACAGAACCTCCTTAATTTTTCTAAGGTACTTGTTTTAGGTAATTTCCCTGGTCGCTACGATTGGAAGTCAGCTGTGTTAAAATTATGTGTGATAGTTTTTGCCAAGATTTTACCAACTCAGGATCCCAAAGCTTCACATCATTTTTATTGTGTTTACAAGAAAAGGTACAAGTATACATATGTGATATAAGGTACAATTTTAAACAGTAAATATTTTTCTTAAAGTGCAACAATCACTGATAGACGTCAGTTTTTGGGTTGTTTTTGTAGTACATACTCATTTTTAGGTGATGATGTTTATTTCTTGATCCAAATTATTCCCAATTTCTCGAAATTGAGCTCCAAATTTTTCGGAAGATGAATTCGCTGTCGTAAATATTTACGATTCAGATTTTTCCTTTGTTCAGAATTGACCAATAGTGGCTCGGCTGGTCGCATGGTGGGGGTGACGTAAATAGTCAGCCATTTCCTTGGCGTTGATCATTGCTGTCTGGAGTCCCTTGGAAGCATTAGGTGGTTATTCAGATGTGTTTTCCAGTCCAATGAGGCTGCTGCATGTATTCATTATCAATTTCATTTATGTTTTCAATTGATTAGTTAGTTAAAGGACATAATAGCGTTGTAGACAAGTCATTTGGAAGGGGCACCACATGCACATAATTCCGCTAGCCAATAGCAGCTCTCAGATTGTCGTGCTGGCGGCATGGTACTCTGTGGGAGCGTAAATTCCATTCTTGAATTTCCATGGTTGTCAAAAGCTTTCGCGCACTCGTTAGATGCACACGGATTCCTACGACACGTTCCATACACTCCCCTCAGTGCAGTCTCGACTGTGCTCAGCTACTTCGTCGGGCGTGTCCTTTTCCGATGTCTGAGTTTTGAGTCGGGTGTCTTCGCAGAGTGTACAGTTTCATCAGTTGCTGGCGTGGCAGGCAGAATGACGGCGATTTTGACTGCCGGCCTTACGTATATCCCAGTGCTGGTTTGGATCCGGGCAGTTCTGACTTGTCCATCAGCTGCAGGTATTGCTTCGATGATACGGCCACGTGGCCAACTGTTTCGAGGCAGTGCTGGGTCCATGATGATCACTAGGTCATCCTTCTTAATTGGTGTAGTTGGATGGTGCCATTTTTGCCGGACAGCCATGGTAGGTAGGTATTCCCGCAGCCATCGCCTCCAGAAGGTGTCTGCAAGTTGTTGTCCGATGCGCCACTGGCGGCGTAGGCATGTTTCCTCTTCTTTTTTGTCGTAGAAGGATAATTGAGGGCGCTTCCCGGCTGACCCTAGCAAAAAGTGGTTGGGTGTTAGAGGTTCTTCATCACGTGGGTCAACTGAAATGTGGGTGAGTGGACGATTATTTACCACAAACTCAGCTTCTGCAAGTGCGGTGCGTAGCGTTTCTTCTTTTGGTGCTCTTTCCTTTAGTGTAGCGCTTAGGGCTTTCTTTACTGATCGTACTAATCTTTCCCAAGCTCCCCCCATGTGCGGACTTAGTGGTGGTATGAAGTGCCACTCGATGCCCTGGGTAGCTATTGCGTCAATCATTCTGGCGTCTTGACTTATTGACAGCAGGGCGTCCCTCATCTCGGTGTCAGCTCCGTGAAAGTTTGTCCCGTTGTCCGAGTACATGGCTGCTGGTTGTCCTCTGCGGGCGGTCATTCTTTGTAGGGCCATGATGGCCGAGTCAGCAGTCAGTGAAGCGGCTAGTTCTAGGTGAATGGCGCGTGTCGAGAGGCAGGTGAAGATGGCTCCATATCGTTTTTCTCGATGCCTACCGACCGTGATAGCCATAGGGCCGAAATAGTCAAGCCCACAGTGTGTGAATGGGCGGACGTGATGCATCAGGCGGGGTGGTGGTAATGCGCCCATCAGAGGTGGAGTCGGTTTGCTGCGTCGTATGAAGCAAGTGGGGCAGGCGTGCGTTATCTTCCTGCTTGTTGTGCGTAGTCGTATTATGAAGAAATGATTGCGTATTTCTGCTACTGTTTTCTCAGTACTAGGATGATCCGCCTTTTTGTGGTAGTGACTGATAAGAAGTCGAGTGTAGGGTTCGTCGCCGTCCAGTATTATGGGAGTTCGGGCCACACTCTTTGTTCTTTCCAAGGCTTGTAGTCGGGTCCCCATTCGTAGTAGGTCATCTGGTCCAAAGAATGGGTTCAGGGAGTTGAGGCGGCTGCCAGCAGGCAGTTTTTGACCTTGTCGGATGATGTGTAGATCAGTTGTGAAAGCGTCTTCCTGGGACCTTTTGATCCATCTGTGTTCTGCTGCTTTTATCTCATCGGCTAGTAGTGGGCCTTCTACTGGTTTATTGGGCCCCATCTTGCATCGTCTGATAAATCGGAGGATCCAAGCTGTGGAGCGAATCAGCCGGTGCCATGAGGAGAACCGCTCTACTGATGGGAGTGCTTCGCCCCTGGTGGACACAAGGCCAACGTAGTGAGGTTTGACTTCTAGTGTCAGGTCGTCAGGCCTGTGGGCGGGTGCCCGTTCTTTTGGCCACGCACCCTCCGGGGAAGTGAGAAAGGCTGGGCCAGTAAACCATCTTCCTTCTGGTGTTAAGTCTGGTACCTCTAAGTCTCGTGTTCCTATGTCAGCGGGATTGAGTTTTGTGGGTACCCATTTCCAGTCGGGTATGTTGGTTAGTTCGTCTATTTCCCCCAATCGGTTTGCCACAAAGGTTGAGTAGGCGCGTGGGTCGGTGCGTAACCAGCATAGTACAGTTGTGGAGTCTGTCCAGAAGCAGGTGCGGGATATCAGGGCTTTGCTTTCTTTTTGGATCGTCTGGGCTAGTCTCGCTGCTATGAGGGCGGCTTGAAGCTCGAGGCGTGGAATGGAGAGAGGCTTCAGTGGCGCTACCTTGCATTTACTTGCAAGGAATGTTACTCGTAAGGATCCATCTATTTTTTCGGTGAAGTAGGCCACGGCACAGCAAGCTTGCTCGGATGCATCGCAGAAAAGGTGTAGTGTTACGTTGTTTAGTTTGTTGTAGAGGCAACGTCTCGGGATTGAGATGCTGTTCGTGTGCAACAGATTTAGCCAGTCTGTCCATCTCTGGGCGTGTTCAGGGGCAATGGGTTCATCCCAGCCGACGCTTGAGCGCCACACTGCTTGCAGTAGCATCTTAGATCTGATGGTAAGGCAGGCAACGAAGCCGACTGGGTCGAAGATCTTCATTACTATAGATAATAGTTGCCGCTTGGTAGGTTGTGTGGCCGTGTCGTGGGAGATTGCCTCACGAAATGAGTACAGGAAGCGGTCTGTGGTGGGGTCCCAGATTAAACCAAGCACTCGCTCTGTTTCCGGACCTCCGCTGCTGATTTGTATCGTGGAGCTGGCACGGTCTTCTATAGGTACGCTAGCTAGGGCCGCCGGGCTGTTGGACGCCCAATTTGTCAAGTGGAACCCTCCTTTCGCGAGCAGGGCACTTACACTTTGGGCGAGTGCAGCAGCTTCATTGGGTGTGTCTGCTGCATCTAGGTAATCGTCCATGTAGAACTTGGTGCGTACGGCTTTTGCGGCGGCCGGGTACTCGTGCTCGTATGTTTCAGCCACTTTATTTCGGACGAATTGGGCACTGCTTGGGGAACAGGTGGCTCCGAACATCATCGATGACATTTGATAGGTGTCTGGTTCGTGATGGGGTGATGTCCTCCACAGGAATAGCTGGGACGACTGATCTTCTCGCCTTATTTTTATTTGCAGGAACATTTCTTTGATGTCTGCAGCAATAGCGATGTTTCCTTCCCGGAAGCGTATTATATTCCCCAGGAGGGAGGACAGCAGGTCAGGACCAGTAAGCAGCTGGTCGTTGAGGGAGGTTCCTCGGCATCGGCTTGCGGCATCGAACACCACTCTGATTTTTCCTGGCTTATTTGGGTTGATTACTGCAAAGTGGGGCAGGTACCATTTGCGAGGTGTGGTGGTGGAAGCTTCATGGCTTGATAACTTCTTGGCATAGCCTTTGTTGATAAGTTGATTTATTTTGTCGTTGTAGGCCACTGCTAGATTTTTGTCTTTTTCTAGCTTTTTCTCCAGGGACAGAAGTCGTTTCAGCGCACACTGCCGATTGTCAGGTAACGTGGCTTCTGGTTTGCGCCATAGTAGACCGGTTTCCCACCTTCCTACAGGAAGAGGACGGGTAGTTGCATTCATAAGTGCAATTGCCTGTTGTTCGCTTGCATTGACTCTGGTGGCTGATGTTATTCCGAGGGAGTCGATGGCGAAGTTGGTTTTTACTAGCTCCCTCAACTGTATGTCTGCGGCCGTTTCTGGTTGTAGTGCCAAAGTGGTGGTCGTGTTATTATCTCTGGGGTTGACTCCCCCATGAGCGATCCATCCTAGTGCGGTGCGTGATGCTATTCGCGTAGTATCATTGCATTCACGAACTTCCCTTGACACGATCAGGTGAGCGTTATCTTGGCCTATTAGCAGCTTCGGGACGACCGACCTTCCTTGGGTCTGTTGCTCCGGCAGGTTGAGGTTGCTTATTGTGCTGGCAGATATGTGGAATGTATTACTGTTGCCTGCACCTCGTATTCTTAGTCTCACTCGTTGGGAGAGATTGTCGGAGGTGCACATTCCTTTCGCGCCGTGGATTCGCAGTCCGTGAACTGGGCCGTTTGCTCCGACTTGTATTGCGGTGTCAGCGTCGACAAGTGTTACTGTGGATCCTTCATCCAGGAGAGCGAACACTGACACTTCTTCTTTGTTTGGAGCGCTTAATATGACTGGCGCAATTTTTAATAGTACTCTCTGTCCGGAGTCCTGGCGTCACAAATTGACATTTTCCACGGCGCTTTTTCGTACGAACTCGGGATTATGTAGCAGGGGGTGGTGTGGGGATCTGCAATCTCCTACTTTGCACCATTGGTTTATTTTGCAGCTTCGTGAGTGGTGTTTTTCTAAGCACTTGCGGCATAATCTTCCCGTGCGTACAGTTTCCCATCGGAGTTCAACATCTTTGGCTGCGAATTCTTTGCATTCGCGGGTTTTATGATCGCCACCACATTGGGCGCAGCTTTCATCAGCAGTTTTTCTTTTTCGGCTTGGTCCAGGGTAAGTATGTTCCTCGTTTACTTTGCGTTTTATGGGGGCAATCTTTTCTTTTGGGCCATCCCTGATTTCTTCTTGATGTCCGGCATGTATTTGCTCATGGCTCGTTAGAAGTCGCATGCGATCACTCTCTTCTTCCTCCTGGTACCCGGCATGTATTTGTTCACGGCGTGGTCGAGATCGTATGTGGTCCACCATCCCACTGTTTGGAATTGCGTTTGACACCTCTTTCAGAAAGGCAGCGAGCTGGGTTATGGTGGCCGGAGCGTGTTGTTTGCGGATCTCGATTAGCCATGCCAGACGCAGGGAACTTGGCATTTTGTCAGTGACGTCATTCATTAATGCAGGATTGGTGAGATAACCTTCGGTTTTCAGGATCCGGAGAGATGCCACCAGGTTTTGTACCGTTCCGGAGAAATCTGCCAGGTCCTCGAGTGATACCTCGGTCGTGAGGTAAGGTAGTTTTTTAACCTTGTCTAGCATAAATTTTGCTATGGAGTTAGCGCTGCCGTATCGCTGCTCGAGGACGCTGATGATCTCTGGGACTTGCGCAGGATCCATTAGTAGGGGACCCACGGTATCTCGTGCCTTGCCTTTGAGGGCGCGCTGCAGCCGAATGAGATTTTCGCTTGGAGTCATTTGGCAGGTGGCGGTGGATTGAGCGTACTGCGCCTTCCAGGTGGGCCACTCCAGGGGGTCTCCGGAGAAGGTAGGCAAATCTTTTGCTGTGGATTGCCTGGCAATGAGGGCAGCCATTCTTGAATCATCTTCTAATGTGCGGGGGCTATCTTGCGTTCTGGAAGAGCGAAGGGCCTCTGCCATCACAGAGGCGATCTGGGCCAGTGGGTCGTTGCCATGCTGCAACCATTCTCGGGTGTGCCGTGCTGTCTGATTGGCTGTGTGCGGTGGTGTAAATAATGGGGAATCCTGGCCGGAGGAGGCTGGCTGATGCTGGTACCCTGCTGTGTTGTAAAGTGGGCGCTCGGGTCCGATATGGCTGTATTCGGCCGTAGGGATGTTCTTCGCAGGGCCCGTCAGTAGTGTGTACTCTTGGGTGGCGGCGGCGGCGTATCCGGTTGGATCGGTTACAGCAAATTCATTGGTAGGCTGACCGGCTGGTGTGTCCATTTGAGTAGTTGCATATCTCGTTGCAAACTCTTCGGCCGGCTTGTGAACTTGAGTGGCATATCTCGTTGCAAACTCATTAGTAGAAGGGCCGGTTGGTGCATGCACTTGAGTAGTTGCATATCTCGTTGCAAACTCTTCGGCTGGCTTGTGTACTTGAGTGGCATATCTCGTTGCGAACTCATTAGTAGAAGAGCCGGTTGGTGCGTGCACTTGAGTTGTTGCATATCTCGTTGCAAACTCTCCGGTAGACGGGCCGTCTGACGTGTGTACTCGAGTGGCATATCTCGTTGCGAACTCGTTCGTAGACGGGCCGGTTGGTGCCTGGGTTTGAATTACTGCCTGACCGAGGTTGGCTCGCAGGGTCGGGCTGGTTGGTGCGGGCTCCTGGGTAGGTTGGCTGACTGCTTGGCGTGTTGCAGCGTTCAGGGCTGCGAGCAGATTGGTTGTCTGCTTGGCGTGACGTCTGTCCCGGATGCGCATCTCTCGGCGCAGCAATCGCAGGGAGTCTTCAGTTGATTCAGAAGTTGTTTCGCTGCTTTTACTGTTGGATCCGTGGAGGCTCTTGGCGACACATTCTGGAGCAGGTCGGTCAAGAGTGATGAGGTCAGGGTTCCTGGCAGGGTTCGCACCAGATAGATCGTGGCGGGTTCCGCTGGATGGCGTCTCATCGATGTCTACGGTGCGTGGGCCCGGGGTCCGACGGGGTGCCACTGGCATGTTTCGGCTTGTTCCCGGGGCGTTAGGTTTAGACAGCGATGTTTCGGAAGATGTCGGGGTCTTACGGCCACTGCGAAGAGACGGCATTTCCACTGGGTAAGACTGAAGGCGTGTTATGTGTGGATCCGGCTCGAAGGACCAAATGTACTAGACGTTTGTACATAAACTAAATATAATAGGGAGCTGGCCACAATGACACGCCAATGGAGTTTGGTACGCCAGTGGATTTTGGAATGCCACTGGTCTTTTAAATGAATTTACTACTTTGACAAAAAATGCTTCTAGGTATAATGGCAAAACTGATTTGAGTACTGGATTAAAATAAATATTTTTCACTTTGGAGACTGTGGGAGACTGGGGTTTTTAGGATTTTAGGTTACTGGGATACTGGGAGAGGTAAACTGAATCTAAGACTGATTAAAACACTTGAAAAGAGGTTTGAACTTGGAGACTGTTGGTATCTTGAGTAGGTATTGTTTCTTCTTGGCTGATAGTTTTGAACTGACTTCCTACCGGTTTGACTTCTATTTTTATAGGACAAACTCAGGTCGGACTTTTGGGGGACAGAACCTCCTTAATTTTTCTAAGGTACTTGTTTTAGGTAATTTCCCTGGTCGCTACGATTGGAAGTCAGCTGTGTTAAAATTATGTGTGATAGTTTTTGCCAAGATTTTACCAACTCAGGATCCCAAAGCTTCACATCATTTTTATTGTGTTTACAAGAAAAGGTACAAGTATACATATGTGATATAAGGTACAATTTTAAACAGTAAATATTTTTCTTAAAGTGCAACAATCACTGATAGACGTCAGTTTTTGGGTTGTTTTTGTAGTACATACTCATTTTTAGGTGATGATGTTTATTTCTTGATCCAAATTATTCCCAATTTCTCGAAATTGAGCTCCAAATTTTTCGGAAGATGAATTCGCTGTCGTAAATATTTACGATTCAGATTTTTCCTTTGTTCAGAATTGACCAATAGTGGCTCGGCTGGTCGCATGGTGGGGGTGACGTAAATAGTCAGCCATTTCCTTGGCGTTGATCATTGCTGTCTGGAGTCCCTTGTGGAAGCATTAGGTGGTTATTCAGATGTGTTTTCCAGTCCAATGAGGCTGCTGCATGTATTCATTATCAATTTCATTTATGTTTTCAATTGATTAGTTAGTTAAAGGACATAATAGCGTTGTAGACAAGTCATTTGGAAGGGGCACCACATGCACATAATTCCGCTAGCCAATAGCAGCTCTCAGATTGTCGTGCTGGCGGCATGGTACTCTGTGGGAGCGTAAATTCCATTCTTGAATTTCCATGGTTGTCAAAAGCTTTCGCGCACTCGTTAGATGCACACGGATTCCTACGACACGTTCCATACAGTGTATTATTATTATTATTTTTTTTAATGAATACCTCCTAACTGCTACCGTCTGGAGCCAGTGAGACTACGACATCCCCAATTGGGGTATATTGTGAGGCTGACTATAGTGGGGAGGGGAATGAGACGGAGAAGATGAAGGTGGGGAAGTACCTGGGTATTCAAATCTGGTCACTAAACACGACTAAAGCCATTTCAAACAACGTATCAATTCTAAATGGTCTAAATTCTAAAATAACACCGGCTCGATACTGAGAGTACCTGGAACGTGCCGCAAATATACGATATATTATTTTTAATGAATTAATTGTGAAATAACACAAATTAATCAAATAAAATTTATTTGCCCGCGCCGGGATTCGATTCCGCGACCTTCGGATTGCGAGTCAAGAGCCTTACCCCTCGACCACGCTGGCCGTCAATTTACCAATTTCAAATGTGAAATCGACTTCAAAAACACCTTTAATAATTAGTTCTTATGGATATCAAACGAATTTATTTATTTTCGATTTTTTGTACCGATACGCTGTTGTATATGTCGGCGGCCGGTCGTAAAATCAGACAGATCATCATGTGCCTAGCTACATCGTGAAGTGCCTGGCAGCAGATCCTGAAGTGTCAGGCGCATCATGATCGACCTGATTTTACGATTTGACTACGACATTATACAGTATACAGAAAATTTGAATGAAAATATATTTTATAATATTGTCATACGGCGGTACATCCTCTCTGCACACCCCTTATTTTTGTGTAAGTAGGTATACCGTTTTCCCTAAACCGACTACATATTTTACCTATATAAATATGCCGGAGGCCAACTGTAGTGGGACTGTATAAAAGTACCTCCTAAGACAAAACTACAGATAAACTTTAATAGCTGCTCATTCAATAACAAACACACAATCAAACTTTTTTTTATTTATACATAACTAAGTGCTGATAAATTAAATAATACAGACATTCTTCCAAAAAGAAGTTGCGTTTTCGCTATTGGAAACATTTTAAATTCTCATAACAGTTCTTCCGTTATTTGACTTCTGACTGAGTTCACCCATAGAGAATTCCAACTCACGCAGTTCTGCACCAGACCTCTGATTACAGTTCTATATTGTAATATCTATGGTCTTTGCACAGCAGTGGCGTGCAGTCCATAAAGGTTGAAAAGCTGTGCCTAACCTAAGAAAACCAAAACTTACCACTCTAGAAATTTAGACAATATAAAATTAAAATAAAATTTGACACACTTCTAATCAAATCCGTGATAAGTTTGATGTCACAATCCTTCTAACAATAACAGGAGGTATGGGTACCGCCGCCCCGGGAACCAACACCTCTGCCATAGGTCACCCCAAGTGGTTCGCTACGTTGGCAGGGGTTCCCGGGTTCATGGGGTGAGGTTTGTCCGGATCTTGGCGGCGGATGCTTCTGCCCACCAGCTGCATAACAGGCCGGATGGAGAGACAATGGTTGAGGGAGTCCCTTTGACTTCTCCAGCCGTACTCTCTCGGAATATTGCCTTGCACCGCAGTGGGAGCGATGGATTCATACGTCCGTCACTCCTAGACACACTGACCCCCAGATTCTTACCCACCCCTCATACCCTTTTCCTTCCCAGAACTTCCTCTCCTACCTTTCGTAAAAAGACCCTTCACACAGCATCCACAAAGATGACATAGGCCCTGAGGGGAATTATTTTCTTCGGACCTCCTGTGTAGAGCTAATATAAAAAAAAAACTATTTTTTTTAATTGGTTTTAGTTGCCACCTTTTTTGAATGGGATACATAACGTAAATTCGTGCACATGCGTGGGTAGGTACTTAAGTCTAAACTCCGAATTTACATTACGTAACTAGTTAAATGCATGTTCCAAATATCTGCATGACACAAAAAAGTTGGTCTAAATTGCGCACATTTAGTGTCGTGCAATCTTCAGTATCACATCAACAATGGCACCACCAACATTAAAGATTTTTTCTGCAATGCATAATAACGCAATTATAAGGAACACACGCGACAGCTCAGATGAAATGCTTTCGCGACACTAGTTGCATCACGTTTTTACACTAGGCATTAGTTGCACGACACCAGCGGTGCCGTAATTTCGCGCTGGCGCGATTCTAATTTTGTGGCATACAACTAATGCATGCATAATGAAACTATAAGTTTACATGTGAAACTAGCCGTGCAAATAGTGTCATGAACAACTTGTGTAATGTATATGTAAATTCGGAGATATGTGGAGAAACATTACACCTAGTGTTAGTATTTTTTGAACCCCGAAAATTACATTTTTTAATCTCCACACAGGAAGACATGAAGAAAATAATTGTCATCTTTGGCTATGCTGGTGGCGGGTCTTTTTAAGGAAAAGAAAGAGAAAGTTCTGGGAAGGAAAATGGTATGAGGGATGGGCGGGAATCTGGGGTCTGTGTGCACAGGAGTGACAGGACGTACGAATCCATCCCTCCCATTGCAATGCAAGGCTAACTAACTAACTAACTATCACGCTTTCTTCCCCTCAGGAGTAGGCAGAGAGGACGGACCGCCAAACAACTCGGTCTTGGCACTCTTTGCCTCACTCACATTATTCTGACTTTTGACATGGCCCGCCTCAAGTATCTGATTCACTTGATCGTGCCACGTCTTCCTTGGGCGTCCCCGACTTTTTCTACCATTCACATTTGCGTCATATATTCTTTTTACACTACTTTCTTCCTTCATTCGCTCTACATGCCCAAACCATCTGAGGGTCCCTTTCTTAATCTTACTCATTACGCTTACATTAGCCTCAGACGATCATACATGGTTTTACCACACACACGTCTCAGGGATCTCATTTCAACAGCATTCAGTTTACTTTCACCCTTTCTCTGCCAGTTCCATGCCTCACTGACACGCATCCGAACACATCTCCTGAACAAATCTCATTTGAAGAACCCAGACACCCATGCTAATAAGCCACCAAACGTAGGGAACCACCTTGATTAACCTCTGGCAGAGGTTTTAGTTATTCAATGAAATCTTCCCGACGCGGTGGTTCCCTTACAAGAGTCCCAAGTTGATTTCCCTTCTCTTTTCTTTCACACGCCACTGATGTACAGTAAGTCGGTACTCAGTACCTTTATTTTAATGTCTATGGTCTATGTACAGTAAGTTGGAAGTAAGTAACCTCGCTTCAATGCTTTCTATGTTAACCATTCACCGCTCGAAGAATGGGCGTTTTAATTACTGTATTGTGAAGATAGAATCTGCCTTTGTTGTGCATTTCCAACGCAGATTTTGGTTGTATAAATTCAAATCCAAATTGGTACTAACCTAGGTACAATCAGTTTAAAAATTTAATAAAGTTTAAGTAAAAAAAAAATGTTTTCACTAGAACAACTCTCTTTTTATAACTTTTGAAGGATATTTCCATCAATGTAATGTATAAAAAGCTTTTTTTTAAATATAATGAATTGAAAAATATACATTTGAAAAGTGTTCATTTTTCAATATATGTTTAGAAATATTTAATTAATTTGGATAAATAAAATGGATATAGCGGATTTTGACACTCACTTGGTGATTGTATGGAATGTAGAGGCTTTTGAAACTCAACTGACCTGAGAGGCGTGTTTCTACACCCGCCATCTTGGCAAAATAACTGCTCGTGATTGGTTGAATTCCGATATAGCGGGTTTCGATAGTAACTTCTTGAATGATATAGCGGGTTTTGTTTCTCATTCGCAGTTTTAAGATGGTTTTTGGTCGTGATAAGGGATATCTTAAAACTCAATTGTAGGTTAGTCTTGTTCCTCGCAAAAATGTGAACAAGATGTCATACTCAGATCATTTCGTCAAAAATCGGATATAGCGGATTTTGAAATTATTATATCATTGAAGAAGAAGGTAACACTAGTAATCTAAACGAAAATATGAAGATAACGGTCGCAACTGGGACTCGAACCCACTACCTCTTGTCTTACCGGGACAAACGCCTTACCAATTCGGCAACTGAGAAAAAATACTACTATAATAGTAAAAATTGAATATTCATTTGGATTTAGACTTTTACAAGAAGATCAATAGGTATTCTATATAAATAAAATCAGATATATTTATCCAAGATATATTTAGGTTACAAACCAGTTCTTCGAACAAAACCAGTTCTTTGTTTCCAGTGAAAAAAGTAGCTGCCAATATCGTAGAAAAATTAGTCGAATTTTTGAAATATGAGATTGACAACAGATTACAGATTGAAGTTTAAATAAGAGGTCTCAGTAGCCGTATTGGTAAGGCGTTTGTCCCTGTAAAATGAAAGGTTCTGGGTCCCATATATTTCTTATTTTTGAAGATGTCGTAAAAACAAACATCATTTTAGAAACTATTCACAACGACTGGAAAAAATCGTGTGGATAGATCTTTTTATTAAGATTACGAAAATGTTACTAAAATTTTTTAGAAATGTACAGTTTTTTATTTTTAAATAAATAAATCCATTATTTGGGCTCGTGACGTCACTACATGAAAATGTCCCGTCTCCGAAAATGTTTCTATTAATATTTTAAAATTCCACTCTGTCATGTTTTTACATGTCATCACTTTGATTTCAGGCGAATTTTCGAATTTAACGTTCACTAGATTTATTGTTTGTTCTCTGCGAACTTATCATTTGGTTTGACTTTTTGACAGATATTCTGAAGAGAACCCCGTACATTTTAGAAGTCGGTACGTGTTTTAGAGGTATAATTAAAATTCTTATAAATAAATTGTCTAAACTAGGAATAAGTGGTAATTTATTATGTTGGATTAAGAATTATTTATCAAAACGTATACTAACTGTCTGTATTAAAGAACACTTGTCTTACGAATTTGAAGCCACTAGCGGTGTGCCTCAGGGTTCGCACCTTGGTCCAATATTGTTTATACTATTCATAAACGATGTCACTTCCATATTCACTGATGTTAATATATTATTATTTGCTGATGACATGAAAATATATAAAATCATAAAAAATATATACGACTGCTTGTCCCTCCAATCCAATTTTATAAAATTCGTAGAATGGTGTACCATTAACAAACTTACACTTAACATTAAAAAATGTCAAATCATGAGTTTCTTTAGAATTAAAAACCCTATCAAATATAGTTATTCTTTTAACAATCACAGTTTATTGTCAGTACCTGTAATAAGGGACCTTGGAATAACCTTCGACTCTAAACTACTATTCACCAACCACATTGATATAATAACTGGTAAAGCAATGAAAATGCTGGGCTTCATTGTAAGAATTTGTAAAGATTTCAAAAATATCCAAACATTCAAAATACTATATACAACTCTGGTTAGGAGTCATTTAGAATACAATTCCCCCATATGGAACCCTTTCTACAAAAGCCACGCAAACTCCATTGAAAGAATCCAACGCAAATTTCTGAGATCAATTAATTTCAAATTAGGTATTCCCGCGGTTGACATAAACTATGAATCTTTATTACAAAAAATGCGACTCTTATCGTTAAAAGATAGAAGAATTCTCAACGATCTTATTTTTCTATTTAAAATAAACAATAACTGGTTTGACTCCCCTGAATTGGTCTCATTAATAAATTACCATGTACCTTGTAGACCAACTCGACTCAAAACACCTTTCCATTGTGACAATACTATGACGAACGCAGAACAAAACTCAACCATAAATCGCTTGCATATTTTAGGCAATGAATATGCTAATATTGATCACGCCACCGGTAATCTGGCTTCATACAAAAGATGCGTTAGACTTAATCTGTTTGCTAGGACCACGTAAATATAATACATCATATAAACATAATATGCCTACCAATACTTCACTCTAAAACTATTAATGCACTAGAAATCATAGGTACTTGTAAATTTATCATATCCGTTAACATAATCCAGGATTTGTTACTTTTTATATTTTTATATTTAAATCGTTGTAGGTACCTTGAGATAGGTATCTTTTATTTGTATATTTTACATTTTATTGTTTTATTTCTCTCTTTAAATTTTTATTTTACTTTTACCTAATAATTTATAGTTTGTACTTAATACTTTATATTTTATATTTTATACTATTCACTTTGTAATTTACTTTTATACATTATAGTTTTTATACACTACTTATTACCTTACTTTTCACCTTTTTTCTTAAATTAAATTTTACTAACATTTAAACTGTTATTCTTCATGTTGTTGTACTATTATATGTATGTCAATTATGTTAATGGCACGTTTTGTGCCGTATATGTGTAAATAAATAAATAAATAAATAAATAATGGTTATGGTGCTGTTTTTAACAAAATCAAATTTTATAATATTCTTATTATTATTATAATTTACAAGTCCAAGTATATTACATTGGATTTAGTAATATAAACGTTGTACACTATAATGATTTATGATCAATAAGATGGATCAAGGAAAAAAATATTTATGAGATGTAATATTTTTGGTATGCCTCGTTATTCTCCTGTGCCATTCGTGTGGAAAACGTTATTTTTTAAACGATTTTCGGCTATGTAATTATCGTTTTTTCGCACCTATAAAATTATGTCCCGTCTTTCCGGTTTATAAAAAATGGTCTGATTTTTCGGATTGAAATTTTCAAAAAATCCCCAGGGTTTCAAAAATACGATAAAAAAAAAATACAGAATGTCTTAGAATATTTGTCTAAACCGGAAAAAAAATTTAAGAAATGTGATGCAAGTGGCCTATACTTGAGTTTTCTAAATATACGTATTTTAAAAACAGCATATTTTAATCTTCGAACGCGAAAAAACTTGAAAAACGCTAACGCCAAACATTTTGAAGCAAAACGTAAAAAAATATGATAAATTTGAAAACTAAAATAACGGTACTTTTATTTGAATTTGCAACAAAACTGGCACCTCGCTTTTTGGCAGGCCGCACATATCATCCAAAATCGGATCAGATAAAAATCGATACAAAACCCGGATTGGTTATAATACCGGGCCACGCCCGTTGTCGGACCGGATTGGACGGCCGGCGCGGAGCAATGAAAAGAGGCCCGCATTTTCCGCGCCAGCCGTCCAATCGTTTTTTGTCGGATCAGACAATCTGATAAAAAAATCTGATATTTGCGGCCTGCCTTTATCTCGTTCATGCATTTAAAAATTATAATTATTGTTCCCGAGAAAAATCGATAAAACCGACAATTTGTATAATTTTTTGCCAATGTAAAAGTTGATTTATCGATTTTGTATTTATTTACGCTTGCATAAGGCATTTTCGTTATTAAAAAACATTACTTTCATTGAGGTTTTACTAAAGTCACGCGGCAAAGTCAATTAAAAAAATAATGTGTCAGAAATAACCTCACTTTATCCCGATAACAGAACTAAATTCACAACATGACATTATTAATGGATCAAAATTGATGAAAAATAATACAAATAATAGCAAATAATATAAACTAATAGAATTACACGAATATAATAGCAAATTGGTCTTTTCAACAGAAATTATAAACAAAAACATGATCTGAATTGCAACAGCAATGCATAAGAGAAAATTTTCAGAAAGATATTTTGGCGGCCAGCAGTGCCAGCACATGCGTTGTATTGGCTACCGCCTGGCCAGTATGAATGAAAACACAACGTTGCAAGATCGACAGAGAAATTTTTTATTAGTAACAATTCGAAAAAGAAAATGTACAGTCTTTATTCAATGTGTAACAAAAACACCATTAAACTGTTGCGAAATGTTTTTTTATAAGTAAAGCTGTTTAGTTTCTCGGAGTTTGCTAATCATTTATTGGAGACGAATCATACTTTTGATTTATTTTTTTGCGCATGCCGGTATTTGAACCCCCGACCTTTGATTGCTATAGATATAGATACCCTTCGACTACCTTGCATACAAATCATTTGAAAAGTTTGTCATACAAGATAGCCGCCGGACAATTCAACCTAAATTTGGCTCCAATGTCATTCATCGCATAAGTGCAAAATACAAATGCTCCCGAGATTCATGCTCCAGATGGAATAACTTAATATTGTTTATCTTCGGGGAGGACTAAAAGTCGGTCGCGGCGACAAGTACATAGCATTGCCCAGTCAGGGGCCGACCCCAAACACGTTCCCAGTGGCCTACAAATTATGCGGCCGGCCCGAGGGGCTTCCGTCACGTTTGCGTAACCATTATCCAATACGCGGGTCACACACAGACACACAGTACACACAGTACACACTGGATACTGCATGCTGGATAATGGGTCACAATCGTGAAAAATGCCGTTTCGTGTCGTAATGGAGACCCAGGGCCGGATTAACACTAAAAAATTAGTCCAATTTTTTTAAATGAACTCAGTACAGAAATAATTGCTGTGAGTATGAACTACAGGCAATTTTTTATTGACTGAGTGCGACCGTCTTGCGTTTCGTCTAGCTGTAAATTTGTTTGTGTAGATTTTTTTTCAGATGTGAAATTGTCGTGTTTATTTGGACTTCCTTATTTGCATTTTTTTTAATATTATAATAGAGACCAGGCAGCCTGAAAAATGTTTGAAAAAAAAAAAATTGAAGAGATAATGTTTCTTTGGACAAATCAAATAATACCTTATTTAGGATATTAAAAAGTTACATGAAATATATGCTTCAAAATTAAGTTTAAAATTAAGTTTATAATTAATTAAACGGTGGAAAAAATGATAATATTATTCAATAAAATCAATTTGAAGGGGGGTTTGGATACCGCCACCCCGGGAACCATTTATTTCATAAGCAACACATCTGTCGTAGCTCCATAGGCCACCTCAATAGGTTTTGTACTTTGGTGATTTAGCAGGGGTGCCTTGGTTCATCGGATGAAGGTTTGTTTAGGTCTTAGTGGCGGATTCGCCTGCCCACCAGTTGTATGGCGGGCCAGACCGGTGAGGCTGATTTAGAAAGACTTCTTGATCTTCCCAGAAAAAGGCCCTCCACACAACAACCCCAAAGATGGCATCAGACCCGAGGAAAAAATATTTTCCTCCGAGCCTCTTGTGTGTAGTTTATAAAGTGGGTAGGTATTTAAGTATATGTAGGTATACGAGTTCTTACAATCCTAATAATTTCAGATAAAATTATGGTTTTGTTGCATTAGAAACACACTTTTTTGGACGTGGGGTACACTATTTACAAATCTCAAGGGCGCATATAAGGGGCGGTTAGGGTATTCAACCCCCCCTTATGTATCCCCCCCCCCCCCTCCCAATCGGCTTCAGTATTTCGCAGAAATAGAAGAAAATAAATAGAAGGTACGTACTCGTAGATTGCATTCTGGAAAATACAACAATATTATTTGCACCAACTCTTTTATCAAGGTGACCTAAATTTATAAAAAATAGTGGTAAGTAGGATTCTCAGGGTCTTATGGGCATATTAGACCTTTCAATTCCGCTGCGCAATTAGGTTGTAGATACCAAATTGCCCCGTGTAAACAAGACATTGCATGTTTCCATGTCATTGCGCGTCATCTTTCCACCGCATTGAAAATATTCAACTTGTTTAATATTTTCAATGCGATTGGTTCGTTTGTCCTTCGTGCGCATGCGCGAATGCGGCGTTGCATGCGCGCGCAGCACTGTCCGCGCATATTGAATTGTCAAACTGTGACTGTTTATTTTGTAGGGAGTTGTCAACATAGAAGATGGTTTTTAAATGGAGGGAAGTGCATACGCCTCTCATTAACTCGTTAATTAAATGATCACACATTAACTTAATTCCCGCGCGCACGACCTGTTTCGAAGACATTCTAAAATCTATGACAGAAATGTGATTGAATGGTCCACTTCTGTCAAGTACGTGTAAACAGTACACCCTTTCAATTATACGCCGTTCAACCAAATCGCATCAATGTGGTTGACGTGTGTAATTTCGCCATTAGGGTCGAACCCTTCCACGCGATTTCTATAGATACGCTATTGATTTTTTTTTTTTTTTTACAGTGAATACCGCACAAGAATCTCAACTGCTCCCGTCTGGAGCCAGTGAGACTATGGCATCCCCAATTGGGGTATGTTGTGAAGCTGAGGGTAGTGGGGAGGGGAAGGAGGTGGGGAAGAGGAAGGTTGGGAAGTACCTGGCTATTCAGATCTGGTCACCAAACACGGCTAAAGCCATTTTCAAGCAACGTTTCAATTCTGAATGGTGGTCTTACACCAGGGCGATACTGATAGTATCTTCCACTCTGGAACATGCCGCAAATATACTATATATTATTTTAAATGAATTAATTGTGAAATAACACAAATTAATCAAATAAAATTTATTTGCGCATGCCGGGTTCGAACCCGCGACCTCCGGATTGTGAGTCAAGAGTCTTACCCACTGGACTACGGAGGTCGTTAGAACTATTGTACAGTATTAAAACTACTATACTGTGCTACTACAATACTATTTGAACCAACTCTTTTATCAGTGCGATCTAAATAAAATAGTGGTAAGTAGGAGTCTTAGGGTCGAACCCTCCCATGCGATTGCTATAGTTACGCCATTGATAGAACTATTGTACAGTATTAAAACTACTATACTGTGCTACTACAATACTATTTGCACCAACTCTTTTATCAGTGTGATCTAAATAAAATAGTGGTAAGTAGGAGTCTTAGGGTCGAACCCTCCCATGCGATTGCTATAGTTACGCCATTGATAGAACTATTGTACAGTATTAAAACTACTATACTGTGCTACTACAATACTATTTGCACCAACTCTTTTATCAGTGTGATCTAAATAAAATAGTGGTAAGTAGGAGTCTTAGGGTCGAACCCTCCCACGCGATTTCTATAGATACGCCATTGATAGAACTATTGTACAGTATTAAAACTACTATACTGTGCTACTACAATACTATTTGCACCAACTCTTTTATCAGTGTGATCTAAATAAAATAGTGGTAAGTAGGAGTCTTAGGGTCGAACCCTCCCACGCGATTTCTATAGATACGCCATTGATAGAACTATTGTACAGTATTAAAACTACTATACTGTGCTACTACAATACTATTTGCACCAACTCTTTTATCAGTGTGATCTAAATAAAATAGTGGTAAGTAGGAGTCTTAGGGTCGAACCCTCCCACGCGATTTCTATAGATACGCCATTGATAGAACTATTGTACAGTATTAAAACTACTATACTGTGCTACTACAATACTATTTGCACCAACTCTTTTATCAGTGTGATCTAAATAAAATAGTGGTAAGTAGGAGTCTTAGGGTCGAACCCTCCCACGCGATTTCTATAGATACGCCATTGATAGAACTATTGTACAGTATTAAAACTACTATACTGTGCTACTACAATACTATTTGCACCAACTCTTTTATCAGTGTGATCTAAATAAAATAGTGGTAAGTAGGAGTCTTAGGGTCGAACCCTCCCATGCGATTGCTATAGTTACGCCATTGATAGAACTATTGTACAGTATTAAAACTACTATACTGTGCTACTACAATACTATTTGCACCAACTCTTTTATCAGTGTGATCTAAATAAAATAGTGGTAAGTAGGAGTCTTAGGGTCGAACCCTCCCACGCGATTTCTATAGATACGCCATTGATAGAACTATTGTACAGTATTAAAACTACTATACTGTGCTACTACAATACTATTTGCACCAACTCTTTTATCAGTGTGATCTAAATAAAATAGTGGTAAGTAGGAGTCTTAGGGTCGAACCCTCCCATGCGATTGCTATAGTTACGCCATTGATAGAACTAGTAGTAATATTTCCGATATAAACAGTATATTTTCGGTGGACGACGCGAAGATCCCATAGTCCGACCCTGAATGCTATTTAATGGTACTCTCCCACCGGCGGGAGATCATATCATATCTGTATAACTGTACCCGCTATCCGCTCTCTACCAGATTCAAAATGGCGCGGGCAAGAGGCACAACGCACAAGGCAGGAAGGAAGCCTCCCGTTATGTCATGCTAAAACTGAACCCAACCTAGAGTCCGCAGACTGTTTAAGTACTTAGGTTATACTCCACATTGTGGGGAGATGCGGTTAAGATGAGCAGTCTCCCTCTGTGGGCGTAAAGGCACTCGACTTGCGATCCGGAGGTCGCGGGTTCAAGTCAATTTTATTTGATTGATATGTGTTTTCACAAATTAATCATTTAAAATAATTTAAGGTATATTTGCGGCACGTTCCATAGTGTAAGATATTCTCAGTAGCGCCCAAGTATAAGACCACCATTCTGAATTGAAATGTTGATTTAAATAGCTATAATATTAAATCTGTATTAATTCTTCTTTCCAGATACGGATATTTTATCCAAAAGGTAATTATATTCAATGTTTTGTACAGGAATACCTACGCAATTTATAGTTTGTAAACCTCAGGAACTTATGTTGAATCTTTTCAATGCTGCCGGAATGAATATTGTAAAAGGGAGACCATAACGTAGAGTCATACTCTAGTTAGCATCTGACAGGGGTTTTATTCTAAATTATGCCGTCATTCTTGGACCTACTGACCACCAGTTTCCTACCCATACTTCGTACCTTTTTCCTTCCCAGAACTTCCTCTCCTACCTTTCTTTTAAAAGACCCTCCACACAGCATCCCCAAAGATGAAATAGAAAATATTTTCCTCTATGCCTTCTGTGTGGAGTTATTCTAAAAATAAGCTAAATAATGTATCTTTTCATTCATCAACCGGATTACAATCTTTAGAGCACCGGTGCGTGGGTGGAAATGCTATTCTTATTCTATCGGTATTTCAATGTAAGAGGCTCCGATGAACTAGGGTCATTGATCCCTTCGGTACCAGTTAGTCGGTCGGGAAACACGCCAAAGGCGCGCCCAACATATGTACACGGTTGACATTTGTCACATGAGAACGGGTCTCTTCTTCGACTAAACTGCTCGGCTGTGGAATGATTTGCCGGCCTCTTTGTTTCCCCTTTCCTACAACATCGGTCTCTTCAATATCAATGTCCATTCCTTCCTCTCCTCAAAAAGATCGACCACCTATCATAAAATTATTAAAAAATTAAACCACGAACTACTAACTTTCCCGGGTCTCCCCTGTATTGTCGGCCACTACGGTATCTGAGAGTCTGTTCTGTACATCTTGGCGTTAGTATAGGAGCAGCTAATAAAGCCAAAGACTTCGGTCCAGATAACCATCTTGCCCCGTAACCTGCAGATCACCCATTGTTGGCCGCTATGGTATCGGAAGGTAGGTTAGTGTAGATAGCTAATAAATGTATAATTATATAGGTATAATTCTAAACAACGGTTCAAAACCTGGCGAAGATTAATACTAACTCACTATTTTGATTAATTTTTACAACGAATCGGGTTACATTTTAGATGCAAAAAATTTACTTTGGATAAATTGAAGCTTTTTCTACCGTTTCCCTTGAATAGAATTAAAATAAAACTCTTAATTACGTTACAAAAAATATATGCCTAAACTACTAAAAAATGGATTTTTTCATTTCAAATGTATGAACAAAAGAAACAATTTAAAAATACAGTTATATGGCTAAAATTATCTGTGACAGTTTCCAGTGATAATTTTTTTTCTTTCTAAATGAAATTATTCAAAATTAGATTCCGTTTGCCAAGCGATTTTTATGCCTATTATGTACCTATATTTATTGCGATAAAAGGTCTACGTCTTAACAGGAAATCGGGCGGCGCTTTGTCCATACAAACGATTCCCCAATTCCTCTCTGGATTTTGATTCTACGACAAATATTTTTTAATATAATATGGATATCAACCAGTAGCGTGTCGGTATGTTTTGCTTTCTTTGACAAGTTACTTCTTATAGGAGTTGGGACACTCCAAAATCGTTAAAATTTCTTGGTTTGAACGCCATCAACAGACGTTCAGTGTACAAACTAGAAACTAGACAATGTATTTTTTTTTAAACAAGACGAACAACAGGCATAGAATATTTTCTTCAAATACAGTTAGTAAAAAAATCTTAAAAATCTAACTTTTAGAGGAGAAAAATGGGAAATACAAAACCTCGATTCTGATGATTTTATTTAAGTATTACCTGAGGTTTGTAGTTCTCCTCTTCATCATTAAATGGAATTTTGCGGCCCACTTTTTCACAGATAAAATAAACATACAGGCTTTTGGAATTATTTGGAATAAAATATGTTAACAAAATTTTGATGTCCGATGACTTTTAATAAAAACAAATTTTATTCCACATTTCGTCACTGGTCACTCAACCGATGAATCGACCAACCCCTCACACCACTCTTAGTGGTACAATACCAACTGATTTAAAAAATATTTTTAGTTAAAAAAACAGTAATAATGTCACCGGAGACAAAATTTCACTTACATTTTTTACTTCAAATAATGTCAGGAATCACTCACTGCTATATCTCCAAAAATCGAAATTTGAGTTAAGTATGTAGTTATGTGTAAAAGTGTTCCCTCTATCAGGTACAATACTCAGCCACCAATTCAATAAAAATGCCGAAAACTTGCAGTGAATTAAACAAAATGTCGATGTTGTCTGGGTCACTAGTAGCATATTTCAAAATGTCTTACTAATGTACCGGACCGTTACGCCTCCCGGTGTTATTTTATAAAATATTTAATACGTAAAACACGTGTAAATAATATTTGATTTACGCGTGAGCATTTAAATATTGATTTCCTCATTATCTCAATACTCATTAGAGAAGTCTGTCTAATCAACTGGACGATAGACTATCATAATTCTAACGAGTACAAATCAAGAATAAAAATATGGCTGAAAGAGGTCAATTAAAAAAAAACTCTAACGAAGACACTTAAAACGACATAGAAGTCAAATAAACTATATTTAAATAACTTTAGTCCCGCTCAGCACAGGACACCTTAGTGAGGAAGACTAAGAAATACAATATCTATATATATTCACCATTACATTTTGAATATATAATTATTTTATGTAGTCGCTAAAATAACTTTAAAAATTAAAAAAATATGCATTATTTCTCTGCCAAAGGAATAAAATATGTTTTATTATGCTAGGAGCATTATTTATGGTTCAAAATAGCATGAAATCGAGGCAAGTGCTGCGAGTTACTAGCAAATCCACTGTGGATTCGCCGGCACCCGACGCGACGCGTACAAACGTCAGAAATCCACGGTGGAATTCTTGGCAGGTTAGGTAGAGGTTAAGTCATTTTTTACACCAGTAAACTCTTCCGCATAATTTAATAAATGTTTCATGCAAACTGACGGTACCTACGTACTAGAATATTAATAATTCGAACTTCAGAACATAACAGTGAACACTTTTCCGTATATTCTGTAATTGGTCCGCAAAACACAACCTAATGGGGAAATGTTGCATTTAATTCTTATGTTTAAGATACTTTGTAGTGGTTAGGAATCTACTTAACCATTTTATGAATAATTAACTGCTTACTTCCTGAGTTCAACAGCGGAAAAAACTCTAGAACAGTGAGAAATTTGCACAGATTTATCTGCTGTTTTTCGCTGGAATTCTTGAATAATAGAACTGTCGATCTTCAATACATTATTGAATAAGAAGATAACACTAATAATCTAAATGAAAATAATAAAGAGAACAAGACACGGAAAATTAAAAAAAAAATAACGGTCGCAAATGGGACCGAGAGGTGGCAGTAGCCGAATTGGTAAGGCGTTTGTCCCGGTAAGACGAGAGGTTCTGGCTTCGTGTCCCAGTTGCGACCATTATCTTTTTATATTTTTGAATGTAGCTATTACTTTGTGGTTATCCATTATAGAAAAATGAAACAATACAACTTTGTATAAACCACTTATATAATGTGCAAATCCGACCGGTTTATTTATTTATTTTATTTTTTGACAGTTTGTAAACTGTCAAATTAGTATAAGCTTTCCCTGACGAAGGAACGTTTGTTCCGAAACCGGTCGGATTTGCACATTATATGTATAAGTGGTTTATACAAAGTTGTATTGTTTCATTTTTCTATTATCTTTTTATTTTTCTGAATCTTATTCTCTTTCATATTTTAGTGTAATCTTCTTCTTCGATGATATATTGCATTGACGGGAATAACCTTCAAAGTTATAAAAAGAGAGTTGTTATAATAAAAATTATAATAAATTATAATAAACTGTTATTCGATTGATTTGAATCATTTCACAATTTAATAATTTATTAATAATCTATATTAGAGATTAAACGGATAGTTGTTTGGCCGGATACCGGATATCCGGCGAGCTGCAAGGCCGGATGACCGGATGTCCGGTGGCCGGATATTCGAATTGATCGCAGCCGCGATCCTTAGTGCCTCCGTTCACGGAGATACTTACAAGATACTCGATCCTCGTGCGCGTATCATACGCGCCGATCGTAAGTACCCCCCGTACGATTTTGCTGGTGCCCGTTCACGGCGCTACGCGGTGGCTGTCGGAGTGTCGGATTCCAATCAGTATCACGATACCGACAGTGCTGATCGCACGCGACGCTCGCATTATTTGTGTCCGATACTTATTCGTTTGACGTTTGACAGAAATGGCGTCGGAACATGAAAGTAATGTTAGATTTATTCTGGAAGTGGAAAAAATGCATGTTTACATAACTATACTTTACCAGAATACGCAAGAAACGATTTAATGGAGAAGGCATGGATTGATGTTGGAAAAAGAGTCATATGACATCGCACGACAGCGTGTTCACTCCACGGCTGCACGTGAAAAATGACCAAGTTCAGTACATTTCGGATAGCGCCGTGTACGGAGACTAGCATTAAAAAGTGGTATATCAGCAGGGTACTTGTGGTTTCGTCACAATTACGTAGATTGTAAGTATTTCCATGAACGGAGGGCCTTACACTTGGTGGTCGATTAACTCGAAACAATATCCACATTTGACAAAGTTTGCCAAAGTGTATCTTTCAGCTCCTTGCAGCAGCGTTTATAGTGAGAGGCTGTTTTCCGAAGCTGGCCTGGTTTACGAAAACAAGCGAAATCGCTTGTTGCCTGCGAACGCTGAAAATTTAGTCTTTATTCACCGTAATTTACCACTTGTTAATTTTGAGTATTAATTCAAAATATTCTCTTTGATAGGAATAAGAACAAGAGGTATATTATGGTGCTTCAATGTCAGTATTTAATCATTTTAATAATCTCTGTGTTTTTTACGAATTTTTAGTTCACTATAATGGTGGTTGTGATTAGTTAATCGTGTTAAATTTTAGCTACTCTGCGAGGTTTTTGTAAGTTTTTACTAAAAGTTTTTAATAATTATTATAAGCAATAATTATCAGTCTGAAAGTATTTCCCCAATAAATGAAGACATAATTTGTCTCGACGCCACCTAGCGACGGATTTAACACTAACAGTGTCTCTCTCGCAAAAATAAAGTTGGTTGTTTTCAGGGGAAAAAATATAATAAGCAGTAATTGTTGAATGAAACACTAGTATATATTGAACCATTTGGCGGGTGTAAGATAAGCCGCCATAGCTCAATTGGGAGAGCAGCTGACCGGCAATCAGAAGGGCACGGGTTCAAGTCCCGTTGGCGTCATGTATCTTTTCAATGTGGATTAGTGTTTCAGGCTGATAATTATTGCTTATAATAATTGTTACCCTTTGTGCTACGCATAAAAATCTTGTCTTAAACGTTAGTTTAACAATTAAAAATAATAATTAAAAGTTTTTAGTTTAGATATTTACTATAATATTTATGTATTTATCATTAGAGTGAATATCTCAGAAGAAAATTTTAGTTTTTTGGAAGGCCTTGTGGATTTTTTCTAACTTTTTCGACTTTAAATAAAAGCCGTCATAATTATAAGCCCTTTTATTGATATTTACCTCACAAAGATTAATGTATTGCGTTTTATTATAGGAAATTGTGGTAGTTTTTGAATATCCGGTATCCGGCCGGATATTGAGTTACTATCCGGTATCCGGACGGATGGTAAATTTAGGCCGGATGCCGGATAGTTACCGGATATCCGTTTTATCTCTAGTATAGATATTTGCGGCACGTTCTAGAGTGAAAGATACTCTCAACGTCGCCCTGGTGTAAGACCATCAGAATTGAAACTTTGCTTGAAGTGGCTTCAGCCGTGTTTGGTGACTAGATCTGAATAGCCAGGTACTTCCCCACCATCCTCTTACCCGTCTCCTTCCCCTCCCTACTAACTTGAGCCTCACAACATATCCGAATTGGGGATGCCATAGTTTCACAGGTAGAAGGTTGGGAGCAGTTGGGACTCTTGCGGTATTCACATTAAATGAAAAAAAATAATATTTAAAAGTAATTACCATCATGAGCTACGGATTTTTGAATTATTTGATTTCGTTTAAGTATTTATCATTCGAATAACTAATATTTACAACCCGGTTTCGCCGGAGTTCAACGGATGCAAAACTCTATTGCATGAATTTTGCAGCGATATTTCTACCGATGTTTTCTGAACAACGCAAAATTTTTGGCTCTTTACAATTTAGCAATTTTTTTAACATCAACTCCACACAGGTGGTCCTTTGGGGACGCTGTGTGGAGGGTCCTTTTAAGGAGACGAAGGAGTGAACAAATGGATCTCTTAGTAGTATATTATGTTGTCAGAGGGAGGAAACGCAGAAGCTGGAAAAATACTAAGGTACGGATCTATTAAATAACTGTTTTTAACTGTCGATAAGTAAGACACTCTAAGAAGATAGTCTAAACATCACCTTGGTGAAAATCACTATTCAGAATTGAAACTATGTTCGATATGGCTTTAGCCGTAGGTACTTGGTGACCAAGACAGTTAAAAGAAACAATTAAAAATTATATATACGAATGTACCTACACAAGAATTCAGATCACGGGCGAAGCCGTATTAAACCTTTTTTCTATCTAAGTATGTAAGTATAACACGCAGGTAGAATTATCTACCTAAGTGTTTCTTAATTACTTTATATTTCACATGTTAAAAAATACCATGGTGGTCTATTTTATATGGGGAAATAAATAAATAAAAACAAGGCAACAAAAGTCATTCGGCAGGACCATTCTCATAACTCGTAAGGTTATTACTGTACAGGAGGGAGGAAGGAATGGTGCAGGAGACGATGACTAGACACTCTAGTAGAGAGACTCGGCCTCAAAACAACTCACGGGGGGTAATTAATATTATCTATGGGGTATGGGTTCTCCATGACGCCATGAAGACATGAAAATTTGTGTTTTTATAAGGATGCTGTTAAATTATGAACTAACAACACTACAAATACGAAAACCTCATATTTACTGAACATCTAATAATTATATACCACAAAATTATACGATGCCCTTCCAAATGAAGTTAAAAAACACCGTGGAGACAAACAACTTAAAAATAACAAAATATAGATAAGTAAACATGAAGATGAGGGAATCTTAAAGAAATTAAGTAACACAAACACAACCTACAGTCAACAAACGTGAAGATGTGGAAATCAATAGACATGAAGACAAATTGATAAAGATAGACAACAAACATGATGATGAGGAAATTGATTAAGATGTACAACAAACATAAAGACGAGTAAATCATGATATAACACCAAAACAATAGGTACCTACTGCAGTCCGCTTCGGAACAGGAATCCCAAGTGATAAGGACTGTCAATGATCTTATTTACGTTGTATTTTATATATTTACTATCTTTTCTACCTGCGTGTCCTTTTCCATTCGTCCTGCTCCTCTCCCGCATTCCATTCATTCAGTTTTCAAACATTATTGAATTTTTTATACAAATTTCATTATGCCAGAGCTCAACAGTATATAAAGAAACCTTTGTGGGCGTCCGCACAACAACTCACCAAAGATTCATCGCAATCGGATGATTAGTATAGTATAGGAAATAATTTCATAACGCCAGAGCTCACCACTATATACAGAAACCATCGCGTGCGCACTACAACTCACCTAAGTTTTATCGCAATCACAAAGGGACCGCACAAGCGACAAACAAAGGAACATTCATTTTTAAATATGAAAGATATATTATTTAGAAAAAAAGCTCACTTTGATTACAAAAAATTAATGTCGTTAAGATGAAGCCGTATTAAATAATGCAAAATCATACAAAATCATTTGTTTTTGTTTTGAAAATTGTATCGCTTAGAAGTATTATAAATGATTCAATTTAATACTGCGTACAGAACATACCTTCCTTAAAAACATCGATCATCGGTCAAGTCTTTTAATAAGCCTATAAAAAACTAAAGTATAAGGTCTATAAAAAACTCTTTCAAGTCCGAACTCTCCTATTTATAAACCCCTTTTGGGATATGGTTTTATTGTATAATATGGCAAATTCAGTTTCTTTTATAATAAACGCAAAAAAAATTATATTTACACTCGAACTTCAGAAAATAAAATAAAATATGCATTTTCGCGTTGTTATTTTACAATACGGCCGCTAGTCGACGAAGTTGGTTTTTCAGAGTGAACCTTACGAGTATACCGTCCACCGAAGAACTACTGTCTCGCCACACCCATTTTCAGTCAGTCCTTCCCCGGCCGTAGCGGGGAACAGACGTTAGGTTCCGCGTCGCTTGGTTTCGTCAAATCAATTTTAAATTTCCGTTTTATTACAATAAACAATGCGTAAAAAAGGATTTAATGTTTTTTACAGGTCTTTACGAAATCAACCTGTAAAAAAAAATTCTCAAATACCATTTCCAACCTCTCCAAAAGGTTTTTCTCAAGTATTTTTAAACTCCTCCCATAAAGGGGCATGATTTCCTTTTCGACTTTTTCCTGGACTCATGGATCGCCTTAAAATTAAATATTTCTCTCAAATGTCGAATTGTCTATATTGTGTTGTCAACTATAAGCGCTTTTTATTTATTTTTTGTTTAGTATGCAGGTTAGGTACCTACCTACCCAGTTAGTACAATATCCTCCAGATTATCGCAAACCTTTCTCTGAAGCTGTGTTTTATTTTGTTATTATCTTATTTTGTTATTATCTCATTTAGGTATAGCAAGAAAACTTAGTTTATTGTTGGTGCATTTAATGAGATTACTGTTTACGGCCCTTCCCCTTAATCTATTAAACAAATCTGGCCATCGGAGCTTTAAACTGCAGAGTCGTGATAGTGATAATGACCGAGCAATGCCGGGTGCTATTCAATCACGAAGTTCGATCAATAATACAATACGCTTTGTGCATACCAATTATACTTTTAATTATAATATAACGGTGTTAAAGAAATTAATTCAATATTATTAATTTTCATGTTTTGGTCCAGTCGCTGAGAGTTCCTTTGTACCTAATGTAAGGGAGATATTTTTTGGCTTGCCTTTTTGTACCACTTGCCAACTATTTAAAACATAGGTACAGCCGGTTTCAGAATCCTAAAAGCCAATTATTACTATTTTTCTTATTTTCTTTTATTACCCTTATTTCATGTACCTACAATCATATTCACCAGCTTTTCTTTTTTGTCTCTTTAAATTATTTTGTGTATGTATTATAACTTAAAAACCCTTATGGAATGTGTGGGATTGCACTATTCTCCCCGCATACCGGAATAAACATTTATTGTTATTATTAGTTTCTTAACTATGAAGAAAAATATGTTTTTTAATTATTTTTTGGGTACCTACCTACCGCACAAGAGTCCCAACTGGTCCCAAACGATTTTTTTTTACGATACCTCCAACACAGGAAACCCTGTGGAAAAAAATCACTCAAGGCCTTTGCCATCTTTGGAGATTCTGTAAAAAGTATATTTTTAAGGAAAGGAAGGAGTGGAAGTTCTGGGAAGGAAAAGCGTATGAGGGATGGGTGGGGATCTGGGAGTCAATGTGTCCAGGAGTGAGAGATGTATAAATCCACTCATCCCAATGCGGTGCAGGGCGATGGGTCGAAAGAGTGGGTCCAGATGAGTCCCGCTGAAGAGGTCTTGATTAAGTCTCCCTTAAGCAGTCTCTCCCGATCCAGACCGCCACGCAATAAGTGAGGAAACGCATTAGCCACCAAGACCTAAACAAATGATTGGGGTGTTGGTTATCCAATAAACGGTTCCCGGGGCGGTGGTACCCTTACCCGCCTCCCAAATTGTCGGGTACGGACCCGCCTCCCAAATTGTCGTCTGGAGCTAGTAGGACTATGGCATCCCTTAATGGGGTATCTTGCTGCAGGTAAAAGGAAAGCGATGGGACGAGAAAAGGTGAGAAAGTTCCTAGCTGTTCAGATCTGGTCAACAAACACGGCTAAAGCCATTTCAAACAACGTTTCGATTCTGAATGGTGGTCTTTCAACAGGGCGATACTGAAAATATCTATCTAAATTGTGAAATAAAATAAAATTTGTCAAATAAAATTTACTTCTATAAGATACTGGACTACAATATTCATCTTTAAGAAGGACGTGCACAAAATACAATAACATTTTTTCAAAAGTTGATATTTTCCATTTGCTATGGATCTGGGTCAATTAACTAAATGCTTATTAGAAAGAAAAAAAAATCATTGGCTTATTAATTACGATCCCTCATCCCTGCTGTGTGTAAGATCCGTTATTTTTCTCATTTTTATTATTTTGTTTCTTTCTTTATTTTGTTTATCTTTGATAATTTTGTAAACAATATTTTTATGTAGTTATTTTTTTCAATCATTGCCACTTTATAATTTTCTTTAATAATTTATGCTTTTCGTATATATTATTAATCTTATCCGGAAACTTCAAAACAGGTAGTTTAAAACCGAGCTCTCAGAAATGTTTTTGGACTTTCGTAGGATATGAGACATCTATTCAATTTCCGGTATTCTTCCAATCACAATCCTTCCTAAACATGAAATCACAAGCACCATCCTACAACTCACACTTACATCAATCCACTTTGAAATCAAGACATCCACACTCACAAAACTCGAAATAGCAGTAAAATTCGCGTTCCTTAAACACACACAATAAAATAGGGGTTAAAATATCTGAACTATACTGCCTACACACCATATAATTCGCTTCCAGATATATGTACCTACAAGGGAATCCGGCAAAAAAAAACGAATGTGCTTTAGACCACACGACTGAATAAAAACTTCTTTAGCTCAGTCTATATGATAGGAAGAGAGAAAGAAAATGTGCGAGCACTCGCTCTTGCTCCTACAGTAATATGCGAAACGTAACTCTCTCTCTTTCTATCTTCACTAACTTATATCTCCCTCTCAACTTCCGTTCGCCTCGCCCGATCACACTTTTCGTAACGCTCTCGTCACGCATTCACCAGCTTACTCCCCAATTCAAGCGTTCGTAAAGAAGTTTTACTTCAAAAATTCAGGGTAATGCTTTAAAAAAAATACGTATGTTTAAGGATAATATAGGATAATAATAGGCCTGCACTGTGTCTTAGATATACGAAACGTAACTGGCTTTGAGAGAAAGAGAGAAAGAAAATGTGTGCTCGCACCTCTCTCTCTTGCCCCTACAGTAATATGCGAAACGTAAATCTCTATCTTTCTATCTTCACTAACTTATATCTCCCTCTCAACTTCCGTTCGCCTCGCCCGATCACACTTTTCGTAACGCTCTCGTCACGCATTCACCAGCTTACTCCCCAATTCAAGCGTTCGTAAAGAAGTTTTACTTCAAAAATTCAGGGTAATGCTTTAAAAAAATACGTATGTTTAAGGAGTACGTTTAAGGATAAAAGTATGTAATTTTCTTGTCGTGTTATTTTCTGTCTTAATTATTTTTCTCTCATTTTCTTTTCCATTTATTTGTAATCATCAACATTACCAACCTTGTTCTTTTTTCTTAATTTGTTTTCTATTGTTGTTTGTTCTACTTAACCTGTCTTTAATTTTTAATATGAAAATACCTTAACTGTTTTTTTCCCCAATAAATTAAATTAGGCGCCCTTTTGAACAGGCGCCAAAATATCTGTGCCAATTCCTGTGCCGATTGAAACTGCTGATTGATTAAATAACTCTCTACTCTCTAGGTAGGTTTTATTCCGCGTTCGGCACACAAATTAATGTAGGTATTCGTGACACTTTTTTCTGCATAAATAAACATTTAAATCTCCTTTAATTTACATGTCAAATGTCTGCAAAAAACCAAAAGTCGGTAAACTGTTCTTCGGCACGAATCTTAGTAATTTCAATAACTTGTTTTAAGTAGCAAAACATCATTATTTAAATGCACTTTTTTAAAATTTATTTCTAGGTAGTGGTCAGATGGTTGAATGAATAAATTTCGTGGAAACATAATCCAAAATAATAATCGTATATCTTCTTCACAGATTTCATTGAAGTTTGATACGTTTTGAAGTTTGTATAAATAACGTTATTTTTATTGTCTTGCTGTAAGTAGACAGTTCAAATCTCCATAAATAAGTTTATTTACCTAATCGCGAATGAAACCTAACGATTCGAGACGTTTGTTTTTGCACCTTAATTTCCAAAACCAAGAGTCCCAAGTCCCAACTGCTTGGAGCATGTGGTACTATAGCATTCTCAATTTGGGGTGAAGAGGCGCTGAAGGGGATAGGGAGGGAAAGAAAAAGGGTGGGAATTACACGGCTACTCAGATCTTTTTTTACATTATCTCCATACTGGAAAGCTCGAGGAAAAATAATTCTCTCACAGCCCACTTCATCTTTGAATATGCTGTGCGGAGGGTCTTTTTAAGCAAAGGAAGTTCTGGGAAGGAAAATGTATGAAGGGTGGGTAGGAATCTGCGAGCAAATGTGTTCAGGAGTGACGTACGTGTGAATCCATCTCTCCCACTACGGTGCAAGGCGACGGATCGAAAGTCCAAGTCTGGAGGTCAAAAAGTCTCTCCCGATCCGGTCCGCCACAGAGGGAAAATGCATTTGCCGCCAAGACCTAAACAATACTCACTTCATGAACTCGGGCACCCGTGCTAATTCACCAAACGTAGTGAACCTCTTGTTATCCAATAATTTTTTTTTTATATGAATACCTCACAAGAGTTACCAGCAGCTCCCGTCTGAAGCCAGTGAGAGGTGCCTAGCTTAGACGAAGGGGGAGAGATTTTTTTAGTGTAGGAGACGCAATTTTATGAATTAATGTAAAGAGGAGTAAAAATACGCTGTTTTCTTAATTTTCAGGAGTATCTGACTGTTACCATTAAATAAATAAAAAAACATTTACATATAATATGTAATACATAGTTTGATTATTTTTTTTGGTAAACTTAAGCACCCAGAATTAAAAATTAAAGGTCCGCCCATATTCATTGAAGATGTTATCTCCTTTGCAATTATTATTTTAGAACATTAATAAAATCATTGCTTTGTTTTTCTTCAAGCCAAACTTATGGCAAACAGAGTAGCCGATGTGGTGCAGAGTTGCGCAAACTTTGGCATGCGTTTTACTTTAGTCGAAAGTTCTACTGGATATTTTTAGGGGTTGATGGACGAATTTACTTATTATATATATTTTTAAATAATAATTGGATGCCAATGCGTTTGACGACTTAGTAGGTACGTTTAAAAACCAAGAATCTAAGATCTCAGCTCTGAAGATATAAAAAATCAGTTTTTTTATATATATTTTTTACATGGAATTAATAATTTCCCTCAGGGCCTATGTCATCTTTGGGGATGCTGTATGGTGGGTTTTTTTAGGAAAGGAAGGAGAGGAGAGTTCTGGGAAGGAAAAGGGTTTAAGGGGTGATAATCTGGGGTTCAGTGTGTCCTGGTCATCCGCCTCCAAAACCTAGACAAACCTCACCCCATGAACCCAAGCACCCCTGCTAAATCACCAAATGTAGCTAACCACTTGGGGTGACCTATGGCAGAGGTGTTGGTTATCCAATTAAGGTTCGCGGGGCGGCCGGTACCCATTCCTGCCTCCCAAATTGAAGTAAGACATTTTTTCGATTTCTTTTCAATTCGCTATATTTTTTCTACATGAGCTCCACACAGGAGGCCCTCAGGTCCTATGTCATCTTTGTGGAAGCTGTGAGGAGAGTCTTTTGGGGAAAGTAAGGGGATGAAGTTCCGGGAAGGAAAAGAGAATGAGGGGTGGGTAGGAATCTGGGGGTCAATGTCCCTAGGATGTATGAATCCGTCTCTCCTGCTGCGGTGTAAGGCAATGTTCCGAGAGAGTCCTGCTGGAGATGTCAAAAGTTCAAACCTCCCCAAACCAGTCTCTCCCGATCCGGCCTAGACACGGACAAACCTCACCCCATGAACCCGTGCATCCCGGCTAAGTCACCAGACGTAGCGAACCACCTATGGCAGAGGTGTTGGTTATCTATTTAAGGGTTTCCGGAGCGGCGGCACACATACCCGCCTCCCAAATTAAATATACCTACCCGATATACCCCAAAGCCATCTTATTGTGATAAATGACATATAATATTATCATTTTGTTTTTGACAATTAAATAATATGATAGAAATAACGTTGTGAGCTGGAAATAATAACGTTTTCCCCCAAATTACGAAATAAATCTTTCAAATTCAAATTTTATTACGCTGGATTTCATTTTTTGAGAGATTGTAGTGTGACGTAAACAAGCTACCTAAATATTGAGAAATAATATATTTTTAACTACAAGTGTTTGCGGTGGAAGTGAAATCTTCAGAAAACTAAAGTAGACAAGAGTGGGGAGGCTATGAAGCACCGCACAAAGAGGATTCTATCTCATTTTCTCGCAAGCGAAACCCTATAGATGTAAGTGTTGTCTTTTTTTAGTGTCGCTTTTTCGTTTCATCGAGTTTCAAATCACAACGGTTGTTATGAAGATATTTACGTTGGACGCCAAAATGTTATGAATATATTTAGCTTTCACATTGGAAGCTAAAATGTTAGGAATGTAATACATGGAGAGCAAGAGAAAAGTGTGATTATTACTAAAATTTATATCTCAGTGTGGACCTTAAGCAGGCGGCTGTGTAATACTTGGTATGAGGATAGGTTATTTAAATGAAATAGTATTGTGCTTTGACACAGTTAAATTAATTTATTAATTAAGTACAAATAATAATCAGGGCTAGACTAAATTCTGAATGGGCATATTATGGAGCGTTAGTACCGTTTAATCTTGAGGAGTTGATGAATGGGTGAATGCCATATGTAGGCGATCCATGCTGCTGCTTGCTGCCTTCGGAGATGGGCGGTCAGCTCCCTCCGCTGCTGACATGTGCTGAACGGCAGGCTGGAGCGACGAACAGGCCTCCAGTCCCGCGGTTTCCTAGTGACGTCCCGTCCAAGGGCGGTTGCCAGCCAGCCGACTATGTTGATGACGGCCAAGGTGGGCGATCTTCGGCCGCATCTCGGCGAGCACCTCTGGCTCCAGGTATAGTCGGAAGGTCTTGTGATGACTGCGTCTGCAGATGCTGGATGTGGTTTTAATCCAGCAGAAATAATGTGCTCCCATGGTACTCCGCTGCTGATCCAGGATTTTAATGATTGTCCTGATGGTCTTCAATAATGGATGCCGCTGGTGGGCGCGGATTTATCAATCTTCACATGTTGTTAAAATAATGGCGAACTACGACTATTTGATTACGTCGACCCGCCACAGGGACGGTGGCCGTGGTCACCTGTGGCTGCTCAAAGCTCAAGGCCAGTCCTGCCTAGTGAACCCCTCTGTGCAGATCCTCAGTATCACCAACTGAGCAAAGGTAAACATTTCAATGCTACCAATACAAAGATGTTGAATGTTAACAAACTTCACACCAAAAGTACCCATACACAGATAATTCACTTGTTACATTATTTTTTATGTAGCACGGTGCCAAAGAAGTTTTCGCTTAAAAAAACTAAATGTCACAATTCATACTACATAACACTTTGTACAATAAAATTAAGTTTTCATTAAAAATGTTTTGAGACCCTGTTTTTGTTAATTACTGTAGAAATCACATGTTTGTTTTTCGTACATACATTATTTATGTTTGATAATTTAATTTATCTCAACGGAGTACAAGATTCTTCAGATTGGTTTATTTGCAATTAACATTTATATACATATGTATTACACCGGAAGCGAATTGGTCTGTAAAACAACCCAACGCCACAAATGTTCGCTAATTGTTAATGAAAACGTACATATTATAAATAAATTATTTTATTTAGCATTATTCCCAATTAGTAAAACTAAAGTCCAGTCTGAAACAATGTGACCGGTCAGTGGCTGAGTTGGCATCGCGTTTGGGTCCCACCCAGGTGTCCCGGTTCAATTCCTCGGCTGGCTCAGTCCTCCATCACGACACAAGCAACATTTTCCGCTTACTGTGGTGTTTAGATTTTTAAATATTGTCGGGTTTATTCGTAACCCGGGAATGTTTGTCTTTTTATGAAAAAAATCTTATTAGGTATACCTACAGCTCCGAGGAAAATAATTCCTCTCGGGGTCTGTGTCTTTTTTTGGGATACTGTGTCGAGGTTCTTTTAGGAAAGGAATTTTATCTTTGAACAATTATTTCTGAGGAAAAAACCCTTTGTCATCTTTGGGGATGCTGTGTGGAGAGTCTTTTTGTGGAAAGTATAGAGAGGAAGTTCTGGGAAGGAAAAATGTTTGAGAGGTTGGTAGGAATCTGCGGTCAATGTGTCCAAGAGTGACGGACGTATTAATTCATCCCTTCCGATGCGGTGCAAGACGATGGGTCGAGAGAGACCAGCCGGAAAAGTCAAAGGGTCTCCCCAAACCGGCCTCTCCCGATCCGGTCCGCCACGCAACTAGTAGGCAGGCACATTCACTGCCAAGACCTAAATATACCTCACCCGATGAATCCAGACATCCCTGCTAAGTCACCAACCTATATTGAATTGAATCTCTTGGGGCGACCTTTGACAAAGATGTTGGTAATCCATTAAATGTTTCCCGGGCGACGGTACCCGTACCCTCCTCCCAAATTGAAATCTTGAAAACATATGAAATCAAACTGGCTAAATTTATCACTTGCGAAAATTATTGTTACATACTCATTTTTACTGTTTTTATAACAAAACATACTGTGCAATTCACACGCGGTATAAGTACTCGTAAAACCTTCAGAAAACTAAAGTAGACAAAATTGGGGAGGCTACGAAGCACCGCACAAAGAGGAGACCGATTAGTTTATCTCATTATCTCGCAGGCTAAATCCTGTAGATGTTATGTGTTTGTCTGTTTTTAGTGTCTCTATTTTTCTTTTCATCGAGTTTCAAATCAAAACGGTGCTAAAGAAGTTTTCACTTCAATATCCCATGGTTTATTTGTTCTTTCGTTTTTGTTTACTTTAAGTATGTATATGTAACAATGGTTCCATGACAACTCAGAATCATGCAATTTCAGCACCACTTTGAAGTCGTTAAAAGTTATGAAAAAAAAAACAAAATAGCCCATAACCTAACCTAACGTAACCATTTTTTTCATCACTTTTTAAAGGAGATATTTATTGAAGTTGCATTATTCCGAGTTGTCTGGTCGCCGTAATAATTGCTTAAATAATACCTACATTGTTAATAGAATTTAATTGGTTTAACATATATTGATTTTGCAATAAAATTATCACACAAATAAAATAAAATTATTGAACATGTTATTATTTATTGAAGGAGAATATAACAATAATAAATATATGAAAGAGAACAAGTCACAGAAAAACAGTAAAAGACAATGGTTGCAACTGGGTTTCGAACCCAGACATCTCGTCTAACTGGGACGTGCGCGTTAACCAATTTCGCTATTGCCACCTTCTGTCAAACCGTTATATTTGTCAATCTCATATTTCAAATTTTAGAATTAACAATATTATCTTCAACTAATTATTTTTCTTTTTTTTATTATTAATTATTTTTCCATATTGGCAATTGACCATACTGAGACAATGGTCCCAGTTTCGAACATTGTTTTTGCTATTTTTCTGTGTCCTGTTCTCTTTCATATTGTCGTTTAGATTACTATTGTTATCTTCTTCTTCAATGATATATTACATTGATGGGAATAACCTTCAAAGGTCAAAAGTTATAAAAAGAGAGTTTTTCTTATGAAAAATTGAATATTACCTATATATTCATTGGTTTTCGAATCGTCTTGTTTATAACTTGTCAGCGAAAATAACTTTAATAAAATTCTATTAGTACACAATCTTGTTGACTGTTTTGGCGACCTCAATGTTATGACCTCGGGGTTACGGACCGCTGGTACAGTAGATGAGTAGTGGACTAGTGAGTAGTGGCTACCATTGAATGAACGCGGGTTCGATGAACCGCGCGGTGTTGCAGAAAGCACGTGGTACGGTATCTCGTTGAGAATTCAACCGCGTCGCTACGAATTAACCTTGATTATGAGAAGGGGAGATAGGGGCTGTATTGATGTGTATATTAAATTAAATCATTCTTTGTTTTGGTGACCCGACAGAATATTCGCGACAATTAGCCCCCCGAAATGATATCTTATATATAAAAATGAATCGCTGAATGTGTTGCTAAGCGCAAATCTCGAGAGCAGCTGAACCGATTTCCCTAATTCTTTTTTTAGAATACTCTTTGGAGTACGAGTATGGTTCTTACGGAGAGAAAAATTAAGAAAATTGCGCAGAAACTTGGATAATTTCAGAAAACCTAACGACTATCGCACGTTTGACGGTTCGCGTGTTTGAGAATGACATTTTGCAAAACAATTCTTTTTTTGAAAATCTTTAAATTGATAAATTTATTTAAAGTAGGTACTCCCCTAATAGTTTGAATCGAATCAAGAATTTTAGATATTTTAAATAGGTACCTACCTATGTTAGGTACTGGGATTGAATATATGGAACGCGAGAGGAAGGTTGGCGGGACGAGGGAGAGGGAAAGGGAAAAGGGAAGGCGGGGAAGGTGGAAGGGGAACGCTGGAGGGGAAGGGGACGTGTGAGGGGGGAGGGGAACTCGGTAGGGGGGTTCGCGGGATGGGGGAAGGGGGGGGGAGTGGAGAGGGGAGAGGGAAGATGGAGGTGACGGAGTGGGAACGCGAGAGGGGAAGAGGACGCAGGAGAAGAAGGGGAGGCGGAAGGGGAACGAGACGAATGGGAAAGGATACTCAGGGAGAAAAAATGTCTTTATTAAATGGCATAGCAACGCATGCCGGGACCAGCTAGTTTATTATAAAATTGTAATGTTTTCTGCATTATTTTCGAAATAGTCTTGGAAAAAATCGTGTGAACTGATTTTTATGCTAATATTACGAAAATGTTACTAAATTTTTTTAGAAATTTATGGTTTTTTTGTTACTAAATAAATCCGTTTTTTGGGCTCGTGACGTCATTACATGAAAATGTTCCGTCTCCGATAATATTCAATTAATTTAGTAAAATTCCACACTGATTTTTTTATAAAGCAACACTTTTATTTCCGGCGAATTTTTTTATTTGACACTAATTCACTAGCTTTATTGTTTATACTCTGCGAACTTATCGTTTGGTTTGACGTTTTGGCAGATGCTATGAAGTGAACATCGTACATATTATGCATTCTGTAGCCGTCTTAGAAGCGTAATGGTAATGGTGCTGATTTTAAGAATGTAAATTATAATTTTATAATAATTATAATAAATTATAAATTATAATAAATAATAAATTATAATAAAAAAACCAGATTTAAATGTCCGGGTTTAATTTTCCTCACAGGAAAAACTAAACCCTTTCACACACTTCCCAAATGATCATCTGGTCAATCCACGTTATGCAATTGCACTATATAAGTATTATAATTACAAAACAATACAAGAACAACATGTCAACCTACCAGAGACCAGATGGGAAAATAATTCACCGACTCCAGATATTTTCATATCAGAGGGTTCGGCTCTGTGGAACTCCTAATTGAACCTATAAATCCTACTGATCCCTCAATATAAATATTTAAAAAATCTTTTGTAATCCTACATGTATTTAAAATTACCGATTTTTGCATTTTTATATATAAATTCTTTGTCAAATCTAATACGCCTAAATTTTGAATTAGAGACCTAGGTATAATGCCAGTAGCCGAAATAACAAATGGTAATATTTTTATAGTCCGAGAATGCCAAATTCTTTTAATCTCATTTCCTAAATCTGTGTATTTTCTAATTTTTTCAGAAACAGTTTTTTGAATATTACAGGTATTTGGAATAGCTACATCAATGATATAAGTATTTTTTTTAATTTTGTCATGTAAAACTATATCAGGTCTATTATGGCTAATTGTTCTGTCTGTTAGTATAGTTTTATCATAATATATTTTATAAAATTCATTTTCTATATTCATAATATGGTACTATATTACGGCAGTCAATCAAGTTATGTTTAATTACCAAACTTTGGTGGATTATTTTTAAAACCTGATTGTGCCTAAAAGTATACTCGGACGGCGCTAATATAGAACATCCCGATATAATATGTTCTATAGTTTCCGGAAAAGCCAAACATTTTCTACATAAATCATCAATTTGATTTATATCTTTGATTATATGCTTCCTATAATTTTTAGTATTAATGACTCTATCTTGAATGGCAAGCATAAATCCTTCTATTTCTGCGCTCAACTCTCCAATACTCAACCATTTGTTTGACGAAAGTTTGTCAACATACGTTTGGTTGAGATAATTGAAGTGTTTTGCATGAATAATTTTATTTGACCAGGAATCTAATAATTCCTGGTTAGTATTTATAAGAATGTTGGCATTCTCGTCATATAAATTTAAAGGTGTAATGTTTCTATCTGCCTTGCAAATTATTTTGTGCATTTCTGAGCTATTAGCTTTCCTATGGAAAAAATTTCTAAGCATTTCTACCTGATTGTGTTTCAAAGATGTTATTTTGACTACACCTCTACCTCCTAAATTTCTAGGTAAATTAATTCGTTCTATAGCTGAATTTGGATGATGGCAATTAAACTTTGTTAACGTAGTTCTAATTAATCGTTCTAAACTATCTAAATCTGTATTGGACCATTTAAATTAAATTATTTAAATTATTTTATTATTTACAAGTACAAGTTTATTACATTGGATTTAGTCGTATGTAGACGTTAAACATTATAATGATTAATGATCAATAAGATGGATCAGGGAAAAAATATTTATGCAATGTAATATTTTTGGTATGCCCCGTTATTCTCCTGTGCCATTCGTTTGGAATACGTCGGTTTTTTTAAATGATTTTCTATGTGATTATTGTTTTTTCGCACCCATAAAATTATATCCCGTCTTTCCGGTTTATAAAAAATGATCCGATTGTTTGGATTGAAATTTTCAAAAAATTGCCAGAGTTTCAAAAATACCATTAAAAAAATAAATACGGAATGTCTTAGAATATTTGCTTAAATCAGAAAAAAAAATTAAATGTGATGCAAGTGGCCTATTTATATATTTCAACCAATTTACACAAAACCTTGACCAAATATATACCTTAAAACCTTCCCCATGTATCACTCTATATGTACTATATTGGTGAAAATCGCATGAAAATCCGTTGCGTAGTTTAAAGATCTAAGCGCACAGACAGCGGGAGCGACTTCATTTTATACTATGTAAAGATACTAGTAGGTAAAATCTTAATCCTTTATAAATAACCCATGCAACAGAAACAAAAAAAAAATCAGAGTGTGCAAATCACGCGCGGTATAAGTAAAAAACCTTCAGAAAACTTAAGTAGACAAAATTGGGGAGGCTACGAAGCACCGCACAAAGAAGAGACCGATTAGAGAGATATGTAATAACGAATGTTAGAGGAGCGCGCTAATATTTAAAGCGATTAAATCGATGCGAAATTGCGAAAATATTCAATTAAACAGGACTCGTTTAAAATAAAGCAATAATCTGGTGGAAGGTATCTTAACTACCATTTAAAGAAACATTGGGAATTTGTTCACTACTATGACTTGTAAAATAACTGAATCAAACGTGTTTATAATAATTTTCGGAGCATACTTTGCGATTTTTTCTATGGATGGAATTTTATATAATGTGCGTTTCGGCGTGGAACTCGTCTAGATATAATTTTCAAAAATAACATCTATTTTTTTAAGAGCTAAAAAAAACTTCAAATGTTTAAGTGAGATATGTAAGAAATCGGTAGAAATTCGGGTAGCGGCGCCTTAAACCTTTCTGAACACATAACAACAACAGAAGCAAATAAAAAAAGTTGCTTTTAACCCTTGTATTTACACACCCCTCTCCCCCTACAACTGTCATATCACGCTGTTCCACATAACGTAGAACATTATAATAAGCCCGCAGTCGCCCGCGCCGGCCGCCCAACGTGTGGGCACTGTGGGCTCATGACCGAATGCCCGGGGCTAGTTGTTACAAGTTATTAGGTGGTTTGGTGCGGTCCATTGGCGCAACGGGACTTAGCGTGCCCCAACCGGCCGGCAAGATTCCGTATTTGGACTCAATACGTAACTCAACATAACGAGAGTTTAACTTGTAATATATGGCAATGTTACGCGGTTATTACCGTATGAATGTATAATATTCATTTCTCTTGGTAAGGTATTGCGATATAATATGAGATGCAATATGAAGAATACGAAGATCTAAGCTGTAAATCGCAATTTTGAAGTAAAACTTCTTTACGCACGCTTGTCTTGGGGAGTAAGCTGGTGAATGCGTGGCGAGAGCGTTACAAAAAGCGAGGCGAACGGTAGATGAGAGGGAGATATAAGTTAGTGAAGATAGAAAGATAGAGAGTTACATTTCGTATATTACTGTAGGGGCAAGAGAGAGAGGTGCTAACACACATTTTCTTTCTCTCTTTCTCTCATAGCCAGTTACGTTTCGTGTATGTATCTAAGACACTGCGCGTGCGCAGGCCTATTGTCTGTATCACACTGTGGGAGCAACAGAGAGCAGTGCGCGCGCACATTTTCTTTCTCTTTTCATATCATATAGATGGAGCTAAAGAAGTTTTACTTTAGTCGTGAAGTCTAAAACACACTCGTTTTTTTTTAAATTTTATTTATTTATATCAATGACTAAACAAAATACGAGGGTTGTCGAAGAATAAAGACCTTTGCCCATTTTCGGTGCCGCCAACATTATATCTCAAAATATGGCGGCACTGGCGTGAAACTCAGACGTTTCCTTAAAAAACGAGCGATGATCCGGCTTGGTAGCTGCTTCAGTGCGATCTATGCGTCCGTTTGAGACGGACGATTCGCTGTCGAATCCCACCGCCTGCGAATTGCTCTCATTTATTCACTTTCTCAACTAGGAGGAAGTCCACCCTGCAGACGTCAGTAAGGTCTACCACACAAACGATTTTGAGGGGAAAATGGCGCTGCAAAGTGCGTGCTTGGTGGGTTTCCAAATAGTGTGGAAAGCTCTCGGGTCTCTTTGAACCGTTTTCCAACCAAGGCGAGGCTTTTTTGGGTTGAAACATTTGTTCACCACCTAACCCCTGAATCAAAAAGGCAATCAATGAAATGATTTGCATCCTTTCCTCACCTGAAGCAGCATTTAGCCGGAAAACCTTTGGAGACCGACTAGGGCGGGGAAGAAGAGGTGAGAGCACTTTTGGCGGCGGAATGCAATCAAGGACCTAGTGCCACGGCTCACCAAGTGCATTGATCGTAATGGGGACTGTACCTAAAAATAAAGGGGATTGTATCTATAATATTAAATGTTTTTTTTTGTAAATATACCTAAATTTATCCTGATTTTTTCAATTTAGAAAAGTTTTCAATTCTTGGACAACTACCTAAGAGAAGGGCTTGGCGTACCGATCCACATACATACCGAACATTCTGTCCAAACGGTTTTACAAAAATGGCCGCAATGCCGGACCATTTCCGTGATTTTATTACTCAGTTTACATGATAAGTAATAATTAATTGGTTCCATTTTGGCCGCAATTTTTGTTCAACAGTTTGGACAGAATGATTTATCTATCTATTGAATCATTGTTTGGGGGTAATATAGTGAAGCGAATATGTAAGACGATTCAATACTTACAAGTTTATTAACACTATTTACAGACACATAAATCACCAATTTAAATATATGTAATAATAAAGTAATGTGAAGGGCGAACAAATATTAAAGACCAGCGAGTCCTGACCGAGAGTTAAAGCAGAATGAATCGTTAGTTTTTGATGCAAGCGAGGCCAGTTGCTTGAGGAAAGGTCTGCATCTAATTGGTGCCTGAGGGACCAATCGGGTGGCCAGACGATGCAGAATAGTGTCCTTTGTTCGTCCTCCACATCAGCCCCCTTCCCGGTAACTCCTACACCATTACAACCCCTAGTGAGAAGGCTCCGGGGAATTGGTCAACGTCCGTGACCTGTGGGCATAGAAAGTGAATGTTAGAGAATTCAAAAAAATGTACCTAATATGGTAATATATTTTCCTCTTATATTGGCTGAGATATGAAAAAGTTTGAATTGAACTTAGTATAAACTTATAATTTTTTTTAAAAAAGGTTTGTAAAATTTGAAAATTTATTTTATCAGTCCTATTTGGTTTAATAAATTAAATGATAAAGAGGATAATATTAAAGAAAGTTTCTAAACTGTATTTGAAATTAATAACAACCTTAGTTTATTTAAATAAGAAACTGTTAATGACTCGTTGCTAAGTATGAAAGTAGGTACTTCGATTTGGCCAAGCGCAGCGCATTAAGACTGCGGTAAGTACTTGCATTGTTTATATTGAACTGAGCCAGTATTTAATAATAAGCAGTAATAATAATATTGCTTGACTAATGTTGAATTTAAGTAAATAATATTGATGTATAAGTGAGTATCTGTGTCGCTCGCTAGTTAATTGATAATGTGATATTATTATTATGCGATAAGCGGCAATGCTGAATAAATAATAAAAATAGGTACCAGTTAGAAATGCAATAAATTTGGCTATTTGAAAATGAACGCAAAATGTTATTTTAATTGCAGTAAAGTTATGGATAGAACTACTATTAAAGCGTTTTGTTTGTTTTATAATATTTTTTGAAGTGCACAAGAAATTTTTGTTGAATTATTATTGTTGTTTTTTTTTCTTCTTTCTTCTTTCTTGAGTAACATGGCGATGCGACTGATTGCTGGTTGCTGTCGAGTGTTACGGGCAATGGTTTTGGACATGTTTTTGCAGGAGCTGTGTAATGTTGTTTGCTCTGGAAGTAGTCAAGCCGTAGTTGCAAGGTTTGTTTTTTCTGGTGTCTCCAAGTGACGATACGTTGTTACGTGCAGAACCGAAAAATTATGCTGGATCCAGCATTGCCGCGAGGTGCGGTTAGCAATGGTGGAGTTGGTTTGCGGGGGCTAGTTGCTGCCGCGAAACCGGTTTGGCTGCTTGTTCTGGTTGAACAGAGGCAAGGCCCTCTGCCTGTTCTGGTTGAACAGGAGCAGAGTTAGCTAGACTAGTTGTCGTAGCGTGATACTTCTGTGAGTGAAAACGGCGACATTCTTCAAACTGCGCGTCCAGGTGCCAAACTGTGATTCAATTGAGCCAAAGTAGTTGAAGATTTTTTGAAGTATCGCAATTAGGGCGATGATTTTTCGAAATTATTCGAATTGAATGTGCACGGAGCTATACATTTGTAGGCTTTTCTTCCAAATTGATTGTGGTAAAAACAATATTGGTTTGTAGTTCCATTTTGTTGAGACGAGTTCCGTCTGGTTGAGTAGTTCGCACGAGTTGGCGAATAATTATTGTCGCCTGATTTCTGGCGAGAGAATGTTTGTCGGTGAGACTGGTGTTGTGAGCCTCGACCATGTTGTGACTTCAAATGCTCGATTTCGCTGGTTAAATCTGCGATTTGTTTTTGGAGCATGATGAGGAGTTTCTCGGTAGAAGTGTTGAGAAATCCTTGATGAGAGCTGTCGACACTGCATGTTTCGGGTTTGTTGTAAACTTCGAAGATTTTGTCGGCTTTTTCTGCCATGATAAAGAGTTGTTCTTCCGGTAATATAGAAAGGATTGCTTGAATATTTTGCGGGAGTCGTTGCATCCAGATTGTGCGTGTAATTGCGTTGTCTGCGAGACCCGGACCAGCCAACAAGGAGGTAGTTTGACGCCAATACGATGTTGTTCAGGAGCATCTTGAGGTTTGCTTGAGGAATTTGAGGAGTTTGCTTCGTCGGTAGACACGTTGCCGAGGATTGATATTACTGAATACCATTGGAAAATATTTTGCGACAGTAAAATACTAATTTAAAAACCTGTAATACAAATTATAATAGGACACTATATTTTGGGGTCAGATACAGTACCTTATACAAGAATACCAGTTTAAAAAGGATACTTTTTTTAAAATATATTCCGTTGTGCGGCGACAAAGGTCCGTGATAATATCTCAGCTCCCGTGAGGCTGCTAATTACCGGCTGCGAGCTGCAGGCTGTCAGTAGGTATTTGACTGAAGGTTCCTCGATGATGAATTTCCTGAAATGTAAATTTAGGCAAGCTTAATCCATTGCAAAAAAGGTTTTTATTATGGGTTGACATGCATTTATTATTTGAAAACAGTGTAGGTAATACTGTGTTACTGGTTGTAGGTATTATTAATTAAAAATTTTGATGACCGGGCGATAATTTATTGCAACAAAATTTTAACAATATATTTGGCAAGCAAGAATAAATCGTATTTTACGATATGTATGTTTAAGATATTTCAAGAAAATATAAATTATTGTAGCAGTGATAAATGATAAAAAGATACTCACAGAGTTAATTTGCCCGGGATTCTGCCTTAAACCTTCGGTCAAGAGGCTTGGTTGTTGATTCACTTTATAGTTAAATTCGTGTTGATTACGATTGAAAATTAGATATTATTTCGCGTATTTCGTTTATTCACAGGGGTCACCACTTTGGGTGTGATATTTGATCGTGAATAAGTAAGACGATTCAATACTTACAAGTTTATTAACACTATTTACAGACACATAAATCACCAATTTAAATATATGTAATAATAAAGTAATGTGAAGGGCGAACAAATATTAAAGACCAGCGAGTCCTGACCGAGAGTTAAAGCAGAATGAATCGTTAGTTTTTGATGCAAGCGAGGCCAGTTGCTTGAGGAAAGGTCTGCATCTAATTGGTGCCTGAGGGACCAATCGGGTGGCCAGACGATGCAGAATAGTGTCCTTTGTTCGTCCTCCACAATTGATTCATACAAGTTTTTATACAAAGTTTTTTACAAGCTTTTCGACTACAACACTTAGTATAGTACACGCCAAACAACACCGCCCTGACGTTGATATATAAATCGTCGCAATAGGCGACAATTTTATTTGCGCCACGTTCCAGAGTGGCAGATACTTCAGTATCGCCCTGGTGTAGACCACCTTTCAGAATGGAAATGTTGCTTAAAATGGCTTTAGCCTTTGTTTGAAAGTCAATAAAAGTGATGAAAAAAATGGTTAAATAGATTACGATAGATTAGATTACGGGCTATTTTTTATAGCTTTTAAAAACTTTTCAGAGGTGTTGAGTTGAGTTGATTCCGAGGTGTCATGGAACCAATATGACATACTCGTAGGCTCAAATTCTTTTCCTCGAGGCCTCTCGTGTAGAATTGCTGTAATGAAAATGGTAAAACAACGCTAAAAAGTAAAAAAAATAAAACAATGGCGTTGGCAATCTATATTTATACTGGTTCCCGGCATGCTTTGCAATGCCATATTCAAAGAAATTTTTTTTTTCTCCCTACATGTCCTACAGGTTCCCCTCCCGCATCTCCTACCCTCCCGCGTTCCCCTTCCGCCTTCCCCGCCCACCCTCTCCCCTCTCCCGCTCCACCGTCCCGCAAGCCCCCCTACCGCGTTCCATATATTCATTCCCAGTACATTCAGTTTTCAAACAGCTCGCGTGCCACCAATCACAATTTTTCATTAAAATTTATATTTTTCATATATTACAAATATTCATTTTTGTATATTATAAGAACAATCAATCAAATTTTGTACCTAACATAGGAATCTATTTAAAATATCTATAATTTAAAAAATCCATAGACAATTCTTTTAATACAAAAAAAGCTGCCTCCTAAATTCAACTTCATCAAACGCGCGAAATTAGTCGTTAAGTTTTCGGAAATTGTTCAATTTTTTGCGCAATTTTCTTCACTTTTCTTTCCGTAAGAACCTTCTACAATAAAAGATGAAAGAAATAGGTAAATTCATTCTGAAGTTATGGTGTGACCAATGGAAACAGGGATTCATTTTTAAATATAGATTATATTATATTACAAACAACAAACGCGGTAGATGTTAATCACAGATAAATTATTAACCCCGACCCTGCTTTCTCATTTCATAAATGTATAAAATGGCTTTATTTTAATAGCAGTTAGGTAATAACCGGAATTATCTTTTAGCGCGGGAATATATAATTTATGTTTTCCGTTACATAGGTCAGAGATTTTTGGTAGGCCTTGGCGGTAAATTGATTGTTAGAAGCAGAGGCTAGTTACAAGCGTCCAATCACTTCATGTTCTCAATTTTCTGATGATGATAATAATCATCTGAAGGTTAGAGATCTAATAGGCCATCCTGAAATTTGAATAATGCCTTCTTAACTGACGGTTTAGACGAAATTACCAACGTAGAAACGTTTAGAAATGATTGTTGTGGGCTGAACGGACTAGAACTTGTAAACAATATTGTTTATGAGTCCGCAAAGTAGCGCTGGTCGAAAGAAGACACCCAGTAAAAAAATATGCACTCCGAATATATGATAGGTACCTACCAGTGGCTGTCGATGACTTTTTGTGTAAGGGATGCTGGGTTATATTTGATACCTAATATCAAATATAAAAGTCTATGGACTAGCCCACGAACAAGATGCAATAATCGACAAAAATAGTCTGTCAAATTAGCTCTATATAGCCTTTATACTTCACATTTAATATTATAATTCCTTATAGATATTCAATGCATCAATCGGATTCGCTATTCATGACATCAAATAACGAATTCAATACAACAAAGTCGAAAGGTGGTCAGGCAAAAAAATGTTTAATAGTAGGTACGTCCGCTCGCTTCGGATAAGCTAATCTGTGCGCTGTGCCTATAATCATTAAAGTCATTTTTGGTGCGTCGGATGCTCCTATGGGATCAGTGTTCGGCTTTACTTCAATCATAGCAGCTTGACTGAATGCGCATGCGCGAATATCAAAAATATCACACTCGTTCCTGCGTCATGGAAGCGGAATGAACGGAGCATCCACTGTTTTGCTGGTGTTGGTGAGTTTACGCGACGTTCAAGCATTGAGAATATATACATATTACATATGTATTTCGACCTGCTCCGTGTGTCGTGTTAGTGATGGTCTCTGAGATTGGGACGGTAGCGGTGTAGTTATTGCAGTATCTAGTTCGGTTTACGCCTAGAAAAAAATAAATCCAAGGCTTTTTCATTCGGAATAAATACATAATAATAATTATTATACTTATTTTAAACCTACAAAAGAAGGGAAGAGCAGCATCCACAGTATGTATGGACGGACCGCGCCTGATGGATACTAATTGATACTTATTTCTATCAATATTATTGTTACTGTACCTACAAGATACACTTGTTATACTAATAAAATAAATAATAATATTTTGGTAACAATTATTATAAGCAATAATTATCAGCCTGAAACACTCATCTACATTGAAAAATCTTCCGAGAAAAGATACTTGCCGTCAACGGGACTTGAACCTGTGTCCTTCTGATTGCAGGTCAGGTGCTCTGACCACTGAGCTATGGCGGCTTATCTAATACCCGCCAAATAATTCAATATATACTAGTGTTCCATTCAACAATTACTGTTTATTATATTTTTTCCACCTGAAAACAACCAACTTTATTTTTGCGAGAAGAGACATTGTTAGTGTTAAATCTCTCGCTAGGTGGCGTCGAGACAAATTATGTCTACATTTTTTGGGGAAATACTTTAACTTGTCAAATATTAATTATTATTTTTTTAATTGATAAACTAACGTTTAAGACAAGATTTTTATGCATAGCACAAAGGGTAACAATTATTATAAGCAATAACTATCAGCCTGAAACACTCATCTACATTGAAAAATCTTCCGAGATAAGATAATTGCCGCCAACAATTGGACAATCAGAAGGACACGGGTTCTGGTCCCGTTGGCGGCAAGTATCTTTTCTCGGAAGATTTTTCAATGTAGATGAGCGTTTCAGGCTGATAATTATTGCTTAAAATAATTGTTACCCTTTGTGCTATGCATAAAAATCTTGTCTTAAACGTTAGTTTATCAATTAAAAAAACAATAATTAATAATATTTTGCAAAAAAAATTTTTATTTCAATTTTTATTCAACAACTCTCTTTTTTGAGGTTATTTCCATCAATGTAATATACCTATGAAGAAGAAGATAATACTTATAATCTAAATGAAAATATGAAAGAGAACAAGGCCCAGAAAAATAAAAAGATAACGGTCCCAACTGGGGACTCGAACCCAGAACCTCTCGTCTTACAGGGCTACTGCTACCATTTATTTGAACGTAATATTTGTCAATCTCATATTTCAATTTTTAGAATTAACAATATTATATCCTACTATTTTTTTTACATATTATCGGCAACTACCTTTTTCATTGGAAACAAGTGTTCTAAGAACTGGTTTCTAACCTAGATAGTGTCTCGGATAAATATATCTGATATTATTTATATGAAGTATCTATTAACCTTTTTTAAATATATTCGATTTTATTTTAACTTAAGACCCGGCAACCCGAATTTCTACCATTTTTTTTTTTTTTTTTTTATTAATTTCTAATAAGGAACTCCAGTGAAAAACATTACGGCTTTAAAAAAATATGTTGATATAGACCAATGAACGCTGATTCTGAAAATATCAGTTTTATTTCATAATATTAAACGTAGAGTTCTTAAAAAAATATTAAAAAGTGCATTTTTAAACGTCTCGTTAAAACACACTGTAAAGTTGGTATTATTGAATGGTTAGTGCTGACGTCACGCCTCACCAGTCATTGTATTGAAATCTTTGATTATGTAGGTATGACACAAGCCATCAGTATTAACAACATTTCATGTTATTCGTTATTTCATACTGTTTATAGAGATTTAGTTGTTGTGTTTATTGAAACAATATTTAAGCCTAAATAGTTCAGTATCAAAAATAGAGGTATCTCTATTAGTTTATTTTTATTATTTAAAATATTGAAAAACTTTAAACTGTACGAAAAAATTGTATAATGTGCTACATCATAATGCTACCTAGAGACGGGCAAAGCAGCTCAGTTGAACGAGCCGCTTTGCTAGGTCTCGTTCAATGAAAAGATCCGGTACAGTGAATCAGCTCAATTGAACGACTGAATGAAGCTAATGATACTCTTGCTCATTAGAAGCCAAAGAGCTTGCCACCTAGTAGCAATTGCTACCCACTCACTCCGTATGAAGATCCGGATCACTGAGCTGACTCGTTCGCGAACGACTCACTTCTCTGCACACTTCGAATTCAAAATGGCCGCCATCGATAAGCCGATCGGCGCAGTATCTTATTTGTGCAGGGTGTGGGTGATGCTTCGTTTGAGACAATATTGATTTTAAAAGCAAAAAAAAAATAATTTCAAACAATTTCTATACCACTCTCCCTTAATAATATTGAAAAATATAATAATATAATATAATTTATTTATTGTTGTTATACGCCCGTAGGGGCTTTTACTTAGATTAGAAAATAATATTTAAGATATCGAGGATTACACATACATAGAATTTATACCAAAAGAATTTATAATAAATAAATAATAATTATTTTTTTTTATTTTAACTTTATGAGTAAAACCTCAAATGGTAATATTTAAATAAATGAAGACAATATAAGCGAAACTCAATCGAAAATCTGGAAACAGAAAAATCAGAAAAACATATTGACACCTCTGGGACTCGAACCCAAGAGGTCCTGGGTTCGAGTCCCAGAGGTGTCAATATGTTTTTCTGATTTTTCTGTTTCCAGATTTTCGATTGAGTTTCGCTTATATTGTCTTCATTTATTTAAATAATAATAAATTCCACCTAAATAATGTTTTAACTTATCGAATCGTACCATACATTCTTCCGTATAACTGTCATACAAAATGAACACCCGTTCAAAAACTTTTCAGGAGCGATGACGTCACACGATTCATTACACATGCGGTGGTTTTCGGGGGATCTTGAAAAATTAAAACTTTGACAATTATTTTAACTATTAAAATTAACTTTAAAAAAATATTCACTTATTTAAGTCAGAAGGTCATTATTCATTAAAAAAAATTGAACTGGAGTTCCCTATTATAACATACTTTACTTGAACACTTTAAGTTATTAAGCTCTTCAAAAATATATGTTACTTGGTATACTAATTCTTGAAGATAATATCTATACCTTCATTTTCCACGGCGAAACAATAATTTTATTAAATTCCTCCATAGAAAAATAACACAAAATATGCTCCGAAAATTATTATAAACATGTTTTTTCTATTATTTTACAAGTTATATGCTCGTATGTATGAAAAAATTTAGTGTTTATTTAAAAAATGTTACTTAAGACATTTTCCACGAGAATTTGGCTCTATTTTAAACGAGCCGTGTTTTATTAAATATTTGCACGATTTTCACTTCTATAATATATATTTAGAATAATAATACATATATATTTAGATGTTTAAGAGATATTTTAAACGAAAAATTACTTAGAACAACATACTTCGCTTTCTGTCAATCAATTATACAATACGGCATTATAGGATGGGGCGGTACATATACAAATCAAACACAAACAATTTACATATCACAAAAACTAATAATAAAAACAATTTTAAAAAAACCCTACTCATATTCGTCAGAACTTTTATTCAAACAATTTAAAGTCAGAAAATTAAGTGCATTATACTTTTATCATGCAACATTACAAATTTATAAAGATAATATTAAAAATCAAGTTGCACCATTTAAAAATAATAGAAGTCTTAGACAAACATCAATACTTCCCACTCCAAAATGTAAAAAAAAAATTGGACAATTGAGTCATAAATATCTCGGAGCAAAATTTTTTAATTCATTACCAGAAAAAATTAGAAACATGAATACCAATATAAAAAATTTTAAAACTCACCTTAAAAATTATACTGAAAACTTCGTTTAAATGGTAATTTAAATATGATATAAATAAACTGAATGATATAAAAAAAAAGCAATACAATAACACCCCCCCATACACACAAGCCTTGCTTAATTATGGGGGTACATCAAATACATCTACTATGTAATTAATTACTGTATAAAATTTATTTGTAATTTATGTACCTTCTATTACTAATAAAAAAAAATAAAAAAAAAATAAAAAAATAATAGTTTTTTTTTTTACATTTAGCGCGCTCCCTCTAACGTTCGTATTCACATATCTTCCTTTTTATTTTATTTTATTTAATAGGTCAAAAATCAACAGATATTTTACACTTATAATGATAACATTAATAAATAATAATTTTTTAAATATTTATATTGAGGGATCAGTAGGATTTATAGGTCAAATTAGGAATTCCACAGAGCCGAACCCTTTGATATGAAAATATCTGGAGTCGGTGAATTATTTTCCCATTTGGTCTCTGGTAGGTTGACATGTTGTTCTTGTATTGTTTTGTATTTATAATACTTATATAGTGCAATTGCATAGCGTGGTTTGACTAGATGACCATTTGGGGAAGTGTGTGAAAGGGTTTAGTTTTTCATGTGGGGAAAATTTAACCCGGTCATTTAAATCTGGTGCGTAAAAATAATAAATATATACACATAATATCCAATAACAGATTTTCACATAATTAAAATTATAATTAAAAAGTAAACAAAAGTAAGGGTCCTGTACCCGTAAGAAGTTTACAAAAATATATCCTTGAAAATTGTAAAAAAATTAAAGGTATAAAATCACACTATAAACTAATAATCTGTTACTAAATTTCAAAACATAAAGTAGTCAGAGTCAGAAATCTATTCTCATCCACAACAGGAGTGAGAACTAACTATTTTAACCCACCTTCTGCTTCTTTTTTAATACTAACTACCGGGCCTTAAGGGCCCGCAACCCGGATTTATACCGATTTATTACATATTTCCCTTAAACACGGTAAGATTTAAAGCTCTTAAAAAAATATATGTTATTCTTGAAGATAATATCTAGACTTATACTATATGTATGAAAAAATTCACATTGTTTCTTTAAATGCTGTTTAAGATAATGCCCGCGAGTTTTTTGATCCATTTTAAACGAGTCGTGTTTTATTAAACATTTTCGCAATTTTCTCATCGATTTTATCGCTGTAAATGTTAGCGCTCTCCTCTAACATTCGTAATTTCGTATCTCTCCATCTTCTTCTTTTCGGGCCCGGTTGCAGAGCCTTAAGTGGGTAACTTTCATAGACTAGAATTTGTATGGTAAATTTAGTTTAACAGCGCGTCCACCCATACTGTGCTAAACGTAGCGTTTAATTCACAGGGGGGGTCCAACGCTTTTCCACCTTCGCTACTTTCACTACAAATAGTAAAAAGTGAGTATAATAAACTAATAATACCTATATTACATATTTTATTATGTTTGGCGTATAATAATTATGACAAAATGTACTATAATATTAAAAAATGGTGCTATAAAAAATCATCCAATAATAATTATTATTATTATTAAAACAGTAGACCTCGCACCCAAAAAAGTATGTTTTTTTTTATTTTCTCAAAAACCAAAATTTCCGCAGCACTATCTTGTTATGTTATTATCGGCAATGATAATCACTTGTCTGAGCACATGAACAAGCCTCTGTTTGAATCGATATTAAAAAAAAACGAGAGATCAATAAGGAGATAATCATTGTTAATAGATTTCTTTAAGGCCATTTTTCGGAATTATTTTCAAGCAAACGATAAATGGAATTTTATTTATTAATATGTAACAGTAATCATCAGTATGGACCTTCTGATTATTCTATCTAATGGTAGAGTGAGAGATTCTCTTCAGGATTGTGGGAATAAACGAATACAGGTTCCAACTTGTGAGGTTTAATTGGTTTAAGCAATAAAAGAGTTCATTTCCAAAACAACAAAATCCCAGTATATTTTTATAAAGAACATAACAATGTTGCCCTTTTGAGGGGCCGGGTTTCACATCCCCAAAAACATAACAGTTTCTGACAATTTAACAGGAACATAATTAAGCAGAAAAAAATGTCGTACCTGCGGACCATGGATCTTTATCTAAATACTTCTACACTGAAGCGACCTCTTAATTTACTTGAAGATAGCGCGTTGATGAACCGCGGGCCATATTCTCACGCAATCTCCAGGATGCAAACCAGTAAAGACTCCCCAGGAAGGCCAGAGAATGAGGACTCCCCGCCAGAGAGTAGGGTCCAAGATCAGCACCAGTGCTCTGGTTGAGCCCCTCGGATAACCACGATTTCCGTCAGCACGCCTCATCAGGAAATGAACGCCAAGTAACCATCCGTCACAAATATGAGCAGCAGTGACCGTACCAGGTCATAAGAACTCTCCCTCGCGACGCTCTTCAATATGCCAGTCGCGATTATATAGGTAATTTACAACATCGTTATGCCGCGGACAAATATCGGTCACAATGGCGGCGACCAAACACATTAGAAAACGGCGTTCCGATCACATCAGAAAGGAGCGTTCGCAAAAAGTGCATCGATGTGCATCGCGATTAAAATCGTTTTAAACAAACAATTTGTAACAAAGGGATTATCCCATTTTTAAATCCAGAACTATCACTTAAGTGACTAGTCGAATTTGCACCGGCTTCCTGTACGGTGCGAATCCAAAAAGTACCGCCGGAAGTTTTTAAAAATCACGTTGCCAATCGAAAAAATCCAAAATACGGCGATTCAACAAATAAAGTAAGCGGCCAGGTGAAGGTTTACTAAGTCAGGCTAATAATTATTATGAAGTAATAATTATTATCGTGACAAATACTCATAGTCAATCTATACACATAGAAGACTGTATAAAAAAATTTGTACTTGAATCTAAAGTATGGTTTGCGGTGTACACCACTTCCAACAGGATACTGGCTAAATTATTGCTAGGCGGTTGACAGCGATTAAGCCATACGGTTCATATGAAAAATAATAAAATAAAAATATTTAAAAACTAGACATGCAGGCTTACAGCATCACGTAGGGGAATTTTGGTATCTAAAAAAAATTGGCGGACCAGCGAATTTAACTCTCAATTTCACAGAAAATTTTCATTGGTTACGCCCATACACATACCTACACATACACACACCTACATAGCACGCATACATACTGTCACTGTTTGGAATTGGTATTAATATTGTTGCAAGTTCCTTTTCCTACCCATCCCTATTTGTCTTACCCACAATCTTAATCAGTCTGCAATATACTCCCGCCGCATATAGCCATTTTTGTGCTTCCGCTCTCAGTTAATCCGCTATAAATAACTCCGCTGTGTACTATAAAAATAACGAACATTCACTCTTATTGTGATTGTGCCTCTTGGATGGGAAAGAAATCATACAAGTGCATTGCCAGCCTACAAGTTTTATCCCTTTCTGGTGAGTCCTCTCCTTTCTATGCAACATATGTTTTTATCATTTTTAAGCAGTGATAGTGACACCAAATCAAGGTCCATCGCCAGTCATTCTTTGACACAAACACATAAATCCACTCTCACAACATAAAATACCATTCATTCATTGTTCATAAAAAGTAAAATAGAAGGGGGTTCTTTATGAAAAAAATCTCTACGTAGTGTCGTAGAGGCTGGATTTTTAAGACTAGTACAAGCAAATCGGATGTATAGTTTTTTAAATATGTTGTTAACCAGGCTGAAAAACGTAGTTTCGAGAAAAACGCGTCCAAAGTTTTGCTGAAGGATAATTCAATGCACAAAATGTTTCAAACGATTTCACATAAAATGCTGTCTTCGTTAATTTAACGAATTTCTTTAAAACATTTGTTGAGAGCATTCTTAACGAATGCATTTCAGAAAATGAAATTTTTTTTTTGTGTTTTGGGGCCTTAACAGTAGATACTGAATGCACCAAGAGATCACTGTGGTGATCATCGCACAGCACATGACAGACTCTTTCTTCCTTGGGAGTTATTGTTCCGCAATATTACAGGTAAACACTAATCGTCACATATTGTCAGACAAGATAGGTTTTGAAAGTAGGTAAGATGAAGAAAGATAGATATATACAAGTAAGTTGGAAAAAAAATAATAATGTAATAATTATTACGTCAAAGTTGTAAAACGATGTCACTATTATTTTATCAATTTTCCGCCTATTAAATCCCCAATTTAAAAACGCTTTAATGCAAATTTTCTAACAATGGAATAGTTTGAAAGTTCCTACCTATAACATAGCAGTACCTACGCAGAAAATATTATTACGTAATAGTTTTTATCGCGTGTTGCTGATTTGATAGTAGGTAGGTAATGCTTGACACTCATATCTTTGCAGGCGGTCAGAAAATGAACTAAAGATATTCAAGTATCAAAATATCTTCAATTGAGTTTTGGGTTTTTATGATATAAAGCTATACAAATGAAAAAACCCATGTAAAGGTGTTGGAAAATTCATTTAATCCGCCGCTACCCGAATTTCTACCGATTTCTTACATATCCTCCTTACATTTGAAGTTTTTAAGATCTTAATATATGTTATTTTTTAAAATAATATCTATACATTCCCCACGCCGAAACGCAAATTATATGAAATTCCCTCGATGGAAAAAAATCGCAAAGTATGCTCCGAAAATTATTATTTTCACAAAGGGTAACAATTATTATAAGCAATAATTATCAGCCTGAAACACTCATCAACATTGAAAAATCTTCCGAGAAAAGATACTTGCCGCCAACGAGACTTGAACCCGTGTCCTTCTGATTGCCGGTCAGCTGCTCTTGACCACTGAGCTATGGGGGCTTATCAAATACCCGCCAAATAATTCAATATATACTAGTGTTTCATTCAACAATTACTGCTTATTATATTTTTTCCCACCTGAAAACAACCAACTTTATTTTTGCGAGAGAGACATTGTAGGTGTTAAATGAGTGTTTCAGGCTGATAATTATTGCTTATAATAATTGTTACCCTTTGTGCTATGCATAAAAATATTGTCTAAACGTTAGTTTATAAATTAAAAATAATAATTATTATTTTCACGTCTGATTCAGTTATTTTGCAAGTACGAAAAAATTCACAATGTTTAAGACAATGCCCGCGAGATTTTTGCACTATTTTAAACGAGTCGTGTTTTATAAAACAATTTCATAATTTTCGCTTCAATTTCATCGTTTTTAATATTAGCGCGCTCTCGCCAACATTCGTAATTCTTCTTTTTGAGCGGGGATTCATCTTCTTTTTTTTGATCGGGTATATGGCGCCTTAAGGCCCGGTAGTAAGCGTACAAAAAGAGAAAGGGGAGATACGTAAATACGAATGTTAGAAAGAGCGCGCTAATATTAAAAGCAAGAATTGTGAAAATGTTTAATACACAACGACTCACTTAAAATAGGGCAAAAATATCTAGACAAACGCTTATGTTAAAAAAACCTTGTTTTCAGGTGGAAAAAATATAACAAGCAGTAATTGTTGAATGAAACACTAGTATATATTGAATTATTTGGCGGGTATTTGATAAGCCGCCATAGCTCAGTGGTCAGAGCATTCGATCGGCAATCGGAAGGACACGGGTTCAAGTCCCTTTGGCGGCAAGTATCTTTTCTCGGAAGATTTTTCAATGTAAAATGAGTGTTTCAGGCTGACAATTATTGCTTGTAATAATTGTTACCCTTTGTGCTATGCATAAAAATCTTGTCTAAACGTTAGTTTATAAATTAAAAAATAATAATTTATATATATATAAAAATGCATCCCTGTTTCCCTTGGTCACGCCATGACTTCAGAGCAACTTTACCTATTTCTTTCATCTTTTTTTAAAGTTTTCTAATACTTTGTAGAAGGTTCTTACGGAAATAAAAATTAAGAAAATTGGATAATTTCAGAAAACTTATAGACTATTTTAACTTGGCACGTTTGACAGTTCGCGCGTTTGATGAATGTGAATTTAGCAGGCAGATTTTTTTTATTTTTGTAACAAAAGAATTGTCTGTGGATTTTTTAAATTATAGATATTTTAAATAGGTTCCTATGTTAGGTACCAAATTAGATGGATCGTTCTTACACAGGGTGTTAAGGGACGTACTTGACTTACTTTAACCAGTGATTCCTGACATTATTTGGAGTAAAAAATGTAAATGAAATTGATGTCCGGTGACATTTTTGATGTTTTTTTTTTACAAAAACATAAAAAATGGTAGTTGTTGAACAGTTGGAGACGGGGTAAGGGGTTCGTCGGACACCCGGCTGAGTGACCAGTGACGACATGCGGAAGAAATTTTTTTTTGTTTGATTTTGAAGAAAAAAATTTAGAAAAAAAAGTCGTCCCTTAACACCCTGTATAATATACGAAAATGAATGTTACAAACATTCATTTTATGTCTATATGAAAAATGAAAATTTGAATAAAAAAATTGTAATAAGTGGCACGCGAGCTGTTTGAAAATTTAATGTACTGGAACTGAATATATATGGAACTTGGGAGAGGGGTTGGTGGGACGGGGGAGCGGGGGAGGGGTGTGGGTAGGCGGGAAGGTGGAAGGGGACCGCGGAAGGGGAAGGGGACGCACGGGAAAGGACATGCAGGGAGAAACAATTTATTTCTTTGAATATAGCATTGCAACGCATGCCCGGAACCAGCTATTAAATAAAGTTCACTGTTCAAAGTTCAAAGTTCCCTATAATTATGTATGGTGGCGCCACAGACTGTAAAGTTATCTATGTCAAGATATACCTACATGAATACTATTCATGCGAGATGTCTATGGTATCTGTGATAATCTATGGAACAATACGAAATTGAAAGTGTTGAAAAAACGCACGCGTTTCTTGATAAAAAGTAATAATGTTCCTTTCACAGTCAATAACTTGGTTAATTGCTATGGCAATTATCCACTCGTGCGTTACGCTGAAGTACCTAAATACTCGTACATACGTATGTCATTGTTCGGTATTAACTTACAAGTACATTAGTAATATTAGTATGTACTCTCCGTACCAACTGACTGAATGGAACAGAAATTGCCTGTAGAATATCAGAAAGGACCGGATTTTAAATTTTATTATTAACTAGCGAGTTGCGGGCATGCGTTGCTATGCCACTTAATAAAGAAATTGCTTCTCCCTGCGTGTCCTTTCCCATTCGTCCCGTTCCCCCTCAACCTCCGCTTCCTCTCCCGCGTCCCACTCCGCCTTCCCTCTCCCCACTCCCTCTCTCGCTTTCCCCGTTCCGCGAGCCCCCTTCCGAGTAATCCATACATTCAGTCCCGGTACATTCAGTTTCCAAACAGCTCGCGTGCTGCCTATTTCAATTTTTTTATACAAATTTCATAACGCCAGAGCTCACATTGACATCTCATATACATACTCGTATAGTATAAGCATATTTTGATTTTTATATACACGAGTACATATATATTAAGAATCCATACATTATTATTATTTGTTATATACATATATTATGCTATCTGCAGCTCTAAAACTGATTTTTTTCTCTTTATTGTATAATGCTATACTTTTTACTTACCAGCTTTACTTCTATGTCCCATGTGAAAAGTTTTATTTGTCATCTAAACACACCTGTATGCACAAAAATATAAAAAAATGTAAATGTATGTAAAAGCCCATAAGGGCGTTAATGATGAATAAATAAATAAATATTAAATATACTATCTGGGGTAGGTACCCGTCTTCGCTCAGGGAGTTGAAATGAGATTGAACTGACGCGACGTTCGAACCCGCAACGGATCTTGCTTTGTATACCCCTACCAATCAGTCCTGGATAATTACTAGGGGCGGCAGAGTTCAGGGGGCGGCACTCGCTTGCTTTGGTAAGCCGTTATGTTTGTGTACGATTATAATAAAAAAGTCACTGTGGATAGATAGAGTTTTCTATCTACAAACCGTACGGGACCGCGGATTCCTAACCTTCCAATACGGGACGGGTGATTGTAGTGCGAATATTTCACAAAATGCTTTGGCAGTGGTCTATCTTTATTGCACGCGGCGAACGAGCGTTGGGAGGAAATAGGTGTATATAGGACGGAGTATTTTTAGTGATTTTCATGATTTTTTTTAAGACATAAGGAATTATTCTTTATTTATTTATACTTTGGGGTCATTTTACACATACATTCAACAGTATATTCTAAAGTTTTCAAATATTTTCCTCAAAAAATAACGGAGATATCAGCTGCCGAGCATTGTAAGTCGCCTTCCGGCTGGACAATTTGTGTAACTCCTGGAGGTCACAATTTTCATCTGAACTCAATTTTTCAAAGGAATTAACTTTTTTTATACGTGTTTCTTCTATTTGAACCTCCTCCTTACAAAAACAATCGAAAATATTGTTTTTTTCACAAATTTGAAAATTTTGTATAATTTTTTACCATTCTTTTGTACGTTTCATATGTCATAAAAAATAGTAAAAATAAAGATATTGTTTAGAATTTATATAATGGAACTATGTTTTGAGTTTGGTAACGATTGATCAAAAACTGTAGGTTACACAAATTCGAACAAAGTAATTTCGAGAAAAATTCGTTTGAAAATAAGAGTGGCAGTAAAATAGTGGTAGTTCTACCGAGGGACACTCACACAAAGGCATATACGTAACTTTTAAATGGCGTAGTATATTGGTTTGAAATTTTCAGAACATGTTTTTGAATAGTTCTAAAGATTTCATGTTTTTTTTTTATACCTCTACACCTATTTCCCCCGCAATCTGTGATCCCGTATGGGACCGCGGATTGCGTCGTGCGATTATGGTGCAAAATTCAAAAAAAGTCTCATTCCCGGTCTGACTGCCGCCCGCGACAGTCGCACCTCTCTGGTTTGGCATAAATGCCATTCTCCACCGCTGACGCCGTCGCTTGTATCGCTCCAGTTCGTGAAAACCACACCCCAGTGAATTCAAAGTGCCTTTCCCAGTAAAGGAACCCAAAATCACCCCAGTCTACCGTGCTTGTTCGCGCCACACAAACCAGTCAACTCAGTGCTTTGAACATCAGTGCTTTAAACATTCGTGCCACCATTATCAGTGCCTTGAACATTCGTGCCCTCAGTTATCCTCGTGTTTTCCCCCATTCTATACCATCATGTCCTCCCCCCTTCTCAAAACCTCCGATGAATACCAACGCCTTACCCTCGAGATTCAGTCCTTCTTTGAAAACCACCCCGACCCCAACAACATGTCCCCTGAAGAGATAGACCATGTCTGCACCCTGGCCTCCCGCAGAGTTCATGGTTCCCCTCCCAACTCCCCCTGCAACTCACCCCAACCCAACTCAGGATACCCCTCCGCAACAAACCCCCCCCCCCCCTCCTCATCTCTAACCCCCGCCCAAACAACCCCCCCCCAACCTCCCCCTTACTGCCCCCCAAACCGACCGCCCTCTCCCTTCCGCCCAATCCGACTTGCCCCTCACCGACCCCAATGACCACCCTCCCAACACCGTCCACGTTATCCTCGCCCCCCAAATCACCAGCGTCCCCAATCTGACAGCGCCCCCATCGCCCCCCAAACCGAACGCGCCCCCATCGCTCCTCAAACCGTCCGCCCCCCCATAGCTTCCCAAACGAAGTACCCCCTTACCTCTCGCCCGCCAACCAACCCCCAAATCAACAGCTCCCTCAACCCCCCCCAAATCTCTTCTCTACTACCCAAACTATTCTTCCCACTATCTCTTCCCACCACACTCGCCCAGAACAACGCAATCCCCACCCCACAACGTGCCACCCCCCGACCTGCCACTACCCCACTAAATTCCCCCATCTCCCCAAGTCCCCTTACCATCCCCCCCGTCCCTCAAATAGTGGTATCCACCCAGTTGTTCCCTCGCCCTGCAGTGAAAAAGAAAACAAGCACAAACCAACTCCTCCGAAATAATCGCCCCCCATATTGCAGCCATGTCCTTTGCAATTAAAAATTAACAAACAAACACTAATATCAAAACATCCTACAACCTTAAAAAACTCATGTTGAAAGAGAAAGGGGCCTAAATTGGCCCGGAGCTCTGCACGCCCGTAATTCAAAAAGTCAAAAAGTATGGTGCAAATATTTCACAAAAAAATGCTTGGACAGTGGGTTACCTTTATTTAGTTACTAATCGTATTTTGGAAAGACTAGATAAATAAAGAGAGTTTTCAGATTCAGAGATCATCTGTTGATGTACTGACGGTATCCGATTTTTATGGATCTCTTCTCGAGTTTATTATATCAGAGCAAGAAAACTATGATTATTTCGAAGAAAGTGCAATTGAAATGAGCGCACTTTAGCAATAACATGGCGACATTACGAGTAAGATGACTCTAAGAGAAAAAAAGGTATGGACGAAAGATCAAATGAGGATATTGAAACAACCTCCTGACTGAGAGCTGAATTAGAGAGAATGCATAATGCGTACATAAACTTCAAAGAAAAAATTTCGTTTAAAAAAACAATGGGTGAACTTTCAACACAAAGAGTCCCAGAAAAAGCTCAGTCGGCGGGGCAAATGAAGTGGCCTATACTAATAAAAAGTGTAAATACGGCCCTGCTACCAATGTTCCAGAACATCCATAGCATTCGAGGTGTTCTGTAATGTGTATAAATTCAGTGTATTTTTTTTCTGCATTTCATTCAAAATCTGTTTGCTTCAAATTTGAATTTCGTTCTTTCGAGTCAGGGACTTAAAAGTCCCTGACAAAAAAAAAAAGTGTTTTAAATAAGTTCTTATCATTTCAATTGACAGTATTGTTCGATGTTGATAATTTAATACTTTTATTTGATTATAAAAAAAAGGATTTATTTGTGATTTTTTTTTTTTTTTTTTTTTGATGTTAAAATTTTGTTTTGGTTATTCTTCTAAATTTTATAACTCCTGTCGGTTTCTTTAAATTTTTTTTTTTTTTAAACCATGTCATCCGATTCAGAGGATGAATCTGTTAGTTTCATGCAGTTGAAGAAGGATTACCCCAATTTGCCGCATAGTAGTCGTGTGAATCCTTCAAGTGATGCGTCCATTTTATTAGAATGCAACACCCAATCTGCTATTCAAAGTGGTTCTGAGAGTCAATTGAAAAAAACACCACTTAAGGATAACTGGTCCAAAATGTTACTAGACGATCAATCCAAGTTTGAAAAACCTACTGATTCCAATTTCTCCGTAGACATTTTACAGCCGATATTTAACCAGATGGTGATGATTTCACAAACAATAACTGATGGGAAAAATAAGCTAAACAAGGACGCTCGGTCCGCAATATTGAGCTCTATTGAGGAAATGAGAAGATGTCTAACTAGTCTAGCAATTTCTCATGCAGCGGCTGTTTCTAAGGCTGAAACTTTATCAAAAGTCTTTGAAACTCAAAATGGAATTTCAGAAAAATTAGACATCATTTTGAATAAAACAAGTATAATTGAAAATAATCCTGAACTGCCCAAAAAAAAATCTTATGCTGGAGTAGCTGCTGGAGAGAATCAATCAAAGAAACTGGTTTTAAATGGTTCTGAGAGACCTACTCCCTCTCTACAACCAACTATTCTCTTTTATCCATGTATTCCTGAGGGCAAATCTTCTGAGGAGATGCATAAGAAAATTACGTCGGTTTTAAATCCTAAAACTGACGGTTTCCAGGTAGTACGAACGAGAAAAATTAAGGGTGGTGGCATTGCCTTACAAACCACCACTCCAGGAGGAGTAAACAATATAAAAAAAGCTGCTGAAAAATTGTCTGCAACTGGCATCAAAATTGTTAGTCCTCAAGGCCGACTCCCCAAAATTGTGTTATATGACGTTCCCAAAGGTGATGTTTCTTCAGATTCTTCTCTTTTTGATGAAATTTTTATCAACAACATCGAGGGTAAGTGTAATATTACCAAAGAGGATCATGTTAGAACTATGAGAAGAGTCTCTTTATTCGGCAAGAGAGATAGTTCTAGCATGAATATGATTCTTACATGTCACCCTGAGGTAAGAAAAGTACTCATAGACAGTGGTTTGTGCTTCCTCGGGTGGAATGCATGCCGTGCCCGCGACTACATTGGTGCTACTCGTTGCTTCAAGTGCCAACAATATGGTCACATCAGTAAGGCTTGTACGCAGGAGCATTCCACTTGTCGCCACTGTGCGGCAACTGGTCACGATGTGGAGAATTGCACTAAGAAGGCGCAAGCTGCTGTCTGTGCTACTTGCACACGTTTCAAAAAGCCAGCAACACATAATACTGGAGATCGGCTTTGCCCAGCCCAAATTGCAGCTATAGAAGCCCAAGTCAGATTAACCGACTATGGATTCTAACCTTATTTCCCTTGGTCAGATAAATCTTCAGAGGTCTAGAGTGGCCACGCTTGAGGCACTGAAGATTATGACTGACAAAAAAATTGACATCTTGCTCATTCAGGAGCAATACACCTGGTTAGGTAGAACGCCTGTTCAATATCCGGGTGCGGTACTCGAAATTGGCCCAGCACCGGGGGCGGGAGTCCTGGTTAACATTTCGTTAATCAGTCCCCTCCTTCTGGTGGGACTGTCAAACGAGTACCAAACTTGTGTTTCACTTAATTTTGGAGACACTGAAATTATTTTAATTTCAGTCTATTTTAAACATTGTAATCCAGTTGGACCTCATATCTTGAGTCTGACGCGCGCACTAAACGCGCTTAAAGGACGTAACATAGTTATTGGAGGAGACTTTAATGCTCGCTCACCGATGTGGTTTGACAATTTTGAACAACGGACGGAACGTTCAGACGCCGTCGAAGACCTTATTGCGACGCAAGGTCTTTCTTTAATAAATGAATCTGGTAGTATTTTTACTTTCAGTAATACACATGGTGAGAGCAATATTGATTTAACTCTTTGCTCTGGATCGATTGCGGCCAAGATTTCTAAATGGAAGGTCCACGAATGTGCTATTAATTCTGATCACAGATTAATAACTTATATGGTGGGTGTCAAGAAGACCGAAGCTCCAAGATCCTCCTGGAACTTCAAAACTACTCGGGCGAATTGGGATAACTTTGGGGATGCTCTACGTGATACTTTAAGGGATTTTCATGACGTAGCAGCTAGAGATCCGGACAATTTGGGGAATTTTTTCAACGCGGCCGTGGTATCAGCTGCTGAATCGTCTCTGGGAAGAACAAACCCAAAGACGATTATTAGGTCTCCGTGGTGGTCGAATGAGCTCACTTTGCTAAAGGGCACTTTTAAGAGAGCTTACAGAGCTTTAGGTGTCTCTAGACGGGTTGGATGTACGGAGGAGGAGACATCCACCCTCAGGAGACAACTAAATAGCTCTCGTAAAGCTTTCAAATCGGCTGTACTTTTGGCTAAACGAGCTGCTTGGCATAATTGGGTTAAAGATGTTGGTAACTCTAACCCATGGGATATTTATAGCGCCATTGAAAAAACGGGTAAAGGTTCTGATCGGTTTTTATCTAGTGTTATCGACAATGATAACGGGAACGTTGAGAGTACTAACGTGGTAACTACTCTCAATACACTTCTGGGAAAGTTAGTTCCCTTAGATTCAGTCATTGGGGAAAGCGACCACCACCAACAGATTAGAAATCAATCACGGATTCCTCCAATCCTCTCCCAGGAGGAAAAAATTTCTAAAATAACTAGAGCTGAAATAGAAATTATAATTAAGGGTTTGAGTCCTAGGAAGGCACCAGGGCATGATAAATTGAATAGTATAATTGTGAGGTATGTATGGATCCATGCCAAGGAAGAATTCTTTCAGGTTATGGAAACGTGTATGAGAAGGGGAGTTTTCCCTTCTGTATGGAAGAAAGGCGTGCTCAGGATCATACCTAAAGGGAACGACAAAAAAAGAACGGATATTAAAGCTTATCGACCAATAACACTTCTTCCTGTATTGGGGAAAATATTGGAAAAAATTATTCAAAATCGTCTACGAGAAACATTAACACCATCATATGTACATCAATATGGATTCGTCCCAGGTAAGTCCACGGAGCACGCCATTATGACTGCGCTTGACTGGGTGAAGGTCTGCACAAAGAGGTACGTAATCGGTATCTTCTTAGATATAACTGGTGCCTTCGATAATGCATGGTGGGAGATGATTTTAACTAAATTAAAGAATCGTAATTGTTCAAGAAAACTTTTTCAAATATCTTGTGATTATTTTAAAGATAGAAAAATTATAATTTCTTTTGGTGATTGTATCATTGAAAGAGATGTGGACATGGGTTGTCCCCAAGGTTCTCCCCTTGCACCGGATTTCTGGAATATTTTATTTGATGACTCCTCCAGGTTACCCTTACCTGAAGGCACTATTGCGATTGATTACGCAGACGACAAATTGTATTTGGTCTCTGGGGACAGTAGAAAAGAAGTTGAAAATAAAGCTGAAGAAGGTTTGAAAATGATTCTTAACTGGGGAAAGGAAAACAGACTGACTTTTGCTCCCCATAAGACCGTGGGTCTCCTTATGAAAGGCTCCCTCAGTAGAGGTAGAAACCCTTTCATAAAAATGGGAGATACTGCAATCCGTTTTGTAGAGAGTACTAAATATTTAGGCGTTACATTAGACAGATCGTCCTCGTTCTTGACTCACGTTAAAAGCGTTTCTAGTAAGGCCCAGGCTCTCTTCTTAAAACTGAGAAGAATCTCAACTGCTGAATGGGGTTTACGTTTCCCTGCGCTCCGTCTATTATACAGATGCGTATATGTGACACAAGTCTCATATGGTGCCTGTGTATGGGAACATCGACTTGGTAATTCACTTATTCATTCAGCGCTTAAGAGGGGCCAGCGAATCCCCTTACTGGCGCTTTCAGGAGCCTACAGAACAGTTTCATCGGATGCTTTGCCAATTTTGGCTGGCATTTTGCCCATTGATTTAGAAATTAGGGAAGTTTTGACAAAGAAGTGTCTGAAAAGAGGAAGACCTGTAAACCACCTTGGTATTGAATTAATACCTGGTGGAGCAGTGCCTCTCCCTGAACTTCTAAAGATGATGAGAATAAAAACGCTGAGTGAATGGCAGATAAGATGGGATAGATCGAATATGGGAAGATGGACCTTCTCCTTCTTTCCATCAGTTAAAATCAGAATGGAAGGGGCCTATCTTTTAATGGACCACCATATCACCCAATTGCTTTCTGGGCATGGGGAGTTTAGAGGTAGACTTCACAGACTGGCTCTATCATCCCATCCCAATTGCGCTTGTGGTGATACCGACCAAACAGCCGAGCACATTTTGTGGCACTGTGAAATTTTGACGGATGCTCGAGACGAAATGATTGATGGTTTACAAGTTATTACGAGACCTGCTTGGAATACAGATCTCGTCTCGAATAAGGTGAACTTTGAGTGCCTGAGGAAATTCACGAAAGTTTGGGTTGAGAGATGGCCTGTTCTTAGAGTCGCTGAGTAGCTGTAAAACAACTTAGGTACCAGGTGTATTTTGCTTCTGAATTCACGGACACTCTTCATGATTCCTTTATATTTACCGTTTGGATTTAATTGTTATGATTTATGTGTTTTGCGTTTCTGTAATATGTTACTTCTTTTATTTTATTAACATGTATTTTATTATATATTAGGATTTATATGTTATATTTTACATTTGCGTTATTATATTATTTTGTTCACTATGTTTTAAAAAAATGTATATAATTGCCTTGCGATTTGTTTTGTTAATAATTACTATACTACCTGTTAATTTATGCCATGTTCCTTGTTTTGTTTTGTTTGTCTTTAACTGTTTCAATGTTTTACTGGATGAACTGAACTCCAATTTTTTTTTTTTTTTTTTTAATTTTTTTTTTTCCCCCTATCCCCATACGGGGGTGTGCTGGACCTCGTCCCTGCTTCATCTTTAGTTACATTACTAATTTTGCAGATCCTTCTCAAATCTATCTGCGCCTCCCCCAATGACATGTGCAGGCTTGAGGCTTGATCAGACGACCTTGACTATCCTTTGTCCTGCCTCTGACTACCCAACGCTGAATTTTCTTTTAGTCTTCGGGTATTTTACCCCAAATATTCAGTTAACATTCTTTGAGGCTTCACTGAGTGGTTGGCTAAGGGACACGGAAGCTAAGTGTAGTTTATGATCAGACCGAAAGCCATTCACATTTTTTGTTGGTACTTGCCAATTGATTTGAGATTTATTGTATTACTTATGTTCTCTATTTTATGCAGGTGCTTGCGGGTTTTTACAGATGCAATGTCGCCTCATGGAGCCTCATGAATGAGTTTTTCTTTTGCCCTGTTTAATTTATCTTTGTCTTACTAACCTATTTTTTGCATTTTGTTTTTCCTGTTAAGCACTTGCATACTGCTTACTAACAACGTATGCATGGACACTGGAGGTCTAGATTCGTTCAAAATAAATAAATGTAGCTTCGTTTAAAAAAAAAATTAGAATCTTGCGAGAGCCTTGAAGGAGTAACCATCAGTTACTTATACCAAGGCGGGTAAGAGGTGGATTACCTCCACTGTTCTGTAATGTTCCACAATGATCTGGGATGTTCCGGGATATTCACGAACGTTCCAGACTATTCCCGAACGTTCCACAACATTCCAGAATGTTCCGGGATGTCGTGGAATGCTCTCGAATACTCTCTAATGTTCTGGACTGTTCTAGAAATTTCTAGAGGGTGAAACTTCCAGCCCTTATATCTTCAAAAGCACGCCCTTCAGATTAAAACGGGAACCATCTTCATGAATAGGGGATACAGGGTACCACATCATATAACTCTCTTAAGTCCTGGGACTTGTTTCTGAGTTTTAGCGGCACGCACATTGTAATACACTTTCTTTTATGATATATTTTGATTTCCTGGTTTTAAGTTATACTAAACTGAATTAGTCTTATTTTTCTCATCTCTCATCCCACCTTCTTGTCTCTATTCCCGTTTATTTTCTCATGTCACTTTTCTACAGAAAAATAAATCCCGTGTGAAGCTAATATAAAAATATTTTTTAATGTTCCGCGCCGGCCCTGTAAATACAGAACAATACCAACCGTTGGGAAATACAAGAAAAAAAAGCCGACGGAATACACGCTTTCACACGCGCTTACCGTGGAAAACCACGCACTACTGAGGAAACTCAAATTGATAAATATGTCGATTTTCAAACCAATCGTACATGACGTACCACCCCTAGCATGGAACACGAAAATACAAATTCAAATTATCATAAATAATACAGGTAATATTTTTTTTATTTTTTTTGTTCAGGTTCTCCATAAAATAGTTATACACCAAATTATTACGGAGAAGATTACAAAATTTAAGAGAAAAAAAAAGTCCAAGGGGGCAGTTTCACTATGTTGAGACGTATGTCAAAAGATAGTTACTGAACTCTCTATAGATAACATTGAAGATGTCGATGCTCAATGCAGAATCATTAAGCAGTTGAATTGCTCTGCGCATTCTGAAAGGAAGAAGTTCTCGCTGGAGCATAAAAAAGTGCGTGGGATCTCCCACGAGTATACGCGTTAGGGACATATAGGTTAATCTCCTTCAACATAGGTGGATTCAGTACAGTACCGGAGATCAGCTTAAAAAAATGTTTCCCCAAAAATATTTTTGGGCGGGCTTCTAAGGTATTAAGATCGAGCATTCCTGTATTACCATTCTATTTTATTATGTTTTCGTTTTAAACTGTTAAATGGTTTGCCCAATTTTAATTATATTGTTATGTGAATACGGCTAACCCTTCAGGCCTCGGGCACATTCTGTCAGAAGGTCAATATTTCCGCTTAGCAATAAAATTCAAATAAATGGAATATTTCGTAAATATTCTATCTACGAGAATGAGACCTAGACGAGTTGTTCCCAAATAAGTCGCCGTAACCGCGCTCCAAAAGATGGAGAGATATGTAATTACTAATTACGAATGTTAGAGGTGGGCGCTAATATTTAAAGCGACAAAATCGATGCAAAAATTGTGAAAATGTTTAATAAAACACGACTCGTTTAAAATAAAGCAAAAATCTCGCGGGGTTGTCTTAAACAGCATTTAAAAAAACACTGTGAATTTTTTCATACTTATAACTAGCAAAATAACTGAAACAAACGTGTTTATGGTAATTTTTGGAGCATATTTAGCGATTTTTTTCTATCGAGGGAATTTTATATAATTTACGTTTCGTCGCGGGAAATGTCTAGATATTATCTTCAAGAATAACATATATTTTTTAAGATATTATAATAAAACGAATAAAAAACTTTATTCCACTTAATTTTATTTGACCGTAACCGGTTTCAGCTCGTTAGAGCCATCTTCAGACTGGTACAAATAATTCTTAGTCTACGGTTTATACACACAACATATTGGGGAGGGGGAGAGGGGTGGTCTACAAGGATTTTAATCAATTATAATGATTATATTTGTTGCTAAGTCGTTTTAGACTGTCGAATTTCTAAATATTTTGGTAATTCCAGTAAGCTTGGGATTGTAGCTCACTTCAATGATGATTAGGGAAAAACCTTACAATAATATGAGTTACTAATGACCTAATTTTATTGTCAAATCGTTATTATATTTATGAAGTATGGTATTTTTTTATTGCTTTTTGAAGGGATACTTGTTTACATTGGAGTGGGAATGTTCTAAACTAATTACATATTTTAATATCAAAATTATTATGAAAATTTCACTGGATACAAAGGCGGAGACTTAGCAAATTAATCTAATTGCTTTATATTTACAAAGTTACTTTTTGAAGAGATACATGTTTACATTGTAGTAGGAATGGTCTAAACTAAATACATACCTATTTAAATTTCGAGATTATTATGAAAATTACAATAGATACAAAAGTGGGGACGTAGTAAATGATTCTAATTGCTTATTCATGGCAAGGTTCCTTTTTTTATAAGGGATACATGTTCAATTAAACTAAATACATATTTTAATTTCGAAATTATTATGAAAATTACAATGGAAACAAAAGCGGAGACTTTGCAAATGATTCTAATTGCTTATTCATTACAAAGTTAGATTCAATTTTTTTAGTTAAGCGGGTAATTTCTAAAGATTCTAGTCTATCCAGTTTATGACCTTTATTGCAAATATGGAGAACTTTAACATCTCTGTCTTTATCAAACGAGTGTTTATTTTCTCATAAGTGTGATGCTACATTCGACAATTCTCCTTTGTCATTCACCCAGTTTTTAAAGTGTTATTTAATTCGGGTTTTGACTGACCTCCCAGTTTGACCTATGTAATACGATGGGCAGTTAGCGCAATTCACTTGGTAAACGCCTGAGTTTTCAAATTTTTCTCTTTTATCTTTATTATTGATTAAAATTCTTCCTAGAGGTATCACATTATAAAAAGCTGTTTTACATTTATCATTATTAGTTAATCTGGATATTTTAGTTGATATTTCGCCGATATAAGGGATTTTATTATCGAGGCCTCGTGAAATGGTTGTTAATGTACCTAAGTTTTTTTTATCCTTTTTCTTTAATATACTGTTATAAAGCGATAAGGAACGGTAAGGCGGTCGTGAATGGTCACAGTAATAATAAAAGCGTTCATTCAATTTAACGATGAAAAAATGAAAACTCAATTCAGTTAAACGTTAAATTATGAATTCATATGAAGATATCGATTGAACAGTATTATTATTATTACATTAGCGTTTAGCGTCTGCGTGTTTGAATTTCAGACCCCAGCCACGAGTGCATGTCGGACGCCACTTCTCAAATAACGAAATAACATCTGAGTACGTGGAATTTCACACAAAGCTACTTTTTATAATTCGGTTTTAAATTCAATAATTCGACACAAGATGTCACTACTTCAGACAGCAGCTCGCATGTGGACGAAGTTGTTATAAATTACATATAACGTTACTTTGTCATGGTTACTTTGTCACTGTTACTTTGTCACTGTTACTTTGTCACTGTTACTTTGTCACTGTTACTTTTTCTCGGTGAGTCACCGACGGTGACTAGCTGTCAGTGGATCACAGTATCACAGTGGATCCGTGGAACTGGCTATTTTAGGAACCAGTTCCTATCGGATTTATAAAATGCTCACAAACACTCTAACCAGGCGAAGCCGAACCAAAAGCCGCCTAGTTTTAATTAATGTCTGAAACATTTTCAGAAGGTTAAACTCACAGAACCGTGAAAATATTAACAATGATGTGCTTCAAATTCAATTAAAACTGAAATTTATTCGCAATAAGCTTGTGAAATATTTTGACGTTGGTCTTCAAAAAACACATAAACGGAAGCGAATCACAAAGTCAAAATCTTATCCATACAATATTATACTTGTACATTGTTAGCCATTTCGTTTCCGGTTAAGATTTCTGTTTCGATATTCCAAGTTTCCAAGGCAGGTAGTGAGCTTGTTTTTTGTTTTGTTTCGAAACTATTCTTACATCTTATTGTTTTGTTTTCAAGGATAGATCGTGGAGATGATTCTCAGTGGTTTGTTTCTTGGATTACATTGGCTTTAAGGCTTTTACTCCACAAGGGTGTTCTTGGAAATCAAATCAAAGGACAGAGAAAGGGAAGGCGAAATTATGTTTTAGATTGGGTCTTTAACGACCCAGCGGCCGAAAATCCACATTACGTCGAAAGATGTGCTAAAGATCGTGCAAGGCGGTTCCAATGAGAAAGATTAATTATTCTCCGTACCAGCTTTTAAAAATTATAACTCAGTATCGATTTTATTTAATTCCAAATTTGCTTTAATTTATACCTACATTTTTGCCGAAAGGCGTGATGAAAAAACTATTAAAATTATGTACTTTTTGTAATTATTTTTTTTTTATCAAAAGTATTTACAATTTTTCAATAATGTCTTAGCAAAATAAATGCTCAAAAAATCTGAAATATATTAATTTGTAAGAAACAAAGGTAAATATGCAGTTAGTCCACCTCACGGATAATACGGAACGTTGGTGTTGTCGAAGTTTGATGCACGGATAATACGGAATGTTCCTTTTTTAATTAATAGACAACCAAATATGACATTTGTCGGAAGTACCAATCTTATAAAATGAATTCTCTAAAATAAACTCGCTTTTCATCATACTTTTAAAAAACATCCCAGGTTTTGAATGGTTTTTTTGGCTACGCAGGGTTTGTGTAGAGGGTTTGTGTAATTATTTTAATACATTTCTTTCCATGTTCTACTGTTATAAATACAGGTACAAACTTGTCAATGATGCATTCACTTTGTTTTACGCAAAATATTTTTTCTATGATTGGCAGCATTGATGAAATGTTAAAATAAAAACGATGAATAAACATGGCGTTACCCGCGCGAGTGAATTAATTTTAACAAAATTAAAATGTTAAATGCATATATTTTTTGCATGTTTTTTGGTCTCCCCCGACATAAATACTCACTTTTCGTAATAATAAAGCTAAATCTAACTGTTTGGATAAAAAGTTTTCCGTATTAACGAGTAAGCGGTTTAATGCATAAATAATGAAACAAATTTGACAAAAAAGAGAAATTTTCGTCATAAATGTGTTCGGATATTTTTTTAATGATTTTATTTGAACTAAAATTAAAATTTTGAAACATGCGTTTACTAGATAACGTATTGATTTACAATAATGTACGATTACATGGTATTAAATATCAAATATGTCTTGTAAAATAATATTTTTCGTTTGAAAATTTAACAAATCTGCCATCGATCTATGGTATAACCTAAGTATACCTACTAAAAATAAACATTTTTTCTCAAAATTTAAAACGTGCGTTCACTATATAAAAGAACAATCTTTCGAAATCAATTTATTTTTTTTTTTTGGAAAAGAGTCAATACGTCTAAAATTTGATTTTAAAATGACATTTTTCCGGTTTTCTCGTGTTTATACCCTCTAAATGCAGAGGTGTGTGCATATTTTTAAGTAATTTGAAAAAGTTTATATGAAGTTAATGCTAAGAAAACATCTGATGGAATGTTGAAAGGGTTGAGGCAATTCTGAACAAAATTAGTTTAAAATTAAGCAATCAAAAATGAGATCCTATCTGCTACTACTTCTCGACCACGATAAAAACAATCCGTGACGTCAAACCCTGAATTTAACTTACAAAAAAAAGGCCAAAGTTACCTCTGAAACTCGAAAAATCCTATATTTTATAATTTAAAACAACTAAATAACACATCACATATTCCTAATAGATATTTTGCTAAATCTTGTAATTTATAAAATGCAAGTTTGCAGTTCACACGCGGTAGAAGCGAAACCTTCAGAAAACTATAGTAGATAAGAGGCTAAGTAGCAGCTCACAAAGAGGAGACCGATTATTATATCTCATTCTCTCGCAGGCTAAATCCTATAGCTGTGTGTGTTTGTCTCTTTTTAGTGTCGCTATTTTTCGTTTCATCGAGTTTCAAATCACAACGGTGCTAAAGAAGTTATCATTTCAATAAAGTAACACACATCTTTAATGGATATTTGCTGTAACTTTTGATTAAAAAAATAATTATTCGGTTTAGTTGGTTATTTTGACATCAAATCCAAATTAAAATATAGTTTGAAAAAGGCCGCGCCGCCGGATATCTATCTACAAGGCAAAACTTCTTTAGCACCTTTGTGATTTGAAACTCGATGAAAAGAAAAATAGCAAAAAAGAGACAAACGCATACGTACATCTATAGGATTTAGCCTGAGATAGAATAATCGGTCTCCTCTTTGTGCTGTGCTTCGTAGCCTCCCCATTCTTCTCTACTTTTATTTTCTGAAGGTTTCACTTCTACCGCGTGTGAATTGCACACTCTGATTTTTGTTTGCTTCCGATTATCATTCATATTTTTGTTTTAGGATAAACCGCAGTCATGATTCCCAGAGGGTATTTGGTTCTTCTACTGGTCAGCCTGGAGTCTCTCCTCGCCGGGGGGCAGCTCATATTCCCGGACAATGTGTCAAGGACTCCGAGGAAAAACACCAATAAAATCACGGACATTGACGCCTCTTGCACAAGAGAGTCCATGGATATTACCGTCAGGATGGAGAGGCCGTTCAAGGGAGTCATCTTCACGAAGGACTTCTCCAGAGAATGCAGGGCACAAGGTATGAACTAATTCTATATCCATTTCGGTAGTTGCCTTTCCCTTTGAAGACAGTTTCAGAAGGAAGACATTTAAGAACGGGGACCGTTCAAATGCCAAAAAATCAAAATGATACTTTATTTAAATTGTGATGTCAAATAATGTGAGACCTGGGAACCATTTATTGGATAACCAACACCTATGCCATAGGTCACCCCAAGTGGTTTGCTACTTTTGGTGACTTAGCAGGGGTGTCCTGATTCATGGTGTGAGGTTTGTCCAGGTCTTGGCGGCCGATGCATCTGCCCATTTGCTGCGTGTAGGGCAGGATCGAAAGAGACGGTTGTGGGAGGTCTTTCATCCTCTCCAGCTAGAATCTCTCGACCCATCACCTTGCACCGCAGTGGAAGGGATGGATTCATACGTCCGTCACTCCTGGACACACTACCCACCCCTCATATTTCCATCCCAGAACTTCCTCTCCTTCCTTTCCTTAAAAAACCCACCACACAGCATCCCCTAAGATGACTTTTAGGCCCTGAGTGTAATTATTTTCCTCAAAGCCTCTTGTATGGAGCTAATGTAAAAAAAATTCAATTCGATAAAAAATTGATATTGATTTGAAATTGTTCAAACACCAAAAACTCAAAATGGCGCTGATCGTTAGTTTATATTATGATGTCAAATAATGTGACAGGAGATCAATTAAACCCTTGTTTGCTTGTACGTGAACATTCTTTTTATATTTACATGTTTGCATTGCATTGGAGGGAATGAAAATAATATTCTTATTTTCGTAGGTAACATGGACAAGTCTGTGTCTCTCCACTTGCCGCCCAACGCCTGCGGAGTGAGGGTCAGCTCTCTGACTAGCAACACTACCTTCAACGAGGTAGATGACGCCAACTTCGAGGGTCTCTTCTACGTGGTGACCGTGGTCATACAGATGGACCGCTTCCTGCAGCAGTCCTCGGACCAGGAGCGGCCCGTCAAGTGCTGGCTGAAGCCCAAGGCCATGCAGATCAGGAGCTCCATCATCGAGGAGATGTTGGAGAGGAAGCTGAAAGAGATCTCCAAGACGCAGCCGAAAGACAAGCAAAACGTTAGGTAAAGAAACTTCCTTGATTTTTACCTTTTAGTTAGTGTTCCAGTTAAACTGCCCAAAGAAGCGAAGCTACCCGTCCACAGTAGAGTGCTGGTATTTACCCTGATGTACGGCAGTGAGGCAAAGAATTGGCAGAGGAAGGATGATAGAACTGAATGCCGTAGAAATGAGTTTCCTGAAGCGTATGTGTGGTAAAACCGTGTATGATCGTGTGAGAAACGTGGAGATCCGCAAAGAATGCAAGGGTGCTGAAAGCGTAAGGGGGCATACATTAATTACGTGAGCTCAAAAGGGGGGGGGGGGGGTCCAGCAAAATCTCACGTTACTTGAAAAGAATTACGAAGTAGCCCAAATTTATCTCACCAAGGGGGGGGGTCTAGATTGGAAGAAAAACTGCTCACGTAATTATTAATGTATGCCCCCTAACTAGTAAGATTAAGAAAGGGACTCTCAGTTTGTTTGGGCATGTAGAGCGAATGAACGAGGAAAAGTGTGTAAGGAGAATATATGACACTAATGTGAATGGCAGAAGGAGACGGGGACGCCCGAGGAAGACATGGCACAACCAAGTTAATCAGACACTTTAGTCGGGCCATGTCAAGTCAGAAAATAGAAGAGCGTGTGTGAGACGATGTACGAATGTGAATGAGGAAATGAGTGTTTGCCAAGACCGAGTAGTTTGGCAGTCCGTCCTCTCTGCCTACCCCTAGAAATCCTGATGTTAGTTAGTTATTGATGGTTAGCGTAGAAATCCTGATGGTTAGTTAGTTAGTTATTGTTTATTTTAGCGCCTGTGAGCAGGCAATCTGACTAGCACGTGTGGTATAAACAAGCGGACACACGGAAAAAAGGAGTAGCTTTTTGGACCAACTTGTTAGGCATACATTTTGAAAGAATACAAGATGACATAACACATGTTGGTGTGACCCAGAGGCAGACCGAAGAAGATATGGTAAAACTGCGTAGAAGATGATTGCATGGAGAAGGGCATGAAGGATGGAGGACTGCAGGCAAATAGCGAGGAAAGATGTAGCGCCGTTATAATAACGACTGATGGAAACCTTAGGCCCTCCGTTCATGGAGATACTTACAATCTACGTAATTGTGACGAAACCACAAGTACCCTGCTGATGTACTACTTTTTAATACTAGTCTCCGTACACGGCGCTATCCGAAATATACTGAACTTGATCATTTTTCACGTACAGCCTTGGAGTTAACACGCTGACAAGTGATATCATATGCCTTGTTTTCCAACATCAATCCATGCCTTCTCCACTAAATCCTTTCTTACGTATTCTGGTAAAGTATAGTTATATAAACATGCATTTTTTTCACTTCCAGAACAAATCTAACATTACTTTCATGTTCTGATGCCATTTCTATCAAACGTCAAACGAATAAGTATCAGACACAAATGATGCGACGCGTCATGCGCGATCAGCACTGTCGGTAACGTGATACTGATTGGAAACCGACAGCCACCTTTTGCTTTTTTACATTAGCTCCACGCAGGAAGTCCTGAGGAAAACATTTTTCCGCGGGGCCTATGTCATATTTGGGGGTGCTGTGTGGAGGGTCATGTTAGGGAAAGAAAGGAGAGGAAGATTTGGGAAGGAGAAAGGTATGAGGGATGGATAGCAATCTGGGGGTCAGATTGTCAAAGGAGTAACAGGCGTATGAGTCCATTCCTACCACTTGTAGTGTAAATCGATGGGTCGAGAGAGTCTAGCTGGAGAGGTCAAAAGGACTCCCCCAACCAGTCTCTCCCGATCCGGCCCGCCACGCAATAGGTGGGCAAATGCATTAGCCGCCAAGATCTAGACAAACCTCACCCCATGAAAACCGGGCACCCCTTCTAAGCCACCAAATGTAGCGAACCACTTGGGGTGACTTATGGCAGGAGTATTAGTTATCCGATAAATGGTTACCGGAGCGGCGATACCCATTGCCGCCTCCCAAATTATTGCGCCATTATGATCATGATTTATGAAAACCTAAAGCTCAGTTAATCAGGCCGTGTCTTCCTCGGGCGTCCCTGAATTCTTCAACATTCTTTTCAGCATCAGATACTCTCCTTACACTTCTTTCTATGTTTTTAGATCTTGAATATGCTAAATGTTATTGTACATTTTCCGCAGATCTGGAAGGATGGGAAGCGAATGGAAAGACATATCCGAAGAACAACAAGCCTCCATAATGGAAAAAGCCCGCGCCTGGATGGAGATATTACCTTCAAATGGGAACGTAGAAGCCACCACAGTTGAAGTTGGCGAACCAACCATGCTAATCATTAAATCCACACTACCAGGTAATTCAAATATGCTACAAATACTGTAATCTAAGCACTCTGCATCGAAGACCTTGGGGACATCTGCCTAGCGATTCCGTATTTTTTGTGAGATCGTTATTGGATAACGGACGTATCAGATTTGTGTGATTTTTATGGTTGTTTTTTGCGTTTTCTAAGTACAACGTACATTAAATGAGTAAATAATCATGCGTATTTGCAGGAATTCATGTTTAAATCGATCTAAACTAAAATATGTGATGTAAAAATCACACAAATCTGACAGAAGATAACGTCCTTTATCCAATAACGATCTCACAAAAAATACTGAATCGCTAGGCTGTGTGACCAAAATAATTAAATTATTCTTGACTTCATCAAAAATTGAACACATTAAAAGTGAATCTCTAGACTAAAAGTGAATCTCTAGACTAAAAGTCTATTTATCAGTACTTACCTAATCAGTGTTAATAATAGACGATTTCACATTATACTAGCGTCAGTCGATAAGTAAATCCTCCTATTTTTTTTTCTCCTATTGTCAAGGTACAAAAAATGCAATTTCATGGGTTGAAAACTATACTATTGACGATTAATTTCTTACTTTTCAATATAATCTCCGTCCATTTCCACTTGTCAGCTTTGGTCTATCTTTTAACAAGGGCATACATCACAATGTTATAAAAAACACGGTCACATCCAGAACACCATCGCCATAACTTTCCCCGCGGATAACACAATTTTGAATTTTTTTGTCTAGGTGAGTTTGTGTGATGCCATTCCATTGACAGCCTCTTTGATTCAGGTTCAAAAAAATGAACCCATATTTCGACTCCGCTCACAATTTTTTCCAGAAACCAAGTGGTGCAAGTGTTGTGAGGCTATTGTTTTTCTTGTTTCTTTATTCTGGCCGGTTAACTTTCTTGGTACCCACCTTACACAAACTTTTGTTGAATAATCAGTTGTCGAATAATCGTCAACACACTGCATTCACTGAGAGAGAGAATGCGACATCTGTAGTTATCTGAGGTCACTACGAATGTTGTCATCAATTCGCTCAATGTTGCGTGCAGTCACCTCAAACAACGGTCTACCGCTCTGCTTTTCGTCAGTCAGCGGTGTTTGTCCTTCAGCTTCGTTACAGCATCGTCTAGCAGAGCTGACGTCCACTGTTGCATCATGGTACACATTTTTCAGTTTTTGATGAATGCGAATGTGCGTTTTACCTTCTACAGTCAAGAATCAATCACAGAACTATGTTTAATATGAACATCGAAGTCGGCCATTTGGCAAACGACTGCAGTGCTGCCACCTGTTCTTGCAAAGCTGCGGCAGATTGTAGAAGGTTTGAGGAATTGCACCAAATTCAAAATTTTCACTTAACTAACTATTTTCACTTTACTAAGAGTAAGGTTCTCAATTCCCAGTTTGCACAAGGGAATTCTATGTATTTAATTTGTGTTATTTCACAACTTATCCATTTAAAATATCTAGTACAGTTGCAGCACGAGTGGAAGATACTCTCGGTATTGCTCTGGTGTAAAGCCACCATTCAGAATTGAGACGTTTCTGGAAATGGCTTTAGCCGTGTTTGGTGACCAGATCTGAATAGCCAGGTTCCTCTGTCTCACCTCCTTGCCCTCCTAGCTACATTCAGCCTCACAACATTCCCCAATTGGGAATGCCATTACTGGCTCAACGAGCTTGGGAGCAGTTGGAACGCTTGCAGGGCCGGCCCTGTGCAGGCGTAATTGTAGCGCCAAGGAGCCAATGCGCTGATAATACGTAACACAGCGCCCTTGAGGTTTTTACTAGCGCCTGGCGCCGTTCGCCTCAGAACCAGCCCTGGTCGCTCGTGCGGTTTTCACATAAAAAAAATTAAGAAAATCTACATAAAGCTAAAATCATTTTAACTGTTATGTTTTCAGCTGGCGTAGGACTACGAATAACGGATTGTCTTGCCCACGATGGCCTGGGCGAGTCTTCCCAAACACTCCTAGATGAGAGAGGCTGCCCAGTAGACGAATTAATATTCCCAAAGATGAGAATGTACAACCACAAGCCCATACCAACAGAACCAGAAAGAAGGATTACAAACAGAAAACTGGGCACAGCCACAAGTGAAGAACTGATCCAAACCAAAGAGATTGGAACCAACGTCTTCAAATACATCATGTCTTACCAACACGCCAGTACTATATTCTCCGCATTCAAGTTTCCTGATAGGGCCACGTTACATTTGACATGCGGGTTGGAGTTATGCAAAGGGACTTGTCCGAGGGTGGATTGCAAAGATGCAATGATGCCCAAGTCAAAGGATGCTCTGCTTCGAAGGGTGCGGCTTGATAAGGACTCTGATGGGACAGTGATAGACAGGCTTCAAGTCTACAACAGTATCGAAGTCCTGGCTCCTAATATTGAATTGGAAGATGATGCATCCATAAGAGGTAAGTAATAATACAATACTTAAACCATCCGTCATTTAAATGTTTCTAAGATGGGCACATGGTGGAGGCAGCAGGAGAGTGGCAGGAATAGAAGTGTTTCCTGAAAGCGGCCATAACTTAGGAAGACTTGTAGCGCCGATGATGATCATTATTGGCATGTGCTTCAATTTTTTCCGTCAAATATTATTCTTCTTCAGGCTTCCGGCGTTCATCTTTGAAAACCAAATATATTAAGTTTTGCCAATGGCAGCTCTCAAACATCTTTAGAAACGGTCAGTGGCTGAGTTGGCATCGCGTCTGGGTCCCACCCAGGCATCGCAAGTTCAATTCCTAGATTAATTAAGTCCCCCGTGACACAATCAACATTTTTCACTTACTGCTGTGGTAACAGGTGATTTTCAAATATTGTCATTAATGTTAGTCTTTCTTTTAAAGAAAAAAAGACCTTATTTTTCCCTCAATTAACCTTTATGTATCTGAAGGTAAAAATCATGCATCACCCGAAAGGGGATCACTAGGGTCCCCTATATATTGCGGAGCGATCATGTCTCTTAATATTTTTTTTGCCCTTTCCAGTAACACTTGGATATTATTAGCTATTTTATTGTACCTACAGTTTAACCGGACACTTGCCCCCAACTTCGTCCAACAATCAATCATTAAAAAACAAAAAAATCGATAATGCAAAAGGATAAAAGAGTACAAAATCGAGCGTAACACAAATATGAATTATTGCAGCCCTTTCAGTACGATGCGATTTTCACGTCCACACTCAGTGCTTGTTTGGGGCGAGGATAAAAAAAAGTAATGGGGAATTGAGGCGGAGAGTGGAAAGAATAACTTTATCAGAATGAGTTAGATATTATTTAATATCTTAAGAAATATTAATGGGATAATTTTTTTTAAGTGCAGATCTCTTACCGAATAGTTTTCTAAGATTACATAAATTATAGAGAACTAGCTGGTACCCGGCATGCGTTGCAATGCCGTTCAGATAAATGAAAATTTTCTCCCTTCATTTCCTTTCCCATGTGTCCCCGTTCCCTTCCCGTATTCCCCTTCCACCTTCACCGCCATCCCCCTCCTTCGTCACCCCTCCCGCGAACCCCGCATCCTTTGTTACACTCCCCCTCCTTCCTTCCCTTCCTGTAGCTAAAATATATGAAATAAACACATTTTTATTTATACAAATTTCATTTGCATTCATTCATTCATTGCGTATACAAACCTTAACGGGCTTGCACACAACAAAACACCTTAGTTTCATCGCAATCGGATCAACGGTATGGCAGCGCATAAAATATGAACAAACTAATATTGATTTTTATATACAAGATGTGATAAAAACAACTTAGATGTCGATCAAAACTCTCATCTGGGGGATGTTTATTACCCCCCTCCGAAGCAGGAAGGTTAAAAAAATAATATGTGTTTAAGTAATGCTATTTTTTAATCTATTTCTAGGTTCCAGACGCACCAACAGCTTTGATGACTTTGACAACTTCCTCTCAGCAATTCCAGGAGACAAGACAGTCTGCATGTCCCCCAGCAAGATGGCGCTGTCATTCTGTGTCCTAGGCCTCGTCTTCCTTTCCGCTTTAGTCGTTGCCTTTATATCTCTCATAAGAGCAAGGAGAAAGTACGGTACAGATAGATGTGGACCTCTCAGCCTCTACGCGGGAAGCAAAAGTCTTTTCTCCGGATCAGGAAGCTCCAATTCTGGATTCAGCGGCAGCAAGATGTTGCTGACAGACAGTCCTTACATGGACCACCAATCAACCAGTAGCAATTGGCCGTACGGCAGAGTTTTGTAGTACAATTTTGAGACTTAATGCTTTTAAAGCATAGATAAATATCAGGGGCAGTCGGTGAGTTTCTGAGCCAAACAAGCAACTTTGAAAATGATTAGATGGAAAGTAAAAGATATATCGCTCATCCCATTGAAAAGTGTTGTAAGGCAAATAAGTTAATTTTACAGAAGAGCGAAAACAAATAAATAAATTATGAAAAAGTGGTCGCGTTGAAAAGAGTTACTATAGTGACATTTTGCGAAGATGGAGTGATCTAACTTAAAAATGGTTTTCGTGGGGCAGAGATAATCATAACTATTTTACTTTTCAGATTTACAGAAAAATTTTACTTGCGACACTTTTCTACAGGATGTGTGATATATCTATTTTAGGAATTAAAAAACCATAGTTTCACATAATTAAATTTAAACAGGCTATATTGTAAATCATTATATCCCAAGAAAATAAATTTTCACCACAAAAATTAACTAAACACAAGCATTATGATCATGTTGTTTTGTTTATCAGCTGATCACAATTTGTTCCAAAGCTGAAACGTGCCTAGAACCAGTGTTTAATGGGGATATTCAAATGTTAAAAAAATATCAGTGAAACTAACCCCAAACTTGAAAATTTTGTGTCTTAAATGGCGCCACAGCGCTATGAAATTAAGTTCTGGAATCATTAATACAATAATATCAATTTTAAATATGCTTGTATGCAGTAGGCAAAATCGACCATCCCTGACAAATTTTACGAACAAGGGGATGAAATCATAAAAGGCAATAAACATTGACAAACAAAATAATTAACAACTTTCTGAGTGGCAACAACCAAAAAGTACTAACAAAAATGTTTCAAAATATTGCCTTTTCTTGATTCTTTCTCTTGAAATTATTTTTAAGTTTTAAATTAATGTATTTATTAATTGTTAAGTTTTATCAAAGATGCTGATTGCAACGTGAAATTTTATCAAAACATTTTGAACTTTACCCTTTATGACACACTATCGTAGTCTAAATACTAAAATATACACAGTTTTAGACACTGAGATAAGCTAATAAAAATGTGTTGTTGATGTGTCTGGGAGTCTGCGGAGCCCAAAGTAAGGTCAATTTTCCATTTCTTCAGGTGAATCAATCAAATTGTTTAAAATATTGAAATTCTTTCTTGAAAAATTAATCAATTTCATTTACTTCTGTCTGCGGCCTACGAGTCTAACGGTCCTATGTAAATTGACGACATCAGTTGTCTTACAAATCTGTGTTAATTACACTTCTTTATTTTATTATTTCTAGATAGGTACTTATGATGAAAAACTTTTGAAATGCTTTGATTTTTATTACCTATTACCCTTCTCGATTTCCTAGTATAATGACGGAAATTATTAATGGTTATTACCGTTTTAAAGTTTCCCCAATTACTGCAGTGTTTAAATTTGACGAGTTATTCCCAAATGATGACTCGGGGGTTAAATTTTCCAGCAAAAGTATTTTTAAGGTCTCTAATATTTGAAATTGGCTTCTAGGTATTATCTATTCAGTGGTTTTAGATTAGTTGTTATGTATTATATAAACATATTAAGGTCACTGAAATCATAAAGCTGGATTACATAATATAATGAATTACATGTCACTGCAGGAAATCTAATACATGGATATTTCAAGTCTCCAAATCTCAAGGTGGAAATGTCTTTATGTTATAATTGAATAGAGATGTTGACTTTAGTTTTTTTATTATTATTTAATGTTATTAATTTTAAATTGTAGAACTCCATTTTATTTTTAATTATAATGTCACATCACAAAGTATCTGCATCATATGAACAAATCCTTTTTTATTATTTCTTTCACATATTCAATAACATTATTATTTAATTTATAAACAAGTTCCGTTATGTAATTATTTATTAGAGTGACAGCTGTTCCGCCTTCTTAAGGCATTATCAAACGGTGGTTAGGCCACTTAAGAGACAATATGATTATATTATTTCTAGATAGGTACATATATAGGTATAGATGAAAAACCCTTATTGACTTCCGAGTAAAATGACAAATTATTAATTGGTTATTACGCTTTTAAAGTTTCCCCAATTACATTTCCCAAAAAACTTTCAGTGAGCTCTGGCGTAATGAAATCTGCACTGATTTTTCTATCTGAAATTGCTAGGTCAACTATAGCCAATCAACTATAATAATTTGCTCACCGCTCTTATAAGTTTAAGCCAATTATAAACATTAGAGACCATAAAAAAACTCAATTTTGTTGGAAAAATAAACCCCTGAATCATCATTTTGCATTGTTTAAATTTGACTGAAGGTCATTGAGTTATTCCCAAATGATGATACAGAGGTTAAGTATTGTAATTGTAGCAAAATTAAGTATTTTAATATTTGTAATTGGCTTATGTAAGAGCGGCGAGCAAATTATTTTAGTTAATTGACTATAGTTGACCTAGCAATTTCAGATAGAAAAATCAGTGTAGATTTCATTATGCCAGAGCTCGCTGAAAGTTTTTATTGCGACATGCAAACATGCTCTCCGCTTTTTAGTCGAGGTTTTCTAAAATCGTATATGCAAACGGTTTAATTTATCTACACGGAAAACAAGATAACTCTCAATTCATTTACAATCTGAATTTCAAGAATATTATCAGTAAGAGGAAGTGGATTTGTCTGTAATCTCATGGAAAGTTGTTTGCTATTTGAAACAAACAGATTCTCTGCATTATATGTATTTAAGATTGTTAATTTAGGCTAGTTGATCATGTTGGTAATATTTTCTATTGTTAATCAGCATCTTTGAAATGTATAAAGGTTTATTCCTTATAAAATGTGATAAAAACAAAAGCAAAGCTACATACTAGCATTGCATTACACGGGGAAATGGTGCTGGGGGTGTCGGGTAGATGGGATATATCATAGAAAAAAGAAACTCAAAGTGGTTTCCAATAAATGATATTTATATAATATAACACATGACGTATGGAATCATGCTGTCCTTGTACAACATCAACAAGATTAAATGTACATTACTCGTAAGTAGTTTATTCATTATTTATAAACAAGCATTTTAAAATGTGATACATGAAATAATAATTTATATAAAAAATGTTTTAATTATTTAACAACTTCCTTCCCGTCCGTCCTAACATTAATTCAAACTTGTAATAATTTGAACATGAACACTGACCACATATAATTATTATAATAATAATATAACATTGTTCCTATCGTTAAACATACTTGGCGTAACATCTTAAAGTAATATTGTAAATAGCACAAACATTTTAACAACACGATAAACAACAAATCATCCAAAATTACAGCAACTATTGGTTTTACGCGCAGTCTTGTAGAATGCTTTACTGTGCATGGAGAGTTCGTCCGATTTGGTGACGAGTTCATCCAGCTTCTCTCCACGATCAAGCACAGCCTTGATGGTGTTGTGGAGTATGATCTTGGTCTCATCCAGATCGTCCTGCATCTTGGTTAAAGCGTCCGCTTCCTTGGGGTTCTGGTATTTGGACAAGTAGGCCGGCAGGTGTGGGTAGTCTACCGTGGTCTCGTTAGCAGTGGGCCAGACGTTAGCGGGGATCTTGGCTGCAAATTCATCCAGAACTTTAGTGATTAACGTGTGCGACACGCGGCTAGGATATTCCTGGTCTGTTATAAGTACGCCTGCGAGATTATCCCCTCTCACGTACACTTGGCACATGTATTCGCCCTCCGTAACGGACTGCCTCGACGCCGTTTGGGTCCTCTCCACGATGGTCTTACTGATGAAGGTCATGAACTCTTGGACGGAGCCGCGTTGGAAGAAGCTGAAACTCCGCAAGTCGTAGGTGGCCTTCAGGATAGTGGCATTGCTGACCCCTTTGTATAGGACAACCAGAGCGTAGAGTTTCACCATGGTGAAGGTGAAGGATGGAGTCAGGTATATCCTTTAGGCGATTGTGAAACTAATTTCACATCAGAGTGAGGGGAAAGCTAAAACGAGAAATTATTACAAAAATTATTAATAAAACAACATTTTTGTTTTCAGTGAAAGGGATTGTGCAAAACTATGTTATCTTTTTTTTTAATATGTTTATTTAGTTTTTTTTTTGACAATATTTAATTTCTCATAATCATCTTACAATCAGTCATAAATCTCTCATTTTACATATGTATTTATTTGTTTACAATAAAATGACAATAAAAAAACTTGTATTTATGCATATTATAATATGTCATTATATCATGTAAAAGAGTTACTGTGGCTAATGAAACACAAAGCCATCCTAATCGCCTAGCGGTATGACATATACTTTACGACCTATTCTCATACCTACCAAATATAAATAAAAAAAATTCATAAAGATCGGTCAAGCCGTTTCGGAGGAGTGCGACCACAAACACCGTGACGCGAGATTTTTATATATATATTATGTTCACAATGTGACAGACAGAATTGCCATACTGTTGAGGAAAGAAAGCATCAAGACTGTCTTCGGAACCACAACCAAAATACAAGACCTACTGACAAGGGCGGATCCAGGATTTTTTTCTGGGGGGGCACAAGGGTTGGACGGGCAAAAGAATCAACAATTACTGTTAAAATTAACTTGAAGTATCATACTACGAGTACTTAAGTATCATAAATACTTCAAGTTTATTTCTACAAGTTCAAGTATGTATAGGAAGGTTTATGAAAGTGTCAAAACAATAGAAAAATTAAATGTTTAATAATAGTTTTCTGTACTGTGGTGGAATCTCTACAGTACACTAAAATACCTTCTGGGAGGGGCATGTGTCCCCCCCTAAATCCGCCTATGCCTACTGAGGTCTGCAAAGACCAACTTTCTTCTGGAAACAGATGGAGTACATAAACTCAGCTGTTCCGGATGTGATAAGGTCTATGTGGGCCAGACAGAGCGGACGATCTCCAAAAGGATATCGGAACACTTTCGAGCATGTAAACTTGGCCACCCTGCAAATCGGCAATCGCCGAGCATTTAATGGAAACTGGTCATTACTTTGGATTTGTTCCTGAAGTCCTGGGAAGACCCAAAACCTGCAGAGCATGCCTAATTACAGGGGCAATTGAAATTCATAAAAATCCTATTAACATTAATTAGAGACGACGGATCTAAGCTCAATAGTTCTTGGTATCCGGTAATGGACGGCTACACCAAAGCTAAATGCAGAAAACCACCTTGAAGTATACTGTAAAGCTGTAAAGCCAGCTCGCAGTGGAGTGGAGCTTTATTTAGTGGATTTTTATTATCGCAATGAAAAATCCCACAAAATTTTAAGCGGTAACTTTTTTTTTTTCAATTAAAGAAGCAATGGGAGTTTGTAGTAAGTTAAATATATCACAGCTTTATTACAATGAGTTAATTGGGCAACAAATCGAAACATATGTTTGTTTTACAAGTTACTTTACAGTATGATTTGTTTGGTCAATTATCAACGACTATGTAAATTTGAAAGCTCAAATGTGGAAGAAAATTTCACGAACGTATTTTAAGACACTAGAGAGAACAGAAACCAGATTAGGAATTATTTCCGGATGTTTACTCTACTGAGAATTGAAGGTATTATATTGTTAGTAAAGTGTTGATAATGAATGTAATGTATTACTACATAAATAATGCTAAGTGAAATCAGAAAGGAATCGGTAATACAATTAATTAGTCGCATAGTAGTCCATACACGAAAATTCGGTATGTGCAACTGACGTTTGCACTAAAATCAATAACACTTAAAATTTTGACTCATCGCAAAAGTCGCCAAGAAGAAAGAACGTTAATCAAAGATGAAAATACACTTGAGGTGATTCCAATTTCGATGACATGACAAGCTCAAAAAATACGTAGCCTTTAAACTTACAAAAAAAGAGAAACAAACTAATGACGATCGTGAGATAAACTAACCTTTTTATGGAGTGTGGGGCCTTAAGAAAATTCCATGGGATCTTCTAATCGACTCACCATAACTTCTTAGTTATGTTACAATGGCAATCAATATAAAAGTTTTCTTTTCAGAAAGGTTTTTAAAAAATATTATTAGTCTCGTAAGCGCAAACCAAACCCCTGCCTTGACAAATACACAATAGACAATATTTTTGTTGTCTATGACGATATCTAGCCAGAGAGCTTTTGATCAGGTGCAGGGATTGGAAAATAGATGACAGCTGTCACGAACGGTCGTTTTTTGAGTGTCTCTTCACCACATAAATCAAACCAAATCAAACATATTAGTTATTTTAACCCATTTAGTGCTTAAATTCTTTTGTAATTTAGTTTGTGTAACTGTATTTGTGTTAATCCTTAAATATTGTGTTGTTTTTATCTGTTTGTCGGTAAGTCTTGTTAAATATTTGATGTAGGTAGGTTTAAAAATATTGGTATAGAGATGGAACGGGCTAAACCCCCCGATCCCCCGGACGAAATCAACGATGGCTCTTTATCAGACTCCTCGGTGGGCTCAATAGAAACGGTTGCCACCGATATTCCAGAACCCTCAGACTTCATCACAATAACGACTAAAAAAAGGAAAAATTTAAAGCTTGTGCGAAATTCCAGTACAGATTCCGAAAAATTACCCCACAAAATTCCTGCCCTTGATAAAAATAAAATCTTTGTAGACAATGGTATTCTTTCGCCCAATCAGCAGTCCCCTTCTATCCAGCCACTCAACTCGCCGATTGCAACGCCCACTGCTAGTCCAACTACTCCTGCCCCCAAACCGACACCAGGCCCTACACCCTCACGAATTTACAACAATTTAGACAGGCCACCATACATTACGCATGTCACTAAAATTACAAAGGAAGGAGGTCCAACAACATTGTATGACATTGACTTTGGTCACTTTCTCCACAAAAATAAAATCAGTCCTGTCTGGAATGGAGTTAAGTCGGTTGGTCGTAACCGTCTTTCCGTCGAGTTTAAGACAGCGACTGAAGCCAATAATTTTGTTAAATCCACGGTTGCCAAGGAAAACTCCTATAACGTATTCATTCCTTCTTACCAGGTTACTAAACTTGGAGTCACTAAGGGGATTCCTCCACACTGGACGACAGAGGACATCTTGGAGAATATTAAGGTTCCCCAGGGTTACCGAAAGGTCATTAAAGCTCGCAGACTAAATTATCGTTTTAACACTGGAAACGCCATAGAATGGAGACCCTCTCAGTCTGTTGTCCTCACATTCGACTCCAAAGATCTCCCTCAAAATGTCACCATGTTCCACGTCTCCCTACCAGTGGATCTCTACGTGTTTCCAACTGTGCAGTGCTATAAGTGCTGTAGGTTTGGACATACGAAGACCCTCTGCAGATCAGAACCTCGATGCTATAAGTGCACTTCGTCTCATAGTGGCGATAGCTGTAATACAACGGAGGAAAATTATAAGTGCTTAAACTGCTCAGGAAACCACTTGGCGACCAGCAAAATTTGCCCTGAAATGTCAAGGCAACGCAACATCAAACATACAATGGCTGTAAAGAACATTTCGTATGCGGAAGCATCCAAAATGTTCAATAAGGCTGTCATTTCTTATGCTGAAACTGCATCCAAAAATATTTCCTCCCCTCATCAATCTTCTTCTTCATCAACGAAGAAAACAGTTTTAAAGGTCAGTAAACCCCGAGTTCTCCCAAAAAAGAATGCCACTAGTCACGAATCCTTGTTATGGTTCCCCAATGGACAACTCCCTCCCAACTCTGATAGAACAATACTCAAGTCACCTGTTAACGCAGACCCACATAACATTAACGATCTTAATTCTACACTTATCACCTCATTTTTACACATCCTTCAGACTTTAAATAAAAACAATATACAAATACCGTCCCACGTTGCCAAACAGATTGCACAGATTATAAATACCTCTAGAAATGGCCCCTCTGATGAGGATTCTTCAGTGGAATTGCCATAGTCTCCGAAACAAATCAGTAGACATCTTACACACATTAAACTCACTCTCCATTGCAGTGGCTGCCGTCTCTGAGACGTGGCTTGAACCGGACTCTCATTTCAGAGTTCGAGGATTCCACTGTCTTCGTGACGACCGCCAAGAGGGGAAGGGTGGCTCCGCTCTTCTCATTAAAACATCCCTACCCTTTTCCCCAGTAGATGTTAAGCCAGCCGGTTGCCCTTTTCAGGTGACGGCCGCAAAGGTTTTTGGCACTACAATCCTTTCCCTGTATATATCCCCTTCTAATAAACCCTCTAAATCAATTCTTCAAGCAATGCTTTCTAAGATCGAACCACCTTTCCTTGTTCTTGGAGACTTTAATGCTCACCACGGATTATGGGGCTCTGTGTCTTGCGACAGATTAGGAAGAAACATTGTTGACCTTCTTGACGATCTTGATCTTTGCATTATGAATGACGGTTCCCCTACCCGAGTTCAGGTTCCAGGTCAACGACCCAGCGTGGTCGACCTTACCATTTGCAACTCTAACATAGCTGGATCCTTGTTCTGGAAAGTTCTGGAGGACCCGCACGGGAGTGATCACTACCCAATCCTCATAGAATCCTCCAACATGCTCCATACCAACAAGGCTTTCACGTTTCGTAATCGTAAACCGAGATTTGTAACCTCGAAGGCCAACTGGACTGATTTTTCAAAGCTCATAAAGCTCTCCATGCTTAGTCTGCCCTCTCCGACTAAAGATAATGTCACGGAATGTTACGAGTTGCTAGTTTCATCAATCATCGCGGCTGCAGAGACATGCATTCCTATCAAATTACCTGGCAATAAAGGAAAACCTCCTCCAGCCCCGTGGTGGGATAATGAATGTGCAGACGCAATAGAATCCAGGAAGAGGTATGCTAAAATATATTCTTTGAATATAACCCTTGAGAATTTCCTGAACTTCAAAAAGATTGAAGCTAAGACCAAGCAATTGCTCAAAAATAAAAAAAGGCAAGGATGGAAAAACTTTTGTTCTTCCTTATCTCCCGACACCCCACTCTCAGCTGTTTGGAATTCAATCCGCCGGTTCAGAGGTTCTTACGTCCCACCCGTAGCTCATCCACTCTCTTCAGAGTGGGTGAAGGAATTTGCCGATAAATTAGCTCCTCCGACTGCGAGTAACTGGAATGAAACGGAATTCACATACTCATTTCGTACGCGGGGGTGGATAGACTCACACTTCAATTTATTTGAACTAAGAGAGGTTTTAAGCGACCTTAGAGACTCAGCTCCCGGCGAAGATGGTATTCCGTATAGCCTCATTAAAAACTGTGATGTTGCTACACATAATTATTTTCTTACACTTTTAAATTTGATGTTTGACACAGGTAAAATTCCAACCTCCTGGAAAACCCAATTAATTATCCCCATTCTGAAACCCCAAAAGGACCCTAGTTCTGGTCTTTCGTACAGACCCATTGCTCTTTCTTCTTCTTTAGTTAAAATTGCAGAACATTTAATAAAAAGACGACTAGACTGGTATGTTGAAAGTGAGAAAATTCTTCCCAGCTCACAGTTTGGATTTCGAAAAACAAAAAGTACAACTGAAAGCATTTCAATTCTCACTTCTGATATACAAATGGTCCTAGCTGAAAAAAATATTCTTGTCGGTGTTTGCGTAGATATTACCGGAGCTTTTGACAATGTTTTATTAAACGTTCTACAGAGAAAATTATTACAAATCGGCATCCCCCGTAAGCTTGCCAGTTTCATAATCAACCTTCTTCTTACCAGAAAAATTCAAATCCAGGTTCTGAATTCCCCTTCTCTGTTGAGAACGGTAAACAAGGGTTTGCCTCAGGGATCCGTCCTTAGTCCTATCCTTTTTAATATTTACACCTCTGACCTGCATCAGAGTATTCATCCATCATGTAAAATTCTTCAGTATGCAGATGATTTTTTTATCTATATATCAGGACGAATTATTGCTTTTCTGGAGGAAATGATCAACCTTAGCATGAAAAATCTTTGCATTTTTCTAACAAATCACGGCCTGGAAATTTCTCCAACCAAAAGCAATGTTATCGTTTTCTCTAGGAAACGTGTTGCCCCGTGCATTTCAATCCGAATCGATAACATAATCCTCCCCGTCCAGGTTCAGATAAAATTTCTGGGAGTCATACTAGACTCTAAGCTAACGTGGAACTCTTACGTAAATCTTATTATTAACAAAAGTCAAGCTGGCCTTAACGCCCTGCGCGCCGTGTCAAGGGTCTGGTGGGGAAGTCATCCATGCTCGCAAAAATTGTTTTATAATGCATATGTTAGAAGCCATTTGGATTACGCGTCATTCCTCATTGAGCCCACCTCTAAAAAAAACCTTACAAGGTTAGACCGTATCCAATCTCAAAGCCTAAGATTAATTATCGGAGCCATGCGATCCTCCCCAATTAACGCTTTGCAGGTGGAGGCTGTTGACCCTCCTCTCCATTTCAGAAGACAGTTCTTGGCAGACAAGTTCTTATTTAAATGTTTCAGACTGTCTAATCACCCACTGATGGACAAAATTGCTGCTCTCTCTACTCAAGTTAGATCACTTCCATATTGGAGGAACAAAACAATCCCACTTCTCGTCAAAAGCCTCCATACTTACAATGCATATAAACCTATTTTAAATCCCCATGACGGACTTCCATTATATATAAATTCCTTTCAAATTCATTCGCTCTAATCTAATATTATTTTTTCACTTGGCTTTCCTGGCAACCACGAAGCTCCAAGTAAATTTATCCACATTTTAAACTCGAAATGGACCGGCTGGAAAACTATTTATACAGATGGTTCTAAATCTCCCTTATCTAGCCATGTGAGAGCGGCGTTCCACTGCCCAAGAGACCAAATCAGTAAAAAAATAAAAATTCATAAAGAAGCCTCAATTTTCACAGCTGAATGCATAGCTATTTTAGAATCCTTAAAATATATTGAAAGTATTCAAATTGGAAAATTTTTAATTCTCTCCGATTCCCTGAGCGCACTTCAAAAATTAAACTCCTCCCCTTTCCACTACCCGGAAGATGATTTGTGTATTGGAATCCGCACTTTATTACATAAGTTAGCTATCTCTGGCAGAGAGATCGCGTTGGCTTGGATACCTAGCCACTGCGGTATCCCTGGTAATGAAAAGGCCGATTTATTGGCGAAAGATGCCATCTATTCCGGAGAGTTTTTGTACAATTTCTTAAACCCCGACGACCTTCTAATCAAACTGAAAGAAAACATGATCTCCACATGGCAGAATCATTGGAATGAGTCAAGTAAAACAAAGGGTAATCATTTTTACAAATTGCAGCCCACGATTCCTTCAAAACCGTGGTTTTCTGGGCTCTCTTTGAACAAATTTTCAACTTCTTCCATTTGCCGTATGCGAATAGGACATTGCTGCCACAATGTTCACCTGACAAGAATTCAGGTTAAGAATTCTGCCATGTGTGAGTGTCGTCTTGAAGAGGAGGACCTCAACCATATATTTTTCAGTTGCCCTATAAATAATAATTATAAAAATTTCATCCCTGATCTGATCAATACAGGTATATTGCCCCCCTATGACATGGAATTTTTATTATCCTCTATTGACAAACGTGTATATAAAATCATTTCTTATTTTATTATAGTTAATGGCATCAACTTGTAAATTTACCTACCGAATTATTCATACATGTATATGTATGTATGTATGTATGTATGTGTAAATATGTGTGTATGTATGTGCGTATATATGTGTGTATATATTATAATTTATATATATATATATATATATATATATATATTTTTTTATTATTATTTATTTGTATTTAGTGTGTTTAGTGAATTGTATATTATATATTTATGTTATGTACTTGTTCTGGTAAATAAATATTAACCTACACACTCACAAATACAAAAACTAGCACACTCTCTACTTGACACTGGCCAGAACACTCCATTGGGGTGAAAAGCCATTTAATTTAAAGAAGAAGAAGAAGGTGCAGGGATTGAAATTTAAACTAATCAGCTAAATGTGTCCAATAGTCCGATATTAGGGATTTTTACATACATACTTACATAATTAAATTTTTTAAACTGCATACGCAATATTACGTTATTACAATATGCTATACATAATTGCAAATCCAACCTCTGCCAGTGCTGTAGATATTCGTCAACACTTTGGTTTTCATAGATATTAGTCAGCAGTTTGAGCTGTAGATATTCGTAAACACTTAGGTTCTCATAGATATTAGTCAACATTTTGAGCTGTAGATATTCATCAACACTTTGGTTCTCATAGATATTAATTCGATTTTTTCAGCTTTTGGAATTCCTATAATAATAATAATAATAATGTCTTCATTTCTTAATAATATAGTCTTAATAACAAATAGAGATAATGATATCCTCACTGGGATCTCCCGTGCTGAGGATTTCATTTACATTTTATAATTTAATTATAAGAATAATATGAATTCGAAATAACATGTAGTATTTTTTTTTAATAATTATAAAGTAAATAAGATAGTGTTTTTTTATAATTCAGTTCATTAGATTCGGTTTTAGTCTGTATTTGATTTCAGTATATTTTCTATTTCTGATCTCCCTATATTTAGTATCCAGCTTTTTATTTGAAATTTAAATGTTATAATGTTGAGGTTTTTGAGTGAGAGTGGTATTTTATTGTAGAGTTTAATGCCATAATATAAGAAGCTTTTTTGCCCAAATGTTGTGTTAGCAGTTACTTGTTGGATATGTTTTTGACCATGAGATCTAGTGTTTCTAATGTACGTGTCAGTTGTTATTTCTTGGATTTTGTAGTATAGATATTAGTAGACGCCTCCGGTTCGACTACCTCTGTGGTCGAGCAGTTAAAATCCACGACTACGAATCTCAAGGTCGCGGTTTCGAATCCTAATGTGAGTATTTCTCAAAAAAAGTGTACATTTTGAAAAAATAAAGTGTGCCTAGAAACAGTTAAAAAATTACACATTTTTAATTAATCATACAAAAAAATATATACACCATTTTGTAGAATAAATACTAGGCTTTAAAATAACGAAGAATAAACATTACAATCGTATTAATCCGCAAATATTTAAATAAAAATAAAAAATCGATTTTTACCTTTCATACAAAATAAAATTGCCACCCTACCTACTTCATGTGTTTACTTCATAAAATGCGAGTAAAACGTTATAATTTGTGAATTTTTGTAAGTTTTAGGGTCTAAACTAATTGTAGTTTCTGTACAAAGTAATTTTCTATGGGGTTTCATAATAAATTAATAATTTATGCACAAAAATCAAAATGAGACATAGTAGACAGTGCAGGCGCTTGCATTATTATGTAGTTTCCCGGGACTTGGAATGAAACCATTACAGTTTAGTTGACCCCGAGGTTACAGTGACCTTGCAACGCATGCCGGGTACCCGTTGTATGTAATGTTAAGTGCAGGCGCTTGCATTATAATGTAGTTTCCCGGAATTTATGATGGAACCATTACAGTTTAATTGACACCGAGGTTAAAGTGGCCTTGCAACGCATGCCGGGTACACGTTGAATATAATGTTATATAGTGCAGGCGCTTGCATTATCATGTAGTTTCCCGGGACTTGGGATGAAACCATTACAGTTTAGTTGACCGCGAGGTTACAGTGGCCTTGCAACGCATGCCGGGTACCCACTGTATAAAATTTATTTATTTATTTACGGACAAATAGTCCATTAACAATATAACAATAACACAAATAACAAGCGTGCGTAAAGGCCCGACCGTTCGCCTCGCCATCGTTCACCGTTCGAATCAATTACCGTTCGCATCACACTTTTCGTAACAATCACCATTTTTTGTAACGCATTCACCAGCTTACCCCCCAAGTCGAGCGTGCGTAAAGAAGTTTTACAGCAGTTGGGACGCTTGTGCGGTATTCACAATATATGAATGGCTCACTCACGCAAAAAACAATTTTTTGAGCAGTTGGGACTCTTGTGCGGTATTCACATAACAATAAAATAATTTTTAAAAAAACTTTTTTCGGAGCAGTTGGGACGCTTGTGCGGTAATTTACAATAAAAATATTATATTTATTTTTTTGGTGCAGTTGGTACTCTTGTGCGGTATTCACTTAAAAATATATAATTTTAAATAAAAAATATTTAGAAAAAAATTTTTTTTTTGCACAGTTGGGACTCTTGTGCGGTATTCACATAACAGTAATTTACAATAAAAAAATTCCAAAATTATAAAAATTTTAGCACAAAAATATTCAATGAACATGAAATTTTGCGTTCGGGCAACCTTATAGATTTTTTCAAACGTGAAACAAGGAAATCGTATCTACTTTTAAAGTTTAGTTTTCAATTTGTCATTTCAAAATGTGATGACCGAGAGTGTCGCGGACAAGACTTGTCTAGGCCACGTTTGCGGGCCGAATGAGCTCTGAATTTTGTGTTTCTTTGGATCAGAAAAATGTTGGAATGCGAAGCTGTAAATTAATTAATATTAAATACTTCCTAAAATTATTTTTCGATCAAAATTATTTATTATTTGTCAAAAACGTCTTAGCAAAATAAGTATGTAAAAAAATCTGAGATATATTATTTTGTAAGTGCGCAAATAAATACACAAACGGACCAATTTTCGTCAAGAAACACGTCTACGTATTTATTTTTTATTGATTTTATTTAAACTAAAAATAAAATTCTGAAACATGCGATACCTAAAGTATTGATTTATTTTACTGCATGATTATATGATTTGAAATGGGTGTGGTATAATACAAAATCTTTTTTGAAAATTTAACAAATCTGCCAACGACCTATGGTATATCCTTATTATACTAAAAGTAAACATTTTTTCTCAAAATTTAAAACATGCGAATGCTAGATAAAAGAACAGTCTTTCGAAATCAATTTATAATTTTTTGTGGAAATGAGTCAATTCATCTAAAATCTGATTTAAAAATGACATATTTCTGGTTTTCTCTAGTAATGTCCTCTTAATAATTTCATAATTTATTAAAAGTAACACACATATATTATAAAGAGAGTACTTAAGTTAGCTTAAGTATAGCATAATATAGTTTTCATTCCATTGAAGTGTCATTTAGGTGCATTATTTAAATTAAATTTTTTAAATAAATAAAAAGAAAATACTTTGTTTTAAGTCACTTTATTGTTATTTTTTTTAGGTACGGAGGTACCGAAACCGGTAGACGGAAAAAATAACAATAAAGTGGCTTAAAACAAAGTACTTTCTTTTTTATTTAAAATGTCAAAATGAGTTTGCTTCTTTTGAAAAATTAAAATTTTTAAGCTCACTTAGACAAACATGGTTGACAATTTTATAAAGTGTAAGATAACATACATAAGTATCGAAAGACAATATTTTTACAATATTTCTCTACTAAGCTGTAGGAACTAATGCATTATAACGTAAATATGATTTGAATTTTGTTTGTAATACCAAAATGTGTCTCTTTATTTCAGACATGGAGAGATCAACGACACTGCGTTAAAGAAAGGCAGGCTTGCAGTCGGAGATGTTGAGGACTGGAGATGGCCCTAGCCAGGTACAACCTCTGACTCCGTCGGAGGAAAGGGTCCTCACCGGTTGCTGCCGAGCCAGTTTATGGAAATACCTTAGAAACTGTGTGCTTGTTTAGGTAAATTTCATGCATTTTTTAATAAAGACTTTAATATTGGTCATAATAATATATGTTAATGTAACAAGACACAGAAAAATAAAATAATATTTTCTATTTTTCTTTGTCTTGTTCTATTTCACAATTTCGTTAAGATTTTTTTTTTTCAAGTTTCTTTATTCTTTTTTTAAACGTCTTTATTTTTAAAAAGAAAGACAAACATTCCCGGGTTACGAATAACCCAACAATATTTGAAAATCTCCTACTACCACCACAGAAAACCGAAAATGTTGCTTGTGTTGTAACGGAGGACTTAGCCAGCCGAGGAATCGAAAACGCGACGCCCGGGTGGGACCCAAGCGCTACGCCCACATAACGACTGACCGGTCGTTGAAAAATCTTTTTTTACAAAAGTTGGGGGATTTTTTATACAGTAAGTTATCATATGCAATATAAATAATGTGTGAGAGTATTAAGAAAATATACATAATATGCATAAAATAATACAATTTAATTTAATTTTTAAAAAGAAAGGCAAACATTCCCGGGTTACGAATAACCGAACAATGTTTGAAAATCTCCTACTCCCACCACAGAAAGCCGAAAATGTTGCTTGTGTTGTGATGGAGGACTTAGCCAGCCGAGGAATTACAGTATATTATTAAAGAATATTATTATTTTATATATTAAATAATATTATAGAATGCAAGATAGTATAAAAGAATTTAATTTAAAAGAGTTACGAGTATAAAATCAAAGTGAGTACTATATGGTAAGCACATGAGAAAGGATTTTTATGTTGAAAATCTACATTATCTACATTATTTAACACCAATTTTAGTACAATTAAATGTTGGGCTTTATTCTTCAAGTCCGGCGAATTACATTGTACAGCTGTACAGTAGTATGTAGTATATAGTATAGTTGTTCATGTTTCAATCCGGCGAATACTAAATAATAATTATTGTTACCATGGTTTAGTGCTGGGAAGTACATATGGGACTTCGTCGGATTCGATACACAGTGGTGCCAAACAGTTTTAAGTAAATAGTTTAAGAGTATTTAAACTTTCAGCTAATTACAAATAGTTATCTTTACAAATAAAAAACTTTTATTGGTGGTATATAATCTATTATCAATTTTATTTATAAAAAGTAACTAAAACTTGAATACACAATTTCGTCGTGGAGCTGGTGAAATAAAACCAAGAAACAAAGAACAAAAACAAAATAAAAAAAGGCTTGGAGTGGAAAGGGCTAAGAAATGATTTTCTTTTCTCCCATTTTGATAAAAAAAAGTTTTGAGCTTTATTTTATTTTCACAATGAAAATAAAATAAAATGACAATAAATAAAATGATAATAAAATAAAATGATGTATTCCTCCAAATAAATGAAGTAGTATGGTATATTATATTATACAGATAAAAGTAATAAAAGCAGTTTAGGCAAATGTTGACCTTCATAATAAAATTAGACATCTATCCCTGTTTTAGCAGAAAATGTTAAGTAAAGTTAAGTTAATTAAGTTAGTTAAGGTAATCAAGTTAATTAATCAAGTTAGCCTAAATTAATGATGTGAGGCATTCTTTAAAATAGTTCCTTCCCTTTACAATCAACCAGTTCTGAACACTTGTGATATAACTATCGCCAGTTTTCGATTTCCTGGTATCAATACTCAGCGAATTGAACATTTTGGGCGCAATGTAAGCGTACTGGCGCTGTGCGAAGGCTGTTTTTGTTGGAGGAATTATGCATTTTAGTTGGGATGAGTACCAGGTGCGAATTTTTTGTTGTGTTTTTTTCATCAAATCCTTTTTCCATATGTATATGAGAATCGTCTTTATGTATAATTGTCGGATGTCTAATACTGTGAGTTTTTTTTTAAAGTGGTTCTGATGGGTTACTTTTGAATATTATCCTTAACAATAGTTTTTGTATTAGGACCATGGGATTTTTTTTTTTTTTTTTTTTTTTTTTTTTTTTTTTTTTTTTTTTTTTTTATTAGGTTTGTCAACAGTGATTTACATCAAAGCTTTCACAGATAAAATTACACTGAACATGGTTGATGCTATCACTAATTAAAGACAAACACAGCATTGATAATATAATACTTACATATACATTACATTCATTCACACAAACACATACTATATGTACATTACAAAATAATAATTAACAAGTTTTACAAGGAACAAGTTTTTAGAACAATGAGTTTATAGGTTCACAAGTTTATAGAACAACGTAATAGGGAGCTTTAAAGCTTGTTAAGATTTGATTTGAAGTTGGCCAATGTTGACATTGTCAAATTAATCGAATGTTTTTTATAAGCCTCATTGAAATTACGGCACATTCTCGATAAGGCTGAGTCATACCCCAGCTTAGTTCGATATTTTTTAATATTTAACGGAACATAATTTACCAGTCGTGAACCAATTCTAGGAACATTGAACCTGATTTGATGAAGTAGAAAAGGACAGTTTATTAAACCATTTACAATTTTGAATAGAAAATTTAGATCTGTATTTAGTCTTCTCTGTTCAAGGGTGCGTATATTGTAGAATTTTAGTCTATCAGTGTAGTGAGGAAGTGAATGGGATGAAGAATTGATGATGCACAACCTCCCCATCCTATAATACCATATGTAGCAATTGATTGAAAAAGTGCAAAGTAAACACATCTTAGTGTTTGTAGGTTAAGGATAGATCTAAGAGAGTAGAAAATGTAACATAATTTGCGAAGTCTTTTTGTTACAGAATTTATGTGTGTCTCCCATCGTAATTGATCATCTATGATAACTCCCAAGTACTTAATTTCGTTTGATAATTTTAGGTTATCGCATGAGCAGTTTTTGTGAGGTGATGTAGGTGTGTTAAGGTTCTGTGAACATGAATGTATGGTAAGTTTTTGGCAGTTATGGAGGAGATTTGGTTTACGTTTGGAAAAAAGTAGATACTTTTTTTTATCTATATTAAGAGTTAGGAGGTTGGAATCTAACCAGTTTTTAACTAAGTTCATGCCATAATTTGCTTTTTCAAAGGTTGATTTTAAATCTTCGTCATCAAATACGATAACCGTGTTATCGGCGAAAGATATATTAGTGCCACCAGTATTCAGATTGCATAACGTGTTAATGTATATTAGAAAGAGAAGTGGGCCTAAAACACTGCCTTGGGGCACGCCATATGTGCATGGTAAACTTGTACTTCTATAATAGTTGACTGGGACCTGTTTGTTAGATAGCTCTCAAACCATTTAACGGGAATGCCTTTTATTCCTATCTGTAGGAGTTTTTTCAGAAGTATGCGGTGAGATACAGTATCAACGGCTTTAGCTAGATCCAAGAATACAGCGAGGGGTTTGCGACTTTTATCGAGTTTGTCAGAAATTAATTTAGTGAAGTTTTCAATTGCATCTGAGGCACTACGACCTTTGCGGAAGCCGTATTGATTATTTGACAGGATTTTATTACCTTCAAGAAACTTGTTGAATCTTGGTTTAACTGTTTTTTCAATTATTTTTGAAATCGGACTCAGTAAGGATATTGGTCTATAGTTATTCACAGATGATCTGTCCCCTGATTTAAAGATAGGAATAATGGTTGAATGTTTTAGGGTGCTTGGGAAGAGGCCAGTTCGAAAACTTAGATTTGTGATATGTTGGAGGGGTTTGCTGATGATTGGCTTGAGGTGTTTAATTAGTTTAGTGGATATATTGTCAATTCCCGTGGAGTGTGTGTTTTTGAGTGAAGAGATGATTTCAGTGATTTCTTGTTCTGTTGTTGGAGTGAGGTTAAAAAGGTTATAACAGATATTATCGAGAGAGATATTATTTGCAAAGTTATCTTCAGATGTTCTATTTTTTTTAGGATATTATTAGCTAGGTCTGATCCGATTGTGGAGAAGAATTGGTTGAAATGATTTGTAATTGTTTCTGAGTTTTCAGTTGCACTAAATGTTTTATTTGCGATGGTGATCTTATTTATGGGTGTGGTCACTTTTTCTGTGTAGCATATTTCTTTGATAATATTCCAGATTTGTTTATTATCATTAGCAGCTTCATCTATCTGTTTCTCATAATACTCTTCTCTGGCCCTACATGCAATTTTTTTACAAGCATTTCTGTATCGTTTATAGAATAATAGAGATTCGTAGTCAGTGGGATTATTTTTACAATATTTATGAAGTTTGTCTCTCTTACGTATACAGTGTAGAATGCCATTTGTTATCCAGGGTTTTAGTTTAATATTATGTCTATTTTGTTGGTTGTTTGGGTTTAATGTGGCATTTTCCAGATATTTATGAAGGGTGTTGATGAGAGATTCACATGCTAAGTTCGGGTCACTAAGTTTATAGAAATGTGACCAGTTTTCCTCGGAAACTAGTTTGAAGAGAGTGTCATATGAAATTTTGTATTGTTGTATAGTAGATGCTGGTGGTTTTGATATTTTATGGGAAAGGGAAGTGATAGTGGCGTAGTTATCTGTAACAGTACATTGATATTTAGTTTGCATTTGGCAAAAACGTTGTCTATGCAACTGGCAGATAACTCTGTTACACGAGTCGGTGCTGTAATAGCTGGGAGAAATCCTTGCATAGTTAGTAAATTTATGTATTCATTTGCTTGGGGATGCATTGTATTTATAATATTGATATTAAGGTCACCAATAATAAGGACATTTTCATGTTCTTTAATACATACCAAAAATTGATTAAGTGCGTTTAGAAATGGTGTTATGTTGGATGTGCTCGGTGATCGGTATATAGATAGTATAGTAACGCTGTTTTCTATTTCGAGTTTGAGTAAGTTTGAGTTAGTTATTGTGATTTCCTTTACAGAGTGTTGTATATGATTTTTTTTATGTAAATAATGACGCCATCATTTTGAGATTGATTATTCTGGGTGCTGTATTGGTTATAGTTTTTTATGTTTTTTGGAATATAGTTATCTTTGATGCAGCATTCAGTCAAAATAAGCAAGTCAAAGTCTGAGTCAAGTTCGGTAAGTAATATCATCAGTTCAGTGAAATTTTTGTTCATACTTCTGATATTCATGGAAAATATTTTTATTTTAGATTGATTTAGGGTTTTTCGAACTTCTATAGAGCTATTTGTTTCGATACACTGAATCTGCGATATGTTGTCCAAAGTATTAGTTATGTTATCTTCCATTTTTAATAATTGATGTAGTACATTTTATATAGGGTGCTATTATAATATTTTGTTCAGGTATTTCTACTATTGATATTGTTTGTAGTGAAAACAGAGTTATTTGTATAAAATATATAAACGGTTTAGTCACATCGCTTTTAACAACGGGTTCTGCATGTTTATGTAATAGGTTGAAATTAACATTTAATGTAATGGTGATTATAAAATTTATGTTCAAAGATAATGCCTTTACGCTTGAAATATTTAATAATAGTTCACTGTTGTTAATAATAGAGACTTTAGGAAAGTGTAAAGATAAATTAATAAAATGTACAGGAAAGTTAATAAAATGTAAAAATATAAAAAAGTAATAAATAATGTAATAAAGAAGATTTTGTAGCTAAGCGAGCATTGTTCACAGGTGAGTGGAAGAGAGAGACAGAATATGTTTGTTTTTTTCATTAATGATAATGACAGGTGTTCCGACATCTTTGCGTACGTACACTTGACCTCTCCTGGTCCAAGCAAATTTGAAAGAGTTTTCTCGCGTGGCCTTCCGAGCAAGAAACCACAGGTGTTTTGCTTGAAATGTCAGATGTTCCGATATGTAGATTAGTAGTATTATCTTCTTCTTCGATGATATCGACCCATAATTGGCAGAACAGCGTAAGCGCCAAACAGTAAATTGTTCAGGAGAAGGTTTTTTTTTAAACTTTCTTCATTGATTTCAAAAAGGATTTTGGTTAGTTAGGATTACTAATCTTTGGTTGCTGCCTATATAATAATCTACAATTTATTAACAATAAACAACACAGGCAAGAATTCTACAGATTCGGGCTCTCAACATTACATTGTTGGATCCGATTTATGGAATGTATTTTACGTATTTCGTATAACTTACATTTCAAAAAATTGTCAGCTCGTAATGAAGAAGAAAAAACTCTTAAAAAAGAGAAAAAAACGGATGTCCAAAAAGGTTTCAGAGACATGCTTGGGCTTATTATCGACAAACCCCGTCAAGGAAGTGGCAATTCTAATGTTGGACACACGGCAAGGTTCTTTGTTAACTATTCATATAGCGTAAATATAACTGGTGTGAAAGAGGAACTGCTCAATTTTTGAAGATTTTTTAATAATTTTTTTAATAATTTTACAAACCACGGCTAGTGGAAAACCGATGGACTCGAAAAAATTCTGGTTTTACGCAAACGCAACAGCTGAATATTATGTACAGGACTATGGATGGTACTATATTCCTGCTTTTGTACATAAGATTCTAACCCATGGAGAGAACATCATAAAATACTATTTTTTGTTACCATTTGGACAACTTTCAGAGGATGCCCAAGAAGCAAGAAACAAGAATTATACATTTGTTCGCCTTGACCATGCTAAAAAATGCTCATGATCATCAACAAATGTGTAGACCTTGTTAAGTACTGAATTGATTGATATTATTAATTTATTATGAGGTGAAAGTTATTTAAAAAAATAATGCTGTTGTTTCTTGTTTGATTTTTAGTTGCTGTCATATTTTGTTAGAGAACAAAAAATCGTATTGAAAAACGGTCAAAATTATTATAAAATGTGTTGTTTTGTAAATAAATGACTCAAAAAGATAAGAAAGTGTCTTTTAATGTAATTAAAGACTAAAAAAATCCCCTATCATGGTCCTTCCAACCGGGTTTAGAACGATTTGGATTCAAAAACGTAAATAAATACCAGCGGCCAAGAAGATTGAATACAGATATTATAAAAGATGAATACCAGAAGATAATAAAAACAGTGCTAATTCAAGATAAGTGGTCTATTTCCCATAATGATCTCTTAAACACCCTCAATAATTAAAATTAACCTACAATTTTTAACTTCAGTTTAAAATTGCATTATATGATTGAACAATTTAGATTAGAATGAATTTTATGTAAGAATTTTGTCATCATTGTTTTTTCTTTGAACTGTTATCTTTTGTTTTTTGTCGCATTACCACGCGATCCGTAATTATATACCTGTTTTCTAACCTTGGCAAACAAAGAATTTAAAATATTTTCTTGTTATTTTATCGGATTTATTTATCATCGCCAGTTAATACATAACAGTTACGATGGCCGAGTTAAAACATTTGACAAATAAGCGGTCGGTTTTAAAAGCCAAACTTACAAGATCTAATCAAGTTCTCAACACATTATCAGCGAACGAGATAAAATTACGCTATGAAAGAATTAAAGATTTGATAAATGAATTTGAAACAATACAAGATCATATTCTGATGAATATTCCCGAGTCAAGCGATGCGGATAACGAGATCCAACGGGAAACCTTTGAAAATCAATTTTTTACGGTAATGGCCGAGGCAAAAGGGAAAATAGAATCCGTCGAACAAACGAAATTTGAGATTAAATTAACTAACCTAAAATTGCAAGAATTCACTGGTGATCAAAAAAATTGGAACACCTTTTTGGAAACTTTTAAAGCTTTAGTTCATAACAATAATTCATTAAGTAACGTCCAAAAGTTTTATTATTTACAATCATGTTTAAAGGGTGACGCGGCCAAGATCATCGCAAATTTAGAAATCTCAGAATTAAGCTATCAAGCTTCATGGGAGCTGTTGCACGAAAGATATACTAATTTAAGAGCGACGCCGACGGTACATAAGCACATTCAATCGGTTTTTCAATTAAAAGAAATGAAATTTGAAGATCAGACAGGGTTGCGACGATTAATAGACGGAACCAACGTTAATCTAAAGGCTTTGCAAAATTTAGGGGTTCCAGTCGAGCAATGGGATGCTTTAATCATATACGTGGTTTCAAATAAATTAGATGTAAATACGAGGAAATATTGGGAGCAAACGCCTATAGAAGGCAAACTACCTACCTTAAGAGAATTTCTGAAGTGTTTATCATCACGTGCGCAAACTCTGGAGTTAATGCAGACAACGGATAGAAAGCCAGTGATCCAAAATAAACCTCAAATTAATAATCCAAAAAGGGAATCGGCGGTATTTTTATCCGTAAAAAAGGGGAAATGCAATTTTTGCAATGGAGATAATCCTATTTATTATTGCAAAAATTTTTAAAAATTAAAAATACAAGATCGTATAGAGTCGATAAAAAGGAGCCAACCTTGTTTCAAGTGCTTAAAACCAGGTCATCTTGCAAATGATTGCAAGATAACTTTTAATTGCAAACGATGTGAAAGTGAGCATCATAATACTTTGCTGCATAAAGAAGGATTCGGGGTAGAATCCTCGAATTCAGAAACAGATACTGGAGCAGTATCAATTAACAATCACTCTGCGGTAGGTAGAGTGGAGAAATTAGTATTGTTGTCCACGGCGATGGTTGGTGTCGTCGGTAAAGACAACAATGTCTACAAAGCCAGAGTAATGATAGATTCTGGTGCTCAATCCAATTTCATGCGAGAGGATTTTGCAAAAAGATTGAACTTAGAATTTAATCACATAAACAAACCGGTTTCAGGCATTCACAAAAGTATCACACACATAAGAAAAAGTGTACGGGTAGAATTAAATTCTTTGAAAACCGATTATAAAAAATATATTTCTTGCTTGATTTTAGAGGAAATAACTACAAATATACCGCAAACAACCATACCCAGGAGCGAGTTTAAACAACCGTCAGGGTTGACATTAGCCGATCCAAAATTTAATGTCTCCGCACCTATCGATATCCTGCTGGGGGCGGAAGAATTCTGGAACATCCTAACCAATGACCGGGTGAAAATGGATACCGGCCCCACGCTCCAACGCACACAACTGGGATGGATTGTATCGGGACCGACTAATACCTTTCACAACAAAAGGCCAGTATTAGAAACTTGCAATTTATCTATAAATAAAATTAGCAATCAAATTGAGAAATTTTGGAAGATAGAGGAATTGAATACCATAAAATTTCAAAATCATGAGGAAAAGGCTTGCGAAGCTAACTTCATTGCAACTCATGCCAGAGATGAGAACGGTAGATTCATAGTAAGTTTACCATGCCGCCCTTGTATCAATCAACTAGGAAGTTCATTGTCAATGGCGGAAAAAAGATTTAAAGGCCTAGAAAGGAAATTTTCTTCAAATAAAGAATTAAAATCGCAGTATGTAGAATTTATGAGAGAATATCAGGAGCTAGGTCACATGGAGGAGTGTGATAAACTGGTTGGAGATCATAACTCATATTTTTTACCACACCATGCCGTCCTGAAGGAGTCGAGCACGACAACCAAAGTAAGGGTTGTGTTTGACGGTTCGGCTAAAACGTCTAGTGGAATTTCCTTGAATGATACCTTGATGGTAGGACCAGTCATTCAAAAGGAATTGTATACCCAATTGTTACGTTTCAGAAAACATCAATACGTCATGACAGCTGACATCGAGAAGATGTATCGGCAGATAAACGTGTGTGCAGCTGATCGCAGCTTGCAGAAAATAGTATGGCGGGAATCTCCAGAACATGAACTTCAACATTACCAGCTGAAAACTGACACATATGGTTTGGGACCTTCCTCTTTCTTGGCTACAAGATGTTTACAACAGATTGGTATGGATAATCAGAACATTTTTCCTAAAGCTAGTAAAGTCATCCAGGAGGATTTTTACATGGATGACCTATTGACAGGAGGGGATGACATTCAATTCTGTAGAAAATTGAAGGATCAATTGATAAATATGCTGCGATCTGCCGGCATGACTTTGCGAAAATGGAGGTCTAATGTCTTGGATTTGTCATCCGAGGCGGGCCAAGCTGAAATTGCCGAAACAAGCAATTTTGATAAAACTCTACCTGACAAACCCAAGAACGAAAAAATTTTAGATTTATCTTGAAACAATGAGTCAGATTATTTCTCATATGTAATAACAAAACCAACGAACCAAGCTGTAAACAAGCGTCAAATACTGTCATGCATCGCATCTACATTCAATCCGTTAGGGCTACTCGGCCCCATGATTGTAGTAGCGAAATTAATAATGCAAAATTTATGGCAATCCAAGGCTTCATGGGATGAAACATTGCCTAACGAAATACTAGTACCATGGAGGAGCTACTTAGAAGATTTATCCCAATTAAACGTATTAAAAATTGAACGAAAAATTACTTGCAGAAACTATAGCAGCCTCAAGGTACATGGATTTTGTGATTCATCTCAAAAGGCTTATGGAGCCTGCATCTATACTGTATCAATGGACCCAAATAGTGAGCGACATTCTCGATTAATTACTTCCAAATCTAGGGTTGCACCATTGAAATGCATCTCATTACCGAACTCTGTAGCGCATTATTACTAGCCAAGTTAATGAAGATTGTCAAACAAACCTTGGATATAATGGAGGCAGACACCTATTACTGGAGTGACTCAACTATCGCCTTGTGCTGGTTAAAGGGTCAGCCCGCTCGCTGGAACACCTTCGTTGCGAACCGGGTTGCAGAGATACAAGAACTCATAGACCTGCAGAACTGGCGTCACGTGACCTCATCTGACAACGCTGCCGACATATTGTCTAGGGGAGCCACTGCTGAGAAATTATTGAGCTCCACCACTTGGTGGCATGGGCCGAGGTGGTTGATTGAAGAATCTAGCATCTGGCCAATATCTAAAGTATCGTGTTTAAACCCACCTGAAACAAAAGGAAAAAATGTCCTGTTGGTAACAAACACAGAGGATTGGGGCATTTTTGAAAATTTTTCTTCTCTAACTAAACTGAAGCGTATAACTGCTTACGTACTTAGATTTAGATACAATTAGTAAATTGAAAATTAAAAATTAAAAATACAGGTAATTTGAAGGTCGAAGAACTAGGATTAGCCTTAAAACGGTTGATTGAATTGGCCCAAAAACACTGTTTTCCGATAGAAAGGGAAGCCTTGCTAAAAAATAAGAATACAAATAAAAACAGTTCTCTGAAATCCCTAAACCCGTTCCTACACGAGAACTTATTATGTGTAGGGGGTAGATTATCTTTATTCGACGGATCTAACATTTCAGCAAAAACATCCAATTATTTTACCTGCAAAGCACAAACTAACGGAATTAATAATACGCCATTATCATTATATTAATTTACACGCCAGAACACAGGCCTTACTATCGGAAATAAGGTTAAAATTCTGGCCGATCTATGGTAAAAATACAGTAAAACGGATATTACATAAATGCATTGTATGTTTTAGATTACGTCCTGTCATTGGTCAGCAGATAATGGGCAATCTGCCCAGTGATCGAGTCCACCCCAGTCGACCATTCACCATAACCGGTTTGGACTACGCAGGGCCTTTGCCAATTAAAAGTTGAATTTTGAAAAAAGCTTCAATGACCAAATCATATTTATGCATTTTTGTCTGTCTAGCCACTAAGGCAGTCCATCTAGAGCAACGATACTCAACCTTTTTTCTCTTCGGGCCACATACATGTATTTGTAAAGTTACGCGGGCCGCAACACTATACTGGTATGACGAAAAAAATCATCAACCCCCCCCCCCAACATTTTTTCGATTTAATTTTGAAGACACTCCGCCATTAATAATAAAAATATTTGGATAATTTGTAGAGCGCTGTTTTTGTGAAAAATTACCTAATAATGCGTATTTATATTATAAGAAAATAGTACTTTATACGATAGCAAGAAATGCTTTTAAAATTAGTAGGTACCTGACTAACCATTGACATTAACCAGTTTTTATGTATTATAATTGATGCGGTTGTTTCTAGAAGTGGCACTTTTATTTATAAATTACTAGCTGGTACACGGCATGCGTTGCTATGCCGTTTAATAAGGAAATAGTTTCTCACTGCGTGTCCTTTACCATTCGTCTCTTTCCCCTTCCGCTTCCCCTTTCTCTCCCGCGTCCCCTTCCCCTCTCGCGTTCCCACTCCGCCTCCTCCACCTTCCCTCTCCCCACTCCACTCCCCCCCTTCCCCGTCCCGCGACTCCCCCTCCCAAGTTCACCTCCCCCCTCCCAGATTCTCCTCCCCTTTCCCTGGTTTCACTCCGACCCTCCCGCACTCCATACATTCAGTCCCGGTACATTCAGTTTTCAAATAGCTCTTGTGCCACCTATTCAATTTTTTTTATACAAATTTCATAACGTCAGAGCTCACCAGTGGTTTTATACAAACCTTGTCCTGACAATAACGAACACAAAAAAAAGAATTATACAATTTGGTGCAGTCGTTAGGAAGTGTTGCGCTTAGCAACACATTCAGAGATTCATATTTATATTATAGATTTGCGCGCGTACTTGTATGCCAAATATTTGTTTTTTGGGATTAAATCTAGCGTGTGTAAATAGCAACACTCTTACACATCTGCCCTGATGATGGACACTGTAACGCTGTCCGAAACGTTGGCTAAAGACGGAGGTAGCGCAACACGGCATAACACCCCAAAAACAAATAACAAAAAAAAACCTTTTGGCCGTGAATATCTAAACAAGTATCTTACTCTTGTACCAGATCGTGTGGACCATAATGACACTCCTTTTCGGGTGTCACTATCTGTGGCCTGTGCGTCAAAGTCGAAACGAATCTCAAGATTATAAATCGAATCGAATCGAATATTCGAAATTTAGAATGATAGTTTTTTTTTAATCAAGTTCCTGATGGTAAAGTGGTTAGGGCCGCACACAAAAGCTTGGCGGGCCGCATGCGGCCCGCGGGCCGCAGGTTGAGTATCGTTGATCTAGAGCTAGTAACAGATTTATCTAGCGAAACTTTCTTAAATTGTTTAAAACGGTTTATAGCTCGTAGAGGTCAACCCAAGAAAATTTATTCTGACAATGCTTCCAATTTCAAAGGGGCTTGTAATAAATTAAAGGAACTGTATGACAGTTTAAGAAGCAATGATGACAAAATTCTAAAATATTTAGCAAATAGAACTATCGAATGGCATTTTATTACTCCACGCGCGCCCAGTCGGGGAGGACTCTGGGAAGCTGCGGTAAAATCTGCCAAGTATCATTTATATAGAATCACTAATTGTTCATCTTTAACTTTTGAGCTACTGTACACTGTAATATGTCAAATTGAGGCGTGTTTAAACTCGAGACCCTTGACCCCACTGTCTAACGACCCAAATTATTTGAATCCTTTAACTCCCAACCACTTTCTTATGGGCACAAGCGCATCTGTTATTCCTGAGTTGGATGTCCAAGAAGTACAATGCAACCAACGGAGTCAATATCAAAAAATGACGGAATTAATTCAATCCTTTTGGTCCAGATGGAAGAAAGATTATCTCGGAGAACTTCAAAGAAGAACCAAGTGGCAAGTCCGTAATCAGAGGTCGCTGAAGAAGGATGACTTAGTCATTTTAGAGGAGGATAATCTGCCTCCTGCTTTATGGAAAATGGCCCGCGTTCTATCCACTCATCCTGGAGCTGATGGAATTGTAAGGGTAGTCACCCTCAAGACTTCCCAAGGGACATTCGTGCGGCCTATAACCAAAATATGTTTGCTGCCCCTGGAGGATAACTCGGATCCAGTCCGGTTTCTCCCTTCTTGAGAAAAAAAAGAAAAAGAAATGTTGATAAAAAATGGAAAATGTTTTTTCCTGTATGTGGCCCTTAACAGTCAATGGATGAAGCAGAAGCCCCCTCCCTGGAATTCAAGATTTTTGTTTGTGTCGTACTGAGTCATTTATGTTAGGTTTCTTTTACTTACCATTTACCTGTTGTTGATTGAGAACAAATATTTTTTGTTGTTTTTTTGTTTATTAGAAAAGAAAAAAAAACAAGTCATTCTCTGTAATGAGATTTTAAGATTCGATTTTATTATTTATTTTGAAAATATTCAAATATTGCTTGGATTTAAGTATCATTAATTATTATTGGTTTTTTGTACTATACTTTTAAACTTTTCGTATTTTCCAAACTTACGTTATTAATCTTTCATGTTTATTTGTACATTTCATGTTTATTATAGATATTTCTCTAGTTTAGAAATTAATGATTGGAAAGGGATTAACTCTTGTGATTCAACCCCTTTCGGGCGGGTGTGTTAAGTACTGAATTAATTGATATTATTAATTTATTATGAGGTGAAAGTTATTTAAAAAAAGAATGCTTTTGTTTCTTGTTTGATTTTTAGTTGCTGTCATATTTTGTTAGAGAACAAAAGATCGTATTGAAAAACGGTCAAAATTATTTTAAAATGTGTTGTTTTGTAAATAAATGACTCAAAACGTTAAGAAAGTGTCTTTTAATGTAATTAAAGACTAAAAAACCCCCTAACAGACGTAATGCACACTCTCATGCGCACTTCAGATCCATACATTTCCATCAAAAGTTTTACGAAAGGACGCAAAGTTCTGAATTTATTAGATTAAGCTAAAGCGCTTTTGTTAAATTTTGAGAACGAATTAGAAGATTAATGATAGACTAATAATGAATTGGGTGCAGTTTCATCATTGTGAACTTAAAGTAAGATTTTTTTAAAATTTATTTGTTTTTAAATGTTAAGCATTATTCGTTAATATTTTTTTGTGTTTTATAAATGTTTTGTTAATAAATAAGACATTATTATAAATGCGAATTAAAAAAAAAATACATTTTTATTTTTAACTTGTTGATATTAATACATCTTTTGTAATATTTTTAACAATCTTAATAAATTACAAATCTGTACACATTCATTAAATTATATTCTAAAAAATTACCTCAATATTCGTATTATTTTAAAAGTTATTGAATTTTGAGAGTGCGGCGTCCTAAGAAGCCCTCTTCCGTCGTGGGGCCTTCGGGGAACCAAGGTGGAGTGAAGATCTGGGAAGACACATTGTCGAACCAGAAGATATAGCTTCATTTCCAATGACAATCGTGGTAAACTTTAGAAAGGGACTGGGTTACTGTCAAAGGAATGAGGTAAAATGGGAGATAGTACAATGGGTCTATGACCTCAGTGACCGTCTCCGATTATTTATATATATTCAACATTAAAAAAATGTTTGTACTTATTTTTTTCTAGCCGTAAAAGCAATAAATACTGCAATTTAACGACTCCTTCCATACCTCAGCGACCAAAAATAACAAAACACGACATACGGACCGGACTGAATACATAATAACAACACCATTCCATTCTCGATGCTAGTGTGTTGAATATCGCGTTAACGCACCAATACCAGTAAGAGTGGATTCTCTGCTTCATTCCGCATCCACGATGTGAGGAAAAGTTTGATATTTGCGCATGCGCGTTTAGTTCTGCCTGCCAAGTTTTACCTGAAGCAGTATACGCATTCGATGGAAGGGCGGATCCAGGGGGGGGGGTCATGGGGGTCATGACCCCCCCTGGGCTGGGTCCACTAATTAAAATTGTTAAACGTAATGTTTTTATATATTTTTTGTATCTATTATTATCAACATTACCTACCTACTTTTTACTTGTATCTATCATTATCAAAATTAATTTATAACTTCTTGTGACTTAACCATGACTATGTGACCCACCCCTGGTGCTACATTAAATATCTTTCTACTTAATTCATTTAATTTTTAATTTAATTTTAATAATATTAGTGTGAAGTATTTTATTTTATCTTTATTTTATTTTATTTATTTTAGAGAAAGTTGACAGCATATCAGAGATTACAAAATAATACAATAATAAGATGTTAATTATGCCAATTATAAACTTTCCACTGATGATAGTTAATAATAAAGTGTGACATTGTAAGGGTATTTTCTTAGTTTTATTTTTTAGTTTTATATAAAAAAGGGGGGGGGGCGGGAGGAGGAACATAGGAATAGGATTAAGAGGCAAAGGGCGGGAATATATAGTTTGAGTCATGTTGCTTGGTGAGTTTTCGTTTTATGTCACATAAAGTCGTGTTAAAAATGTCAATGTGGTAATAATTGAAGTTAAATGAGTGTGTGGATCTGTAGATAAATGAGTTCTGTTTGGAGTTGGTCTTGCAAAGAGGGAGATTAAAGGTAAGCGACTGCCTGCTGTTGGGTTTTATAGGGCTAATTTGACATACTATTTTTGTCAGTAATTGCATCTTGTTGGTGGGCTAGTCTGTAGGTATTTATGTTTGATATTAGGTAGATATATACTTCAGCATCCCTTTTATAAAAAGTCACCGACCACCACTGATATGAGTCGTTCAATTTCTATATCCGCTATATCAACTTTCACTGATTCGGAGAAAACCGCAAAAACTGTCACATCTCTAGCGTATGTATGTCTAGAAATATTTAAGTAATTTGGGCAAATAAAATGGATATAGCGGATTTTGAAACTCACTAGGAGATTTGGGAGGCGTCTACTAATATCTACAGGAATTCCAAAAAATGAAAAAATCGGACTAATATCTATGAGAACCAAAGTGGGTACGAATATCTACAGCTCAAACTGCTGACTAATATCTATGAGAACCAAAGTGCGTACGAATATCTACAGCTCAAACTGCTGACTAATATCTATGAGAATGAAAGTGTTGACGAATATCTACAGCACTGGCAGAGGTTAGATTTGCAATTATGTATAGCACATTGGAATAACGTAATATTGCTTATGCAGTTGAAAAAACTTAATTTATGTAAGTGCATATGTAAAAATCCCTAATATCGGACTATTGGACACATTTGGCTGATTAGTTCAACTTACGCTCTGTAGATATTAGTCAACACTGGGACCGTCATAAATATTCGTCCGACCTTAGCTCTATAGATATTAGTCAACACTCTGAAGTTCGTAGATATTAGTCCAACATATGAGCTGTAGATATTCGTCCGACATACAGGTTGTAGATATTAGTATCTGGAGTCGGAGATTTGTATGGAATATAGAGGCTTTTGAAACTCAACTGGTTTGAGGGGCGTTCTTCTACACCCGCCATCTTGGCAAAATAACTGCTCGTGATTGGTTGAATTCCGATATAGCGGGTTTTGATAGTAACTTCTTGAATGATATAGCGGGTTTTGTTTCTCACTCACAGTTTTAACATGGTTTTTGGCCGTGATAAGGGAGATTTTGAAACTCAATTTTAGGTTAGTCTTGTTCCTGGCAAAAATGTGAACAAGATGTCATACTCAGATCATTTTGTCAAAAAATCGGATATAGCGGGTTTTGAAATTATAAAACTCATATCAATGTCTATCTTTATCATACAATAACTTTTGAATTAAGAATTTACTGAAAACATGAGTGTTTCTTACATGCCACATTCTATCTTGAGTTTGTGAGACAATGGTGAGTCCATGTATTATATATAAAACGTCATTGGGATCACGTATACGACATCCGCGAACGGTAGCCTCTGATGGATCGCATATATAAGGAAAAGCATGTAAGTATATTGGTTCTGGTATTTAGTACGTGGCGATGCTCCCATAGTGTTTCATATCTCCTGTCACACACTTGGTTTCCCGTCTTTCGAATTTAGGTAAGTGTCATCACATCATTTTCAAAATTGGATGATGTATTTTATTTTGGGAGACGGATATGAGTACCGCCGCCCCGGGAACCATTTTTTGGATAACCAACACCTCTGCCATAGGTCACCCCAAGTGGTTCGCTTCTTTACGTACTTCGCTTAAGGTTTGTCCAGGTCTTGGCGGCGGATCCGTCTGCCCACCTGCTGCGTGGCGAGCAGGATCGAGAGACACTGGTTGAGGGAGGCCTTTTGACCTCTCCAGCTGATCTCTCTCGACTCATCGTCTTGCACCTTAGTTTTAGGGATGGATTCATAAGTCCGTCACACCTAGACACACTGATCCCCAGATTCCTACCCACTCATTCCTTTTCTTTCCCAGAACTTCCTATCCTTAAAAAGATCCCCCACACAGCGTCCCCTAAGACGACACGGGCCCTGAAGGAAGTTATTTTCTTTCCTCTGGAAATACTCGGGAACCATTTATTGGATAACAAACACCTCTGCCATAAGTCACCCCAAGTGACTTAGCAGGGGTGCCCGAGTTCAAGGGGTGAGGTTTGTCCGGGTCTTGGCGGCGAGGGAGTCCCTTTGACTTCTCCAGCCGTACTCTCTCGGAACATCTTCTTGCACAGCAGTGGGAGTCGTCTAGAAAGGCAATTAAATTAGAATTGACGCTGAATTTGTGGAATAATAAATTGTACCTCTCAAGTGGAAAATGTGAGCAACAAATTAAAAAAAACTAACCTATTTTTTCAAAACAATAAGAAACATTTTAGATAAAGAACAGCTAATTAAAATCTATTATGCATTAGCCCAATCTCATCTACAATATGGTCTTATCGGATGGGGAAGCTCATGCGATTCCACTATAACCAGTCCTCATAGCAAAAAGGGCAATTCTGAAAATTATACTTAGAGTCCCCATCAGAACCCTACAGACTATGTTTTTAAAGCGCTGAATAAAATGTCACTGAAACAATGATATACAAAAGATATTCTAATGTACGCATTCAAAAACTAGGATAACTTTACACAGACAAACTCGGGCCGATTCACAAGATCTACATTACAACATACATTCCACCAACCTACAACTAAAACGACTTTTGGACAAAGAAATACGCAATACTTCTCTACAAAATTATTTAATTTACTCCCTCTTGCAATAAAAACCATTAGAAAAATAACCGACTTCAAAAGAAGCATAAAAATATGGATTATAGACATGGGAAGGAAGAATATAGATACAATTTTGCAACCTAACAAAGATTAATTCTCGTATTGTACTTTCTTTTAGATTTAACTTTATAATTTTCCACAGTAATATTTTAAAATAGGTATTTACTTATATTTCAAACAAGAAAACTATACAATGTGTCCTTAGAACGGGGTACCCCAGTAAGGACATATTTTTCTCTAAAAAAACTGTAAAACAAAGAAAATAAATACAATTTAAATTAAATAAATATAAAAATTTCACACACAACGTCATTCCACAAAATGTTTTCTTTTACTCTTTGTACCTTATAGAAAGCAACATGCTCTTCTAACATAAATCTACACATTTCATTGATGTATTTGATCTTATTAAAAAGCAAAAAACCCATAAGATTAAATGAAACCATTTACGTTCTAGATATTGTCTTGAAATCAACATACAACATTATTCCACAAAACTGTTTCAACGGCTAAAAATCAGGTAAAATAATTTTTTTTCGACAAAATCTACTTTTCTGCATTCTTCAGCTTCTTGGCTATTTATAGACTTTCTAGTTGAAGCCATGAGACGTTCGTTTTCTCCATTTATTCCCATGAATTAATCCATGCTCCGTGATGTCCGTAAATAGCATTATACAACGTTCTTCCACAAAACAAACTTTAGAAGGCTGCCGCAGGCAGTCCCTCTCTTAAAAGATACATATTAATATGCCCAACATTAATCCACCCATAATTCAAGATTCATAGTTTTGTTGGATACAACATTATTGCAGGCAAAGGCTCAGTTTATAAAAATCTCGTGTTAACGGGAAATTTCCTCCCCGTAGAGTCTATTTGACCCCCCAGAGGGATTAACTGTTGTAGGCCTCATAGAAATGGTTGTATCCTATGATGTTATATAAATAGACTCGCCATAGTCTCACATACTCACAAAATAATGTGGCAAGTAAGCAACACTCTTTTGTTGTCAACGGTTTTCAGTAATTTATTAATGTATTAAAAAGATATGCTGCATCCACACCGAAGACAAACTTCCAACGCAGGAACTACCCTTCTACACAATCGTCCGAAAGTTTGAAGTTGGCCTCTGTGTGGCCGTACCATAAGACAATCAAAGATTGTGTGTTTTTCGGGGGTTTTGACGGGGAACATGAAAATTAATTGTATTGCTTATAATAAGTAATTTGTATGTACATATAAATGAAATGTTATTTCTTCACTTTTACTACACTGTTTGCCGTGTTTGGAAACATGGTAAGACACAACCTTACTCGACTTCCCACTTTGAGATTTCTACCCCTCGTCTACAGTATATAACGCTTGGTTGTATCTCCCTTATTATCATAGAAATATCATATAAACAGTGTTAGAAAGATCTCACCGTGTGAGAAATGTGGATATCCGCAAAGAATATGAGACTGATGTAAGCATAATGAGTAAGATTAAGAAAGGGACCCTCAGATGGTTTGGGCATTAGTGTGAGAAGAATATATGAAGCAAATGTGAATGGAAGAAGAAGTCAGGGACGCTCGAGGAAGACATTGCACGATCAAGTGAATCAGATATTTGAGTCGGGCCATGTCAAAAGTCAGAATAATAGAAGAGTGTGTATGAGATGATGTATGAATGTGAGTGAGGCAAGACCGAGTTGTTTGGCGGTCCGTCCTCTCTGCCTACCCCTGCGGAACGGCGTGATGGTTAGTTAGTTAGTTAGAAAGACTAAAGACCACACTTTATATTCAAATAAAAAAACTAACCACAAAAGAAGTAAAGTTATCGAATTTTGAAATAAATTTATGAAACTAATTTTTTATAAATCATTTTTACATAGAACGACAAAAAAGTGAGCTGATAATGACGTTTATAATACATTTTTCTAATAAATATGTACTTATGTGTTTTTTGCTATCAGTAATTTTAGTCAGAAAAAACGTAAGGAGAACCATTTTTTTAAAAACTTTTTTGTGTTTACGTGCAAAATTTTTATATTTCAAATATTACAATATGTTTATTTCGATTTATAAAATTTGAAAGCGTATTTTATTACCTTTGTAAAACATGTTACGATACGCACTTCAAGTATTATGACGTCACAGTCCCGCAAGCGGCCCGCGGCGCGGTGAGTGTATTCCGTCGTCTCCCCTCGCAAGAAACGAGATACCGAACCCCTCCCCGCCATTCCGGCAGAAAACCCGCCAGCCGTCGCCCGACAAGCTGCACTCGTCGCCGTGCGCTCACTAAATTCCCGCGAGATCGCCGATTTCAATGGCGATCCGATTAGAGCCCGATCTCAATAGTAAAACACGAGGTCGCGAACATGGCCCTCTCCGCTTGGATATTACCGCTACCTGCACTGACCCCGGACTGCTGCCCCGGCTTCCTGCACCAGTCCACCAGCTGTGAGTTGAACCTCGATTTCCCTCTTAATTAATGTGTCCCCTAGCAATACTCGGTTGAAACGACCACATTCCGGAGAGATTTGAGAGACCCCTTCGTTGGGAAATACCTAGCTAGGCATTGTTGTTGATTTGTGACTAATAATTATGTTTTGCTAGATTGATGTTGTAATTGTGTGTACCAGACAATACAGATATGTTTCACCCAGCTACCTCTTTCATTTGATGGGATCACGTGGGCGGGCTTTGGCAATTACCTATGTACCATTTACCCCTAGTTACCTACGACCCTGACGAGGAGAGGTTTCCTGCCTGCCGACGACATTGAGCTAGCCGAGAGCAAAAGGTAGGTGGCCTCCCCCCCCCCTCCCCCCCTTTGGGGCCGCTGCACTGGCGCCCAACGTGGCGCACTGCACTGTCTGCCATGATTTCTATTTCATTGTTTGAAATTTGCTTAGTGCTTTATGTACATAAATATGTTAGGGTAGGGAAACTGCCTACATTTTGTTTTCTTTAAGTATTGTTATTTCATCCCCTTACCTAAAAGGGGTTCAGGTAAGATTTTCTTTATACTTACTAACGACTGTACATAGTAGCACTTGCATACTGCTACCTAACAACGTATGCGAGGACAATGGAGGTCTAGTATCGTTTATTAAATGTAGAGCCGTTTTTATACAAAAAATTAGAGTTCTTGCAAGAGCCTTGAAGGGGTAACCATCTGTTACCTATACCAGGGCGGGTAAGTGGTGGGTTCTCCAATGCTCCCGAACGGCTCGAATCGAGGCGCTCGGGTTCCACCCTAGCCGGATCTCGGAGCCGGAGCCCACACGCAAAAGAACTCGAATGCGCCACCTACTCCCGACTCCCACATGTTGGAAGTTGTGTTCAAATTACATTTGTACTGTATGGTGCTGCCGCCAGTATGTGGTTTGAGGAATTAGATTCCTAGCAACCGTCGTTTGTTATGTTACTAGTGAATAAAATCCCGTTGGATAAACATTGTATTGTAGTTAAATAAATATATCACTGATTAAATATGTTACACGTGTTTTCCTTCAAATCCAACCTGGAGATTCCAACATGGTAGCAGTTCTGTGGTTTGATATGGAAAAATAGAAAGATAAAGAAAATAGAATAAAGTTGTGAAATTGTGGAACACGTGAATGCGGTGAACCGTTGTGTAAAAAAAAAATGGCGTACGTGAAACAAGATGATGTGCTTATTCCAATTTTTGATGGACAAGACTATTCAAATTGGAAAACCCGAATTTCGAAGTTCCTACAGTATAAAAAGTGCTGTGTTGTGGCCACAAGAGAAAGACAAACAACTGAAAGTGAAACCGAGTGGAATGATAAAGACATACAAGCAACAAATTACATTTACAGTGCCATTCCGAAAAAGCAGTTAGAGTATGTGAAGCACCTACCGTCCACATTTGAAATAATAAAAAAAATTGACAGAGAGTACTTAAAAGAATCGACAGCCCTACAAATTGCGAAAAGAAACGAACTAAAAAAATAAAACTTGTGAATTATTCAGACACCAATAAATTTTTTGATGACTTCGAAAAATCGGTTAATCAAGTGAAAGCCGCAGGGGCGAAAATTCAGGACGAAGAAATATTAAATTATTTGATCAAGTCTCTCCCAGAATCATATAGTTACATTGGGGACTTGATTGATGTTTTACCGACAGAGGATAGAACAGTGGAATTTCTAAAAAGCAAAATCAAGTTAAAATGGGAAAAAAAATCAAATTCAAGTGAAAGACAAGAACAAAGATGGTGGTGAGTCTGTGAAAGCGAGTGCTTTTAGTACAGCGACGAAAAAGTGTTACAACTGCGGCAAAGCTGGTCACATATTGAGGGAATGCAGAAGCAGAGGACAGTCAAATCAAACATATCGAGGAGGTCAAACAGAAGAGGATACAGTTACCCAGGCAGTAAGAATTATAGAAGGAGCAACAGCTACAGAGGCAACAGTCATTACAGAGGCAATAACAACAACAGAGGCAGAGGCGACTTCAGAGGCAACAGAGGTTTATACCATGGGAGTGTCAACACAGCGTCGAGTAGTGAGCAAAATCAATTTGGGAACTCTGGTAATGTTTTTGTGACTCAAGTGAATGAAACTGAAATTAAGAATGAGAGGAACAGAAATGAAAATGAAATAAACTGGTTCCTGGACAGTGGATGTACTGACCATATTATTAATGACGATGAATTATTCGATGAATGTATGATTTAAAAAAATCCCATTGATGTAAAATTAGGAGATGGTAGAGTAATGAAAGCGACGAAAATTGGTAAAGTAAAAGCATTGTTTGTGGTCAATGGTAGAGAGAGTATGGTAACTATGTTGAATGTTTTTTATGTGCGTGACATGAGATCAAATCTAATGAGCTATGCAAAAGTCACGATGAACAATTCAATTATTTCATACGATGATGTTTCCGAAGTGTATAATCAAAATAATGAGTTGATAGCAATTGCGGTAAAAGAGAATAATTTGTATTTCATGACGAGCTTTATTAAGAGAAACGGAAAATTGAGTGAAGTAAATAATACAATGTCTAGTAGTAATGATGGAGGAATGACCTTGAAAGAAAAATAGCATCGTAAATTGGGTCACGTAAATTTCAATTATTTAAAAACATTAAGTGAAAAAGAACTTGTAATTGGATTGCCAAAAAAATTAGAGTCTGAGATTTTGAAGTGTGCTATGTGTATTGAATCAAAGATGCATAATTTGCCTTTCGATAACAAGAGAAAACAAGCAACTGAAGTACTAGAGATTGTTCATACAGATATTAATGGGCCTCACCCAACAGTCAGAAATTGTGGGGAAAAATATTTTTTGAGTTTCATTGATGATTACAGTAAATTGGCGAGAGTTTATTGTATCAAATCCAAAGATCAAGTCTATGATTGCTTTGTGAGTTATGTAAATGAAGTCGAGAACATTACAGGGAAAAGAATAAAAATTTTGAGATGTGACAATGGCACCGAGTTTATTAACAGGAAAATTGATCAGTTTGCGAGAAAAAAGGGAATTCGAGTTATGCCTTGTCCGCCATATGTTCACGAATTAAATGGGGTAGCTGAGAGATTCAATCGTACAATTATGGACAATGCTAGATGTTTGTTAAAACAAGCCAAAGTAAATATTCGATATTGGCCCGAAGTGATTAAAGCAGCAACGTATTTGAGAAACAGGACACTTACAAATACCATTGAAATGAAAACGCCTTATGAAATATTTTTTAAAGTCAAATCAAATGTAAACAATCTACGTTTGTATGGGAGTAGAGTTTATGTCCGAACACCAGTGCAATTGAGAAAATCAAAGTGGGATGATAAATCGAAATTGGGAATTTTATTGGGGTATTGCCAAGTTGGCTATCGTGTCTTGATAAACAACAAAATAATCGTAGCGCGACACGTTGATATTGTTCAAAACGATATTAAATACATTGGGTTCGAAAATCAAGAGAATGAGATGATTGCAAATGAGTCTGATGAAAGTGTGGATGATATTGTTAGGGAAGAAAATAAAAATGAATCCATTTATGAGTCTGCTGAGTTAAATGGAGAGAATGAGAGTGACAAAAAAGTAAGTGAAGATGTATCAGTGAGACGTTCAATGCGAGAAAGAAAACCGAATAAGAAATATGTGAACGACGATTTCGTGAGTTACTGTGTGTACGTAAATTGTTGCAATGCAGATTTACCGAATACGTTTGAAGAGGCAATTGAACATGAAGAGTCCGGTGAATGGGTAAATGTAATGAATAGAGAAATTAATTGTATTAAGAAGAATGAAACATGGAGTCTAGTAGAAAAACCTTATGATAAGAAAGCTAAATGGATCTTTAAAAAGAAGTCTGATGATTTGTTTAAAGCTAGATTGGTTGTAAGGGGATATCAACAAAATGAACAAGTTGAAAACACTTATTCACCAGTTGCAAAAATGGAAACTCTTAAGATTTTATTATCGTATAGTTGTCAAAACAAATTGAATGTTGAACAAATGGATGAGGAAACAGCTTTTTTAAACGGAAAAATAACGTCTGAAGTATACATCAAACAACCTCCTGGTTATGATGATGGATCCGGTAAAGTTTATAAATTACGAAAATCACTTTATGGGTTGAGAGAGTCCGAGGTCATGGTACGAATGTTTTCACAGTTTCATGGTTGAATCAAAGTTTAGGAGAAGCACTCATGATTATTGTTTGTACGTGAGAAACGAGGGAAATGATCCGATTTATATTTTAATATTTGTTGATGATTTGTTGGTATGTGGCAAAGACTTGAAGAGAGTGCAAAGAGTGAAAGATGAATTATCTAAACGTTTCAGAATGAAGGACATGGGTCCAGTGAGTAATTATATCGGAATTGACATTAAGCATGATCTCGAGTCAAATGTAATGAGTCTAAGCCAAGAAACGTATATTAATTCTTTAGCCAAAAAGTATAACTTAGAAAATGCTAAACTGTACAATACACCAATGGAAACAAACTTGAGACTAGAGCCAGCTGACGAATTAAATGAACAAGTCAAGTATCGCAAGTTGATTGGAGAACTGTAATACATAAGTACTGGAACGAGACCAGATATCGCCTTCAGCGTAAATTATTTAAGTAGGTTCCAGAGAAGTTACAATGAGACTCATTTCCAGTACGCGATGAGAATTCTAAAATATATATACTCAACAAGAAATTTGAAATTGCTGTACTCAAGCTCAAGTAAAAATGATGAACTGGATTGTTTAGTAGACTCAGACTGGGCTGGTGATATTAATGACAGAAAGTCTACATCGGGGTATTTAATAAGATTGTTCGGTAATACTGTTTATTGGACGTCTCGTAAACAAAAATCTGTAACTAAGTCGTCCACTGAAGCAGAGTACGTAGCATTGTCTGACGCTTTGACTGAATTGAAGTTTGTGAAGCGTTTAGTAAGTGAAGTGTTCAAAATTAAATTGAATGATCCAGTCAAAATGTATGAGGATAATTCTGGAGCGGTATCAATTGCTAAAAGCGGAAATTTTTCTAAAAAGTCTAAATACTTAGAGGTTCAGTATCACTACGTACATGAGAGTTATGAGAATGGAAATATTGATATTGTAAAGATCGATACTGATGAAAATATTGCTGATATATTAACCAAATCCTTGAGCAAGCCCAAGTTTGTTAAGTTAAGAAAATTGTTGAAATTGGAAGAATAACAAAAAATGTTTATGACTATAACAAGTACAAATGTAAAGGGGCGTGTTGGAAGTTGTGTTCAAATTACATTTGTAATTTGTACTGTATGGTGCTGCCGCCAGTATTTGGTTTGAGGAATTAGATTCCTAGCAACCGTCGTTTGTTATGTTACTAGTGAATAAAATCCCGTTGGATAAACATTGTATTGTAGTTAAATAAATATATCACTGATTAAATATGTTACACGTGTTTTCCTTCAAATCCAACGGAGATTCCAACATACTTACTAACAACTGTACATAGTAGCACTTGCATACTGCTACCTAACAACGTATGCGAGGACAATGGAGGTCTAGTATCGTTTATCAAATGTAGAGCCGTTTTTATACAAAAAATTAGAGTCCTTGCAAGAGCCTTGAAGGGGTAACCATCTGTTACCTATACCAGGGCGGGTAAGTGGTGGGTCCTCCAATGCTCCCGAACGGCTCGAATCGAGGCGCTCGGGTTCCACCCTAGCCGGATCTCGGAGCCGGAGCCCACACGTAAAAGAACTCGAATGCGCCACCTACTCCCGACTCGGACCGTGACGCACGGGTTTGACGAGTGCGAACTGCCACCGCGCCGCGCCGCGCCGCGCCGTGCCGCGCCGCCACCTGACTATGGCTCAGCCTACCGAGTTCTGACTACAAGTACTGTACCGGGTTCTTTGGGAGTAGTCGATTTTTTTTTTTTTTTTAACTTTATTTATTCCCATTTCTTTGTACATAAAATGTATAATAGTTCGCGCCGTGCCGCGCCGCCACCTGACTGTGGCTCAGCCTACCGAGTTCTGACTACAAGTACTGTACCGGGTTCTTTGGGAGTAGTCGATTTTTTTAAACTTTATTTATTCCCATTTCTTTGTTCATAAAATGTATAATAGCAAATAGTATATAATAACATAATATATAATTACATAATATATAATAACATAATATATAATAACATAATATATAATAACAAATAGTATGAACAAGAAATGAAAACCCACCAAGCTGAGTGTGGGTAATATTAAAACAAAATACCATATTTCCAAGTACCCAAAGAATAAAATAGACTTAAAAAAACATATAAAATATAAAGATAGTATAAAAAGTTAGTATTACATAGGTAGAATAAGTGAAAAAGGTTTTTTTTCAGCTATTATAAAAATATGGAGAAAAACATACTGTTTTTTTTTTTAGTTATTATAAAAAAATAAACAGAAAACATATTGTACTACAGTTTAGAAAGTTACAGCAAGTGAATTATAGAAGGATGGATAAATTTATAGAAAAAGCGTTTCAATATCTACATTATAAAAAAAGACCTTTTGCAACAAAATTGTGGATAACCGATGACATCTTAGAAAAAATTAAAATCCGAGATTCCCTGTTCAAAAGGTGGAAAAATTCCCCTTCCAATAAAAACTACGAAAAAAATTACAAATCATTCCGAAATACTGTTTCCAAATTAATCATAAAAAGTAAAACTACACATTTTAATGAAACATTTAAAAACTAATTCAGCAATTTCAAAAAAACGTGGGATCAAATAAACAAATTATTAGGGCGTAAAACAAAACCAAACTGCGATGAAATTATTTCAAAGTATATGCTAAATAAAAATGGGCAAACAGAGGAAATCGTTGTAAATAGATTCGCTGAGTACTTCTCAAACAGCATCAGCTCGATGTTACACAAATGCGACTGCAAAGCGTCTAACATATCTCCCGTTGATTTGCCGTATAGCATGTACCTGCCCAGAGCTACCTGTGAAGACATACGCAGGATTATCAGTCAACTGAATAATTCCAAATCACCGGGGATTGACAATATTCGAATGTTCGACATTAAAAAAAAACATATAACTCTTCTATGTCCGGTAATTACCCATTTAATTAATAAAATCTTGTTTCAAGCAGTTATACCTGATGAGCTTAAATGTAGTATTATTAGGCCAATATACAAAGGGGGAAAACATACTGATATAGAAAATTACAGACCAATCAGTATACTGCCAGCTATTGAAAAAATTCTAGAAAAATACATTTCCGTAAATTTAATAAAATACCTAGAAATTTTCTCTATTATTGATCCTAACCAATACGGACTTCAAAAAAATAAAAGCACAGAAATGTTACTATAAGACTTTTCGAATTACGTAAATCAAGAACTCAATAATAAAAAACATATTCTGGTTTTATTCATAGACAACTCTAAAGCGTTTGATACCATTGATCCGACAAAACTATTACAGATATTGGAGGCGATAGGAATTAGGGGAAAATTTCTAGAACTACTCAAAAACTATTTAAACAATCGACAAATTAAAGTGAAACTCTTTCAAACTTACAGCAAAGCTAAATATATGTCAACAGGCGTCCCGCAGGGCTCAATTCTCGGCCCAACATTATACATAATATTCGTTTCACTCATGAATAAAATTTTCACATTTGTGAAACATTACGTTTATGCAGATGATACGGCACTAGTCATTTCGCATGAAGAATTATGGATTGCAATAAAACTCATGCAGCACGATTTCCTTTCCTTACAGAAATGGTCACATGATGCAGGTCTTATAATAAATTCCAAAAAAACTAAATTAATGCACATACGATCTCCACATGCCAAATATATCATCACGCCTGTAATAAAATCGCATACATTTGAGTGTATACACAATTCGTCAGAATCCTGCAAATGCGGAACCATTTAAATTGTACAAACGTATATATATTTGGAGATAACTGTAGATACGCATATGAAATGGGATACTCACATAAGTAACATCTGCAAACGCCTACGAGCTATTGCTGGGCGAATTTACAAAATTAAATATTTCATGCCCATAAGTACGTTAAAAATAATTTATTTGTCATTGGCGGAATCTACTATCAGATATGGAATAACGTCTTGGGGAAACTCGTGCAAGACAAATATAGGTTACATTCAAACAATTCAAAACTCTTTGACTAAGCTCTTTGTAAGCAAAAGTATTTATGCACAAAGAAGAGACATAAAATTATTATATGAGTCAGTTAATATATTACCTGTTCGAAGGATATTATGGTTTAAGATTGTATGCCAAAACCTTTTGTCGGATTCAATATATAAAGAAAAAGTTGACCATGCACATGGCACTAGATTTAGTAAAAATGAGGGTTTATCCGTTCCGAAAATTATAAATAAATACGAACAACGGACATTCACTTATCTTGTCCCCACCATATTTAATAAGATGCCAGTAAACATAAAAATCGAATCAAATTGCACCACCGATTTAAAAAAAAAATTAAAAAATGGCTAATGGATCAAAACTTTTTATACTGATATTGTTTGTAATCTTATGTATAAATATGACTAAGATTAATTTGCCTGTGTTATATCTGTCTATCTGTATATTTTATGCCTTTGTATTGTAGCTATTTAAAAGTTATTCTTCTGTATCTATTTTGTATATTGTGATTTCTTGTTATATTTGTGATTTAATGTTATATTAATATTGGTTAATTGACCTGCTGACAAACTGCTTTGGCAGTTTAGCGGGTGCTTAAAATGAAGAATAAAATAAAAATAAAAAATTCAACCATAATTTTACCTCTTTTATTGATATCTGGCATTGGCCCATAGAAAAAGCAAATAACTGCCATAGAAAATCACCCACATTTGACACTAATCTGACAGCACATTGTACGTTATCTCGAGAAATACGGAATCGCTCGGCTGATACGTTGTGAAGCTGAAGGTAATTGGGGAGGGGAAGGAAATGGGGAAGGAGATGAGGAGGAGAAGGGAAGATGTAGGCGGGGAAGTACCTGGCTATTCAAATCTAGTCACCAAACACGGCTAAAGCCATTTCAAGTAACGTTTCAATTCTAAATAGTGGTCTTACCCCAGGATGGATTATTTAATTTCCGGAAACTGAAATACTTACTTCTCATTATTATCTAACTGATACAAAGTATTTTAAAAATAAAATGTGATTTTTATGTGTGTCCCCATTTTCTGTACATTCACCATTTTACTTGAGAAATTATAAATCGTTCCTGAAAAAATGACTGAAATAATAATTTGACTTCTTCCGAGAAATATTTTCTAGAATAAATCGCCAATAGCCCAATATAGAAAAAAAAAACATAATCATAGATAAAATTGAATTGTATTTGACCAAACGTCAAAGTCGTCAACGTCAAAAACAATCTATTCGGAACATTAAAAACCACATATTTATAATTCTGACTTGCGGTTGTTTCGAGTTATTTATTAATAATTAAGTCTGGTAATTCCACCGCTCTCTCCATTAATCTGTATTACACTTATTTTGTGTTATGACAAATACTTGTTTGAATTGGCAATCATTTGAAAATAACAATGGAAAAGACCGAATCTACTATCAACGCCCGGAGAAAAATCTTAAATGTAGCAGTTTCAGCTATTCTGATTGAAACTGGTTTCGATTCTGCTGACAAGCAAGCCTTGGAAACCATGTCCGAAATGCTTCAATCTTGTAAGTTTCTTTAACATATTTATTATGATGTCTGACCCATATTTAATAAAGGTAAACTTTCGGGATAACTGGGTATGGGAAATATTTGAGTACTTAATAGGAAATATTTTGGGTCAAATGCAGATCCCGCCAATGTGGGGGATTTTAATAAAAATGCACCTTCTAGATGAGAAAAGTGTGGAAAAGTTGAATAAAAAAGAAATTAAGGTGCGCTTGGCAAAATTGAGGGAGATACAGCCGTTTAAAGAATGAATAAAATGACACTTCGTGAACTTATACTACGCCATTTTGTTACTATTATGTTGGTATCTCAGACTTGCTATAAACGAAGGTTGATATGATTGTAGCCATCTTCGTGTGATATATAATAAGGCGCGTAATTATGAAAAACAGAATTAATAATGGTCACAAACCATGTTATACAAACCTGGCGTAGCCGCTAAACTACTTGAAAACTGGGATGTTTTTCTTGCGTTGACGCGATTAGGCGTTATAAAGGGGCACAAACCATGTTACATAAACCATGTGACACAAACCTAGCGTAGCCGCTAAACTATTTGAAAACTGGGATGTTTTTCTTGCGTTGACGCGAGTAAGCGTTATAAAGGGGCACAAACCATGTTACACAAACCATGTTTAGCGTAGTCTTAGGTTAGGTTACTTTAATTTGGAAGGTGATAAACAGTTTAAAAAATCGTTGAAAAAAGTCCGTTAGACAAATTTCATAATTACGCGCCTCATGTATCTCACGAAGTCGGCTACAGTCTAGCTGTTGTTTGCATCAGGTCAGGGATACCAACATTATAGTGACAATTGAAAAAATGGCGGGTGGGCTGTCAATAGTGTTGATTAATTAATTACTTATTCAATTTTTTTTTATTGCTTTCTGCGCTTTCTTACACCTTCCAGATTAAAGTTCTCCACCTAAAACGCGGTAAAAACATCGTTTTCGGCATAAACCAAACATTGGCAATGGCGTAGTATCGGTTCAGGAAGTGACATTTTATTCATACTTTAAACGGCTGTATCTCCCTCAATTTTGCCGAGCGCACCTTAATTTCTTTTTGGTAAATTTTGGGGATCGCTGGCAACGGTTAATACGCACTTTTTTTTAAAATCTTTTGATTCACCTTAATTACATTAAAAGACAACTATTTGCATTGGGGGAAGTGGAAAATATTTTTGTGTAACATGGTTTGTGATACAAAAGAAAATGCCCCTTTATAACGCCTACTCGCGTCAAGGCAAGAAAAACATCCCAGTTTTCAAGTAGCTGCTACGCTAGGTTTGTGTAACATGGTTTTTGATTCTGGCGTACAATCTCACAAGACGAAAGCTAATTTTAATTTTACGTAATGAAATTTAGAATGAAATATTTTCCACTTTCCCCAATGCAAATAGTTGCCTTTTAATGTAATTAAGGTGAATCAAAAGGTTTTTTTTTTTAAAGTGCACATTAACCGTTTCCAGCGATCCCCAAAAATTAATTTCTTTTTTATTCAACTTTTCCACACTTTTCTCATCTACAAAGTGCATTTTTATTAAAATCCCCCACATTGGCGGGATCTGCATTCCTCCCATAGGAAATATTTTAGAGAAAAAACCTCTGGGTTCACCTTAATTACTGTAGAAGATAACTATTTTACATAACTGTAATTTTGAATGCAGTATTTTTCTTCACTCTGAATGCTGATAGTTGATAGATGTCTTTTATAGTAATCAGGTGAATCCAAAGGTTTTTTTTATACAAATGTAAGTGTGTCCAGTGCTCCCGAAAGTTTTCCGTTTATTTTGTTATTGCACACATTTCTCTAGTGTTGCCATATAAATAACTTCAAGACTACATAATAATTTGAGCAAGCACTCTCACACAGGTACTTGCTGAAGCAGCGTTGCCAACTCTACGTCTTTTTGCGTAGATTTACGTATTTTAGGTCTTTCCTGCACATCTACGAACTTAGGCCCAGAATCTACGTATTTTCTTTCAAATTGTACAAATTTGCAAAATAACATAACTAATTAGGCTGAAGCAGCACATTTTCCGTAACTTTACCAGACGCTCTCCAACAAACGTCCCGTTTCATACTAGAGTTCGCGCAACATAAGAAGTCGCGCAGACGGAAATACAATTCTTCAATTTCAACAGGATTAGCAAATCAATGGGTTTTGGCGTCATTTTCAAAAATACGAAAAGGCGATTCCTCTCAAATATTTCCCTCATTGGCTCAGTTTGCACAAAACACATTGCAGTGCAAATGTCGAGCGTCTGTTTTCCGCGATGAATTTGATGAAAACTAACATCCGAAACAGACTCTCTACTGACACGCTAACAGGCTTACTTTTTACGAAAAGTGGTTTGAAAACAAGCAGCGAGCCTTCGCAGGAACATATTAAATATATTAATCAATATATGTACAAATTTAATTTGCCTGAAGATTCTGAATATTGAGTATGTTTTTTCTTTTTTTTACCACAAATGTGGCAATTTTTAATTTTGTATTTATTTACTAGATTCTTATGTGCCTTGAAGAGGTGAATCATTTAAATTTACTGAATTTAAAGTTAATGTTATTTTATAAATAGAATTTAATTTGCCTGAAGTTTCTGAAAATTGAGATTTTTTTTTGAATTCTTGTTTTTTCACCACAATTATATTTTGATGCATTTCAAAAGTAATTTTTTTACCTGTTTTCTAAATATATATATATATATATATAACATAACACAAGATATAAATAATATAAAAAAGTAAAAAATATAGCAAAAAATAGTAAAAAATAAAATATTAAAAAAAATAATACCAGGGGTATCTCTTTAAATAAATTATATAACAAAATTCTCGTTTTATTCTGTTTCACCTTCCCTAAATTTTTCATTTCACTAAAAAAAAAAGTACGTAGATCTACGAACTTTTCATAATTCAAATTATACAGTTTCTACGTAATTTTCTAGTCTGACCTACGTCTTTTTCAAAATTCGGGTTGGCAACACTGTGTTGAAGTCACACTTACTAATAATTCCACTTTAAATTTCAGTTCTCATAGAGGCTGGCAATTCAACGAAGAGCTATTACGAGGTGGCGGGGCGTTCTGAGCCTGTCATTGCAGATGTGATCATGGCCCTAATTAATATGGGTAGGCATCTAATTTGTTTATTTTATATTATGTTGTAGCGGTCCCAAGGGGTGGGGGGGGGGGCCCACCTACCTTTTGCTCTCGGCTAGCTCAAGTCGTCAGCAGGCAGGAATCCTCTCCTCGTCAAGGTCGTAGGTAATTAGGTTTAAATGGTACATAGGTATTTGCCAAGCCCGCCCACGTGTGGTCCCATCGAATGAAAGAGGAAGTTGGGTGAAACATAACTATATTGTCTGGTATACACAATTACAACATCTTGCAAAACACAATGCCTAACTAGGGATTTCCTAATGAAGGGGTCTCTCAAATCTCTCCGGGAATGTGGTTGTTTCAACTGAGAATTACTGTGGGACACATTAATTAAGAGGGGAATTGAGGCTTAACTCACAGCTGGTGGTCTGATGCAGGAAATCGGGGCAGCAGGCCATGGTCAGCGCAGGTAGCTCCAACACTTTACCAGGCAGTGGTAACTCCACACAGAGAGTGTCATGTTCGTGACCTCGTACTTTTACTGTTCAAATCGGGTTTTAACGGATCGCCATTGCAAACGGCGTCACGCGGGAATTAGGGAGCGTACTTCGACCGACATAGCTTCTCGGGCGGCAGTCGGCTGGTTTCTGCGGAGTGCCGCGGAGGGGTGCAGTGTGTTCCTTCTTGCTAGGAGGGAAGGCGGGACACACCGACCGCGCCGCGGTTGTTTGCGAGGGTATCTCACCATTATGTTCAACTGTTCACTTACTCAAAATGCGTACTGTAACAATGTTCTTCTCCAACTGAGATATAATTTGCTTTTATATTCAAATATTTGAATACTACTCTTCCATGGAAACATTAGCTTGTGGCTGGGCGGGGAGTGTACAGTGTTTTTTTATACTTAGATATAATAATAGAATATTTTATACTTAGATATAGTAATTAATAATATTATGGTTTCATACACGTGTTATGTATGCTATATTAAGTAAATTACAGAGTAAAAGTAGAAAATAATACATTGTAAATTTTTAGGTGTCATATAATAAGGAAGTTCAGTGAAAAATATTTTGACTTATAAAAAATATGTTCATGTAGATCAAAAAATATCGATTCTAAATATATTTCTTTATTATTATTCTCCGAATTAATTAAACTTTCTTAAAAAATGATTAAAAAGCTATAAAAACGCTTCATGATTGGTCAAAAGAATTCTGACATCATCTGTACGCCTCATCATTGGAATCATGATCATGCATCTCTTTCTATTGCATTAGAGATGGTTTATTTATGATGAGAGAGGTATAGACCAAACAGTTTTGCTTGCTATCTTATTACGAGTCTTTTTAGTTTAGTAAAGCCTCGATGACATTGAGCGAGTTTACAAGCTACTACCTGGGAAATTCACTATCTGTTAGTAAACTCGCTTAGTATAATCGTATTACTAGCTAACTAGCAAATTGTGGACAATCTACGAAAAAAGTTGAAAGGTGGTCAACTTTGCTCACTACCCGCTAATGTTTGCCTGAAGATGGCGGCCTACCAAAAGCTGATTTCGTAGCTGTCAGAATTAGTTTGCATGGGAGTCATAATTCTCGCTACTGGCTAGCGTGTGGCGCTAGCTGCGAGCTAAGTTTTCTACAAAATGTCGACAGAATTGGTTCGAGCGGGAGTTATAACTTTAAAAATTAATTTAACTATGAAATCTTGATAATTTTTTTTTAAATACCATTAACTCTTATAGACGGTTAACATTGATAAAAAAAATTACTGGAAGAATTAAAAAAATCTCCATACAAAATGCTCAAGCGACCTGTTTTTCAGAATCCAAATGACATCACAATCACACCCCGCCTCTTACCGCTCGGATTCTGCTCGTTTTGGCGGGCTTAATAAAATTTAAACTTGGAGAATTAATTTAATTATGACAAAGAACTTAAAAAAAAAATCTACTATTTAAGTTTGAATGTGAACATTGATAAAAAAAAAGACCGCTATTCAGAATCTAAAAATGGCTTTAGCCGTATGGTAACTAGATTTGAATAGCCAGGTACTTCCCATCCTTATTCGGCACCCCTATCCTCAGGCACTCCATTCAGCCTCATAACAGTTGAACCCTTGTACGATATGCACATAAAAAAATATAATTTCGTCAAGTTGGTTTCTATGATTCTTTTTTATTACTATTATGGCCTCCGAGGTCCCGAAGTAAGACTCTCGACTCACTATCTGAAGATCGTGGGTTCAAACCCGGCGTGTGCAAATAAATTTTACTTTTACTGTTTTGTTATATTTTCTTACTTTCCTAAAAACAAAAGTTCCATCTTAAACTTTTTCTCAATTTTTTCTATGAAGAAAATATTTATTGTGATATCTGTCAAATGTTTATAACATAATTTTTGTTTCTAAAAAAAAAAACTAGGGAACAAAATTTAAGTATAATTTTGTTTACATCACTGCAGGATTCCGCCTGGAGGGCCTGGAGAGCTACGCGGCGCGGCCCAACCGGCACGTCATAGGGGCGCCCACGGCCGCCGTTGCGCCCCGCACCCCTGCCATGCTCTCCGCCGGCACCCGCGCCAGGCCGCCCGCTCACATCCCCCCGCACCTCCCCCCGCTGCCCGACCCCCATGCTTACGTCCGGACACCGGTAATTTTTTAACCCATTGGCCACAGAATTCACGAGCTAAGAAGAGATGGCCCTCAACACTGAATTAATTTTTTACCAAAAATTGAAAATGTGCACTGGTGTACTAAATCAAATGTAACTTTTAAACCATATATTTAAATGAATTCATTTCTTTATAAATGTTTACATATTTTTTTTAAATTTAAGAAATTTAAACAAAAGAAAAGCACATTTCAAGAATAGAATTAAAATAATTTTCTGGTAAAAAATTATTATTTTGTTGGTAGGTAGGTACTTTATCGCTTGACTTAAATTTTTGATACAATCAGTTCCAATTTTAATAATGACGATTAAATTCAAAGCAAAGCCAAGTTCATCCACAACCGAAATTAGTATTTTTGATTACACAATAATTTGGGAGGCGGGTACGGGCACTGCCGCCCTGGAAACCATTTATTGGATGTTCAATACCCCTGGGTGGTTCGCTACATTTTGGTGACTTAGCAGGGATGCCCGGATTCATATGGGTACGAAACACTGCACAAAGAGGAGACAGAATATACTATCTCATTCTCTCGCAGGCTAAATCCTATAGATGTATATGTTTGTTTTTTTTTTTTAACTTTTAAACGTTTTTATTTTTATTTTTTCGAAATATATACATAAAAACAATGGAAATACAATTACAAATCAATGCCTAGATAATAAAATTAACAATAACATTAACATTAAAATTAAAAAAAATTATAATTAAATTTGTCTCTTTTTAGTGTCGCTATTTTTCATTTCATCGAGTTTTAAATCACAACGGTGCTAAAGAAGTTTTCATTTCAAAAAAATTGTCACATTCTAAACAATTTGTTGTTCACTTTATTAATTATTGTCTATTTATCTGTCCATAGACTCACAAACAACCTGTCACGGAATACGAAGCCATCAGGGAGAAAGCAGCCAATCAGAAGAGAGATATAGAGAGAGCGTTGACCAGATTCTTAGCCAAAACCGGTGAAACTCACAGCTTGTTCAATTCAGACGATAACCAGATGTTTCCGCGTGAGTTATCCTTTTTACCACTAACTTCACCGTTCAAAATGTGGTTAACCAATCCATGCCTTGTATGCTAAAGGCATATATATTTATGCATTTATTATAAAAGATGTAGAACAGAAACGAGTGTTTCTTACACCTTTTGTACATCTAAATATAAGCTAAAACGGATAAAAACCCCAGCTCGTACAATCCAGACGACAACCAAATGTTTCCACATAAGTTAACCTCTCAGGCCTCGAGCACATTTTGTCAGATGGTCAGATTATTTCCTCGTTGCAATAAAATTCAAATAAATAGAATATTTCTGAATCTACCTGAAAACTAAAGACGTTTTTGAAAGGTGATGAAATACGATTTTCAATTTTTTTATTAGAAATACTTGTATAATTCAATCATAAACAGGTTTTAAAAATTACTCACCTTATACTTTTTATAACTTAAAGAAATAACGAAAAAGAAGACACAAAAAATGTATTATAAATGTTATTATCACTTAAAATTTTAGTCGTTACAGATAAAAATTACAATTTGTGACCAGAAACTTTGGCTTCACAGAGGTGTACAATTTAATTTGGTAAATATGCAGTTAGTCCACCTCACGGATAATACGGAACGTTCGTGTTGTCGAAGTTTGATGCACGGATAATACGGAATGTTCCTTTTTTAACTAATAGACAATCAAATATGACATTTGTCGGGAGTACCAATCTTATGAAATAAATTCTCTAAAATAAACTCGCATTTCATCATACTTTTAAAAAACATCCCAGGTTTTGAATGGTTTGTTGGCAAAGCAGGGTTTGTCTAGCGGGTTTGTGTAATTATTTTAATACATTTCTTTCCATGTTCTACTGTTATAAATACAGGTTCAAAAACTTGTCAATGATGCATTCACTTTGTTTTACGCAAAAATATTTTTTCTATGATTGGCAGCATTGATGAAATGTTAAAATAAAAACGATGAATAAACATGGCGATACCGCGCGAGTGAATTAATTTTAACAAAATTAAAATGTTAAATGCATATTTTTTGCAAGTTTTTTGGTCTCACCTGACATAAATACTCACTTTTCGTAATAATAAAGCTAAATCTAAGTATATAATGAATAACAGATCACTTTGTATAAACCACTATATTATAAACAATGTCTACATGTTTCGATAACAGTGTTATCTTCATCAGGATATGTTATTATAAAGAAAAATAAATGACAAACAAATAAGTGATCTGTTATTCATTATATAATTAATGATGCCACAAAGTAATTTTGCGAAGTTTACTAAATCTAACTGTTTGGATAAAAAGTATTCCGTATTAACGAGTAAGCGGTTTAACCCCTCCACAACGTAAGCAAATATAAGTGTTAGAAATAGGACAGCAGTCAAGTACAATAAGCTGTTTATACGTCAGCGCGTGTGTTTCCATAGAAATCGTTCTAACTCCGTTATTGTTTTAGTTACATCCCTAAAACAAAAAGTAAAAGGTCGATAGTAGATCAAGCTGCACATCCCTATCAAGTTGTCTTTGGAAATACATAACAGGAATCAGCTGTCAGTCGTGTAGTTGACAAAAATATTTACCCGCGCAAATTTGCTATCGGCGGCTCCACCGCGCTCCACATTTTAAATTTTTATTAAATATTTTTATATGAAATGATAAAAAAGTGAGGTTACAAAAGTGTTTATTACACAAATATACAATAGAATAAGTATTGTTTTTTTACATAATTTGTGATTTTAGTACCGTTTTCACATAAAAACATCATGTGAGTCATTTTTACCTATTTTTAATGTTTGCATTCTAAATTTTAATATTTACAAATGCTAGTATTTATTTGTAATATAATAATTTGAAAGCCTATTTCGTAACCTTTCTAAAACAGTTTTTACTATTCGGCTACGTTCAGAAATGTTTCATTTATAGAGCTTTAGCCCCTCCGAATTTTCGAGAATATTAGCTTTTGGTGTCTTAAAATGAAATGACATTTTACGAAAACTTTGTATTATTACCGCTTCACAATTAAAGCTCTATAAATGAAACATTTCTGAACGTAGCCGAATAGTAAAAACTGTTTTAGACAGGTTACAAAATAAGCTTTCGAATTATTATATTACAAATAAATATTAACATTTGTAAATATTAAAATTTAGAATGCAAACATTAACCCGTCTAATCACAGGAGACCCAAGTTGTCCCAAAACATCATATGCCGTTATAATAACAGGAGACCCAGATTGTCCCAGAGCGAACGTGCATTATTAAAAGTTAGATATCTCTCTTTCTGTCATGCGAATATTTGTGATTTCTTTTATGGTAGAAACGGAATGAAATAATGCTTCTCATTGTCTTAGAATTATATGAGCTAAGTTGTTCAGATATTTTACAAACCCGATCAAAAGTGACGGTTTAATTTTGCGCCAATTTGTGACGTATCAAACATTTAATTTTAAAATAAAATTGTATGAAAGTGATAAAAAGTGAGGTGACAGTTTTATTACAAATTTTGTTTAGAAAAGGAATCTGTACTTAAAATTTTGGATTCATTCTATTTTAATTACTTTAATTCAAATATTCGCAGGTGTGCATTTTTTAGCCAATTTACATTTCCAATATTAAAATTTTAATATTTAGAAACAAAAATGTTGATTTCTAATAAACACATCGGAAAGATTATTTTATCTACATTTTAGAACAATTTTTGTTTTTGCAAAAGCGTTTAAAAGAAAACAATAAATAGGAACATTTAAAATGCATGGGATGAACCAGGACTTTTGCACGCAAACCTTGACAGGCAAAAGTTGACAGAGAATTATTTTCTTATTATTCGAAGGGTTAAAAAAATGTGAAAATGACTCACGTGATGTTTTTATGTGAAAACGTTACTAAAATCACAGATTATGTAAACAACAATACTTATTCTATTGTATAAATGTGTAATAAACACTTTTGTCACCTCACTTTTTTATCATTTCATATAAAAATATTTAATAGAAATTAACAATGTCGGGCGCCCGTAGGAAATTTGGCGGGGTAAATTATGTGTCAGACTGCGCGTCTGACAGAATGTTCTTTTTATGTATTTTTATGGACAACTTGAATAGAGATGTGCAGCATGATTCACTATCGACCTTTCACTTTTTATTTTACGGATGTAACTAAAACAATAACGGAATTATAACGGTTTCTATGGAGACACACGCGCTGACGTGTAAACACGCTTATTGTACTTGACTGCTGTCGTATTTTTAAAGCATATATCTGCTTACGTTGCGGAGGGGTTAATTGTAAGCGGTAATAACAAAAAGTTTTCGTAAAATGTCATTTTGTTAGAGATTAGAGACACCAAAAGCGAATATTCTCGAAAATTCGGAGGGGTCAATGCATAAATAATTTTAATTTTTACATAGTTAACTTTTATATTTGAATATAGAGCATGGTGTTTTCTCTTTCTAACACCGTTTAGATCATATTTCTCAACATGACAGTAAGGAAGACAACGATGTCTATGAGACCTATATGAGCTGTTCCCAAAAGCGAACAAATTACACTGAGGGGTTAACCCTTTGACCGCTAAACACATCACATGGTGTGAAAATATTCTGAGCCTCACGGACTACAGGTTACAAAGGCTTCATGCTACAGACTGTAAAGGACATAAGCAATATTCTTACCTATTTTACAACTTTTAAAATAAATACATTGATATTTTCTTTTTATTTTTCTCTTTGATATTTTCGTTTAGATTATTAGTGTTATCTTCTTCAATGATACGACTATTTTACATTGATGAGAAAAACCTTCAAAAGTTATAAAAAGAGAGTGGTTCTAATTAGAATTGAATATTCATTTAAACTTTTACAAAAATATCTACATATATGCGTTCCATATCGGATATATTTATCCGACACACTATCTAGATTAAAAACCAGTTCTTCAAACGATTGTTTCCAAAAAAAGGTAGTTGCCAATAATATGGAAAAAAATTAGTCGAAGAAAATATTGTTAAGAGGGAATAACCAGACAAAACTGGAAATATGTCATTTTTAAATCAAATTTTAGAAGTATTTACTCTTTTCCACAAAAAAAAATAATTTGATTTCGAAAGACTGCTCTTTTATCTAGTAAAGCTATAATTTTGAGAAAATGTGTTTATTTTTAGTTAAGGTTTTACCGTAGGGTAAAGCTATAATTTTGAGAAAATATGTTTAATTTTAGTAATAAGGTTTTACCGTAGGTCGTTGGCAGATTTGTTAAATTTTCAAACAAAATTTTGTACCTGTACAACATACATTTCGAATTATATAATCATTCAGAAAAATAAATCAATAAACTATTTGGGAAAGCTACCTTTCAGAATTTTAATTTTAGTTCAAATAAAATCACAAAAAAATGATCCACGCTCTTGTTTTGTGATGAAAATACTGCAGTTTGTCTAATTATTTACAGTCTTACAAACTAATATATATTTTTTAAATGCATTCTTATTTTGCTTAGACATTATTGCAAAATTTTAAATACATAATTTTAATAGATTATCTATCACGAGTTTGAGCATTTTGAATGCAGGTATTTATCAAAGCAAATTTTGAATGAAATAAAATCGATATTGAGTTATAATGTTAAAATGCTGGTATGGAGAATAATTAATCTTTCTCATCGGAACCACCCTGTACAGTTGCAAGGGTACAATCGCAAGATCATCGTTTGACAAAATTAATTTTTTTAATTAAATGAAGACAATATAAACGACACTCAATCGAAAATCTGGAAACAGAAAAATCAGAAAAAGATATTCATACCTCTGGGACACGAACCCAGGACCTCTTGCTTTCGCGATTGAGTTTCGCTTATATTGTTTTCATTTAATTAAATATTACAATTTGAGGTTTTACTCATAACTGTGAGATTGACAAATATGACGGTTAAATAAAAGGTGGCAGTGGCCTAATTGGATAAGGCATTGGTCCCGGTAAGCCGAGAGGTTCTGGGTTCGAGTCCTGGTTGCAACCGTTATCTTTTTATTTTACTGTGTCTTGTTCTCTTTCATATTTTTGTTTAGATTATGTAGTATATGTGAATATAGGTGTATTCGCACACCGCGCCGCTCGGAAAGGTTCGGGTTTCTGGAGATTGACGAGCGGGCACACAGTACAAGAGAACAGCTGACGTGTTCCGCTGGGCTTAGATCTATTTACGAAGCCTCAGTAAACAGTCGCTACTTTAGATGGGTAGGAATATCTCCGCTCACCGCTCGGAGATATTTCGCATCTAAATGTCGCGAAACTCATTTAAATAAATAACACTTTGATATTTTATATAGCTAGATTTATTAACACAAAGTACTTCAAAGGTTACAAGAGTTATCCGCGACAATTATTTTAACGCAAGCGAATTTACTTATTTTTACTGGCGAATGCTAGCGGGGAAGAATGCCGATGACAGAATGAACTAGGAACGTTACGTCAAATCCGAGCTCACTTCTGTCATCTGCGCATTACGACTGCGCAGGCAGTGTTGTCAGTTTAAAAATGATATCAGGGCACAAAAATAATATATGCGGTGCCTACACTACCATTGACATAAATACAATACTACTTGCGATAATTGTTATTCACAATGAACTAAAATATCGAACTTACGTTGTAATCATTATTATTGTGGGCTAGTGAGCCACAGATTTAAAGAACATTACAGATTATTAGTGTTATCTTCTTCAATTATATAATACCTATTTATTTAAAAAGTACACTTGAAACAGCGCGAGGACCTATTAAACGACGACGTTGTTAATTTAACAGATGGTTAAAAATTAAATTTAGCTCACGATTTAGCTTTCTGTTGAAACAGACTGCCCTTAGCTAGGCTTGTTGAAAAAGTATCGATATATCGATATTTTTAATTCAATATATCGATATTTTTAGCTGATATATTTTGATCCGATATATCGATACAAAATATCCAATATCGAAAATTGTATCAAAAACGATATTTTTTTAAATTTATGTATTTAAAGTCACTACAATCCAAAACCGTATAGGAACGAACAGAAAAAAGTAACTGTATTGGGTCATGACATCTGGCGGTTGAAATTTTAACTATTAATACCTTAGAAATCTATTGTCTTTGCATTAGTATTTGTGATCACCAATACTATCTCATGTGTGTAGGTACATACATAGAAATGTATGCTATTTTTTTCTAAGCCACTCCTATGTGTTGGTTCCCAATTGTCTATGATTATTGACTAAACCTTGTTCCGCGAAGTCCTTTTTGACAGATTAATACGCCAATAGAATGTTACTGAGACGCATACAAACTTTGTATGCGTCTCAGTTTACATATAAGTTTGAAGACAGCTTTTTAGTTTTTGATATTTTTGTAATTATTACGTAATAAAAATGAAAATACCTTCATTTTTATTGAGATTTTTGTACATTAAAAAAAGCAAATTGTGTACAAAAATTACTATTGATAATATTGAGCTGAATACTCTTATTATTTTAAAAACGCAAAATCTCATAAAAATTTGACCGATATATCGATATTTTTTCCTCGATATATCAACGTCGATATTGATATTTTAATAAATATCGATATATCGATATTTTTTTTCACTTTCGACATCCCTACCCTTAGCAAGGGAAAGCAACATTATTTGACAATTCCTATGTTTTGTTCTAGTAATTGCCTGCAAACCGATCTTTCCGGCTTATTTGCCGTGCCTTCTTCCAACGGACCAAGTGTTTGACTTTGAAGAACTTGAGTATCATTTCCAAGTCGCGAACAGGACGGAAGATTTGCCTGCCACAGAAAAAAAAGGTAATCAATATAATATGTACCTACATAAAGAATGCAAGGCTGATGCAAGTGTGAAGGTTAAGATTAAGAAAGAGATGCTTAGATGATTTGGGCATGTACAGTGGATGAACGAAGAAAACAGTGCATGGAAAATATTTTACTCGAAATTGAATGATAGAAAAAGTCGGGGATGCCCTAAAAAGACTTGGCACCATCAAGTGTATCAAATACTTGAGTAGGTTCATGTCAAAAGTCGGAATGACAGAATAGTATTATAAAATGATGGGGAATGTAAACGAAGCAGAGTGTGAATAGTCCTTACCCATTCTCCAAAATATTCCCTAACTGTTTCATTTTACCCTAAAAGCGTTCCTTATTAATTATAGACTTCCTATAACTAATTATTATTGCTATAGATATTCTTCTGTAACCTCTCCCTCTTTCTCATTTATGATACATGCATACATACATACATGCATACATACATAACAGAAAGAGAGGTTACAACGGAGTTCTCAGTGGCTGGATTGTATTTTTTTTTTCCTTGTTTTTCCCAATTTTTACATTTGATAAATACAATATTATGAAAATCATAAGAGTAATGGGAACCCACTAAGGCGCAGCCTGTGTGTGGGTAATATAGTTACATTAATTTTATTATTGTACCTAGAAAGAACAAAAAGTGGGCTCATAAAGCAAAAACATAATTAAAATTTGTCTAAACAGTTTGTAAAAAAATATACAATAGTGTAATAATAAGTTTAAATAAATATGTACAAACGTTCCAACTGCTCCCCACTATTCGGAGCCTTTGGAATTATGCCATTGCCAATTGCGGTATTGGTTAGGCTGAAGGGAGTGGGGAATGGAAGGAGATGGGGAAAGGAAGGTTGGGAAGTATGTAGCTATTTAGATCTGGACACCAAACTCGGCTAAAGCCATTTGGACAAAATTTTGACATCTTTTCTTTTTTGTTATTCCAGAACCAATTTCAGATGGGGAAGAAGAGGGTAATGTGGATGCGGGGGAGGGGGAGGGCAGTCAGGAGATTACGGGGGGGCAGAGCCCCGCACAGATTGACAACCCCTACCTAAAACATACACAAAAATCTTCATGATTTCAACTATTTGATGGTGATGAAGAGTAATGATCTTCATAATTTACACCATTTGATAATGATGAAAAGTAAAAATCTTCATGATTTACACCATTTTATGATGATGAAATGTAATAATCTTCTGGATTTACAGCATGTGATGATGAAGTGCAATAATCTTCATAATTTACACTATTTGATGATCATGAAATATAATAATATTCATAATTTACACCATTTGATGATGACGACGAAGTGAAATAATCTTTATGATTTACTCATAATGATGAAATGTAACATTCTTCATGATTTACACTATTTGATGATCATGAAATATAATAATTTTCATGATTTACACCATTTGATGATGATGATGAAATATAATAATCTTTATGATTTACACCATCTGAAGTTTAGTAATCTATTTACAAGATGATATGGATAATAACAGGGGCCAGTACTATGCGGGCGCGGAATTGCCAAGGCACTGAAAATACCTAAAACATTGCCCTTGAGATTATCTTTCACAAAAACCGTGCCACACAGAATACAAATCATCCAAACAGTGATCACTACGTTTATGATGTGCAAGATGTATTTAATTATTAAATAACTTAAAGGCAGGTATGCAAATAAAGGTATTCAGTTTGCAAAACTTCAATACTGGTACAAGATATACATGAAAAATGACTAAACATATTCAGAAAGCATAGAAAAAAGGTTTTTCAAAAATTTTGATTTCCACTGGCAAACTTTGACAAGGGGCGCCAAAATTTGACTAGCACCAGGCGCCATTTAGTTCAGGCCGGCCCTGATAATAATCATCTTCTTTACCTGACAGTTAACTATTTCAGTGCGTTGAAATGAGATGTGCACGCAGCGTAAAGTTCCCTATTGAAATAATTGTATGGAATGGTTTAACAAGTCATATTTTATTAACTCTGACTGTCGACTGATAAATAATAACAAATAAAAACTAAAGGCCGTTGTTCCCAACCTTTCGATTGATCAATTTGAGTCTCCGATCAGCTAAGTGATTTGTTTAGTAACGCTCGATTCGGAGAGTTGTGTTGCAGTAAGTGCCTCCGTACACGGAGATACTTACAAGATACTCGATCCTCGTTTCGCGTATCATACGCGCCGATCGTAAGTACCCCCGATACGATATTGCTGGTGCCCGTTCACGGCGCTACGCGGTGACTGTCGGTTTCCAATCAGTATCACGATATCGACAGTGCTGATCGCACGCGACGCGTCGCATCATTTGTGTCTGATACTTATTCGTTTGACGTTTGATAGAAATGGCGTCAGAATATGAAAGTATTGTTAGATTTGTTCTGGAAGTGGAAAAAGTGCATGTTTATATAACTATACTTTACCAGAATACATAAGAAAGGATTTAGTGGAGAAGGCATGGATTGATGTTGGAAAAAAAGTCATATGACATCACTTGGCAGCGTGTTAACTCCACGGCTGCACATGAACAATGATCAAGTTCAGTACATTTCGAATAGCGCCGTGTACGGAGACTAGCATTAAAAAGTAGTATATCAGCAGGGTACTTGTGGTTTCGTCACAATTAATTGTGAGTATCTCCATGAACGGAGGGCCTAAGATTGGGAACAACGGCCATAAATGCGTATTAATTTGATTATCCAATGTTTAGGACTGGAAGTGAAACATTATATTGTTCAAATGAAATTATTAAGAATAAAATTAATTATTGTGAAATGTGTATTTGCCATTTGTAAAACTTTGCTACAATAATTATTATGATCAAGTATTTTTTTTTTATGAAAACATACATAAATGTACATGATTGTGTAACAGCTCAAATAAAAACTTTAAAAATTGATACATGCTTATTACAAATTTTGTAAACCATTGAGTTATACCCAGATTTAAAGTGGGAATAAAATTGTTTTTTAATTTTCTGTATGAATTGAAAAAGCTTCTAAGTGATGCCGTCAGATGTCAGCAGGGAAAGTGCTTCTATCGATGGCTGACAGGGGTACACGAACAGATGGCTCTGGCGAGCGAGTCCAGCAAATTCATTTAGCCACTAGAGTAGACAGTTAGTGTGACTTGCAGCATTATTATTGTAAACACGTAAACTCTATAATAAACCAGTTTGTTATCTTGAAACTAAAGTTATTGAGAAGTCCCCCACAGAACTAATAGTGTTGAATGTAAATAATACCCAACACAACAATTTCTGATGCAAACGCTGCAGCCGCAGCCTTAAAGAACTAGAGGGAAACGGTAGGAGTGTTGGCGTTTATGTCACCGCTAATAACAATACCATATAAAATAAACATTAAGTTTATTACACAATTACATAAAAAAATAAATTAACATATTTCAGATCGTAAAAATAATATCAGTCATTTTGTTCGAGGAACTGTTGCAGCAGCAAACTGTCAATGGGGATGACCAGGTTCTCTATGCCATCCACAGTTCTTCTGGTCTTCACCAGCTTGTGGTCCAAGAACTCAGTGAGCTGAGCCCTGAGGGCCAGGTCGGAACTCACCAGGAAGGATTCTCGGGCAGACCAGTACAGATCTTTGAAGGAAATTCCTGAAAAGAACAGATTGAATGAGATTCTTGTTTTTTTGTTAGTTGTTTTTGGGGTGTTATGCCGTGTTGCTCAACCTCCTTCTTTAGCCAACATTTCGGACAGTGTTACAGTGTCCATCATCAGGGTAGATGTGTGTAGGGATGCAACGATATATCGGTAAACCGATAAATATTGATATGTCGACCCCTCAAAATATCGATATCGAAAAACTCATAAATAAAATATCATATCGAAAAACCCGCACCACAAATCTTTGGCTCAAACGCAAATAAAAAACTGACGGTGACGACAAGCTTACGTTATATCTTTCTGCTCATGTAAATACTTTAAAAGTAAACATTCTTGAAACATGGCAAGAGATGCAAGGTCTCTTATCCCAATCTTTTTAAAGTGGCAATGAGTCATCTACCAATTGTGGCAACAAGTGTTCCTTCTGAATGTCTTTTTTCAAAGGCAGCAGCCACTATAACTCAAAGCAGAAACCGGCTACAAGGAAGCAGACTATCAAAGTTACTATTCTAAGTTGGATAGCTGGTATAAAATACTGGAAATAATTTTTTTTAAATAAATTTATGAAAAAAAACACATTTTATATATTTATCCAAATTTTATGATTATTCACATAGGTAAATATAAAAAATTATATGCATACATAATCGATAAACGTTTCTTCTTCTTCCTTGCGCTGTCCCTACTCATTGCCTAGGTACGCTGTTGGGGTCGGCTCTTCTCGTTCTCAGGTTGTAATTTCTTCTGTTTTGGGTATCGCCTTCATCCAGGCCGTTTCTCTGAAGAATTTTGGAGCATTGAGTCATCCGGGAGTTCTTCGGTCTTCCTCTGGATGACTATCGATGAAGCTCCATAGACATTGCCTGCCTCACTGTGTGGTCTGATGGTCTCCGTCCATCCATATGTTGAGATGGTATGTGTCCATACCATCTCAACTGTCGTTCCTCCAGCTTACTATTTATGTCTGTGACACCCAGGCTACCACGAATGCGTGAACTTTTGATCTTATCTTTTAGTGATACTCCTGCCGACCATCTAAGCATTCGCATTTCTGCTGTTTCGAGTTGCCTAGAGTAAGAGTTGTACATAGTCCAGCATTCAGAGCCATACATTATTGCGGGTCTTACAAAAGTCTGGTATATCTTATAATCGATAAACGTTTGATATAACTAAAACTACGGTGGATTTCTACAAGCTTTTAAAAAAATAATAAATATCGATATATCAATATCGACTTAATTCGATATATATCGATATCAATATTTCAATATTTTAAAAATCCTTGCATCCCTAGATGTGTGATACTGTAACGCTAAAGAAGGAGGTAGCGCAACACGGCATAACACTCCAAAAACAACTAACAAAAATACTTTTGGCCGTGAGATTCTTGTTATTTTTTTTTTACAATAGCTTTATGCGGGAGGCTCTGAAGAAAATATTTTCCCCCCAGGGCCTATCTTTGGGGATGCTGTGTGGAGGGTCCTTTAACCTCTTATCTGTCGCGAATCCACCGGCGGGTCCAAAAAAAATCATTATTTTTTTTAATGCGATTTTAACCCTTATGTATAAAGAAAATGTATGAAGGACAGGGTCAGAATCGCTTGCGCCAATATCAATGTGGGAAGGAGAGGAAGTTCTGGAAAGGATAAGGTTTGAAGGGTGGTTAGGAACCTGGGAGTCAGTGGGTAGAGGAGTGACAGACGTATAAATCCATCCCTCCCACTGCGGTGCAAGGCGATGTTCCAGAAGAGTTCTACTTGAAAGGTCACAAGGTCTCCCTTAACCAATCTCTCCCGATCCGGCCTGTCACGCAGCTGGTGGGCAGACACATCCGCTGCCAAGACCAGGAAAAACCTCACCCCATGAACCCGAGCACCCCTGCTAAGTCACAAAACGTGGCGAACCACTTGGGGTGACCTATGGCAGAGGTGTTAGTTATCCAATAAATGGTTCCCAGAGGTGTCGGTTATCCATTAAATGGGTGGCGCCTCCCAAATTAAATCTCAATGGACGAACTGGCATCATTGATTCCTTTGACACCACTGCATAGTCGATAAACACGCCAAACGCATGCCTGACATTTGTACACAAATGAAATTTGTCACATGAGAATGGATCATTTCTATGACTCATTCTTGAGTTCAACAGCTCGGTTGTAGAACGATTTGCCGGCCTCTGGGTCTCTTCAAGATCCAGGTTCACTCTTTCCTTTCCACAAAGAGACCCTGCACACAGGGAAATTATTTTCTTCAGGGCCTCCTGTGTGGAGTTAATGTAAAAAAAAAGCTTAGTAGAGATTGGATCAAAAGTTTAACTATTTTTTTAATGTAAATGTTCCCGTCATGAACATAGTTTTTTTAAAACTGTAAAAACTTTCAGAAGGTAACATAAAATTTTTAGATTTTTCTTTTTTGGAACTTCAAGTTCAACATAACTATTTTCAGCCCACAATATCTTTACATTATTTATTAACATTATTACTGACACCCAGGTGGAAAGAGAAAAGTGGGAAGACCCAGACTGAGGTGGGAAGACGAAGTAAGAGGGGATGCAGCACAGCTTCTCCAGGTACCAAATTGGAAGTCAGCCGCTGAGGACAGGAGGAGTTGGAGGCGATTGTTGCAGGAGGCCAAAGCTCGATATGGTATATATATGTTATATATATGTTTTATAATTTCTAACAGCAGACCCATCACTTGCACTGTGTGGATAATCTTTAAAATATTTGATTAAATTAAGATAATGTTATGTTTTATAATTTCTAACAGCAGACCCATCACTTGCACTGTGAGGATAATCTTTAAAATATTTGATTAAATGAAGATAATGTTATGTTTTATAATTTAGTAAGCAGATTATTAGTTTTTATTATAGTTTATATTGTGTTTTTATATCTTTTTTTTTACAATTTTCAAGGATATAATTTTGTTAACTTCTTACGGGTACAGGACCCTTACTTTTTTTACTTTTTAATTATAATTTTAATTTTTGAATGTAGCTATTACTTTGTGGTTATCCATTATAAAAAAATGAATTATATAAACCACTTATAAAATGTGCAAATCCGACCGGTTTCGGAACAAACGTTCCTTCGTCAGGGAAAGCTTTTACTAATTTGACAGTTTAGAACAATGTTTTATTATGGTTACAATGTTTTTATTACCATAATAAAACATTGTTCTAAACTGTCAAATTAGTATAAGCTTTCCCTGACGAAGGAACGTTTGTTCCGAAACCGGTCGGATTTGCACATTTTATAAGTGGTTTATACAAAGTTGTATTGTTTCATTTTTTTATAATTTTAATTACTTATGTGAAAATCTGTTATTGGATATTATGTGTGTTGTTAATGTTATTATTATAAGTGTAAAACATCCGTTGATTCTCCCCAATAAATAATAAAAAAAAAATAATAAAAATAATATTAGCCAAACTCAATTGAAAATCTAGACAGAAAAATCAGGCTTTCCAGGCGAAATATTACAAATTGAGGTTTTACTCATAAAGTTAAAAATAAATATTCATTCTAGACTTGCTGAAAAGTCAATAGATGTCGCATATTAAAAATAAAATGGATAAAAATTTATCCAGACACTATCTAGATAGCATTTAGTTCGGGTTTGAATCTTGCAATCATAAAGATAGCAGCCAATAATATACGCGGTACGAAAAATGGAGATTATGTTAGTCGAAGTACGATACAGTTAAAAATGACCGATTCGGATAGAGACACCTTAGCTCAGTGGTCAGAGCTGTCGCCCGGAAAGCGAAAGGTCCAGGGTTCAAGTCCCAGAGGTGCCAATATCTTTTTCTGATTTTTCTGTCTCCAGATTTTCGATTGAGTTTGGCTAATATTGTCTTCATTTAATTAAATATTACAAATAAATTAAAAATATTTATTTAACTTTTAATACAACATGCAATGTTGTTCCATGTTTTTTCAGTTAGAAAGAAGATTTGAAATCTAATCGCAGACAAAATAAAATGTTTGACTAAAATAGAATTTCGAAGAACACAAATGGAGAAAATTTATTTGTAATAACAATATATATATGTATATATATTTTTGATGTGAAAATGGCACATGAGTGCCAACTGCCTGAAGCCAATGAGACTAAGACTAATCCTCAATTAGGATATGTTGTGAGCTGGAGGAGAGAGGGGAAGGAGATGGGGAAAAGGAAGTTGGCGAAGTACCTGGCTATTCAGATCTAGTCACCATTTCAAACGTTTTTCAATGCCATTTCAAGCAACGTTTCAATTCTGAATGGTAATTTTACACCAGGGCAATACTAAGAATATCTTCCACTTTGGAAAGTGCCGCAAATATACCTTGTATTATTTTAAATGATAATGTTGCGAAAACACAAATCAATCAAATAAAATTTACTTGCACATGCTGGGATTTGAACCCGCGACCTCCGGATCGCTAGTCGAGAGCCTTGCCCCTCGACCACGGAGGCCGACACTCTGAGACTCGCTTTCACAATATAAATCATATTTTGGTATATATTTTCAACAAAACTAGTTATAAAAAATATAATCAGTGCATAAAAAATACCAACCTTGATAATGTGGGGTCTTTTTGTTTTTGATTTGGTTTTTAACAATGATCATGAATATGCCCCTGGCGTTAGTGGTGAGGGACTGGAAGACATTCCTGAGGGAAGACAGCGCCAGGGCTCCGGAGTTGTGCACCATGAGTGAACTTTCAAAGGAGGTCTCCTGGGTGTACGGCAAGAGAGTGGTCACATCCCACCATGAGAAGTTGAAGTTGCTGAGGATGGAGTGGTCCCAAACTGAAAACAAAATACTATTACTATCATCTACATATATGCTTGCTTGGGTGTAGGTATTTATTTGAGTATGTATATGAGATGTCTAGAGATGTCGTGTACCGTTGCGTCTGCGTGATTAAACCAGCTACGAGTGCATGTCGGACGCCACGCCATACTCGCTGCGCCACAAATAACATCTGTGTATGTGGAATTTCACACAAAACTACTTTTATAATTCGGTTTCGAATTCAAGAATTCGACACAAGATGTCGCCACTTACGTCGGCAGCTCGCATGTGGACGTTTTATAGAATTTAAGTATCTTTCTGGATATGGAGAGATTACATATGGCGTCATTGCCAGTCACGGTTACTTTAACTCGGTGACTAGCTGTCACTGGATCACAGTGGATCCGAGGAACTGGCTATTTTTGGAACCAGTTCTTATCGGATTTATTAATTTGCCGTAGCGAGGGGATGTGCGCAGTTTGTGCGCATGCGCGGGGAAAAAATACGTTTTTCTGCGATTTTGACCCTTCTATGTACAAAATTTGTATAAGGACAGTGTCAGAATCGCTTGCGCCAACATTCCCCATGGGATGGGTAAAGATTTCATTCACCTTGTAACCCCAGAATATTTTAAAATAATTTTTATCTGTGACATCAAAATGTCAAATTTGCCGCTATTCTATCGCTCAAAGTCGATACATGTTATTTGACGAAAACATCGTAAAACCTATCAATTTACGTAATGCAAGTAATGTTGTTTTGATACATAGTTTATTGTTCTAGGAATGTGTTTCGGTCAATAAAATATACTAACTAACTAACCATCACGCCGTTTCGGGTAGGCAGAGAGGACGGACCGCCAAACAACTCGGTCTTGGCACACACTCTTTGCCTCACTCACATTCATACATCGTCTCATACATTCTCTTCTATTATTCTGACTTTTGACATGACCCGACTCAAGTATCTGATTCACTTATACGATAGGTAAAAATTAATCCACAAAACATTCAATTCAAATTCAAGGTCGTGAAATTTCCGTATTTTTCCTCGGGCATTCAACAAGTTAAAAACGGAATATACTGGGATTGAATGTATGGAGTGACATAAAGATATGGTCGCATCTAGGAAGCGAACGAGGTGCGATTATTGCTAGTTGAAAACTTTTTGGTAGTTGAAACACAAACATCAGATGTGTTTAAATTCCTCCCACTACCATCATTATAAGCAGAAAATGTTGCTTGTGCAATGAAGGAGAACTTCTTAGCAAGAATAGATTGAACCAGCGACACCTGGGTGGGATCCTGACACAGGACCCAAAACTTTACCACTAATCAGTTACATTAACCACTGGAGTGATCATTCGAAATAAATAAATTTGCCTTAACGGGGTATTTCCACGTGTTTTTTATTGCTTACAGCATTATTTTATTTTTATGTTGACGAATAAATTTTCTACAGCGATTCAAAATTTCCCATTTTTAAATTACCGCCAAAACGATAATTTGGGGCGGGGTCATCGATTGACGTCATGAGCGACAGTGTTAATTTATGCTAGCCCAGCTGAGCGACGCTTGTGACGTCACATTCTGATTTTCAAACCATGGGCCGTTTTGATTTTGTCAGTTTTAGACCGTTTTTAAAATCAATAAGATGTAATGAAAACATACAATAAAATCAGACTTCAGCTGCTTCGCAGATGATACAAAATTCTATGCCAACCCACATACACATCACGACCAACTGCAAAACGATTTAAATGATATACATCAATGGACAAACGATTGGCTTCTAAAACTCAATGTCGAAAAATGCACTGTCCTACGTGTTGGAAAAACTAACCCTACACTTGCATACAAACTTAATGGAACGCCACTTAAAGCAGTGACAATACAACAAGACTTAGGAGTTACTATATCACAAGATTTAAAATGGGAACCGCACATCGCTGGGATTGTGAAAAGAGCAAACTCACAAACATATTTAATCAGGAAAACATTCCTTGACCGAACTCCGGACATGATGTTAAAAATATACAAAACATATGTGCGACCTCTTCTGGAATATGCTTTCCAAATATGGGGTCCTTACTTCGCAAAGGATATAAATCTGATGTCGGGAGTACAGAGACGTTTCACTAAAATACCAAGAGCTTTGAAAGATCGGCGATTTGAAGATAGACTCAAGGAACTAAGATTACCAACCTTAAAAGAAAGAAGAGAAAGGGTGACTTGATCGAGACTTTCAAAATTTTATCTGGACAATACAGCTGCCCCCCTGCCCCTGCCTGGTATCCAAGGAATCTTCACTACTAATAAAAATATAATTCTCCATGGACACTCAAAAAAAATTACCAAAACGCCTTTTGCATCTAATCCCAGAAAACACTTCCTTGCAAATAGAGTGGTGGATGCTTGGAACAAATTCCCACAACATGTCATCGATGCAAGTAACATAAACCAATTCAAAGCACTATTGGATTCATATTTGGAGAGAAGAAAGCACTAACTTAGTTAAAAATTTAAATTTACTGTCAAACTATTGTGAAATTAGATGAGCGCATAATGCTGCCTGCTCATTATATAATAATAATATAAAACAAACATTTTTAGTAGGATGATTAAAATCAGAAAAATGATCTTTAAATATTCCGTACATTTTCAACAGAATCCCTCGTTTGTGGAAATACCCCATTGCTCGCGATTTCCCAGAAGATAATTTTTTTAAATTTTTGCCCAACAAAAAAATCACACCTTCGAATTTTAACATAGAAACATAAAAACTTATTATAGTGCTATATAGCCAATGAATTAACCTGTATTTTACCGTTTATCTCATATTTGTAGGATTTATAAAAAATATGTAAAAAAAATCGTAATGTAATAACCGCGCGAATCCTGCGTGTTGTTACTTTGAAGTAGCCGTGAGGGGTACTTATTTAAGTTAACATAGAATACTTTAGATTTATGTATGTTGTCTGTGGTATAATTGATAATGAAACATGCATATCTATGGAAAAGGGACTTAATTTTAACAGTAAACAGCTGATCAAAAATTGAACATGAAAAAAATATTTATTTTTAACATCGTTCTAAAATGGTCTACCAAGTTTGGATTTGCGACATCTATGGTCATAATAGATAAAGCATTTCAATAGCTTCGTTTTAAAATAAACAGCTGGCCGGGGAAATGTTTTATATAATTACAATAAATGTTTTACAAATGGTAGGAAAATGTAGTCCTATTTTCGCAGAAAAATAAAAGTGGTCTATTTTTCGACCATAGAAAAATATATAATTCAACTTACTCAAGGGAGCATTTATAAAGTCCACGGAAACAATCATGTGTATATTTTTGATCTTGGCCAGTTTAGACAACACATTTTGGGTTTTATTATTTCTCAACATCATTCCGTCTATATTGTGAATCAAAAGAAACAGATTTGTACCAGAGCAAACTGCCATTTCTTCCTCTATCAATTTTACAGCTTCGTACACATTAGAAGGCACAGAATTGATATCTAACAAATCTGATATAATAGATTCAAGGACATCTTTTAAGGTTAGACTTGGAAAGAAGCCATTGATTACGATGCAAGGATAATGTGAGAGCTTTTTCATTTGGAAGTCTTTGATAAGTTTCTGTTTTGAGCCAACTCCGTGTAATAGAATTGTGTAGCCTTCGCTTAGAATGTACATCCATTTGTCAAAAAGCTTCTGGTGGTCTTCCATGATTTCTTCGATGGCTCTGCAATGTTCAGCCGACATTTTCTGCTGCTTGAGGATATTTTGCAACTTGTCTTCTGTTAGTCTGGGTGTTTTTAAACGTTCCAATGTGTGGTTAGAAGTTACAACCTTAAAAAAATACATATTGTGAATAAATGTGTGAAAGTTTCCTGAATACTCAAGCTGTGGTTTCGTCCAGATACTAAGGGGTGTGCAACGCATGAGTTAAGCAAGGATCATACTGAGCAGACGCAACGCGACGCAACGTTCCTGTCCCGTTCACACTGGCCGACGTACGTACGCGTCGCTGTGACCACGTGACAAGGGGTCTCTGGTTGTGCGCAGGCGCGTTTGATTTGACACATTTGACATTTATTTTTTAGGTTATGTTTATGTGATTCTCTTCTCAGCAGATGACAGCTTTGCCATGTCTTGAAAGTGAATTTGAAGATGATTTGCAAATCAATATTCTCGTAAAAAGAAAAAAGTGAGAAGTATTTGGTCCACAACATTAACAAACAAAGACAAATGTTTGGAGAGTTCCATACTTTAGTAGAATCTAGTTAACTAATCTAATTAACTAGAATCTGATGACGGACGATTCTTCATGTACTTCCGTATGAGTAAAGTGGTATTTGAAGAGCTTCACAGCATAATTGAATATGACATAAAAAAAGAAAACACGAAAGTCCATTCGGATCAGAGAAAGACTGGCAGTGTGTCTATGTCATGTTTGATTGTCATTCATGATATAGTATTGAAAGTCATGCCATGAATGGCTGAAATTTCCTCCCAAGCTGCACTGCGTATGCAGAATCTCTATAATCCTGTAATTTGATTTTATAAATAACTTCGTGCCGTCCAATGTAGTCCAAGACAGTTTCAATGAACTGTTCGTCATCCATTTTTGAATAATATCTGTCAAAAAACAACCACAGATATTGCGAAACATAACGTTAGATGCTTAGATAACACCAGAAAGATGTAAAATCATCTTGTAGTAGGCGTGACCATACCCCCTCCACCTTCCACATGGCTCACGCCGATCTGGCTGCGGCAGATCCGCGTCGCGTAGGGGGCGTCGGTTTGCGTTGCGTGGGGCTAGTGTGATTCTAAAGCACCCGTTTCCATAGAAAATGTATGGATGGTAAGTAGTCCAGATATGGAAATGATGACGTCTACCTACGTCGCGTGGCGTGGCGTGGGCCTAGTATGTTCCCAGCTTTAGACAGATGCCAACGAGTATCAAGCAAAAGTTAAACAATTATTAAAAGTCGCAAAAAAACATTGTTAAAGTCACAAAGGATTTAATACACTTTATTTTGTCATTAACCCCTCAGGCTAATTTGTTTGCTTTTGGGAACAATTCATACAGGTCTCATAAAAATTCTTGTGTCTTCCTTACTAACATGGTTAGAAATACGATATAAACGGTGTTAGAATTTCAAATTTATATTCAAACCTAAAAGTTAACCGCAAAAGAATTACAAAATTTAAACCAAAGTTTCCAATCACAAATTGAAAAAGTTATGAAACTTTGTAAATTTTTATTCATTATTTTTACATGAAACGACAAAAAAGTGAGGTGACGATAATGTTTATAATACATTTATCTAATAACATATGTGTGTTTTTATTTTTTTTTTTCTTTATCAGAAATTTTTGTTAAAAAAAACCTAAGATGGGCCATTTTTTAAACTTTTTTTATGTTTTCAACACATGCAGCTATTGGGAGTGGAAAGCACTAATAGATGTAGAAAATGTGAAGAAGATGAAGAGACTCCAATTCACTAATGGTGCCAATGTCCTGCCATGGCTGGAACTAGGCTCAGATACCTGGGGAGACACACTGTAGAACCAGAAGACAACTCTGGTGAACTTTATTAAAGGGACTGGGTTATTGTTAAAGGACTGGTGCAAAATGGGAGATAGCACAATGGGCCTACGGCCTAAGTGCTCACGCGAACTAATCATAAACCGTCTCTGCAAAGAAAAAAAAAAATATATATATGTTTTCAAAATTTCAATTTCTTAAAAATTATGTGTTTATTTTGAATTGTAAAATTTGGAAGCATTTTTTATCAACACTTTCAAAAACAGTTTTAAGTTTTCTGATGTGTTCAGAAATATTCCATTTATTTGGATTTTATTAAAAAGCCTCCTGACACAATTTTTTTTATTTAATCACTCAGGTACGCCTCATACGTCATTACATACGTCTGGCCGTGCTGTAGGTAGCTTGGAAACAAGCTAATGGGTCCAAGTGGTTAAGTCACAAATCATTTTATACACTTTATTTTTCCATTTAAACGGCTTGAACTGATACTGACCAATTTTTGGACTTGATCTAATGAACAATGCTTGCAGGAAAGAGATATCAAAGAAAAATTATTCGCATAAAATCAAGAGATACAAACGTTGAATTTATCTCAGCACAGGCAATCTCTCGGTAGATTGAATACGTAACGTTCAAGAGCTAATTTCTGCAAATATCGCTTCATCTTTGTGATTGTTTAGCAAGCGTAATTGCAATGTCGCCTTTTAACAAATTATTACCTTTTTACTGCCGTGCATGGAGAAATAGTCATCAGACTTGACAATAAATTTGGATTCTTTATCTCCTCGAGCTTTTCGCAGGCCATAAGGTTTTGAAGGTGTTTGAACTTGACGGGCCAGAATTTTAGTCTGGACTTTCTTCAACACTTCTTCAGAATCCGAATCTGAAGATTCACTTTTGCCTCCATCCTAAAAAAAATAGAATACATTATTGAACAATTTAAAAATGAGGATCCTGATGATTGAGGATGTTGTAAGAAACCTAAAATTATCATTATGGTATTTGAAAAAGAAAACTAAGATTCCAGTGCTAGGCTCTACAAAGAGCAGGGAAAGGGAATTAGATAATTAATATTATAAACTCTAGAAGAGGGAATTAGATATTTAATATTATAAACTCTAGAAGATTAAGCTATATGTGAAATCCTATTTAGATTAATCTTTACTACAAATCGGTTTACATTATGAACATCAAAAAAATATGCTACGGATAAATTGAAGCTTTTACTACCTTTTGTATGTATTGAAATTACAAAAAAAATTATTATTTACCTAACAAAAACATGTAAACTACTAAAAAAAAAAAAAAAAAAGTTTTTTCATGACTTAACTATGAAGTAATGTAAGAAACAATTTTTTTTAAATACTCCTTTATGGCTAAGACTATTTTTGAACTTTATTTCGTTCTTATTTTTTTTATATATATCCCTAAACTTAACGTAACGCCCAAGTGACAATTTTTACCTGACAATTTTTACAATTAAGTTGCGCAAAGTACTGGAAAGTCGCTTAAATGCCTTTTTTCTTGTTTTAGTCGCGTTTGCGGTAATAAATTAAACAAGAGATTTTGAGAACGAAAAGGATTGCCAACTTGGAAGATTTTAATTCCCTAAATAAAGAAAAAGATGTTACGTAACGCGCTGTTCGAACCCCCCCTCGTAATGCACAGTAACGTTTCAAAAGACCCCCCCCTCCCCCCAAGTGCGTTACGTAATACTTGAACGGACCCTTTATGGGTAAAATAAAATAAACTTTAAATAGTAACATGAGATACATACTTAGCGGGTAATGAGTAGCACTTGAATTCTTCAAGGCTACTGTTAAAGATGTCAACAGTTTTGGAAGCGTTATTTAACTACACCATACCACGTGTCGTGCTATGCCGAGCCAGAACGTCCGCTCTGGTATGTGGGATACATAGAAGAACGTGGTACCATCCCTGGCTTGGGCTATCTATTAAATTATTAATGATTTTTAATGCCGTTACTGCAAGGGCCCCACTCCTTCTCGACTGGAGTTTTTGGCAACGAGTTTCTGTGAGCAGATCTACAGGTATCTAAGAAACTTTAAAAAAAAAAACTTTTTCTTTTCATAAAATTATGCACAAAATAAATAAAAACCACTTTGGCGCTTACTTGCATCATGCAAATAAGACACTCGATTTTAAATTTTGAAGGCGTGAGAATCGAAATATTTCTAGCGTTTATATTCCTCTTAAGCCGCCGCTACTCGAATTTCTACCAATTTCTTACATATCTCCCAACATTTGAAGTTGTAAAGCCCTTAAAAAAATGTATGTTATTTTTTAAGATAATATCTAGACGCGTTTCATGCCAAAACGCAAATTATATGAAATTCTCTCAGTAGAAAAAAAAACAAAGTATGCTCTGAAAATTATTAAAAACACGCTTGTTTCTATTATTTTATAAGTTATAGTTGTGAAAAAAATCACAATGTTTCTTTTAACCCGGCGATACTCGCTACGGGGTAAAAAATACCACAGAGTACAAAAAAATTGGTTTTATTTTTTTTTCTACGCGTTCTGGCAACCCAAGATTCTAAGTACCTTCAAACCGATAGTTCACACACCCTCACCCCGCGGGGCGGTCAGTTCGCGTATGGCGCTTGTTAACGACGGACGTGTAAAGTGAGTATGGGTAAAAAATACCCAGTAGCGACGATCCTTGTTCCATTATTTGTCGATATGTTTATGACTATGTTTTTTGTTTTAAAGCTGTAATAAAATGAGTATTCCTCTAAGTGATAGTATAATAGAAGAGCTGCTTCAAGAAGAAGATAGCGGAGAAGAAAATGTGTTAGAAATAGAAGATTTTGAGGAGAATAGTGAACACGAAAGTGAAACTGAACAGGAAGCTGATAGTTCAGGCGCGCCCTCAAATTCAGAAAATGTTTTTGACTGTCTACCTTCAGATTCAGAAGTTGGTTTGCGAATTGTGCTTCAAAAAGATATGCCGCAAGCATACAACCCCAATATGTGAGGATTGCTACGATAGAGTGAAGTAGTTTCGTTTTTAGCAAAATATTTGAAACAGTTTGTTTAGTGTTGATTATCTCAATGTTCACTCAGTTTAAGGGTATCATTATTTTTTAGTATTTTAGGAGTGTACCTAGTTTATTTTCGATACCGATCTCAATTTTGCCAAATTTGTAAGAAAAAAATATATTATTTATTTATTTATTTTTTTTTTTTACTTTATTTATTCCCATTTCTTTGTACATATAATGTATAATAGCAAATATTATATGTATAATAACATAATATATAATAACAGTTATGAAGAAGAAATGAAAACCCACTAAGGCACTGCCTGAGTGTGGGTAATATTAAAACAAAATACTATATATTTCTAAGTACCCAAAGTATAAATTAGACTTAAAAAAACATATTAAATATAAAGATAGTATAAAAAATAAGTATTACATAGGTAGAATAAGTGAAAAGGGTTTTTTTCAGCTATTATAAAAATAAAATAAAAATATGGAGAAAAACATACAATTTTTTTTTTTTTTTTAGTAATTATAAAATAAAAATAATAAAATAAACAGAAAACATATTGTACTACAGTTAAGAAGTTACAGCAAATGAGTTGTAGAAGGATGGATAAATTTATAGAAAAAGCGTTTCAATATCTACATTATTCAACCATAATTTTACCTCTTTTACATATTTTATTTATCATTTGAGTTTGTAGTGGTAGAAGGTTAAATGTACGAGGACCAATGAAACTGCTATGTGTCTGCAATAATTTAGTATTGGTTTGTGGAGTATAAAATATATTATTTATTCTTTTGCTCGTTCTGTTTTCATTTATTTCGAAATTATTTTTGTTTTTAAACACATATTTCAAAGTTTGTAATATAAATAATTGACGTGTATTAAATATTTTACTTTCTTTGTATAATAAGTTGGTCGAGAATGTTTTATTTTTGTTATATATGACATGACTTTAATTATGCGTTTTTGAATTATTTGTAGAGGCTTCATAAATGTATCAAGTGCACCACCCCATCCTATAATGCCATAAGTGATTGATGATTGCACCAGGGAAAAGTAGATCATTTTCAATTTTTCAATGTTTAGTACTTCCTTAAGTCTATAAAATATGTAGGTCAGATATCTTAATTTAGAAGTAATTTGATTAATATGTGATTTCCAATTAAGATTTATATCTATTGATACTCCTAAATATTTTATATTTTCGACATCAGTGAGTTCGTTGCACATGAAGCACATTTCTTGATTGCAACTAGTATTATGGATTCTAATTTTAAGGTTGTCTTTAGGTTTATTTTTAATGGTTTTATAAAAAGGTAAGTAAAATGTTTTGCTATAGTTTAAAACGAGTTTGTTGTATTTTAGCCACGTTGAAACCAATGAAATACAATCAGTTGCTTTCGAAAAAGTTTCTTTCCAATGATTACCATCCACTATTATTGCCGTGTCGTCTACGTAAGAAACAATTTTACCAGGGATTACAAAATTACATAAATCATTAATATACATTAAGAATAAAATCGGGCCAAGCACAGTTCCCTGTGGAACCCCATTTTTTATCTTTGACTCTGAACTGTAATTATTCCCAATTTTTGTTGATTTTTGTAAGATTACTAAGAAAAAAATTATTTTTTGATTATTTTTTAGGATAAACTCTCAATACAAATAAATAAACATTAAAACTTGCATTTGTAGTTTTATTACAAATACATTGTCAAACATTGAAACTCAAACGTCTTTTTGAAAATAACGGCAATTAAACTCTGTGGTATTTATTACCCGGTAGAGAGTGTTCATGTTCGTAAATAACTAGCGAGTATCGCCGGTTTAATGATACTAAGACGCCTTCCGCGAGATTTTTGCTCTATTTTAAACGAATCATGTTTTATTAAACATTTTCACAATTTTCACTTCGATTTTATCACTTTAAATATTAGCGTGCTCCTCTACCATTCGTTATTACATATCTCTCCATCTTCTTCTTTTTGAGCGCAGATACGGCGCCTTAAGGATAATTTGTACCAGTCTGAAAATGGCTTGCTGAACAGGCAAGTGTGCAAAAAATAAAGTAAGTGGAATTATAATGGAATTGTCAGTATCAAAAATTAAGATTTAATTTATCTTTTATAAAACATAAAAAATGGGATAAACTCTTTTTCTTTTTAAAGAAAGACAAACATTTCCAGGTTACGAATAACCCAACAATGTTTGAAAATCTCCTACTACCACCACAGTAAGCAGAAAATGTTGCTTGTGTCGTGATGGAGGACTTAGCCAGCCGAGGAATCGAACACGCAACGCCCGGGTGGGACCCAAAAGCGATGTCCAGCCACTGACCGGTCGTAACAGTGAAATAATATAGGTGGATTCATTGTCTTTAAACCATAATAAGAAGTTTACATGTTAGCAGGAGACCGGCAGGAACCGAGGCGTGTCCTAGAACCGTCCAGGAGTCTCCAAGGGTTTTAATGATGATCGTATAATTGAACAATATATTAAAATAATAAGTATAATGAGTATAATTCGCCCATTTGGTCCCCACTGTATAAAATACATTCCGACAATATTGAAAGGGTACAGCACAAATTTTTAAGATTTGTTAACTTTCAGCTGAATATTCCAATTCAAAATATTAACTATGTTTTTTTGATGAAACAACTAAACTTAATTACGCTGTCAGATAGGCGGATCATCTCTGACCTTGTACTATTAAATAAAATCATTAATAATTGCATTGACAACCCTGAAATTCTCGCCAAAATAAAATTTTACGTACCGACCAGAAATACGGGGCAATATGCTACCATCTTCTGTGACAATTTTAAAACAAATTATGAAGCTCATACACCTATAAATAGATTAAATCATTTTGGTAATAAATTTGGGAAAATTGTAGACATGTTTGCAGATTCTGTATTTGTTTTAAAAAGAAGTTTTTATAATTACTTTAATGAAATGTATGATTTTGATTTTAATTAATTTTATTTTTTATTATTATTTTAATCATTATAATTGTGTACTACGTACGTGCCTAACTATTATTATCTATCCTTGTAAAAGCCCACTAGGGTGTAAATAAATAAATAAAATGAGAAAGTCGCGGCAAGAATCCAAGAATTAACTAATTGAAGTGAAAATTTGAGCGATCCAAGAATTAACTAATTGAAGAGAAAATTTGAGCAATCCAAGAATTAACTAATTGAAGTGAAAATTTGAGCGATCCAAGAATTAACTAATTGAAGTGAAAATTTGAGCGATCCAAGAATTAACTAATTGAAGAGAAAATTTGAGCAATCCAAGAATGGACTAATTGAAGTGAAAATTTGAGCGATCCAAGAATTAACTAATTGAAGAGAAAATTTGAGCAATCCAAGAATGAACTAATTGAAGAGAAAATTGAACATCTTACGGATTCACTCGGAGCATCATCACTGGATTGGCTTTCGTTGGAAACCCGGTAATCGCTTCCACTGTCTTCAAAGTCAGATCCTTCGCTTTCTTGATTAGCCATGGTCTCTAATTCTGAAAACAATGATAACCAGAAATGAGTGCCGCATATTTATCAGATTTCTGGTACCTAAACTAGCTAATGAACTCCACTCCTTTAAACCCCTGCCACACATAGCTATAAAAGATCATCGCTCTCCATACAATCCCATCAGATCTGTCACTCCTAAGCAGTTTATGCGCAGATCAACCATAGACAATACGGATCTTACGCCGTAACCGATATGCGAAAAGTTATGCCACCCCCTCTCTGCCGAAAACAGGAGGGGGTTCATTTTAATTACCGAACTGCCTAAAAAGGCAGATGAGAGCTGTCAAGTTGATAGATTCAGCATAAAGAAATGGCATTTCGTGGCAGCTCCGTAATTCAACCGACCCCCTCTCCTACCACAGGAAGAAATATTTGATAGTGTAGAGTGACGGTACAACACATAAGCGCTTGCGGTTCAACAGATAACTGCTCGCGCTTTATAGCTATGTATCACCTACATTTCTTCGCAAGGGTGGGCAGAGAGGATACACCGCCATACAACTCTGTCTTGGCATACACTCATACATACATTACTTTTCTGCAATTCAGACTCTTGACACGGCCCGATCATGGCGTGTCTTCCTCAGGCTTCTTCTACCATTCACTTCCACGTCAAAGTATATATTCTCCTTGCACTCCTTTATTCATTCATCCGCTCTACATGCGCAAACAATCTAAGCGCCTTTTACTTAACTACACTGCTATTTTTTTTGGGATTATGGAAGTTTTTTGTCTTAAACGAACTGACAGATTTATAAAAACTTTGTGTTATTTTCGCTTCGCAATTAAAGCTCTATAAATTAAACATTTCTGAATGCAGCCGAATACTAAAAACAATTTTTGAAAGGTTATGAAATAAGCTTTCAAATTGTTATATTACAAATAAATATTAACATTCGCAAATATTAAAATTTAGAATACAAACTTAAAAAAATTGTAAAAATTACTCACATAATGTTTTTATGTGAAAGCGGTACTAAAACCATGGATTACGTATATTATTAAAAAAAAAAAAAAAAAAAAAACACTTATTCTATTGTAAATTGTATAAATGTATAATAAACAATTTTGTCACCTCACTTTTTTACCATTTCGTACAAGAATATTTAATAAAAAATTAACAATGTCATACGGCGCATAGGCGATTTGGCAGGTGAAAACTGCTTCTACAAAATGAGTCTTTTTTATGTACCTATGGACAACTTTGAATAGAAATGTGAAGCTTGATTCAATATGGATCTAGTACTTTTTGTTTTAGGGTTGTCACTAGAACAATAACAGAGTTATAACGATTTCTGTGGGAACACACGCGTTGACGTGAAAACACGCTTATAATTGTACTTGACTGCCATTGTTATATTGTCATGTAAACACGCTTACGGGTCAGAGTGGTTAATATCATCTAGTATGCTTGTATGCCTTGCATTCTTTCTGGAACTCCACATTTAAAACACGGTTATTCATGGTTTTACTACATGTGCGCAGGGATCTCATTTCTACAGTATTCAGTCCACTTTCATCCTTCCTCTGCCAGGGTTGGGATCAGCACTCCATTGTGAAGTGCCAGCTAAAATACAATATAAGTGTGCAGTTCACACGCGGTCAAAGTGAAACCTTCAGAAAACTAAAGTAGAAAAGTGTGGGGAGGCTACCGCACAAAGAGGAGACCGTTTATTGTATCTCATTCTCTCGCCGGCTAAATCCTGTAGATGTATGTGTCTGTCTCTTTTTGAGTAGCTTTATGTTACATCAAGTTTTAAATCACAACGGTGCTAAATAAGTTTTCACTTCAAAAATTGGTAGGTACCTAACATTTCAAACAACTATGAAGGGTGACATACTTTTTTTCATTTTGTTTCTTATATGATGTGGAGTTTTCTCAAATGCGGCAGTTTGTTTTACGCTTTTAGGCGTATTAAATAGTGCAGATTTTCTTCCTCTCCTAGAAGGGGTGCCGACATTGGCTTTTTGTGAAGATTTCGGGGTTCTGGGAGTCCTGGATAACTCCTCGGTCCTGGTGAGCTTGGGGCTGTCCAGGACGGACTCTATGGCCTTCTTGACCATGTCCTGCTTGCGGTGCATCATCTTAAATCTAAACATTTGTTTTCCTTCAACATCTTCCTCGGAAAATAGAGCTGGAATAAAAAGGGAATCTACAATTAAAAAAAAGAATACGAATAAGGTTATGGAAATGGAGATTACAGTTTTTTATGTGATGCAATTAATTTTTGGTTTTGCTAGCCGCTGGGCTAGGTATGTCCATGGGATGGCGGGCGATGATTACAGATTGATTTAATACATAAATAAGATTGATTATAGTAATAATAATAATATTTATCTTTATTTTTAACTTTATGAGTAAAACCTCAAATTGTAATATTTAATTAAATATTTTCACTTCTTTTATTTGTTTCTTTTCAAAAGTAAACACTGGGGTCTGTCGAACCCCAGGTGACTAATAGTGTAAGTATTTAGGCGCGACTAGCTAAAGGTTAATTAAAAGTATCCAGATTTTCGATTGAGTTTCACTAATATTGTCTTCGTTTAATTAAAAAAAAAATTATTATATTTTACAAAATTCAGATTCATTTTTACAATATTGGATGATTAACCTAGGGCCCGACAAAAAACTTCAATAAATAAAATAAAAATATATTTTTGAGCCAATACTAGAGGGAAGTGGGGAAGTCGCATAAAATCAAAATGGACGGTAGTCATTGCGCTATCATATGTTGTACAATAAATGAACCCTTCCAAAGTAGAACTGATCATTTCCGATTAGCTTTAGCGCTCTAGTGACCAAGTTTAATCATTTGTGATAGTATGCGGCAGGTGCCCACTGAGCACAGCTAATTGGATTAATGTATTTATTAGGATAATAATTTACAGTTAACAGTCTACCTTGTGTTTGTACATTCCATTATTTTTTCTAGGTTAGGTATAATATGTAGGTGTTATACATAATACTTACTTTAAAAAAGTGTGCTTCCCTACTTTTCAATCCCGCAAACCACCAAACAGAAATTATTTAAGTCATAAATTATTTAAGTCATAAATTTTTCACTTACATATTTATATTATAATACAGGGTGTTAATTAACTTGACTTACTTTAACCAGTGATTCCTGACATTATTTGGAGTAAAAAATGAAAGCAAAATTTTGGTCTTCGGTGACTTTTTTTTTCTTAAAAAAAAAACAAAAAATTCTTTCGCATGTCATCACTGGTCACTCAGCCGAGTAACCACCCAACCTCTTACCCCGCCCCTAACTGTCCAACAACTACTATTTTTTATGGTTTTGTAATGTCACCGGAGACCAAAATTTCATGTACATTTTCTACTCCCGATAATGTCAGGAATCACTGGTAAAGTAAGTTAAGTACGTTTGTTAACACCCTGAATATAACCTGTGTAGTATAAATTTAATTATAATTACCCAGTAAGAGTCAATGACGTTATATAAATAGACTCGCCATAGTCTCACATACTCGCAAAATAATGTGGCAACTGAGCAACACTCTTTTGTTTTCAGCGGTTTTCAGTAATTTCTTAATTTAAAAATTATTCATGTATTAAAAAGATAAGCTACTTTCACACCGTAGCCAAACTTCCAACGAACTTCCAACGCACAAACTACCCTTCTACACAACCATCGAAAGTTTGAAGTTGGCCTCAGTGTGGCCGTACCATAAGACAATCAAAGAATGTGTGTTTTTTCACTAATGACGCATAAAATTGTCGGATGGGAAACACGAAAATTAATTGCATTGCTTATAATAATTGATAATAATAAGTAATTTGTGTGGACGTATAAATGAAATGTTATTTCTTCACTTTTACTACTGTTTGCCGTGTAATGGAAACATTTTCTCATCACACAGGAGGGCATTTTGGCGCTTTTTAAATGCAATTTTCCTACTGGTAAGACACGACCTTTGAGATTTCGGTAAATTTTGGGGATCGCTGGCAACGGTTAATATGCACTTTTTTTTGAAAAAATCTTTTGATACACCTTAATTACATTAAAAGACAACTATTTGCATTGGTGGAAGTGGAAAATATTTTTGTGTAACATGGTTTGTGATACAAAAGAAAGTGCCCCTTTATAACGCCCACTCGCGTCAAGGCAAGAAAAACATCCCAGTTTTCAAGTAGTTTAGCGGCTACGCTAGGTTTGTGTAACATGGTTTGTGATTCTGGCGTACAATCTCACAAGACGAAAGCTAATTTTAATTTTACGTAATGAAATTTAGAATGAAATATTTTCCACTTCCCCCAATGCAAATAGTTGCCTTTTAATGTAATTACGGTGAATCAAAAGGTTTTTTTTTTAAAAAGTGCATATTAACCGTTGCCAGCGATCATACAATATTTCTCACAGAATGGGCCTCTACTGCACTATAGGAACAAATACATTATAACGTAAAACATGTAGGGTGACCATATGTTGAAATCTAGCTTTGAAATAACATTTTTTTTTTTGCAAGTTGTTTAATCTATAATATTTAAAATTAGTGTTTCATAACGCTTAATAAGATCTCGATAGGTTTGTTCTGATTCACGTACAAAGACCAGAATTCAAACCTATTGGTGAATTTCGCACACTGGGTACTTAACCGGTGTCAACCGTTGTCAAGGAGCAAAAACAAGTGTTTTTGTTTTTCGTGAGTCTTCCGATCGTAATGCAGCTGTCAACATCACCGTCCATATCGTGACAAGCTATCATAATACGTGTAGTGAATTTATCGCCGGTAACTCACCATTCCATCGCATACGAACTAAATAACGACTGCCTGTGGACCAGCCCAGCCAAACGACCACGAGGGACCCACAAACCGGGCAAGATTGCCATCAGTATCGTAAGTCCCTCTGTGATATATCTTTGTATTTGTTTCAATAAACATAGTCTATCGAGATCCACAAGCATAACTCATATAGAGTGAGCATTCAGCCTCACTTAACCCTTGTAAGGTAGTGCCATCAACGCGCTCATCTTACAATTAGGTTCGGTTAGAAAATTAGGCTAAAGTTCGGTGTTTGGGCTAAATTCCTAAAAAATAAAACTAGTTATTTTTATACTAATTTGGGGTCGGGGAATCCGAATCTGAAAGAATTAGGCGGCGGCAAGCAATATTAACTGAATTACACGACTTTAAAAATTTTTATACACATACAGGAAAATAGCCATTTTGGAAGCATTTTGATTCCTAGAAAATCAAACTAGTTATTTTTATACTAACTATGGGCCGGGGAATCCGAATCTGAAAGAATTAGGCGGCGGCAAGCAATATTAACTGAATTAAACGACTTTAAAATTTTCTATACACACACACATGAAAATAATCATTTCGGAAGTATTTTGACACACGTAGTACAAAGATCATAGAAAAACAAGATAACATAGATGTTTTTACCACACAAAATTAAGTGTTGCCATTAAGCAGTAATATTAATAACGTAAAATAACATGTTTATATTTTAAGTACTTATTTTTTATAAATTTTACTCACTTTTGTATCACAAACCATGTTACATAAACCCGGCGTAGCTGCTAAACTACTTGAAAACAGGGATGTTTTTTTGCCGTGACGCGAGCAGGCGGTATAAAGGGGCACAAACCATGTTACACAAACCTAGCGTAGCCGCTAAACTACTCGAAAACAGGGATGTTTTTTTGCCGTGACGCGAGCAGGCGGTATAAAGGGGCACAAACCATGTTACACAAACCTAGCGTAGCCGCTAAACTACTCGAAAACAGGGATGTTTTTTTGCCGTGACGCGAGCAGGCGGTATAAAGGGGCACAAACCATGTTACACAAACCTAGCGTAGCCGCTAAACTACTCGAAAACAGGGATGTTTTTTTGCAGTGACGCGAGCAGGCGGTATAAAGGGGCACAAACCATGTTACACAAACCTAGCGTAGCCGCTAAACTACTTGAAAACAGGGATGTTTTTTTGCCGTGACGCGAGCAGGCGGTATAAAGGGGCACAAACCATGTTACACAAACTTAGCGTTAGGTTAGGGACGCGAGCAGGCGGTATAAAGGGGCACAAACCATGTTACTTTTACCGCTTAGCTGGACTCTTATATGATCCGCGTATCCGACAGGAACCCTTCGAGACAAGCGAGTTTGACAAGGATACGACGGACGAAGAAGACTTGGTCGATTTATAAGGTATGTTTTTCAGCTGTTTTTTCTGCTGTTATCTATTTTCATATTGATATAGGGATAAATATTTTTGAGAGCTGGTAACACTGCCGGCACATGTTTTTGTATATTTCTTGTTTTTCTATGATCTTTGTACTAAGTGTGTCAAAATACTTCCGAAATGATTATTTTCATGTGTGTGTGTATAGAAAATTTTAAAGTCGTGTAAGTCAGTTAATATTGCTTGCCGCCGCCTAATTCTTTCAGATTCGGATTCCCCGGCCCATAGTTAGTATAAAAATAACTAGTTTGATTTTCTAGGAATCAAAATGCTTCCAAAATGGCTATTTTCCTGTATGTGTATAAAAATTTTTAAAGTCGTGTAACTCAGTTAATATTGCTTGCCGCCGCCTAATTCTTTCAGATTCGGATTCCCCGACCCCAAATTAGTATAAAAATAACTAGTTTTATTTTTTAGGAATTTAGCCCAAACACCGAATTTATTCCGAAAATTAATATGTAATGGTAAGTTAATAAGAAAATAAAAAATAATATATTAACAGTAAATATACTGTAATAAATAATCAATATGCTATTAATTTAGAAATGACAATGTAGAAAAAATCAATTGGCAATCCTCGGCTAATACGAATAATTTAACCATTTTTTTAAAAGTGCACAAGGAATTAGATGACTTAATATGTTCTGGAAGGCTATTAAATATGAGTGGAGCCTGATAGAAGTAATTTCTTTGACCAAAAGAAGATTTAGTTTGAATTGCCACAAAGTTAAGACCAGACCCAATTCTAGTAGTACGAATTTGCTGACTTCTTTCTGCAATATTAATATTATTAAAAAATTTACAAAGTGTTTGTGTAATATACAGCTGTTTTACATTCATGACATTACATTCCTTATAAAGTATATGAGTTGGATATCTAAACTTTTTCTTGAACATAACTTTAAGGATCAGTTTTTGGGCAATGTTAAGTGGTTCTATATAAGTCTTTTGGCAAGATCCCCAGCACACTATATTATAAGAAGGCACGGATAATACGGAACGTTCGTGTTGTCGAAGTTTGATGCACGGATAATACGGAATGTTCCTTTTTTAATTAATAGACAACCAAATATGACATTTGTCAGAAGTACCAATCTTATAAAATAAATTCTCTAAAATAAACTCGCTTTTCATCATACTTTTAAAAAACATCCCAGGTTTTGAATGGTTTTTTTGGCTACGCAGGGTTTGTGTAGAGGGTTTGTGTAATTATTTTAATACATTTCTTTCCATGTTCTACTGTTATAAATACAGGTACAAACTTGTCAATGATGCATTCACTTTGTTTTACGCAAAAATATTTTTTCTATGATTGGCAGCATTGATGAAACGTTAAAATAAAAACGATGAATAAACATGGCGTTACCCGCGCGAGTGAATTAATTTTAACAAAATTAAAATGTTAAATGCATATTTTTTGCATGTTTTTTGGTCTCCCCCGACATAAATACTGACTTTTCGTAATAATAAAGCTAAATCTAACTGTTTGGATAAAAAGTTTTCCGTATTAACGAGTAAGCGGTTTAATGCATAAATAATGAGGGTAAATATCGGTTCGGACTGGCCACGCTTATTACGAATAATTTTTAGAAAAAAACTTTAGATTCGCCTTAATTACTATAAAAGGAAACTTTTTGGCTTTGGGGCGGCGGAAAATAATGCATTTTAATTTTCAATTGCATAAAACCAAAATTCGCTCCGCGACCGACACAGCGAAAATCCGTGGCCGTACCTGTCACTGTGATGTAGGTATCCTTGATAAATTAACAAGAGCTAATACGACTGTAGCCGACTTCGTGGGATAAGACGCGTAATTATGAAATTTGTCTAGCGGGCTTGTTTGTGTAACATGGTTTGTGATACAAAAGAAAGTGCCCCTTTATAACGCCTACTCGCGTCAAGGCAAGAAAAACATCCCAGTTTTCAAGTGGTTTAGCGGCTACGCTAGGTTTGTGTAACATGGTTTGTGATTCGCGGTATTTCATGTAGGTATCCCGCGAAGTCGGCTACAGTCGTATTAGCTCTTGTTAATTTATAAAGGATACCAACATCACAGTGACAGGTACGGCCGCGGATTTTCGCTGTGTCGGATCGCGAAGAGAATTTTGGTTTTATGCAATTGAAAATTAAAATGCATTATTTTCCGCCGCCCCAAAGCCAAAAAGTTTCCTTTTATAGTAATTAAGGCGAATCTAAAGTTTTTTTCTAAAAAATATTCGTAATAAGCGTGGCCAGTCCGAACCGATAATTACCATAATGAGTGCTCAATTTCAATGGCCCTCCACTAAACCAATTGTAACTAAGAAAGTAGTTCATAATTTTAACAAATATGAAATTACGGCACACATTTGTAGACTTGAATTTTCAAGTTGCACTCTAACTACGGAAACTTACTAGGACTTGAATTAAAGTCGAGTGCATTTCAAGGTGTAATAATAAATAAATAAAAAACATTACTTGACGGTTTCTCCGGAAACTCCTGTTCACTATGGCTGCTTTCCAAATCAGATCTTTCATCACCTGACAATTTCTTGAACAGTTTGCGTGATTCTTCTGATTGTTTTGCAATGGAAGTCTTTACTCTCATTCTCGTCCCGCGCCGAACACTTGGACTATCAAGGGCTGGTGAGTTACTGTGACTTCTTACAACATCTGTGTGGTCGAACTCTTCTAACCTAACTTTCGGATTCCAGGAAGATTTCTTTCGAACGTCAATCAATTCGGTGGACTTGGATTCGGTTGAAGAAGATGCACTTCCTTCTGACTTACAAATTAAAGCAGACTTGCTTTTTTCTACTTCATTGAGTTCAACTTTTGTCAATATTGACGGTTCACAACCTGAATTGTTTTCTTTAGGATCTGTTTTAGTTTTAACAATGGATTTTCTTGGTTTAGTTCTTGATAGTGTCTTCGGAGAAGCTGTGTAGTTAAATTCTTCTATAAATGAATCGTCTTCTTTGTAGCAAACTTTGGGTTTACCACGATTAACTTTGGGTGAATCCATGCTGACTAATTTACTGTTAGACAAATAATGCAATTTGAAGGCAATAACTTATATCGGTTCTTTCACAAACAAGAATCTGACAAGATACAAAAATCGTAAACAAACCAAATGGCTAATGGCTAACACCATAAATATACCAATCCGCTAACACTCAACAACTAACGCACAACTATAAATATACCAAACCACCCACCGCACAACTAACCAACAAATCATAAATGAACTAATACCTAGATTGATATCTTCCGGCTTTTTGTTCCCAACTGGTTTCAACACATAAATATACCATTTCAACACTATTTTAACTGTCAAAATGAAAATTTTATTACTCTGACGTCACATACCATCGACAAGAATATAGAAAAGTAAAATAAAAAAAAAAACTTCCATAAACAATATAAATCCCTACCCAACTTATCAGCCTAAAAATTATTTTAAAAATAAAATGAAAAACTCATAATTGCATGTACCATTTTATTAAAATAAAATACAAATACAAAAAAAACGGAAATACAATCATGCGCAACCTCATTTAGAAAGAACTGATTACAATATCTTAGTAATTCACCTGGAATGGGAAGGTTTTTAATCTTTAATATAAAAATATGAACAATAATAAAAAAGGAATTTAGGATAGATTTTTTTTATTAGCCCACACGGGAGGCCTTGAGGAAAAAATCTCTCACGGCCTGTCATCATTAGGGATGCAGTGTGGAGTCTTTTTAGGGGAAGGAAAAGGAGGAAGTTTGGGTAGGAAAAATGTACAGAGCGGTAGTTAGGAATCTGGGAGTCAATATGTTCAAGAGTGATGGATGTATGAGTCTATCTGTGAAGGGGATGGGTCGACAGAGTATGGCTGCAGAGGTCTGAAGATAATGTAATAACAGAGTGTGCAATTCACACACGGTACAAGTGAAACCTTCAGAAAACTAGAGTAGACAAGAGTGGGGAGGCTACGAAGCACCGCACAAATAATAATAACATAATATTTGTATAGCGCAGTATTGTGTTATTTCACTTCAAGTGCGCTTAAATATAATCAACTTAAAAGTAATTCTATAGTGTTACTTACGAGTCCTTACAAAATATTGATAAAATAATAAGAAACAAAGAATATACAGTATACACAAATCAATGCCAAGAGAACAAAATTAACAATAACCGTTCTGTTTTGGCACAGGTGGGTGGCACGCATAACGATAAACTATCTCAATCAACAGGAGCCATGAAAAGTGAGCTCATAATCAAAGCGGCCAATGCGGTAAGTTTTCATTCTATCTCATTCTCTCACAGGCTAAATCTTATAGTATTATGTGTTCGTCTCTTTTCAGTGTCGCTATTTTTCATTTTATTGAGTTTCAAATCACAACGGTGCTAAATAAGTTTTCACTTCAAAAACAGGAAATACAAGAATATAGAACTAAAATATGATTGTGCTTTCCTACAATAGAATTGAATTACGACATTTCTCTGTTTATAACAGAAACATTCATAATTACATGTTTAATTTTTTTTTTTTTATTTACTAGCTGACCCGGCCACGCGTTGCTGTGGCTAAAAAAACACTTTGTAAAATCCAACCTTTGTAACCACCACCGTCTTTGAGTTCATCGCGAAGAGATCATCAGTGCGGTTTTCACGTGAGGTACTCGTAGCTCGTCGCCCATTTGATTGACTTCGACGATCTATGTCAGCTCGTCTTTTCCTTGGCATATTAAAACAGTAAATAAAGTTCTCACGCACTGACAAACTGATGATAGAAGATTTTAAATTGTAACAGAATGACAGGTAACGTTTGACAGCGACATGTATTCCAATTCTAGATTACGTTGTGCTTCTGAAAGTAGGTCCACCCCTATATTCTGTTTTATCCCTTAGGCAACTTGTTCGAGTGTCTTCAAGCAAGGCTTTCACCACCCTACTGTTAACGGTGCCTTGGTCACACACAGTTGCAACGGGCTTGAAACCACAATCGAACAATTTGCCTAAAACAGTTAGAAGAATTTCTTTCAAGTCAAAATAATTAGTTCCACTTTCTGAAAACGAAAAAAAAACTGGCTGCTTATAAGGAACGGTCAGGCCTTTAATCATTAAAACTAGAGCATGATCAGCAAATTTTTTTCTTCTTGCATCACCTTTATCCTCTAACCCTTCAATGATTCCACTATGTACGTTGAAATTTATGTGTGGAAAAATACTCATCTCATCAAACATTAAAATGCAGAATTTGTTTATGTCATCCATAGAATCTGCTTTCTTTTTCAAAAAGTTAAATAAATGTTGGTTAATTCCCGGTTTAAGAGATATTAAGGACAATTCTTTTTTTTTAAGTTAGAGGTGATGGTAAAGCAAACATTTTTGAGAGTAATCGATAACATTTTGGCCCTTCCTTATAGACAGCAAGTGCCAAAGACTTATCCGCGCGTGTGTATCTTCGACCTTTTTTTAAACGCGGGCTAATTTTTGCTTGCGAGAGAACGAATTTACGGAGCACCGGATTTAGAATTGAAAGAGCATCTTCCAAGCAGGTACCCTTCCTAAAGCGCGTTTCAATAGCGAGGCGTTTCTTGAGTGTACTATTTTTCTTTTGTGCGTATCTAAGTTGTCGCCTTATCACCATCATCTCCAACCGCATTTTCTTCTTTCTTGGAGATAGCGTAGCGATTGGCCCAGTAAAAGAAGAGATTGAGCGACTCTGAATATCTAGAAAACACAATATTTCAGGCCAATGATTACATGATTCAAAACCAAAGGTACCGAACAACGCTGATCAAATAAAAAGCTATAAATATGCTTACTTCGAGAACCTTTATTTTTACGTGAAGCTGAATTGCTGCTGGGTCCAGGGGGGAACATGTTTAGTTCTGAAATAAATATATTCATCACATTAACCAAAGTTCGCAAACAAAACATAGAATATTATTTCCTTTAATGAAATATAAAAACAGATGTATACCTCCATAATCTTCCACTACTTTTTTGACAGCTAGAGGCATGGTGCTCGGTTCAGGGGGGAACACGTTTGGTTCTGAAATAAATATATTCATTACATTAACCAAAGTTCGCAAACAAAACATAGAATATTATTTCCTAATGAAATATAAATACAGATGTATACCTCCATAATCTTCCACTACTTTTTTGGCAGCAAGAGGCATGGTGCTCGGTTCAGGGGGGAACACGTTTGGTTCTGAAATAAATATATTCATCACATTAACCAAAGTTAGCAAACAAAACATAGAATATTATTTCCTTTAATGAAATATAAATACAGATGTATACCTCCATAATTTTCCACTACTTTTTTGGCAGCAAGAGACATGGTGCTCGGTTCAGGGGGGAGCACGTTTGGTTCTGAAATAAATATATTCATCACATTAACCAAAGTTCGCAAACAAAACATAGAATATTATTTCCTAATGAAATATAAATAAAGATGTATACCTCCATAATCTTCCAATACTTTTTTGGCAGCAAAAGACTCGGTGCTCGGCCCAGGGGGGAACACGTTTGGTTCTGAAATAAATAAATTCATTATATTACCCAGCCTCATCCAATGAACTATATCCTACCAGTGCAGAGTATAAAAGAGAAAATAAAGGAAGAACGATCGCGCGTCTCGGATACGCCTGTCATTTTAAATATCTTAATAATAATGGAATTACTGTGTTTGAAGAAATAATACATGTATTGAATATCTTTATAATAATAAAGACTCGGTGAATCAACATCTATCTCTCCACCTTTTATACATTTTAAACTGTAGTTGTGGTCTTGGACAGCACGATTCGTGCTGGACAACACTCTAGGTAGAACATGTAGTCTCCTACGTACGTTTACCTTTTCTTTGGGTAAACCCCGATGTTTTCCGATTCCAGGAAGATTAAGGGTCGGCAAAGCGTCTTTTTTTAACGTGCCATTGGAATTTTTGCATTTCTTAGCGAAATGGGAACCACATACATACCCACAACTTCCCAAAATCGGGTAAGCAATGAAGTCTGATCTGCCGATTCTCCACGCCCATTCCCGATAACGACTCTCATTAGTTTTGCAGCTTGGTACTCTGTGTCGAACTGAAACACTATCCTCACAGCCTTCAACACTGCAACGAAATTTAGGAAGCATTTTTCCAAAATATTTACTTCGATGTTGTTCGGGACAATGTGCTATTTTGACATATAATACCATAGAATCCTACTAGAAATACTACTCAGTTCTAAACAGTTTTTCTATGGAAATTTGGACCAATAAAATGATATGGTCATTAATCATACGTCACACACCACGTGATCGACACGAAAAAGTTCGGAGTTATACCCCCCTGCAACAAATTGAAAACCATAAATATACCAATCCCTTGAAAACATTCGTCAAAATGTCAGAATTGGCGGGAAATGAGAATGTTGCTAGAAGTTTTATGCTTCGTCCAGACCCTTGCGCAGGGATGGTATGCCCAACGATGTTATTTTTCACTGACAACTCAAAAAAAAATATGAATGAGGGACCTCTGAAAAAAAATTAAATAACTTTGTATAGACATTAAATAGGCACCGTTTCAAGTTCCGTTTTTTCGGTGATTACGGTTGATTTTTATTTTGCAAAGTGATTTTTATTTCGAATTCCGTTTTTAATTCAGTGGTAAATATGGACATACTTTGAAATTATTATTTCACTTAGCAAAAAGTGTTTTATTTGGAAAAGCCCAGTATAAATACATCTACTAAGTTCCGACATCTTTTCAATAAACATATAACAGGATTAGTGTTACACAGTCAGATGATTAGTACTTGCGTAGATGTGATTATTTGAATAATTTGACTGCTTAAAATATTATAACATGTACAACAAACGTTAATTATGTACTTTGTTTTGAAAAGTCTTATTTTCTGTGTACATCTTATTTAAATTTCTATTTCTTAAATTAAAAAAAAATTAAGTTAAAAAATACACAAATAAATCTAAGTAACCAATGTACCCAGAAAATAAAAAAATTCAAAACAAAATGTCTAGACATTGTTATTGTTAATGCCCAAGAAATAAATAAAGTTTATTATGTAAATAAAAGGAATATTTCCAGGTCCTTTATTTCAAAGTACGACAACTATCCCCCCCCCCCCCCCCCCCCCGACGTGAGTTTTCATTTGCCAAGGGAAGTTTCGAAATCTAGGGAAATATTTTTCCCAGTAGTACTGGCAGTGATGGTATGTCTAGCAAAATTTCCCTAGATCTAGGGGAGAAAAATATTTTTTAGGGAAAAGGGAAATTTCGAACTCTGGCAAAAAAATGATTACATATGACAATATTACTGACATTGCTAGTCGCAAAATATTTTTTTGGAATTCCCATGAATTTTATATTATATTGTTGATGTACTTACATAAATCAAGCAATGTTGTTTTTAATCAAAGATATTGAAATAAAAGTAGATGTGCTATCTGCTGTTTTTACTATGTGGGTCTGCGCTTCCGGGTATCGCCGGTATTGTTTACCAATTAACAAATAAACTAAAAGAACAAATAATTAACGAAAAAACCAAACGAACGTTCAACTAAATGAACGAATTTTTTCCTTATTCAAAATATATTGTTAACCAATATTAATGCACATTTTCAAAAAATCAACGAAATGAACAATTTCTTTTTGTATGAAAACTACGCTAATTAGCGCGTAGTCCGGCGACAGTTGCGCGGACACCATAGCATATCTCTTCTGTATTTGAATATCTTTGTTTTTAACACTGATAACTCAAAATGATATTAACTAACTAACTAACTAACTAACCATCACGCCGTTTCCCCGCAGGGGTAGGCAGAGAGGACGGACAGCCAAACAACTCGGTCTTGGCACACACTCTTTGCCTCAGTCACATTCATACATCGTCTCATACATACTCTTCTATTATTCTGACTTTTGACATGGCCCGTCTCAAGTATCTGATTCACTTGATCGTGCCATGTCTTCCTCGGGCGTCCCCGACTTCTTCTACCATTCACATTTGCATCATATATTCTTTTTACACTACTTTCTTCGCTCATTCGCTCTACGTGCCCAAACCATCTGAGGGTCCCTTTCTTAATTTTGCTCATTATACTTACATTCTTTGCGGATATCCACATTTCTAACACGATCATACATGGTTTTACCACACATACGTCAAAATGATATTATGTATCTCAAAAGATAAATGGGGGCTTCAGTTTTGATTATTGCGGTTGATTTTTATTTTACAAAGTGATTTTTATTAGGAATTCCGTTTCTAATTTAATGGTGAGTGTATACATACTTTGGAATTATTATTTCACTTAACAAAAAAATATTTTATTTGGAAAAGCACAGTATTATAAGTACATCTACTAAGTTCCGATATCTTTCCAATTAATAAACATATAACATGAAGGGGGAGAGAGGCGGGAACTTTGAAAGTAGCATCCCTTTTATTTTCATGATAAACGTTTGTTGTGTTACATGTTTATTACATTGTAAGCTGAAATCTATGGAAATTTCACCTCGAAATGTAGGGAAATAATTTTTTTGGACATTCCATCCCAACTAGATTGATTTTATTTATGGTTCGGGTTCGGAGTTCGGAGCATTATGGGAGCTAGGGATGTCGAAAGTGAAAAAAATATCGACATATCGAAGTATCGATATTTATTAAAGTATCGATATTTATTAATGTATCGATATTTATTAAAATATCAATATCGACGTCAATATATCGAGGAAAAAATATCGATGAATCGATATAATAATAATAATAATATAAGTTTATTCCAGAATGTATGCAGGGGAGTGCAATGCAATACATTCCATATTTTAAAATAACAAAAAGAGATAAATGATAAGTTAAGGTAAAAAGTAAATAACAACACATAAATTAAATTAAATAAACGAATAAGCATTAAAAATGAAACTGAAAAGAAAAAATGATGTAAATATCAAACACTAAAATGATTTTTAAATAGCCGTTTACGGAGGGTATTTCATCGTCTCCCGTCTCCAGAGAGATTTTTTTTTTTTTTTTTTCATTTCTTTCATCAGGGGAGATTCCATCCAGGCAGTCATGGCGGTGATGATCGCATTCTTCGAATGGCGCAGTCTGCGCCATAAACTTCCCATGCGGTGGCGGAGAAGTGCACGGAAAGTATGTACTCGTCCCTCCAGGAACATTTCCGTAGCACTGCAGTATCTCGGTAGGCGGAAAAGTTGGCGATAGGCGTTATTGTAAGCAACCTTTAACTTATGCCATTGGGTTACAGTGTAGTCAACCCACAGTTCTGATGTGTACAGCGAGGTACAGAAAGCGTTGAACAGTATTCTTTTTACTTTGGGGCTGCAGGAGTAAAAACGTCTTGACAGCATACCCGCTCTAACTGATATTGCTCTTCTCTGCCTTTCCATGTCCTCGATATCCTTAAGGTCGTCTGTGATGACATGTCCTAGGTATTTAACGCTGTGATTAACATTAATTTTCCTTTCATCTAGCCATACTGAGGGTGTTTGGACGATTTCGTTTTTCGGTTTAAAAACCATAACTATTGACTTGGTGGTATTATACAAAAGGTTATGGTTTTTTGCGAAGTCTTCACAAATTTTTAGTAATTTCTCTAATGCGCTTAGTGACGGTGCAAGAAGAACCATGTCATCTGCGTAATTAATGTTATTTACACATACTCCATTTAAATGGCAGCCTATTTTCGTAGCATTAAGTCTTTGAATAAGCTCGTCGGTGTATAGATTGAACAGAACCGGAGACATGCTTCCTCCTTGCCTTACGCCACTTTTCAAAAAGAATGGATTGGAAAATTCCCCAGACCATTTCACAATATTTTCTTGTTGCGTGTGCCAAATTGAAAGAATAGCTATTACATCTTCTGAAACTGCTCTTTTCCTTAGTTTTTCCCACAGTTTATTATGACATACACGGTCAAATGCTTTGCTTAAATCTAGAAAGCAGGTATAGATTGGCTTTTTTCTTAGTTTATAATAACTGATGGTTTCTTTTAGAGAATATATTGCCATAGATGTTGACAGTGCAGGTTTGAATCCGAACTGGTTATCCTCTGTTTTTAGCTGATCTATTACGACAGCAGATAAAATTTTTTCAAATAATCTTGCCACTGTGGTTGAGAGTGAAATTGGTCGGTAGTTATTGATCACGGATGGATCAAGATTTGTTGATTTAATTATGGGAATAATTACCGTTTTCGTCATTTCATTCGGGATGTGCCTGTAACGTACAATATTTGAAAATAGTTTTTCTAGGATAATATAAATCGCTGGTCCAGCATACTTAATGTGCTCGAGGGCTATTGAGTCATGTCCTGTGGCTTTTCCTGTTGCCATTTCTCTGACAGCTCTTTCTACCATATGCGAAGTAATGCTGAGAGCGGTAGTATTATTACCTGCGGTTTTCAAATTAAAATTTATATTCTGAGATTTTTCTGCTGCTTCTTCACCCGCCTTAGAGAGGAAGTTACGAAACTCATTGGCGATATTTTCCTTGCCTCTTACTCCATTGACACAGAGAGGAGTTTTCATATTAGATTTCAACTCTGAGGAGGTTTTTTGCCAAAATTTATGGAAATCTTTATTTATTAGTGATGCTGCGATACCATCCATTCATTGCTGAATTTCTGACTGTTGACATTTTTTCAGAGCTACTTTGAAGATCGTTCGGTATTTCTTCCTGTCTTCGGCAACTGGCCCTGAGAGTGGTTTTCCGGCTTGAAGCCATGAGAGAAAGGCGCTTCTTGATTCTGCGTATTTGGCTGCAACCATGTCATTCCATCCCGGAATGTTTCTATTTTTGTTATTAAATGTGGTGGAGGCAGCACTTCGCAGTGCTTCCACAACATTTTTATACAGGGAATTTATTTGGCTTTTGTTTGAGTTTGCAGATTTTTTGTCAGGTTCTAATTGGGAGAAATCTTGAATTATCTTTAGAAGTTTGTTGTTGATATTTTCAGCGTATTTCATTATTTCAACATTAGATTTCGGATTCCATCTAGAAGAATCAAATATGTTGTCATTACATGATTCCACAAAGGCTGGCAAAAATTGAAGGTTGAGATTTACAATCATTGGCAAGTGATCAGACCATACTGCGTCATATTGAACATCTACGCTGGTAATAGCATTTTCCAGTGCTTTTGTGACGACACAATGATCCAACCAACTTGTGGTACTATGGGCATCACTTACGTATGTAAATGTCTTGCAATTCATTAACTTAGTATCTGCGCAAACATAGCTAAACTCATTGCAAAATTTTTCTAGTTCTCGGCCAAAAAGGCTTTTAGGATCTGCATTGAAATCACCTAGAATAATCGCATTCGACGAGTTCCTTTCATTGATTATTGCGTTTACCTTACTCATGCAGTTCGTGAATTCCTCAAGATTCTCCGGTTTATTTGTCGGCATATAAAGTGAGAAAATTAATATTTTGCCACTGTTGACAGTCAATTGTATTGCCGCAAGTCTTGGTTCAGAGCATTCCACTATGTCGACAGAAAGTGAATCCCGCCATAGGATAGCAACTCCACCATAAGGTCGTCCAATTAGAGGGCCATCATTTAGATTGACCGCTGAAGTTCCATATCCTGAAAATTGGGGGTGAATTTTTGAAAATATATTTGTTTCAGTTGGTAGAACCCATGTTTCCTGGAGCAGGATAATGTCATTAGTTTCACATAAATCTTTTATGAAATGCTTGGTTCGTCGAATCGATCTGCAGTTCTGAGATAAAATCCGTAGATGATTTTTATTTTTGTGAGGATCCATTGTTAGAGGTGTTATCTTCTCTATTTATATATCGGTCAAATTTTCAAAAGATTTTGCGTTTTTAAAATAATAGTGAATTCAGCTCAACCTCACCCCGGGTTCATGGGGTGAGGTTGGTCTAGGTCTTGGAGGCGGATGACCAGGACCCACTGAACCCCAGATTCCTACCCACCCCTTAAACCCTTTTCCTTACCAGAACTCTCCTCTCCTTCCTTTCCTTAAAAAAACCCTCCACACAGCATCCCCAAAGATGACATAGGGCCTGAGGGAAATTATTTTCCCCAGGGCCTCCTGTGTAGAGCTCATCTAAAAAAAAATTATACACAATGTGCATCATTGTAATGTACAAAAATCTTAATAAAAATGAAGGTATTTTTTCAGTATTTATTTTTATTGGGTAATAATTACAAAAATATCAAAAACTGAAAAGCTGTCTTCTAACTTATATGTAAATTGAGACGTATGCATACAAAGTTTGTATGCGTCTCAGTAACATAACAATAATCATAGACAATTGGGAACCAACACATAGGAGTGGCGGAGTGGCCATGGAGTGGCTTAGAAAAAAATGGCGAAAAATAGCATACATTTCTGTGTATGTATCTACACATATGAGATAGTATTAGTGATCACAAATACTAATGCAAATACAATAGATTTGTAAGCTATTAATAGTTAAATTTCAACCGCCAGATGTCATGAACCAATACAGTTACTTTTTTCCGTTCGGTCCTATACGGTTTTGGATTCTAGTGACTTTAGTTACATAAATAAATAAAAATATCGTATTTGATACAATTTTCGATATTGGATATTTTTATTGATATATCGGATAAAATATATCGGCTAAAAATATCGATGTATTGAATTAAAAATATCGATACATCGATATATCGATACTTTTTCAACAAGCCTAATGGGAGCGTCCGAGAGCGGTGGACGTATATTTAGGCTATATTAGGGGGCATACATTAATAAATTACGTGAGCAGTTTTTCTTCAATCTAGAACCCCCCCCCCCCCTTTGTGAGATAAATTTGGGCCACTTCGTATATTCTTTTCCAAGTAACATGAGATTTTGCTGGACCCCCCCCCCCCTTTTGAGCTCACGTAATTAATGTATGCCCCCTTATGTTTGGGTTATCTATTTTTATTTTAACGTTAAACAAAAGACAAGGGAAAAATATATTTTTATACCATTGAAGAAGATAATATCTACTAGTAAAAAATAAGACGCAGACAAATAAAATGTGCAGTTCACACACGGTGGAAGTGAAACCTTCAGAAAACTAAAGTAGAAAAGAGTGGGGAGGCTACGGACAGGGGCGGCCCTAGCTAAATTATTAGGTGGTGCGAAATCTCATGGTGGCGCCCCCCTCCTAACAAAAAATAGAGCTCTTTCTATGCAGTTATGCAACTTTAATTGAAGTACCCAGTAAGACAGAAGAGAAATAATATCAGAAAAAACAAACATTTTAACAAAACAAAAAACGACTTAACAAAATGCACTAAAAAGAAAAAAAATAATTTCGTGTTCTTCTACACTTTATAATCAACTTACTTTTTCTACTCATCAATATGTTGGTAGGGGTTGTTATTTTTTAAGTCGGTGTCGGCCAAGATAGGTTTTTAACTACATACATAGTCATAGGTGAGATTGAAGATGAAGTAAAGAGATGAAGATGAAGTAAAGAGATTCTCACATTCTGTCTCCTCCGGACTTAGAAATTTTATATTAGGTATTTCTTCTAACAGCCAAAATTTTTGCACTAAATCATTCAGTGCGAGTGCCGAAAATGATGTGTTTGTATTGAGCACATTATTGGGGTAATCACCCATCAACACGAAACCGAAAGCGGTCGATAACGCGGGGGGTGCACTAGTACCCGATTCAACCCTGTTCCCTAAATAAATATATGGGAACAGTTGTGCACCTATGACGACATCCACGCATCCAGGAATATTCCACGTTAAGTCCGCGAGAGGTATGCCCTCTAAATACCTCATGTTACCCTTGGCTATATAGTGATTAGGTAATTGGTCGGTGATACTGTCAACGACAAGCGCATGTATATTATATTTATTCTCTGGGTATACGCGGGACTCAATGTCTAAATAAACGTAACCGAAAATTGGTCGAGACGTTGATCCAATTCCTTTGACAAATGAATTACTCAAAGGAATTATTGGCAAATTCAGCGTCTTACAACAATCGATCGTAATCAAATTATTTTGAGAGCCATTATTAATTAGGCACCGAACAATAACTTTATTTCCGTTTTTAAGCTTCGCGTATACTTGTGCGGTCGAAAGTAAAATAGAAGAGTTCGGTGTTACTTTGGCAGAAAGCGAACACGAAAGGATTGACATTCGCGGTCCCCTCCACTTGCATATCACAAATACCAGTTCCATTGATGCTGAATGACACTGGAGGGGGGAATGACGGTTCTTCACTGGTAGGTAGTTGCGACGTTTGTACATGAGTATTGGTTTGCATATTATTCACACTGCCGAAATGTAAGAATGTATGATGACGTTTATTGCACAAATCACAAACTAACCCCGATTTGCTCGACTTGATTGTATGTGAACCACTAAGGCAATTTACACAGGCATGTTTCAATTTTATAAATTGTAATGTAGGATTTTAAGGTAATATGAATTTTGTGTAGGTAGAACCTATACCTTTTGTCATCCGACCGCTGTCTTCTCAGAGCAAGTAGAACTCCATCGCAGGATAGTGGAGATAAGGATTTAGAGGTCATGCATATAAAAGACGCAAATTTTACTAGTGAAAATTAATGTTGACTTTATTGCAGTTTGCAAGGGAAAATTGAACAAAGGAAATTGTAAATAAAACATAAATACCTTGAGCAATTATTAACTGATGTAGAAAGAGAGAGTCAACCAATTACGATTAATTTTTAACACCGCACACGTCCCATCGCCGTGACAGTCGTGACATTCCTCCAAAAGACGACAGCAATCCCCAAGACACCGTCCAGCACGTCATCCAACGGCGTGCAGAAAATCTCACCGGCCAAAGCAGTGCAAAGCCGCTTCCTTCAAAGGGATTACACCCAACAACCAGGCACAGCAGATATACCCCCCATCAGGCGGTAGGTAGAAAATCTCGCCGGCCAAAGCAGAGCAAAGCCGCTTCATTCAAAGGGATTCCACCCAACAACCAGGCACAGCAGATATACACCCATCAGGCGGTGTGTAGAAACTCTCGCCGGCCAAAGCAGAGCAAAGCCGCTTCAATACATCCCCCGTTGATTACAGATTAAAATTCACTTCCGCACGCGGTTCAAACAATCGCTCGGCATCCGGCGAGAAATAAAATAAAATAAACAGGCTTCTATGCCATTTGAGTCGTCACACGCTCACAGAAAGAAACAATAAACTCATTCTAGGCTACATCGCACTAGAATTCTTGATCACCAAAAAACTCTCCTCCAAAATCTCCCCTCGCCTCGAAAAATTACGTGATGTCCTCCGCCATCTTTCCTCGAATGACGTTTCCGTCGCCGTGCTAGTTTGGCCAACCAACAAAGTTAAAAAAAAAAATAAAATAAATAAAGCATAGACAATAAACAGTACCTATTTTGAGCAGTACCTGCTCACGAAATAGATATGTTACAAAATTCAAATCGAGCCTGTGGGGAACTCATACATATAAACTTTGAGCAAAGGTTGACTAAATGATCAGTTTTGTTACACAGAATACAACCTTTCGGCGGAGCTGGGAAGCGCGGAATATTTGCATTACTCGCGACGAACGATTTAGTATTATTTGATCGGGATGACGAAAAAGGATGCGTTTTATTTACGATACCATGCGAGTTACTCGATCGTTCTAAAATCTTTACTTGATCTTGTACAAACGAAACTAACTCATTATAAGAAGGAATTTCTTTATTACGAACTGTCAGCTCAAAGTTTTGAGCCGTCTGTGTATCAATTTTTCTTACCGCGCAGTGAAACAAAATAAAATCAGTTAAATCCTAACAGCCTTACTAAAAAACCCAGTGAAAATTTTATTCAATTGACAAACGGCCGCGGATGTGAAAACATTACTAATTAAAAATTTGTTCTTTGAAAGAAATACACATGGTTTCCACGGCCTGAGAGGGTAGTTTATCTCTGTTTTAACCATTGATGTCCGAACGATATTTGTAATTTTTCCATAGTATTTTGAATGTTCTATATATTTCTTATTTTTGAAGGTGTCGTAAAAACAAATACCATTTATGAAAACTAGATAAAATTACCTTTTAGATTTGAGTATTTGAAATACACTTTAGCTTTCAAAAACTGCCATATTTTATGATTCAAACTCGGAAAAACATGGAAAAAAATTTCCTCCCACAACATTTTTGACCAAAATGTAGAGAAATTTAAATAAAATCAAAATTTAAAAAACACAGTCCTTTTATGTAATAAATTTTACAAGGAAACTATCACCTCACTTTTTTATCGTGTATACAATAAAAAAATAATAAAAAATTTCAAAGTTTTTTTATTGCCAAAAAAATAACTTAGAAATAATACCGAAATTTAAAACAGATTTCTTGCATCTCTAAAGACGTTAATTTTTTTGATACGTTTACGAACACATGTATTAGATTTTAATATTATAAAAAATTATCACTTCTTAAAATAAAATTTTTATCTTAAGTAACCTATAAAAAACAATATTCTGACAGTTCAACTTTGAAAGTACGGCGTTTGTACAATAACTTGATTAAACTGATGTAAACCACACAAATAATATGGTAAATATATCAATTATGTGAACAGAAGAGTAAATTCGTCACTACAATAGAAATTATTTAGTAAAATCACAACATTTAGGCACTAACAAAATTTTCCATATCCCGCCATAAACACACCGAACTGTTTTGTCATCGCGGGCCGATATGCACAGGTGCACCAATAATGCCCCTAGCGGAGAAGAATTTAAACAACATTGTTTCCTAGTAAATTAAAACCATATACAACGTTGTCACATCTTCAATGCGTTTTAACAGCGTGACCACGAAAGAAACGTTATTGGTAATAAAACGTCTTTTAGTGTATACGAGCTCTATTTATGTTATTGCAATAACACAGTTAATCGGTCGCGCTGTGGTTTTTTTTTAATAAGGCTGTAAATATCTAACTGCTTTAATGCCGACACTGACGAAGAATATATTTCAATTAAAGAATTGAGACTGGCAGATGTATTCGTGCAGTTTTTCGCACCGAGAATATTATTTAAATAATATGTTCCTAGTGCACGTTTATTTTGAAATTTTTTAACTAAACTCTCCCAAATGATCTGATATGTATCACCCGTAGGCACAATGCCTGCGGTTACGTTCATCGCCCCGTGTGTGAGTTTTCCGACTAAGTACTGCACACGCTGCGAGTCAGTTAGCTATCTATTATTATGGATATTGGCTTTAAATGACTCAAAAAATTTCCGCCAGCTTTCATTTTTACCATCGAAGGTTGGAAGATCTATTGGAGGAAGATTAATCATACACGGCTCCCGCAAATTATTTTGTGACGTAAGTGATTCTCTTACAGAAGTTTTCATATTCGATCTAGTTCGTTTGACCTTCAAAAAAAGATCCTCAAATGCATTTATAGCTTGGAAATCTGGTTTAAATTCTGGATTTAAAGTTAACTGACGATCATTGATGCTATCTATAATACTTTCAAATTGACTTCGCATTTGATCAATCATCTCTGACTGATCCGTAAACACTTCGTTATTTCTTGACTCAAAATTAGATATGTTCTTTGTTAAATTATACAGATCGTTCATACGAAAAAAAAATTTTGTCTGTTTGATTTGATCTGTCTTAAGCCTCATTGGCACCTTCCTCCGTAATTCTTGGCATTTTTTATATATGCGAAAAGATTACCACCAAATTTTATAATAATGTTACAATGTTAATAATTAATAAATAATAATAATGTTGCAATTAATTATCCAAAATTACTACAATTCTGTGAACATCCAAATATATCATCCAAAAGAAAACACAAGACCAGCTATAGTTCTCAAAAATGAGAGGTACTTCGAATTTACCAAAAAAATACGTAACTTCAAACGTCCATGTAATATAAGCCTTAATCTAGAATTGAATATTAAAGTATGAATGAATAATCCAGGCTACGAAGTGACCATTACATATGTAGGGGCGTGTAAATAGACCCAGACACGAGGGAATACTACCCTATGTAATTAATGAAAGATGAACTCTTCCCTATGTGACACAAAACAGATTATACAGCATTCCAAAATCCTCAGTGAAAACAAAACAAAAACTCACTCTGAGAATGCAGCTTTCCACACGATGTCCAGCACAAACGACACTAGTTTCCTTCAAAATATTGATTTTGCCAAGGCGGTAGTGCACAATCTCAACAGGTGTTTATCACAGGAAGGTAGTTCACACGATGAATATTAATTTGCAAATTAATAGTACGTGCCAAAATCTCACAACAATAATTTAATTACGGGTTAATTATTTGATTATGACTGACATCTATTGGCTTTAACCAACACTCACGTTGGAAGTAATTGCTTGCCCCACAGAGGTCAGAAAATGTCTGAATTCACCGAATTTCAATGTCACATAGGGAAATTCAATATAATTCAACCACCATAGATGGCGCCCCCATGGTCCCATAGCGTAAATTATTAATTTAAATGAATTTAATGCCCAAATGTATTTATATATATTTTATGGCGCGTATCCATAGTTAATTTTAAACAGTTCTTCGGGATTTGTTGGTGTCTCATATGCAGCTTCATATTAAAAAAATCGCTTCTTTCTTCGAGATCTGACTGGCTTATGCGTAGAATCTATCCCAGCCAGGGAAGCTATTTCCTTAGCTGTTATTTGAGCAGACGAATAAGTCCGGTACTGCTTCACAAATTTCGAGCAGTTTTTCAGCAATTGCGATGCGTTTGATAAGCCCAAGATTGTTTTGATTGTCCCATTATGCTGAAAAATTTTTCAGCTCACAGCACTATTGTATTTTTTTCTTAATTATTTGCGATTCGGCAGATTTAAATAACTTGTCTCTGAAGTAGCCTAATAGGTGACCAGTCGCCTTTTAGATTTTTTCGTCGCCGATTCTCGTCCTGAGTAGCCTAAATGGCAAAAAACCACCTACGTTGGCAACACTGCTTGCTCCCCGCACCGACCACACGATTTAAGCGCACGATCGATAGATAGTCGGTCAGTGGTCGGATGTTTTCGGCGCCCCCCTTACGACAGCGCCCTGTGCGGTTGCACCGCTCGCACCGCCCTAGGGCCGCCCCTGGCTACGGAGCACCGCACAAAGAGGAGACGTTCTCGCAGGCTAAGTCCTATAGATATATGTGTTTGTATCTTTGTAGTGTCATTTTTTCGTTTCATCGAGTTCTAAATCACAACGGTGCTAAAGAAGTTTTCACCTCAAAAGGTAACGATCGCAATAAGGAACTCCAGCGAAAAATATTATGGCTTTAAAAAAATATGTCCATGTAGACCAATAAACGCTGATTCTGAATATATAAGTTTTATTTCATAATATTAAACGCAGAGTTTTTAAAAAATTATTAAAAAGTGCATTTATAAACCTCTCCTCAAAACACAGCGTCAAGTTGGCATTACTGAAATGGTTAACGGTGACGTCACTGTTAACCTGCTAACCAATTCACCGAAGTGTATCAAGTGTATGTGAAAGACACGCACGCCATTCAACATTTCATGTTTTTTGGTTATTTTCATACTGTTAAATAGATTTAGATAAATAATAGTTATTGTTTTTATTGGAAACAATATTTAGGCTCTCAACAATTAAAATTATGACGGAAAAGGGCTATATTTGAGGTTAAGCATAGTCATAAATAGGTCATATGTCATATTTGACATTTAGTTTACGATACATCGGTCGTATTTTCGAATTGTTTTTAGTATCAAGGGCTTTTTATACAAGTTATTACACAATCGTCATGATCAGTATATTATAAATACCAGTGTTTCTGTAAGTGTTATACATAAAACAATGTACAGTCACGCCTGAACACAAAATTCGAGGCTTACGATGTCACTTGTATTTGTAATAAAAAAGATGATTTATTGTTTTTATATTGCACTTTGTTAAAATACAATAACAGTACCGGTGAAATGTGGACATTTTACCAATGTTTTTCTATATTAAAAGCAGTTAATCTTGAATAAAAAACACACCTCACGCCTAAAAGTCATCCCAAAGCATTCCGCCATTGATTCCTCTGGATTCTTCATTCAAACAGGGATGTTCTGCCCAAAAAAAATATTTCCCTAGATTTCGAAGTGAAATTTCCCTAGAATTTCACATTTACGCAATTATCTACGTAGCCACCTGATTGTGTAACACTAATCCTGTTATATGTTAATTAATATGATTAATTAATTGGGAAGATATCGGAATTTGGTAAATGTACTTATAATACTGTGCTTAATGCTTTCCAAATAAAACACTTTTTGCTACGTGAAATGATAATTTAAAAGTACGAATACACTCACCACTGAATTCAAAAAAAAAAAAACACTTTGCACAATAAAAATCAACCGCAATCACCGATAAAACGGAACTTAATTTTTTTTTTTCAGAGGTCCCATTTATCTTTTTAGATACATAATATCATTTTGAGTTGTCAGTGTTAAAAATAATATTGCATGTAAGTACATGAACAATAATTAAGATTCATAGGAATTCCAAAAAATATATATATAAAATATATTTAAAAAATATATAAATAATACCAGTAATATTGTCATATGTAATAAAAAATTTGCCAGAGTTCGAAATTTCCCTAGATTTTGTCCTGATTTCCCTTTTCCCTAAAAAATATTTTTCTCCCCTAGATCTAGCCCTAGACATAACATCACTGAATCAAAATGACAACTTGAAAGTAAATAAACTATCGGTGGGTGAAGAAGTCACACAATCCACCATAGATACGGTGCTTTTCGTGGGGTCTTGAAAAATTAAAACTTTGACAATTATTTTAACTATTAAAACTAACTATAAAAATAAAAATAAAAGTGCAGTTATTTAAGTTTGAAGGTCTTTATTCATTAAAAAAAAATTAAAAAAATTGGACTGGAGTTCTCTATTGGGACCCGAACTCGAGGATCACTCGTATTCATTGACCTAATACTACGTCAATGCTTGTTATACAGTATCGTCTTGTATTATAAAAAAAAGTTATTCTAACAAAGCTTCATTATAAAAATGTGTAAAGAAGAAAAATTACAGAGAATATCAAGAATTTCACAAACTAAAGAGAAATGGAAACCAATTTATTACACCTAATTTTAAAACAACTCAAAGGCATAATCATTATATTTTCCAAGCCATTAAAAACTATAATAATCTCCCTTATGAATTACGCTGCATCAACCAATCAGAACAAATAAATAAAATAATACAATAAATTTTTCAAAAAAACATAACAGTAAAAAGTAAATATTTTATGCAAAACATATTATAACTTAAAACCTAGGTAAGTAAGAATCGTGGCTCCATTATCATTATCAGACACAAGAGCTCCTCTTTTCTAATATTCCAATAAGGTATACATGGTATATTACACAGATATCTAGACTCGAATCAGTCCAAAAAAAATTTACACGGATTTTGTCTTACCAATCAGGTGTCTACCATCTTCTAGACGGGTACGGGTACGGGTACATATTTCAAATTAGAGAGTCTAGTTAAAAGACGAAACATAAATGACCTCTTAATGCTCTATAAAATTGTGAATAATCGTGTAGACAGTAACTTAGTCAACTAAATCAAGTTATACGCTAGGCCCAAATCTACCAGAAACCTTAACATATTCTGGACTGAAATTTTTACCAATAATACTGGATATTTTAATCCTATGTCTAGAATATCTAGATCATACAACGATCTTGTTAAAATACACACTTTCATAGATATTTTTGTAAATAACATAACATGTTTCAAAAAATATCTCCACAATTTGTGCACCTAAAAAAAAAAAAAAATTGTTGTTTTATTACATTTCAGTATAAAATATTGTATAAGTAGATACTTATAACGTATTTCAATTTTGTTTTTAAGTTATGTATAAAGAATACTTGTATTGTTTTTCATGTGTTTGCTTCTGTAAAAGTTCAAAAGTGATTACCTACTGCAGACACATTAGTCAAGGGATATTTATATTTGTATTTTAATTTATTATATGTATATTACCCACAAAATGTTTTATAAATATCGTGTTTGTGTCTCAAATAAATAAATAAATGACTAAAAACGACCTTATACCTAACTCATATTTTTTGTAAACAATAATTTTTTTATTGTACATAAAAAATAAATTACCAATAAAATAAAAAAATATTATTTTGACTTTTTAGGTAAATCCAGTCGCAATAAATTACATTAGTGCAAAAAATAATGAACTTATACATTTTAATAAGTCAGGCATGCCTCAAACGTCATACATATGTCTCGTAATGTTATATTATCGATAGACCGCTTGGACCAAAAACGGGGCGCATTCGCCGCCAGCTCGGAAGTTTCACTGATGCCATAAATATACCAATCCTGATGCTGACTGATGCACTCATGCACTGAGCGCTTCCCGCATATCATAAATATACTAACCCCTAGATCGATATCTTCGGGCCTTTTCCTCCTAAGCGGTTTCGTCATCAACCCACGCCTATCGATAGGCGTAATAGACTAAAGATAGAGGAAGTTTATTCATCTACCATAGACAATATAATTGTACTCGACCTACTGCAACCTATTAGCCCAATAAATTATTTAAAAACAAAAATTCTTTTTTCTTTTTACATTAGACAAATGAAACACTCAGGGTGCATCTTTAAATATGTTTATTTTCAGTAAAGACAATAGAGAACTCCAGTCCAATTTTTTTATTTTTTTTAATGAATAAAGACCTTCAAACTTAAATAACTGCATTTTTATTTTTATTTTTATAGTTAGTTTTAATAGTTAAAATAATTGTCAAAGTTTTAATTTTTAAAGACTCCCAGAAACGCACCGTATCTATGGTGGTCTTCACCCACCCATAGTTTTTTACTTTTTAAGTTGTCATTTTGAATCAGTGATGTCATGTCGAGGGAAATTTCCCTAGATCTAGGGGAGAAAAATATTTTTTAGGGATAAGGGAAATCAGGACAAAATCTAGGGAAATTTCGAACTCTGGCAAAAATTTTATTACATATGACAATATTACTGGTAATATTTATATATATATATATATATATATATATATATATATATATATATATATATATATATATATTTAATTTTTTTTGGAATTCCTATGAATCTTAATTATTGTTCATGTACTTACATGCAATGTTATTTTTAACACTGACAACTCAAAATGATATTATGGAACGTACCCATACTACGTGACACGTTCGGGGGGGGGGGTCTTCAAAATACCACGCTTGGTACAAATGAGCGGCGGGTTGCTTATGATTTTTATTTTGCAAAGTGTTTTTTTTTTTATTTGGAATTCAGTTTCTAATTCAGTGGTGAGTGTATTCGTACTTTTAAATTATTACTTCACGTAGCAAAAAGTGTTTTATTTGGAAAACCACGGTATTATTAGTATATTTACCAAGTTCCGATATCTTTCCAATTAATTATCATATTAATTAACATATAACAGGATTAGTGTTACACAATCGGGTGGCTACGTAGGTAATTGCGTAAATGTGAAATTTCACTTCGAAATCTAGGGAAATAATTTTCTTGGGCTGAGCATCCCTGATTTTGAATTTAAGAAAATGGCGGAATAAAATTAATATAGGATGACTCAATGACTTTTGTGTGAGAAATTGAGGCGTTTTTATTTAAGATTAACTGCTTTTAATATAGAAAAACATTGGTAAAATGTCCACATTTCACCGCTACTGTTATTGTATTTAATCAAAGTGCAATATAAAAACAATAAATCATCTCTTTCATTGCAAATACATGTGACATCGTGTTTTGTGTCAGGCGTTACTTTGTAGATACATTGTTTTATGTATAATACATACAGAAACACTGGTATTTATAATACACTGATCATGACGAGTGTGTAACAACTTGTATAAAAAGCCCTATACTAAAAACAATTTGAAAATACATAACAAAATGTCAAAATAGGATGACTTTAACCTCAAATAGACAAAATTTATTGCAGATTGTCCGCAAATATAGCCCTTTTCGTAAATTGTTGAGGGCCTAAATTATGTTTCAATAAACACAATAACTATTATTTATCTAAATCTCTATAAACAGTATGAAAATAAACCAAACACGAAATGTTGAATAGCATAGGTACGTGTGCACTTCAAGTCATTTCAAATGTCAATACAATACAATACACAGGTGACAGGTTAACTGTGACGTCACGGTTAACCATTTCAGTAATGCCAACTTAACGCTGTGTTTTCCGAAGAGGTTTAAAAATGCACTTTTTAATAATTTATTAAAAACTCTGCATTTAATATTATGAAATAAAACTTATATATTCAGAATCAGCGTTTCTTGGTCTATATGAACATATTTTTTTAAAGCCATAATATTTTTCACTGGAGTTCCTTATTGATAATAACACATAAAACACTGAGTCGCAGAATCGACTGAAATTTCTTACAACTAAGGTATCCTAACCGACCTAACCTCAAAATAATTTACGGACGAATGCTGAATGTTGATGTTTTATATAATTACCTCATTCCCTGACGAATTCCTCACACATTGTAATCATTTTTTCACCTCTGGAATTCAATGTACATTGATTTTTCGATCGGAATATGCAGGATAAACTCGCGAACGAAAAGTGACAACCATCCAACCACAATGATAATATGATCCGAGTTATGAGCAAAGACGTTACATACTTTAGACGCGGGGTAGAAATCTCAAAATGGGAAGCCAACAACAAGACAATAAGGAACTCCAGTGAAAAATATTATGGCTTTAAAAAAATATGTTCATATAGACCAAGAAACGCTGATTCTGAATATATAAGTTTTATTTCATAATATTAAATGCAGAGTTTTTAATAAATTATTAAAAAGTGCATTTTTAAACCTCTTCGGAAAACACAGCGTTAAGTTGGCATTACTGAAATGGTTAACCGTGACGTCACAGTTAACCTGTCACCTGTGTATTGTATTGTATTGACATTTGAAATGACTTGAAGTGCACACGTACCTATGCAATTCAACATTTCGTGTTTTTGGTTTATTTTCATACTGTTTATAGAGATTTAGATAAATAATAGTTATTGTGTTTATTGAAACATAATTTAGGCCCTCAACAATTTACGAAAAGGGCTATATTTGCGGACAATCTGCAATAAATGTTGTCTATTTGAGGTTAAAGTCGTGTCATATTTTGACGTTTGTTTTTATGTATTTTCAAATTGTTTTTAGTATAGGGCTTTTTATACAAGTTGTTACACACTCGTCATGATCAGTGTATTATAAATACCAGTGTTTCTGTATGTATTATACATAAAACAATGTACCTACAAAGTAACACCTGACACAAAACACGATGTCACATGTATTTGCAATGAAAGAGATGATTTATTGTTTTTATATTGCACTTTGATTAAATACAATAACAGTAGCGGTGAAATGTGGACATTTTACCAATTTTTTTCTATATTAAAAGCAGTTAATCTTGAATAAAAAACACACCTCACACCTAAAAGTCATTATCTGCCATGATTATTCTGGGTTCTTCACAGTGTTGCCAACAGTTAGAAGTGAAATTTCCCTAGAATTTCACATTTACGCAATTACCTACGTAGCCACCTGATTGTGTAACACTAATCCTGTTATATGTTAATTAATATGATAATTGATTGGAAAGATATCGGAACTTGGTAAATATACTAATAATACCGTGATTTTCCAAATAAAACACTTTTTGCTACGTGAAGTAATAATTTAAAAGTACGAATACACTCACCACTGAATTCGAAACTGAATTCCAAATTAAAAAAAAACACTTTGCAAAATAAAAATCATAAGCAACCCGCCGCTCATTTGTACCAAGCGTGGTATTTTGAAGACCCCCCCCCCCCCCCCCCCGAACGTGTCACGTAGTATGGGTACGTTCCCTAATATCATTTTGAGTTGTCAGTGTTAAAAATAACATGGCATGTAAGTACATGAAAAATAATTAAGATTCATAGGAATTCCAAAAAATATATATACGTATATATATAAATAATACCAGTAATACTGTCATATGTAATAAAATTTTGGCCAGAGTTCGAAATTTCCCTAGATTTTGTCCTGATTTCCCTTATCCCTAAAAAATATTTTTCTCCCCTAGATCTAGGGAAATTTCCCTCGACATAACATCACTGATTCAAAATGACAACTTAAAAAGTAAAAAAATTAGACCACCATAGATACGGTGCGTTTCTGGGAGTCTTTAAAAATTAAAACTTTGACAATTATTTTAACTATTAAAACTAACTATAAAAATAAAAATAAAAATGCAGTTATTTAAGTTTGAAGGTCTTTATTCATTAAAAAAAATAAAAAAATTGGACTGGAGTTCTCTATTGTAGAGTACTCGATTTCTAGTACTTTAGTACTAAACTGCCACGCGTCGAGTAAGGTCGTGTCCTCAGCGCCGGATCTGCCATGCGTTCAAAAACGTGCAAAAAACCTGGCGCCAACTCCGAAGGGGCGCCGTGAGAAAATAAATATTGTATTAAAAATTTGTTATAATATTCCCTGAATCGTTTAAAAACTACCCATAGTACGAAATAATTATTACGCTCTAGCAACACTTTCCAAAGATACAGACTGCTCACGCATCTGGTTTGTATTCAACGGTTTACGAATTTATAGTCAGTTACAGAATTTTTTTACAAATTCCATATATTTAGTTTCAACGTAAGATCTATTTTTCCATATATCTTTTACCGTCTTTTACGACGAATGGGTGCGATCCAAATTCAATAACCAATCACAGCGCCGTACTTTTATTCAAGAGAACAAACAAACCGACTGCGCCTTTCAAAATGCTTTTGTACGATTTAAGTCTCTAGGAGAAGGTAGTTTAAAGACCATTTTCTTATGAAATCTTCAGTAAATTCCATTAGCACAAACATCGCACGGTTTGCAAGATTTGCAGGTTGCAACTTGTTAACAGTTTCATCCAGGGGCGTAAATCTTGGCTTTATGGGCTCTCCACGCGACACTGCATGTAGTGACTGCGGCAGTGACTGCAAAGAGGGTGGAGTTGAGCGAACTAGCGCTGTCTCGTTCTAGCGGCCCTTTAACAAACGAGACGGCGCTAGTTTGCTCAACTCCACGCTCTCTGCAGTTACTGCCGCAGTCACTAAATGCAGTGTCGTGTGGAGAGCCCATTAACCTTGACACTGACAGGAGCGAACCAACTGAATTTTATTATAGATAGGTCTAACTTTAAACGTCAAATTGCGTCATGCGATTATCAAACGAATTTGAATTTGTGTTGTTGACATCGCCATGGGCATATTTCATTTAAAAATCGTTTACGGGAATTCCAGAGGTGGAAAAATGTTTCAAATGTGTCCGCAATTGATCCAGAAATCAGGTAATTACATGAGATATTAACATTCAGCTTAATTTATCTGTAAATCTATTTGAGGTTAAATGACATTTGTATTGATAAAATATTCTTTCAATTTTACTTTAATAAGTATAATTGTAATACGTACACCTCGTACGTCATACATATGTCTGTTAATGTTATATTATCGTTAAAACAAGCTTATGGGTCCGAGTGGTTAATGTTTCACAAATATTGTTTCAGAAAATGTTCCAGACTTTGAATGATGTTGGAGCTTTACGTTAGGAACACCTTATAACATTGTTTGGCAGACCATAACACTGTTAATGGCAGGTAAAATTAATAATGCTACTAATTTATATGTTCATATGAACAGAAGTGAGAATACTTTTCCCTTGTGATAAACAAAGTATGTCATCACAAGGGAAAAATACTGTATATTCTGTTCACAAACTTTGTTTAATGTGATATATTTTTTTCAGAACACATGATGCGGTTTTTACTGTGAGATGGCTGAAATGGGTCCCCGATGAAGGTATAGGTACTCTGTTTAATTTCGGTTGAAAGGAAATTTAGAATATGTAGATTTTTTATTTCATTCTACAAGAACTGTACGGTGACTGCTGGAAAGGAAAAATGGCTAAAACGTTATATAGATGTGGCATTGAAGATGAATGTATATAAACAAACAATACAGCTATTGTTTGCGTTAATCTTTAATGTCACAGCTGTATGACGCTTTAGCCATGTTTCCTTTCCATTCCTTTGTCGATATTCTTTTTCAAACCATTTTTCTATTCATCGAATTCACCGAACCAGTGTTTTTATGTGCTATTCAGTTTCAGTGCCGGCAACCCGGGCGTTTATTTATTTTTCATTTATTTACAAAGTTTTATTTTACCCACCTCACTAGACATAGTCTGTTCCGAGGTAGGTAAATAACATTTTATATTTATTAAAAAGGATATGAATCATCGATTATCATGATATTATCGATTGTCTTTCTGAAAATAAAAAGAATTTAAACATGTACCCCCGAGTTATCATTTTTCAAGCAGAAAAATGTAAATTCGTCGTAGAAAACCAAAATCATTATTTGAAAATATTTTCCTTTTATAAGGAGTTCATATTTCAAGTTTTTTTGGGGTTTTTTACTAACGCTTGAATTTTTGATTTCCTCAGGATAACAGGTTTCCATCTGACAAAGCTCCTTGCTGAGAAAATGAGCTTTAAAAATTATGTAAAGCTCATTCCCTCAGGCTTTGTCAGATGGAACGTTGTTTTCTTGGGAAAACTAAAACATTTTTCTGCTTTCAAGCATTTTTATTTTTAAATAATTTATTTGGCTAATGAATTAATAAAGTAGGTCGAATGCAATTATATTGTCTATGGTGGCAAATGGCCTTGAACTTCCTCTATGTTATTGTCTTTGGTGGACCATTTTATTTTTGGTTAAGTTGGTGACAGTGATGACAAAACTTCTAGTATGGAGAAGGCCCGAAGATATCGATCTAGGGATTGGTTTATTTATGGTTTCATCCTTTGATTATATAAATGTCTAGATATAGCGCTCGAGTGACGAAGCGCCAAAAAAAATATCTGCCAAAGGTTGGCAGATAAGCTCGGCCTGTCCGCTCAGTGGCGACACTATCGTTGTACGGTGAACACGTGTTGGGTGACATTTGAAAATGACGATTTGCGCTATATCAGTGTGCAGGAATTACATAGGACGATTGAAAACAACTAAAAATGTTACCTATCATCGGTTAGTTACCTTTAAATAACCATTTAGTTAAAGAAACAATTCAGTTTTAATAGTGTAATTTGGTCTTAGGACGACGTCATTTGACGCCATGTTTACAGGGTTGCCTGTTCTTCAAATTAAACTTTCCAGATAATTATTTCGAAGTAAAAATCGATCATATTTACGGTCTTCTGCGTCAAGTTAATTTGATAAGATTGGTCGTGGAAAAATATTTGGCCCTAAGATATCACTATAAGACAAAATTGGATAATATTAACCGGGATGTAAAATCTATAAGAAAACTGTTTAAAAAACAAATTCAAAGGGAAGGTCATTAAGAATAAATAATAATTATCGATAGCTTTAGTTTTAAAAAGTTGAATTGTCTTTTTTAGTGTGACATGTTTAGTGTGACATGTTAGTGTGACCCGGCGATGTACTGATTGGTGGACAACAGTTCTGCGTCGAATACAGAGGTTTGCAACCATGTTTCAGTTAGAGCAATAACTTCAGTATTTTGTGAAATAACATTGTTCGAATATTCACCTATTTTCGTATTTAAACCACGAACATTTTGGTATTTTAAAGATAGTTTTGCCATTTTTAAGTAGGTATAGATTTACCTGAATGTGGGCCACCTTCTTTATTTCATGATGATAAAATTTTTAATTTAGACACAGCGATACCTGCCGGACAGTTGGCAGCGTCTAGGAATGTATCTTTCTTATTTTCCGTATTTCTTATTTATTTGTTAAAAATAATCAAATAAAAATTAATCTCTTTTAAGAAAGATTTTCTTTTCATTTATATCATTATATGTAGAAAACTATCTTACTTAAATGAATTCAAAATTAAACGAATTATAGGTCCCGCAAAATCGAAACATATTTTTTACCCACTTTTATGGGAAATACTCGGTAGCTGGTATCACTCGACACGTCTACAGTGACGTTAAGCGCTTCGTCAACAATATAAGTTACGCATACTTGTGTGCGTGTCACGCACACAAGTGTTTCAAATCTGGCCTATTCTTTTTGCCGGAATTACAGCGCAAAACTCTATCTAGACATTTATATAATCAAAGGTTTCATCATTGATTTGACAGTTGAAGTTCGTTAAATGTACCTATAATTAATTTCTATTAGATTTGTTATTTTACAGTCAGTAATAATCAGTGTAAGCGTCTTTCGTAAGCCGTTGATACCATAGATACGTCAGTGTTTAGTGTTTTGTATGGTGTTTACAGTTTGTTCGCTCAACACAGAACACAGGGGAAATGGAAATGCAAGGTACAAATTTGAGGTTATATTATTAGGGTAAATATCGGTTCGGACTGGCCACGCTTATTACGAATAATTTTTAGAAAAAAACTTTAGATTCGCCTTAATTACTATAAAAGGAAACTTTTTGGCTTTGGGGCGGAGGAAAATAATGCATTTAAATTTTCAATTGCATAAAACCAAAATTCGCTTCGCGACCGACACAGCGAAAATCCGCGGCTGTACCTGTCACTGTGATGTTGGTATCCTTGATAAATTAACAAGAGCTAATACGACTGTAGCCGACTTCGTGGGATAAGGCGCGTAATTATGAAATTTGTCTAGCGGGCTTGTTTGTGTAACATGGTTTGTGATACAAAAGAAAGTGCCCCTTTATAACGCCTACTCGCGTCAAGGCAAGAAAAACATCCCAGTTTTCAAGTGGTTTAGCGGCTACGCTAGGTTTGTGTAACATGGTTTGTGATTCGCGGTATTTCATGTAGGTATCCCGCGAAGTCGGCTACAGTCGTATTAGCTCTTGTTAATTTATAAAGGATACCAACATCACAGTGACAGGTACGGCGTACGGCCGCGGATTTTCGCTGTGACGGATCGCGAAGAGAATTTTGGTTTTATGCAATTGAAAATTAAAATGCATTATTTTCCGCCGCCCCAAAGCCAAAAAGTTTCCTTTTATAGTAATTAAGGCGAATCTAAAGTTTTTTTCTAAAAATTATTCGTAATAAGCGTGGCCAGTCCGAACCGATAATTACCAGAACGTATTTGTATTTGCTTTTTCTATTAATATTCGCGTTGGGTATATACATAAACGCAGTAAATATCAAGAATTGCATTGTCTCGTAACCTATATTTTAAATCATGGTACGGGCACAAACAAACAATTCGTTGTATTATTTTAAAGCATAACTTGCAAAAAGAGTTTTTCCTAAAATAATTAAAATAGCACCATAATTTTATGTTTATCCAATAGATTCAGAGATTATAGGGCTCCTGGCGATTCTCTCTTGTGAGAGCTACCGCCAGGTCACTTCGAAAAGTTACACCCTTTATATGTCTTGATTTTATTTGATAAATTAGTGTAAAAAAAATAAAAATTAAATAAAAAAAATAAAAAAATTAGGGTGAACGAATTTTTAATCAAAATAAAAATGTAGGGGGGGGGGGGGGGGGGGGGCGCTATCGGTACCTACTGCACAGAGCGCCAGATTTCGTAGATCCGGCCCTGCGTGTCCTACTAGTAAGTAAATTGCATTAAAAAGGGCCAAAATTCCCTCCTGTGTGATGAGAAAATGTTTCCATTTCACGTTAAACAGTAGTAAAAGCGAAGGAGTAACATTTCATTTGTAAATACATGAAAATTACTTATTATTATCGATTATAAAAATAATACAATTGCTTTCCGCCCAAAGATTTTATGCGTCATTAGAGAACTCAAGGCCTACTAAAGTACAGGTCTGGATGCGCAACAGCCAAATTACAAAGTCGATGCCGTCGCTAAGTAAAATTTACTTTTTATAATAATAATCCAATGATTCTTTATTTACTTGCCTGCAGTAAAACAACATACAAATCAGCAGAAATAACAAATACAATAACAATCAATGCCATTTGCAAACTATCGTTGTTCATTATAGCTATTTGACACCTCAAAATTCGACTGGTGCCCAGGCCTTCTATTTTGGTCGGCCTTGAGACAGTATTCGACGGAACTTTTGAATTTTGAATACGAAAATGCCGCCCGCGTTCTATCTTTTGTTTCGTCCATATGCACATATTCTTTTAAGCGTCTATCTTTATCATACACGAATAACTTTTGAATTAAGAAATTATTGAAAATCGCTGAAAACAAAAGAGTTTTGATTAATTGCCACATTATATCTTGAGTTTGTGAGACTATGGCAAGTCTATTTATATAACGTCATTGGTTTTATGAGGTGTTCGAACATTTTCTGAAACGAAATAAGAAAAAACATTAACCTCCGGTACCCATAAGCTTGTTTTCACGATAAATTCAAAAAAGTATTTCGTAAAAACTCAAATTGATCTACAATTTTAACCTCAAATTGATCTACAAATGAATGATGAATGATAATGTTTTATGTAATTACCTGATTTCTTGATCGACATTGTACAACTTTGTCACCTCTAGAATATCCACATTCATGTAACCACTTTTTGAATAAAATATGTTCATTGGCGAACCAACAACGCAAGATTATCGGCGTCATGATGAAACATAAACAAAAATATGGTATTTCCTGCCATTTCCGGTTGGGACAAACGAGCATCTCTTTCTGACACACGTAGAGAGCGAGAGATGGCGAAAATCAAAATTACAAACCTATCTTTACAGCTCCATCTATGAAACTTTATCTAGGAGACTTTTAGCACTTTCACGTCACGGACCACGGTTCAGGGCCGTATTTACACTTTTCATCAGTATAGGCCACTTCATTTGCGCCGCCCCTTCCTCCTTCTTAGAAGATGCCAACTACCATGATCACTCACTTGTAGTATTTTATTAGGTGACGGACAATTTTAAAAATAAATATTCAAATATTACGTTAAGTAGGTATTCAAAAATGAAATAAAGAATAAATTATTCGTAAAATAAAAATGTAACATGAAACAAGAATTACAATTTTTTACAGGATTTTTTATTTGACAAAATCATTTATAATAGCTTCATGGTTGCTCCTATGCATAGAAGATCCGAAGAGTAAAGTTTTTCTTGCGATAATGAAGACCTTTGGCATTTCTTCACTCGCTTTAAAAGGAAAAACTCAGGAAAAACTCCTTTCCCCAGAACAATTTGTGGCCGGAGTGCAAAGTGCGACCCGGAGAGCTACATCCAAGTTTGGGTAAACGTTGCACAGAGATGGTTTCCTCAAAAACTTTCCTTAGAAAGATTCAGTAATAATGTAGATTCAGGTTTCTCTGCCGTCTCATTAGAGGAAACATGACCTTGAAAGTGTACCCAATATCTGAACTAAATCGTCTTCTAAATCGAGACTCTTTGTGTTGAAAGTTCACCCATTTTTTAAAAAATGTTTTTTTTTTTTTAGTATTATGCCTTCATATTATGCCTTCGCATATGCCTTCTCTCTAATTCAGATCTCAGTCAGGAAGTTGTTTCAATACCCTCATTTGATGTTTCGTCTATAAAGTTTTTTCTCTTAGGGTCATCTTACTCTGAATGTCACCCTGATTTTTCTAAAGTGCGCTCATTTCAATTGCATTTCATTTTTTGTGAAATATTCGCACCATAATCGCACGACGCAATCCACGGTGCCGTACGGGATCAGTGGGCGTCTAAAGGTTCCTTTAAGGTTGGAAATAAGCGTAGAGGCGTCAATTTTTTCTTTCTTAAATCGATGGTAGAACTATTCAAAAATATTTTCTGAAAATTTCAAACCAAAATTCCATGTCATTTAAAAGTTATATGAGTTTGAGTGAGTGTCCCTCGGTCGAACTACCACTATTTTACTGCCACTCTTATTTTCAAACACATTTTTCTCGAAACTACTTTTGACGAATTTGTGTAACCTCTAGCTCCTAAAGTTTTTTATCAATCTTTATCGAACGCAGCACATAGTTTCTTTATATAAATGCGCTCTATTTGAACTTCAATCCTAAACAATATCTTTATTTTAACTATTTTTTTATTGCAAAAAAACGTTCAAAAGAATGTAAAAAAATCCAGTAGTAAATTTTCACATTTCTCAAAAAAATATTAATGTTCGATTTTTTTGTAAGAAGTGAGGTTAAAATAGAAGAAAAACTTAATTTTTTTTTTTTTTTGGAAAAATTGATTTCGGATGAAAATTGTGACCTCCAGGAGTTACACAAATTGTCCTGCCGGATGGCGACTTACAATGCGCGGCAGTTGATGTCTCCGTTATTTTTTGAGGAAAATTTTAGAATAAACTTTTGAATATACATATGTAAAATGACGCAAGGTATAAATAAAATATATATATTCTTTATGTATTTAAAAAAAAATCATGAAAATCACTAAAACACGAGGTCCTACACCTACTCGTGCAATAAAGGTAGCCCACTGCCAAAGCCCTTTTTGTGAAATATTCGCACCACAATTACCGGTCCGTATTGGACCGTTGGGCATTGAACGACACAAATCCGCGGTCCCGTACGGGACCACTGGGCGTCTAAAGGTTAATAGATAGAAAACTCTATCTATCCACAGTGACTTTTTTGTTGTTGTTTATAATCGTACACAAAATGAACGGCTTACCAAAGCGAGCGAGCGCCGCCCCCTGAACTCTGCTGCCCCTAGGCCGCGGCCTATAAGGCCTATTGACAAATCCAGGATTGCCACGGTTGAAAAATTTGAGCGAAGATATACGCCCCTGCGCTAACTTGTGGTCAAAATATCCGACCCCGATTGGATCGGCGGCAAGCTCTAGCAAGCTCTTGAAAGTGGGCTACAGACCTTCAGTTTTAACTGTACAGTTTAACTGTACAGTCGAACTGTACAGATAAATCGTTAGGTGTGTAGGACAAAAGTTGAACTGTACAGTTTAACTGAGATCTAATCAAAATACGAATAGATAAATCTGTACAGTTAGAACTGTACAGTAAAAACTGACAGTGTATAATCGAAAACTGTACAGTTTCGTCAGTTTTGTCGCAGTTTCTTTTAATACACTCATTAAATTAATACAAATTTCTCTTTTAATACAAATAATTCATTTAATTTTAATTTCTTTTTTTTTCATTTAATATAACCAGTTTCTTTTAATACATCTTTAGCCCTGTAACGGCTAAAGGGTCGTCTATGGAGGCCATTGTTGATAAAAACTGAAAGATCTCGCAGTTTTACTTGAATGTGTGTAGGCTGTATGGACCTACGATTTATCTGTACAATTCGACTGTACAGTTTAACTGTACACTGTACAGTCGAACTGTACAGATAAATCGTTAGGTGTGTAGGACAAAAGTTGAACTGTACAGTTTAACTGAGATCTAATCAAATACAAATGAATACAAATTTCTCTTTTAATACCTACAAATAATTCATTTAATTTTAATTTCTCTTTTATTTTTCTTTTAATACACTCAGTTTCTTTTAATACATCTTTAGCCCTGCAATGGCTAAAGCGTCGTCTATGGAGGCCATGTTGATAAAAACTGAAAGATCTCGCAGTTTTACTTGAATGTGTGTAGGCTGTATGGACCAACGATTTATCTGTACAGTTCGACCGTACAGTTAAATCGCAGAGTTAAAACTGAAGGTCTGTAGCCCGCTTAATGTTCATGATCGTAACCCCATTGGAATCGACTCAAATAATTAACTGAAAACGAAATATCAGGACGTTTTCGTGTTCCATTAGCAATGAATAATAATGCTCCGATTAAATTTCTGTATTTTATCGAATAATCTGAGATCACTACTGGCGGCTCTAATTTTAGATTTACTTCCATTGGAGTATCATACTTCTTTGAAATCTCAATTTGATACTGTTTTGCAAGACTCTCAATATATTTTTCTTGACATAGGAATAATTCTTTCTTATCTGAATCGTAATAATGTTGCACTTGACCCAAGCCCTTCACAAAATCTTGTTTTCAATAGTGCTTTTAGTTCAGATATTTGTCCTTCGTTAGAGCCACTGATCAAAAAATCATCAACATACAATATCACGTACAATTTGTTACCATTCATAACACCTGTATATAAACAATAATCGTATTTAGATCTCTCAAACTTTAATTCTGTCATATATTCATTGAAACATTCACACCAGTCACGTGGACTCTCCCTTAAAAAGTACAAAGCTTTTCTCAATAAACAAACTCGATTATTACTGATCTGATACCCTTCTGGTGGGTGAATAAAAACTCCTGACTTGATTTGTCCATTGAGGAAGGCTGTTTGCACATCCATCTGCTCAATTTTCCATCCATTAACACAAGCAATTGAAAGCAAAATCTTTAACAACGGGCGAGTAAATTTCCTCATTTTCTTAAAACGCTTGTTGAAAACCCTTTGCTACGACCCGCGCTTTATATTTCTCATTAAACTTAATCGTATAAATCCATTTAACTTCGATAATTGGTTTTTCTTCAGGAATTTCAACTACAGACCAGGTCTGATTTGTCTTGAGACTCTCCAATTCTTCATTCATTGCATTAACCAATTTCTTAGATTCAGGACTGTTAATTGCTTCTTCATAACTTTCTGGTACAAAAGCATTAGTTTAATTTACGTACACTACATGATCATCAAACTTTTTTGGCATCTTAATAGTTCTTTGTGGTCTTTTTGAGATTTCGGTAATTTTTGATTCATCATTTGGCCCAGTCACCTCCTCAATCTCATCATTGATTTTAATTTCATTTTCTCTGCCCAACGCAATATCCTAATTTATTTCACTCTTATTATCAAGGTCATCCGTGTTTATTCTAATATACTCAGTGTCTTTCTCAATGAACTGTACATTTCGACTAATAATTATTCTTTTGTCTACCAATATTTTGTAACCCATATCTGTGTATCCAATCAAAATACCTTTTACTGCTTTCGGATTTAATTTAGATTTTCTACATTGCTCTGGTACCATTACAAATGCCTTACTTCCATAAATATGAAGATTAATTACATCGGGGCTCTTATTAAGAAATATTTCATAAGGACACTTATCAATCGTTGTGTTTGCAATGAGTCTATTGCCCAGATATGCTGCCGTATACACGCATTCAGGCCAATAACACTTATCAACCCCTGCCTATACTAATAAACATCGTGCCCTGTCCATTATAGTACGATTATATCTCTCCGCTACACCATTCAATTGGTGAGTGTAGGGAGGACATGGTCTTATATAAATACCTTGTTTCTTTGCCAACTCAATCAATTCTTTATTAATAAATTCACTTCCAATGTCGCAACGCAATTCATTAATTCTTTTGCCCGTCTGATTATGCATCATCTTCATGTAATCAACAAAACGACCAGTAACGTCACTTTTTTTCTCTATACAATAAACAATTGCAAGCTTACTGAAATCGTCGATAAAAGAAACCAGATATTTCTCGCCATTGACACCTGTTTGAGTTATCGGTCCATTCACGTCTGTGTGGACAATTTCTAACAAATCATTTGCTCTAGATCAGGGATGCTCAAACGGTCGATCGCGAGTGCTTTTTGAGTCGATCTCGAGAAAAAATTGGCGATGTAAATATATTTACAGTTCTTGTTTTAGTTGATCCTTAATTAATAAGACCGCCCATTTTTCACGCTTTTCTGTTTAAAATTTATTTATAACTTATATTGTGAATGGTCGCACATTTTGGTTGTTGTATAGTCTATCCTCATCTGTGGTGTGTGACGTCACAAGTCCCCATAGAAAAAAAAATCGTAAAATTATTGCATAATCATGGTGAAATATTGTTGTAAATTGCCCCGTTCAAAAGCCCGAAGTTATCGATCTAGTTTCTAGTGGGTGGTTTGGTTTATTTATGAGTCGGTCAGTCCGATTTGTAACTTGAAGGCGATATGAAGTTTATTAATAAATAATTCAAAATGAGGGTGGTGAATAGATTCACACTTAATTCAAAACCAGTTATTATCAGAATGTAAAATTCCAGTTCTGGATTCATCTGCTGATATATTTCGAAGGAAAACATTCTCTTATTCGACGTATAAAATTCTAGTTGCAGACTCTGTATGTGCTGACAGAATAAAGAAAAATATTTTTCATCTGAGTGTAGTTTTAATTCGCTGCACACAGATTAAATTTAATCCAGTTCATAACGTAAAATTTCTGTTGTAATATTTCGAAGGCAAACATTATCTTATTCAAATTGCACTCATTAAATTCAAATTACAGATGTATGTGCTGCCAGAATGAAAGAGAAGCCATTTTCATGTTCTGAGTGTAGTTTTAATTTGCCGCACACAGATTTAATTTAAACCAGTTTTGTGTTTAAAATGTAAAATTCCAGTTGTGGATTCATCTGCTGAAACATTTCGAACATTATCTTATTCGAGGTGCAGTAATAAAATTTTTGTTGCAGACTATGCATGTGCTGCCAGAATAAAAAAAAACATTTTCTTGTTCTGAGTTTAGTTTTAATTTGCCGCACAGATTAAATTTAAACCAGTTTTGTGTTCAAAAAATTCGAGTTGTGGATGGATCTGCTGACACATTTCGAAGGAAAACTTTCTCTAATTCGAAGTGCTGCTATAAAATTCTAGTTGCAGACTATTTATGTACTGATTCAAAGAAAAACCATTTTCATATTCTGAGTGTAGTTTTAGTTCACCGCAAACAGATTAAATTTAAACCAATTTTGTGTTCAGAATGTAAAATTCCAGCTGTGGATTCATCTGCTGACACATTTCGAAAGAAAAACATTCTCTAATGTGAAGTGCAGTTATAAAATTCTAGTCGCAGACTATTTATGTACTGCCAGAATCATAGAATAATCATTTTTATGTTCTGAGTGTAGTTTTAATTGACTACACATAGAATTTAATCTAAACCAGTTTTGCGTTCAAAATGTAATGTAATTCCAGTTGTGAATTCATCTGCTGACACATTTTGGTGAAAAACATTCTCTTTTTCGAAGTGCAACTATAAAGTTCTTGTTGCAGACTATGTATGTACTGAGTGTAGTTTTAATTCACCGCATACAGGTTTAATTTGAACCAGTTTTGTGTTCACAATATAACGATAAATTAAAGAACAAGTTGTCGATTCACCGTTTACCGAGTGAAGCTTTGCATTTGAGTTGCATGCCTTATGCCGCAAATTCTGAGAAATTGACTGTTCCGTGTTTAGCTGTTGTTTCAGGACTCTTACGCAGAAGAGATTTTAAATCAAAATCCGCCTTGGGTAGTCATAAATTAGAGTAGAATTTATGAACAAGATTTTTATTGGAAGATTACTCAGTCACATGTTATATATAAAATGAGGTCGCAATAAACCCCCCCCCCCCCCCCCCCCCGGCGCCACATCGTGTCAGAGTCTAATAATATTGAGGTAGATCGCCAGCAGTTCAAGTATGAGCACCCCTGCTCTAGATCGTTCATTCTTAAATTTCAAATTTGTCATTTTACTTGTTAAGGGCCCGCAACCCGGATTTCTACCGATTTATTACATATTTCCCTTAAACACGGTAAGTTTTAAAGCTCTTAAAAAATATATTTAATTCTGAAGATAGAAAAAAAATCGCAAAGTATGCTCCAAAAATTATTATAAACACGTTTATTTCAGTTATTTTACAAGTTATATGTATGAAAAAATTCACAGTGTTTCTTTAAAAGCTATTTAAGATAATGCTCGTGAGATTTTTGCTCTATTTTAAACGAGTCGTGTTTTATTAAACATTTCGCAATTTTCGCATCGATTTTGTCGCTGTAAATGTTAGCGCTCTCCTCTAACATTCGTAATTTCGTATCTCTCCATCTTCTTCTTTTCGAGCCCGGTTGCAGAGCCTTAAGCAAATTTCGCATTTCAAAAAATCATCTTCGACTTCTTTTGGGACCCCTTTCAAGTGACTCACATACATGTTTTAAATCTTTAAAATTAGTGTGACCCAAAATTCTGTGCCATTTCTCTTTGTTTATCATTTTGATGTATGAGTATGTATTTACTCTCTCAACATCAACATTTGCTAACATTCCTTCTAGTTCAAAAAGTTTACCCTTTCTATTAGCAACATCAAATAATTGATTTCTCCTATTAAATACCTCAGTATTGTCTTTATTAAATATTACGAGATTTCCCTGTTTAACAATACTCGATACACTCAACTGATTTTTTTTTTCTTACTAGGCACATAGAAAATATTCTTTATTTCTGTCTCGACCCATTTACTATTTACGTTGAATTTCATATTAATATTACCAATCTTTTCAGCCTTTAATGAAAAACCATCACCTACTTTTATGTCAACAGGATTCTTCAATTTTTCGCTTTTGTAAAAGTATTTATCCGAATTAATTATATGATCGGAACAACCACTGTCTAATAGTCATGTCACTAATTCTGCATTGTCACTTTCTCTCGATGTATCTGTGCTTGTTGTCATCACTTCAATGTTGAATGAATTCCTCGCAATTGTGTCCTCTTCGGCAATGTTCCCAGTTACTCTCGGCAAACTCTGGCTGTGCTGGTAGCTCCTCTGATAATTATTTTTCAAGTTGTAGTTACTGCGGCAAAAACGTTGAACATGTCCAATACCATTACACTTGAGACATCTGATCGGTGGCATATCCCTTCTTTACCTTCTTGACCATTACTATTACCTCTACTCAGACCTCGAGATACACCTCGTCCACCTCTGAAACTTCGTGGTCCGCTGGAATTAAACGCTTGAGTTTCATTTCGCCTGTCTGTATTTGCCGTCTCTCTTTTCGTCAAATTACTATTAACTTTGATTTGACGAATTCCACCGTTCTGTCCTTTTCTGGTAATGCATCAATTAAATCCACCATACGCGAGAGACTTTCTGGTAACGCAAGCTGCAGATAATTCACTTTGTCCTCCTCTGTTATTACTTCTCCTGCATTTTTTAATTCATTTACACAGTTTTCAAACTGATTGAAAAACACCAGTGGATCGTCACCTTCTCTGAATTTCAAGTCCAACAACCTTCTTTTCTTCAACAACTTAATTGCACTGCTCTTCACCAAGTACGTCTGATCCAATTTCTCTACCAACTTTTTTGCCGTTGGTTCAGCAATAATCAAATCCAACTGTGTGTTAGTGACGCCGTTCACAATGTAATTTTTAGTCTTCAATTCTTTCTCTTTCCAATGTTTCTCCGTTATCTCACTCGGTCTATCCTCACCATCAAGAACTTCCTCACAATTTTTCAATTCAAGAAACAGTTTCAACTTGAATCTCCACTTGCCGTACTCTTCGCCATCATAAACTTGTAGATAAATATCGTCTCTCTTTGCAGCCGCCATGTTTTACAGTTACCTCTCTTTTTATGCTTTTTACACTTTTTCTCTTCAAATAACCACGAACCTATGCTACCATGTTAAATAAACCAAATAAATCAACACTTATGTTTAAAGAATTTTATTTGATTAATTTGCGTATTTCCCAATTTATTAATTTAAAATAATATATAGTATATTTGCGGCACGTTCCAGAGTGGAAGATACTCTCAGTATCGCCCTGGTGTAAGACCACCATTCAGAATTGAAACGTTGCTTGAAATGGCTTCTGCCGTGTTTGGTGACCAGATCTGAATAGCCAGGTACTTCCCCACCTTCCTCTTCCCTATCTCCTTCCCCTCCCCACTGCCTTCAGCCTCACAACATACCCCAATTGGGGATGTCACTGTCCCACTGGCTCCAGACGGGAGCAGTTGGGACTCTTGTGAGGTATTCATGTAAAAAAAAAACTTCACAACATAATATTTATTTAATAGAAAATACTTGAATTCCTCACAATCTACATGAAACTGTTACAACTTCGTGCTCGCCATTTTTATCAACTAACTCCATTTCCTCATTGTATTCACTACTGCCATCTATCTTCACAAAAGTTAGACTCTTCAAAATCACTTTTCTCAACAAATTTTCAATATTAGAGGTTTTTTTTTTGAATTGACGAAAACTTAAATGTTGCAGAATCTTCTACGCGCTGCAGTCGCTGAATCACCATTTTTGTAAAACTCACGCACGCACAACGCGCAGTCGCTCCCGAGAAATGCTTCATAGCGACTAAATTCCCAAGAGCCAGACTACTGATTGACCTACCCCCCGCGCCCCTCGGAAAAGTTGCGTTCGCACAGAAAGCAAAACAAATATCAAATTTCTTTTGGGACACCTGTATGTCTCTAACCATAATAAATGTATGAAACCGATGTGCTTCTGGCGCGTCACGACACGCCACGACACGCAAGTATGTTTCTGCCTTCCGTGCACGCTGCGCGCCCCTTTGTGTTGCGGCGCGCACGATTTGAAATTCTCTGTTCGTGCGCGTAGTGTGCACGGTTCGTGCGCGCAAGGCGTCTACACTACGGGAATTCTGTTACATTGCATGATACATACAATGCGACAATATGGACGGCAAATTCTTTCATTGCGTGTTACATTGCATGTAAAGGCGGAAACATACTTGCGTGTCGTGGCGTATCGTGACGGGGAGGTCACGGGTTCACATTGATTTGTGTTTTCATAATTCAATAATTTAAAATAATATAAACTATATTTGCGGCACGTTGCAGAGTAGAATATACTCTCAGTATAGCCCTGTTGTAAGATCACTATTCAAAATTGATAAATTGTCTGAAATGACTTTAGCCGTGTTGTTGTCTAGATCTGAATAGCCAGGTACATCCCCACCTTCCTCTTTCCCATCTTCTTCCCCTCCCCACTGCCTTAAGCTTTACAACATACCCCAATCGGAGATGCCGTAGTTTCACTGGTTCCAGACGGGAGCAGCTGGAACTCTTGTGAGGTATTCATATAAAAAATACGATCTCTCCCTGGGACTGGTATAATATTTTGTAACAATAAAGCCTCGATGACACAGGGCGAGTTTACAAGCTACTATCTACTAAGTTTAAAAGCGGATAAATCGGCGAGTGAGATTGTTACGATGACTCACAAAACTGTCCACTCGCTCAGTAGCGTAGAAAACCGAGGTCGCCGCTAGCGCCAGTAACAAGAATAAAGACGCCTGCGTGAACTAATTCTGTGATGTTTGACAGTCGAAATCAGCTTTTAATTGGCAGCCATCTTGAAAAACATAAATAAACCAATCACGAGCAAGTGTGTAGCGAGTAAAGTTGACGACCTTTCAACTTTTTTCGTAGATTGTCAACAATCTGCTAGTTAGCAAGTAACACGATGACACTGAGCGAGTTTACTAACAGATAGTGAATTTCCCAGATAGTACGAGACTTTAATGATTAATATATTTTTATTACTTTAGAACGTTATTCTAATTTATTTAAATAGGTACCAAATAAATATTTGAAAAAAATAAATTCCCTTTGCAAAAATTTGTTTTGTTGAAAATTGTTTTGTTTTGAAAAATAAAACCAATGCAAGATTTTCACTTATTATCATTAGAATCGCCGCGAGAACCGGACGCGTATTTTTATATTAACGAAATTTATTTTTGATACTATTTATTTATACCTACCATGTTTGGCGTAAGATTGTATGTTTTATTCGTCTTAATTGGCATTTGTTGGGCTAACTATACTGAGAAGGATGGACAAGCTGAGGTTGCAGAGGCCTTCTTCCGGCCCCCTGCCCCACTTGGATTCGAGAAGTTCATGGGGTGAGGAAATCTTATTATTTTTCAAATTAAATTACTTACCATGTTTGCACAGTGCGTCGACCTTCCTTTTGTCAAATTTTCTGCGTTATTCGAAGAGGTGTTTACGTTATTTGGTCTGCCCACACAACGCATGTATCGTCGATGTGATGACCAACTGCCGTGTCTCATATTTGGAATTTTTTTAGGAGCCGCCGCTACCCGAATTTCTACCGATTTCTTTCATATCTCCCTTATTTGAAGTTTTTAAGCTCTTAAAAATATATGTTTTTGAAGATAATATCGAAAAATCGTATCTATAGAAAAAAATCACAAAGTATGCTCCGAAAATTATTATAAACCCGTTTGTTTCAGTTATTTTACAAGATAGTTGTGAAAAAAATCAGAATGTTTCTTTAAATGATACTTAAGACGCTTTCCACGAGATTTTTGCTCTATTTTCAACGAGTCGTGTTTTATTTAACATTTTCACAATTTCCGATCGATTTTATCGCTTTAAATATTAGCGCGCTCCTCTAATATTCGTAATTAGGTACATATCTCTCCATCTTCTTTTTGAGCGCGGATGTGGCGACTTAAACTGCTTTTTTGGCAGGTTCTTGTACATTTTATTATAAACATTTTTCCAAATTAGTAAAAAGTTTTTTCGTTATTTGTTTTTGGGGTGTTAAGCCGTGTTGCGTTACCTCCTTCTTTAGCCAACCTTTCGGACATTGCAGTGTCCATCATCAGAGCAGATTCGGCAGATCCGGTAGATGATCATCTACCGGATCTGCCCTGATGGACACTGCAACGCTGTCCGAAACGTTGGCTAAAGAAGGAGTTAGCGCAACACGGCGGGCTACAGACCTTCAGTTTTAACTGTACAGTTTAACTCTCTTGCAAAACAGTATCAAATTGAGATTTCAAAGAAGTATGATACTCCTATGGAAGTAAATCTAAAATTAGAGCCGCCAGTAGTGATCTCAGATTATTCGATAAAATACAGAAATTTAATCGGAGCATTATTATTCATTGCTAATGGAACACGAACACGTCCTGATATTTCGTTTTCAGTTAATTATTTGAGTCGATTCCAAGGGGGTTACGATCATGAACATTAAGCGGGCTACAGACCTTCAGTTTTAACTCTGCGATTTAACTGTACGGTCGAACTGTACAGATAAATCGTTGGTCCATACAGCCTACAGACATTCAAGTAAAACTGCGAGATCTTTCAGTTTTTATTAACAATGGCCTCCATAGACGACCCTTTAGCCGTTACAGGGCTAAAGATGTATTAAAAGAAACTGAGTGTATTAAAAGAAAAATAAAAGAGAAATTTGTATTAATTTAATGAGTGTATTAAAAGAAACTGCAACAAAACTGACGAAATTGTACAGTTTTTGACTACACACTGTCAGTTTTAACTGTACAGTTATAACTGTACAGATTTATCTATTCGTATTTTGATTAGATCTCAGTTAAACTGTACAGTTCAACTTTTGTCCTACACACCTAATAATTTATCTGTACAGTTCGACTGTACAGTTAAAGTGCACAGTTAAAACTGAAGGTCTGTAGCGTCGTTTTTGGAAAAAAAAAACAACAAAGTACCCACTAAGTACCACCCGCTTACTATGAAATAATATTTTTTCTGTAATTTTCTTACTCCGATAAATCAAGGTTTTAGTTTCTAAGAAATTCTGAATAATACATTTTTATAGCGCCGATTTGTGAAAAGTTACTACAAGGATGCTGGGTACACCCACCCGCACGCTATGAAAGAATATTTTTTCTGTTTTTTTTTTTTTTTTACTGGAATAAAACTAAAAAGAATCTGAATAAGTAATACATTTTTATAGCGGCTTTTAAAAAAAATACTACAAGTGCGTGAAGAACCTACCCGCGCATTACGGAATAATGATTTTCTTTAATTTTTTACTGGAATATAACTAAATTTTAATTTCTAAAAAATACATTTTTAATGCGTCGTTTTTGTGAATAAATACAACAAAGTAACCTACCCGCTAACCATGAAATAATATAATTTTTGTACTTAATTTTTTTATACCGATAAATCAAAGTTCTAGTTTCTAATAAATTCTGTATAACGCCGTTTTTGAAAAGTGACTACAAAGACGCTGGGTAATACGTTACCCGCACGCTATGAAAGAATATTTTTTGTGTTTTTTTTTACTGGCATAAAACAAAATTTTTATTTCTAAAAAATTCTGAATAATACTTTTTTGTAGCGCCTTTTTTGAAAAAAATACTACAAGTGCATTAAGTACCTACCTACCCGCACATTACGAAATAATATTTTTTCTATAATTTTTTTTACTGGAATAAAACTAAGTTTTATTTAATATCCTCTTTTTGCCGGGATCTTGTGCTAATAGATTGATGTACTCAATGGATAGGTACTGAAAGAACGAACCATTTTTTTGTAAATATTCTATTCATGGAACCTTTCAGTATCCGAGATGGATATCAAATAACGCGTCTCAACCTGCAAAATCCGAAGGGCTGCGTGTTGTGCGTCAGAATAGATTGATGTACTCAATGGATAGGTACTGAAAGAACGAACAATTTTTTTTGTAAATATTCTATTCATGGAACCTTTCAGTATCCGAGATGGATATCAAATAACGCGTCTCAACCTGCAAAATCCGAAGGGCTGCGTGTAAAAATTGAGCAATAAACTCACTGGCCCACTTTTGCGAAAAAGGCCCTTACCGAACGCCTTGAACCGGGCGACCGAAGCGGCCCGAGAGCATTGAGGGGTCGACTACCTGTGCCCTTTGTAGGCGCACAATCCTTAGGGAACGTACCCATACTACGTGACCAATTTTTTGCAATTTTTAACCCCCCCCCCCCCCCCCGGTGACCAAAAACCTAAGCAACCCGCCGCTCATTTGTATGGAGCGTGACATTTTAGGGGGGGGGCCCTAAACGTGTCCCGTAGTATGGGTACGTTCCCTTACCTTATCCAAACTCAAACATAGTTTTTTTCTTCGTATATTTAATTCAACAAGCGTTCCTCGCTTCGTCCACATTCACACGTCAATCGATTAGTGTTTTAACCTTTGATTATATAAATGTCTAGATATAGCGCTCGAGTGACGAAGCGCCAAAAAAAATATCTGCCAAATGTTGGCAGATAAGCTCGGCCTGTCCGCTCAGTGGCGACACTATCGTTGTACGGTAAAGACGTGTTGTGTGACATTTGAAGATAACGATTTGCGCTATATCCAGTGTGCAGGAATTACATAGGACGATTGAAAACAACAAAAAATGTTACCTATTATCGGTTAATAACCTTTAAATAACCATTCAGTTAAAGAAACTATTCAGTTTTAATAGTGTAATTTGGTCTTAGGACAACGCCGTTTGACCTCATGTTTTGACGCCATGTTTACAGGGTTGCCTGTTCTTCAAATTACATTTTCCCGATAATTATTTCGAAGTAAAAACCGATCAGATTTACGGTCTTCTGCATCAAGTTAATTTGATAAGTTTGGCCGTGGAAAAATATTTGGCCAAGATATCACTATAAGACAAAATTGGATAATATTAACCGGGATGTAAAATCTACACGAAAACTGTTTAAAAAACAAATTAAAAGGGAAGGTCATTAAGAATAAATAATAACTATCGATAGCTTTAGTTTTAAAAAGTTGCATTGTCTTTTTTAGTGTGACAAGATAGTTTTACCATTTTTAGGGATTTACCTGGATGTGGGCCACCTTCTTTATTTGATGATGATAAAAATTTAAATTTAGACACAACGATACCTGCCGGCCAGTTGGCAGCGTCTATGAATGTATAGTCTGTCGAAAAAGAGTAGAAAATATAAAAACTGGAACTACTAAATTTGTAGACTGGCAACACCAATTTAACTGTCAAATATATTTTTTTGAAGTGCAATGACACTGAATGTATAGAACACAGTAAACCACATTTAAAAAAAACATTTTTTCTTCATGACATAGATTTTATTAAAAGGTGATTTATGAAGCGATTTGCTTCAATTTAATTTAACATAAATTTGAATTTAACATTTAATAGAAAGGAAGAATCACTAATGGTGAGTTTAGTTATACTACTTTTAGATCTAAATGAGTTAAATATATTCAGATCTAAAATTAGTGACGTGCCCAGGCAACGCTAGGTACTTTATGTAGTCGTCGCCCGAGTTCTTAATTGTGCAAACTACCATTTTATCGAAAATGAGTTTTAAATGCAATCATGTTAAGGATAAAATTTCGCATCGTTAGATAAATAAAAAAAAGTTTTACGAGCCATATACAATTAATTACAAGCTTTTTAAAATGTCAATGTCCACAACAATATTCTAAAAGTGAGTTCTTAATTAGTTAAACTCCTTCTTAGTTCAATCTCAGTTGCCGCGAAATAAAATTTGCGGGCTAGATTAGTCAAACTCCACCAATCGACCAATCACAGCACGCCGATCCACGATACCGCGCCGCCATGTTGTTTTTTTACTTCACATTGTTTTTGTTATTGTGTTGTGTTACGAGGAAGCAAAAGGCATTTAATTGTATTACAAGTGAGTTTTTGAATAACGAAATTACAACAAAATGTCTAAAACTATTGACAAAAGATCATACATACGCAGCAGTGCTGAAATAGAGCGGTTAGTATTAGTTTTAAGTATCTTTATCAATGACGTTTTAGTTTTGTTTTATAAATGGCAAGGAACTTTGTAATACAGCGTGTTCATTTTTCGGTTTTAACACAGTTCTCCTTTCCGAGAGTTTTTATTGTCGAAATCAGTTTTGTTGATTATCATTTCATATTAAAGTTAGAAGTTCGATTCGAAATTGTCAGTTTATCCGTATTTGTATCAAGCCTGTGTTTGACATTTAAGAATAAGTCCCGTCATTAGGCAGTTTGTTGATATAAATTCTGGTGCAGTTCTGATTTTTTCCTCATTTATGTGTTGTGAGGTGATCCGAGTTTCGCCAACAAAAATATGGTTGGGATTTGAGTTTTAGCTAAAGAACATGAAAAAAGGGTGTTTTTCAGGATTTTAATTATAACTAAATATCTATTGACTCTGTGAAAAATATTTTATTATTTATGAATTACGCCGCTTTTTTGCATGAATACCGCACAAGAGTCCCAACTGCTCCCGTCTGGAGCCAGTGGGCCTATGGCATCCCCAATTAGGGTATGTTGTGAAGCTGTAGGTAGTGGGGAGGGGAAGGAGATAGGGAATAGGAAGGTGGGGAAGTACCTGGCTATTCAGATCTGGTCACCAAACACGGCAGAAGCCATTTCAAGCAACGTTTCAATTCTGAATGGTGGTCTTACACCAGGGCGATACTGAGAGTATCTTCCACTCTGGAACGTGCCGCAAATATACTATATATTATTTTAAATGAATAAATTGTGAATTACACAAATTAATCAAATAAAATTTATTTGCCACGCCGGGATTCGATCCCCCGACCTTCGGAATGCAAGTCAGGCGCCTTACCGCTGCACTACGCCGGCCGTCTGGTAATACGCAATATTTCTTATTCAAATAGTTAGATTTATCTTTATTATCACGCAAAGTGAGTATTTATGTCGGGGGAGACAAAAAACATGCAAAAAATAGGCATTCAACATATTAATTATGTTTAAATTAATTCATTTACGCGGTAACGCCATTTTCATATGTGTACAAGATTAAGATTATTGAAATCGGTATAAAAATGTTTTAATTCATTATTCTCATATGGTTTTTATTTTCCTCACAAAAAAAAAATTCAAAAAATATTTTAATGTGTTTCAATTATAGTTTTATTATTTTTTTTTTAATTATCTTTGCATGACCTTTTCAAAGCGTTCCCGTTCCCGCCCTGTTCCTTTCAGGCGTCCCCTCTGCCTTATTCTCAGATTGTTTGTATTTTTCTCACGAAAACGCATTTCAATAAATTTTTAACCAATTTTTATGTGTTTCAATTATAGCTATGGTATTTTTTAAAATAATTATCGCTGCACGTCCATTCCCATGCTTTCCCGTTCCCGCCCCGTCCCCTTTCCACGGTCCCTTCCGCGTTCCCCTTTCACCTTCCAACCCCTCCCCCCTTCCGCTTCCACTTTCCCCGTCGCCCCTCCCTTGTTTCATTCCCGCGACTCCCTCGGCTTCGTTCCTTCCTTCCTCCCTCCCAGATTCCCCACCCCCTTCCCCCCTCCGCTTAACTTTGTAAAATACACACATTTTTCAAACAACTCGCGAGCCGCCTAATGTATTTTTTTTTAAATAAATATCATTAAGTCAGAGCTCACCATTATACATAGAAACCTTCGCGGTTTCAGCACAAAGTTTCACCACAATCGGTTAAATTGTGTAGGAAATAATAAGATAATTTTAAGCAAATTTCATAACCCCAGATCTGACCATTACATATGTTCAGGATCTCAACTTCCGCTCTCCTGACAGAGCAATCCGGCGTGGTAACACCTGATTCCGAAAGGAAGTGTGGCTGGAGTAACTCTTCAATAATAACTCCAGCTCTTGAATATTGGTCTTTATTCAAACAATAAAAAGACCCGTAGGGTAGCTCATGTACGGTGAGCCCAATAATGCTATCTCTCTCCGCGGTTTTTATAACCCACGTGAAGTGAAAACCTGGCAGCAGACGTTTTGCCAAAAACGACCCGCCCAAGACGGATGGTAACAAGAGAAGAAGAAATTAAAAAATCCGTGGCAATACGAAATCGCCCTGGCAATCGCCAACACAAAAAAAATGTTGCCACAACCATTAGGGTGACAATCACAAAAAAATAATATTTCAGTACCTGAAATCTTAGCAGAGACCTACGCTGCCGTTCGTAAAAAAACTCACCAAAGTTTCACCGGAAGCGCAGAAAATAATAAGGTAATTTTTATGAAAATTACATAACGCCAGAGCTCATCATTATATATAGAAATTTTCGCAGGCGTGCGCACAATACCTCACCAAAGTTTCATCGCAATCGGATGAATAGTTTAGGAAATAATTAAGGAAAATTTAATAACACCAGAACTCACTTAATTGCAAATTTGATAACACCAGAACTCACCATTATATATTGAAACCTTCGCGTGCATGCGTAAAACATCTCACGAAAGTATCATCGGAATCGGATAAATGGTACAGAAAATAATAAGGGAATATGTGTGCAAATTTCATAAAGTCAGAGCTCACCATTATACATAGAAGTTTTAGCGTGCAAGCGCACAATAACTATCCAAAGTTTCATCACAACCGGTTAAATGGAAGAGAAAATAATGACGGACAGACAAGCTACATAATTAATAAGTTTTTATATATATATCCCACCACAATTGTCGATATCACAAAGAGATATATTGAAAATAAACTCATCCTGTATATAACTTGAGATGGTCGTTTGCACAATTAAGCACCGGTTAAATGGAAGAGAAAATAATGACGGACAGACAAGCTACATAATTAATAAGTTTTTATATATATATATCCCACCACAATTGTCGATAGCACAAAGAGATATATTGAAAATAAACTCACCTGTATATAACTTGAGATGGTCGTTTGCACAATTAAGCACGGAAAATATTTATGCAGAATTTGCTCTATCTCCATTTTAGTGTGGTCAATCTCCTTAAGAATAATTTTGATTTTGCATTCTTGCTCAATCTCCATTTTAAAATTAAAAATAAAGTATCAAAAACGATAATAAGTCACCTTATTAAGAATTATTTCAACTTATGAGACCTTTTTTACCTTTACGTAAATAGCTTCGTTTTACTCACCTATCATAATGTTTCATTGAAATAATCAAAGAAAACCTCCTCCTGTAAAATACGCAAATGGTAGTTTGGACAATTAAGAACTCGGGCGACGTAGTATTAAATAAATATGAGCAATTTCTAAACTGTGCTTTATATTTTATTACATTATAGTTATTCTTCATTATGTTAACACAAAATTTCAAAGGTATAATAATAATATACCTATATGCAATTCTAATTTTGAGATCGGTGAGTATCTATACTGCAATGAAAAAATATTTTTTCCACTATTATGCCATTTTAATTTTTTATAAAAATGCAGGTTACACAGCTTTACTTTAACACCATGAGTCATGTGTTTAGTATTGCCATTTGATCAACAGGGGCGCCCTCATATATTTTCTACTCTTATTTGATAAAATGTATCTTTCTTATTTTCTGTATTTCTTATTTATTTTAAAAAAATAATCAAACAAAAATAAATCTCTTTTAACAATGATTTTCTTTTCATTTATAGGTTAAAACCTTTGATTATATAAATGTCTAGATAGAGTGTTGCGCTGTAACTCCGAAAAAAGGAACAGGCCAGATAGACGAACTTATCTGAAGACTTTAGCTTTTGACCTTATAAAACCTCACTTGGAGGATCGATTTTTATACAAAACTTTGCCGATGCATCTCCAAGAAAGTATTTGCGGAATATTGGGAAAAGGGCGGTCTTATGATGCTCCAACCCCTTCAGAATCAAAATCTGGAAGATGTTCATTTTGTCCCAGGTCAAAAGATCGTAAGTCACGCACTCAATCTCAGAAATGTAAACGTTTCATATCGTCGCCCGAGTTGTTAATTGTGCAAACGACCATTTTAACGAAAATGAGTTTTAAATGCAATAATATTAAGGATAAAATTTCGCGTCGTTAGATAAATAAAAAATAGTTTTACGAGCCTTATACAATTAATCACAAGCTTTTTAAAATGTCAATGTCCACAATAATATTCCAAAAGTGAGTTCTTAATTAGTCAAACTCCTTCTTAGTTCAATCTCATTTGCCGCGAAATGAAATTTGCGGGCTAGATTACTCAATCTCCACCAATTGACCAATCACAGCACGCCGATGCGCGATTCCGCGCCGCCATGTTGCATATTTACGTCACACTATTTTTGTTTTTGTGGCGTGTTACGCGGAAGCAATAAGCATTTTAATGTATTACCAGTGAGTTTTTTATTAACAAAATAACAGTAAAATGCCAAAAACTACTTACAAAAGTTCATACATACGCAGCAGTGCTGAAATAGAGCTGTAATTAGTAGTTTTAAGTATCTTTGTCAATGCCGTTTTAGTTTTGTTTTATACATTGCAAGGAATTTTATAATACAGCGTGTTCACTTTTTGAGATTCTCCTTTTCGAGAGTTTTTGTTGACGTAATCGTTTTTGTTGACTGCCATTTCATATTAAAGCCAGAATTTCAATTCGAAATTGCCAGTTTATCCGTATTTGTAAGAAGCTGTTTGATATTTAGGAATTAGTCCAGTATTTTTTATTTATAATTATCCCTGCGTGTCCTTTCCTATGCATTCCTGTTTACGTTCCCGTCCCCATTCCCCTCATGTGTCCCCTCTCTTATTCTCAGATTGTTTATGGTCGGTGGCTCAGTGGGCATCGCGTTTGGGTCTCACCCGGGCGTCACGTGTTAGATTTCTAGGCTGGCTAAGTCCTCCATCACTACACAAGCAATATTTTCAGTGATTTCAGTAGGAGATTTTCAAACATTGTTTGTCTTTTTCTCACGAAAAAGAGTATCAATAAATTTTAAAAATATTTTAATGCGTTTCAATATAGCTGCAGATTTTTTTTTTATAATTATTCATGCGTGTCCTTTCCCATGCGTTTCCGTTCCCGTCCCGTCCTCCTCCCGCGTCCCCTCTCCCTCTTGCGTTCCTCTTTAAACTTCGACGCCATCCCCCTTCCCACATTCCCTCCCCCCTCCCGCTTCCACTTTCCTCGTCTCACCACCTTGTTTCACTCCCGCGACTCCCCCTGCTTCTTTCCTCCCCCCCCCCCCCTCCCTCCCCCCCTACCGCTTAACTTTGTAAAATACACACATTTTTCAAACAACTCGCGAGCCGCATATATGTATTTTTTTATATAAATATCAAGAAGTCAGAGCTCACCATTATATATAGAAACCTTAGCGGTTTCAGCACAACAACTAACCAAAGTTAATCACAATATAATGTTATTGCTAATTTCATAAAACCAGAGCTCCCCATTACATATAGAGAACTTTGCTACCGTGCGTATAACAACTCACCAAAGTTTCACAGAGAATAATAAGGTAATTTTTATATAAACTACATAACGCCAGAACTCGCCAATATCTCGCCAAAGTTTCATCGAAATCGGATAAATGGTATAGGAAATAATGAGGGAATTTTAACGCAAATTTCACGACGCCAGATCTCTATATGAAAACCTTAGCGGGAGTGCGTAAAACAAGTCACCAAAGTTTCATCGGAATCGGAAGAATGGAATAGAAAATAATGAGGGAATTTGTGTGCAAATTGCATAAAGCCAGAGCTCACCTTCATACGTAGAAACCTTCGTGTGCATCCGCATAACAACTCACCAACGTTTCATTACAATCGGTTCAAACAGGAAATAATAATGGAATTTTAAAGCAAATTTCATAACCCCGGATCTGACCATTACATATAGAGTCCTTCGCTACCGTGCGTACAACAACTCACCAAAGTTTCACCGGAATTTTTAAGAAAATTACATAACATTATAGGTCATCATTATATATAGAAATTTTCGCAAGCGTGCGCACAATACCTCACCAAAATTCGGATGAATGATATAGGAAATAATGAAGTAATTTTAATTCAATTTTCATAACGCCAGAAGTCACCATTATATATTGAAACCTTCGCGGGCATGCGTACAACTTCTCATCAAAGTTTCATTGGAATCGGATGAATAGTACAGAAAATAATAAGGAAATTTATGTGCAAATTTCATAAAGCCAGAGCTCACCACTATATATAGAAGTCTTAGCGTGCACGCGCACAACAACTTACCAAAGATTCATCACAATCGGTTAAATGGCATAGGAAATAATGAGGGACAGACAAAGAAATGCAAAATCTGCCGGATCTGCCCTAATGGACACTGCAACGCTGTCCGAAAAGTTGGAGAGGATAATAAGGAGGTAGCGCAACACCCTAAAAATAAATAACGAAAAAGAAATATACGTTTGTATATATATTCCACTACAAATAGTCGATATCAAAAATAGAAATATTGAAAATAAACTCATCCTGTATATAACTTGAGATGGTCGTTTGCACAATTAAGCACGGAAAAATCTTTATGCAGAAGTTGCTCTATCTCCATTTTAGTGTGGTCAATCTCCTTATGAATAATTTTGATTTTGCATTCTTGCTCAATCTCCTTTTTAAAATTAAAAATAAAGTATCAAAAACGATAATTAGTCACCTTATTAAGAATTATTTCAACTTAGGAGACCTTTACCTTTACGTAAAAAGCTTCGTCTCAAACACCTATCATAATGTTTCATTGAAATAATCAAAGAAAACCTCCTCCTATAAAATTCGCAAATGGTAGTTTGGACAATTAAGAACTCGGGCGAAGAGCTTTGATTATATAAATGTCTAGATATAGCGCTCGAGTGACGAAGCGCCAAAAAAAATATCTGCCAAAAGTTGGCCGATAAGCTCGGCCTGTCCGCTCAGTGGCGACACTATCGTTGTACGGTAAACACGTGTTGTGTGACATTTGAAAATGACGATTTGCGCTATATCAGTGTGCAGGAATTACATAGGACGATTGAAAACAACTAAAAATGTTACCTATCATCGGTTAATAACCTTTAAATAACCATTCAGTTAAAGAAACAATTCAGTTTTAATAGTGTAATTTGGTCTTAGGACAACGCCGTTTGACCCCATGTTTTGACGCCATGTTTACAGGGTTGCATGTTCTTCAAATTAAATTTTCCCGATAATTATTTCGAAGTAAAAACCGATCAGATTTACGGTCTTCTGCATCAAGTTAATTTGATAAGTTTGGCCGTGGAAAAATGTTTGGCCTTAAGATATCACTATAAGACAAAATTGGATAATATTAACCGGGGTGTAAAATCTATACGAAAACTGTTTAAAAAACAAATTAAAAGGGAAGGTCATTAAGAATAAATAATAACTATCGATAGCTTTAGTTTTAAAAAGTTGCATTGTCTTTTTTAGTGTGACAAGATAGTTTTACCATTTTTAGGGATTTACCTGGATGTGGGCCACCTTCTTTATTTGATAATGATAAAAATTTAAATTTAGACACCTGCCGGCCAGTTGCCGACACCTGTTGGCAGCGTCTATGAATGTATCTTTATTATTTTCTGTATTTCTTATTTATTTTTTAAAAATAATCAAACAAAAATAAATCTCTTTTAACAATGATTTTCTTTTCATTTATATCATTATATGTAGAAAACTATCTTACTTAAATGAATTCAAAATTAAACGAATTATAGGTCCCGATAAACCGAAACATATTTTTTACCCACTTTTATGGGAAATACTCGGGATCTGGTATCACTCATCACGCCTTCAGTGACGTTGAGCGCTTAACGTTAACAATATAAGTTACCTATACTTGTATGCGTGTCACGCACACAAGCGTTTCAAACCTGGCCTGTTCTTTTTTTCGGAGTTACAGCGCAACACTCTATCTAGACATTTATATAATCAAAGGTTATACCATAGGTCGTTGGCAGATTTGTTAAATTTTCAAAAAAGATTTTGTATTATTCCACACCCATTTCAAATCAAATAATCATGCAGTAAAATAAATCAATACATTATCTAGCAAACGCATGTTTTAGAATTTTAATTTTAGTTTAAATAAAACCATTAAAAAATATATACGTACATGTGTTTCTTGACGAAAATTAGTCAGTTTGTGTATTTATTTGCGCACTTATAAACTAATATATTTCAGATTTTTTTACATACTTATTGTGCTAAGACATTATTGACAAATCATAAATAATTTTGATAGAAAAATAATTTTCGGAAGTACATATTTAATATTAATTAATTTACAGCTTCGCATTTCACGATTTTTCCCACAGCACACAACAGAGAATGTCAGAGTTCATTCTACCGCCAGATGCGGTGAGTGGCGGTCGCCTCCGCGGCGCTCTATATCGTAACATTTTGAAATGATGAATCGAATACGAAATTTTGAATAAATACGTTTCCTTGTATCATGTCCGTGAAATCTACACGTTTGACCGAGCGGAACGCAAAATTTCATGTTTATTTATTTAAATTTTCCCGATAATTATTTCGAAGTAAAAACCGATCAGATTTACGGTCTTCTGCATCAAGTTAATTTGATAAGTTTGGCCGTGGAAAAATATTTGGCCTTAAGATATCACTATAAGACAAAATTGGATAATATTAACCGGGATGTAAAATCTATACGAAAACTGTTTAAAAAACAAATTAAAAGGGAAGGTCATTAAGAATAAATAATAACTATCGATAGCTTTAGTTTTAAAAAGTTGCATTGTCTTTTTTAGTGTGACAAGATAGTTTTACCATTTTTAGGGATTTACCTGGATGTGGGCCACCTTCTTTATTTGATCATGATAAAATTTTTAATTTAGACACAACGATACCTGCCGGCCAGTTGGCAGCGTCTATGAATGTATCTTTCTTATTTTCTGTATTTCTTATTTATTTTTTAAAAATAATCGGTAATTTTTGGGGATTAGTGTCCATGGCTATTACGAATAATTTTTAGAAAAAAACTTTAGATTTGCCTTAATCACTATAAAAGGAAACTTATTGCATCACGGCAGGCGGAAAATAATGCATTTTAATTTTCAATGTCGTTAAATAAAATTTCACTTCCGACCGACACTACGACAGCCCGCCCGCTGCCGCCCACCATTTGTCACATACACAAGCCCGCTACACAAACCCTGCATAGCCAAACAAACCATTCAAAAACGTAAGCTGTTTTTTAAAGTAAAGATAACATACACAAGCCCGCTACACAAACCCTGCGTAGCCAAACAAACCATTCAAAAACGTATTTTGACAGTGACAAAATGGCGGGCGGGCTGTCATAGTTTCGGTTCGCGAATTGAAATTTTAGTTAACGACATTGAAAATTAAAATGCATTATTTTCCGCCAGCCGTGATGCAATAAGTTTCCTTTTATAGTGATTAAGGCGAATCGAAAGTTTTTTTCTAAAAATTATTCGTAATAGCCATGGACAACAATCCCCAAAATTTACCAAATAATCAAACAAAAATAAATCTGGGGAGGAATGCAGATCCCGCATTGGTGGGGGATTTTAATAAAAATGCACTTTATAGATGAGAAAAGTGTGGAAAAGTTGAATAAAAAAGAAATTAAGGTGCGCTCGGCAAAATTGAGGGAGATACAGCCGTTTAAAGTATGAATAAAATGTCACTTCCTGAACCGATACTACGCCATTGCCAATGTTTGGTTTATGCCGAAAACGATGTTTTTACCGCGTTTTAAGTGGAGAACTTTAATCTGGAAGGTGAAAGAAAGCGCGGAAAGCAATAAAAAAATGAATAAGTAATTAATTTGCAATTGCGTTAAGTAAAATTTCACTTTGCCAATCAACACTATTGACAGCCCACCCGCCATTTTTTCAATTGTCACTATAATGTTGGTATCCCTGACCTGATGCAAACAACAGCTAGACTGTAGCCGACTTCGTGAGATACATGAGGCGCGTAATTATGAAATTTGTGTAGCGGACTTTTTTTAAACGATTTTTTAAACTGTTTATCACCTTCCAAATTAAAGTAACCTAACCTAAGACTACGCTAAACATGGTTTGTGTAACATGGTTTGTGCCCCTTTATAACGCCTACTCGCGTCAACGCAAGAAAAACATCCCAGTTTTCAAATAGTTTAGCGGCTACGCTAGGTTTGTGTAACATGGTTTATGTAACATGGTTTGTGCCCCTTTATAACGCCTACTCGCGTCAACGCAAGAAAAACATCCCAGTTTTCAAGTAGTTTAGCGGCTACGCCAGGTTTGTGTAACATGGTTTGTGACCATTATTAATTCTGTTTTTCATAATTACGCGCCTTATGTATCACACGAAGTTGGCTGCAATAGTATCATTCTTCGTTTATAGCAAGTCTGAGATACCAACATAATAGTAACAAAATGGCGTAGTATAAGTTCACGAAGTGTCATTTTATTCATTCTTTAAACGGCTGTATCTCCCTCAATTTTGCCAAGCGCACCTTAATTTCTTTTTTATTCAACTTTTCCACACTTTTCTCATCTAGAAGGTGCATTTTTATTAAAATCCCCCACATTGGCGGGATCTGCATTTCACCCTAAATCTGTTTTAATAATGATTTTCTTTTCATTTATATCATTATATGTAGAAAACTATCTTACTTAAATGAATTCAAAATTAAACGAATTATAGGTCCCGCTAAACCGAAACATATTTTTTACCCACTTTTATGGGAAATACTCGGGAGCTGGTATCACTCATCACGCCTACAGTGACGTTGAGCGCTTTACGTTAACAATATAAGTTACCTATACTTGTGTGCGTGTCACGCACACAAGCGTTTCAAATCTGGCCTGTTCTTTTTTCGGAATTACAGCGCAACACTCTATCTAGACATTTATATAATCAAAGGTTTAGAGCACCAAACAAAGATTTGCCAAAATTGTTAAGAAAAGTTACCTTTAATTATGCCTTTTTGTATTATGTAAGACTGAAATAAGTGCCATAACAGTCTATGTAAGTTAATTTTGAATAAATGTTTTTTCTCACGTAAAAAAGATGTTTTATTTAACATGGTACTCCAGTACCCCTGGGTACTGTTAGTGTATGGTCTATGATGGGTACGGTTCTAGGAGATAAGTCCCGTTAGTTGCCTCTGCAACGGGCAAAACCTAGTTCTTATTATTGCTCGATACAATACGTGATCAGGTATTTTCATGTATTGAAGTTTGCCATTGTTCTTTCAAAAAACAAAATCCACCCTTCGCTACTGGTAGATAAATAGCTAGTACTTCCAAATCATATCACTCACAGAAGCTGATTGCTGAAAAAATGAATTTTATAACCTTCCTTTTCTGTTTACTTTTTCTTTTCATAGCTCCACTGGGATAATCTCTTTATCTTTCACTCATTATTTTCACAAATCAAACTAATTAACCAAGAAATAATGTGAAGAACAAGATTGTATTGTATTACAATGTAATAAATAACGTTTGAACCGGGATGAAATAAATCGGGTAAATATTGCTCTCCGTGGTTTTTCATTGTACATCGGTTATTGCGGGATTCCCCCGTTTAAGTTAATGACTTAAACGGGGAATCCCGCAATAACCGATGTACGTTGTTGCCAACTTTTTGGCACACGCTTAACATAATTAACGTGATTTTCAATAAAATCTATAAAAACATAAAATGTCCTAAAATGATAAAACTATGGTTAATGAGCGAAAACTCCATGTATCTTTGAATATCTTAATATAGCTGCCTACATATCTTGTTATTAGGCAGGTATATTGAAATATCTTATATATTTATGGTTGTAAGTTAAATTATCTAATATTATGTGATCCATTCTAATGTTTCCTTAAAACTATAAATGTATTTACAAATATTTTCTTAGATATTATATTAAGAATGTTTAAATTGTTAGAACCTGCAGACAAGCTGCCATATGACAGCTTTGTGGGTCTACTCAAATTTTTTTGTACAAAATGTATTCTGTAATTAGATAAATAAAAAAAATAAAAAAATTAAAAAAAAAACGTAAAGCGCTCAACGTCACTGTAGGTGCGTGATGAGTGATACCAGCTCCCGAGTATTTCCCATAAAAGTGGGTAAAAAATATGTTTCGGTTTAGCTGGACCTATAATTCGTTTAATTTTGAATTCATTTAAGTAAGATAGTTTTCTACATATAATGATATAAATGAAAAGAAAATCATTGTTAAAAGAGATTTATTTTTGTTTGATTATTTTTAAAAAATAAATAAGAAATACAGAAAATAAGAAAGATACATTCATAGACGCTGCCAACTGGCCGGCAGGTATCGTTGTGTCTAAATTTAAATTTTTATCATCATCAAATAAAGAAGGTGGCCCACATCCAGGTAAATCCCTAAAAATGGTAAAACTATCTTGTCACACTAAAAAAGACAATGCAACTTTTTAAAACTAAAGCTATCGATAGTTATTATTTATTCTTAATGACCTTCCCTTTAAATTTGTTTTTTAAACAGTTTTCGTATAGATTTTACATCCCGGTTAATATTATCAAATTTTGTATTAAGGCCAAATATTTTTCCACGGCCAAACTTATCAAATTAACTTGACGCAGAAGACAGTAAATCTGATCGGTTTTTACTTCGAAATAATTATCGGGAAAATTTAATTTGAAGAACAGGCAACCCTGTAAACATGGCGTCAAAACATGGGGTCAAACGGCGTTGTCCTAAGACCAAATTACACTATTAAAACTGAATTGTTTCTTTAACTGAATGGTTATTTAAAGGTTATTAAACGATGATAGGTAACATTTTTAGTTGTTTTCAATCGTCCTATGTAATTCCTGCACACTGATATAGCGCAAATCGTCATTTTCAAATGTCACAACACGTGTTTACCGTACAACGATAGTGTCGCCACTGAGCGGACAGGTCGAGCTTATATGCCAACTTTTGGCAGATATTTTTTTTTGGCGCTTCGTCACTCGAGCGCTATATCTAGACATTTATATAATCAAAGGTTATAATCAAACGTTGGGGACAGCGCTATCTATTTTAGTTGAATCGTATCACAGGAATTGGTCTAAGTTTCTTCCTCAAGTTCAATCGGCTATGAACAATACTGTCAACTGCGCTACAGGATATACTCCGTTCTTTTTGATGCATGGTAGGGAGCAGATAATTAGCGGAGATCTCCACCGTAATCCACTAGCAGATGGAGATACCAATTCGCGGAATAGTGTCCAACCTGAAGCTTATGCTCAAAGGTTAGATAATTTATCGACAGTGTATGAACAAGTGTATGAAAAGAAAACCCTAGCGAAGACGCTAAAAACGACATAGAAGACAAATGAACTATATTTAAATAACTTTAGTCCTCCTCGGCACAGGACCCCCTAGTGAGGAGGACTAAGAAATACAATATTTTGTACTTAATTTCACATTTCATTTTGTATGTAAAATTTTTGTATATAGTCGCTATAATAAAAAAAAAAAAAAAAAAAAAAAAAAAGTCTCAGACGCACTTCTTAAAGCCTACCAAAAGGGAGCTAACCACTACAACCTACGTAGAAAACACGTTACTTACCAGGTCGGGGATGTGGTTTGGCGTAGAAACTTCGTACAATCAAATGCATTGAATTACTTTGCACATAAATTAGCTCCTCGCTTTGTCAAAAATATTGTTGTGAGAAAGAAATCAGATCTAATTTATACACTCGCAGACATGAATGGTAAGGAAACCGGTGACTTTCATGTGAAAGACATCGTGAAATCGGACTATATTCCTATATAGTCAAATTATCCTCAGTACCTTGTTGGGTCTGGCCATCCTTGCAAGGGCTGACAACGTTAACTAAGTATTCTATACTTGACCATTCAATTCGACTTGATCAATCGAATTGTTGTGGCCAGTATTTTGTCAATAAGTCCAATTTTAATGAATACTTCAAATTGTATGCCTCCTAAAGAGTAAATAATTATTTTTTTTTTTAACTCTGGTTTAAAACCCGAGTTGGAATAGTAACATTAGTTCTGTATACACTTCAAAAATTAAATTTAAGTTAAATTGTATGTTACACACCTCTAAAATTAGGATTGTGGAACGCTTGTACATGGAAACAAACAAATTTTTTTTTTTTTTTTTAGAAAAAAATGGCACATTTTATTTCACTCTGTATAGTTTTAAGTTATGTCAACTTGGGATATACGACGATATTATTTATATCCTCTGGTATTCCAAGCAAAATATAATACGACCTGTGTTCGTATTTACTTACATTATAAACTTTGTGATTTTATAATACGAACATGCAGAAGTGACTGCCCATCATTTCTTTATGTTCCGTATTGTAAACCTTGTCAACTATAGAGTATACAGAAATAACAGCCCATTATTTCTGTATGCTTCGATTTTCAGTTTTTTTAATTTTGAGATTTCATGTAATAAGAATATTCTGCACTTCTTGCACAGTTGCCTGTTTTGGCATTACTCATATCAATTGCCTAAAATTTTTGGCAATTGATAAGAACGACCACAGCTTAGCACCACTATTTGTATTTAAGTGTAAGATGGTACAATATATTTTTATCCAAAAACAAAATTAGTATAACAGAAACACTGAAATATGAATTATTCAAAAAACAAATCAAGTCTCTGAAATTGGATAATGACGTATTGTACCCTTTATGTAATTAATTAATTTACCATTACTTAAACTGCAATATTTAATATGTATTGTTATTGTCCTTATTTTTGTTTAAATTGTGTATCTATCTAAGATATTTATATCACAAGTTCTTTGATAATTGTTTACACAATTTAATAAAACATTATTATTATTTTTTGCATGTAATTAGGGACTCCTCCCATAAACACGAGCTTCTAGAGTTCAACTTATGGAGTAGTCGAACAAAATATGAATCATTTTATAACCTTGCATTTTTTCTTTATTTGTAATTTTTACCCAAAAATCTTGAAATAAAAAAATAAAATTTCATCATTAATGATTAATTTATTACAAAAAATTCGCGAAGTGCAAGATTGGTTCTTAGGAAGATTATTTATTAAGTTCCATTTTTTTTAACTGTTATTTTCACATTTTTAAAAAAAGATTACTGTAGTGTAATTGTTTTAAAAAAACAATTAACAAACTTCCAACGCAGGAACTACCCCTTCTACACAATCGTCCGAAAGTTTGAAGTTGGCCTCTGTGTGGCCGTACCATAAGACAATCAAAGATTGTGTGTTTTTCTCTAATGATGCACAAAATTGTCGGACGGGGAACATGAAAATTAATTTTATTGCTTATAATAATAAGTAATTTGTGTGTACATATAAATGAAATGTTATTTCTTCACTTTCACTAGACTGTTTGCCGTGTTTGGAAACATGGTAAGACACAGCCTTACTCGACGAGTGACAGTTTAGTACTAAAGTACTAGAAATCGAGACCAGTGCAATTGTCTTGCTTTTGACTTCCCACTTTGAGATTTCTACCCCTCGTCTACAGTATATAACGCTTGGTTGTATCTCCCTTATTATCATAGAAATATCATATAAACAGTGTTAGAAAGATCTCACCGTGTGAGAAATGTGGATATCCGCAAAGAATATAAGGCTGATGTAAGCATAATGAGTAAGATTAAGAAAGGGACCCTCAGATGGTTTGGGCATTAGTGTGAGAAGAATATATGAAGCAAATGTGAATGGAAGAAGTCGGGGACGCTCGCGGAAGACATTGCACGATCAAGTGAATCAGATACTTAAGAGCGGAGCAGGGCAAACGATTTTGTCAAAATTTGCCAAAATAGTTAAAATTTTGGTCGCTTGCGTCGCCCTCATCGATTTTTTAAATCAATTCCACCTAAAGTTAATGTTCATTGTTACTTAAAATGAGTTTGATCCCAGTATCCGCTCGTAAAAACCCGAAGTTATGGCGATCATTCCCGAACACGGATTGAAAAAGGAATATTACACGTTGGTCGCTTTCGTGAACGACTGAATTTTGATTTTTTCCCTTTCACTTGGGGAAATTTCCCCTGAGATTCCCTTTTTTGTTGCAAATAATTTAAAAATATTACGCGAACAGCTTTTTAAAACTCCCGGATATCCAGATTCAAAAAGTATGATTTTAGAATTAAATTGGGAGATGTTTACTGGATTTTAACACCACATCCTATGTTATTTTTGAACTTAAAAATTACAAACGTCAAAAAGTTAACCAACTTCTATAAAAATCTGCTTCTTTTCAATATAAAGTTAAAATTAGAGGGTGCTATGCCGTTCTTGGGCATGCTGGGTGGTTAATAACTGATGAGTGTTTCTCCTACTATGTGTAGTTTACACCGCTTATGAAGTGGGTGTATTAAATATGTAATCATTACAGTGATCAGCTTTGTTTCCTATCGGAAACTGGGACGCCAAACCTTGGCACTGACAAGGTATGCTGTCACTGCGGTAGGCATGAGAATTCTTTCCCAAGGATGGGCATATGGTGTTACCACCGCAATTACATGAGGATGAGGAGATATGAGAAATTAAACATTGTTTGCAAATACAATTGAGATTCTATTTCTATACAAGAAGTATACAAAGTGGTAATTTGGATTCGACTTACCCCCCAGACCGTTTGATAACTAAGCTAACCTATCTAAAGCGAAGTTGAGCTGTTGATGAACGGAGATGCCTTCTCCCGGGATCCACGGCTGCATCCGGCGAAGGCGTGCCGGCCCTCGATCCGGCAAAGTCGTGCCGCCCTTCGACGCTCTACGATCGGTCTCGTGGACTCCGCTGCTGTCGTCTTATTGTCATCCACTCGATCCCAGGCGCGGTTATACTGGCGCGTGGCGGAAAATTCGACAAAAATGGGGCCATTACCCAAATACGGTAACCGACCGGCTAGGCCTTTATAGTTACTCCTTTCAATCGGCCAACACGTTCGAGACGAGCAAGGATGGCTTTAATAACACCCGATTAGCAAATCGACCCTCTCATTGTCCCGAGAGCTTCCATCCGCGTATATACGGTACCGGCAAGGATTCTGCGTCACGCACATTCCGGGTAACTCAATCCGAACTCACGAATACGATCTCTTAAGATCCAGTCTCGGATACTTTTTTAATTAAAAGTAACATTAGTTACGCTCGACAATGTTCACATGTTAAACAAAATGGCACCGACGTCTCGTTTTTGGTCCGTGCCCAGTCGGGCCACAACGAAAAGTGGTTCGTAAAAACGGAGAATATTTGGCTGTCAAAAAAACCATAGACAAGTAAAATTTCGGAAAGCACAGTACTTGACCGCGATTGTTATAAAATAGTCAATATTTTCATAACAATACCCCGCTCGCTCCGAACGTGTTTGCCCTCAAACACAAAAAAACCCAAAAAAACAAAAACCCAAAAATCAACAGGAGAACCCTACACTATATACTAACTAACTTGGTCTGATGGGGTACTGAAAAAACATTATATGATAAGTGTAACACAAAAAAATTCAAGATAACTACCAAAGTATAAAGCCATTAACTAGATTAATAAACAAGAAAACAGATAATGTGCAAATGATTGCGCCACAACTTCAATCGCGCCCATCATGCGTAGGGCATGATGGATGAATTTGCGGCGCATCCATTAGCATAGATAGCAAATAGGAATGAAAACAAAGCTTAATATCTAAAAACTTAAAAGTAGACAAACTTCAAATAGGTGATACGTGGACGGGGTCTACAAACACCCACAGCATGAAGGATGCTGGGTGTCGTAATAATGATTTTCCTCAAGGACAACCGTACACGTAGCATCTGTAACAGGACAGTATCTTAAAATAAAGTAGTTATGATTAGTAACAAAAACTTATAAATTAATTAATACACTAGGACAATATATACGCACTAGGCGTCACTTAAAAAAAAAAAACGAGCCATAACAGGCAACACTTTTAAGATGGTGTACCATCTGCACTTTTCACTGATTTTATTTCCGTTTTGGAAAAAAAACTTCCTTTGAAGAGTATCTCTAACTATACTTCCTGACTTCGGTCTTTTGGGGGTTATGATTATTAAACCTACTATACAGTAGTAAGGGAACGTACCCATACTACGTGACACGTTTAGGGGGGGGGGGGGGGTCTTCAAAATGTCACGCTCCATACAAATGAGCGGCGGTTTGTTTAGGTTTTTGGTCACCGGGGGGGGGGGGGGGGGGGGGGTTGAAAATTGCAAAAAATTGGTCACGTAGTATGGGTACGTTCCCTAACAGTTCAATCATTATACTTAAGTTTTATATAAAAATAATGGTTTGGATGATCATACTTAAATGAAACAATGTAAACAACCATCGCCAATGAATGGTGCCAAAAAGTAAACAACCATTGTCAATGAATGGTGCCAAAAAGTAAACAACCATTGCCAATGAATGGTGCCAAAGGTAAGTTATGTAGACCCTTGATAGAGGGTTCAATTGGTAAGGTTAAATGTTTATATACACAGCTATAAAGGTTTCACACAAACCTATTAGTATCTGAGCAGATGTAATGCGTCGCTTAAGACGTTGATCTATAACTAATATAGTAATATCCCGTACAAGGGAAATGAGAAGGAGACAACATAACAAATAATAATGTACGTATAATTATCTTAATACTAGCTTGTGCGGTAATAACATATTTTATGTAATACAAAAATTTTAGGCAATTGATATGAGTAATGCCAAAACAGGCAACTGTGCAAGAAGTGCAGAATATTCTTATTACATGAAATCTCAAAATTAAAAAAACTGAAAATCGAAGCATACAGAAATAATGGGCTGTTATTTCTGTATACTCTATAGTTGACAAGGTTTACAATACGGAACATAAAGAAATGATGGGCAGTCACTTCTGCATGTTCGTATTATAAAATCACAAAGTTTATAATGTAAGTAAATACGAACACAGGTCGTATTATATTTTGCTTGGAATACCAGAGGATATAAATAATATCGTCGTATATCCCAAGTTGACATAACTTAAAACTATACAGAGTGAAATAAAATGTGCCATTTTTTTCTAAAAAAAAAAAAAAAAAATTTGTTTGTTTCCATGTACAAGCGTTCCACAATCCTAATTTTAGAGGTGTGTAACATACAATTTAACTTAAATTTAATTTTTGAAGTGTATACAGAACTAATGTTACTATTCCAACTCGGGTTTTAAACCAGAGTTAAAAAAAAAAATAATTATTTACTCTTTAGGAGGCATACAATTTGAAGTATTCATTAAAATTGGACTTATTGACAAAATACTGGCCACAACAATTCGATTGATCAAGTCGAATTGAATGGTCAAGTATAGAATACTTAGTTAACGTTGTCAGCCCTTGCAAGGATGGCCAGACCCAACAAGGTACTGAGGATAATTTGACTATATAGGAATATAGTCCGATTTCACGATGTCTTTCACATGAAAGTCACCGGTTTCCTTACCATTCATGTCTGCGAGTGTATAAATTAGATCTGATTTCTTTCTCACAACAATATTTTTGACAAAGCGAGGAGCTAATTTATGTGCAAAGTAATTCAATGCATTTGATTGTACGAAGTTTCTACGCCAAACCACATCCCCGACCTGGTAAGTAACGTGTTTTCTACGTAGGTTGTAGTGGTTAGCTCCCTTTTGGTAGGCTTTAAGAAGTGCGTCTGAGACTTTTTTTTTTTTTTTTTTTTTATTATAGCGACTATATACAAAAATTTTACATACAAAATGAAATGTGAAATTAAGTACAAAATATTGTATTTCTTAGTCCTCCTCACTAGGGGGTCCTGTGCCGAGGAGGACTAAAGTTATTTAAATATAGTTCATTTGTCTTCTATGTCGTTTTTAGCGTCTTCGCTAGGGTTTTCTTTTCATACACTTGTTCATACACTGTCGATAAATTATCTAACCTTTGAGCATAAGCTTCAGGTTGGACACTATTCCGCGAATTGGTATCTCCATCTGCTAGTGGATTACGGTGGAGATCTCCGCTAATTATCTGCTCCCTACCATGCATCAAAAAGAACGGAGTATATCCTGTAGCGCAGTTGACAGTATTGTTCATAGCCGATTGAACTTGAGGAAGAAACTTAGACCAATTCCTGTGATACGATTCAACTAAAATAGATAGCGCTGTCCCCAACGTTTGATTATAACCTTTGATTATATAAATGTCTAGATATAGCGCTCGAGTGACGAAGCGCCAAAAAAAAATATCTGCCAAAAGTTGGCATATAAGCTCGACCTGTCCGCTCAGTGGCGACACTATCGTTGTACGGTAAACACGTGTTGTGACATTTGAAAATGACGATTTGCGCTATATCAGTGTGCAGGAATTACATAGGACGATTGAAAACAACTAAAAATGTTACCTATCATCGTTTAATAACCTTTAAATAACCATTCAGTTAAAGAAACAATTCAGTTTTAATAGTGTAATTTGGTCTTAGGACAACGCCGTTTGACCCCATGTTTTGACGCCATGTTTACAGGGTTGCCTGTTCTTCAAATTAAATTTTCCCGATAATTATTTCGAAGTAAAAACCGATCAGATTTACTGTCTTCTGCGTCAAGTTAATTTGATAAGTTTGGCCGTGGAAAAATATTTGGCCTTAATACAAAATTTGATAATATTAACCGGGATGTAAAATCTATACGAAAACTGTTTAAAAAACAAATTTAAAGGGAAGGTCATTAAGAATAAATAATAACTATCGATAGCTTTAGTTTTAAAAAGTTGCATTGTCTTTTTTAGTGTGACAAGATAGTTTTACCATTTTTAGGGATTTACCTGGATGTGGGCCACCTTCTTTATTTGATGATGATAAAAATTTAAATTTAGACACAACGATACCTGCCGGCCAGTTGGCAGCGTCTATGAATGTATCTTTCTTATTTTCTGTATTTCTTATTTATTTTTTAAAAATAATCAAACAAAAATAAATCTCTTTTAACAATGATTTTCTTTTCATTTATATCATTATATGTAGAAAACTATCTTACTTAAATGAATTCAAAATTAAACGAATTATAGGTCCAGCTAAACCGAAACATATTTTTTACCCACTTTTATGGGAAATACTCGGGAGCTGGTATCACTCATCACGCACCTACAGTGACGTTGAGCGCTTTACGTTTTTTTTTTAATTTTTTTATTTTTTTTATTTATCTAATTACAGAATACATTTTGTACAAAAAAATTTGAGTAGACCCACAAAGCTGTCATATGGCAGCTTGTCTGCAGGTTCTAACAATTTAAACATTCTTAATATAATATCTAAGAAAATATTTGTAAATACATTTATAGTTTTAAGGAAACATTAGAATGGATCACATAATATTAGATAATTTAACTTACAACCATAAATATATAAGATATTTCAATATACCTGCCTAATAACAAGATATGTAGGCAGCTATATTAAGATATTCAAAGATACATGGAGTTTTCGCTCATTAACCATAGTTTTATCATTTTAGGACATTTTATGTTTTTATTGATTTTATTGAAAATCACGTTAATTATGTTAAGCGTGTGCCAAAAAGTTGGCAACAACGTACATCGGTTATTGCGGGATTCCCCGTTTAAGTCATTAACTTAAACGGGGGAATCCCGCAATAACCGATGTACAATGAAAAACCACGGAGAGCAATATTTACCCGATTTATTTCATCCCGGTTCAAACGTTATTTATTACATTGTAATACAATACAATCTTGTTCTTCACATTATTTCTTGGTTAATTAGTTTGATTTGTGAAAATAATGAGTGAAAGATAAAGAGATTATCCCAGTGGAGCTATGAAAAGAAAAAGTAAACAGAAAAGGAAGGTTATAAAATTCATTTTTTCAGCAATCAGCTTCTGTGAGTGATATGATTTGGAAGTACTAGCTATTTATCTACCAGTAGCGAAGGGTGGATTTTGTTTTTTGAAAGAACAATGGCAAACTTCAATACATGAAAATACCTGATCACGTATTGTATCGAGCAATAATAAGAACTAGGTTTTGCCCGTTGCAGAGGCAACTAACGGGACTTACAACTAACGGGACAATTCTGTGATAGATGGTACATTAAATTCCCGAAATATCTCTATAGTAGGGAAGTCGTATGGTTTCCTAAGGATGATTTTTATAATTATTCTTTGAATTATAATTACGGGTTGTAAGGAAGCCTTAAAGGCCCCTCCCCACCCAATAATGCCGTACTGTGTAATAAGGACTGAATTAATGCGTAATAGACAATTTTGATAGTTTTATCCAAAGACGTTACATACTTTCGACGCGGGGTAGAAATCTCAAAATGGGAAGCCAACAACAAGACAATTGTGGAGTACTCGCTACTCGATTTCTAGTACTTTTTACTTTTACTTTAGTACTAAACTGCCACGCGTCGAGTAAGGTCGTGTCCTACTAGTAAGTAAATTGCATTAAAAAGCGCCAAAATTCCCTCCTGTGTGTTGAGAAAATGTTTCCATTTCACGGTAAACAGTAGTAAAAGCGAAGGAGTAACATTTCATTTGTAAATACATGCAAATTACTTATTATTATCGATTATAAAAATAATACAATTGCTTTCCGCCCAAAGATTTTATGCGTCATTAGAGAACTCAAGGCCTACTAAAGTACAGGTCTGGATGCGCAACAGCCAAATTACAAAGTCGATGCCAAGCCGTCGCTTAGTAAAATTTACTTTTTTAATAATAATCTAATGATTCTTTATTTACTTGCCTGCGGTAAAACAACATACAAATCAGCAGAAACAACAAATACAATAACAATCAACGCCATTTGCAAACTATCGTTGTTCATTATAGCTATTTGACACCTCAAAATTCGACTGGTGCCCAGGCCTACTACTTTAGTCGGCATTGAGACAGTATTTGACGGAACTTTTGAATTTTGAATACGAAAATGCCGCCCGCGTTCTATCTTTTGTTTCGTTCATATGCACATATTCTTTTAAGCGTCTATCTTTATCATACACGAATAACTTTTGAATTAAGAAATTATTGAAAATCGCTGAAAACAAAAGACTTTTGATTAATTGCCACATTATATCTTGAGTTTGTGAGACTATGGCAAGTCTATTTATATAACGTCATAGGTTTTATCACTAACAATGTAGAGATGTGAGATAAAAAAATAAAAAAAATACAAATTTGAAATCTGGGGAAAATGCGTGTGGAAACATACATAAAGGAATTACAGATATGTAATACAAAACAAGGTAATCACAAAACTGTTTCACTACAAGCCCAGGAACATCCACAAAAACATTATATGTGGAAACAAAACTATTAACATTAAGAAATATATGATATGAATATATTAATACAATACGTGTCTCCTTATTTACAAAATAAACAATAAACTCGTACATACAAACACAGAATTAATTGAAACGTCCCAAGTACACAAACACTTTACACGAAAACACGATAATATACATTTAAACACCATCCACACTTACTTCAATTTATATTATTTCTTATAACCTTTGATTATATAAATGTCTAGATAGAGTGGTGCGGTGTAACTCCGAAAAAAAGAACAGGCCAGATTTGAAACGCTTGTGTGCGTCACACGCACACAAGTATAGGTAACTTATATTGTTAACGTTATGCGCTCAACGTCACTGTAGGCGTTATGAGTGATACCAGCTCCCGAGTATTTCCCATAAAAGTGGGTAAAAAATATGTTTCGGTTTAGCGGGACCTATAATTCGTTTAATTTTGAATTAATTTAAGTAAGACAGTTTTCTACATATAATGATATAAATGAAAAGAAAATAAGGTAATTATCGGTTCGGACTGGCCACGCTTAATACGAATATTTTTTAGAAAAAAACTTTAGATTCGCCTTAATTACTATAAAAGGAAACTTTTTGGCTTTGGGGCGGCGGAAAATAATGCATTTTAATTTTCAATTGCATAAAACCAAAATTCACTTCGCGAACCGACGCAGCGAAAATCCGCGGCCGTAGCTGTCACTGTTATGGACTGTAGCCGACTTCGTAGGATACCTACATGAAATACCGCGAATCACAAACCATGTTACACAAACAAGCCCGCTAGACAAATTTCATAATTACGCGCCTTATCCCACGAAGTCGGCTACAGTCGTATTAGCTCTTGTTAATTTATCAAGGATACCAACATAACAGTGACAGTTACGGCCGCGGATTTTCGCTGGGTCGGTTTGCGAAGTGAATTTTGGTTTTATGCAATTGAAAATTAAAATGCATTATTTTCCGCCGCCCCAAAGCCAAAAAGTTTTCTTTTATAGTAATTAAGGCGAATCTAAAGTTTTTTTCTAAAAATTATTCGTAATAAGCGTGGCCAGTCCGAACCGATATTTACCGAAAATAATTGTTAAAAGAGATTTATTTTTGTTTGATTATTTTTAAAAAATAAATAAGAAATACATAAAATAAGAAAGATACATTCATAGACTCTGCCAATTGGCCGGCAGGTATCGTTGTGTCTAAATTTAAATTTTTATCATCATCAAATAAAGAAGTTGGCCCACATCCAGGTAAATCCATAAAAATGGTAAAACTATCTTGTCACACTAAAAAAGACAATGCAACTTTTTAAAACTAAAGCTATCGATAGTTATTATTTATTCTTAATGACCTTCCCTTTTAATTTGCTTTTTAAACAGTTTTCGTATAGATTTTACATCCCGGTTAATATTATCCAATTTTGTCTTATAGTGATATCTTAGGGCCAAATATTTTTCCACGGCCAAACTTATCAAATTAACTTGATGCAGAAGACCGTAAATCTGATCGGTTTTTACTTCGAAATAATTATCGGGAAAATTTAATTTGAAGAACAGGCAACCCTGTAAACATGGCGTCAAAACATGGGGTCAAACGGCGTTGTCCTAAGACCAAATTACACTATTAAAACTGAATAATTTCTTTAACTGAATGGTTATTTAAAGGTTATTAACCGATGATAGGTAACATTTTTAGTTATTTTCAATCGTCCTATGTAATTCCTGCACACTGATATAGCGCAAATCGTTATTTTCAAATGTCATACAACACGTGTTTACCGTACAACGATAGTATCGCCACTGAGCGGACAGGCCGAGCTTATCGGCCAACATTTGGCAGATATTTTTTTTGGCGCTTCGTCACTCGAGCGCTATATCTAGACATTTATATAATCAAAGCTTATAACTATTAAACAATTAAGTAGACTTGACTGTATAATATTATCAGAGACGCACTCATCGAGCGAAATTATTTATAACTAGCTTTTTCCCGCGGCTTCGCTCGCATGGTGTAATGGGGGTTCCCACACCACCTCCCCCCTCCCTCTCACCGCCCTCCCCCCATCACTCCTCCCCCACCTCACCGCTCCCCCCTTCCCCCCCTCCCCAATCTCTCCATCCCTCCCGCTTTCCATATATTCAATCCCAGTATATTCAGTTTTTAAACAGCCCGCGTGCCACCTTTTACAATTTTTATTCAAATTTCCATTTTTCATGTATATTAAAATATTTAAATTTCTTTATTCGATTCAAACTATTATGGGAATACCTACTTTACATCAATATCAATACGACTACAAACATCAAAACCTCTCATTGTCACACAACACGTGTTTATGTGTTTACCGTACAACGATAGTGTCGCCACTGAGCGGACAGGCCGAGCTTATATGCCAACTTTTGGCAGATATTTTTTTTGGCGCTTCGTCACTCGAGCGCTATATCCTAGACATTTATATAATCAAAGATTTAAACTAAAATAAAAATTCTGAAACATAGCTTTCCCAGATAAAAGAACTATCTTTCGAAATCAATTTATACTTTTTTGTGGAAAAGAGTCACACGGCTAAAATTTTATTTAAAAATGACTAATTTCCAGTATGCCTAGTTATTCCCACAAACAATTAATAAATCATTTTTAAATGAAAAAATAAATCATTTTTGTTAATCCAAAGTTTTCACACTTGAATTTTTTTACACCCTTGCAGTTTTGGTACATTTTTTCCTTTTTTTTACTTATGACTAACTCTAATGAATTAACCTTTTTTGCAGAAAAGTGAAGTTGCTCGAAGATTACGACGAACATATTAGAATTAAACGTCAGGATCCAACGGAAGCTCCTGCAGCTGGTGCTGAAGGGGCACCTGCAGCGCCTGGAGGGGCGGCTGCCCCGGGGGATGCTGCCAAGGTGGCTGAAGGATCCACCACGGTCGCGAGCACAACTGCTACTGCTACTACGAAGTCGGATGCACGGCGTTCATGTTCTCCTAGCCACATTTTGCTGTTTGTCAACTGTCTGGTAGTGGCGTTTAATTCACTCCATTAAAAAACTAACGAATTAATTCCTCATTTTCAAAATTCCTGTAAATAATATATCAAACAAGTATGTACCTTTTGTGCATGGTGTATGCATTTAGTGCTCTTCGGATCTGCATTACGTGTGCATGGTGTATGCATTTAGTGCTCTTCGGATCTGCATTACGTGTGCATCATATTTGCAAATTGTGTACATAATTTGCAACAGATTGTTTGGCAACCTCTGCTCGTAGTGTTTTCATTACATCTACACTTCGTATACATCCTCTGTGCATTGCGTGTGAATGGTTTGTTTTGAGTGCAATAAGCCAATGATAAATAGTAAGCCAATGGGACAGAAAACAATCTTTTCTGCATTATATCTTTCAAAAATGTTAGTTTTTGGTTTTTAATTATTTTTTTATTATTAATTACTAGAATTTGACAGTACGTATTCCAAATTTATAACAATTTATATTGTTCGTTTCAATAAACAAAACTAAAAAACTACAATAATGTTTTTTATTCTATGTTGACTTACTAATAAGCATGCTGTTTATGAACGCCATGAAGCATTATAATGGGACGTTTGTTGTATATTTCTTGGTATAATATTGATGGGTGACAGAGATTCTTGAACCTTCAAGTCGCAGATACACATACATATGCAATAGTCTGACCGGTCCATAGTCATATAATATTGATGGGTGACAGGGATTCTTGAACCTTCAAGTCGTAGATACACATACACATGCAATAGTCTGACCGGTCCATAGTCATATAATATTGATGGGTGACAGCGATTCTTGAACCTTCAAGTCGCAGATACACATACACATGCAATAGTCTGACCGGTCCAGAGTCATATAATATTGATGGGAGACAGGGATTCTTGAACCTTCCAAGTCGCAGATACACATACACGTGCAATAGTCTGACCGGTCCATAGTCATATAATATTGATGGGTGACAGGGATTCTTCGCAGATACACATACACATGCAATAGTCTGACCCATGGAACTAAGATTGAAGGGAAGCGGCAATACTTTCGGAATATTACGGGGATAAGCGAAAAACCTATGTAGCTCTACGAACTTGAAGCCGACTAGTGGGAGGGGATAGAAACGGGGAATGTGGCTAGCGTGCGGGGGGAAGGCGGCGCTATGGAGATAAGGGCCGAACTGTGAATGAGAATCATTATTATTTTTTATATTTTTTAAACTTTCGTTAATTTTTTATCACATTTTGGACATAAAATATAATAGCCCAATTGAAAAATAAGTAATGAAATAAGGAAAGGAGAGTAACAAGGAGACTGGAGACTTATGTGTTGTTTAATTTTTATTGTTCCCTATACAAGTTATTTTAAGTTACCTTTATCTACTAGGACGTAACTCATTTTTTGCGAAATCAATATTATGATTGATTTATGAAGCGCTTGTCGAAATACATCGGCCTCACTTTTCACTTGACAAGTGCAAGTGGGTAAAAAAACTAGTGTTATGAACTCGCTGTAAGCTGTAACTCAAGGCGCCATTCCTTGGTGCTATTATTGCTTAACTCATCAGTTTGAAATAGATTTTAATTTATCATATAAATAGTAAGTATTGTTTTTTATACGTATTTTATAAAATCAACAGACTTGCAGTGATAAATTATTATTCTGATGTAAGCTGGTGCTTGAGTTTTAAGAAAGGAGTGCTCGATATTAATCTAATAAAAGAACTGTATTTACAGTTTTACAATGATAACAAAAAAATAAGAGATAGGAAAAAACACTGCTTGAGTTATTTGCGTGGCAAATAAATTTTATTTGATTAATTTGTGTTATTTCACAATTAATTTATTTTAAAATAATGTACATATTATATTATACTAGCAGATCCGGCCACACGTTGCTGTGGCTAACGTAAAACAATGCCACGCAATTACTCAACCTTTATAACCAACGCCATCTGTTAAATTAAATCCACACCGCCCATTTGCCAGCCCATTGCCCGCTGCCCGCTGCCACTTAACCAGATATATTATATATTTCAATCTATTTACACAAAACCTTGAGAAATTATATACCTAAACCTTCGTCATGAATCACTCTATCTATTGGTGAAAACCGCATGAAAATCCGTTTGGGTAGTTTTTGAGTTTATCGCGAACAGACAGACAGACAGACGCGGCGAATGGCATTGTTTTATAATATGTAGAGATATACCATATATATCACAAGAATCCCAACTGCTTCCGTCTGTAGCGCGTACGTTGTGAGGCTGAAGGTAAATGGTGAGGGGAAATAAATGGTGGAGATAAAGCTGGAGAAGTACCCGGCTATTCAGATCTAGTCAACAAACACGGCTAAATCAATTTCAAGTAACATTTCAATTCTGAATGGTGGTCTTACCTACGCCAGAGCGATACTGAGAATGTCTTCCACCTGGAACGTGCCGGAAATATATCTTATAAGATATATTTTATTATAACATTTTAATTATAAAATGTTGAAAACACAGATCAATCGAATAAAATTTATTTCGGGATTTGAACCCGCGACCTCCGAATTGATAGTCAAGAGCTTTACCCCTCGACCACGAGGGCATGTCAATGTGACTTTTACATAACAATACAGTGATTATAAACTTTGAATTAACATTGTAAACATATGTAAAAGGAGTGGTAAATTAGTAGGAAAAAATCTAAAAATAACAGTGCAAAAAAACAAAGTAAAAATTAAAAAAAATGAATAAGCTAAACGCTTTGATTATATAAATGTCTAGATAGAGTGTTGCGCTGTAATTCCTACAAAAGAACAGGCCAGATTTGAAACACTTGTGTGCGTGACACGCACACAAGTATGCGTAACTTATATTGTTGACGTTAAGCGCTTAACGTCACTGTAGGCGTGTTGAGTGATACCAGCTCCCGAGTATTTCCCATAAAAGTGGGTAAAAAATATGGTATGACCCATAATTCGTTTAATTTTGAATTCATTTAAGTAAGATAGTTTTCTACATATAATGATATAAATGAAAAGAAAATCATTGTTAAAAGAGATTTATTTTTATTTGATTATTTTTAACAAATAAATAAGAAATACGAAAAATAAGAAAGATACATTCCTAGACGCTGCTAACTGGCCGGCAGGTATCGCTGTATCTAAATTTAAATTCTTATCATCATCAAATAAAGAAGGTGGCCCACATCCAGGTAAATCTATACCTACCTAAAAATGGCAAAACTTTCTTTTAAATACCAAAATGTTCGAATAGTTCATTAATTAAAATAGGTGAATTTTCGAACAATATTATTTCACAAAATACTGAAGTTATTGCTCTAACTGAAACATGGTTGCAAACCTCTGTATTCGATGCAGAACTGTTGTCCACCTATCAGTACACAGTACATCGCCGGGTCACACTAACATGTCACACTAAACATGTCACACTAAAAAAGACAATGCAACTTTTTAAAACTAAAGCTATCGATAGTTATTATTTATTCTTAATGACCTTCCCTTTGAATTTGTTTTTTAAACAGTTTTCGTATAGATTTTACATCCCGGTTAATATTATCCAATTTTGTCTTATAGTGATATCATAAGGCCAAATATTTTTCCACGACCAATCTTATTAAATTAACTTGATGCAGAAGACCGTAAATATCATCGGTTTTTAGTTCGAAATAATTATCGGGAAAATTTAATTTGAAGAACAGGCAACCTGTAAACATGGCGTCAAAACATGGCGTCAATTGGCGTTGTCCTAAGACCAAATTACATTATTAAAACTGAATTGTTTCTTTAACTAAATGGTTATTTAAAGGTAACTAATCAATGATAGGACGATTGAAAACAAGCATACTGATATAGCGCAAATCGTCATTTTCAAATGTCACACAACACGTGTTTACCGTACAACGATAGTGTCGCCACTGAGCGGACAGGCCGAGCTTATCTGCCAACCTTTGGCTCATATTTTTTTTGGCGCTTCGTCACTCGAGCGCAGTCGTAGACATTTATATAATCAAAGGCTAAACGATAAAAAACATATACTTATGACATGTGTGAATCACAACTTTATATTTGTGCGTTATGATTAATAAAAACATTAAAGTTTTTTGGTAATTTTTAATTATTATAATTTAAGTTGACTGATTCGGCCCATTGGCAGTCGGAGTTCACGTGATAACATCGGGCTCATGGCGATGGCGGTTGAAATGAACACGCCGAAAATTATAAAATGTATATTTAAGCTATGTTTAAACACTTACATGTGAAAGGTAAGCCCGTCTTTCTTCTTAGAGGTCTTCATAGAACTACCTTTACTCAATTTTACGGCACAGTTGACCGTTTTTCTATGTTTTATGAACGTTTTTCTGGGAGCTCTATGCGCGACCGAGGTGTAAAAGTCAATGTCAGCCATCTAAAAACCGTTCGGTAAATTTTTTGAAAAGGCATGCTTTGGGCAGGTGGGCACACTTTACATGCCGTCTCTCTAGTATCCATATAGTATCCATACTCTTGGGTCTGACCGGTCCATGGTCAGTAATAAAATGTACAGGTAAAGAAAAACGAGAAGGTTCAAGACTTAAAATTAATTTTATTAAACAAAATATTTTTTCGTGACTGAATTCAAGTGTCTTCAAGTCTGAATTTAAGGATTGAATAAAAATGCGTAGGTGTTTAAAAATACCTACAAGGTGTCCGATAACTCATAATACATACATAATTTATCTTATACTAGCTGACCCGGCCACGCGTTGCTGAGGCTAATAAAACCCAACGTCATCTACTGGATGGTTATCCAACCTTTATAACCACAGCCGTCTTTGAATTTATTGCGAAGAGACAGACAGATGCCGCGGAGGACTTTATTTTATAATGCGTAGAGATGGTGTGAAAGATTATAATAAAGTGCCTGAAATGCTTGGGGTAACTAACGTATTAATAAGGATTAATACTATATCCGTCTAAATAACTTTTCAATTACCGCAATGTATGTGACCATTTTTTAGAAGATAGAATGGGTATAGCAAGCTATCCGTAAAAGATAGATATATGCCTTCGCGGACTTTTTTGTACATCTATAAAAGAGAAATATCCCAGCATGCATTGTTTTGTTATATTCCAAAAGGATTAGGCAGCGTTTTCGATGAAAGCCACCAGGCGGCTTGACTTTTTCCGACACTTCTAACAATTATCGTTATGTTTCAACCAATTTACACAAATCCTTGACAAATTACACACCTAAACCTTCCTCACAAAACAAACTATCTATTGGTGAAAACCGCATGAAAATCCGTTCAGTAGTTTTCGAGTTTATCGCGAACAGACAGACAGACAGACGACGCGGTGGACTTTAATTTATAATATGTAGAGAATAGAGATATAAAAATGAATCGCTTAATGTGTTGCTAAGCGCAAATCTCGAGAGCAGCAGAACCGATTTCGCTAATTCTTTTTTTAGAATATTCCTTGAAGTACGAGGATGTTTCTTAAGGACAGAAAAATTAAGAAAGTTGCGCAGAAAATTGGATAATTTCAGAAAACCTAACGACTATCGCACGTTTGACGGTTCGCGTGATTGAGAATGACATTTTGCAAAACAATGATTGTTAAATCAGGATTCTATTTTTGAAAATCTTTAAGTTGATAAATTTATTTAAAGTAGGTACTCCCCTAATAGTTATGTTAGGTACCAAATTTAATATACATGAAAAATGGAAATTTGAATAAAAATTGTAAAAGGTGGCACGCGGGCTGTTTAAAAACTGAATGTACTGGGATTGAATATATGGAAAGCGAGAGGGAGGGAGAGATGGGAGGAGGGGGAGGGGGGAGGGTGGAGGGTGGAGGGTGGAGGGTGGAGGGTGGAGGGTGGAGGGTGGAGGGTGGAGGGTGGAGGGTGGAGGGAAGTCGGTGAGAGGGGGGAGGGGGAAGGTGGAGGGGGCGGAGTGGGAATCCCCCTTACAGCTAGTAATCGGGAAAAAGCTAGTAATCAATAAAATTCTAAGACAGGTTTTATCTGATGCTAATTAATAAAGCGGTAACCAATTTATGAGCATTTAAATTTAAATAATATTTGATTTTTCCCCCGGCTGGGATTACACTTATTTTTTTTTAAAGACAAAAAGAACCTAAATGTGCACATTTAGATAAAAACATGCTTTTTACAATAGAATATACACGTTACATCGGTAAATTTTTGTAATTAAAAAGAATATTTTACAGTTCACGGAAAATTTTAGATACCACGGAGGAGCGATAGATACACATATTTATTTAGTTAACACTAAATTTATTCCATGTTATGACGTAGTAGTAGTTCAAGTGCTACATACCACATTTGACAAAAAAATAAAAGATGACAAATTAATTAACAGAATAACAAACATAAGATTGATGCAAAAAAAAAACATAATTGATAAATTGAAAAAAACATACTTGTAAAAAGCATGGGGTCGTTCTGCATGAATTACGCAATTTTTCCAATCCTCAAAAGAAACCATATCTATAGCAGCATGCACAAGGCTTTCGAATCCGAGATTTTGAAAGTATTGTTATATTTGCAATTTCTCGTTTCAACGACTAACGACTATCGACTAACGACTATCGCACGTTTGACAGTTCGCGTGATTGAGAATGACATTTTGCAAAACAATGATTGTTAAATCAGGATTCTATTTTTGAAAATCTTTAAGTTGATAAATTTATTTAAAGTAGGTACTCCCCTAATAGTTATGTTAGCACGTAACAGTAATATAGCACGAACAGACAACAAATTTACAGAGTTGTATAGTAACGATTTTGGTATATCAATTCTTTGTTCGTATTCCGTTTTTTTTAATAATAATGTTTTTTGGTACCCTCATTATAATAATATTATAAAACCAATCTCATTTTTATTTTCCATGATAGTTCTACGTTAAATCTTACTAATATAATAAACGCGAAAGTTTGGATGTATGTGTGCATGTAACTCTTTCACGCAAAAACTACTAAGGGTATTCCTCAAATATTTTTAGAAACTTTTCATCGATAGATGGTGCTATTTTCAATATCGTCTAATAAAACACTTTTAACACGTTATGCTTTTTAATATTGAGATGAATTATTGATTTGCGGCCGTATATAAGTAATATTAATCTGTATAAATTTTTTTTGGTACCTATAATTTCATAATCGAAGAAAACAGCTGAAAAATACACAATTTCATTTCAAAAAATACGTTCAAAAGACTTTTCTCACAGCTCCGCGCGCGTTGGTATAGAAACACATTTGCGAAAAAGAGTGAATGTCAAAGTATTTCGCACTGGTTGAAGACAGACGGAAGAAAGAGGTTTGTTTAAATCGGGCAATTCAGTCAACGCGTGGGGAGATTGATAAAAGGAGCCAGCTGTGAATAATGGCATGTGTGCCGGGAGCTGGCGTTAACCGGACCTTTTTTTTAGAGGCCGCTTTTGCTAAATAGCTAAGGGCTCTCCTCTCGACGCGGCATAGAGTCCCTGCATGCATCTCGTTCTAGCGGCTCTTTAACAAACGAGACAGAGCTAGCAACCCATGCTCTCTGCAGGCAATGTCGTGTGGAGCGTGTCGATGTCAAGCGATGTAGGTACATATCTACTTACGCATTATCTCGTTTGTTTGCTCGCAGATATTGTGTAAATAAGTCAAAAAGTTACATTTTTTCTTGTATTTCTGTGGGGCGCATTTATCAAACCAACGAAGTGGTTAGAATTGTCAGATGGGGAAACAAATTTGTCGGGTGCTCAAGTCAGGATCTGTTTAATATAATGGGCTCTCCACACGACACTGCATTTAAGTGCCCTCCTCACCATTCAATTTCTAGTCACTTCTTGCTGGCCAGCCAGATTGGCGGTTTCCACCACACCATCCAATTTGCAGAAAGGTCTTATAGCCCCTCCAGACTCACGGCGAGAAGCCCCGAGAACACCCGAGAAGCGTGAATGTGATGTGTTTCTCGCATTCTCTTTCTCGTGCTCGGCTGTTCTCGGATGGCTGTCGGTAAATTTGGCCGCTTCAAAGGATTTCTCGGGCGAGAAGCGAGAAGGGTCTACACTCACGTTTTGTCTCAGTGTTGTTTAGTGAGCGGTTGAGAGTAGACGTGCGATATATTTTTGTTTTTGTATCGAAAATTTTGTTTACTTTAAAATGTGGAACAATCAACAAGAGTTGGAATTTATAGAGTATTTCCAAAATGAACCGGTGTTATGGGACGCAAAACATCGGAATTATAAAGACAAAAGCTTGAACCACGATGCGTGGAACAGACTAGTAAACTTTTTAAATTCTCCGCTTGGCTCAGCAACTAGTTCATCCAACTGCTTTAGCATACTGAAACTAAAGAATACAGTTTATAGATAAGAATACATGATTATAATAATAACGAAAGAATATTAAATAAAAAAAACTACCAACCCTGTTCTGTTTCGATGAATTTGCGTTACCCACCATCGTCTGGCTTTTCTATTTTTTTAACTTTATTTTTAGTTACAACAAAATAATAATATGCCATGGCGCACAGAGCCAAACTTGCTGCATTTTTAATATCGTCTGTAATGTCGTCCATACCGGATGGGAAACAGATCACGAGTGAGAAAAATGAGAGTGTGGATAAGTGCTTGTTCTCGCGAGAAGTCTCGGCGAGAATGAGAGTGTGGATAAGTGCTTGTTCTCGCGAGAATTTCTCGCCGAGACTTCTCGCCGTGAGTCTGGAATCGCCTTTAGCTTTTGCGCTGTGCGCACGTGTTCGGAGCGCTCGCGATGTGCGCAAACGTGTCATGGCTCCGTCACTTTCGAAATTTCAACGTATTGGATTAGCGTTGGCTTTATTGACAACAGACAATAATGCGATTCGTAAAAGAAAATATTGGGCAAATAAATGGTTTATCGAAAGGCGTAAGTTTAGCCACATAAATATCGCAAGGGAATTGAATCCTCTTGATTTTAGGAACTTTCTGCGAATGGATTATGTTAGTTTCAGTGAGTTGCTCAATCTGGTAACACCATTAATAGAAAAACGAGAAATATTTACGCTTTACAATAAAATCAAAATAAATGTAATATTTATGAAAACTAAAAACTGTTTTTGAAAGGTGATAAACGACGCTTTCAAATTTTACAAATTGAAATAAAAAATACGGGTGTTACAGCACGTACCCGAGGGATTTAACCAGCGATTCCTGGGCATATTTGGAGTAAAAAGTGTTGTCCGATGATATATTTTTTCTATTAATAAACAAAAAAAATGTTTTTCGATCACATGTCGCTACTGATCCCATCACGACGGGATGTGTTTGAGCGAACGAGTGCTGTCTCGCTTGAACGAAGTGTCGCTAGAACGAGACGTAACGCTTGTCAAATGACCGCTACGCTATAAACAATTTATACTCCTAAGTACTCAGTTGCGGCGTGTGATGGAATAATATTTTATTATTTATTATTAACTTATTTTTATTTATTAGAGATAATATATTACAAAATTATTCCATACAATTTATAATACATTACTCCCAATGAGTTTGATAAAACTCGTTTCGGGAAGGACAACATTATACCTCTAAAGGAAAATTATTTTTACATAACACGCAAATCAATGAATAATACATAGATTTTTAAATGTACTAGACACACTTGATACAGGTAATTGAAGAATATACAAGTACAAAGGAAGACAAAACATTGTTTTAATAGATAAAAAATGTCATCGGACAGAAAAATGACCTTCACACTTTTTACTCTAAATAAGCTCGGGAATCGCTGGTTAAAGTCTCTCGGGTACGTGCTGTTCCGGTAACCGACGAGTTCATCGAAAGCAAATTAATCGAAAATGAGTTCATCTAAAATCAATTCATCGAAAGCAAATTCATCGAAAACGAGTTCATCGAAAATCAATTCATAGAAAGAAAATTCATCGAAAACGAGTTCATCGAAAATCAATTCATCGAAAGCAAATTCATCGAAAACGAGTTCATCGAAAATCAATTCATCGAAAGCAAATTCATCGAAAACGAGTTCATCGAAAATCAATTCATCGAAAGCAAACTCATCGAAAACGAGTTCATCGAAAATCAATTCATCGAATGATCAATTCATCGAAAAACATTTTTTTGTAGATATTGAGCTGTCAAAATTAAATACCCAAAAAGGTCTGTTTAACTGAGTTAAATGTGTTTAGCAACTGTCAGTTTCGTAGTGACAATGTAAAATTTATATGTTATCTCTTCGATTTCCCATTGTCTGATACTGCAAAAAAGGGATATCTAAGGAACGGTGACCAGACAACTCATAATGAAACCAACTCATAAACAACTCAGAAAGGTCATTAAGAGTGATGATAAAAATATTTAAAAATTGGTTAAATCGGTTAAGTTAGGTTAGGTTAGTTTAGGTTGACCAATGCTTTTTTAACTTCTCGGTCCGCTCGGCATTTCTCTCAAATATCAACAAAATATATTTTTTCGATTAATTGGCGATTCGATGAATTGATTTTAGATGAATTCGTTTTCGATGAACTCGTCGTGAACCGCTCTTCCACCCTGTATAATTTTTGAAATATAACTTTTTTGCAGGCAAACATAAACAGTTTAAAAATGTTCCACCTTACGTATTTTTCTAACTAAAATAACGTATAACGAAAAAAAATAAAAACACGCACATATTTTATTAGGCAAACATAATCGTCCACTCACTTTTTTGTCGTTTCATGTAAAAATAATTAATTAAAAAATTCCCACAGTTAAGAAAATATTAATCCTTCTGTTGGGAATTACAGACAAAAATAATAAGTGATGAAAAAAAAAATTGCTTCTGAGAATTACTGTGAAAAATAATAACAAAAACTAACTAACTAACCATCACGCCGTTTCCCCGCAGGGGTAGGCAGAGAGGACGGACCGAAAAACAACTCGGTCTCGGCACACACTCCTTGCCTCGTTCACATTCATACATCGTCTCATAGGGAGCGCTAGCGGCAATTTACATTTTCAATACCAAAATTTAAATACCTACTTAGAAATAATGATTAAATTTCTATAATACACATTAGAAAGATTATTTTATCTTGATTTTAGAACAAATTTTGTTTTTGCAAAGTGATAAAAAATAACCAATTTAGTGGTGTATTTACAATATATGGGAATAATATCAAAATTAAAATATTTTGAAATAAAATTATTAATTTCTAATACACACATTGAAAAGATTATTTTCTCCAGATTTTAGAACCATTTTTGGTTTTTGCCAAGTGATAAAAAATAACCAATATAGAGGTGTTTTTAAAATATAAATTGTCGCTCCCGCTTCTGAACCGGTATACGTTTTGGAAATACGTGTACTGCTATAAGTCGCTGCTAACAGTGCTAACGACCGCGCGGTACGGTCTCCGATGAGAAATGAATAAAATGACGTCTCGTAAAATGTCCATTCGGGGGCGTTCCTTCTGCGGCTGGCCCCAACAGAGAATTCGCAGACGGTAAATAATAATACGGCTGGCTGTTCGGCCCAATTTTAAGAAGTGGGGGGTCCCGGCAGAAGGGAAATAATAATTCGGCTGGTGATTTGTTCCAATTCGCAGGCGGTTGTGCCTCCTCACCACACAATATGCAGTCATGACTACATTTAGTGACTAAATTTAGTGTCGTGAGGAGAGCGCTTAAAGTGACTGCGGCAGTAACTGCAGAGAGCGTGGAGTTGAGCAAACTAGCGCCGTCTCGTTTGTTAAAGGGCCGCTAGAACGAGACAGCGCTAGTTCGCCCAACTCCACCCTCTTTGCTGTCACTGCCGCAGTCACTACATGCAGTGTCGTGTGTAGGCCGCTTAAGTAGACATTGTGATGTTATTTTCGTGTATGTTATTATTATTATTATCCTGCGCTGCCGTGATATTTGAGTGACAAGGACAGTTCCTACAGTGTGCATATGAAGTCATTTTTCATATAAACAAAACTTTTTGTATTTTTTTTAAATATATTTTATTTTCACAAATGATAAAAATGTCATGTTAAGAGAGATGAGGATTGAAAATAAAAATTTTTTTCTACAAATATCTTATACACGGTGTCCGTAAACCAGGGCTGGGCAAAATACATGCTTTGCTGTAATTGAAATACAAATTACAAAATACTTTTTCGCATGTATTTAAAATACGAAATACAAAATACTTTCAAGTCATGTATTTGAAGTACAAAATACAGTATTTTAACCATTTTTTAATTTAAAATACAAAATACATTTTATTTTGGTAGAACCTTTGGTTGCAATAAATTGTCGTAACTGCCCTGTAATTGTTGAGTATCCATAGAAGCAAAGCTAAACAGAGTGAAACAGAGACGTGCAAAAATTGAAAAATTGATCAATCATATTGTTCAGAAGACACATCTCGTCTCCGCTCCACATGTAAAGTTTTGTGGTAGAGGACTTAGGTGTTAGATAATAATAATAATAATTATTATAACACTAGCTGGTTCCCGGCATGCGTTGCAATGCCATATTAAAAGAAATAAATTGTTTCTCCCTGCATGTTCTTTCCTGTGCGTCCCCGTTCCCCTCCCGCATACCCTTCCCCTCCCGCATTCCCCTTCCACCTTCCCCGTCTACCCACTCTCCCCTCCCGCTCCCCCGTCCCGCCAACCCCTCTCCCGCGTTCTATATATTCACTCCCAGTACATTCAGTTTTCTAACAACTCGCGTGCCAGGTATTACAATTTTTTTGATTCAAATTTTCATTTTTCACATATTAAAAATATATTTTTTTATGTTATAAGAACATTAATCAAATCTGATACCTAACATGGGTAGGTACCTATTTAAAATATCTATAATTTCTAAAATCCATAGACAATTCTTTTATTACAAAAAAAACAGCTGCCTGCTAAATTCAATTTCAGTTTAAATAGTCGTTAAGTTTTTTGAAATTATCCAATTTTCTGCTTAATTTTTCTATCCGTCAGAACCTTCTACAAATTATTAGAAAACTTTAAAAAAAAATCAATGAAATAGGTAAAGTCGTTCTGAAGTTATGGAGTGACCAGTGGAATCAAGGATTCATTTTTATATACATAGATAACATTTGTGTAGCGCAATTTTGTGTTATTTCACTTCAAGTGCGCTCTACAGTTAAAAATAATCTAGTATTCAGTCAAATTATTCATGTAGTGCTTGATCTAATACAATGATACAAACATGTTCAATGCAAAGCAATGACAAGTATAATATAATTTAATTCAAAATGTACACTAACAGTGCTATTATAGCACAGGACAATAATAATAACTAGCATGACATAAAACAAGTACAGTACATTATAAAGCAATGATAAGAGAACTACAAATAATCATTAGTAAGAGTGCTATAGCACAGGAAAATAGGACAATATTCCAGGATAGCGTTTTTGTCTATGTATTATCTATGTATGTCAGTTTATTTTTCATTATCAGTATTAAGATCGCTAAATGTATTTCAAAATGTATTTTGAAGCCATAAGTATTTGAAATACAAATTACAAAATACCTTACTAGCAGGTAATTGAAATACCAATTACAAAATACATTTTTTAGGAAGTAATTGAAATACAAATACAAAATATACAAATACGTATTTCAATTACAAATACAAAATATACAAATACGTATTTCAATTACAAGTAATTCAAATACTGCCCAGCCCTGCCGTAAACTAGTGGTAAAACTGGTGAATCTCCATCCAAAAAACTTTTTTCGGTCTGAACACATCGATTTCTTATTTTCAGCAAGTAAACATTTACAGCCGGGTGCACGCTTAGGTAAAGTACGCGGGTTTTGACTTTCTGATTGGCATTGAGTTGGCGCGTGAGTGGCCGACTGGCACAGGAGCGCCGACAAAAGTGTGACATGTTTTTTTTTATGAAATACGAACTTTCCCGAGTTTCGAAAAACCTCACAGTAATTAAAAATCTTCTACTACTATCACAGTAAGTGGAAATCGTTGCCTGGGTCGTGATGGAAGAATTAGCCAGCTGAGGAATTGAACTCACGACGCCTGGGTGGGAACCAGACGCAATGTTAACTCGGCAAGTGACCGGTCTTATTATTAACGTATGAGACCGCACATAGTCACATTTATTTAGACCTATATAAAGCCTTCGACACTATCTCACACGAAAAACTTTTCAAGAAGTTAAAAAGCATTGGTATTAAGGGTCGGGTATCAAACCGCGCTGACGCTGCAGTTAGGTATTTCTTGTACTTGTAGACAAACACGGCCGCAGCTGACCGGCTGCGTCTGACTAGAGGAGATGTGGGTATACTAGACACTACGGACTTAGGAAATAAAAATACACTTGCCTTCTAAAATTAAAATTTAGTTCCTACTATAATAATGGATACAGCTTAACATACTAAGAATCATATTGTGGAATAGCGTGGATAGCTCATAGAGACATTTGCGCCTGGGTCAAACTGCCCATTCACTGCAGTTAGGTATTTTTGGTAGTTGCAAACAAGCTCGGCCGCCGCGATCTACTGTGTATTTTGGTTAGATTCAGGCACGGCTGCTCAGCATTTTGATAAAATACGGAATAAAAATACACTTGCTTTGTAAAATTTTAATTTATTTCCAACATAATTGATACAGCTCGACAGACTATAAATCATATTATGCAAGGGCAAGGATACATAGACTTTTTTTAGCCCCTGGACCTTTACAGACGTCTTAGTTTTTGACTCAATGTGACATAGAATCTAATGGTGTTTTGATGTAGAAAAAATTTCTGGTTCATATATGGTTTGTATAATGTTATTAATTTTTTTTATAATTTTACCAGAAAATAATGGGTGTGAATAAGTTACGACAATCAGTTTTTACTCTGTGCCTTAGAAATTAAAAAACAGGTAGTTTTGTTTTTGAAAGTTTATTTATATGCATACAGATTTTTATTAATACCTAGTAAGAAAGAATATATTTTACAATTTATCTTTGATATACATAAAGTAGAACGAAGCACATTTAGAAAAAGACAGTCAAAAATATAAAGAAGTTCAGACAAATTTTTATAAAACAACTAAATGTTTTATTTTTATTTTTATGTACCTTACAAAGTCCCAACTGTTATCAATCGCCTGGGGCCAGTGATTGGGGTGTGTTGTGAGGCTGAATAAGGTGGGAGGGGAATAATATAGGGGAAGTACCTGGCTATTCAGATTTGGTCACCACACACGGCTAAAGCCATTTCAAGCAACGTTTCAATTCTGAATAGTGGTCTTACACCAGGGCGATACATAAAGTATCTTCCACTCTGTTTTTTTATAGAAGGCTATTGAAAAGTTTTTTTTTCTTTGTATAAAACACGCTGTAACTCGTGTTGTGCGTGTTACAGGTAAAATTGCAAATGTTATATGTAAGTTCAAAATAAATTAATTATTACTTACAATTATTATAGTTATTTCACAGCATTATCCAAAAATAACAAAGTTACTATTATATACTTGTTTACTATTATATAATTTTAAAATTGAAAAATGTCCTCCACAACACAGGTGAATTCCTAGCGTGGAGGACATTATACTATACATTTGTAATGTAAACTTATTAATAAAAAAATACAAAACAATGCAGAGTGATAAGTGTTAGCTCCTCATTTATTCATAAGACTGTCATTTTGTAATGACATCATCCTTTCTCCAGGTCTATTATCGATAATTCTAAACATTCACAAAAAGTGTGGTAGATCATTCATTATAGCAAAAAGTTTATATGGAAGGCCATTACTCAGGCCGCTTATGTTTATTTAAAAAACTTACATGTTCACTGATAGTTTCTGTTATAACGACGTCATTTATATTGCTTCTGCTGCTTTTCTAAAAAAACATATAAAATAAATTTATTTGTAATAATACAACCCAGAATTTACCCAACATCGAAATTCATTCGATTTATCAATGGATGTTGTCGTTGTTTTCAATAAAACTTAGTGACAATTTGAACGGAATCGGTAGAGAACTCAAAATGGTCGTCGAAATTATGCATTTTGACATTAAATTCGAGTTCGGTGAACCCCAAACTCCTTAAACCTGATTTTGAACCAAATCGTCAAAGTACTTAAGATATTCAAGATGGATGCCGAAATTTTGCATTTTGACATTAGATCCGAGTTCAGTGCACGTCCAAACGCCCTAATCCTGATTTTGAACCAAATCGGTAGATAACTAAAGAAATTCAAGATGGATGCCGAAATTTTGCATTTGGACATTAGATCCGAGTTCAGTGCTCACCAATACTCCCATATACTGATTTTGAACCAGATCAGTAGAGAACACGAGAAATTCAAGATGGATGCCGAAATGTTGCATTTTGACATTAGATCCGAGTTCAGTGCACGTCCAAACGCCCTAATCCTGATTTTGAACCAAATAGGTAGATAACTAGTGAAATTCAAGATGGATGCCGAAATGTTGCATTTGGACATTAGATCCGAGTTCAGTGCTCGCCAATACTCCCCAATACTGATTTTGAACCAGATCGGTAGAGAACACGAGAAATTCAAGATGGATGCCGAAATTTTGCATTTTGACATTAGATCCGAGTTCAGTGCACTTCTAAACGCCCGAATTCTGATATTGAACCAAATCGGTAGATAACTACAGAGAAATTCAAGATGGATGCCGAAATTTTTAGAAGTCAAAAAGCAAAATGACTTCAGTCCACCTTAAAACTACCTTTGATAGAAATCAGTAAAAAAAAAAAAAATTGACATTATTACCTTATTCTCCTTTTCTTCCAGTGGGAGGGTCTATTTTTTATGGCACGGTAAGCAAGAATTCCTTTATTTTTACCCATTTTGAAGGTACCTGAAGTTTAAAAATAAAAATAAAAATAAAGTCTGTAAAACTGTAAATCAAGTTAAAAATAATTTATTAGATATATTTTATTTCTACTTACCCGGTTACTGTAACACCTATCTCCTCAATGATTCCTTCAAAAATCGAATAAACAGCGAACAAAATTGCTGCGAAAAAAATATGCGTGGTCCCACCTTGACCGCTCTCTCACGACTGAATGAATTCTGTGAAATTCAACCGTTATATAAGACATCGCGCGGCGTATTATTTTGCCATACATTTTTGTATGGCGGAGAATAGTTGAAAAATTCAGAAAGTTTAGGCGAATTACAATAAAAATCTAGATACACTGAAGCACTTTTAATTTAATAGCATGTTTTAACATAATGTTTACTCTGAGATTACGGAAGGATTTTTGGTAAAAATGTTTACAACAGGTTCAGGAGAGATAATCGCGAAGGCCTTTTTCAACGTTTTAACTAAAGTTGCAGTATGTATAACTTATAGAATTTGTAAGATTACAGTAAAAAAAATTTAATCACTAGTAACTTTACACATTTTTCTAACTACCCGTATATAATTTTCTAGTATTGCTGCTACGAGACGCGGATGCTACTGCTAATGCGGAGCGATGTTTTCCAAACCCGACCCTTAACGGAGTAGAATTCGACTTAATTAAAAGCTTCATGTCTGACCAAACTCAACAAGTTAAAATTGATAACAAGATAAGTGAACCACTCCTAATTACGTACGGAGTCCCACAGGGGAGTGTACTTGGCCCTTTATTATTCCTCATCTACATAAACGAACTATGTGACATTGAAATTGAAGGTAAAATCGTGACCTTCGCTGACGATACAGTTCTTCTTTGTCAAGCTGCCACGTGGAAAGATGTATTCGTAAATGCCGAAAAAAGTTTATCAGTTGTCAAAAAATGGCTAAACAGTAATACGCTTACCGTCAATACTATCAAAACAAAATACATCACACATAGTATTACACAAAGAGGTCAACCTCCATCAAACATAGACCTGCTTCTGCATGACTGTGAACAAACTTCTTCCAATTGTCAATGCGAGCATATAGAAAGGGTCAAACAAACAAAATACCTAGGGGTTATTATTGATACACACTTACGCTGGACTGAACACATAACTTTCATCACAAATAAACTAAAAGGAGTCATGCACCTAATAAAATCCAAAAACATTTTCCCACTAACAATACTCAGATCCATATACTTTGCACTTTTTCAATCCATTGCGACATATGGAATACTGGCTTGGGGAAGTGCTACAAATGTAGCAATTGACCCAATTCAAAAGATACAAAAGGCGACAATTTAACTAATTCTGCAAGTGCCTTTCTACACAGATTCAACCGAAATATACAAAACATTAGAAGTCATGTCAATAAAACAACTCTATGCCAAATCTGCTCTGCTATACTTCCTCCAAAACAAACTCCATATTCCAATTCAACCCAAAATAATAATAAAAACCAGGTCATTAACAAATATAAGGGAACGTACCCATACTACGTGACACGTTTAGGGGGGGGGGGTCTTCAAAATGTCACGCTCCATACAAATGAGAGGCGGGTTGCTTAGGTTTTTGGTCACCGGGGGGGGGGGGGGTTAAAAATTGCAAAAAGTTGGTCACGTAGTATGGGTACGTTCCCTAACCCTGAACATACCAATAACACACACCACACACGGACAAAGACATTTTCAGTATTATGCAACCAAACTTTTTAATTATATGCCCATTACTCTGAAACAACAACTAATTGCAAATACGTCTACAAACATCCACAAAAAACATATCACAGCCTGGATCAAAAATCAAGATATTCACTTTATTCAAAATACTTTAATTCCTAACCAAACATAACCAAACTATAACAAGTGTAAAATAAATAAACATGTCTATCAAGAATTTACCAACTATTCATAATAATAATAATAATAATATTTGGATGATTTATATAGCGCCGTTTTTGTGAAAAATCACCTCAAGGGCGCTGTACAAACTTATAATACATTTCTAAAATCTAAAAAACTACAAGCTAGGCAAACAATTATAAACAACTTATGGCTAAAAATTGCATACATCGGTTCATTGATCACCGATACGAAAATATGTGTACAATATTTTGAACAATGAACGCGATGCTGCCTAAAATTTAATGAAAACAGGACCATACTTACCTGGGAGGTCGCTTGAAATTAACACTGTATATTGTTCATTTAAAGAAATTTAGATAGAGTTCGCACGCAGAGGACATTATTGTGAACACATGTTATTTAGTCCTGAAAAATATTTTAATATTAATATGTAATGTATTCTTTGACGAGTGTATTTTGGAAAGTAAAAGCAACATATAAAGGTGGGAGGTGCAGTAGTACCAATAAGGATTTGATCTCTCTAAATGTGATTCGTCAAGAGACAGATTGATGTGTAAGGAATCGAGTAATTTTAATTCAGTAAGAAAAGTGTGATTAAGACATATCATAGACAATACAAGTATGATACTCTCAAATAGGTATATTTAAATTACGGGTATGAGAGCCCAAAAAGGAAGGTTTTTAGTTTGGACCTAAACTTTGTTGGGCTTGTTATGCATCTTAATTCCGGAGGGAGTCTATTCCAAGCCTTAGGCCCAGATACTCCGAAAGCACGATCTCCAAACATAGTATTTGGCTTTCGTTTAGGTTCTATTAGTCTGCCTTTAGCAGATGAAGTTGCTGATCTAAGGGTTAATTGTCTCGGACCGGTATTTTCCGGGACGCATAATTCGGAGATGTAAGGTGGGGCCATTTCGTAGATTGATTTAAAAACCATCCAGCACAATTTGTACTGGATTCTCTCAGGGCACTTGAGCCAGTGAAGGTTACGAAGGTGTTCTGAAATATGCGAATATTTAGAAACCCCAGTTATGAGCCTTGCCGCTGCATTAAACACGGATTGAAGTTTGTCAATTTGATATTTGGGAAGACTAGCGTAGATGCCGTTACAGTAATCGAGCCGCGAGACTATATATACGAGACTGTACATATAATATACATATATACCTTATATATATATATAAATATTTTTTTTTCTTCTAAGTAATCTATGTACAATTACCATTAAAATGTTAAAAAAAAAGAAAAAAACTAACTTTCTACTACAACACATAAATACCTGTACCTGTCACACTTAATCATAAACACGTTAACACCTCAGCACAGGTTCTCCTAGTGAGGTGTTCACGAAACATACAATATTACCAACCAACAGTTTCACCTTCTCAAACCTACCTAACACACAACATAATGAAATGTAATATTAATATGTAAAAATGTTTTCAAAATATATTACATATGTAAAAATGTTAACAATAAGGTGTAAACTGTAATATATAGATATTAATAAATAAAAATAAATAAATAGTAAAAGCAGGTTCAGATTTTGTTTTTTACTCAAAATATTCAGTTTTCTCACTCCAATATTTAAAAGCGGAGACAAGTCTTTAGTTGAAAATTACAGACCAATATGCATACAATCGTCGATACCAAAAATTTTTGAAAAGTTAATTCTTCAAAAAATATGTTCTTGCATAAAATTTAATATCTCATCATTTCAACATGGTTTTATCTCTGGACGATCTACTTTAACTAACCTTACACTGTACGAAAATTTTATCTCAGGTGCTCTTGCTAATAGAGAACAAGTTGACTCAATTTATACGGATTTTAGTAAAGCCTTTGATAAGGTTTGCATTAAAATTCTTATAAATAAATTGTCTAAACTAGGAATAAGTGGTAAATTATTATGCTGGATTAGGAATTATTTATCAAAACGTGTACTAACTGTCTCTATTAAAGAACACTTGTCTTACGAATTTGAAGCAACTAGTGGTGTGCCTCAGGGTTCGCACCTTGGTCCAATATTGTTTATACTATTTATAAACGATGTCACTTCCATATTCTCTGATGTTAACATATTATTATTTGCTGATGACATGAAAATTTATAAAATCATTAAAAATATATACGACTGCTTGTCCCTTCAATCCAATTTTGTAAAATTCGCAGAATGGTGTACCATTAACAAACTTACACTTAACATTAAGAAATGTCAAATCATGAGTTTCTTTAGAATAAAAAACCCCATCAAATACAGTTATTCACTTAACAATCACAGTTTAATGTCAATACCTGTAATAAGGGACCTCGGAATAACCTTCGACACTAAACTACTATTTATCAACCACATTGATATCATTACTAATAAAGCTATGAAAATGCTGGGCTTCATTCTAAGACTATGTAAAGATTTCAAAAACATTCATACATTTAAATTACTATATACAACTCTGGTTAGGAGTCATTTGGAATATAATTCCCCCATATGGAACCCTCTCTACAAAAGCCACGCAAACTCCATTGAAAAAATCCAACGCAAATTTCTCCGATCAATTAATTTCAAATTAGGAATTCCCGCGGATGACATAAACTATGATTCTCTATTACAAAAAATGCGACTCTTATCGTTAAAAGATAGAAGAATACTCAATGATCTTATTTTTTTATTTAAAATAAACAATAACTGGTTTGACTCCCCTGAATTGGTATCGTTAATAAATTATCATGTACCTAGTAGAATAACTCGACTCAAAACACCTTATTATTGCAACAACACTCTCAGTAATGCAGAACAAAATTCAATAATACATCGTTTACACACTTTAGGTAATGAATTTGCTCATATCGATCATGCCGAAAGTCTGTCATCATACAAAAGATGCATTAGACAAAATTTATCTGCTAGTACTACATAATAAATAATAAGTATAATCATGTAACCATAATATTATGTCCTACCAGTATGCACTCTAATACCTATGGCTTAGAAACATATCATAGGTACCTATTTTTCATATCGCTTTGTATACTCCGTAATACCTTCCTTTTATTTATTATATATATATTTTTAAATTTTGGTTATCTTCAATATTTGGCTCCTAAGTGCATTTCTTACTGTTTACTTGTCATACTTTTTTTATATTTATAACTTTTGTACTTTATATTATTTACAAAGGTAACTTATAGTTTATGTTATTTCCTGCCTTTCAACTTTTTATCTTAACTTTTTACTTTTACATTATACTTTATATTTTATAGTTTACACTTTTACTTTATACTTTCATTTTATACATCATAATTCTATTTACTACTCATTACCTTAACTCCTTTCTTTTACCTTTTGTTTTTATATTTAACTTTACATTTATATATCACTTTCTTATGTTATTGTATTATAATATATATAAATATAATTATGTCAATGGCACATGTTGTGCCGTATGTTTTTGAAATAAATAAATAAATAAATAAATTCGCAGAGAATGGAAGAATAGAAATACCATCTACTATAGTATTATTAAATCCCTACTTAAAATCTTAAATATGAACCCCCATGCCGGTCCTAGCGAATAAAAACTTCTGTCATGAATATCTGTTCTTATCGTTAATTTTTTCTGACAGTGAAGCATTTTTTTATTTACTTATTTCTTTAATTCTTTCCGCATATTCTGTCCATATTTCTAGTCCATATTCATATTTTCCCCAGACGTAATATTAGAGGATGAGATTTCTCCACAAATATTAATTTTAGGGGTCTCGTCATCTGAATATTTGTTTACTTTATTTCCGCGCCAGTGTTTGTGAGAACTAAAAGGTATAATATAAAGGTATACAAGAATAAAATTTTTGAGCAACATTAAATACGAACCACCATCGAGCGATATGGGTGATCGAACAAGCATAAAATTGTTGACAATAAGCGGCCTACACACGACACTGCATGTAGTGACTGCGGCAGTGACTGCAAAGAGGGTGGAGTTGAGTGAACTAGCGCTGTCACGTTCTAGCGGCCCTTTAACAAACGAGACGGCGCTAGTTTGCTCAACTCCACGCTCTCTGCAGTCACTGCCGCAGTCACTAAATGCAGTGTCGTGTGGAGAGCCCATATCTACACATAGGCAACTAACTGGCAGAGGAAGGACACAAGTAGAAATGAGATCCTTGAGGTGTATGTGTGGTAAATCCGTGTATGATTGTTCTATAAGCGTCAAATAGATAATATTATAAATTATGTGTTTAGGTACTAGGTACCTAGGTAGGTATATCAAGAAAGAATGCAAGACTAAAACCGGGATTCCACATGATTTATTTCATAAAATCTATGAGAAATATCCCTATTGAGAACCGGCTTTCTGTACAATAGAAACCCAAAATTGAATTGGCTTCAACTTTCGTTCTGCGAAATCTAACAATTTTTTTCGTTATTGTGATACTAACATTATACCTAGTATAGGTAGTGTCTCTTGAGATCATTTTTCGCAAAAAACCGGCGCAATCAATCAATCGGCGAATTAATTATTTGAGAACAAACAGTCGGAATAAAAGTACCTAGAGATGTATGAATGCGAATAATCGTTTTCTTCACATTCACTTTCAACTCTACCCATCCTAGGTATCAGCGAGAAAACGGGGATAGATAATTAGTAAAAATTAAACAATACTATAATAATAATTATAAAATATTATAACCTAACTACAGAATGAACCTAGAAAATGTGGATAATGAGTAAGATTAAGAAAGAGACCCTTATATGGTTTGGGCATGTAGAGCGAATGAATGAAGAAAGTAGGCAGGTACCTAAGAAGGTAGGTAGGTACCTAGTGTAAGAAGAATATATGACGTAAATGTGAATGGTAGAAGAAGTCGGGGATGCGCGAGGAAGACACGGCACGATCAAGTGAATCAGATACTTTAGTCGGGTCATGTCAAAAGTCAGAATAACAGAAGTGTATGTATGAGACGATGTATGAATGTGAGGGGGGCAAACAGTGTGTGCCAAGACCGAGTTGTTTGACCCAGTAATACCCGTATTCCAATTCGCCGTGCTGACGTTTCATCCCGTTTGCACTAAGTCTTGGATTCACTCTCTTCCCGGAATAGCTATGTTTCTTATAAAGGGCACGCCTCATTTTTATAGAATAACAATAATGCGTTGCACAAAATTTTGTTATTCTTGTATGCAGCAAAGTCTTCAAACTTCTAAACCCTTGGCAGACAGACATAAATCAGAGAGAATAGTAGGTATCCAGCTCGATCTATGCATTTTATTGTTTAGCACGTCTCAATTACATAACTAGGCAGGCGTCTAGTGATGGTTACAGATTTAAGAAAGTTCTAAATAATTACAGTCGCTGTCACCATAATTATATAGTTAATTTTACCTTTTTTACTGCGTGCCTTTAACCGCAAATGTTCTTTGCCCCAAGTAATACTGGAACATTCATAAAAAAGCAAAACGAACATTCTATCGGAATAAAAAATCAAGCCACGCAAATTGGCATTTTTACTCACTTTAACGCCGTAGGAATGGGTTGAAAGCGTGCACGTGAAACCAATGGCTCTCACATAGGTTTGTCTCCTTCTAATAGAGATTAGTGCATTTTAGCTGGCGGTGTTTGCATAAAATAATTACTTTTGTTAATTTAATTACTTGGTTATTATTAGTGATAGAACAGTGAAATTTTGGTTCGCGGTAATGTCATTTCATTAGTATTATTTTACGGTACTAAAATAAATAAAATGTTATCTGTAGTTTTCAAATGCGGCTGAAAAATAGAATTTAAAATCAGAAAATTAAATTCTGTTACAATGCAACATTACAGATTTATAAAAATAACTCTTTTTTTACGTGATACCGCACAAGGATCCCAATTGCTCCCGTCTGGAGCCAGTGGGACTATGGCATCCCCAAGTGGGGTATGTTGTGAGGCTGAAGGTAGTGGGGAGGGGAAAGAGATATGAAAGAGGAAGGTGGGGAAGTACCTGGCTATTCATATCTGGTCACCAAACACGGCTAAAGCCATTTCAAGCAACGTTTCAATTCTGAATGGTGGTCTTACACCAGGGCGATACTAAAAGTATCTTCCACTCTGGAACGTGCCGCAAATATACTATATATTATTTTAAATGAATAAATTGTAAAACACACAAATAAATCAAATAAAATTTATTTGCCACACCGGGGTTCGATCCCGCGACCTTCGGAATGTGAATCAACGCCTTACCCCTGCACTACGCCGGCCTAGGTGGTACCCGGCATTCGTTGCAATGCCATTGTAAGAAATAAATTGATTCTCCCTGCATGTCCTTTCCCGTGCGTCCCCGTTGCCTTCCACCTTTCCCCCCTTCTCCCACCCCCATCTCTTACTCCTCCGCGAACCCCACCTCCGTCGTTCCCCTTCCCTCTGCCTATCCTCCCTTCCGGTAAAATATATGAAATACACACATTTTCATTTATACAAATTTCATTACGCCAGAGCTTACAATTATAGATAGCATATGTGTTACTCTGATGTATGAGCTGTATTATTATAAAGTTTCATTAAAATCCATTCAGTAGTTTTTGCGTGAAAGAGTTACAAGCACACATACATCCAAACTTTCGCGTTTATAATATTAGTAAGATTTAACGTAGTTAAACTATCATGGAAATTAAAAATGAGATTGGTTTTATAATATTATAATAATGAGGGTACCAAAAACATGTAGGAAATATGGGTCGTTAAAGTACATAAGTAAGTTTCTTATTATTTTTATAAAGTGTTGTTATTATTGTATAAACATTATCATATTGGAATGTCCTAAAACGGGCAATTGCCTAGTTGGGACATTTTAAGTTCATTATATTGTATTATGTAATATTTACAAACAAACAATAAATAAACAATAAATAAATAAATAAATAAATATTATAATCCTACAATCTCCATAGTTAGGACTACGGCAGTCAAAGTTATTGAAATATAAGAGATGTGCTATCCGCAGTTTTTACTAGGTGGGACTGTGCTTGCTGGTGTCGACGATATTCTTAAACAATTAACGAATAAACTAAATAAATGAATAATTAACGAATAAACTAAACAAACATTGAACTTATTTCATGTTTATTACGCTTTGCACAAAAAAAAAATGATTATAGCACGTAAATGATCCCACTATCATATCTGCGTCTTTCATCATATCGATTTTACTGCATCCATCTTTTTACATAGTTTTCACTAAAGTACGTACACAAACATTTGAGTGTCTGATTATAGCCAGGTATTTAAATTTTTGAAAAACTTTTAGTCTATTTATGCCAGTTTTGAAGAATGAACTATAAACACAAGAGGATTGCAAAACATTTAGTCCATTGATATCAGATGATAATTTAAAGAGTTAATTATTACTTCAACATTGTATCGGATGTACATCAAGACTTTATACGGTGTACAATAATTAGTGTACTGGTTCACGAACTTGACCCACTAAACGAAAAAGTTGTTTGTAATATTAGTATTATAAACAAACACATCACATGAAAACACTTGAAATGTGGTTCATAGACTTTGATAATGGATTAGGTGGCCCGTTACGTAACAAGAGATTCATTCATTAATTTTTTCTTCTGGAATATTGCATTACTTTAATGATCGGTTTATGCCGTTAAAAAGATAACAATTTTAATCGTTATTTTTGACAACAGTATCTCTCGACGACAGCGGATACCTACATATCGAGGACATCAACCACAACTGCCATGAAAATCATCGGGTTCTACCTCGTGGTATCCGTGGTCGAGGTGTAAGGCTCTCAAATTGCTATCAGGAAGTCATGGGTTCATTTTTTTTTTTTTTACATGAGCTCCGCATAGGAGGCCCTGAGGAAAATTATTTCCCTCGGGGCCTATGTCATCTTTGGGGATGCTGTGTGGAGGGTTTTTTAAAGGAAAGGAAGGAGAGGAGAGTTCTGGGAAGGAAAAGGCTTTAAAGGGTGGGTAGGAATCTGGGGTTCAGAGGGTCCTAGTCATCCGCCTCCAAGACCTAGACAAACCTCACCCCATGAACCCGGGCACCCCTGCTAAATCACCAAACGTAGCGAACCACTTTGGGTGATGGCAGAGGTGTTGGTTATCCAATAGAGTTTCCCGGGGCGGCGGTACCCATTCCCGCCTCCCAAATCATATCGCCAAGTGAGCTAATATTTTTTTTTACATTAGCTCCACGCAGTTTATTTTATTTGATTAATCTGCATTATTTCACAATTTAATCACTTAAAATAAAATAAGGGCCGCACGTTTTAGTGTGTAAAATGCTTTCAGTATCGCCCTGGCGTAAGATCACCATTCAGAATTAATCGCTCAGTGGCTGAGTGGGCATCGCATTCCCACCCGGGCGACGCATGTTCAATTCCCTCGGCTGGCTAAGTCCTCCATCACGACAAAAGCAATAATTTCTGCTTAGTGTGGTGGTGGTAGGTTGTTTTCAAACATTGATGGGTTATTCGTAGCCCGGGAATGTTTGTCTTTCTTTAAAAAAAAAAAAGATTAAAGAAAATAGAATTGTCATGTACTTGTCCATTGGTTCTCATCGCTATTTAGCACCGTTGTGATTTGAAACTCCATAAAACGAAACTCTGTGAGCGACACTAAAAAGAGACGAACGCATACTTAATGGTATCATGTTCTGGTACAATATAATAGTAGTGTAATTTTATACGGCAGAGCAGAGACCAGAGCTCAGGATTATGGGAAAGGTATTTTTCTGTCAAGTAGGTGAGAAATCAGAAAATAAAAAGAAGATGAATTTTATAAAACTACATATATTGTATGCAATAAAAAACAAACATGAGAGTGCAAATTTAATAATACAAAACAATAACATACCAGATGGACTCCTGAACACGCTAATCTAACTAAACGAATTTTACGACGGATGACGACCGCGAACTTGCTTCGTAGAGAGAAGACGAGAAGACACTTCCAGCCTCCTTAACCGGGGACGTCGCGCAATCCAGAGATCCTAGGTCATCCTTCTATCTAGGAAGAAGGCTGCTACGCCTCCAAGGAGTGTATTTAGCTTCGGGCTATCTTAACAAGCTCCATGAAAAAGCACGTGGCCCCAACTGGTCACCAAGACTTGCATATTTCGGTAAAACTGTCAACAATCCGTGACTTCACGACGCGGGGTCATAAAGGCATATTATTCTGCCACCACAAGGACCAATCCCTTTACAAGTTCATTTCCAGAAAACATTTCCACAAAATGGCCAACTGCCAACACCGGAAAAAGTGGGATTTACATATCCACTAAAAATAATACCGTACACGAACTTCTCGTGTTACGTAAAAAACACCCCGCACCTTTTTAAGTTAAGATGCACTTAGATCCACATGATTTAACGAAATTGAAACACTTTCAAAGTGAGTGACCAATTCACCAACAGCTACCCATCGCTGCCCGGGAGGAAGTGACCATAAACAAAAAAAGAATCTCTCTTTCCCAAAAAATTACCAGTCTCAAAAAAAAAACACCATAGACAAAATAACCAAATAGGCAAGAACTGCATTAGTCACATAATTATTTATGTGACAATACCTATATCTATAGGATTTAGCCTGCGAGAGAATGAGATTGACTAATGGGTGTCTTCTTTGTGCGGTGCTTCGTAGAATAAAATTTAAAATAATTTTCATACTTTGTAACAATATTGTTATAATTAAATCCTACAACTATCCTACTCCAGATACTCCGCATTCGTCTCATTCTCTCGAAGTTTAGTTTTCTGAAGGTTTCACTTCTACCGTGTGTGAACTGCATACAAAGATTTTTAATATGCATTTAATAAAAAAATATTTTTAATCCGCTATATTGTATTTTTTTAAAGAAATAAAAATTAAATAAGAATAACATAAATGCTTATCAAGTATTTCATGATGGACGCTAGATAACTTTTCGAATTAACTAATGCATTTTCGTTTATGGGAGAAACAATTTTTAAGGGTCTTTAGCGAACCTTATAACAAAATTATAAGCTAAATCCTCTTAACCGCACGGACCCAAAAGCTTGTTGTCACAATATTATAACATTACCAATTACCAGACATATGTATGACGTATGAAGCGTTCCTGACTTATTAAAACGAAAAGGGGGAAAAAAGAAAAGCTAATGCACAAAAATGTGTAAACAAATAAAATAACATGCTTTTAATAATAAATATACATTATTTAACAAAAACTTATCATCACGCTTATTCTGTCTTTAGGCATGACACGAGAATTTTGGTTTTTTAATCATACCATGTCTTCCTCGGGCGTCTCCGACTTTTTCTACAGCCTCCTATTCTTTCTTATCTTACTCATTATACTTACATCAGCCTTCTTTACGAATCTCCAAATATCTCACATATATTTTTTTACTGTCAAATTACTAATATATTAAGCACATAGATATTTTCTTGTTTAATAGTAATAGAGTGGCGTGGCACACGATTACGCATTGTAGGAATTTATAATCGTGGATAAGAAAATAACTAACGTTTGTTTAAAAATAGTCATATAAAAAAATAAAGTCGCCGATATATTTGCTGTACAATAATAACATAATGACAGGCTGGATTTAAATGAAATCTTGTTTTTTCTTATCTTAATAGCAATGTGTGATATTTTTACCATGATTGATCTGTATCAGAAGAAACGCTATTGAAAAGTGACGTTGCCAAATGTAGGAGCTGCGATACGCGAGTCAATGTAACGTATATTTTGCCAAAAATATACGCTCGTCTACTGCAGCGCTGCGGCTCGCCGCTCTGTGACAAAGCACTGAACTAAAATAGCATATTTCATTTGATTTAGGTACCAATACCGCGTCTGGCTTATTTTCGTTTTTGAACTGTGAGCGTACAGGACTGGGGAAAACTTGAAATTACATGTGTTCAATCCTGCATCCGTATACCAGACGCAGAATGACGGTCGGACGCAGGATTGAATGAAAGTGGACCATTAGAAGACGCAGCAATGATAGCGGGATGTATATATATATTTATATGTATGTATTGTGTATAATTTTGTATATGAAATGGAGGCCTCAGCACGGGTAAACCACCCAGTGAGGCCATCATCATTGAATTGTGTATAAAATGTAAATATATTGCATCAAATAAAATGAAATAAAATACCCCAATTGGGGATGCCATAGTCTATGCATATATCTAGTAGATACTGTTTCATTGTGTGTGTGTTGAACGCAGCGAGTATCTGTGAACGCTGTTGCTGGTTTGTATGTGTGCTGCGTTGTATGTTTACTAGAATTGAGAACGTATACATATATATTTCGACTCGCTTCATGCGTCGCTGTTTCTTTGTATGTTCTGTTCTCTTTTAGTAAATCAAAGACATGTGGCCCTTCCACCGGATGTATGGAGGGACCGCGCTTGGTGTACAAACATTGGAGCTTTTGGCGTGTTTCCCGACTATGTACCGGTGCCGAAGGGATCAATGACGGATCAATTCCCATTGAAATACCAGTAGAACAAGGATAGCATTCCCACCCGACGCCTGTGCTCTAAAGATTGCAATCCGTTTGTTAAGATGGGAGAATCTATCAAAAAGACCATCCACTTCTACACAGAGTCGAGGGTTTTTTCAGGAATTTTGGAGCTTCAGACCATAGGTGATTGCCAAATTCAACCGTGGGGCGCGCTTGCGATTTGTACAGGGTTAACAGTTGTGTACTATTAAAGAATCTGCGGGCCCTGTACAGTATGCCTAGTTTTTGGGAGGCTAATTTACTCTGGCTTCGATGGAGCCCCCTTACCTGAGCCGGTCACTTATAGTTACACCAAACATATCAATGGAGAGCCTGTTCGGAAGATTGTTTCTCTTGAAGGAGACTAGATTTTCAATTCGATCCCTTTTAGATGTGATCAGACATGATTGATGCATCTGTGGAGGTGATGTAAAAAAAATAATTAAATGCCAGGTTCGTGTGTAAAAAAATAAAATTCTTTTCGAATACATATTGAGCATATTTTATTTTCTTACTGTATAATAATAATAATAATCAGTAGGTATTTAACATTCTAATAGATTTATAAAATAAATAATATTATTGGCAATCTCCTATTTGATTTTCACGTAAAATCTATTTGCAATAAATTTCCTTTGATTTTGAAAAGTGTAAGTATTATTACAAATATTATTATGCAAGTATTATTTAGGAAATATAAGCGGCATTTAAGCAGTAGCTTGCCTATAATAAAAACTTAATTGAATAAGAATCTTATCAATAATTTTCTAATAAAATGTCTAACCTGATTGAAATAAATAAATAAAATGTTTAAATAATAATCACAATAGATTTACATATAGAAGTAAAAAATGTTTTTTGAAATTGTAATACATATTTTCTTTTTCACTAGGGAACCAACTGGCACTAACTTCTTACCTCACTGCACTCTCCTATTTAATTCTGATGAGGTGTAAATATTGCTTTTTAATTTATAGCCAATTTAACTGAAAAAAAAATCAATAATTCTTAAAATCCGTATTTACGCTAAGGTGACCTCAATTTATTTCATTTTTATATTATTGGTAATGTAATAAATAAATAAGTTAAAATCTAAAAGTGTTCATAAAAAATGTTTAAAAAATTTAAAACTTTAAAAAATCAGTTATGTTATGTCAAAGATGTAGACATTTTTGGAGATTTAAGTTTTTTGTAGAATTCACAAAATTGATAATATCTATTCAAAAATATAAAATATAAAAATTTATTTGACCAAAAGGTATCTCCTTCATAAGTGATTATTAAATTATCGATTAGCACCATTTATATATTTTTTACATTTGAACAGTCCTCGTTTAACCCCGACTCTTGGCCCTTTTCAGCATTTGATCAAATTGTTATCATACTTCAAGCGTAACAATCTGATCAAAAACTGAAACATGCAGAGAATTGGCAGTTAACGGTGACTGTCCAAATGTTAAAAATTCAAAATGGTGCTAATCGTCAAACAAACATCATAACCTTAGTTAGGTTAGGTTAGGTTGTTGTTAAACTTCATCTTTGACATAACACCACTAATAATAATTAGGTTCTGATGGCAGTCGGTTATCGGAATTGTGTGGTCTAACTCTTGAAGGACTGCAGCGTCTCCCTGATGAGCTTGCTGCAGGCCAGGATTTCCTCCTCGGAGATGCAGAGTGGGGGGGCCAGCCTGATGATGTCCCCGTGGGTGGGTTTGGCCAGGAGTCCTCTCTCTTTGAGAGCGAGGCACACCTGCCAAGCATCCAGATCTGGAAACAAATAATATATAATATTATACAAATCACCTGGATGCCAGCAAAGTTGAGGAATTGAAGATCACAAGAGGGTTGATGGAGTAGCAAGGAAAGAGACGGAATCACCGCTTGCAGGATCCAAGCCGTAGGAGTGGTAGCTTGGCACATTTACATTTTGAAAGGTGGGTCAAATCTCAGCACTTGAAAGAATGGGACAGGACACCCGGAATGGGGCAATGAATCAGGCCCTAGGCGAACCAGGCAACTAATCGATACGGACAGAAACTCACTGAGAGAACTGATAAGACACTGCCACCTCGTTGGCAGTAAGAAAATACCAATAAATGCACGAAATTTGACGAGGATGAAGAGAAGAGATTCATCTATGTTGCCAAAGTTTCTCTCTGAATAAGATCGAAATGACAATCTGGTCTCCTTCAATGGAAGCAATCTTCTCAACATGCCTTCCATTGATATGCTAAGTGATCAGTTCAGGCAAGGGGGCTTCATCAAAGCCAGAGTCAAGTTAGTCTCTCAGAAGCTGGGCGTACTGTACAGGGTCCGCAGATACCTTAATAGTACATAACTGCTGACCCTGTACAAATCACAAGTGCACCCCACTGTTGAATTTGGCAACCAACTCTAGTCTGGAACCCCAAAATATCTGAAACAACCCTTGACTCTGTGCAGAAGCGGGCAGTCCGTTTGATAGATTTCCCTATCTTAACAAGCGGATGGCAATCTCTAGAGCAAAGGCAGCAGGAAGGTATATGTAGGCACTTGTTCTATCGGTATCACAATGGAAGATGCTCCAAGGAACTAGTGTCACAGATCCCTTCGGCACCGGTGCATTGTCGGGAAACACGTTAAACGTGCCCAACATATGTACACGTTGATTGCCATTTGTCGCATGAGAATGGGTCTCTTCCACAACTCATTCTTGAACTCACAACAGCTCGGTTGTCCACCCTCCTACAGCTTGGGTCTCTTCAAGACCCATATTCACTCCTTCCTCTCCTCAAAAGGATCCTCCACACAGCATTTCCAAAGATGACATAGGCTTTGAAGGAAATTATTTTCTATACGTGTGGAGTTAATGTAAAAAAAAAGAAGCTGTATGGGAAGACACATTTTGACACAATCTTGAGACACATATCCAATGACAACCCTAGTGAATCAAAGCGACCTGGGTTACTTTTAAAGGAAAGTGAGATAGCACAATGGGCCCGTGTGTAGACCAATGAAGAATGCTATAGTAAACCGTCTCCGCTAATAGTATAAATAAAGAAATTTAAAAAATTTACAAAATTGCCCACACAGCAGCAGGATTCAACAGAGGTTGACCATTAATAACCGTGGTAGGAAGACAACCATCTCATTCTATAAAAGGGGTTACCTTAGTCCTTTTAAACCATCTTTATATCCTCTTTTTTTGGTCATCGTCCTTCAGCTTAGTAATTAAGTCTAACAGTCAGACTTGTACCCAGTTATTAACATGTTTTGTTTTTACCTTTGTGAATGACAATGGCGTTCAGCAGACCCTTGCCGCGAATGGTGAGCACCAGGTCTTTGGGGATTTTCTCCAAGTCAGCTCTGAACAGCTTACCAAGCCTCTCAGCATTATCAGCCAAGTTCTCATCAAGAATAACCTAAAAATAAAATAAGTTTTACATATACAAAGGCTATAAAATAGTAGTTAATGGAAAACTGAGTACGAAGGATTGGGTAGAAAAATAAATGGAACAGGGGAAGTTAGAACTTTAATACTAGAAAGGCAGGCAATTGTTGGTAATTATTATTCATTTTTCATATTCTCCGTAAAACGGTTATACACCAATATATCGTGGAGAAGATTACAAATTAAAAAAGGCATGGTGGCAGTTTTACTATTTTGTGACATGCTTCAAAAGAGAGTTGCTGAACTGTCTGTAAGTGACAGTTTAAAATGTCGATGTCCAATGCAGAATCGATAAGCAGTTGAGTCGCTCTGTTTATTGGTGCATTCTGATAGGCAGAAGTCCTCGCTTTCGGAGCATAAAAAGTGCATGGAATCTTTCACGAGTATAACCTCTTTAACCTCTTTCGACATAGGCGGATTGAGTATCGTTCCAGAGATTATCTTAAAAAAATGTTTACTCTTAGAAATATGTACAAAAATGATAACTGTTTGAGAACAAGGACGAGTATATGAATGAATAGTATGTACATTCTCTCTAATATAGGTAATGCTCAAATAATGGAGCTATTTTTAGATTAATGGAAATAATGGAGCTATTATTATTTTTAGATTGATCGAAATTTAAGAACTGCATTGCTCGAAAGCTCCTTAGCGCTAGCCATCACTGGTTTTGATTAACGTACCTTCATGGCAGCCATTGCAACTGCACACGCGAGGGGGTTTCCTCCGTACGTGGAGCCATGCTGACCCGGTTTGATGCACAGGACTATCTCGTCGTTGGCAAGCACAGCGGACACGGGTAGGACGCCTCCGCTGAGGGCTTTGCCAAGGATCAGGATGTCGGGCTTGACTCCCTCGTGATCGCAGGCCAGCATCTTTCCAGTCCTCGCTAGAATACAGTGGAAAAATTAAATTAAATCACAATCTACCTTTATACATTATTAAGTACTTTTTATATTTATATAGTTATTTTATGCTTGATAGTTATTGTATTTTTTTACACTAATGTTAATAGCACATGTAGTGCCGGGTGTATTAAAATAACAATAAATTTCTTTATAATAACTTCACATAGGAGGCCCTAAGGAAAATTATTTCTTTCAGGACTTGTCATCTTTGAGGATGATGCATAGAGGGTCCTGCTGGAAAGGGGAAGGAGTGAACATGGGTCATGAAGAGATTCGTATTGTAAGAGAGAGAAAACAAAAAGACCGGCAAATCCTTCCACAATTCGTTCAGGCTTAAAAAATATAAATTTGTTGCGAAAGAAAGTGAAATTAAAGTACATTCTGACTTGTAATATTGCAAATATTACTTTACAATACGCTCGGATAATCAGTTCTCAATTTGGCGAATTCCTCACGAATTGGCACTTTTGTTAAAACATTACGTTAGCGACTTTAGGGCAGATTAAAAAAAAGGGTGGGCGAGCTGAATTTTCCCCAAATTATAGCTTAGATATTCAATTGAATCTCAGTATTTAGTGTTGTTTGCTTACCCAGTCCAGTCTGCACTTCGTCGGCGATCCACAGGACATTGTATTTGGTGCACAGGTCTCTTACTCCCTTCAGGTAGCCTGGGTCCGGTACCACGACCCCCGCCTCGCCCTGGATTGGCTCCACCATGAAGGCACACACCGTGGGGTCTTTGATGGCATCCTGATCAATAACATAAATACTGCATTAACAATTGCATTGTGTCGCTAGTATTCAATCTTATAAAGATAATTGACCGGTCAGTGGTTGAGTGGGCATAGCGCTTGGGTCCCACCCGGGCGTCGTGTGTTCGATTCCTCGGCTGGCTAAGTCCCCCATCACAACACAAGCAACATTTTCGGCTTTCTGTGGTGGTAGTAGGAGATTTTCAAACATTGTTGGGTTATTCGTAACCCGGGAATGTTTGTCTTTCTTTTTAAATAAGAAGTCTACGCATAGTATAGATATAGGAGCTAGGAGCAGCAGAAACCTACCTCAATCCTTTTGTAATAAATCACTATAATTAGAATCATGTTCAAAAAACCTCACCAATATCCGACAGAATAACTAATGATTAAAAACAAATTACTAGACGTACATAAACTATTCATAAGTTAAATCATATATAAAAACTGTATCAAAACATCACTTGAACACATACCTCACTCGCAAAATACAAGAGCAAAAATAAATAAACACTTTCAAGTTCCCTATATCAAATCAACTTTTGCAAAAAAACATGAATCGTACCTAGATCCACACATTTTCAACGGCTTCCTAACACAAACAAAAACTTACGTCACCCCAAATAATCTGAACTGGCTGTTCAAAAGTTTTGTAATATGGTTGACTGAAAAGGAAAGAACAGACATTCGAAATATCCTAAAGAACTAACAGGAGTACATTTTATAGACATTCACTTTTCATATTAATTTAATATTTCAATAAATCACTAAATAAAATCACTAATATTCAAATATAATAAAATATTCAGGGAACTAGTCCTGGGTCGATCGATCGTTTTACACGACCCGGGTCGCTCACGACCCACTGGCGTCACGAGCGGGTCGTGAAGACCCGCTCTTTTCGCGACACAAAATACGAAACTCGATTACTCATCACCCAGTTACTTTCTACGGGCGCACCGCACGGTAGACGCTCGCCGCCCAGACCGGTCAAGTCATACGCGACACGAAACCCAGGTTATAATTGTGTGAACGTTCTCTCACAGCTCACACCTATAACTAGTAATGTCATGTCCCAGAAATAAATTTTTAAAAAGACATGCTTCAGGGGTTAAAAAAACAATGTTTTATCATGTTTTGAAGGATATAAAAACCTTGTAAAAAACGTGTTGTTCTGAAGCTTTTATTGAGAATTTAAATAAGTAAATTAGCTGTAAGCTGTAATGCTTTTTTTATAATTTCTTTATATTAAGGTCAGACATTTTACACTTTTACCAGTTTATAGTTTCTATTACAATGCACAATTACATTCACACCCACACGAAAAATTAAAAGTTTTTATGAAAACAGCACTTAGCACTTTGATTAACAATACCAAGATACGCTCTTATTGAAAACGTCTCCGTGTCTAGTCGAATATTCAAAAATCGAATATACCAAACAATCCCGCTATGACGTGACACACGGGCAGGAAGCAGGATACTTTTACGTCACGCACGTGTGTGCGTTGATCGGCAATCGGCGACCGAGTGTGTCGCAGTTGCAGTTCGAGAGTTCCGGGAGCTGACACGTCTCGCCACTCGCCACATGGGCACCCGGCGATCGGTCCGTGAGTCACGGGGTGCAGGAATGTGTCGTAGTTGATAGGTTGCGGGAGTGTGTCGCGGTTCACGGGTCCCGGAAGACCCAGGTGCTGACGAATAAATAACCCGCTCGCTCTTTGGTAGCTCGTGAGCGGGTTTCGACGATCAGGTCTTTCACGATCGACCCAGGACTACAGGGTACTGCTTGCCAGCAACATTGATTATATTATAATCATATACCTATTGTATTTACATTTTCTTATCTCCATGTGTAATCTTATCTTTTTATGGAAATTTATCAAATAATAAAAACAACACGTAAATCCTACTAATAATATAAAGGCGAAAGTTTGTATGGATGTATGTTTGTTACTCTTTCACGCAAAAACTACTGAATGGATTTTAAAAATTCTTTCACTTATAAAAAGCTAAATTATTTGCGAGTATTATAGGCTATATATATTGATAAGCTCTGGCGTTATGAATAATCTCTGGCATTATGAAATTATTTATCATACGTTTTCTGTCTCTAACAAAACCGATTTATTGCAAACGTCAGAAAAAAAGCAAACCAATTGTCGCCTTGGAAATGAAGTTTTTTTTTTTATTAGGCAATTCACCCTAAAAAGAGTGCTTTGTTGGCGTCGTACTTAACTTTCTCTAAAAATGAATCATCGAAATGTATGTATGCGCGCATAAACCCGAACGACTGCAAAAAAAATTGTTTTTTTTTTTTTTCGTTATTTTGTACAAAACTACCGTTGAGTTCTGGCATTATAGTGGGGAGGGGGGGAGGGGGTATTGGAAGGGTGTTGGTGGAGGGGGCAAGGGGAGGAGGGTGGGGAGGAGGGGGTAAGGGGAGGGAGAGGGGGAGGGAAGGAATGGGAAAGGGGAAGGTGTGAGGAGAGTGTGGGGAGGGGTGGGGAGTGGGGGAAGGGGTTGATGGGGGAGTGGTGTGGGGAGAGGGAATGTGGAGGGGTAGAGGGTTAAGGGTGGGTGGAAGGAGAGGGGGAGGGGGTTGATGGGGGTAGTGGAGTGTAGAGAGGGAAGGTGAAGGAGGCGGAGTGGGGTGGGAGAGGGGGGAGGGAAGGAAGGGGATGGAGGATGGGTGGAAGATGGGGGGGAGGTGGAGTGGGGAAGGGTATGGGATGAGGGAGGGGTCGGTGAGGAAGGAGGTGGAAGGAGAGGGCGTTGATGGATGAGTGGAGTTGGGAGAGGGAAGGTGGGGGGGGGAGGAGTGGGAGGAGGGGTGGGTGGGTGGGTGGGGGGGAGGGGTGTTGATGGGGGGAGTGGAGTGGGGGGAGGGGTACGGAGGAGGGAGGTTGATGGGGGGAGTGGAGTGGTCTTGCTCAAACACGTGTGGCGAATTAATGACAATCGGCGTAATAATGGCTACTAAAGATATTTAAAATAAAATTGTCTACGGTCTTGCCCAAACACGTTTTTCTAGCAACTCTTCTAATAGTTCAACTCTTTTAATAATTCATCAGTTCATCATCATAATTCACAGTTTTCGAAGCAACTGTTTTAGCCTTAAGTCTCGATTAAATTGAGCGAGTTTACAAGCTACTAGCCTGCGAATTCACTATCTGCTGGGGAACTCGCTCAGTGTTATCATATTTATGTACTAGCTAACTAGCAGATTATGAACAATCTACGAAAAAAGGGGGGCTACTTTGCTCGCTACTAGTGAGTGTGTGGGTTTGTTAGCTAGTAAACTAATCTTGTGTCATCATGTCGCTAGCTCACTAGCGACATGATGACACAAGATTATATCTCAGTTTTCTACAAAATGTCGACAGAATTAGTTCGCGCGGGAGTCGTTATTTTAGCTCACTAAAATAATGGCTAGTTCGCTACTGAACGAGTGGAAAGTTTTGTGTGTCATCATCACAATTTCACTCGCCGATTTGCCTGCTTTTAAATTTGTTGGCTAGTAGCTTGTAAACTCGCTCAATGTAATCGAGGCTTTATATTTCTTCTACAAGGGTTGTCCAAGAATTAAAGAACTTTCCTCATTTTCAGCGATGTGGCCATTATTTTTCAAAATATGGCTGCACCAGCGTATAGCTCAGACTTTCCCCTAAATAACGAGCGGTGATCCGGCTCGGCAGCTGCTTCAGTGCGAACTTTGTGTCCGTTTGAGATGGACGATCCGCTGTCGATTCCCGCCGCCTGCAAGGTGCGCTCAATTATTCGCTTTCTCAACTAAGACAGCATCCGCCCTGTTGAAGTTCGTAAGCTCGAAATTTTGATCCCAGACATCAGTAAGTCTACCAAACAAATAATTTTGAGGGAAAAATGGCATATGCAAATTGCGTTGGGTTTCCAAAATGCTGAAGAGCAAAATCGTATGGAAAGCGCTCGTATCTCTTCGAACCTTTTTGGGTTTAAACATGGGTTCACCTAACCCTGCAATCGATGACACGAATTGCATCTTTTAATTCACTATTTATTTGTCCAAAAAACCTTTGGAGAGCGACTAGGATGCGGAGGTAGAGGTGATAGCATTTTTGGCGGCGGAGTTCTGCGATAAGGGAATCACGATCTAGTGCCACGGCTCACCAAGTGCATCGATCGTAATGGAGACTTATGTCGAAAAATAATGGGGATATAATTTTTAAAATTAGAATGGTCTTTAATTCTTGGACAACCCTCGTATGTAAGCGGTTTGTAAGCGTATGTAAGCGATATTTCTCACGGACGGATGTATGGTTATAAGTCACTGCAATGAGTCTAGCTAAAACCGCTCTAGCTTCTGCCAAGCCACGATAGGATGCCGGCGTACTAGCTTGCTATCCTGGCTTGAAGTACTTACCTCCCCTGGCTCGGCTCGGGGATAAATGATTTCTGGAAATATATTATGTAATAAGATTTATGAAAAATACTGTAAGGTTTTAATACCTCTAAGGCTCTGAGATCATTGTAGGGAACGTTAAGGAAGCCGGGCATGAAGGGACCAAACCCGCCGTAGCTGTCAGGGTCGGTGGAGGTGGACACGGCTGCCAGTGTTCTTCCCCAGAAGTTGCCCTCCGCAAAGATAATCTGCAAACAACAACGGTTAATATCTAACAAGTGGTGGAAGACACTCTCAGTAAAGATTACCATTCAGAATCGAAACGTTGCTTGAAAACGTTTTAGCCTTGTTTGGTAGACACATCTGAATAGCCAGGTCCCAACCTTCACCTTTCTCATCTCCTTCAAGTCTCCGCAACCCTCTACACTACCTTCAGTCTCACAACATTCTCCAATAGGTAGTCAAACTCTCACATAAATTTAAAAAAATCCCTAAACCTATTACCGTTATACGGTACAATTTTAATGCTTCACTATAATAAACTTTGTAATCACGCAAATTATTTATTATTATAAAAAATACAATTACATATATCGATTGTTTCCGGAAGATTTTTAGCGCCATTAGAGAAAGTGAGATAGCAAAGAATTCGGTATTCGTCTTAATGTAAGCGAGTAAGCGTATCTTGGCATCTCAGTCACACCTGTGATGTAGAATGTAGAATTCGGTGTCATATGATAACGCGGTGCGGTCCTATATCTATGTCGTTCATCTTTATCATAGATGAATAAATTTTGAATTAAGAATTTACTGAAAACACCAAGTGTTTTTTACTTGCCACATTCAGTCTTGAGTTTGTGAGACAATGGCGAGTCTATATATTATAAATACATATAACGTTATCAGGTGTAACGGGATGTTAAAAGCAACCAGCGATTAAAAACAAACAAAAAAAATCTTTTACATGTCACCATTGGCCACAACTTTAGGCAAGCACACATTAAGGGATGGTGCGGGTATTTGGTTGGCCAGTTTAACTTCTAGCGTTTTCTACTCGAATTACGCTCAGGAATTCTGGGCAAAGTCTGTTGAATGTACATCCTATTACACCCTTACTAATTTTTCAAACATGGCAACTGTGGTGTATAAGGTTGTATGTAGTTTCTATGATGTCAGGTTCAGTTAAAAATTCATTGTAAACCACATGATACCGTAAATAAAATAACTTCTATCTTGAAGCCTCGAGCTTTATTGAAGGTTTCCCAACACATTTCAAGTAATCCCTCTCAATCACTGGGATTGAAGAACATTACAGCAACATTAAGTATAAAATATTGCTGCTTACCTTAGCCTGGTTTTCTGGTATTTTCTTGACGTCGTATCCCCACCGCCGAGCCATCTTGCAGGCAGACTCCCCTCCCTCCACTCCGGTGTTCATCGGCAGGACCTTATCATACCCAAACAGTTTGCACATGAACTCTTCATACTCTCCCAGCTTATTGGAGTAGAAGGCCCTAAACAAAATGTCATCGTGTCAAAATATTTTTTTACATGGAAACAATCCAGCTGCCTTTCAACGCAAAATATGAAGCTGGAAAAATAGTTTGTTCGTTCATTAATACCATCTTGGCCACCTGCAAAGTTAAATGTGTTAAGCAGTAATGTAATTTATAAATGAAATATAGTAACCAAGGTTCGTAGAAAATGCTTTTAACAAGGTTGGCACATGCAGCCCTTTTTGTAAAAAAATAAAATTCTATTTGGGAGGCGGGAATGGGTACCGCCGCCCCGGGAACATTTATTGGATAACCAACACCTCTGCCATAGATGTTGGTTATCCAAAAAAGGTTCCCGGGGCACCCCAAGTGGTTTGCTACGTTTGGTAATTTAGCAGAGGTGCCCGGTAGCTTGTGTCGCTCTCCATAGAGAGAAAAAAAATGGCCTTATTTTTAAGCGCCCGGGGTCTCAAAAGTTTCATATGATCTGTAGCTATTTGAAAAAGTAAAAATAAATGAAATTATTGTTCACTATTAGCCCGCTAACATGGCTGGAAGTTTTGAAAAAAAATTGATTTCTTGAATTGGAAAAAAAATAAAACAAAGGGTCAATATTTTGTACCAAACTTAATTTTCATTCCATAACTGCAGTACAAAGAACGCAAAAAAAATATATTAAACATATGTGATTTAAAGGCCCGTAACCCGGATTTGTACCGATTTATTACATACCTATTTCCCTTAAACACGGTAAGTTTTAAAGCTCTTAATAAAATATATGTTATTCTTGAAGATAATATCTACACTTTGCCTGCGCCGAAACGCAAATTATATAAAATTCCCTCGATAGAAAAAAATCGCAAAGTATGCTCCAAAAATTATTATTAACACGTTTGTTTCAGTTATTTTACAAGTTATATGTATGAAAAAAATCACAGTGTTTCTTTAAATGCTGTTTAAGATAATGCCCGCGAGATTTTTGCTCTATTTTAAACGAGTCGTGTTTTATTACACATTTTCGCAATTTTCGCATCGATTTTGTCGCTGTAAATGTTAGCGCTCTCCTCTAACATTCGTAATTTCGTATCGCTCTATCTTCTTCTTTTCGGGCCCGGTTGCAGAGCCTTGCGAAAATAACACTTTTTATGGACAAATTCAGAATTCTTGTTGACTTATTTGTATTCATAAACATCCATTTTTATTTTTTTTTATCAGATATACACATTAAAAAGATATAATTATTGAAAAAAAAAAATTAAAATAATTTTGAAAAATGTTTTAGGTTTGTTTTCTGATTTTCAATGCATTTTAGCGGGCTAATAACCATTTAAAAAAAAAATTCAAATGCAGTTGTCATTTTCTTTGTAAGACGCAACTTTTGAGACCCCGGGCGTTTCTGAATTCAAAGGTTGAAATAATTGACACACCCTAGTGCCCGGGTTCATGGGGTGAGGTTTGTTTAGGTCTTGGAGGCGGATGAGCAGGACATACTGAACCCCAGATTCCTACCCACCCCTCAAACCCTTTTCCTTCTCAGAACTCTCCTCTCTTTCCTTTCCTTAAAAAAACCCTCCACACAGCATCCCCAAAGATGACATAGGCCCCGAGGGAAATTATTTTCCTCAGGACCTCCTGTGTGGAGCTCATGTAAAAAAAAAATATATATATTTTGTATCTATTATTAACCTACATGACATTTGGCGGAAGTACCAATCTTATAAAATAAATTCTTGTCAAAATAAAAACAAAAAAGTACCTACTTCGAATTAATCCTAATATTAATGTGTTGAGGTTCAAGCTGCAAGCTGCATGTCATCATCATTTAGACATACATCCCAGGTTTTGAATGGTTTGTTTGGCGAAGCAGGGTTTGTCTAACGGGAATGTGTAATTATTCTAATACCTTTCTTTCCACGTAAGAACATGGACATTATTGTTTTATATGGCAATAATATTTTTTCTATGATTGGCAGCATTGATTTATTGTCTATAAAATCATTATCATTATTATTAGATAGTATAAAATGAAGTCGCTCAAAATGTATGTGCGCATAAATCTTTTAAACTACGCAACTGATTTTCATGCGGTTTTCACCAATAGATAGAGTGATTCAAGAGGAAGGTTTATATGTACAATACATGCTTATTATAGTAGAGAAAAGCTGAGAAATTCACATATTCAATTCAGCGGGTAGCGGGCAGCTGGCAAGCGGGTGGTGTGGATTTTATAAAGGTTGGGTAATGGCGTCGTGTTTCGTTAGCCACAGCAACGTGTGGCCGGGTCTGCTAGTGTTAAATATAAAAATGGCGTATACCGCATAAGTGGTATAATTTTAACAAAATTAAAAAATGTAACTTACATATTTTTACATGTTTTTGTCTCCCCCGACATAAATACCTACTCACTTTTCGTGATAATGAAGCTAAATTTAACTGTTTAAATAAAAAAAAAATCCGTATTAACCAGTAAGCGGTTCAAGACATATATAATAAGCTTAATTTGCCACATTATACAAATCCGAAAAGTGGTTCATTAGTAGGAGATTTTGCACTTGAAAATTTTTTATAGGCCTGGTATTTCATTTTTTTCCAGACTTATTCCGAGGCCAATATGTGTTCTACTTGCAGTATTTAATTGAAGTATCTATAATATTTCAAAGGGATCAAATTTTCAAACCAAAAACAAATGATTTTATATGATTTTGCATTATTTCGCATGGCTGTTATTATTTTAAACAATTATTGTTATTTAAAAAAAATGTTTATGCTTTCAGTAGATAGGTACCTACCTACCTATTTTTTTTTTAAATATTTTTAGAAATCTTTAAAGTTAGTAATGTAATAAGGAATCTTATATTTTCTGGTAACTTATTTAGGAAATTTGTCCTAAGTTATTTGTAATTCTGTTACGTAACGCAATTTTTGAAAATGTTTGCCCCCCCCCCCCCCCTCCCCCCATGTAACGCGCCGTAAGGTTTTTCCGTAGCCTAAACGTTACGTAACGCCCAAGTGACAATTTTTACCTGAAAGTCACAAATATGTTGCGCAAAGTACTGATACCTTTCTGCTTGTTTTAATCGCGTTTGCGGTAATAAATAAAACATGAGATTTCGAGAACGAAAAGGATTGCCAACTTGGAAGATTTTAATTCCCTAGTTTTTTATCTAAATAAAGAAAAACATGTTAACAATTATTATAAGCAATAATTATCATTCTGAAACACTCATCAACATTGAAAAATCTTCCGAGAAAAGATACTTGCCGCCAACGGGAATTGAACCCATGTCCTTCTGATTGCCGGTCAGCTGCTCTTGACCACTGAGCTATGGGGGCTTATCAAATACCCGCCAAATAATTCAATATATGCTAGTGTTTCATTCAACAATTACTGCTTATTATATTTTTTCCACCTGAAAACAACCAACTTTATTTTTGCGAGAGAGACATTGTAAGTGTTAAATCCCTCGCTAGGTGGCGTCGAGACAAATTATGACTACATTTATTGGGGAAATACTTAAACTTGTCAAATATTAATTATTATTTTTAATTTATAAACTAACGTTTAGACAAGATTTTTATGCATAGCACAAGGGGAACAATTATTATAAGCAATAATTATCAGCCTGAAACACTCATCAACATTGAAAAATCTTCCGAGAAAAGATACTTGCCACCAACGGGACTTGAACCCGTGTCCTTCTGATTGTCGGTCAGCTGCTCTTGACCACTGAGCTATGGGGGCTTATCAAATACCCGCCAAATAATTCAATATATACTAGTGTTTCATTCAACAATTACTGCTTATTATATATTTTTTTTCCACCTGAAAACAACCAACTTTATTTTTGCGAGAGAGACATTGTAAGTGTTAAATCCCTCGCTAGGTGGCGTCGAGACAAATTATGACTACATTTATTGGGGAAATACTTAAACTTGTCAAATATATATACAGGGTGTTAAGGGACGTACTTGACTTACTTTAACCAGTGATTTGTGACATTATTTGGAGTAAAAAATGTAAATCAAATTTTGGTCTCCGGTGACATTTATGATGTTTTTTTTTTTTTTCTACAAAAACATAAAAAAATGGTAGTTGTTGAACAGTTGGAGGCGGGCTAAGGGGTTCGTCGGACACCCGGCTGAGTGACCAGTGACGACATGCGGAAGAATTTTTTTTTGGTTTGATTTTGATGAAAAAATTTTTGAAAAAAAAAAAAAAAGTCGTCAAAAAAAGTCACCGGAGTCCAAAATTTCATTTACATTTTTTACTCCAAATAATGTCAGGAATCACTGGTTAAAGTAAGTCAAGTACGTCCCTTAACACCCTGTATATATCCCCCTCGTAACGCACAGTAACGTTTCACAAGACCCCCCCCCCCCCCCCCCCAAGTGCTTTACGTAATACTTGAACGGCCCCCAAGGAATCATATCATACTAATTCTTTATTCTGCCCATAGATGGCATTGAAGTAAGAGGTGGCAAGCTGTGCGCGCATTGCAATCACTGTATTTCCAAACAGTTTGGGGATGCTTTTAAACGTTTGAGTCATAAATAAACCAATCCCTAGACTGATATCTTCGGGCCTTCTCCATACTAAACGGCCTGTCATCAGTGTCATCAGATCAAGCACTTGCATACTGCTCGCTAACAACGTATGCAGGGACAATGGGGGTCTAGTTTGGTTAATTATAAATGTAGAGTCGTTCTATAAAAAACCGAGTTCTGTGAAAGTCCTGAAGTGGTAATCATCTGTTACTTACACCGGGGTGGGTTTGTGGTGGATAACCTCCAATGCACTTCGAATAAGAGATTTTTTTTCTTCGAAATGTGTCAGCAGGTGAATCCAGAACTGGAATTTTACATTCTGAACCCAAAACTGGTTTAAGTTAAATCTGTATGCGGCGAATTAAAACCACACTCAGTTGAAAATAGTTTTTCTTTATTCTGGCAGCACATAGTCTGCAACTAGAATTTTATAACTGCACTTCAAAGAAGAGAACGTTTTCCTTCGAAATGTGTCAGCAGATGAACTCACAACCGGAAATTTACATTTTGATCACAAAATTGGTTTTAAATTAAGGGTGAATCTGCTTGCGTGTCCTCAGCTTTAATTATTATTACTCTCATAATAATGCAAAGTATGGTTTTCCTACCAATTACGAATTTTTAAGAATGGTTTGAAACAAAATTTTAACTCCACTCGAAATATTAGAATGGTTTTCTTCGAAATGCGTGAGCAAATTAATCCGCTACTGGATTTTTGACAGATCATTCGGAACATGAAACTGGTTTTTACCTTTTCAATTAATCAAGAGTTAATCTGCACGCGAGTCCTCAGCTTTAGCTCAGATACTGCACCCAGAACAATAAAATGGTTTTCCTCTTACTTTTCTACTTGGAATACATGGATGGTTTGATGATCCATTGGAACATCCATAAAACTTTATTAGAATTTTTTATTTTTTTATTTTAACTTTATGAGTAAAACCTCAAATTGTAATATTTAAATAAATGAAGACAATATAAGAAGAAACTCAATCGAAAATCTGGAAACAGAAAAATCAGAAAAACATATTGACACCTCTGGGACTCGAACCCAGGACCTCTTGCTTTCCGGGCAAACGCGCTAACCAAAATAAAATGGATAAAGATTTATCCAGACACTATCTAGAGAGCATTTAGTTCGGGTTTGAATCTTGCAATCATACATAAAGATAGTTGCCAATAATATATGCGTTAAAGAAAATGAAGATAATGTAGGTGGTTCTTAGTCGAAGTATGGTACAGTTAAACATGACCGAATTTCATATCGACACCGTGGCGCAGTGGTTAGCGCGTTTGCCCGGAAAGCAAGAGGTCCTGGGTTCGAGTCCCAGAGGTGTCAATATGTTTTTCTGATTTTTCTGTTTCCAGATTTTCGATTGAGTTTCTTCTTATATTGTCTTAATTTATTTATTTATTTATTAGAATTGTCACGCATGGCCCACGGACCTCTCTCAATCATTCTCACTCACAAACCAAGTGCAAAACAAAATTCGCCCCAGACGGTGTTGCCAGTCGCTGCAGTGATCAAGATTATTATACATTCATTAAGAAAGGGGATTCCCTAGGTTTGTCCCAGAATAAGTAATGAAAAATTCCGGGCCCATTTCAATCGGTCGGAATCGTAGGTGCAACAAAAATATGAAACGAAATGGTTAAAATTTTTGCAAGATATTATTATTATTTATTGTGATATTTTGCCGCCCGGGGCGGGCTGCCCCCCCCCCCCCCCCCCCAGATCAGATCAAGTTACATTTTTACTTGCGCCCTACATGTAATTACCGCTGCCCTATCTTAAATTCAACTCGTGCTATGGCCCTGCCTTGTAATCTATCTATCTATCTAGGTATATAAATAAAAATGAATCGCCGAAATGTATATACGCGCATAACTTCCGAACGACTGCACCAAATTGGATAATTCTTTTTTTGTGTTCGTATTTTCAGGACAAGGTTTGCATAAAACTACTAGTGAGCTCTGGCATTATGAAATTTGTGTAAAAAAATTGCAATAGGTGGCACGTGAGCTGTTTGAAAACTGAGTGTACCGAGACTGAATGTATGGAATGCGAGAGGGGGGAGGGGAACTCGGGTAGGAGGTTTGCGGGACAGGGGAAAGGGGGGAGTGGAGAGGGGAGAGGGAAGGTGGAGGAGGCGGAGTGGGAACGCGAGAGGAGAAGGAGACGCGGGAGAGGAAGGGGAGGCGGAAGGGGAACGGGACGAATGGGAAAGGACATGCCGGGAGAAACATGGCAACGCTAACCGGGTACCAGCCACTAATTAATAACTAACAGCTGGATGCGTTCTACTTAGATTGTTTTTTGTTTATTCTATAAAACAATATAATTACATAACTACGAGCATTTACATCATTCAGTTTAACGATAAACAATACGAGAATAATAATATCCTTATTACCAACTAACTACATTTGCTAAAACTCAAGATTACTATAATATTTATAAACATTGTTGATTAGAAGGTCAATTACTTTTCTTGTAATCATGGAAAATTAATGTATTTAGTCATTGATATGAAATTGCACTATAATTAGAATCCTTTATCTATAGTACTTATTCATTTTATCATTTCAGCTGTGGATTTCGCCAAATCAGCTAATTAACAGCGGGGTAAGAAGTAAGAACCCGATCACATTATTATTATTTTATTGCTTGCTTGCAAATGTCTCGCTTATTTCAAATAACATTCATAACTCTGAAAATCATTTAAAAAAAAATTCTAATTTTGGTATGTCTCCTGACGCCACGGCGGCATTCCGATTTTATACCATTTTATAACATCTAGTTTCTAAAAAAATACATTATTTTTTAATATAATATCTGTAGGTTCGCCACGCCAAAACGGTAATTATATAAAATTCCTACGAAAGAAAAAAATCGCAAAGTATGCTCCGAAAATTATTATAAACACGTTTTTTTAATGCTATTTTAAAAGTTTTCCACAACTAACTAATTAACTAACAAACCATCACGCCGTTTCTCCGCAGGAGTAGGCAGAGGACGGACCAAACAACTTGATCTTGGCACACACTCCTTGCCTCGTTCACATTCAAACATCGTCTCATACACGCTCTTCTATTATTCCGACTCTTCACATGGCCCGACTCAAGTATTTGATTCACTTCGTGTATTTGGTCGTGCCATGTCTTCCTCGGCGTCCCCGACTTCTTCTACCATTCACATTTACGTCATATATTCTCCTTACACTCTTTTCCTCGTTCATTCGCTCTACATGCCCAAACCATCTGAGCGTCCCTTTCTTAATCTTACTTATTACGCTTACATCAGTCTTGCATTCTTTGCGGATCTCCACATTTTTCACACGATCACACATGGTTTTACCACGCATACGCCTCAAGGTTCTCATTTCTACAGCATTCAGTCTAATTGCATCCTCCCCTGCCAGTTCCATGCCTCACTGTCATACATCCGGTACTCCATTGTGGACGGCCAACTTCGCTTCTTTGGACAGTTTTTTGTTGGCGCCACCGGCGGTCAGCCCTCCATTAAGGGGGGGGGGGGGTAGGGTTTGTCAAAATTTCAGGTAAATCAGAGTAAAACTAAAGAAGATACAGCGTTTTAAGCAACCGGTCCTCATGCTCAATTCAAGTATATTTCGAATATAACAAAACTTTAAATCGATTTTCTCGCAAATAATTTTTTATAGTCCGTGAACATCATAACTCAAAATCTACTTGACCGATCCTTTTGAAATTTTGTACACTATTTCTACACACAAATAAACAGGTAATCTAATCAGGAAGAGTTTTTTTTATTTATACCATTTTTTTTTCATATTGTAATAACAAATTAACCGAAAAGGTAAATTTACGACTAGACGCCGCATGCCACTACACTTTTAATAGGCATATATTTAAAAAAAAAATAAACTACCCCTAAACTTAATTACCACAAGAACCATCTGTTTCAGTCGAGAACGGCGGAAAAACGTGCATTTAAATTTATATTCGTAAAAACTTTTATTCACGTAATTTTCCGTTTTGACGCCGACGCCATATTGAATCTTGTCCATAGAAACCACATAGTGACGTATATCAGTAGTGCCAACCATACAAAACAAATTCATAGTAAAATAATTTACACACATTAAAGAAAGTGCCCCCTTTAAACCGCCTGCTCGCGTCAAGGCAAGAAAAACATCCCAATGTTTAAGTAGTTAGCGGCTACGCTAGGTTTGTGTAACATGGTTTGTGATACAAAAGAAAGTGCCCCTTTATAACGCCTACTCGCGTCAAGGCAAGAAAAACATCCTAGTTTTCAAGTAGTTTAGCGGCTGCGCTAGGTTTGTGTAACATGGTTTGTGATTCTGGCGTACAATCTCACAAGACGAAAGCTAATTTTAATTTTACGTAATCGAAATTTAGAATGAAATATTTTCCACTTCCCCCAATGCAAATAGTTGCCTTTTAATGTAATTAAGGTGAATCAAAAGGTTTTTTCAAAAAAAGTGCATATTAACCGTTGCCAGCGATCTCCAAAAATTACCGTGATTTTTTCCGTATAGCAATCTTTTTTTAATATTATGAAAATTTGTCCTGACTGAAACCGATGTTTTTTGCGGTAGCTAAGTTTAAAAATAGTGTACTTTCCAAAATCTGTGCCTATTAAAAGTGCGGCGGCTTATCCATAAATTATTTCAAAAATTTGTACGGTAACTTTAGTTAGTACCTTCCTAGAATATGTGTGATTTTTGCCATATAGCAATCTTTTTTTAATATTTATCGATTGGTACCCTGGAAATAGTGGAAGTTGTTCAGAATGCAAAATAAAGTAATACGAATTGTCAGCCGTAACGAGAAATTACGTACAAATTTTTTTGTTTATGAAATGTAAATTTAAATGCTAATTTTTCCAACGGTCCTGACTGAAACCGATGTTTTTTGCGGTAACTAATTTTAAAAATAGGCGATTTCTTTTTTCAGTTTGGATGTTGCCAGCCGTTGAAAGCTAACTCACATGTAACAATATACTTGCACTTGACCTGTGCTATCGGCTGTCAAATACTGAAACTACTAAGAGAAAGAACGCGTATTAAATTAAAAATTCGAGGTTCATAGTACAGTGCCAGAAAATCCATAGATATTTTGACGTTTCTGTGCATTGATATATATATACTAGATGACTAATGACCGCGCCAAAGCATTGCCACTGTACATATGTCCAGAAGCATATGCCCCGCTAACGTCAGTCCAGTGTACATTGTGACGCCGACCGACTTGTGCCGGACGATACGCGATCAAAACTATCACCAAAATGGTTAAATGCGTCGCTAAAAAATGCGATTCAACATAATAAAGCAAGTGGAATTACTTTCCACAGCTAAGTTTATTGTTTACATATTCACATTTAATTTAAAAAAGCAGAAAATGAAATAAAATGTCAAATACTCTAATATAGGTTCAGTGTTGCCACTAAAAAGTCGTTTTGGTTTTCCCACATTAATGGGAGAATACATAATTTATGGAATAAGTTACTATGGAGGTAGCCATATTAAAATACTTAATAAAAATTATGTTTTAATCTTCATATTCATACTACATTAAAACTTATTTTAGTTTATTAATGAATAATCTAGGAAGTAATTATATTTTTTTACGTATTTTATATTAATAATTTTGCAGGGCACCATAAGATGCAGCACGCCGTGAGAAGTGGGTGGAAATAATTCGATTTTCGTGAAAAGAACTTTGAAAACACTTTTGAAACAATTTCTGTTTGAGTATTATATACTATTGGTTCAATAAAAAATATTGGAACAAATAATGACTTCATTATTTCATTAGTTGTGCATTCTTTTAGTCATATAATGAAAAAAACAAATTTGAAATAATTTAAATAAGTTTATTTTATTACAAACTAACGTTAAAAAAAACTATTTCTTTGTTTATTTTGGGTAAAATTTTAAATAGTGGGCAACACCAAGCCGCTATTGCAGGTTTGCGTTTCTGGCTTTATCTAATCCTAGCGGTGGTAATGTTCTCGTGACTTGTGCAAGTGAGACAAATATATGTTTACTTTCAAATGTTTAGTGATTCCAAAGCTACATCGTTGCAGTTGTAGAGTGGTTACGCTTTTTTCGATGAGCGGTAATGAAGTTTGCTTCTCTATTTATATACCTCAATGTTTCTGTGACAATTTATTAATTCAAAAGTTTTTTTTATAGTACCTATTCGTATTCGTAAATATATATTCGCCGAATACGAATATTCGGTAAATGTCTACTATTCGGCGAATACGAATATTCGTATTCGTATTCGTTGCATCCATGGAACTAAGATAGTATCCATACTCTTAGGTTGCATCACTAAAAAGATGCCTTTTTTCGCCTTTAAAACAATGACGTTATATAAAATAAATAGACTTGCCTATGTCTCACAAACTCAAGATATAATATATAATGTGGCAATTAATCAACACTCTTCTGTTTTCAGCGATTTTCAATAATTTCTTAATTCAATAGTTATTCATGTATGATAAAGATAGACGCTTAAAAGAATATGTGCATATGCACGAAACAAAAGATAGAACGCGGGCGGCATTTTCGTATTCAAAATTCAAAAGTTCCGTCGAATACCAAAGACGTTACATACTTTAGACTCGGGGTAGAAATCTCAAAGTGGGAAGCCAAACGCAAGACAATTGCACTGTTCTCGATTTCTAGTACTTTAGTACTAAACTGTCACTCGTCAAGTAAGGTCATGTCTCAACAGTTTTTATGTGTTTTTTAAGATACACAGTCTAGGATGGAGCGGTCTAGTATGGAGATTTTTTTTTCGTAATATAGAATTCGGCATAAGCGGGATTGGTGCTCCGTTATATACTTATCTTAAATAAAAAAATATAAAAAATAAATTTTTATAATTGTGACATCGCCACCACTATATTGAAAACACAAAAATGTTCCCCCGATTCTTAGAAAAGCTTGTATTTAAGTAAAAAAATAATATGTGTTTGTTTATTCTCTTATTAATTCTTTATTCTCTTATTAATTTATTCTCTTATTAAATGTAAAGTAAAACCGTAGTAACAGTTAAACTATTTCCTCCAGAGCACTCAATCCTCCCACCCCAAATGTGTTTCAAACACAGTGATTTGATCTTGATGAATTTTCCATCATATCTAGCGGATTGATTGGTAAGATTGATGATTCCAGATTCCGCAATGAAAACTTGTCAACAAAAAAAACGGTAAAACTGTACATTCTAGGTGCCTCACTAAAGCGAAACGGATTCTTCCGCTTTACATTTCTATCCTAAAACCATAAAAAATTGTTAACTTTAGTTTACGCGCCTATGTTGTTCAACGTTAAGACCAAACCAATGTGAACTTCCGGTGCTAGACATTTGCATGAAATAATAGTGCTTTCACGATATTTGTCCAGTGATTTTAAATATATTATTAATCCAGTAATCCAGCGCCTTGGTTTTTTGGGTATCACAAAAACATATTGTTAGCCACATTACCCGACAACCGAAAATGGTTAAGAGAGTTTGCGTTGAGAAGAATATTGAAAGCTTGGCAAATGAAAATGCAATCAGACGTTATTCGTACCTTCAAAGTGCCTGTTTTTTATTTTTCGGTTGATGATATATGGCCGTGGTCGTCAAACTGCGGCCCGCACAAATATCTGCCGTTTTCTTTTTAAGTATAATATATTTTTTCATGTACAATTATATTATTCGTTTTTTTGCGGCCCGCACAAATGTCTGCCGTTTTCTTTTCAAATATACTTTTTATGTACAATTATATTATCCGTTTTTTTTTCAAATATTTTGTGTACTTATACCCTTATGATTTTAAAACGTTGATTTTAATTGATTTTAAAACGCCCAGCTGGTTTTTGAACACATCCTAAGTCGATTTTGAACGCCCGCATAGTGTACGTCACAGGTTCTCAACGTGGGCGATAACACCCCCTTGTGGTCATTTGAAACTTTCAAGGGGCAGTAGAAGACCCAGTGAAAATTAGAGGGCGTAGAGATGGCACAGTGAGGGCGTGGGTAAGTAAAAAAAATGGTCTAAAAAAGATTAAAAAAAACACGCTTATCACGGACCCAGAGAAAATTAAAGGACATACAGATAGCACAGTGAGGGCGTGGGTAGGTAAAAAAATTGTCTAAAAAATACCAGGAAACACGCTTATCACGTACTAATAAAGCAAATTAAACTTTAATATTGGATAATTTTTGTTATATCGGTCAACCCGTTTCGGAGAAGTGCGACCACAAACACCATGACACGAGATTTTTATATAACTACTAGCTTTTTCCCGCGGCTTCGCTCGCATGATGAAAATTGAACAGAAAGGTTCCATTACAGATCTACATATTTTTTTTTAAATATAATATTATGATTTTACGTGTATGATTATTATTAAGAATTGACAATATATCTTGAATACAAGAAGGAAGGAGGTGGCAACCCGGTACATAAATAGTTTGGTAATGAATCTATTGCTCAAATTTCTCGACGACCAGGTTTCCTCTTAACATTGTATTCAATTATTAAACAGGTGACCGGACAACTCAGAATGAAATAAACTCAACACCTCCTTTGAAAAGTCATTAAAAGTGATGTAAAAAATATGTAAAAAATTGTTTAAATAGGTTAGGTTTTGGGCTATTTAATTTTTTTTTCAAAGCTTTTAATAACTAAGAGGTGTTGAGTTGACTTGATTGTGAGTTGGCATGGAACCGATTAAACAATACATCCATTGATATAAGTATAGATTGCAAAGTGAAGTGCGTCAATGTTATAATTTAAATGTAGTACGCAGGTACCTACCTTGATGTGAGTGTGAGATGTTGCGCCTGTTGGGTGAGAGCATCTATAATCTTGGGATGGCAATGTCCCTGGTTCACAGCCGAGAATGCGCTCAAAAAGTCGTAATACTTCTTTCCTTCCACATCCCACATGAAAATACCTACAAATGCAAAACTTTCTTAATCATATTGTTCAGTAGGTAACACAACATGTGGAGACAGTATAAACGGTGTCCAGAAACTAACAGTACAAGTGGGAAACTAGTGTATCTACTAGGGGGGGAGGGGGGGGGAGGGGGGGAGGTGGAGGAGGCGGAGTGGGAACCCCCCTTACACCATGCGAGCGAAGCCGCGGGAAAAAGCTAGTAGTTATATAAAAATCTCGGGTCATGGTGTTTGTGGTCGCACTCCTCGACTCCGAAATTTTTTATGTATATTTTGTAGGTGTGAGAATAGGTTTTAAAGTATATTTCATACCGCTAAGTGATTAGGGTGTCCCCATCCAGAAAAAAAAAATTGTCAATTTTTTTTTGTATTTTTTTTTATTTGGCATCAAAGAATACCTATAACCTCAAATTTTACCCACCTCCACCCTCCCATTTTTTAATCGCGATTTTAGTATTTTTGTGTGAACAAATTTAACCGTCTTTCGTATTTCAAACAGAACGAAATTATGTATGTTGTTGAATGACAGATGGCGCTACGTCCACCTCATCGAACTTTCATCCACACATGCGCAAGACATTCACAAGAAGCGTCGCGTCATTTTGATATTTCATTCGGCATCATGTTCTCGCGTGGGCAAACCATCGAGCTTATTTGTATTAGCTAAAGACGGACTGACAAAATATATCGTAAACTCAATTGCTCTTCGAAATTCATATTGATTTTCTTTATTTCGCTTTCCTACTTTAGTTGTTTTTTTTTTATCGGCGGTCATCGTCTACAGTGCTCCATTCCTCTTTCTGTCATAGATTATCCCATCCCCACACACTTAAAATACATTCCTTATTTTTTATTTAACAACCAAAATATTCACTAGAAATAATTTATATGTGTAGATATAAAAAGTGAGAAAGTTGCAGTTTCTCGATTTATTTCGATTTATACCTAGCCGTACGTAGTACGTAGGTAGGTAGAACTTTCATTACAATTTGGTCGCTGGAATGTAGGGTCGTTAATTACAATTAATTATTATTGTATTAGCTCTTTAGATTTAATGAGTGGAATATAATCATGGCACTGCATAGTAACTTATATGTAGGTACCTTTGTGGTTAGAAATAAATTGTCTACGCCATGGCGAAAAAAATAAATAAAAAAACATATGACATTATTTCTGTAACCGCATGGCGGGCGACTGGCGACATCACGGCTATAACTGACGTCGGTTACCGCGTTCATTATGTCGTAACATAATATGATTGATAAAAAATAATCACGTTTAACACAAAAACAAAAAATAATGATCGATTCAAATATTACCTAATGTTGACAGGTCAAACATTTTTTCTACACAACCGTAAATAGGTAAACTTGGCCACATTTTTTGGGCATGTTACTTTTCAGTGGTTTCATTTTATTATAATAGTTTTCAAATTACCACATGGTGAAGCATATTTATATTTGGGTTAGTTCGAGAAAACCGTATATGAAATAGCTCAACCATAAAATCTCGCATACATAATTAAAAAAAATTAGATTTGCATTCATAGACATGATTTCAGATTGCTCTGAGTACGGACACTGCAACGCTCTCCGAAACGTTGGCTAAAGAAGGAGGAAGCGCAATCAATAATCCAAATAATAATCCAAAAATTAATCACGAGTTTTGAAATTTTTTTTAAGTACTTGCATCAATTTGAAAAAAACATATAATCATATTCACGATTTTTTAATAAATTTTTACAAATCCGTAAATGTCATTTGTTATCGTCTATATTATAAATATATATATATTTTTTAATTTTGTGGCTCGAAGCGTTTTACCTACATATATGCATTTGCATTCGAGAAATTACACTGATTGACATATCAACACGACGAGAATTGTGCAAATAATATTCAATTCGTTGAGAAACAATGAATTAATAGTTTGATTTTAATATTTAATTAATGAATTACATACCTTTTGCTTTGCAGATTGCAACAGGGATGGGGTGATAGTTGTGAGCTCCATATTTGTCTTCCCTTTCAAAGATTTGCTGCGAGGTCACTCTCGTGGGTTCCATGTTGGTTTTTGCACTGACAGGAGGAATCTTATTGCTACCTCGATTGCATACGATCGCACGACCGTTGGTAGTGCTTTTAACCATTTCTGGCATTTTTCCAAGATGAGGGGACACTCGTGTTATGTATAAGTATGTTTATTGTGTTAATCTAGAGTAGGCACTGCAAAGATAAGGAAATTATATATTAATGTGGGATTGATTTAAGCTTCTTTTCAAGTGGTAGTGCAAACATAACTGCATATTATACGCAAATCGTAAAATATTAGAATAATTAATTTAGAAATTAATCTTTTGGAAATCAACAGTTGAATTTCATCATTTTTTACAGTATACCAAACAAACCAATTATAGTGTTCGGTTTTCTCCTTAACGTTACAGAATTAAACACCGTGTCTGGAAACTATTGCCACAAAAACTGGTTAATCTATATCACACGGAGAACCCAAAAAATCCTTTTTTGAAGTGAAAACTTCTTTAGCGCCGTTGATTTGAAACTCGATGAATCGAATGATAGCTACACTAAAAAGAGACAAACACATACATATGTAGGATTTAGCCTGTGAGAGAATGAGATAAACTAATCGGTCTCCTCTTTGTGTGGTGCTTCGTAGCCTCCCCACTCTTGTCTACTTTAGTTTTCTGAAGGTTTCACTTCTACCGCGTGTGAACTGCACAAAATTTTTGAAGTGAAAACGTCTTTAGCACCGTTGTGATTTGAAACTCTTTGAAACGAACAAGCGACACTAAAAAGAGACAAACGCATGCATCTATAATATAATTTAGCCTGCGAGAGAATGAGATAGAATAATCTCTTCTTTGTGCGGTGTTTCGTAACCTCCCCACTCTTGTTTACCTTAGTTTTCTGAAGGTTTCACTTCTACTGCGTGTGAACTGCTCACTTGTATTTTTTTCTAATTTGACATATATTCCAACTTCTGACTTGATTTACTCGAAAACGAAAACTCAAATCAAAAAAGTCATAACATGTCGAAATGTGATGCAGATTCACCGGTTTCCTGCTTGTACTACTGGTTTCCGAACACCGTGTATAAAACAAAAACGAAAATCATAATGATATAATTAAGACAGGATGTGTGTGGAAAACAAATTAAATTTATAATAAATTATTAATAATTCAATAACATAACAGAGTAGTCGAAAGGACATATGAATGAAGGAGTGAGTGCAAAGAAAGAGTTGTGTCGCGGTCTATCCTCTCTACCTACCCGTGCGGGTATACGACTTTTACCTTTCTTCTTTCAATGCATCCGTTGTGATTTTAAATTCTAGGAAACGAAAAAGCGACACTAAAAATATACAAACACATACATCTATAGGATTTAGCCTGCAAGAGATTGGTCCCCTACTCTAGTCTACTTAGGTTTTCTGAAGATTTCACTTCTACCGCGTGTTAACGGTTCTTTTTTTTTATGAATAACACCACGATGAAAATATTTGACGTTATTTCAGATACGTCCAAAACACACTTCTTTTGTTGCATTTAGAAAATACATAGAGTACAGTCTGTTAAATAAGAGTAGAAAACATAGGAGGGCGCCACTGTTGTACAAATGGCAATACTAAAAATATAATCATGGTTATAATCTAAAGCTGTGTAACCAACATTTTTATTCAAAGTTAAAAAGGCATAAAAGTGAAAAAAAAATTATTTTCTTCATTCCTTTGATCTCAAAATTAGAATTGCATATAAGTATGTTGTTATTATGAACAGTAAGATAAGTAACAGTAAGAGTATGAACTGTTGTTATTATTACCATGAACAGGTTAGAGGCTTTTGAAATGTGGCTTCACCGGAGAATGCTCAAGGTCCCATGGACCGACATGATCACCAACACAGAAATTCTCAGGCGGGCTAGAGCAGATAGAGAACTGCTTACATTAATAAAAATCAGGAAAATTTCATATCTGGGTCATATACTTGGAGGGGAAAAGTATCACTTGCTCCATTTGATATTGAAAGGCAAAATAGAGGGTCGCCGAGGGCCTGGTAGGAGACAAATGTCTTGGCTGCGTAATATACTAGAGTGGACCGGCATTAGAAGTGTGGAGGAGCTATTCCGGGCAGCGCAAGACAGAGAGACATTCTCAAGAGTGATCGCCAACGTCGGGGGGACCTGATACGGCACACAAAGAAGAAGATGTTGTTATTATATCTTTGCAATTGTGTGTTAACATAATGAAGAATAACGATTTTGTAATCATATATAAAGCACACTTTAGAAATTGTTCATTGCTCACATTTATTTAATATTAGCTTAAGTACTTACTTGCGTTGTCCAGGCTTCAGATCATGTCTCTAATTTTAGATCTGAATATATTTAACTCATTCAGATCTAAAAGTAGTGTAACTAAACTCACCGTTAATGATTCTTCCTTTCTATCTACTGTTAAATTCAAATTTATGTTAATTTAAATGAAAGCCAATTACTTTGTAAAACACAATTTAATCAAATTTATGTCATTAAGTAGGTAACTTAACAACAGTGCTTCATCGATTTTTTTTTTTTAAGAACAAATAAAGTCATTTTAAATGTGTGTATACAGTGTTCTGTATCATCAGTGTAATTGCACTTCAAAAGAATATTTGACAGGTAAATTGGTGTTGCCAGCCTACAAATTCCATAGTTCCAGTTTTTATTTTTTCTACTCTTATTTGACAGACTCTATGTCAATTAGGAATAGAAAATATAAAAATGGAACTACGAATCTTTTAGGCTGGTAACACCAATTTTACTGTCAAATATTCATTTAAAGAACAATGACACCGAATATACAGTGACATTTTAAAAACATTTTTTTTGTGTTATCGTTATTTGTTTTTGGGGTGTTATGCCGTGTTGCGCTACCTCCTTCTTTAGCCAATATTTCTAAAGAACGTTGGCTAAAGAAGGAGGTAGCGCAACACGGCATAACACCCCAAAAACAAATAACGAAAATGCTTTTGGCCGTGAAAATCTTAAAACGTATCTGACATATTTTGATTATTAAAGAAAAAAAAATAAAATCTAAGAAGCACTGTTGTTAAGGTACCTACTTATGACATAAATTTGATTAAATGGTTTTTTACAAAGTGATTTGTTTTGTTTTTTACACGAGCACCACACAGCCTATGTCATCTTTAGGGATGTTGTGTGGAGGGTTTTTTAAGGAAAGGAAGGAGAGGAGAGTTCTGGGAAGGAAGAGGGTTTAAGGGGTGGGTCGGAATATGGGGTTCAGTTTGTCCTGGTCACCCGCTTCCAAGACCTAGACAAACCTCACCCCGTGAACCCGGGCACCCCTGCTAAATCACCAAACGTAGCGAACCACTTGGGGTGACCTATGGCAGAGGTGTTGGTTATCCAATAAAAGTTCCCGGGGCGGCGGTACCCATTCCCGCCTCCCAAATTGAAAATTTTAAGTTTTAATTTTATGTTACATAAATTTTAATTCAACGGTAGGTAGAACCGAAAAACAGTAATGGTGAATTCAGTTACACTACTTTTAGATCTGAATGATCTGATTTAGATCTAAAATTAGAGACATGATTTGAAAGTCCGGGCAATGCTGGGTACTTAAGCTAGCATTAAATAAATGTGAGCAATTTCTAACCGTGCTTTTTATTTTATTATAATATCGTTATTATTCACTGTATTAACACAAAATTGCAAAGCTATAATATACCTAAGTATATGCAATTCTAATTTTGAGATCAGTGGATATCGAAATTGCAATAAAAAAATTATTTTCGTAATTTTATGTGTTTTTGATTTTTTGCAAAAAAGTAGGATACACAGCTTTACCTTGTCACCACGTTTTAGTATTGCCATTTGAACTACAGTGGCGCCCTCCTATGTTTTCTACTCTTATTTGACAGACTGTAGTTCGTTTACTTTAAACTAAGTAATAATTAATAACGTTCAATACATGTGTAAATAAACACGAGAAACCTTGTCGGCATAAATATACCAAACCGCCCATCTTGTCAGAAAAAAAAGTTATGCCAATAAACACACATCTTATACCCAATGACGCAATGACGTTATATAAATAGACTCGCCATAGTCTCACATGCTCTTAAAATAATGTGGCAAGTAAGCAACACTCTTTTGTTTTCAGTAATTTCTTAATTCAAAAGTTATTCTTATATTAAAAAGTTATGCTACATTCATACTGAAGCCAAACTTCCAACGCATGGAACTACCCTTCTACGCAATCGTCCGAATGTTTGAAGTTGACCTCAGTGTGACCGTACCATAAGACAATTAAAGAATGTGTGTTTTTTATCAAATGGCGTACAAAATTGTATTGCTTATAATAATCGATAATAATAAGTAATTTGTGTGTACATATAAATTAAATGTTATTTCTTCACTTTTACTAATGTTTGCCGTGTAATGGAAACATTTTCTCATCATACAGGAGGGCATTTTGGCGATTTTTAAATGCAATTTTCCTACTGGTAAGACATGACCTTACTTGACGAGTGACAGTTTAGTACTAAAGTACTAGAAATCGAGAACAGTACAATTGTCTTGCGTTTGGCTTCCCACTTTGAAATTCCTACCCCGCGTCTAAAGTATGTAACGTCTTTGCTTATACCTATGTAAGAACCAAAATGCGAGCACAATGTTATCTTTACATGCTTGAAGTTAGATACGTTTGTTTATAGAGCTTGTACAATATTAAAACACATTTATTATGAAAAAACTATAAAATTTTGCAATTTCGATAAAAATAATTCAAATATTTTTGTATTACAATAAATTTTGGATTGTTTACATGTATTGTTACAATCACTTTAGTTAAGGGTGATCACAAATAGTTCATAATCTGTTAGGTCATGGATGGCGGAAATTTAATTATTTTATGAAAAATCCCTTTTTGCAAAAAATGCTGTTAAATAATTTTAAGAGAAAAGCCGGTCCCCGAGAAATTTTAACAATAGGTCTTTCACCAAATTGTTGCTGTGACTGTCGCTTTTACTCCCCCGAATAGTGAGCGAAAGGGACAATTGCACCTCAGGCTGATGATACCTAAACAAAATCATGAAAAAATCGAGGTTTTGTATTCCCTATTTTTCTCCTCTAAAATTGGACCTATTTTAAAGATTTTTTTAACTAACTGCATTAGAAGTAAATAGCCTATTTGATTTTTAATATGATTTTTTTTTTTCAATAAAATATTTTAAAAAGTAAAACTTCGCAATAAGAGCCAAAGTAACGCTCTTTTACCGCAGGTCTATAATAGCTTGCACTATTTTTTATAGTTGGGGTAATCAGTAATCAGGGATTATACACTTAAAATATTAATATAAGTATAACGAACAAAGACAAAATTAAATACATAATCACGGATAGTAACAGTGTAAGTCTATGGCAGGAATGGTAAACCTGTGGGTAGCGTGTCTCGAGTTACAAAAAAATATTAAGATCTTGCTTGTCGTGGTTAAAAAAGATATTAATTATTTGAATTAAATTCTTCCTGCATTTCATACAAATAATAAACTTAAAAATTACATTTTAAATAATAAAGATATGAGATTTCAAAATTAAAATCTGCAGTCTACAAATTATAGTGTAATGATTGTGATTTTTTTTTTACATAGGTAAAACTTCGAGAAACTTTGAATTTAGGAAAAAAAAAATTATAAACAAGGTGCTTAAGCAAAAATAATTTCTCGGAGTTTGCCAATCATTTTTTTGTAGACGAATCACACTTTTGACGTTATTAAAGGAATTGAGTTACTACAACATTGTAATTTTAATGGTTTTCATTTCGACAAATAAGAAAGAGCATAAATAATATGAATTTCAAATTATGAATAATCAAAAAATATTTTTAAATGACTCATTATTAAACTTGTTCCCTTTGTAAATTATGCCCTATTACCACCCTACCACTACCGCCTATCATCCTAGACACCTTTAAGAGGGAATTACCAGACAAGACCGGAAATATGTCATTTATAAATCAAATTTTACACGTATTGATTCTTTTCCGCAAAAAAATATAAATTGATTTAGAAAGACTGTTCTTTTATCTAGTAAAGCTATGTTTCAAATTTTGACAAATTATGTTTATTTTTAGTACAATAAGGTTTTACCATAGGTCGTTAGCAGATTTGTTAAATTTTCAAACAAAATTTTGTATTATATAACACACATTTCAAATCTTATAATCATGCATTAAAATAATTCAATAAATTATCTGGGTAAGCTATGTTTCAGAATTTTAATTTTAGTTTAAATAAAATCATTAAAAAAAGATCCGGACACGTGTTTTACGACGAAAATACTTCAGTTTGTCTATTTATTTACGGTCTTACAGACTAATATATTTAAGATTTTTTTTACATTCTTTATTTTGCTTAGACATTATAGAAAAATCATAAATACTTATGATCAAAAAATAATTACAAAAAGTATATAATTTTAATAGTTTTATCAACACGCCTTTCAGCATTTTTGAAGCAAATTTTGAATGAAATAAAATCGATATTGAGTTATTATTTTTAAAAAGCTGGTACGGAGAATAATTAACTTTTCTCGTTGGAACCGCCCTGTACGATCGTAAGAACATCTTTCGATGAATATGAATTCTCGGCCGCTGGCTGGTTAATGGCCCTTAAGTCTGTGTCTATTGTTGTATTTGTTTTAAGTAAACCCCGAGGAAGTAAGCATTGCTTACAAAACATGTTGGTTTTAAAAAAAATATATGTGATTAACACTAAGTATTCTATTAATTTTCAAATCAATTATTTGTCAATTTATGTACCGTGCACGGGCAAATAAGGCTGTAGGGGGAGTAGGGGTTTCAACTCCCCCCCCCCCCCCTCCTTCCCAACCCATCGGCCCCAGTATTGTGTAGGAAAACAGAGAACAGTAGGTACTCAAAAATTCAAAAATGTAAACTATTTATTATTATTTGTGCCATATATTTTATCAATATAATGTAAATATAATAATTGTAAGTAGGTGTGTTTGCGAACAATTATTTTTGTCTGGTGGTATTAAAGTGAATAAAATATGAATAAACAGTTTTGCCCATACACAAACTCAAATCTTTCAAGAAAGGCTAACAAATACAATATTGTGTCGGTGATTCAGTTCAATATTGTATTTGTTAGCTTTTCTTGAAAGATTTAAGTTTTTTTTTATTGACAAAACTGTTTATTCATATTTATATTACGTAAAGTAAAGCAGGCAATGTCTATGGAGTTTCACCGACAGTCATCCAGAGCAAGGGCGGATCCAGGATTTTTTTCTGGAAGGGGCACAAGGGGCGGACGGGCAAAAAAATCAACAATTACTTTTAGAAATAAACTTGAAGTATCATACTTCAAATTTCTTTTTACAAGTTCAAGTATGTATAGGAAGGTTTATGAAAGTGTCAAAACAATAAAAACTTAGTATATAGGTATTTAATCTACAAAAAAAACAAAGTGTTTTTTTTTGTACAGAATACATTTTTGGCATTTTTCACCAGCATTTGGTTCCTTAGAACGGGCAATCTGCCCAGGACCAGGAGAGCTAGGAACTAATATAGACAAACAAGACATAATAACACTTGTACACATTTTAATATTTACAGTAATTTTGAAATATTATTATTATGCTGTATTTGCTGTATAAATGTATCTTATATAATAAATAAATAAATGGAGAAATTAATGTTTAATAAAGACAGTTTTCTGTACTGTGATGGAATCTCCGCAGTACACGAAAATACCTTCTGGGGGGGCACGCGCCCCTGTGCCCCCTCCCCCCCCCCCCCCCCTAAATCCTTGATTGATCCAGAGGAAGACCAAAGACCTCCTGCATAACTCAGTCCTCCAAAGTAGGTATTACAGATTGGATTCATCCAGGCCGTTTATTTATTTTATTTATTTATTTGTTTACGCCTTTCTGGTTTTTACATGTAAGGTAAATTGTACAGGAGCATTATAACAAGTATGTAGAATCATAACAAGTATATAATACATAAAATAATAAACAGAGCATGACAGATATCGAGGCGATACCCAGAACCGAAGAACGAGAAGAGCCGACCCCGACAGCCTACTTAGGCAATGAGTTGGGATAGTGCAAGGAAAAAGAAGAAGAAGAAGACGGGCGCAAGCAATTAATTCATCATAACTTACAGAAAGGGTTTTTTTCCTAATATAATAAAATTTCCGCCATCTATGATCAAGCAGATTACGAATTACGAATTAATTTACTCTATGATTTTCTGAATACACTGTACACGTAAAGTGCTCTTCAATAATAATATTATGTATTTGATATCTTTTGTTTTTGTGAAACGTGTGTAATAATCTAACATTAATAATTATTGATATAATCCAATTTAACAATTATAGACCCTCGACAAATGATTTCATTTCGATTTATTATTGCACTTTTCAAACGATTAGGTAGATATATTAAGAGCGTTTAACCAGCCAGCGGCCGAAAATCCACATTTCGTCGAGAGTTGTTCTTACGATCGTGAAGGGCGGTTACAATGAGAAAGATTAATTATTCTCCGTACCAGCTTTTTAAAATTAAAACTCAATATGGATTTTATTTCATTCCAAATTTGCTTTAATTTATACCTACATCCAAAAATGCTGAAAGGCGTGATGATAAAACTATTAAAATAATGTTCTTTTTGTAATTATTTTTTGATCATAAGTATTTATCATTTTTCAATAATGTCTAAGTTAAATAAGAATGTTAAAAAAATCTGAAATAAATTAGTTAGTAAGTGCGCAAATAAATACACAAACGGACCAATTTTCGTCAAGAAACTTTTTTTTAAACTAAAATTAAAATTATAAAACATGCGATACCCAGATAATGTATTGATTTATTTTACTGCATGATTATATGATTTGAAATGGGTGTGGTACAATACAAAATCTTTTTTGAAAATTTAACAAATCTGCCAACGACCTATGGTATAACCTTATTATACTAAAAATAAACAAAAATTTAATTTTTTCTCAAAATTTAAAACGTGCGAATGCTAGATAAAAGAACAATCTTACGAAATCCATTTATAATTTTTTGTGGAAAAGAGTCAATACGTCAAAAATCTGATTTAAAAATGACATATTTCTAGTTTTCTCTGGTAATACCCTCTTAAGTATCCTGGTTAATCAAAGAAAATTGGTTTATAGACTCATTTGAGTGCTCCCCTCCACGGAAATCTTTAGTAAAAGGCGACAGATTATTCGTTCTTGAAGGGAAACCAGAGTTTTTTACGCACCAGATTTAAATGTCCGAGTTAAATTTTCAACACAGGAAAAACTAAACCCTTTCACACACTTCCCAAATGATCATCTGGTCAATCCACGCTATGCAATTGCACTATATAAGTATTATAAATACAAAACAATACAAGAACAACATGTCAACCTACCAGAGACCAAATGGGAAAATAATTCACCGACTCCAGATATTTTCATATCATAGGGTTCGGCTCTGTAGAATTCCTAATTCGACCTATAAATCCTACTGATCCCTCAATATAAATATTTAAAAAGTGTATATAATAATATTATTATTATTAATATTAATATTAATTTATTTTTTTATATATTTTTTTATTATTTAGGCACCAGATTTAAATGTCCGGGTTTAATTTTCCCCACAGGAAAAACTAAACCCTTTCACACACTTCCCAAATGATCATCTGGTCAATCCACGTTATGAAATTGCACTATATAAGTATTATAATTACAAAACAATACAAGAACAACATGTCAACCTACCAGAGACCAGATGGGAAAATAATTCACCGACTCCAGATATTTTCATATCAGAGGGTTCGGCTCTGTGGAATTCCTAATTGAACCTATGAATCCTACTGATCCCCCAATATAAATATTTAAAAAATCTTTTGTAATCCTACATGTATTTAAAATTACCGATTTTTGCATTTTTATATATAAATTCTTTGACAAATCTAATACGCCTAAATTTTGAATCAGAGACCTAGGTATAATGCCAGTAGCCGAAATAACAAATGGTAATATTTTTATAGTCCGAGAATATTATTGTCTTTAATATTATTATTATTTTTAGTGTGTTTTATATTGTACCTCTAAATCAGCTTTGTGTTTGAATCGGCGACGAACCAACTTCACTCTGAGATACTTTCAACGTAATTGAAGCAAGATTTTGCAAACAGCAGCTTATATAAGACGAGAGGAGCAGCTCGATGGTTTCATCAAATAATACTTTTATCATATTAATCCTATTATCCTATCCTATCCTATTAATATTATAAAGGCGAAAGTTTGTATGGATGTATGTTTGTTACTCTTTCACGCAAAAAATACTGAATGGACTTTAACAATTATTTTACTAATAGACATCTATATTATTTGCGAGTACCATAGGCTGTATATATTGGTAAACTCTGGTGTTATGAAATTACTTATTATACGTTTATTGTCCAGACGAAAAGTAAAGCGTTGCTAAGTAATTGTTTGAAGTGCGCTGACATTTTGTTATTCGTTTAGGTTACTATGGAGATCCCTTTGATAGTAAAAATTCAAATATGTATAAAATACTAATCTATGCTAATATTATAAATGTCTATAGGTACTTATATTACAAATGCGAAACTGCGTGTGTTTGATTGGTACGTTTTAATATGTGGTACGCGAGCTGTTTGAAAAAGAATGTAACGGGCATGGAGGGGGGGAGGGATGAGAGGGTGGAGGGAAGGGGGGGGAAGGGGGCAGATGGAGGGGAGGGAGTGGGGAGAGGGAAGGTGGAGGATGCAGAGTGGGAAACCCCCTAATACTATGCGAGCGAAGTCGATGGCAAAAGCTAGTATTAAATAATTTTATTAAGAACAAGCCAACATGCATGTATTCATAGTGTGCCTTATATCGCCAGAATATAGGCAATAATAGGCATAAAAATCGCTTGGAAAACGGAGTCCAGAGGTCACGATTTCGAGCGCAAAAACGTTTTTTTTAAATTTATTTTAGGAATAATTTCATGAAAGAAAAAAAGTGAATCAATGGAAACTGTCACAGATAAGTATTGGTATTAGTATAATTTATGTATTTTTAAAAAGTTTTTCCGTATTTGCATTCGCACATTTCTAATTAAAAAATACATTTTAAGTAGTTTACGCTGATATCCGTTGTAAAGTAATTAACAATTTTATTTTAATTCAGCTCGATGGAAACGGTAGAAAAAGCTTCAATATAAAGCCAAAGCATAGTTTTTGTATTTATAATGTAAACCGATTCAAAGTAAAGATTAATGTAAAATAGTGAAAAAGCTTCGCCTACTGGAGCGCTCACGCGAAAATTTGCCTCGATTGTTCGAGGTTTCCCAGAATGTAATTTTTTTAAGTTTTGCCAACATTAAAAAAAGCATACCTTTGAATTTTAACTCGGAGACATAAAAACTTATTATAATTCTATATGGTCAATGAATTAACCTGTATTTTACCGTCTATCTCATATTTGTAGGATTTATTAAAAAATATATAAAGTAAAGTTTATAAATGCCCGAATTCTGTGTGTTTTTTACTTATATCTGCCGCGAGGGATACTTACTCGAGTCAACATAGAATATTTTCGATATCTGTATATTATCTGTGGTATTGGTGCTTGATAATTATAGGCGCATACCTGTGGAAAAGGGTGATAGGGTCGAGTATCAATTTAGTGGGCTCAGAAACAAAATACAAGTATCTCGGTACGATAGTTTATTTTACAAGTTCACAGAATATAAGTTAATGTTTTTTTTATAGTCTCACATGACGCTTCTTAAAAAAAAACTCCTATCTGTCAAAAAAAGAAAAATGAAACAAAAACAATTCAATTCGAATTCTGGTGCGTTTAAAAAAAAAAAGGATTTGTGTAACCACCGTACGAAAGTACCTAGACTACACTGGGTAGCTCGATTCGAGCCGTGACTGATTCCCTTTTGCGTTTATTTTTTAGTGACGGGGTTTTGGGTCACTCTTCATGCTCGTATCAAGGGGCTTGATTTTATCCACAGCCGATCAAAAATTCGGCTGGAAAAAATATTTTAAAAATTCATTTTTAATATCGTTCTAAAATAGTCTACGAAGTTCGGATTTGCGATATCTACGGTCATAATAGATAAAGCATTTCAATAGCTTTGTTTTAAAATAAATAACTGGCCAAGGAAATGTTTTAAATAATTACAATAAATGTTTTACGAATGGCAGGAAAATGTGGTCCATTTTTGGACCGAAATCAATCGCAGAAAAATAAAAGTGGTCCATTTTTCGACGTAAATCTCAATTAACGAAAATTATATTCTTGAAAAACATATATTAAATGGACTCTCTGGATAATCATCATTACAATAAAAACTTTTATAATATAATATTCTTTTTTTTTAAATAAATGAAGAAAATATAAAGTCGGGTCCATTGGGTGGGAAAACGCCAGACTTTTGCTTTGATAGTCAAGGTCAAAACATTGAAGGTCATAAATGTTTGACAATTTTTGTAGTGTTTGAGCTTCCCGTGTTCTGCGCAAAACAAAACAAAAACAAAACTTAAACATCCCATCTCGGGTGAAGCGGGAAGGCAGGCGGGGGGGGGGGAGAATTCATTTTTTGACAGAAGATACGCGATGCGGTCGTGTGTGGGGAAAACGGAATGGCCTTTTATGGTTAATGTGCCATGAGCGAGCATAATCACGAGTTTAAAAGCATCTTTTCCACATCGAACGCATTTTAACATTTACGTAAACGATAAACGTCAAACGTCAAGTTTTTTGGTTATCAACTGCGCGGACCTAAAATTATTATTTATGATTTTAAATAGACACACTGTCGTAATGGATGATTATTTCTTTCGTGAACTCACTTGTAAATAAAGTCTATTAATTTATAAATCGGTTTCAGAGACACGAAAGAAATTGACCAATTTAAATTTATTCTATTTTTGATGCTACGTAATTATTCACGCACTCTAAATTCAATAGTAATCGATATTAGTTGGAAATATTTCCTAATAAATAAATATCTATTAAAATATCTGTGCATCTCAAATTCAATAGTAACTTAGGACATGCAATAAACGCCAAGCGTCAAGTATTGCGTACGCATGGACGTCCGTATTCCAGACCAGTAAAGTTGTCAAATTGTGTGAACTGCGCGAACTTCACCCTAATTAATTGTTTGAAAATCCTACAAGCGCCGAAATGACCTTCAAACGCCGAACACTGGAAACTCAAACACTACAAAAATTTATGACCTTGAATGTGTGTTATGGGACTGTCAAAGCAAACGTCTGGCCATAGTCTGGAGTTTGCCTGCGCAATGGACCCGTCTTAAGAGAAACTCAATCGAAAATCTGGAAACATAAAAATCAGAAAAACATATTGACACCTCTGGGACTCGAACCCAGGACCTCTTGCTTTCCGGGCAAACGCGCTAACCACTGCGCCACGGTGTCGATATGAAATTCGGTCATGTTTAACTGTACCATACTTCGACTAAGAACCACCTACATTATCTTCATTTTCTTTAACGCATATATTATTGGCAACTATCTTTATGTATGATTGCAAGATTCAAAGCCGAACTAAATGCTCTCTAGATAGTGTCTGGATAAATCTTTATCCATTTTATTTAATGTGCGACATCTATCGACTTTTCTGCAAGTCTAGGATGAATATTTTATTTTTTCATTTTAACTTGAGTCCCAGAGGTGTCAATATGTTTTTCTGATTTTTCTGTTTCCAGATTTTCGATTGATTTTCTCTTATATTTTCTTCATTTATTTAAATATTACAATTTGAGGTTTTACTCATAAAGTTAAAATGAAAAAATATAATATAATATTCTTTACCTACATAACTGCTCCTATATAATGCTCCTATAACAGATGAATAAATTGAGACAATGTTAGTGATTTACAAGAAAAAATAAATGTGAATGACATGGTAAATCTACGTACGAAAAATGGGTTCGGTGGTGATCATATCTATCCGGCAAGCGGAAGTTTCCTTTCGAATCTTTCTTACTAAATCTTTTGTTTATATAAATCATAGTGATTTTCCATTGTTTATCGTTGATAACTAAAAAAGATTAGTCTGCAATCGAAAAATCGTCCCGTTCACTGTAAGTTTCAAAATATTGATAATAAATTTCAAAGAATATGATCTTTGTCTATTTAAAAATATTGTATTATATTATGGAAGATAATTTCGTATTATAGTGATATTGTAGTAATTATATTGTTTAGGAAAACAGAGACTAAAAACACGTCTTATCAGTGAGTAGACACATACAATTTTCTAAGCCAGATGAACAAGCAAGCGACTGTTAGTTTAAGAAACTGCGAGTAATTTTAAGTAAGTTAGTATTGAATCTTTCTGAACGCTCCTCATGAACAAATTTTTATCAATTTGCCAATTTTATTTCATCATGCCGAATGTTAAATGAATGTTGATCACATTTTTATCATTCGTAAGTATTTTTATTTCATGTCATGGCGTATTAAATAATTATAACTAGGGGGCTGGGCGGCAGATAAATAACAGACCTGCAATATTATTATTATCTTCACCGTTGCGAGACAAGCCGATATATTTTTAAACCTTACGTGAAAGAAATGTTAAAGGCTAACAAAGCAATTTCCAGATCGCAACATCATATCCATCAGGAACTTTGAAATAGCCCGTCTTAAAAACTGTCCAATACCAAAGAAGAGTCCATATTTTTAATTTGTCTAATAATTATAAAAAAGCGTTTTTTTTTCTGACGAAGAAGCCATTGGTCTGTAAACAAAGTTACTTTAAAAAAATACATTGTTTACTTGGGTGAAATCAGGTTGTAACTACAAGTGCCTACGAATCTATTTCGTAAATTTAAAAGAAAATTTGTTGATTTTTATAGCAAGCTTTCCTTAAGCTGAATTTAATAACTTAACTTTAATATTTGGGCCTGAATTTCAGAAAATAAGACAAAACGTCGCAATTTCGCGCTGTTTTTCTTTAATATTTAAATTTTATACTTGAGGGTACCTTGCTGACGTATTTTTGGTTATATCACTCACAAACAAGAGCGTTCCCATTCTTATATTTATTTACGTACTTTTACATCTAACATACTTTATTTACATACTTTTACATTACTTAATTATTATGTCTCATTTGTATACGTTAATAATATTATAAACTCGAAAGTTTGTATGGATGTGTGTATTTGTTACTCTTTCACGCAAAAATTACTAAATGGATATTAATGAAATTTTATAATAATATAGCTTATACATCAGAATAACATATAGGCTGTATATAATGGTAAGCTCTGGCGTTATGAAATTTGTATACTTAAATGAAAATGTGTGTATTTCATATACTTTAGCGGCAGGGGGAAGGGGAAGGGGAACGGGGGAGGTGAGATTCGCGGAGAGGGAAGAGACGAGGGGGAATTCGGGGAAGGTGGAAAGAAACGGGACGCACGGGAAAGGACATGGAGGGAGAATCAATTTATTTCTTTGAATGTCATTGCAACGCATTCCGGGGACCAGCTAGTATTACTATATATTATAAAACAATGTAGATTTTTTTTATTATTTGTAGATATACTGGGAAGAAATAAAGAATTGCAAAAAAATCTGGGTTTCACATCAAGAGATTTTTGTACCTACAAAATCAACGGTGACCGGACAACTCAGAATGAATTCAACTCAACACCTCCTTTGAAAAGTCATTAAAAGTGATGAAAAAAAGGTATAAAAAATTCTTTAAAAAGTTACGTTAGGTTAGGTTATGGGATATTTTTCATGGCTTTTAATGAATTTCCAAAGAATTTCAGTTGATTCTGAGTTGGCATGCAACCATAATCGACATTAGTGACGCCATCGACCGCAAAGTTAACCGTGTCAAGTTGAATAATAGTGTAATGGCGTAATAGGGGTCCAATCCACCAATCAATATATAAAAATAATAATAATAAAAATATTGACATTTCCGGGTTTAGTAATTTTCTTACGCAGTTTTGAAATTAATGACTTATTTTTGATAAGTTATTAAATAATATTCAATTTGATTAATTTAATTTAATTTTGTTAAATTTATTATTATGCTGATATCATTTTTTTATATTTAATTTCATAATATGTGATTTTCTTTCTTTCCTTCAAAAGGAGAAGATGTTCTCGGTATCGCCCTGGTGAAAGACCACCAAGGGCGTTTAAGCAGCCAGCGGCCGAAAATCCACATTTCGTCGAAAGATATTCTTACAATCGTACAGGGTGGTTCCAATGAGAAAGATTAATTACTCTCCGTGCCAGCTTTTTAAAATTATAACTCAGTATCGATTTTATTTCATTCCAAATTTGCGTTAATTTACAACTACATCCAGAAATGCTCAAAGGCGTGATGATAAAACTATTAAAATTATGTAATTTTTGTAATTATTTTTTGATCATAAATATTTATCATTTTTCAATAATGTCTAAGCAAAATAAGAAGGTATAAAAATCTGAAATATATTAGCTTGTAAGTGCTCAAATAAATACACAAACGGACCAATTTCATCAAGAAACACGTGTACGTAAGTATTATATATATTTTTAATGATTGTATTTAAACTAAAATTAAAATTCTGAAACATACGTTTACCGGATAATGTATTGATTTGTTTTACTGCATGATTATATGATTTGAAATGGGTGTTATATGTATAATACAAAATCTTTTTTGAAAATTTAACAAATCTGCTAACGACCTATGGTATAATCTTATTATACTAAAAATAAACATTTTTTCTCAAAATTTAAAACATACGTTTACTAGATAAAAGAACAATATTTCGAAATCAATTTATATTTTTTTCTGGAAAAGAGTCACTACGTCTAAAATCTGATTTAAAAATGACATATTTCTGGTTTTCTCTGGTTATACCCTCTTAAGCAGTGTTTAGTACCTAACCAGATCTGGGATCTGTTATTCATGTTTGATCAATTTATGGTACCGCCGCCCCGGGAACCATTTATTGTGAGGCCGGTCTGATTTGGAGAGATAGATTGAGGGAGACATTTTTATGTCTCCAGCAGAACTCTCTCGGAACATTGCCTTGCACTACAATGGGAGTGATGGATTTAAACGTTCTTCACTGACCTTCAGATTTCTACCCACCCTTCGCATCCTTTTCTTGTCCTTACTTTCCTTAAAAAAAACCACATATCTTTTCCAAAGATGGTTCAGGTTAGGTTAGGTTGGTTAAGATTAGGATAGGTTAGGTTATATTGATTTAGATTAGGTTAGGTCAGCTAGTCAGCTCATTGTGGAGCTAATGTAAAAAAAGTTATGAATAGCCCACTTTCCTCTTTCCCATCTCCTTCCCCTCCCCACTACCTTCAGCCCATGACGCAAGTATCTACCCCGATCGGAGATGCAACAGTCCTACTGGCTCCACAGGGAACCTAGCATGGTCGATCGACAAAGGATTTACTGATAGTGTCGGTAACTTGTCATCGTTCCCGAGCACGAGTGCAGACCGCCAACGAAAAAAAGTACACGTCGAATAAATTAGGAACACTTACTCGTTGTGAACTGTTGTTCGTTCTTTAGTGGCCTCCAGTTGTGCTCGGGAGCGATGACAAGTTACCGACATTTTCGACAAACCTACGATACCCAAGAAGGTTGAAAGCAATTGGGAATATTGCATGGTAGGTAAACGCATATAAAAATATATTGTCAGGAAGTTTTGGAAGTGGCGTATTCAAATAATGATTTCGTGTAGATACGGAAAAAGTTATTTTTATTACGTAAAAGTTAAGTAAGTAGGTACCTACAAGAGTATGGAAAATTAATGAACTTGAAGTTTATCAAGAGTGTTATCTTCTTTCACGCAGCAAACTAAAAGTTCAGAACGTGTTATTTTAATTTACGACCAATAAATTTATAATAATATAAATTAATAATAATAATAATACCGGTTTTCATTATCATTCTCCAAAATTTTTAACACGTGGTGTTATGAAAATGTGTGCTGTTTGATTCAGGCATAATGAATTATGCATTTTATACATGCCGTCCGAAAACTTGTAGGATAACCCGGAAATAAAATATACCTAGTGTAACAACACATACCCGTGCGTATTCCTGTGCGTATTTGGAGTAAAAAATATAGATGTCATTCTGCTGTCCGATGACATTTTTTTATTAGATATCATTAATATATGTTTCCATCACACGTCGCAACTAACAAGTTAGGAGAGTAATGGTACTGGCACACTTGCTCATAAATGAGCATGCTCATTACCCCTTCCACCCGTGAATCAATGAGCATGCTCATAAATCAACAGCCGCTTGATTTGTGATCATGCTCATTTGGGCGTGACACACATGCTACTACGTAGTATTTGCTCATTGGTAGCAAGAGAGCATGCTACTAATGAGCATGTGTGTCAGTACAATGCTCATAAAATGAGCATGCTCATTTCCCCTTCCATCGAGTGGCATGCTCACAAATCAACAGCCGTTTGATTTATGAGCATGTTCATTTGACACATAAGCTACTAGGTAGCATTTGCTCATTAGTAGCAAGAGATCATGTTACTAATGAGTGTGCTCATTTCCCCTTCCATCCACATGGACTCCGCATGCTCACAAATCAAACGGCTGTTCAAGGGCGGATTTAGATGAATACGAATGAAGACGATATTTTTGTGAACTGTGGAGATTCTATCACAGTCAGTACCGGATTATCCCTAAGGCAGAGTAGGCAACTGCCTAGGGGCCCCACATCGGCTAGGGGCCCCGCGTCCGGAGAAAAAATGACTTGCTTCAATTAGTGAGTAACGAAGTTTCGGAAAAAGTCAGCTTTCAAGATGTTTTATTTTTTTTATTAGGAACATTTACAGGTTAATAACATTAGGTACACGCATTTAAGAACGAATTATAATAATTAGGTTATAACCCAATAAATAACTAATGTTCACATCATGCACAAATAATAAATAAAAAGTCTACAATTAAAACAAATGTATAAACATAGTTGTATTTTACTTTTCTTTCCTTCTATTTGTCGCAACATTACTTTGTATCTGAAGGTGCCGTGTGTGGCTTATATTGGCATTTGTTTTATTTTATTTCTAATTACTTATATGTTTAAAATATAAATGTTGTACAAGCTTCAGTATGCACTACCTACCTGCTTGCTAAAATTCTTTGGGAAAGGTCGTCTGTTAGTGACAAGACGGCTCATTGTAATGTTTTTTTTTTAATAATATATACATGTTGTATTTTATTGTATTGTATTCATTTTTTTTATTGAATGGGGTGATGGCATACCTATCGTAATATAGTAAGAGTACAGATTACTTATGAATAAAATTACGTTTGAGTAGAATTTTTTTTTTTTTGGAAATTAGAAAAGGGTAAAGTGCAGTGGCGGACTTAGCCCGTTAGAAGCCCCGGGCGGTAAAGTTGAATGAACCCTCCCCTCTATGTGAAATTTTACAAGTTTTTTATTCAGTTCATTTTGGCCTCTGACTCTGGGGGCCTCCAAACACCTCCATGTTCCCTTGATCAAATCCTAAACAAGGCTTTAAGGACACTGCAAAAAAATGTTATTTTTATTTCATTTTCTGAAAGATGCATTTGTTAAAAATGCTCTCACCATTTGAGGAAATTGGAAAAATTGATGGAAATACAGCATTTTATAAAAAACCTTTTTAAACAGTTCGTATGTTGCATTATTCCCAGCTAAAATTTGAAAGCGTTTTTCAACCTGTTTGGCAACATATTAGAAAAACTATATATCCGATTTGCATTCACTAAGTCTTAAACAGTTAGAAAATCCAGTCACTATGGCACCACTTCGGGATTTTTTAAAAAAATTTTAAGATATTGAAATTCCCCTATGCCATAGATAGTAGATTTTCGAACAGATTTAGACTTGGTGGATGCAAATCGAATGTATAGTTTTATTAATATGTTGTCAACCAGGTTGAAAAATGTATTAAAAAGTTTCGAGAAAAACGCATTCAAAATTTTGCTGAAAGATAATTCAACATACAAACTGTTTCAAATGGTTTCACATAAAATTCTGTATCACAATTTTTCGAATTTCTTTGAAACATTTGGTTACAGCATTTTTAACAAATGCATCTTTCAGAAAATGAAATAAATAAAAAAAATTACAAGGGTATTTTTTACAGTGTCCTGGTGCCTAAAGGGGGGTTAAGGTTTTAAACGCGAAATAAAGGCATATTGTCATGATATTTTTTTTTTGAGATACGAATAATGTTTGTTTTATTTATTTTATACTCACCTTATAGTATAACATCTGAAGTATCTTTGAAAAAAATTTCAATTAAAAATATCAATAAATAAGTCCGTGAGAGGGATTCTAATTTTGAACATCTGGCTGTCACAGTTATTTTGTTTTCGCCTAGGAAAAAATAATCTTTTTTTATTATTTTAACTAATATTTTTATGTTTTCTGGTCAATAAAAGTGTAGTGTGTTGTTCCTTGAGGATTCTTCTCCCCTCTGATCTTCCAGGAGTCACTTTTCGTCGCTGATTTCCAGATATTTATAACCTTTTTTATTTCTGTCACTTTCCATACATTTTTTCTTTTGTAATTTTGTGAACAATGGAGGAGGACCCCCCTGGACACCCTAAAAAGCCCCCAGATCCTCCCCCTGACCTCCCAGATGGTGAAAATGTAGTAATTTCAGACAGTGAATCTGTCATTCTGACTACCACAAAAAAAAGGAAGTTTAGTCCCTCTTCCTCAATAAAACATGACTCTCCTTCTTCTTCTCAGTCTTCACCTGCTCTTCCTCAACCTCCTCCTACAAACTTTTATTCTCCTCATTCCTGTGGCCCGTTCATTGTGTACGCTCAAAAAACTGAGCAAGGTAAAACTATCCACCCTCTTGAATTTGGTAAATTTCTATCAAATAGCAAGAACCTTTCGATTAAGCCTGGAGGTGTAAAAGCTGAGGGTCGCTTCCGAATCTCTGTTGAATTCCTATCAGGTTCAGCCGCCAACAACTTTATCAAAAACATATTTATTTCATCAAATTCTAAATTCAAGGCGTACATCCCAACTTTCAATGTCACTCGTATGGGCCTCGTCAGAGGTATCTCGACCGATCTGTCCATTCCAGAAATCCTGTCTTCACTTTCAACCCCCCAACATATCGGCAATCCCATAAAAGCCAGGAGGCTAAATTATAAGGACTCTTCTGAGGGCATCGTTTCCTGGAAGCCCTCCCAATCTGTCGTCATCACATTTGAAGGACAATCTCTTCCTTCCCATATTTATTTATTTTTCAACTCCTTACCAGTTGAAATGTATACTTATCCCACCACTCAATGTTACAATTGCTGTCGTTTTGGTCATACCAAAGCTGCATGCAGATCCCCTCCCAGATGTTTCAAATGTGGAGAAAACCACACGGCTGACAAATGTTCTTCTCTCTCTTCACCTAAATGTTTTAACTGCTCAGGTGCTCATTCCGCCATTAACTCTTCTTGTCCGGAACAATCTCGCCAAAAAAATATAAAAATTTCTATGGCCTCTGAGAACTTGTCTTTTCTGCAGGCTTCTAAACTATTCCCGCCTGTCAAAAAATCATTTGCTGAGGTTTTATCCAGTAACTCTTCATCCAACCCACTCGCCTCCTCCTCAACATCTTCTCGTTCAACTAAATTCACATACAAAAACCCTATCTCTAAACCGGCTCCTGGATACGATCAGCAACAACACAACTCACTTCTCTTAAATCCCAATGGTTCACCTCTTTCAAATGCCACAAATGGGTGCGCAAACAATTATAATTCATCCTCAACAAACCATCAAAAGCTTTCTGAACAATTCTCCCAAGATAATTCTTCATTTATTCAAACTCTTATTATGCTTCTAATTGACCTAATTTCTTCTCAAACTAATCTACCGTCCAACGCTGCTTCTATTATTTCCACATTAAAATCATTTATTCAAAATGGCTCTTCAAGATGTCAGAATTCTTCAGTGGAATAGCCGCAGTGCTATTTCTAACAAATCGAACCTTCTTAACCTATTAAATTCAAACCTTGTTTCTGTGGCTGCTATCTCAGAGACATGGTTTACTCCATCCACCCACTTTAATGTGGGAGGGTACTCCTGTCTCCGCGATGATCGCCCGGAAGGTACGGGCGGTGGTGCTGCCCTTTTTATTAAAAAATCCCTTCCGTTTTTCCCAATAAATAATATCAAACCCCCCAATGCTGACTTTCAAATGGTTGCAGCTAAAATAAAGGACACTTCCTTTGTTTCTATCTATCTTCCCCCAACATCGCACTTCAATAAACAAGCGTGGTTGCAAATTGTCCGTCAACTAAGCCCTCCTTTCTTTTTATTGGGTGATTTTAATGCCCATTCCCCCGTCTGGGGTTCTGCTTTCTGTGATCGAGACGGTCGAAGTGTGATGGATTTCCTAGATGAATCCAACCTTTTTCTTTTGAATGACGGATCTCCTACTAGAATCTCTCGCCCCAACACAAACCCCAGTGTAGTGGATCTCTCCATATGCTCTACTAATCTGGCACCTCTCTCCCCGTGGGTGGTGTCCCCCGACCCTTGCTCCAGTGATCATTTCCCGATCACCATCACTTATCAAACTTCTTTCCATTCAGACAAGTCCCATATTTCGACAAAGATTAAAACAAAACTCACCAAATGGGACGAATTTAACTCACATATGGATAAGTTTATACAAAATTTATCCTATACCGATACATTATCTGTCAAAGATGACTACGATAACTTCAAATCAATGCTCGTAACTGCAATCAATAAATCAACTCCTCCCCCTAAAACCAAATCTCTCAAAAAACTCCCTCCGACTCCCTGGTGGGATGAGGAATGTTCCAAAGTAGTGAGAATTCGGAAAGCTAAATCTCTTTCCTATCGTCACAATATGACTATGGAGAACTATCTCATATACAAAAATGCCGAAGCCAATGCCAAAAGGGTATTGAGGTCAAAAAAAAGATCCGGGTGGTACAACTTCTGCAGTTCAGTATCTCCGAACACTCCAATTTCGGAAGTTTGGTCTATGATTCGAAGATTTCGATCCTCCTTCAGTCCAACATCTCCTCGAGCTTCTCATTCTAAATGGATAGACGAGTTCTTGGACAAAATTGCCCCCCCTTCTGTACCTAACTTAGATGAAATAACTCCAATCCACAACACTCCTATGTCTGATCATTGGCTAGACTCTCCATTCACTTTAATTGAATTAAAAAATTGTTTATCAACAGTCAAGGACTCATCTCCAGGCAGAGATGGTATACCTTATAGCATTATCAAAAATAGTAATGATAATGTTCTAAATCACTTTTTGAGCATCTTAAATAAAATCTTCCAGACTGGCATAATACCTGATGACTGGAGTTCTCAAATAATCATCCCAATTCTAAAATTAAACAAATCACCCAATTCTGGATCCAACTATAGGCCAATTGCTCTTTCATCCACCCTTAGTAAAATTTATGAAAAATTAATTAAAAACCGGTTAGAATTTTTTGTCGAGAGTAATCATCTTCTCTCTCCATCCCAATTTGGATTTAGGAAAAAGAAATCTACTCAAGATAACCTTGCCATCATCAGCACTGATATTAATTTATCCATTTCTAACAAAGAAGTATGTCTTGCAGTCTTTATAGACATAGAAGGCGCCTTTGACAATGTTTCCATCCCAATTCTTAAAAAAAAACTTTTAGGCCTTGGCTTACCCCTCATGTTTGTCCAATCTATTATTAATCTTTTTCTCGATAGGAAAATTTTCATTGAGCTACCAGATGTTACTCCTCAGAGTAGGTCAATTTGGAAGGGTTTACCCCAAGGCGATGTATTATCCCCCTTACTGTATAATATATACACACACGATATGCATGTCACCATTCCCCCTCAAGTAAAAGTTGTTGAGTTCGCAGATGACATAGCTTTCTTCTTATCATCCAAAATCATTCCATCCGCCGTCAAATATCTTAATGAAGCCATGGATGCCCTTTACACATGGCTTACTTTAAATGGTCTTGAACTTTCAGTTCAAAAAAGTCAGTGTGTTACCTTCTCAAATCGTCATAATAACCCCCCTGTTCAAATTTTATTTAAAAACTCTCCAATCCCCAATGCTTCTGAAGTAAAATTTTTGGGAGTAACATTTGATAGGAAACTTAAATGGTCTTCCCACATTAATATATAGTTACTAAATGTGAAAATTTTTTAAATATTATCAGATCATTGACTGGCGTTTGGTGGGGTGCTCATCCTATCTGCATTAAGTTGCTCTACAATGCACTTATTCGAAGTCATCTCGACTATGCCTGCCCACTTTTTAGTACTGCATCCAAAAATGCACTCAGTAAATTAGACAAAATTCAATCTAAGTCATTGCGAATAATAACTGGCGCGATGCAATCGTCGCCCATCAATTCCCTTCAAGTAGAATGTTCTGATCCTCCTCTTTATTTAAGGCGTCAATTATTTGCTGACAAATTTGTTCTTAAATGTTTAAATTCTAAAAGTCATCAGATTATTCCCAGAGTCTCGTTGTTCAACGAGTCAACACATTCATCTACAATCAGAGCTCGAACTAAACCTCTCCCTGCCATCTGTAAAAATTTTCGCTCTCTCTCAGAGCTTCAAATTATCAAAAATGATCTTCTTCCTTTGTACAAATTAAAATATAGTCACGTCACCCTATCCCCAACGATTTTAGAAGGGATCGGCATCCTTAAAAGTCATTCCAATCTCCCAGCCCGTACTGTCAATAATATGTTCAATGACATTATTTCTTCTAAATGGCCCAACTCTTCTCTTTTATTTACTGATGGCTCCAAATCTCCGGACTCTCCTAACTGTGGTATTGGTATTAACGTTTACCACAATAATTCTAATGAAAGAATATTTTATTCAATTTCAAACCAATTTTCAATATTTTCTGCAGAGTGCATTGCGATTATTGAATCTCTCAAATATGTAATAAAAAATAATTTTGAACATTCTCTTGTTCTCTCTGACTCTCTCAGTTCCCTCCAAAAAATTAAAACCAGTCCTCTTCTTCATCCTGATGATCACTTTGTATGTCTTATTCGAGTATTGATAACCTCCATTCAAAGCTCTGGAAAAACTGTCACTCTGATTTGGATTCCTGGACATGTTGGCATAGTGGGTAACGATATTGCTGATTCCTTGGCAAAACAAGGAGCGTCTAACCCTACCGTTACCCTCGTAAACCATATTCCCCTGTCTGATATTTTTTCCATCATCAAAGATAGATCCCGCAATGTTTGGACAGAGTATTGGAACATTGCTAGTCAATCCAAGGGTGCCCGTTACGCCTCAATACAAAGGACTATCCCATCAAAACCGTGGTTTCAAAAATTCCCCCATTTTTCCAAAAAAGAAATTTCCTTACTTATTCGTATGAGAATCGGACATTGTTCCGTTCCTTCTCACCTTTATAAAATTCATGTGCTTGACTCCCCAGATTGTACGTTCTGTGGTCTAGATGTGGGAACTTTAGATCACATATTTTTTGATTGTCCCTCTCTAAATAAATATCCTCTCTTCTATCAAGCGTTATCAAAAATTGCCTCTCCTCCATTCAACATCTCATCTCTTCTAAGTCTGAACTCTACTCCAATCTTCCATAAAATTCTGAAATTTGCACATTTAAATAAAATTAATATATAAATTCAACTTTCCTTTCTCTGTAATTATAAATGATGGCCTAGAACACCCTTGAAGGGTGAAAGCCAGAAATAATTGAAAAAAAAAAAAAAAAAAAAGTCCGTGAGAGCGAATCTCCGGAGGCACCTCGAAAAAAAGTTGTTATGCGATGAACTCCATAACTCGTCACTGGATCATTTGAAACAAAAAAATCCAAATGCTTTTAAAAGGTAATACCTATAGGTTAGTTGTAAGAGGGAGTTTTTTTCGATTTTATTTTTTACAGCATTTTGAAGTGAAAAATGCGATTATTGCTAAAAAATTTCGGTGAATTTGTTATTATAAAATGGTAAAAAAACTCCCGTTTGCGAGAAAACCGATTTAATTATTTTTATTTTCGAAATATACTCGAATCAGGGCCGGTCGCTTGAAACACTGTGCCTTCGTTAGTTTTGCTCCGATTTACTTGAAATTTTGACACAATGATCAATATACTGACATGTTTTACATTCAGAAAAAAAGTTTTAAAACCTTACCCCCCCCCCCCCCTTTAAAGCATTGTTAAGGATTTGATCAAGGGAACAAGAAGTCGTTTGGATGCCCCTTCAACCCCCCCCCCCCCTTAGTCCGCCATTGGTAAAGGGGCCCCGAGACGTGCATTGCCTAGGGGCCCCGACATGGTTAATCCGGCCCTGATCACAGTACATACTTAGAAGCTAAAACTGTCTTTATTAAACATTTAATTTTTCGATTGTTTTGACACTTTTATAAACCTTCCTCTACATACTTGAACTTGTGGAAATAAACTTGAAGGGTGATACTTCAAGTTTATTTCTAACAGTAGTTGTTGATTTTTTTGCCCGTCCGCCCCGTGTGCCCGCCCAGAAAAAAATCCTGACAGTATTTGTTGATTTTTTTTCCCGACCCTCCTTTGTGCCCCCCCCCCCCCCCCCTCAGAAAAAAATACTAACAGTAATTGTTGATTTTTTTGCCCGTCCGCCCCTTGTGCCCCCCCAGAAAAAAATCCTGGATCCGCCCTTGCGGCTGTTAATGCTCATTTGGATATGACACACACGCTACTAAATAGCATTTGCTCATTAGTAGCAAGAGAGCATCCTACAAATGAGCAAGTCTGTCAGTACCATAACGCTTTTATAGTATAGCGCCATGGTCGTCAAACTGCGGGCCGCATGCGGCCGGGGAACATAATTTGTGCGACCCGCACAATTTTTTTTATTATTCATTTCATAATATTTTATTTGTTACAGATTGTTGTGTTTTTTCGACTACTACATTAAGCTAACGCCCTTGTTGGCTTATCTGCCGCTTTCTTTTTAAATATATTTTTTTCATGTACAATTATAATAACCTGCTTTTTTCAAATATTTTGTGTGCGTATGCCCCTACAATTTTTTTTAAATATTGATTTTAATCGATTGACATTTGATTTTAAAACGCTCAGCTGGTTTTTGAACAAATCCTAAGTCGATTTTGAACGGGCGCATAGTGTACGTCATAGGTTCTCAACGTGGGCGATAATGCCCGCTTGTGGACATTTGCGACTTTCAGGGGGGCAGTAGAAGACCCAGAGAAAATTATTAGCGATTTATTACTAATTAAGGCGTTAAGATGGCACAGTTAGGACGTGGACAGTTAAAAAAATGTGGTATAAAAAAGACAAACAGCACACGCTAATTACCTACCAATAAAGCTAACTTTAATATTGGTTAATTTTTGTTATTGTATGTATTGTAATCATTCTTATCACGTGTGCGAAAATTAACATATTTCGGTAGTTCAGGAAGTGGATGAAAATTGATCTGAAAGATTCCACCACAGATCCACATTAATTTTTTTATTATATTATTTGACAATATTATCCATAATTTTTTTATATCTTACGTGTTTTATTATTATTTTTTAAAATTGTCACTTTATCATGAATACAAGAAGGGAGGAGGTAGAACCCTTGTACTTAAATACAAAATAATTGATCTTTTAACTTGCTAAACAAAAAGGAAAAAGGTACAAAATCCCCTTCCCCCCCCCCACAATTCATAAATATGCGGCCCGCGGTGATGCCTCACATTGTCCTATGTTGCCCTTGACCAGAAAAGTGTGACGACCGCTGGTATAGCGCGTCTTGATAAGTGTTACGTTTCCTTCAAGGGAGGCGTCTACTAATATCTACAGGAATTCCAAAAACTGAACAAATCGGACTAATATCTATGGGAACCAAAGTGTGTACGAATATCTACAGCTCAAACTGCTGACTAATATCTATGAGAACGGAAGTGCGTACGAATATCTACAGCTCAAACTGCTGACTAATATCTATGAGAACCGAAGTGCGTACGAATATCTACAGCTCAAACTGCTGACTAATATATATGAGAACCAAAGTGTGGACGGCTATCTACAGCACTGGCAGAGGTTGGATTTGCAATTGTGTATAGCATATTGGAATAACGTAATATTGCGAATGCAGTTTAAAAAACTTAATTTATGTATATATGTATGTAAAAATCCCTAATATCGGACTATTGTACACATTTAGCTGATTATTAAGGATTTGGGTTTTTGTTTTAACAGCTTTCTTTATTTCGAGTGCTTCTAAATTATTTAGTCTGTTACCATGACCATTTCTATGTCAGTTAGGTTAGGTTAGGTTAGGTTATGTTGCCGTGTATTTCGAAATAAATAAATATTTTTGTATTATGATCTCCATGTTTGTTCAATAAATTTTTGTCCTCGTAAACAGCAAAATACGTAATGTTATGCAAGAACTTCATGTACGTACTTTAAACGTTTAAGCCTTTACGTAATTAGTAATTACGTAATTGAAGTAATTTATGCTTTTCCGTACTCTGTAGATATTAGTCCAATCTACGCTCCATAGATATTAGTCACCACTGGGACCGTATATTCGTCCGACCTTAGCTCTGTAGATATTAGTCCACACTCTGAAGTTCGTAGATATTAGTCCAACATATGAGCTGTAGATATTCGTCCGACATGCAGGCTGTAGATATTAGTATCTGGAGTCCAACATGTTCACACTAAACAGCGTGCGTATCGCTCAAACCCATCGCGACGGGATATATCTCATGGCGATGGGATCAGTAAGGGGTCATACATTGATTACGTAAGCAGTTTTTCTTCCAATCTAGACCCCCCACCCTTGGTGAGATATATTTGGGCCATTTCGTATATTCTTTTCATAGAGAATGTTGACCAGTACCTAATCATCGGTTATGAATATAATGCATTTTATGTTTGTTTACATAATAAAACTTAAGTAATTTTTTTAAATTTTTTTTAAATTTTTTTTAATTTTTTATTTATTTTTTTTTTATTATAGCGACTATATAAAAAAATTTTACATACAAAATGCAATGTGAAATTAAGTACAAAATATTGTATTTCTTAGTCCTCCTCACTAGGGGGTCCTGTGCCGAGGCGGACTAAAGTTATTTAAATATAGTTCATTTGTCTTCTATGTCGTTTTTAGCGTCTTCGCTAGGGTTTTCTCATTGACCTCTTTAAGCCATATTTTTATTCTTGATTTGTATTCAATTGGATTTTTTATTAGTTTTATGTCTTGGGGGAGGATGTTATGGAGTTTTGTTGCAAAGTATGTATAGTTTCTTTGTCCAAATGTGGTTTTATAACTTGGAATATTTTTTATATCATTTTTATTCGATCTAGTGTTATGCATACACGGTCTAGTAGAGGATTCATTATTTTTGAAGAGCTTCAATAATATATTTTTGGAATATATTTGTTGTACATTTGGTACGTCAAAGTTATTGAAAATTTCAATTGAAGGCGTTCTAATTGGTACTTTCAATATGGTCTTTATGATTCCTTTTTGAATCGAATTCAGGCTGTGTAGGTACGTATTTGCAGCAGATCCCCATCCTATGATTCCATATTCAATTCGAGAATGACATAACGTATAGTAGACCTTTTTCATATCCTTTTTATTTAGCACGTTTCTTAGATTTTTGAAGAAATATATAAGGCTTGTGAGTTTTTCCGTAATACCTTTGATGTGTAGGTCCCATCTAAGATTTTCGTCAATTATTACTCCGAGATATTTTATGTTTTGTGTTTTTTCGATGACGGGGCAGTAACATTGTATATTATTTCCATGGCATTCATGTAATTTTAGTTCTAGTGATTTTATTGGTTGGCCCCTTGAGTTCATTGAAAATGTTATATATTTTGTTTTGCTTATATTAAGGGTAAGCGAGTTGATTTTAAGCCAATTTTGAAGTGCACTAAGCCCTTTTTCAGCCTCATTAAATGTATCAGTCCAATTTTCTTCTTGAAATAATAAAACAGTATCATCAGCAAAACTGATTATGTTTCCTTTAATGGTAAGTAAGGTTAGTTAAATCGTTGATGTAGATAATGAACAGAATCGGTCCCAGTACACTTCCTTGAGGAACGCCATAGTTTAAAGATAGAAGTTTGCTCTTTTGTTTGCCAATTTGTACTTGTTGTTCTCGCCCTGTTATATATGACTCCAATTAGTTAATTGTTGATTCGGCCATTCCTATTTTTTTTAGTTTAGTTAGTAATATTTTATGGTCTATTGTGTCAAAAGCTTTTTGAAGATCTATGAATAAAGCTAAACATTTTTTCCCATCATCTATGTTTTTTATGGCCATGCTTGTTAGATTTTCTATGGCATCATTGGTGCTCAGATTTTCTCTAAAACCATATTGGGATGGTGATAGTAATTTGTTTTGTTCAAGAAATTGAACAATTTGCTTCTTCATTACAGTTTCCAAGATTTTTGAAAAAGAGCTTAAGAGACTTATGGGTCGGTAGTTATATATATTCTTTTTGTTACCACTTTTATGTTTTTTTTTTTTTTTTACATTAACTCCACACAGGAGGCCCTGAGGAAAATAATTTCCCTCAGGGCCTATGTCATCTGGGATGCTGTGTGGAGGGTCTTTTTGAGGAGAGGAAGGAATGAACATTGGTCTTGAAGAGACCCATGTTGTAGGAAGGAGGAAACACAGAGGCCGGCAAATCATTCCACAGCCGAGCTGTTGAACACAAGAACGAGTCGAAGAAACGACCCGTTCTCATGTGACAAATGTCAACTGTGTACAAATGTTGGGCACGCGTTTGGCGTGTTTCCCGACTATGCACCGGTGCCGAAGGGATCAATGATGCTAGTTCCTCGGAGCATCTTCCATTGTAATACCGGTAGAACAAGGATAGCATTCCCACCCGACGCCTGTGCTCTAAAGATTGCAATCCGTCTATTAAGATGGGAGAATCTATCAAACGGACCGCCCGTTTCTGCACAGAGTCGAGGGTATTTTTCAGGTATTTTGGAGCTCCAGACCAGAGGTGGCTGCCAAATTCAACCGTGGGGCGCACTTGCGATTTGTACAGGGTTAGCAGTTGTGTACTTTTAAAGTATCTGCGGGCCCTGTACAGTACGCCCAGTTTTTGGGAGGCTAACTTTACTCTGGCTTCGATGGAGCCCCCATACCTGAGCTGGTCACTTAGGGTTACACCAAGCATATCAATGGAGGGCCTGTTCGGAAGATTGCTTCCGTTGAAAGAGACTAGATTTTCATTGCGATCCCTTTTAGACGTAATCAGACAAGATTGGGTCTTTGAAACATTAAATTCAACGAGATTATTTTTACCCCAAGAGAAAACACTCTCGAGGTAACCGTCCATTCTTTGCTTCAAAGCCTTACGCGCTGTTGGAGTTTGTGAGCCCTTTGGGGGCTTGTCAAACAAAAAGCTATCATGAACTTTTTTTTTTTTTTTTACAGTGAATACCGCACAAGAATCTCAACTGCTCCCGTCTGGAGCCAGTGAGACTATGGCATCCCCAATTGGGGTATTTTGTGAGGCTGAAGGTAGTGGGGAGGGGAAGGAGGTGGGGAAGAGGAAGGTTGGGAAGTACCTGGCTATTCAGATCTGGTCACTAAACACGGCTAAAGCCATTTTCAAGCAACGTTTCAATTCTGAATGGTGGTCTTACACCAGGGCGATACTGAGAGTATCTTCCACTCTGGAACATGCCGCAAATATATTACATATTATTTTAACTGTACTGTCATCCGCATAACAGTGAATTGGTGCACATGACAAAAGGTCGTTGATGTGCAACAAAAACAGAGTTGGAGACAGAACCGATCCCTGCGGGACGCCGGCATTTATCGAGTGAGAGGAAGAGGTGAAACCATCGACTACCGTCTGAATCGACCTCTCCCTCAAGAAGTCGGCAATCCACGTACACAAGGATGCGGGAAGTCCGTAAGAATGCAGTTTGTTGACAAGTCCTCGGTGCCAAACCCGGTCAAAGGCCTTGGATATGTCCAGTGCAACCGTTTGGGTCTCACCGAAACGTTCCAGGCATCGCCCCCAAACATGCGTCACATACGCGAGAAGATCACCGCACGAGCGGTTCCGCCGGAATCCGTATTGACGGTCGTTAATAATTTTGTTCTTCTCGAGGTATGTGAGCAGTTTGTCGTTGATCACACGTTCCATCACCTTAGACAGAACTGATGTGATCGCTATGGGGCGGTAGTTGGCCGGGTTGGAGCGGTCACCCTTCTTTGGAATAGGATGGATAACCGCTTTTTTCCAACCAGAGGGCACAGAGCCAGTCTTCAGGGACAGTTTAAAAAGCTTCGTCAAAATTGGAGCTATTTCTGCAGCGCACCTTTGCAGTACCAGGGCAGGTATTCCGTCAGGCCCACTAGCTTTATTAACATCAAGCCCTCGTAAAACATGGAGTACTTCCCGATGCCGGATCCTCAGCTTTTTCATACGAAAACCGCAGTGAGGAACTGACGTCGGGACAGCACCTTGGTCATCGAGGGTTGAGTTATCCGCAAACATTTTACCTAGTAAGTTAGCCTTTTCGGTGGCGGTGTTTGCTAGTGAGCCGTCAGGTCTGGTAAGAGGTGGCAGACTGGATTTGCAGAAATTGCGACCTATTGAGCCCGCAAGCGACCAGAATTGCCTGCTGCCAAGCGGGCATGCAGTCAGCTTTCTGCTGATCTGCTGGTCGTGCTCGAATTTTGACCTATTTATGATTCTCTTGGTTTCCTTTGCCATTTTGTTGTAAGCTGTTCTGTCTTCGGATGTTCTAGATGTGTCGTAGGCTCGGTAAGCCGCGTTTTTTCGTCGCACTGCTTCAGCGCATTGTCGACTGAACTACGGCTTTGAGCCCACACCAGTTTCCTTAACAGTAGATTGGATGAAGCCATCCATCGCGGATGTGATGACCTCACCAATTTCCTGGGCACATCTTGAGGGATCCGAAGTCCGAAAACAGACAGCTGACCACGGGAAAGCATTAAAATGTGCCCGCAGACCGAACCAATCTGCTGACCTATAGTGCCACACTTTTCTCTTCAGCCTCTCATTTGGTGGTCTGAAGTTTACAGGTATTGATGTCGTCACCAGGCAGTGTTCGGACGATCCTAAAGGCGCTGTGACTTCAATACTGTAACCGTGTGGCACAGTAGTTAAAAATAGGTCTAACAGATTGGAACGGTGAGTCTGGACATCAGGAACCCTTGTAGGCTCCTGAACCATTTGCTCCAATCCGTAGCAAAGGGCAAAGGATTCCGCTTGGCGTCCAGCCGAGTCTGTTGATCCTGAGAACTTCAACCAAGGTTCGTTATGAACATTGAAGTCCCCCAGGACCACAAACTCTGCCATAGGGTAGCGGGGCAAGAGGTCATCAATAGTGTCGCTTAAATGTTTGAAGAGCTCGGACGTGTCTGATTCGCTAAGGTTCGGTGAGCGGTATAAACACGCGTAGAATCTTACCGTACTGGCAAGATTGACGCGTACCCACATTACGTCGAATCTGGAGTTTTCCAGATTCAACAGTCGCACACAGTTGACGTCAGCTCGAATATAGAGAAAGACACCTCCTTTAGGTCTGAACTTGCTTGCGAGGGTGAAGCCCGGGCAGTCCAGATAGGAGGCGTCTACAGGCTCGGTGACCCTATATTAGTAAAAAATTCGTTTACGTATTCGAGAATTTTGTCCGGATGCTTTGCGAAAGAGATTTGGGTATTTTCAATTGTTAATTCCTCCATGTTCTTGTAATGGGATGATTTTGCATTTGTAATTTCATTAATGATCTTCCATAATTTGCGCGGGTCATTGTTACATTCGTCTATTTTCTTCTTATAATAATTTTCTTTGACAGTTCGTATAACATTTTTGCAAATATTTCTGTACCTTTTGTAGTATCGTTGTATAAAAATATCACAAGGATTTAATTTAGATTTCCTATGTAATTCATCTCTTTTTCTAATGCAATTTATAACGCTTTGAGTTATCCATGGCTTAAGATGTTGGTTTTTATGCGAAATCTTTTTTTCTATTGATTTGGTATTTGATACGATGGTGTATGTTATATATTCAGTGAATTTACTTCAGGTATTATTTGCATCAAGGTTTTCCAGTAGGCTTATCCAGTTTGTATTGAGTAACTGTTGTTTTACATCATTCCATTTGGTTTCTGTCTTTTGCACGATAATTGGGTAGGGCTGCGATCTTTGTATTTTCTTTTTTGTAATAGATAAAATTGTTGTATAGTGGTCGGTTATAGTAGAGGTGAATATGATAGATTTGGTTGATTTAATAGTCTTACTGAACATGTGATCGATGCAAGATTTGTTGTCATTAGTTACACGCGTAGGTTTATTTATCATACTTTGGAGTCCATGGGAGGCCAGTGTTTGTAGATAATCAGTTCTATTGGGATGACCATTTTCTAATATGTCAATATTTATATCTCCGATAAGGAAGACATTTTTTGTGTTTTTTAGAAGATTGAGTTCATTAGAAAGCGTTTCAAGAAACTGATTAATATTAGTTGTAGCTGGTGATCGGTACAGAGCTAATATCGTGGTTTCATCACCCACTTTGATCTTTAAACAGTTTGCATTTGGGAATTTTATTTCATTGACTTCAGTTTTAATGTCATCTTTAATGTACGCTATCATACCATCATTTTTTGTGTAATTCAAATTGGTTGCATATGACGTGTAATTATTAATTTGCAAGGGTGAATATTTATCCTTTATCCAGCATTCAGTGAGGATAATTATATCTAGATTTATTTTTAGATTCTTAATTAGCATTTGAAGTTCATCGAAATTTTTGTTGATACTTCGTATATTTTTATTTAATATATTAAAATTGTTTTTAAGAGTTGACAGTTCATCTGGTTTGTTTGTAGTTATTGTTTCATTATCATTTAAAGTTGTTAAAGCCTTTGGTTCAGAAGTAATTATTGTGGTATTCATTTTCACAATATAAATTATTAAGTGGATTTAGTAATGTTTTTTTTTAATATAATTTGCTAAATTATTTTTACCATATCATCTAGGTGCTTTATGTAGATAATTTTATCATCTTGTTTTTTACGGATCATAATTTTGCCTTGTTTGTACCAAACGTATTGATAATCTTTTTCCCTGGCTGCTTGTTTCGTTTTCCATAATATTTCTTTATGATACGGGCTCAATTCTTCGCCGATGTAGATAGGAGATGTCGTCAAATCCTTTATTACATCATAATTTATTTCTTTTTTCTTTTCAAGGAGGGAATCTCTTTTTCTTTTATCTGAAAAGATCGCAAGAAGTTTTGGAGGGGCTCCATTTCGTCTGTCTGAGACTCTCGTGACGTCAGTTATATCTGTGTGTAGAAGGTGGATTCCTGCTGCGGCAGCAACTTTTTTTACAATTTCCAAAGGTTGTTCGCGGTTTTGTTGTGGAATTCCTGCTATTTCCAAACTATTTGATTTTGTTAGGGTCTCCATATCAGACAGTCTGATTTCAAGCTTTTTTATTATAATATTTTTTTCCGTTTGGTCTTTTTTAATATTCTCAAAATCTGTTTGAATTACCCGATTTAGATTATTTGAGACCTCAATTTTTTTTAATATCTCATCGTATTGAGCACTGATAAAATCAATGCTTTTAGTAGTTTCGGAAGTTTGTAAATCAATTTTTGTAAATATATCTTTTTTAAGGGTTTCAAATTTTTTATCGATGTACTCAATAATTTTATCCATGTTTATTTTATCTTCGGAAATTATTGGGGTTTTAGGGTAATAGGTACATAACGTAGAATTAAATAACCAAATGTATTTTCTGAACGCTCCTGACCAGCTCTGACGTATAATGGCATGACCCAAGCTCCTAATGACAACTGATTTGGAAATATATTATACCTATAGTAAGTTTGTGGGAAATTCGTATTTTGGCAGCCACGTTGGGATTTTAATTTTAGACCTTTACCGCCGTTTTTAGGAAGAATCACCTTACAGGGCAATCCTTTCAAGAAAAAATCTTAAAAATTTACTGATCACCAGTTGTTACTTGCTACAACCGGCTTCGCCCGAGGAACAAGCCTATTTTCATCATTTTAAACAAATTAAATTTAAAAGAAAGTATAAAGCTCGTTTCCTGAAATTATTATAATCATTCCCTTTATAGTTCGCCCCCTCTAAAGGCGAGAAGATACTAATTAAAAGTAAGAAATATGTGTACCTGTACCTTTAGTATAGGTATGTTCATGTAAATAATTTGTATTTAATTATGTATATTATATATTAATTAAAATAAATACGTAAGTAAACAAAATTTTCGGCAACAAAACTCGGTGCTTTTACGATCAGAGAGGCAATGGTAAGGCCTTCGATGGTAATAGTACCTAATAACCTAATAACAAGCCTGCTTTCCTATTGAATGTCTATTTTGATAACAGTTATTAGCAAAACAAAAAATAAAATGGCATGATCTGAAATTGGCGACCGTATTTCGTCAGCCGCGGAGAGTCGAGCGAGTCAAGTCACCGCACCGTCCCGACCATTCCTAATTCTTGCAATTGACGTCAATTATTTTAGCAATTGATATAATACACATAATCTCTACGAAGGAGCGCTTGTAAACAAAATAATTTAAGCCAGGAATGGAAAACATCTAGGAACAATAGATGTGGATGGAATTACTTCCCACAAAATCTATGTTAAATATAGAAATGATAAATAATAAACCAAACTCTATTGGAAAAGCTTTTGGAAGAAAGAAGCGAGACTAGCAGTTCACAGCAGAGTGGGATAGGAAGGATCAAGGGCGTAACTGTGGAACAGGCCACTTGCATGGATTTCATAACGACTTGGAAAAAATCGTGTGGATAGATTTTTTTACTAAGATTACGAAAATGTTAGTAAACATTTTTAGAAATGTACAGTTTTATTTTTAAATAAATAAATCCATTATTCGAGCTCGTGGCGTCACTACATGAAAATGTCCCGTCTCCGAAAATGTCCCTATTAATTTTATAAAATTCCACAGTGATTTATTTTTTTTATATGGCATCACTTTGATTTCTGGCGAATTTTTAATGTTCAGTAGATTTATTGTTTGTTCTCTGCGAACGTATCATTTGGTTTGACTTTTTGACAGATGTTCTGAAAAGAACCCCGTAATTACATTTTACGCTGTCCGTTCGTGTTTTAGAAGTATAATGATAATGGTGCGGATTTTAACAAAATCAAATTTTATAATATTCTTATTATTATTATAATTTAGAATTACAAGTATATTACATTTGATTTAGTAATATAGACGTTGAACATTATAATGATTTATGATCAATAAGATAGATCAAGGAAAAAAATAATTATGAGATTTAATATTTTTGGTATGCCTCGTTATTCTCCTGTGCCATTCGTGTAGAAAACGTTCTTTTTTTACATGATTTTCGGCTATGTAATTATCGTTTTTTCGCACCCATAAAATTATGTCCCGTCTTTCCGGTTTTTAAAAAATGGTCTGATTTTTCGGATTGAAATTTTCACGCCAGGGTTTCAAAAATACGATAAAAAAAAACAGAATGTCTTAGAATATTTGCCTAAACCGGATTTTTTTTTTAAATGTGATGCAAGTGGCCTATTCATATGGGGGGTTCGATCCTGGGAGGGTGGGGGAGGGTGCAAGTGAGAAAGATAGGTAAAGGAGGTTGGAAAAATTATTAGAAAGTTTATTGGGATGGGGAGAGGGGGGAGGGTTGAAACCCCAGAAACCCCTGACCTAAAACCCCCTTAAACCCCATAATCCCCCAAAACCCCCCTAAACCTCCCTTATATACGCCCTTGGGAATTAATATTACTATAGAAATGAGATCCCTGAGACGTAATGTAAACTTAAAATTTTAAATAAAAAAACATTAATTTTTTGGTAGCGAGGTTTACTGTTCCCAGAAGTACAATTTACATTCCGGCATTCAAATTGATAGTGAAAGTACCTACGCGAAGTATGAAGTAAGTAGGTACGTACCTACCTGTATAATTATTGAATATGAAAATTACTACACATTATAGTTAGGTATAATTTTTTATGCCTCTATATTGCACAAGTGCGTCCAGTTTCAACCGGTTTTATATTATTACCCTATATGAAATAAGACATGAATGCTAACATTATATTTTCCTTTATTATATTAAAATACGGCACGTTGGTAAAAAAAAATTAAGACCGAAAATGCATTATTTTCGGTCACAATCGTTAAGAGGAAACCGGGCGGCGTTTTGTCCATGCAAACGTATTCCCCGATTTCCTCGCTGGATTGTGACACAACTGCAAATCTTATATATAAAAATGAATCGCTGAATGTTTTGCTAAGCGCAAATCTCGAGAGCAGCTGAACCGATTTCGCTTATTCTTTTTTTAGAATATTCCTGGAAGTACGAGGATGGTTCTTACGGAGAGAAAAAATAAGAAAATTGGATAATTTCCGAAAACCTAAAGACTATCGCACGTTTGACAGTTCGCGTGTTTGAGAATGACATTTTGCAAAACAATGATTGTTAAATCAGGATTCTGAAAATCTTTAAGTTAATAAATTTATTTAAAGTAGGTACTTCCCTAATAGTTTGAATCGAATCAAGAATTTAGATATTTTAAATTTAATTTACATGAAAAATGGAAATTTGAATAAAAATTGTAAAAGGTGGCACGCGGGCTGCTTAAAAACTGAATGTACTGGGATTGAATATATGGAAAGCGGGAGGGAGGGAGAGATGGGGATGTGGGGGGGTAGGGTGGAGGGTGGTGGGGGGAGGGGGAGGGGGGGAGGGCGGTGAGAGAGGGGGGAGGTGGAGGAGGTGGAGTGGGAACCCCCCTTACACCATGCGAGCGAAGCCGCGGGAAAAAGCTAGTATAATATAGATATCAACCACTAGCGTGTCGGTACGGTTTACTTGTATTGATAAGGGGGCATACATTAATTACGTGAGCAGTTTTTATTCCAATCTAGACCCCCCCTCCCTCTTGGTGAGATAAATTCGGGCCACTTCGTATATTCTTTTCAAGTAACGTGAGATTTTGCTGGACCCCCACCCTTTTGAGCTCACGTAATTACAATTTCACGTATGCCCCCTAACTGAACTCTTCGGAGTCGAAACCCTTCAAAATTTGTTAAAATTCCCTGGTTTGAACGCCATCATCAGACGTTCAGTATTCAATGTTATTTTTTTTTTAAAGAAAAAGGAAAAACATAGATTTTTTCTTCTAATACAGTTAGTAAAAAAATGTTAGAATCGGTCCACTTTAAAAAAAAAGGGGAATACAAAATCTCGATTTTGATTATTTAATTTATCTCTAGTACGCGCCAAACTTTAATGCCAACCTGACAGTGATACAGAAATCATCGCAATAAGCGAGTTTAAGGTCCGGAAAGCAGCATGCCTCCCCGCCTACGCCTCTCACTGTCGCAGGTATGTTTTACGCATCTTTCGCTTATGTCCATTTAAAGTCCATAAAGTGACTGTACCTGCGCCTGCGGTCTATCAAGTTCTGGGGTCGGCATTTAAGTTTGGCGCGCAAAACTATTGTAAATCTGAAACGAAAGAATTTTGTGTGCATGCGAATTTCTACATAATTACCTATAAGCATAAATGGAATGAAATGTTTTGATGGATATAAAGACATTAATTATTGTCATTACAGTAAGTATATTTAATTGTATAGTTGATCCCTACATTATTATTGTACACTATACATTTTATCTTAGTATTAATTAGGGTTATCAAGTAAAAAAATATGCTAGTCCTTTTTTGATAAAAGTTAGTACCTACTATCTATTTTTTTAACTTTATTTATATGCCGAGTTGCTGGGGAGCTGATTTTTTACATTTAAACTTTGCAATAAATGAGTGTGCCTACTTTTAATAATAATCGTTGCGTCGTTTTATATATGCAAACGTATTCCCCAATTTCCTCTCTGGATTGTGACACTACTGCAAATATGTTTTAATATAATATAGATATCAACCACTAGCATGTCGGTACGTTTTACTTTTTTTGATAACTTACTTCTTATTGAAGTTAGAACCCTCCAAAATTCGTTAAAATTGCCGGTTTGAACGCCATCAACAGACGTTCAGTATACAAACCGTATTTTAAAAAAAGCAAAACGTACAAACATAAAGTATTTTTCTTCTAATATAGTTAGTACAAGAATCTTAAAAATCGATCCAGTTTTGGAGGAGAAAAATGGGGAATACAAAACCTGGATTTTGTTGATTCTATTTAGATAGGTATTATCAGCCCGAGGTGCAGTTTGGTAAAATATTTATTGTTAAAATCTCTCGGCCACCGGGTTTCCTCCTAATGATGTTTCACGAGCTTACTAATTATAACTTATTATAAATTATAACTTAATTAATTATAACTCACAATATTACATCTTGTTTTTTTCTTCCATAAAAGAGATTGGAATGTTATGGTGATAGGAAATTCTTAATTGAACTTATACGACAAGACGTCATGCCACTAAACATATGCCACTAAAGAACTTTTCACAACATTGTTGATAATTTTTAATTACGCAAATCAGCAGCAATGACGCATGGCGCAGAATCTTTATGTTATCTTATGCCAATCGTCATTTTTAATATTTTCCTTTAATTATTATGACCTGCCATTAGATGATTATATACTTAGGTGATGCTGTTGTGATTGACGGCTAGTCAAAATTTGATGAAACTCTAACACGGGCAGAGAATCGGCGGCTAACGGCCCTCAAGACTGGCGACCAAATTCTTGTAAAAGGAATACGATGTCATGTTTGAGATTCATTCATTGAGATTCAATCGAAGATCCAAGTTATAAATAAATAAATCGCAAAAAAATACGCAGAATTTTACCCTAATACGGGTATATAAACATGTTGATTTTGCACCAAATTCCATGCCATAATTTAGAACATTACCCCGCTCCCTCGGAGAGTGACGGAGAGTCAACTTAATCTTCCATTTTGTTGACAGATTTTAAAATAATTACAGGCGCTTTAGTATTACCGTGACGTCCCACGACGTTACCGTGACCCGTGACGGCACATAAAACGGAATAAACATACGTTCCTTTTCACAATAATGCTGCTCTTTCTTATAACGGTGAGACAAAAGACGAAATACACAATGTACTTAGGTACGTCTGTTTCCTCCGAAGGAAATGTGTAATCATTTTCTTGCATCTCTTTCACATACCGCACCGTAGTCCCCTACAATACTACTGGCCGTGACGATAATTTTGAAAGTATGGAATATAGTTACAATGATAATATTGAAGTGTGAGTGAATTCCAAAAATTCAAAAACGTCGTATGTCAATGCGCTGATGGTTTTGCTTTTGTTCTTAAACATATAATGTTGCAGCTCTTTCTTACACATTAAATAACAATAGTCGAAAATGAGGCAGACGGTGAACGTATTATATCTGCATCTCCAGAAGGAAATATACAATTGGTATCATAAATCTCCCTCTCACGTATAAAGAAAATGAAACGTCGCGTCGCCATCTGTTTCCTCCAAATGAAAAAGTAGTACCTACTTTGGAGGAAACAGACACACGTCCATTGTGCCACTCAATTTTTGTCTCACCATTATAATGTGTAAGAAAGAGCTGCAGCATTATTAGGATAAAGAACGTACGTTTTATGCTTTTTTGTGCCGTCACGGTATCGTAATCATAGATCATCACGGTAATAAAGAAAATCGCTCATTTGTTTTAATTTAATACCACACAAGAGTTCCGACTTACTGCCACTAAGGGAACGTACCCATACTACGTGACACGTTTAGGGAGGGGGGTCTTCAAAATGTCACGCTCCATACAAATGAGCGGCTGGTTGCTTAGGTTTTTGGTCACCGGGGGGGGGGGGGGGTTAAAAATTGCAAAAAGTTGGTCACGTAGTATGGGTACGTTCCCTAAAGGGTACCGCAAATTGGGAGGAATGCAGATCCCGCCAATGTGGGGGATTTTAATAAAAATGCACTTTCTAGATGAGAAAAGTGTGGAAAAGTTGAATAAAAAAGAAATTAAGGTGCGCTTGGCAAAATTGAGGGAGATACAGCCGTTTAAAGAATGAATAAAATGACACTTCGTGAACTTAAACTACGCCATTTTGTTACTATTATGTTGGTATCTCAGACTTGCTAATTGCTAATAAGGAACTCCAGTGAAAAATATTATGGCTTTAAAAAAATATGTTCATACAGACCAATGAAAGCTGATTCTGAATATATAAGTTTTATTTCATAATATTAAACGTAGAGTTCTTAAAAAATTATTAAAAAGTGCATTTTTTAACGTCTCGTTAAAATACACTGTTAAGTTGGTACGATTGAATGGTTAGTGCTGACGTCACGCGTCACCAGTTATTGTATCACATTGTATTGAAATCAATTGAAATGTAGGTATGGCACAAGCCATCAGTATTAACAACATTTCATGTTATTCTTTATTTCGTACTGTTTATAGAGATTTAGTTATTGTGTTTACTGAAACAATATTTAAGCCTAAATAATTCAGTATCAAACATAGAGGTATCTCTATTAGTTTATCTCTATTATTTAAAATATTGAAAAACTACTGCACAAAAAAAATTGTAATGCTTCTTCTAGGGAGAATACTTCGAACAACGGTATTCAAAATGGCGGCAGTTGATCAGCTGATTGCCCGGTCCTATACAAAATTTTCAGGAGTGATGACGTCACACGATTTACCATATTTCCGGTGGTTTTCGGGGGGTCTTGAAAAATTAAAACTTTGACAATTATTTTAACTATTAAAACTAACTCTAAAAATAAAAATAAAAATGCAGTTATTTAAGTTAGAAGGTCATTATTTATAAAAAAAAATTAAAAAATTGGACTGGAGTTCTCTATTGCCTGTAATTGGCCGGACACGCTCATTTGCGCGCAGCTTTTGCGCATGCGCGAAAAAATATTTGGAAATAAAAAAGTTTGTCTGCGATTTTGACCCTTCTATGTGCAGAATTTGTATGAAAACAAGGCCAGAATCGCTTGCGCCAACATCATTGATGATATAGCCGACTATAGAACCGGTTGATACGATTGTAGCCGACTTCATGTGATAGATGAGACGCGTAATTATGAAATTTTTCTAGCGGACTTTTTTTAAACGATTTTTTAAACTGTTTATCACCTTCCAAATTAAAGTAACCTAACCTAAGACTACGCTAAACATGGTTTGTGTAACATGGTTTGTGCCCCTTTATAACGCTTACTCGCGTCAACGCAAAAAAAACATCCCAGTTTTCAAATAGTTTAGCGGCGACGCTAGGTTTGTGTAACATGGTTTATGTAACATGGTTTGTGCCCCTTTATAACGCCTACTCGCGTCAACGCAAGAAAAACATCCCAGTTTTCAAGTAGTTTCGCGGCTACGCCAGGTTTGTGTAACATGGTTTGTGACCATTATTAATTCTGTTTTTCATAATTACGCGCCTTATTATATATCACACGAAGTTGGCTACAATCGTATCAACCTTCGAATAGCAAGTCTGAGATACCAACATAATAGTAACAAAATGGCGTAGTATAAGTTCACGAAGTGTCATTTTATTCATTCTTTAAACGGCTGTATCTCCCTCAATTTTTCCAAGCGCACCTTAATTTCTTTTTTATTCAACTTTTCCACACTTTTCTCATCTAGAAAGTGCATTTTTATTAAAATCCCCCACATTGGCGGGATCTGCATTTCACCCCGCAAATTTACTACATACCATTCAATTTAATTTATCTGCGATACAACGCATACTAAAATTTATTTGCACACGCCAGGATTTGAACTTGCTAACTCTGAAAGTCGGCAATCATCCCACCGAACGAAATATTTCAAATATTCCCGCTCTTCATTTTCACTAAAGTACCTACTTTTACAATAAATTGTCCCGCGCGATTTCCCACGACAGGTAAACCAATAAATGTAATATTTTTGATAGCATTATAGCTCTCTGCGTACAGTACTTAAAATACATTTTTGCATACTAATAAGATATTGAGTAAAAACTTACTTTTTTAATGCTCACCCATCAGCCTTAAAAAGAGAAACGTCAGATTTTCATTTTAACCTAAAAATTGAATAGAATCATAATATCGCAATAGTGTAATATTCTTTTTCGTTTTGTTTTATCGTTTTTTACATTTCTGTATTAAAAGCATGGTTAACTTTAGAAAAATAGCAATAGGCATATCAGGTGGTGTCGACAGTGCAGTGGCAGCATTTTTATTAAAATCTAAAGGTAAATAAATAGGACTTACCTTTTTAAACTTTAAAACTGATGTAAAATAATTTGTTTGCAATGATTGTAATAAAATACTATTTGTTCCTCAATCTTTACTATTGAATCTAGAATTTGAAAATAAATAACTGTAATTTGCAAAGATAACTTGTACAATATTATGCCAGTAATTATTTGTTATTTTTTAAATTAAAATTCTTATTTCAAAAACATTTTACCATAGCCAGAAAAAAAATTATATTTCTATATAGGAACTAAATTAATTATTTTTTCTCTTTCCAAGCTGCGGATTTTATATGTTACATGCTTTGATTATATAAATGTCTAGATAGAGTGTTGCGCTGTAACTCCGAAAAAAAGAACAGGCCAGATTTGAAACGCTTGTATGCGTGACACGCACACAAGTATAGGTAACTTATATTGTTAACGTTAAGGGCTCAACGTCACTGTAGGCGTGATGAGTGATACCAGCTCCTGAGTATTTCCCATAAAAGTGGGTAAAAAATATGTTTCGGTTTAGCGGGACCTATAATTCGTTTAATTTTGAATTCATTTAACTAAGATAGTTTTCTACATATAATGATATAAATGAAAAGAAAATCTTTGTTAAAAGAGATTTATTTTTGTTTGATTATTTTTAAAAAATAAATAAGAAATACAGAAAATAAGAAAGATACATTCATAGACGCTGCCAACTGGCCGGCAGGTATCGTTGTATCTAAATTTAAATTTTTATCATCATCAAATAAAGAAGGTGGCCCACATCCAGGTAAATCCCTAAAAATGGTAAAACTATCTTGTCACACTAAAAAAGACAATGCAACTTTTTAAAACTAAAGCTATCGCTAGTTATTATTTATTCTTAATGACCTTCCCTTTTAATTTGTTTTTTTAACAGTTTTCGAATAGATTTTACATCCCGGTTAATATTATACAATTTTGTCTTATAGTGATATCTTAAGGCCAAATATTTTTCCACGGCCAAACTTATCAAATTAACTTGATGCAGAAGACCGTAAATCTGATCGGTTTTTACTTCGAAATAATTATCGGAAAAATTTAATTTGAAGAACAGGCAACCCTGTAAACATGGCGTCAAAACATGGGGTCAAACGGAGTTGTCCTAAGACCAAATTACACTATTAAAACTGAATTGTTTCTTTAACTGAATGGTTATTTAAAGGTTATTAACCGATGATAGGTAACATTTTTAGTTGTTTTCAATCGTCCTATGTAATTCCTGCACACTGATATAGCGCAAATCGTCATTTTCAAATGTCACACAACACGTGTTTACCGTACAACGATAGTGTCGCCACTGAGCGGACAGGCCGAGCTTATCTGCCAACCTTTGGCAGATATTTTTTTTGGCGCTTCGTCACTCGAGCGCTATATCTAGACATTTATATAATCAAAGGTTACATGCTAGTTTTTGTTACTTTATTATGCAAAAACAAAATATGTGTTTGTTAGAAAAAAAAAATTTTACAAAAAAATTCCCTCAGGGCCTTCGACCAAGTCATACGTCAATGCTCAGGGCCTATGTAATCTTTGAAGATGTTATGTAAAGGGTCTTTTTAGGGAACGGAAGGAGAGGAAGTTATGGGGAGGAAGAAGGTATGAGAGTTGGGTAGAAATTTGGGGTCTATAAATCCATCCCTTCCACTGCGATGCAAGACGATGAGTCGAGAAAGTCCGGCTGGAAAGGTCTAGGTTAGGTCTCCCTCAACCTCCCGATCCAGCCGTGAGCAAACGCATCCGCCACCAAGACCTAAATAAACCTCACCCCATGAACACGGGCACCCCATGAACACAGGCACCCCATGAATAAGGGCACCCCTGCTTTAGCATCAAACGTAGCGAACCACTTAGAGTGACCTATGGTAGGGGTGTTGGTTATCCAATAAATGATTCCCGGGGTGGCGGTACCCATACCCACCTTCCAAATTATTTGTAGATCCAGGATATATGTAGATCCAGGAGTTTTCTTGACACAAAATTTTTTGGCAATGTTCAGGAAAGTAATGCAGCATGATAATAGTATAACAATCACACCATGGGCATGTGCATAATGTGGTGGTTGCAAAATATAAAATCTATAATACATTGTTATTTCTTTTTTGGGTATTATTCCGTGTTGTGCTACCTCCTTGTTTCGTTACACCAACGTTTCGGACAGCGTTAAAGTGTCCATCATCAGGACAGATGTGTGAAGACCTCTGTAGTTTTCTCATTTTGCATGGGGTGATCAACTGGATGCTTTTCCTCTGGAATTACCTGTAGTTTTTTATGCTGGTGACAGACTTCCCATTGAGAATGTATGGCGAGCGATATGCTGAAATAGGCCAAGCCAAATAACGCTGGCACTTTTATAGCTAGGTCTGTCACAAGTGTAATTCGGAAGTCAGTCTTCTGATATTTGTAGTATGTATTAGGGATGTTACGAACATTCGCATTCGCATTCGCATATGCGAATAATTTGCATCATTTTAAACATTCGCATCGACATTCGCATTCGCAACAATCGATGCAAATGTTTAGCGAATGCGAATGTGTGCAGATCATGTCGTGACTCGCCCACTGTCCACGTGTCTTTTGTTTTTCGCGCAAGCGCATGAGCGCGCTAGCCGGCATCACGTGTTTCATTCGCCCAGTAGAAAGCATTACTCTCTCGCTACATTGTTTGTGTGTGATTCCTTGATTTGTGATTCCAATTGAAGGCATATCTTAAAGAAAAACGAGCCTCTCTTGATGAAAACCCTTTGGACTGGTGGAAGACTAAATTGAAATACGACAAATTGACAGATCTGGCTCGTAAATATCTGAGCGCTCCACCGGCCAGCGTTCCGAGTGAACAATATTGTTCAGTGCAGCCGGCCTTATATACGAGCCCCTTAGAAATCGCCGCATGGGAGAAAAGGCTGCAAAATTGCTTTTTCTGAAATATAATATGCCTCTTTTGAACTTCGATTATTAAATTGCTTAATTACGATTATAACTTACAGTATAAGAATTGATTTATTGTTTTTATTAAAACGATGATTAATGTTGACTAAAGTTTTTTTTTTAAAGTGATTCCTTAACATTCGCATTCGCACATTTGCACTCTAAACATTCGCATTCGCATTCGCGAATGTGAAAAATATCACATTCGTAACATCCCTAGTATGTATCCAAACAATCTCATTTGCAACTTTTCTAAGAAGGTTAAAAGGGATTCGATGCTAATCGCATTTCGGCTTGAAAATTAATATTCTGTTTTCTTCTATTCTTTTAGGTTACGATGTGCACGCCGTGTTTATGAAAAACTGGGACTCCGTTGACGAAATTGGATTTTGTACATCCGAAAAAGACTATGAAGATGCCAGAGTTGTGTGTAAAAAACTCGACATTCCTATAACACAGGTTAACTTCGTTAAACAGTACTGGAACGACGTGTTTACAAACACTGTGAAAGATTTTCAAAATGGCCTCACACCAAATCCTGATATCTTATGTAATAGTAAAGTAAAGTTTAAATGTTTTTATGAACATTGTCTCAACACGCTCAATGCAGATGCCATCGCAACAGGACACTATGCTAACACGTCTTTTGGACCCTATTTGGAAGATTATAAGGAAGGAGTGAGTGAGTATCTTTATTATACATTGAAACCGTCTTAAAGGTTAAACGTCACGTACGTTATAATCTACGCATTCACAGATGGCGCCAATTAAATTATTTTTACTTTTTGCATGTTTTGCTTTAAAATATTGAGGTAAATTAATTGTTTGCACCCGTACGTATTTAATATGAATATAAATAAATAGTTCTGTCCATAAACAAACCCAAATCTTTCAAGAAAGGCTGAAAATTGACTCAATCCAAAATTGTATTTTTCAGCCTTTCTTGAAAGATTTGGGTTTGTTTATGGACAAAACTATTTATTTATATTCATATTCCATATGTATGGGAGCAAACAATTAATTTACCTTCATATTTTAAAGCGTAACGTGCAATAAATATTAAAAACCTAAAATTATTTAATTGGCGCCATCTGTGAATGCGTAGATTATAATGTACGTGACGTTTAACCTTAAGGTAGGCACCGGAAAAAAACTTCCTAGGCACCGGAAAAAAACTTCTTAGGAAACCGGACAATGTTTTTTTTTCCATACAAACGAATTCCCCAATTTCCTCTCTGCATTTTGACAATAGTGCAAATGTTTACACTATCTTGATGGACTGTAACATATTTTACGAAAGAGGTGATGAATAAAGAAAATTATTTTATATTCCAGGAGTAAAATTGCTGCAGCCATTGGACAAATTTAAGGACCAGACATTTTTCTTGGCGCAAGTCCCACAGAGTCCCCTGCGAAGGACCATGTTTCCTTTGGCAAACCTGAATAAAACAACTGTTAGAAGTATAGCTAAAAGAGAGGGACTGCTCAACGTGGCAACCAAAAAGGATAGTACGGGCATGTGCTTTGTTGGACATAGACAATTCAAGGACTTTATTTCAGGGGTATAAACAAATTATGCTTCAGTTGTTACAAAGTTGAGTGTGTCAAGCTGTAATATTTGGGGAAATAATTTATGTACTAGAATACAGAGTTTCATTGCTCTTTCTTATTAAACCTTTTGATGTAAGTGGCAAAACCAATATGGGGGTTTCTTTTCTTATTTTTTGGCAGTAAAGTCGAAATTTCAAAGTTTTATAGCTCTTGAGTTTGATGGCGCTCCAAATATTTGCTTTTATTTAGAATTTTTTTCAGAAAAGCTGCACTAATTTCATAATACCAGAACTCATCTTTTGAGAGGTTATTGCATGTTCTTGGAATTTTAATACAATTTTTTTCTTAGTTGAAATAATATGTGAAAAAAAAAATATTGTGTCTTGTCTTTTTTAATGACAATAAAATACATCTAGACTTGCTATCGTCTCAGAAACTTATAAAATATGCCAAATAAGAAACACTCTTATGTTTCCAATAAATTCTTAATTCAAACATTGTTCATGTACGTCAAAAATAGACATTCATAGAAAAAGGCCGACATAAATTAACCCTGGCAGCATTTTCGTTTTCAAAAGATACGTCGAATACTACCTAATCGTCTTGCTTTTTTTGGCTTGCCACTTTCCAGATTTTCTAGATTTTCACAGCAGGTCTACATATTTATTGTAACTTCGTTGGTCCTATTTATAACAATTTAATGGATATTTCAAAGCATTCAATAGAAGCTTTTCAGACATTTTTGTCAGAAAAAGCTGTACAAATTTCAAACTAGAACCCACTGATTGGCCGTTTTTATTGCTTCATACGTCACGCAAACAGATTTTCTAATAGGTTATAAGGTTAACTAGGTCCTGGAATTCACATAAAACTAATACCTTTTTTTAACCTTTTCTACTCGACTGTCACATATATGATTCATTGGCGGTTTTCTCCGTACTCGGATGTGGCATATATAATCCATCAAAAAACCAGAAACACGTGTTTCTGGTTGAAAATGTGTCGCATGGTGGGAAAACATGTTGCATAAAGGCTTAACGTTATTTTTGTTTCAGTATGTGGACTCTAAGCCGGGAGATTTTATAGACTTTGAGTCTGGGAAGGTTTTAGGAAGACACAATGGGATACATCAGTGGACACTTGGACAGAGATGTCACATCGGTGGACTTACGAGACGTCATTTCGTGCTGAAGAAGAACTTAGAAGATAATTCTATATACGTGGTAAGTTACAACCGAGAGTTTTTCTTTTCCTAATCGTTTTCCCCTCATTATTATTCTGCTAAAACCACCCAACATGTCATATTACATGTCACACTAAAGCAAACTGCCGAGCGATTCTCTATGTTTTGTGAGTTCGAGATAAATCTCCGGCGAGATCTCCTGTCAGATTTGTGTGATTTTCTTTGGCTGTTATTTGCTTTTTCTATGAGCCGATGTCAGAATTTCAGCTATGAGCTGTCACGTATTTTAGTTTAGGTCATTTTAAACACGAATTCATGCAAGTATGCATGATTATTTATTCATTTAACATCCTTAGAAAATCACACAAATCTGACAAGAGATCTTGCCCGATATCTGTCTCGATCGAGATAGTTACATACTTGCATGAATTCGTAATTAAAACGACTAAACGACTAACCTAAACTAAAATACATGACAGCTCACAGCTGAAATTCTGACATCGGCCCATAGATAAAGCAAATAACAGCCAAAGAAAATCACACAAATCTGACAGGAGATCTCGCTTAAGATCCATCTCGATTTCACAAAAGATAGAGAATTGCTTGGCTGATTCGCCAACTTAAATTTGAGCTTCCAGATCTCAGACAGGTCAATGAAATTGACTTACATTTAAAAATAATATCGCCAACTTCAGCCCTCGGACCCAAATGTGTCGGCTATATAATAAGATAGTGTGCATAGAAGTCGATATTTTCGTCAATAATCTTAATGGATTCAGAAAAAATGTTCTGTGATTGTATTACCATCTACTCTCGAAGAACCAGCATGGCTTTAGAAAGAACAGAAGTACACAACACGCTTTAACCTCAGTAACAGACTTTATTAACTCTAACCTTGACTCAAAGAAAAAAGTAATTTCAATATACCTAGACTTATGTAAAGCCTTCGATACAATATCTCACAATATACTTTTTAAGAAACTTATTAAACTCGGCATAAATGGAAATGAACTTAACTTACTGAAAAGTTTTAAGTCAGAGAGAACTCAACAAGTCATTATTAACAAAGTGAAAAGTGAACCCCTTCCGATCAGTTACGGAGTGCCCCAGGGTAGTGTTCTAGGTCCCATAATGTTTCTTATCTACATCAATGATATCTGTGAACTAATTACAGAAGGCAACATTGTGACATTCGCTGATGACACCGTAATACTTTGTCAAGCTGACTCATGGATCAAGGCATTCCTTAAAGCTGAGAAAAGTCTTGCTGTCATCAAACAATGGCTCAATGAAAACAAACTTACTCTAAATACAAAAAAAACTAAATTCATAACACATAGTATAACTCAAAGAGGTCAACCTCCTCCAACCTTCGCTCTGAAAATACACGACTGCTCCCAACCCTTCTCATCGTGCAATTGCGAAATCATACAAAATGTCAAACAAATAAAATATCTAGGCGTGATAATTGACGAAAACCTACGCTGGAATGACCACATTAACTTAATTACATCCAAGCTTAAAAAAATCATGTATCTTTTAAATAATATAAAAAGTATCTTCCCACGCACAATACTAAGATCTATCTACTTTGCTCTTTCCCAATCTTTAATCATGTATGGTCTTCTGTCTTGGGGAAGTGCAAGTAATATTTCTCTAGATCCACTAGAAAAGGCACAAAAGGCAACAATCAAACTAATACTTCAAGTAGCATATGATACAGACTCTGAAAAAATTTACAAGATGCTCGACGTTTTGTCAATCAGACAACTCTACGCTAAATCGTCCATTCTTCACCTCTTCAAATTCAAACTTCATATCCCTTTACTTTCTCAGTCCTCATTAACAAGCCGGTCTTCAACAAACCAAACACTCAACATCCCGCTAAAGCACACGACCCACGGACAAAGATCCTTTAACTACTATTCTATCAAACTATATAACAGAATGCCACCTTCTTTGAAACAATCTGCTGATTATTCACCAACAAATAAACTAAAAAAATAAATCACAGTCTGGATAAAAGCTAAAGGAACACTATTTTTCCAAAACCTATTTACTCCAAACCAAACATAAAAATTAACTTCTTAATAACCAATGTACAATAATCATAAAATAAAATAAATATAAAACTTTCTACTACAACACATTAATACTTGTCACACATAATCATAAATAAACACGTAAACACCTCAGCACAGGTTCTCCTAGTGAGGTGTTCACGAAACATACAATATGTCTGCTTTGTATTATGTCTGCTTTACCCAAACTTTTCGAGTCATTAGTATTAGATACCATTGTAAAACCTATCAACAATATTATTGTTCCTAACCAACATGGCTTTATCAGAGGTCGATCTACCTTAAGTAATTTAACTATCTATAATAATTACATATCCGAATCCCTTAGTCTGAAACAACAAGTGGATTCTATATACACCGATTTCAGTAAAGCATTTGATAAGGTTCGACATCACATTCTTATATCCAAACTCTGACTGTTAGGCATCAAAGGAAGTTTATTGACATGGATTATCAGTTACCTCAGTAATAGAGTGCTTAGTGTCAGGATTAATTTTATAGAATCCTATGTATTCGAGGCCACAAGTGGTGTCCCGCAAGGGTCCCACCTCGGCCCAATATTCTTCTTAATATTCATTAATGACATTGTAAACATATTTAAAGATGTACAAGTCCTACTTTTTGCAGATGATCTAAAATTGTTTAAAAGAATACGAAATATATATTATTGCCTAATTTTACAAGCTAATTTAGATGAATTTTTTAAATGGTGCGAACAAAATATGTTATTTTTGAATATTGAGAAATGTCAAGTAATACGATTTTCCAGAACTCATTCTCATATTTTACATGAATATAATTTAAATAATGTTAAATTAACACCAGTATTACAAATTCGCGACTTGGGAGTTATATTCGATTCAAACTTAACATTCACAGCACATATAGATGATATAACTAATAAGGCTTTAAAGATTCTTGGCTTCCTTTGTAGAACCCTAACTGATTTTAAGTCCATGGATTGCATGAAAACACTCTACATTTCATTAGTTAGATGTCAAGTAGAATATAATTCACCTATTTGGTCCCCTTTCTATAAAGTACACTCTAACAAAATAGAACGTGTCCAACACAAATTTCTTAGGTACTTAAATTTCAAACTCAAAATTCCAATAGAAAACATTAATTATTTAAGTTTAATGAATCGACTAAATTTAATTACGCTGTCTGACAGAAGAATTATTTCAGACCTAATTTTATTGTACAGAGTTATGAACAACCTAATTGACAGCCCTGCCATCGTTTCTAGTATTAAACTCCATGTACCGACAAGGAATACTAGACAAAATATAACATTCTTTTGCAACACATACACAACCAACTATCAATCACACTCACTTACCAATAGGATGCATGATTTAGGCAACAAGTTTGGTGGTATTGTAGATATATTCGCTGATTCCCTTTACATTCTAAAATGCAATTTAAACCAACACTTTGTGGAATCCTACAAATTATTGTAACATGGGTATAATATATTTAACGATTTGATGTGTTATTGTAATGTTTTATATTATATTTTGTTCTATGGTATTGTTAAATATTACATTGTTTAAAATATTTCACAGTTTTAAGCAAGAATATACAAGTGGTTTTTTCTTTAAAAACTACTTGTATATTCTTAAAAGTTTTTTCACTTTTATAACGTTTGATATAAATGTGATGACCGTGGCCGGTTATCAACATTACTCTGGACTCCTTGAAGTGGATCCAGATTCCTCTTGATGGTTATCAGTGGGATTTCAATAATACTACGTGGGTAGATTATTACTGTTTATTCCGAGGTCGAACCGAGGTGCTTAGTAGAAAGCCTAAATGCTAAGAGAGGACGAGTAGACAACATTCACGCCTTTTATACGTTCCGCATGCTGTCTCACTCATACACGCATGTCTCTTTCATACTGCAAGACATACGTTCACTACATCCCTCCACACTTAAATCTGAAGACAGTTACACAACATGATGCGGATAATTATTTACAATACATATAATATTCCAATATTTACAATGTACGTAATTCATTTATCACATGTTGAGTCGAGAGCTGAGTCCTGTCTTCATTGACTCATCTGTGTGTCCGTGGTCGAAGTCAGTCCTTCCAATTTCCCGACGTGGAAGCCACTGGATCACTGGAGCTGGAAGGAGAAGGAGAAACACCCATTAGTCTGTCATCCGGCACAAAGCTGGAGACATCGTAATCGTCAAACGACAGTCTCTTCGTCTCAGACGCGATATAAGGATTGCTGGGTTTCTTTTCCCATGATACACACAATTTAGACAACTGATCAAAATGCCTTTTCCAATACATAAGTTTACCATTTAATTTTACTTCAATTATATAAAGTTTTTTCCCTAATTGTTTATGTACTTTCCCTGGTACCCATTTATCATTGTTTTGGTCTCTGAAATCTCTAACCATTACTTTTTGATTAATCGAAAAACCCTTTGAATCTTTATTATTCCTCTTATAATAATATTTCTGATTTTCCTGACATTTAGACATTTTAATTTTAGTTTCTTTCTTAATTATATTATCCTTATCTCTCCCCCCTCTCGGTACAAAACTGTTTAAGTTAGACCTTAGTTTCCTTCCAAACATTACAACTGCAGGTTCTAAGCCAGTTGTACAGTGTGGTGCATTTCTGTAATCAATTAAAAAATTTCCTAATTTTTCCTCATAACCTGACTGAAACTTATTCTTATCATCATTTTTTTTTTTAAATTTTTACACGTTCGAACCGCGTTTTCTGCTAAACCGTTTGATTGTGGATGATTTACCGGAGTAGTTAAATGTTTGATGTTATTCATCTCACAAAACTCTTTGAAGTCCGCTGACATGAAAGCGGCTCCATTATCTGACACTATTGTCTGTACACTCCCGAAATAAGTAAATAAACCCTTTAATATTTTAATAGTGTTATACGAATTTGGAGAATTTACCTCTACACAGTCTAACCATTTTGAGGTTGAGTCAATAATCACAAGAAAATATTTATTTGCAACTGGGCCCGCATAATCAATATGCACCCTACTCCATATTTCTTCAGTTATAGGCCACGGAGTCAATTCGCTCTTTGGTTGAGAAGGTTGAACCTCTGAATAAATTTCGCATCCTCTCGCTAAAAGTTCAATATTTCCATCTATCCCTGGCCACCAAAATATACCTCTGGCTAAACCTTTCATCTTTGCTACACCCAGATGAGATCTATGCAATAAGTTTAAAAAAATTTCTCTTAAAATTACTGGAATTATTAGCCTATGATTCCAGAAAAAACAATCATCAATTATGGATAATTCATTCCGTTTAATCCAGTAAACCCATTTTGAATCATCCTTGTTAATTTTATTTGGCCACCCAGTTCTGAGATAATGTTTAATTTCCAATAAAATTTTATCTGTAGTTGATTCCGATTTAATTTCCTCGACATCTATAGGTAAATCTCTGTTATTTTTGAATAAACTTAGAATTTGAGTATCAAAGTCATTCTCTACGTGAACTGGTTCCTCGACAGGAACGCGAGACAAATAATCCGAACAGTTCAATGCCGATTTCACGTACTGTACTTTATAATTGAACGACGAAAGAATTACCCCATAACGTTGAAGTCTGTTACACGCTAATACTGGGATACCTTTCTTATCACCAAAAATTCTACATAACGGTTCATTATCTATTTCTAAAATGAACTCCCTTCCATAAATATACTCAAAAAAATTTTTCAACGCAAACACAATAGCTGTTGCTTCTAAATCCAAAATTGAATATTTCTTTTCTGCTTCAGTTAATTTTCAAGAAACAAAAGAAATCGGTCTCTGTAAATTATTATCGTAACAATGTAAAAGTGTCGCCCCCAACCCTTTTGTTGAGGCATCTGTCACAATCTTCAATGTTACATCCGGATCATAATGAGCTAGCACTCTATCATCACATAAAATTGACTTAATTTTATTAAAAGCTTCCAAGCAATTTTGATTAAAATCAAAATGTGTATTTTTCCTCAGTAAATTATGTAACGGATCTAATAGTACAGACATATTAGGTACAAATGACCTGTAAAAGTTCACTAACCCCAAAAAACTTCGTAATTCAGTAATGTCTTTAGGTTGCGATACTTTACTAATAGCGATAGTTTTGTCTTTCAATGGTTTAATTCCTTCTTTTGAAATTTCAAACCCTAGAAAAGTTACTGATGACGCCTTAAAAATACACTTATGAATATTTACGCTAAATCCACAATCTTTTAATCTATTTAATACTGCTGTTAAATTCTCATTATGTTCTTCTTCCGAATCTCCTGTTACCACAATATCATCTAAAAATACAGCTGTTTTTTTCAAACCTTGCAAGCACGAAGCTATCGTTTTACAAAAAATAGCCGGCGCGCTATTAATCCCAAACACTAATCTCGTGAATTTAAACAATCCTAAATGAGTAGATATAGTTGTGAATTCTTGACTTTCCTCATCTAGTTCTAATTGTAGGTACGCTTGCCGCAAGTCAATCTTGGAAAAAAATATTCCACCCGCCATTTGAGAAAACAACCATTCTATCCGTGGCATGGGATATTTATCTACCACTAGCTGTGGATTTATTGTTGCCTTATAATCACCGCAAATCCTTATTTCCCCATTACTTTTTACTATGGGAACGATTGGTGATGCAAACTTACTATAATTTACCGGAACTAAAATACCTTCCGATTGCAAACGGCCCAATTCCGATTCAACCTTTGCTTTTAAAGCAAACGGTATATTTCTCGGATTGCAGAATTTCGGTTCCGCATTCTCTTTTAATTTCAAATGCACTTTATATTTATTGAATCTACCCAGTTTCTCCGAAAAAACCTCCGGGAATTTTCGAATTAATTTATCTACTACACTACTATTATTTTCAACCATATTGTGAGAATAATTTTCACTTCCCTCCTGGGATAAAGTAGATTGTAACCCCGTAAATCCAATATTAAATTTTTTAATGAAATCACGCCCCAGAACAGTAGTTGTTCCATGTTTTACTACACAAAATTCTAACATTTCCCTACAACCGTTAAAATCAACTGTTAATAAGATACAACCCAATAAATTCAACTTACAGTTAGCGTAACCCGTTAAGGTTAAATCCTTTGGTTTTAAATCCAAATGTTTGAAATGTTTAACATAATCTTTGTCTGTTAAAATCGAAACTGCCGCTCCTGTGTCCAATAACCCGTTTAGTTCCACATTATTCACTAATATTTTGCACAATATTGGTTCACAATATACTGAGTTTATCCGAAACATTTTTTTATGTTCCTGCGTATTAACCAACACTGAAGAAATATTTTTTTTATTTAAACCGCGACATATTTTACTAATATGCCCTTTTCCTCTGCATTTATAACAAAACACGTCTTTCAATTTACAATTTACTGATTCGTGATAACTACCGCAATGTTTACATTTCGTTCGGTCTTCTGATTTCGCTCTGAACGATGTAACATTCTTGTCCGTAGGTCTTGAAAAATGTTTACCCGCAGAATTTTGTTTTTGTGACAAATTGTTCAGTCTATTTTTAACAACAATATCTACACTTTCCGTTTTAATTTGCTTATTAATTACCTCGAACGAATCCATGGCAATAGCACATTCTATAACCTTTTTTCCCCACTCGAAGACCGGTGACAAAAACATCTTTTAAATTATATTCAAGTCTGTCTTTGAATTTGCAAAATCTAACGAGATTTCTTAACCGTGCTATAAAATCATTAACAGATTCTGTACTTTTTTGTTTCGTAGCAAAAAAAATTTCGCGCTCCTTGAACACATTTCTTTTGATACCTACATGATTCTCTAGTAATAACAATAAATTTTCGACCGTAAAATCTGTAATTTTTTTAGGAAAACACAAATCAATCAATAAATCTATTGTCTCTGTGTGTAAATGAGATATTCAAACCGCTCTCTTTTTCTCTACCGAATTTAATTTGTCATCATTGACGAGGATGAACTGCTCGTACTGAAGGACGAATGTCTCCAGCTTGTCCCTCAAATGACAAAACCTGAGCAGCTCTCCTCCCTCCATTTCCACACAGATGCAATCAATTAAAAAAAACAGAAAAAATTACAAACAGCACTCAACTCACGACTCTGATGACTGAATGCTGCCCGATCTCGCCCTTCCGCGGACCGTCTCTCGCTCCTGAACCCTAGTCTTCCTTCTATGCGCCTTCCGTGAGGTCTGCACCAGGTCCTAGCTCTTCTCCTGAAGATCCGGAACTGCTGTATCCACGCCTTACGCGAATACTCCTCCAGGGCCTTGATGTTTCCAGGATGCTTCTTCTGCTGCTCTTGCTTCCTTCCTTGATGTTCCTTTTCGGCTGCCCAAATGAGATAATTTGGCTGCTCGTGGTTCCTTTTCCGACCGCGCCAAATGTGATGATTTGGCTGCCCGTGGTTCCTTTTTCGACCGCGCCAAATGTGATGATTTGGCTGCCCGTGGTTCCTTTTTCAGACCGCGCCCAATGTAACAATTTGGCTGCCCGTGGTACTTTTTTCGACCGCGCCAAATGTGATTGCTGCTGCCTGAATTTCGTCCTTTATCGGCTGCGCCAAATGTGATGACCGTGGCCGGTTATCAACATTACTCTGGACTCCTTGAAGTGGATCCAGATTCCTCTTGATGGTTATCAGTGGGATTTCAATAATACTACGTGGGTAGATTATTACTGTTTATTCCGAGGTCGAACCGAGGTGCTTAGTAGGAAGCCTAAATGCTAAGAGAGGACGAGTAGACAACATTCACGCCTTTTATACGTTCCGCATGCTGTCTCACTCATACACGCATGTCTCTTTCATACTGCAAGACATACATTCACTACAATAAATTCTATGTATGTGTAATCCTCGATATCTTAAATATTATTTTATAATCTTTGTAAAAGCCCCTACGGGCGTATAAGAACAATAAATAAATAAATACCTACCTATCCACAGTTTCACCTTCGCAAACCTACCATACACCCAACAATAAAATTGTAAAATATATTATGTAAAAATGTTTTCAAAATTTATCTATTATGTAAAAATGTTAATTAATAGGTAAATACTGTAATACATAGAAATAAATAAAATAAATAAATAAATTATATTATGTTTCATTTGTGTCCCTAATCGTGTCTCTTGTGCCTCTCTTTGTATTTGTCATTTGAGTGAACTATAATGTAATTTTATAAATTTCTATTTTTATTTATTTGTTTTTTGATCTTTATTTTGAAGTATGCAAATGTATAATTTGTCTGATTAGATCTACATAATTGTTTGTACCTATTTGTGTATTAACCAAGTTTTTATAATTGAATTATTCTCATAAGATCTGTAAAAACCCAGTGTAAATAAATAAATCTTTAGGCGGTTGGGAGCAGGCGCGGCCGGTGCCTTCAATTTTTGGTGGTTCACCGAGTAATTCATCAAAAATTAAAACAAAAGTAGGTAAATAAATATATATACAAATGATAATTCTCAAACGGGGCGCTTCGCTGAAACGCGTGGAATGGTACGTACCTCGGTTCCTAGCCGATATAACTTGCGCGCGAGAAGCAATGCTTTGGGCCATGATAATTTATTATTCTCTACCAAATTCATGTATATTTAGATAGGAAGCCAATTTTTTTTATTTTATTTAAAATAATGGGCGCAATTTTATAATTAAAAATATTGTGTAATACGATGAGCTGCAAAATGTTGTTTAATTTTGTTGGCGGTTCGGCGCACGAGTGCACTTTAGGATGAGCCGGGCCTGATTGGGAGTCTTGTACGGTATTCATCATTGACATCAAAATATATAATAGACCTGCCCTAAAGTACTATATACTTACCCTACGAGTACCACTTGGATCGCCGAAAGGCAAACCGCGTGACCTATCTGCCACCAACAGGTTTCGCGCATTTCTTGAATAAATTGCTTGTTCGTAAGCAGATTTCATTTTTAAAGAATATAATACAGTACATCGGTGTCAGTGCAAAACCGTGAGGAATGAAGGAGCCTTGTCCATCATGGAATTTGGAGTGGTGGTCACAATCCTCAATAATGAGGAAACGAAGACTTAAGAAGAAAGACGCCTACACTCAACCCTCTCCCTGCGCAAGTTTATATCGTTCACCTCACCCGTAAAGGCAGCCCTGTTATTATTTATTCTATCGTGACTTCATTTGGATAGGGTTCTAACTTCACTTCACCTTGTTCTGAGTTATAAGGTGTCAGAATTTGCAAAGACAATTTCTCATAATCTATTTACCAAATTCCGATTTTGAGGTTGAATCTTGTGTAAAGTATTTTAATTGAACATCTTAGTACACCTTGTATTTAAATAGGTCTTATGTTTACCTTTTTATAACATACCTAAACACGCAAATATAACCATGTGCAACCAGCTAGGGCATAATAATTTATTGCACAACAAGGTTCTAATTACATTTCCCTAATGCAATTCCAAGCTAGGGCCACCAATGACGTTATATAAATAGACTTGCCATAGTCTCACAAACTCAAGATATAATGTGGCAATTAATCAAAACTCTTTTGTTTTCAGCGATTTTCAATAATTTCTTAATTCAAAAGTTATTCGTGTATGATAAAGATAGACACTTAAAAGAATATGTGCATATGGACGAAACAAAAGATAGAACACGGGCGGCATTTTCGTATTCAAAATTCAAAAGTTCTGTCGAATACTGTCTCAAGGCCGACTAAAGTAGGAGGCCTGGGCACCAGTCGAATTTTGAGGTGTCAAATAGCTATATTGAACAACGATAGTTTGCAAATGGCGTTGATTGTTATTGTATTTGTTGTTTCTGCTGATTTGTATGTTGTTTTACCGCAAGCAAGTAAATAAAGAATCATTAGATTATTATTATAAAAAGTAAATTTTACTTAGCGACGGCATGGCATCGACTTTGTAATTTGGCTGTGCGCATCCAGACCTGTACTTTAGTAGGCCTTGAGTTCTCTAATGACACATAAAATCTTTGGGCGGAAAGCAATTGTATTATTTTTATAATCGATAATAATAAGTAATTTGCATGTATTTACAAATGAAATGTTATTCCTTCGCTTTTACGGCTGTTTACCGTGTAATGGAAACGTTTTCTCAACACACAGGAGGGAATTTTGGCGCTTTTTAATGCAATTTACTTACTAGTAGGACACGACCTTACTCGACGCGTGGCAGTTTAGTACTGAAGTACTAGAAATCGAGTACTCTACAATTGTCTTGTTGTTGGCTTCCCATTTTGAGATTTCTACCCCGCGTCTAAAGTATGTAACGTCTTTGAGGGCCACATACTATTTAAATATTTTCCATTAAAATACGATAACTAAAATTGTTAAATAGATTACGAAAATTCGTCTTTGGAAACATAGAAGTCTTAGAAAATGGTAATACGTAGTTAAAACCCTATCCAAATGAAATGACGAACCATAATGCGCCTCGTATTTACGATCAACTGTCAGATACAAACAAAATAGATAGTGTAAGTGATGTTACAGCCTTGTAAAATGAATGATTATTGAAAATGCTTGATTAGAACTTTGTCATACATAAATCTACGAAAATACAACACAGGCGGTTCTGAAAATTATTTTGGGTGTAGAAATGAGCAAAAGAAATGCTTTGGCATTCAAAGGTCATTTTTGAAAAAGATATCAGTTAGAACCCTATCCAAATAAGGTGACGCTATGGTATTGATAAAATAATTTTTTTTCAGATTGGAGGAACCGAACATCCGTCACTATTAACTAAAGTTGTTATGACCAACGCCCCAAACTGGATAGCCGACGAACCTGAGGCTCTGAAGAAAGATGGCGTATTTAGGTGTTACTTCAGATTCCAGCATACTAAACCATTTGTTAAGTGTCGCATAATGAAGACAGCCAGCGGTCTGGTGTTAATACTAGATACATCACTTCGTGCAATCACTCAGGGACAGTACGCAATATTCTACAGTGATAATGAGTGCTTCGGCAGTGCACGCATTGTTAATATCGGGCCGAGTTTAATGTTTGTAAGAGATATCTAGTTTTTATAGACTTCCAATCGTTTTGTTGTGAAATAAATAATTTATATACGTTCTTGTTTACATTGTGTTGTTTTTATTTATGTATTATTGAACGTACCCATACTACGTGACCTGTTCACGGGGGGGTGTCTTCAAAATAAGCGGCGGGTTGCTTAGGTTTTTGGTCACCGGGGAAGGGGGGGGTTAAAAATTGCAAAAAGTTGGTCACGTCGTATGGGTACGTTCCCTTATTACAAAAGGGCTACATTATTTATAATAGCTGACCCGGCAACACGTTGCTGTGGCCATCGGAACACAAGGCTATCTACTGGATGGTTATCCAACCTTTATAACCACCCTCGTCTGTTAATTTGCATACAAATCAAATCCATACCGCCCGCTTGCCGGTCCACTTGTCCATCACATACAGACAGTCTCCTTTATATATTATACATATATATCAACCAATTTACACAAAACCTTGACTAATTATATACCTAAACCTTCCTCATGAATCACTTTATTTATTGGTGAAAACCACATGAAAATCCGTCCAGTAGTTTTGAGTTTATCGCGATCAGACAGACGCGGCGGAGGACTTTAATTTATAATAAGTAGAGATTATTCGCAATGAGTTAATAAAAGTCTTTCCGCATTTTAAAATAAGAGGAAGTCATATTACGCATTACAGAGGCTTACAAAGTTGAAAAAGCGCACAGAAAAGAAAATTGTACATAATTTTATATGACGGTACATAAATTTAACAAGAGGCTCCTAAGTAGACAATGGATTACATTATGTACATACATTTGCATATTTTCATATGCTTAACCCGTCTGCTTGTTTAGGAATAAATACATCCCAAAACACGTAATCGCGTTATACTTTCATAAGACCAAAAACGTCCCGAGCGACCTTACATTTTAAAAGCTATATATCTCTCTTCCTCTCACGCAAACATATGTATTTTTTCTTTTAACCAGAAAGAGAACGAAATTATGCTTCTTATTGTCTTTGAAATATGAAAGCTATCTCGCATAGATATTTTACAATCTCGATCCAAAGTGACGGTTTCAGAATTTTCGCGCAAAACTAAGGTTTCCGGATTGTGAGGTGCGAATATATTGAACCAAGCAGACGGGTTAATGCATACTTGAATCTCTTTTTGGTCATTAGTGCATATTCGAGCTTTTTTTAAAAAAATACATCTAGGTCTAAGTATGTATATGAATTTCGATTTGTTTGAATGAATGCGTGAATGAAGTTGAATTTTGAAAGTGGAAATTAACCCACTTCCTGACATCCAATTGAACTGAAAACAGATGTAATATACATTTGAAAATAGATATATTATAGTAAAGACTTTGTTTTTTACAGGTTGATTTTTTGTCAAGAATACATTAAAAATTTCATCAATTTTACAGCCAGGTTTTGAACTAAGATATTAACTACTCGGCCACGGTGATGGTCAAGATGCTTACAATATAAATAAATTAAAATATTTTCCAAGAAGTTTATAGATTAATGGACACACGAAGATATTAAATATGTGCACGAGTGTATAAATTTACTACTTTTAGTTGCTACCAATAAAAAATGAATTATTTTATCAATGTTGTTAGCAACATTATTGTGAGCAGGTGTACCTACTGACTTTTACGATTTAGAAATTTCTGTTCAAGCATTTTTATTCCTTAGTAGATACATTACAAAATTGAAAAGACAATTCACAAAACAATTGTGTTCCATTTCGATCTGAAAGAAATCCAATCTTACCAGCGACATAGTGAGAGATAATTCACAAAACAAGTGTGTTCCATTTCGATCTGAAAGAAATCCAATGTTGCCAGCGACATAGTGAGAGATAATTCACAAAACAAGTGTGTTCCATTTCGATCTGAAAGAAATCCAATCTTACCAGCGACATAGTGAGAGATAATTCACAAAACAAGTGTGTTCCATTTCGATCTGAAAGAAATCCAATGTTGCCAGCGACATAGTGAGAGATAGTTCACAAAACAAGTGTGTTCCATTTCGATCTGAAAGAAATCCAATGTTGCCAGCGACATAGTGAGAGATAATTCACAAAACAAGTGTGTTCCATTTCGATCTGAAAGAAATCCAATGTTGCCAGCGACATAGTGAGAGATAATTCACAAAACAAGTGTGTTCCATTTCGATCTGAAAGAAATCCAATGTTGCCAGTGACATGGTGGCTTTTAAGTACAGGGAACGAACCAGCTAATAAACATGCACTCTGTCTCTTTTTCACTCCCTGACATTGTATATAGCCATCCATTCGATTAACATCAGGTTTATTTGTTATTAATAACGCACAAGACTCCCCACTGCTCCCAACCACTGTAGCTAGTGGGACTATGGCCTCCCTAATTGGGATATGTTATGAGGTTGAGGATAGTGGGGTTGGGAGAAAACGGGGAAAAGATAGGTGGGAATTATCCAGCTAATCAGATCTGATCACCAAACAGATGTGGACCCATTATAAGCTTTGTTTGGCCAAAGCGATACTGAGAGTATCTTCCACTAAGGTGTTAATTTTGTTGTTTGTGAAGTCTTCAATTTTTTTGTGATTATGTATTTAGGAATCTAAATTAAATACTCGTTAAACAAATCTTTGGAAAATAATACAATGTTATTGAAGTGAAAACTTCTTTAGCACCGTTGTGATTTGAAACTCGATGAAACCAAAAAGAGACAAACACATACATCTATAGGATTTAGCCTGCGAGAGAATGAGATGGAATAATCGGTCTCCACTTTGTGCGGTACTTTGTAGCCCCCCCACTCTTATCTACTTTATTTTTTTGAAGGTTTCACTTCTACTGCGTGCGAACTGCACACTTGTATTTTTTTATCATACAGGGTCTGGTGGCAGATTTATATTTTTAAATACGATTATTTCAAAAAGTAAAAAACGGTTTGGGGGGAGGGTGGCGCCTTTGGAATCACCGATCGTGCGGATTTGTCAGACACGATGTCGCAGTGGTCGAGTGAATATCACGCGTTCGCTGTAGAGACATTTTTTAAGAGTAATGATTCTTTCGTAATTGCCCGTCGACAATTTGGTTCAAAGTTCTGTATTCGGCGAATACGTGATGGACTGAGTGTAAATTTAATTCGTTCGTGGGTGGAGAGATTCCGCGTAACTGCTTCGGCTATGAATGCCCCACGGCCAGGGCCCAGTCGATCTTCAAGGACTCCCGAAAACATTGAACTGGTTGAAAGCAGTTTACGTGAAAATCCGCGACTTTCAATACGGAAAAGAGCAGCCTTACTGGGACTTCCAAGAGCGATTATTCATGAAATTTCAAGAAAGGATCTGAAGTTCCATCCTTTTAAAATTCAAATTGTTCAAGAACTGAAAGAAAGTGACTTTGATTTACGCAAAAAATTTTGTGAAACGATGTTGGAGCGTTTTCGCACTGTAAATCCCATTTTTTGGAGCGACGAGGCTCATTTTCACACGGCCACGTCAACAAGCAAAACTGCCGTTACTGGTCTCCAAGAACCCTCAACCCTCAATTGAAACATCAAAAACCATTGCATTGCTCCAGGGTAACTGTTTGGTGTGCCTTATCCACGCATGGGATAATTGGACCATTTTTTTTCGAAAATTCTCGAGGTCAGGCGACGAATGTCAATGGTGAAAATTATCGACGCATGATTACGGATTTCTTTTTGCCAAACCTGCGAGCTCATCCATCGTACTCTTCACACACGTGGTTTCAACAGGATGGGGCGACAGCACACACAGCCAGAGCTTCGATGAATTTGCTTCGGGAAAATTTCCCCCAAAAACTGATCAGTCGCTTTGGTGACATCCCATAGCCACCGAGGTCGCCCGATCTAACTCCCATGGATTTTTTTTATGGGGCTACCTCAAAGAGAGGGTTTATAATGACAATCCCAAATCTCTTGTGGCTTTACAGGAAAATATTCGTCGAGAAATCAGCTCAATTGAACCAAGTTTACTGCTGCGTGTGGCGCAGAACACAAGGCTTCGTTTTGAACAGTGTGTGCAACTCGATGGAAGACATTTGGATGACATATTCTTTAAAAAATGAAATCCGCATTTCTATTCTATCGTTCAATGCTCTTCATAAAACTTTGTGTCAATTATTACGTTTTTTTTTATTTTAATTTGAAAATATAAATCTGCCACCAGACACCCTTTATATATAAAACTGGCTAAAATTTCCCCAGACAAATTATATTGGCCGGTCAGTTGCTGAATTGGCATCGCGTCTGGGTCCCACCCAGGTATCGCGGGTTCAATTCCTCTGCTGGTTAAGTTCTCCATCGTGACACAAGCGACATTTTCCACTTACTGTGATGGTAGTGGCAGATTTTCAAATATTGTCAGGTTATTCGTACCGGGAGAATGTTTGTCTTTCTTTTAAAAAAAATATATATATTATCTTTTTATTTCTATCATTGAAAAGGCCTGTTCTCCATGTAGATCACGAATAATTCTACGATTAATGACTCTAGAATTTTATAGCTATTTTGTCTACCAAATGCAAAGCATTTTATGGTATAAAATAAAACATTTACCTTTGGAATAGTGTCTTATCATCATGAATAGATTGATAATATTTTGTTTTGCAATAACTGTTGTGCAATCGACTTCCAGTCAGTGGACATTTTCAACAGGTAAAAAAAATTATATCTCATAATCAATATTAAAGAAAGTGTATGAAAGTGTGCGTCCCGCAAAAACTCAGAAATGAGTCCTGGTACGATCAAGGGAGTTATATGGTGTGGTAGCCCTGTATTCCCCATCCATGAAGAAGGTTCCTGTGTTTACCTGATGGGCGTACTTTTGAAGATATAAGGGGTGGAAGTTTCGCCCTCTAGAAATTTCTAGACAGTCAAGTCCATTGGTAGTGGTATGTAATGCAAGATCCGTCGTGGGATTGAACATCAGTTCAACTCCCTGAGGAAAGCCGGATAGCCCAGCTAGTTTCAAAATAAAATTCAAAATTTCCTGCCACCTCATAAAATATACTTGTCCCAACGCCTTTTTTTATGTTACTGCAAAAGGTTTTGTATTAATTTTGATTAATATTTTGTATTACTACAAAGAGTTTTGTATTAGTATGTACATGTTGTATTAAAAATGTTTTGAGGTGGTGAAGTTTGAGGTAATGTAAATTTTCTGCAGAATATTTTACACATCATTGACGTATTTGATACCTCACAATGCCTCATTTCAGTATTTGAATACCTCTTACAAACTTATTCAGAAATCGCGTCCTATCCAACAGCGAGAATTTTTATAGATAAAATTTGTCTGCCATCACTCCTCTAGATTTCTTTAACGCTCCCTATTTTTTTGAGCCTTTTCTGGTACAGCAACGCATGCCAGGAACTCGTTAGTATTTTATAAAAATAATTGTGATCTTACTTTTGGGATTATCCTCGTAGTAACATTATCCTTTGTATTATATGTATGATCCAGACCGTTGCAAGGACCCCAACGCTGAGTATGTGCAGAAAGTGGACCTCTGCCCCATGACCTGTGACCCGTCCAAGCCCTGCCCCAAGACCTACCATCGGGTGTCTTTTCCCGGTTGCCAGTGCTTGCCCGGTTATGTCAGGAAAGACTCGTCCTGGAGAGCCAAATGTATCAGGCCTGAACAATGCCGTGAGTTGAAAATTCAGTTCCAGGATAAAACATAACAGAAAAGCAGAAAAAACATACTTTACCTAACCTTATTTAATCTAACTTAATTTAACCTATTATTGTATAAAGTTCTGTTTTATCCGGTGAACCGACAGTTGATCCACCAACAGTTGGCCCCCCAAAATGATATCTCTACATCTCTACATATTATAAATTAAAGTCCCCCGCGTCGTCTGTCTGTTCGCGATAAACTCGAAAACTACTAAACGGATTTTCATGCGGTTTTCACCAATAGATAGAGTATTTCGTGAGGAAGGTTTAGGTATGTAATTTGTCAAGGATTTGGGTAAATTAGTTGAAACATAACGATAACTGTTAGAAGTGTCGGAAAAAGTCAAGCCGCCTGGTAGCTTTCATCGAAAACGCTGCCTAATCCTGTTGGGATATAACAAAACATTGCATGGTGCGATATTCCTCTTTTATAGATCTACAAAAAAGTCCGCGAAGGCAGACATCTATCTTTTACGGATAGCTTACTATACTCATTCTATCTTCTAAAAAAATGGTCACGTACATTGCAGTAATTGAAAAGTTATTTAGACAGATACAGTATTAATCTTTACATATTATAATTTAATGTCCCCCGTGTCGTCTGTCTGTCTGTCTGTTCGCGATAAACTCGAAAACTACTGAACGGATTTTCATGCGGTTTTCACCTATAGATAGAGTGTTTCGTGAGGAAGGTTTAGGTGTGTAATTTGTCAAGGATTTGTGTAAATTGGTTGAAACATAATGATAACTGTTAGAAGTGTCGGAAAAAGTCAAGCTGCCTGGTAGCTTTCATCCAAAACGCTGCCTAATCCTTTTGGGATATAACAAAACATTGCATGGTGCGCTATTCCTCTTTTATAGATCTACAAAAAAGTCCGCGAAGGCACATATCTATCTTTTACGGATAGCTTACTATACTCATTCTATCTTCTAAAAAAATGGTCACGTACATTGCGGTAATTGAAAAGTTATTTAGACGGATACAGTATTAATCCTTATTAACTTAGTATTAATCCTTATAACGTTAGTTACCCCTATAATCTTTCACACCATCTATCTCTACGTATTATAAATTAAAGTCCTCCGCGGCATCTGTCTGTCTCTTCGTGATAAACTCAAAGACTGCGGTGGTTATAAAGGTTGGATAACCATCCAGTAGATGACGTTGTGTTTTATTAGCCATAGCAACGCGTGGCCGGGTCTGCTAGTTTACTATAAAATTATAATTTTTGTGCATTATTTACCAATTTTAAATGTAAAATCGACTTCAAAAATACCCTTAACACTAGAAAGACAGTAGCCATCATTTCGAAGTAATGTGATGATAAAATGCTTAATAATTTATTATTGCATTGATTTGATTTTTTTTTAATTTCACGATTTATGATTAACAACTATGGTGGAAAAAACAGGTACGAGTTTTATTTATTTTTTGAGATATATTGACTTATACCACAAAGATCGCCCCGCCGTCAATGTGATGGTTTGGGCCATTATGCTGAGTTTGTTTACAACCTTCTTCACCCAAGTTAACAACATACCCATTCCACCTCGTTTATCATAGTATTAATATGTCTCTCTCTTTCTTTCGGTATCGCATATTATTCAAACTCGATCTGTACGTTGATTGGTCACTGTCACTTAATTTATAAAAATACCACAAAAAATATATCTCTCGACCAAATTTAATTTATGGCTTGTTGAAGAACTAAGGACAGAGTATACAAATACCAGAGTTGGTACAGCTGGATTAACTCCTGAAGAACTGACAGAACCATTCATTGGATAAACAACACCTCTACCACATGTCACCCAAGAGGTTTACTATGTTCGGTGACTTAGCAGGGGTACCCGGGTTCATGGGGTTAGGTTTTTCCGGATCTTGGCGGCAGAATCTGCCATCAGTATATTATACTGAACTAAAAGCTAACCAAAAAATAATTAAAATGTACATCTTTATTAAAAGTTTCTTAAGACCTTTGAGCTTTAAGTTTTGAGCTTTAAGTTTTGGCTTTAACATTTAATCACAGGAGACCATATTTGTCTCAGCTCACATACATAGATCTCATAGAAGTCTCATTTGAGTTGAAAGCTTTAGCTTTAAGCTTTGAGCTTTGTGCTTTGAGCATTAGCTTTAAGCTTTGAGCTTTAAGTTTTTAGCCATAAGCTTTGAGTTTAAGCTTTAACCCCGCCGCACATGCTCACACTCGCACTCGTTCACGACACTGCGCCAATGTCGCATTGACATTGGTGGACACGTGTGTACGCATTTGCTTTCACGAGTCATACATCAGTCAGTTTTTAAATAGATTATTGTTAATAAGGAAATCATCCGGAAAAAAAATATGGAAATGCTCTTACATGTCCAAAAGGAAAACGAAAAATATATAAATTATTTTAGAATGACTAGGAACGATTTTAAAAAAGTACATGCGATGATTACTTCAGATTTAGAGGATCAAGGATATGGTGGTCATAAACGAATTAGTACTGAAGAAAAATTTAAAAAGTATTCACATAATCTGGGTGTTTGACGTCGTAAAAACATTTTTCGCTTCGAACAACTTTTTTTAAAATTTTTATTAATATTTGTTTCATTTACATTTTCATAATATAACATAATATTGCTTACATATTTTTATACACTCTCCTAAGAAAGCAAATGCTTGTGTTTAGGAGAGGACAACTTGTTAATAACTTAAGAATTATTTAAAAAAAAAAAAAATCCTTATCACAAACTAAAGCGTTTAACTTGTGAAGAGATTTAGACATATTTTAAAAGTTCATAGGAGTAATTAAACAAGAAATGTATATAGGATGTACATAAAACATTAGGAATAACAGTGAAAAATATATCTAGGAGAAAATTAAAATTATGTGGTGGTACTACCAAAATAAGATTTAATTTTTTTTTTAAATTTGTTGTAATTTTTTCTGTTCGTATATCAGCTAGTAATTGATTAAATAATTTTATTCCTTTATATACATAGTGATTCTGTGCAGTTGTGGTTCGTACGGGAGTACTTCAATGAGTTCCTCCATTTTGCAAACACTCGCGCCACCTAGCCGACATGCGCGTACACGCTCATTGCTCTCACGTGCCTGTCTCATTCTAACACCTCACGGATATATCGCATAGCGATACGTCCTGTTACACCCTGTATGTATATAAGCTGGGTGGAGGGTCTTTTAGGTACTGGGAAGAAAAAAATGTATGAGAAGTCTAGTCTAATGAATTTGGAGGGTCAGTGTGTTCAGGAGCGACAGACGTATCAATCCATCCCTCCCACTGCGATGCAAGGCGATGGGTCGAGAGAGTCCGATTGGAGAGATGAAAAGGTTTCTCAGTTGATGGGAGATGTATTCGCCGCCAAGACATGGACAAACCTCACCCTATAAACCCGGGCATCAAACGTAGCAAACCACTTGGGGTGACTTTAGCAGAAGTGTTGGTTATCCAAAAAAGAATAATTAATAAATTTGTAACAAATAATTTCAGCTATTCCATTTTGCCTTGGAGCGTACGAACAGTACAAGCATTGCATGAACCTAGACCCTAGATCATGCAGCAATGCCTCACTGCCAACATATCTCGACTATAACTTCGATATGGATGACACCAATTGTCCGCCTGAACAAGCTGGATGCGAGTGCATGCCCAAGTATGTGAGGGATGAAAACAATCGATGTGTTAGCATTCACACATGTCGTGAGTATTTCCTTCATTTAAAATAAACATGTTCCTCCTCATCGATGACAAGCTAAAACAATTGTAGTGTTCAAACAACAGTTCTCCAACTCGCCTTGGAAGGAGATTTCTTATTTGGAAAGCAATTAAGTTCTTTGGTATTAGTCTGGGTTTATTTGATACTTCGCGTGAACAAGGGGTGACCACAATAGTCGACCTATCTGGAAACTGGCTAAATGGAATCTGATGCGAATGACTGCGCCTCGCGAACTCCTAAAGATTGTGCCTGGGCCCTTGGTCCCTCTGGGGCCCAAACTCCGAACTAAACTATCTGCCATCTAGTGAACTTTTGGGATAGCTCTTAGCACTGCCCTCTATGTGACAAATCAGGAAGCTTTTAGATATACTACAACAATGTATCTCCGCTTTTGGCATTGATGAGTTGTGAACTAGAACTCTACAAAGGAGAATCCACATTGTATGTGTAAAAAAATTGGCACTAAATAGCACATACCAGACTCACGACAATAAAGACGTCGTTGAAATACCTAAATTTCTGTTAATTTTTTACTAATATCAGATTTAAACACAACTTTTTGAATACATATTTTTCTAAAAAAGCTTACTATAAACTACTATGTCGGATAGAGTGCATTGATGTAGTTTTATGTGAAAATTGTACCTATTACACTTGCACTTAAGTAAATGTCAAACTTTAATGCCGACCCGAACTTGATACGATCCATTCTCGCGCAGGTGCAGTCACTTTACTGACTTTATAATGAACATAAGTAAAAGAAAGAGGTGTGTAAAAACATATGTATGACAGAGAAAGGCGTGAATGAGGCATACCACTTTTCGGACCTTAAATTCGCCTATTGCGATGATTTCAGTATCAACTTCAGATCGGTATTAAATTTTATCATGTACTATAACAAAATAAATTAAATTTATTTGCACATACCGGGATTTGAACCTGCAGCCTCTGGATTCATAGTCTTCGACCTTCGACCATGAAGGTCGTCATATTCAGCACATAAAGAACCAAAAGGATATAAAACCGTGTTTTATTTTAGCTGCTCCGACTTGTCCACACAACGAGGTATGGAACTGGTGTCCCGGTTACTGCACGTTCGACCAGGACTGCGGATCCTACATGTATGGATACATCAGGGACTGCCCCGCCCCCCCGCCCAACTACGAGCTCATGTGCCACAACCCGCGTTGCCAATGTCTGCCAGGGTACATCAGGTTGGAAAACGGGAGCTGTCAACTGCCCGAGTCCTGTAAGTTTTATTTTATTTGATTTTACGCCCAGCTGGACTTTCTATATAGCTTATTAAAAGAGAATAATACCTCACTCACTTCCAGGAGAAACTCTTACAATTTTAGTTTATTAATGTGCACAACAGACAGAGGATTAACCAAAAAAGTTACAAAGAAATAACAAAGTATAGGGTGGGCCATAAACATTTGCACTTTTGTAATTGTGCTGGCGGGGATTCCGAATGGGGGAGGAGAGTGGGTCACTTATGCGTGGCGCCTCGCTTTTTGGAAATTTAGTCACAATGGATCGCTTTGCGGGAGAGCCACGCGCTTTCTGGGTAAAACATTTTTACAAAAACAATGATTTTATTCTTATCCGTTCAACAATGATTCTATTCTGTCTTACAAAACAATGGTACATGCCACCTATTTCGTTCGCATCACCAATTACAAGTATTAATCAGTGCACAAGTGTTAATTCAATTAAATCATGGTTTAAAAATTTCGAAGAAACCGGCAGGAAAACAAACAGGGCCGCCATAGAGCAAAAGAAATTGTTTAAAGAAATTTTTAGATAGATATAGATATTTGGAGATATGGCCTCCCCGCAGCCCGGATCTAGCCCCAGCTGATTTTTTTTATGGGATATATTTGTGTAAGATACATTTTATCTTACACAAATATGACTGACTATAAGTCGAGTCTGCTTAAATAAACCAGCGACTATACTCCAATGAAAGGAGAACATCCTTCAAGAAATGGTCAATATACCCCGAGATTTATGTCGAAAAGTTTTCAACGTAAATAATTTCCTTTCAGTTCGTTGTGGTCAGGGCTACACACCATCTAACTACCTTACCTTAGTTCTCCTCACATTCCTCCGCCCTACAGGAGAGCCTCTTTGATTGTCGGCTCTCTTCTATTCTTAATACACATCCTATCAAACGTAGCCTTCCCAGTTTTATATTTATTCTCCGGTACTCCAGTCTTATATTTACTCTACCTACAACTGACATCTCGACATCTTGACACATTTCCTGTATTCGCCGGGAAGCAGTCCTGTCTAACACCGATGTGTTTGTTATTTTCTTTGATATTTCGTGGCCGAGCATGCATCAGACAATGTCTTTGGCACACGGTATAATTAAATCCTCTGCAATTGTATGATTTTTTTCCTGATTTAGCGATGCGATAGCTTACTCTGCATGATGCTTCCACAGCTGTTTCTTGTGCTTTAGTAGCTCTTCAGAAAAGTGAACCTGTATTGACAGTTAAATGCTTCTGTTTTCTTTTTTAAAAAATCTCTAAACTTGAGCTGACTGACTGACTGACGATGTATGGCGTTGCGGCAGGCTGTCAAACCACCGAGCGTAAACCGCCGAAGTTTGAAAATATTGAGCTGAGTTTTAAATTCTACATTCGTGCCGCGTACCCCCAATTTTGCTTCGCGTACCCCAAGGGGTATGCATACCACAGGTTGAAAACCACTGTTGTAGAGGATCAGCTGCGAGGTCCTCTTCACACAAAACTTCATTTTGGATTTGAGGCCAAAATACTTGACCAAACTGAATATGTAATTTTTTAATCAATGTTAACTTTAAAAAAAATAATTTTGAAACAAAACTTCATTTTGGATTTGAGGCCAAAATACTTAACCAAACTGAATATGTAATTTTTTAATCGATGTTAACTTTAAAAAAAAATAATTTTGAAACAAAACTTCATTTTGGATTTGAGGCCAAAATACTTAACCAAACTGAATATGTAATTTTTTAATCGATGTTAACTTTAAAAAAAATAATTTTGCTCTGCCTACTATTTCAAACAATCAGTATGGCTCATGGTTGTACCTTGTCGAACAGACATTATTTTCTTCCATAGCGCCAAAGTTTCATCTTGGGATCCTTTTGAAAATGTCCAAAACCCAGTCCCAGTACAGTTATAGCTCACAATTGTGTGCTCCTCATTTACACTATTATATTTTATGGCTCCAAAGATTAAAAGAACCTTAAAAGGTCCAAAACCCTGTCTGATCAGGATGTTCCTCGTTCATCATATGCTTGATATATTTGTGTAGGTTGTTCAGTGGGGAATACTACGGTTGTGGACTGTGCGGCAGGCTGTGATAAAACTTGCTCCGGGGAGCCCGACTCCAACTGTCATATGGTTTGCAGTTTCAGGAAGTGTTTGTGCAAGCCCGGACATGTTAGAGACCCAACTGGAAATTGCATTCTACAAGAAGATTGCTGTAAGTTTATTTATTTTTTAGTTTTTTTTTGTAGTTTTAGAAATGTTTTGTTGATATTTTATACCTTAACATATTGTATGTGAAAATTCCACCAAAGTTTTTTTTTTCTGAAAAATTCACTCTACAGGCAAATCAAAGAGCGCATCTTTTAATATATTTGTGCACACTGGTAGTAGTATTCCATTTGTACGTCTTACGAATTTTTAGCATACTTTGTATGTATGGACTATAATTTTCCTGCTTTTGCTAATTGGACACTTAAGCTGGGAACATACTAGGCCCACGCCACGCTACGCGACGTGGGTAGACGTCATCATTTCCATATCTGGACTACTTGCCATCCATACATTTTCTATGGAAACGGGTGCTTTAGAATCACACTAGCCCCACGCAACGCAAACCGACGCCCCCCACGCGACGCGGATCTGCCGCAGCCAGATCGGCGTGGGCCATGTGGAAGGTGGAGGGGGTATGGTCACGCCTACTACGAGATGATTTTACATCTTTCTGGTGTTATCTATGCATCTAACGTTATGTTCCGCAATATCTGTGGTTGTTTTTTTGACGGATATTATTCAAAAATGGATGACGAACAGTTCATTGAAACTGTTAGACGGCACGAAGTTATTTATAAAATTAAATTACAGGATTGTAGAGATTCTGCATACGCAGTGCAGCTTGGGAGGAAATTTCAGCCATTCATGGCATGACTTTCAATATTATACCCTTATAATTAATGACAATCAAACCTTAGACACACTGCCAGTCTTTCTCTGATCCGAATGGACTTTCGAAGACATGTGTTTTCTTTTTTTATGTCATATTCAATTATGCTGTGAAGCTCTTTAAATACCACTTTACTCATTCGGAAGTACTTGAAGAATCGTCCGTCATCAGATTCTAGTTCCTTTACTAAAGTATGGAATTCTCCAAACATTTGTATTTGGTAATGTTGTGGACCCAAATACTTCTCACTTTTTTTCTTTTTACGAGAATTTCATAATAATAATCGTAGCAAATTATCTTCAAATTAGCTTTCAAGACATGGCAAAGCTGTCATCTGCTGAGAAGAGAATCACATAAACATAACCTAAAAAATAAATGTCAAATGTGTCGAATCAAACGCGCCTGCGCACAACCAGAGACCCCTTGTCACGTGGTCACAGCGACGCGTACATACGTCGGCCAGTGTGGACATGGACAGGAACGTTGCGTAGCGTGGCGTGGGCTTAGTATGTTCCCAGCTTTTTAAGGTAGCTTATTAGAAAGAGTATAATGTGTTTTTGCATAAAATATATAATTAGAGAGAAAACAAATAATAATAAATACATTCTGCTTTGTTAACTTCCAATATCTTCCAATATGTGAAATTAAGGATGTTGAACATTTTTGGTGTATTTTTTCACCCGCCATGCTACGGTGTCATAACACAGTTTCATAAAACTTTATTTTATTTTTCAGCCGTTACTTCAGGATCTCCCAATCCCCCTGGATCTCCAGACCCATCTCACCCAGTTTCTCCTGCCATACCTTCAACCTTACCACCGCTTCCGCCTTCTCTTCTTTCTTCACAACCAGCTTCCGACTTATCTTCGACCCCATTTCCTACCTCACTATCAAGCACATATTCAATCCCAACTGAAACCACATATGAGTATTTAGCCACACCCACATTTCCAAATCATGCAAACATATCCATTGGACCTCCAGACCCGAGCCAGTTTACAACTGCTACCACACTTACTGTCCCTTTTACAAACCCACCTTCAAATCCAACTTCAAACCCACCTCCAAATCAGACTACAAACCCACCTTTAAACCCAACATCAAACCCAACATCAAACCCAACTTCAAACCCAACTTCAAACCCAACATCAAACCCAACTTCAAACCCAACATCAAACCCAACTTCAAACCCAACATCAACCCCAACTTCAAAATCAACTTCAAATCAGGCTACAAACCCGCCTACCACCACATATCCTTCGACTGAAAATTATGATGAAGGTACGAAGTATGTTTCTAAAAATAATAAACTTCAAATTTGGTAATCAACAATCACGTCATAAAAAACACTAGAAATGCCCACCAATGTCACCAGTACTAGCCCATTTAACATACCATCTGTCTCTCTTACACTTGCTCGACTTCATACGAGGGCTGTCCGTAATAAGGTCTTGCGGTCTTAGGCACAATCCGGCAACACTGGCGTGTAGCCTGGTTCCCCCACGCCAAATTCCCACTATGCTGCACTCTCCGTAACGCTTAGTCTCTGCGTGGCAGCCGTTCAAGATGGAGCTTCCGCTTGCCACACCCTCCAGGTGTGAATAACGCTCTGTAATTACTTTTTTCGGAGCGTTGTGACATGGTCATATCAGTAAAACCACTATTAACAAGATTTTTACAGAACATTTGGGATACCACAAGGTCTACGCAAGACAGGTCCCAAAAATGCTTCAGCAAAGATCACAAACAACAACGGGTTGAAGGTGTCCAAATTCCTTGAGTTCTATGACATTGATTGCAAAAAATTCTTGGACTCAATTGTGACTGGGGACGAGACCTTGTAAATCAACCTTTCACGCTCATACTCTATTTTCCATACACTTTATGCAGCTGAGAATGAACGTCTACCTGGGTATTCTTCTTTGCATACAAAACGAATTACAGAGTGTAATTCCCACCTGGCGGGTGCAGCGATCGGAAGCTCCATCGCGAATGAGCGTAGCACAGAGTTCAGCGTGATGGGCATTTGGTGCGGAGGGAACCAGGCTACACGTCAATGTTGCCGGATTGCAAGTAAAATCGTTCCTCTCAACAGCAACATTTTGGAGACCTTACTTTATGGACAGCCCTTATATTATTTTTAATTTCTTTAAAACATTTTCTTTTTTATAATCCTGTTTATTTTCAATTTTATGTATGTATGTATATATATGTGTGTTTGCATGTATGTATATGTATTTATGTGTATATATATATGTATTTGCGTATGTATATGCATATGTATGTGTGTATGTGCTTACGTATACATATATCTTGTTATATTTTACCTTAAATATTTTTATCTTTTTTCATTCTCTTCTTTCTAATATCTTCTAATTTCTTTTTCAAACATATATTTTGTTCTAGTTCTTACACTGTATAACTTATATCATGTATGATTACCTTAGGGAACGTACCCATACTACGTGACACGTTTAGGGGGGGGAAGTCTTCAAAATGTCACGCTCCATACAAATGAGCGGCGGGTTGCTTAGGTTTTTGGTCACCGGGGGGGGGGGGGGGGTTAAAAATTGCAAAAAATTGGTCACGTAGTATGGATACGTTCCCTTAACACGGGCATTAGCCTAGTATGGTAGTAAAAAAAATACATAATAGTCTACTTTCAAGAATTGTATGAAATAATAAAAAAATAAAATTAAAAAAATATTGCCATCCCATTTGAATTTCGTAATGATGGTGAAACACAGTTCTGCATATTATGAAATTTAAGCAAGTCAGACTTTTGGATCACGAAACATGCCCACACAGCATTCTTCTTCTTCTTTATGTCAAAAATAATAAGATGTTAAAAATGCAATGTAAACTCAAAACATAGATGCATGATTATTACAATACTATTACATCAAACGTGATGAGTTGAATGTGTTATGTGCCGATAAGTTAACAAGTTCTCACATTTTTACGATGACATTCATAATCTTTGATTAAACCCTTATAATATTTGTGTTCTGTATGTTTGATACTTTCATATCAAACTATCAATCCTTACAAAATACCTCAAATGCGAGATCAATGCAATTAATTTTAATGAATTTTCTGCCTTATCAGGCATTTTAAAATAATGTTCTTGTGGCATCCTCAATTGGAGTATGTTGTGAGGCTGAGGGTAGTGGGAAGAGGAAGGAGATGGAGAAGAAGGAGGTAGTAAGGTATCTGGCCATTCAGATCTGGTCACCAAACACGGCTAAAGCCATTTCAAGCAACATTTCAATTTGTGGGATTGTGTGGGAAATTTACAATTTTTCTCCAATAAATAGAGAAGTGACTGGTATGAGCATTCCAGCGATGCCATTTCTCCCAATTTCAGCTAAAATCAGCCGATATACTAAAATTTGTGAAATCTACCGAATTTTAACAAAATCCCAATTTAAATGCAATATTTTGCCTCTCCCCCAACACTAATAATTATTAATTTTGATAATTAACAAAATACCCCAATTGGGGATGCCATAGTCTCACTGGCCCCAGACGTATGGGAGCAATCTTATGCAGTATTCACGTAAAAAAAGGGAAAAATTAAGCAGAAACGAAGTTTTAATTTAATATTGTGTGCATATTAAAGTTGAAGTTGAAAATTTTGCTGACTTTATTATTAAAAAAAAAAAGTTTTATTTTATGAGTATATATCTTTTTATAGAAATGGGGTGCCAAGGAGACCTCAATGCAGTGAGTAAGCCCTGCGGAGACCCATGCCCCGTGTCCTGTGACAACTTCGAGGACCCCAAACCGCAGCCCTGCCCCGTGATATGCATCGTCAATGGGTGCGCCTGTAAGCCGGGCTTCGTGATAAATGAATATGGAAAATGCATGCTCCCCGAAGAGTGTTATTAGAAAACTGAGCCTACTTCATTTTGTCATTCTTTTTCTAATGATCTAATTCTTGTAAATATTATCAAATAAAATATACAATCAAAGATAAATATTGTAAGCTCATTCTGCTTCCCGTTTTTTATTTTAATTTCCTCATTTTAATATCTATATTATATCTTTTGGGAGGCGGATTTGGGTACCTCCTCCTCAGAAACCATTTATAGGATAACAACACTTCTGCCATAGTCACCCAAGTGGTTCACTAGTTTGATGACTTAGCAGGGGTGCCCGGTGAAGTCACTTGAGCTTTCAACGCCATTTTGAAAAAACCAGCCGAAATCGCGCCAAAATCTAGTTTTTCTCAAATATCTCGTTTTCAATAAAAATTTTGGCTAAAGTAACTTTACAAGTTTAATAGAACATAAAATTGCCTACAATTTTAATCTAAAAAAATTTCATTTCTCTCTAATAAGTATCGAGATATGCAGTCGTAAAAATGTACATAAGTTTATAAAAACAGGTAAATTGCTCGACTTTGTTTGGTTTTTGGTGTGTATCTCTTTTCCAGTACAATTTTGTGAAAAAATTATTATTATCAATTTTGTAGAGAATAAAATTTCATAAAAGATGTAGGTATATGCTTAATGTTTATATCGCTATTTGGTATCCAGATTCTTATAAAAAAAAAATCACAAAAATTAGGTAAAAAAATGAATCAGAAGAAGAGTGTTTTAATCTTGGCATTCCTTGATTATTCTTTTTTTTAATCAATTATTGTTGAAATAACATGTAACATACATAACAGCAATATTAATAATAATAATATTTGGCTAATTTATATAGCGCCGTTTTCGCGAAAAATCACCTCAAGGGCGCTGTACAAATAAATACATAAAATAATAAAATTACTGGCTTACAACTAAGATTTACAATTATTACTAGTGACTTACATCTAAGACTTATAGCTAGTGGCTTATGACTAAGACATATAAACGCTAACCTAAACTGAACTCAATGACATACATGTTTACAATCATGACTTAAAGTTAGAGATTTACAACTAACATATAAATATTTACAATTAAAAATACTTCTACACATCTTATACATGTTATACTTTCGCCAGAATCATCCACAGCGCCAGAAGAAGAAGGAAGCATCAATATAATCATAACATATAAATAAAATTATTGATTAAGGTTCATAGTACATAGATGTGAAAAAAAAGAAGAAAAAAATATGTTTTCTTAAAATTTATGACTTTAGTTTCTTACTGCCACTTACGGGCCCCGAAAAGCTTCAATATGGTCTTCCTATGGCTCATCAGCCGAATTTGTGGCCACATGATCACAAATTCCTCGTCATCATCATGAACGAAGGCTTCCACAGCATTCTCGCATGAGCTACAATTACAATGAATACAGAGTAGGGAGCATTTCAAATCCGACTTTCTACATGTGCACTTTCTAGCGCACCCTTTTTTGCATTGTCATGATATATAGTTCAGCAACGCCTGAGGTGCAGTCTCCTTCATCATTGGTACTGGAGTTAGTAATCCAACAGCCTCCTTCTTCCACCCCCTATCAGTTGGATATTTATGGTGACCAAGCCAAATTTGCACTTTGATGTATATGGTAGCCTGGATAAATTGAATTAGTTCTTTTTCACTCCTTTGACAAAAAGAATGTACCTACCTTAAATTTTCCAAATTTGATTTCTCATTGCCGTCATACAAAAGTGCAAAAAATTGTTCGGCAGCCAAATTGATTGTTTCTCGCTTTGCTTTTTCTTGGATCTTGAAATACACAAGTTTTATTCACTGAGTGGTTCTTGAGAAGAATATTACAAAATTTGTATATACCTTGACCGAACGGAGCACCAGTTATGTCGCAGCCACTTATGGCATGAATGAATAAAATGTTTACAACTATTTCAATGTGTTTAAAACATTTGTTGGAGTACAACGCGTCAGGTGATTTACCTTTACCAACTTTTTGGTAATATGCGTTTGGAGGTGAGAGAGCTGTGAGGAGTACGAACAGGTCAATATCCTGACCAATGACTATGACTGCATCATGTTGAGATAACAACGAGTTTGCTGTAGTTATTATGAGAACATCAGCATACTCTTTAGCTTGTACTGTCGTTATTTGCGATCGTTCAAATGAGGCTCTGAGTAGGGAAATAAAACGAGACTTGTTCTTCTCATTTCCCAGAAACTTTTCCTTGGTGCTTTTTTTTCAACCGAATTTGGGTATCATAATGATTTTGTACATAGCTTGAAATATTGCTAAAAAATGATTGAAAAGGGTTGAGCATGACCCCATACAATATTGTGCAGTAAATATCCTCCATCCACTACGTGTATTTTACTGTTTTCCAGTTCTGTGTTATTTGGTAGAGGGTTGGTAAAAAATAAAATTTGGATTTGGTTTCTTTACGCATGCCTTCCTCTGAGAAAAGAGACAGTGGGACAGGAGATAGTTCATATTGGAAATATTCTTTATGTTCAATTTCACACTTTTTGGCAATACACATACGATGGAATAGCATTGATGGATCTATTGTCACAGTCACACGCTGATTTTTTATGCTGCTGGTTTTAAGTGTAGGTTTCCAAAGTTGACATAAGAAATTTTCCCATCTTTTCCCATTCTTATCATCGTGCCACTGCTTATAGACATAATCGCGTTTATTTTAGGAAATGGTTCATGGCAAGCAAACCAATCAATGATAGTTTGGACGTCTTTGTCATCCCTCTTAATTCGTGTAGGCCACATCTCTACATGTTGCTCTGACGTTCCTGATTCAACCTCATAGAATGACTCGATTCCTTCACAAATGTTATGCAGATAAAAAAATCCATAATCCTATAAGAGCTATAATCCTGTGTAGCCTAAGTTATGACCGACAAAAGTTTCATGGGGGCTGGCAGCTGTAGAGAACTTATGAGAAAAAAACAAAGATTTCAATACAAAAATAACCGACTCCCAAAGAAATAACTCTTAAAATGTCATTTTTGTATTTAAAAAGAGCTAAATTATCTAAAAAAAAAACATCTAAGAAGCTAAACCACTTTTTTGGAGCTGATGACCTCAATTTAGAACTAAATGGCACCCGATGGCCAGTCCTGGAGTAGCTAATTGGCGCCAACTGCAGGGAACCGCGGGGGGGGTGGGGTGAAAGGGGAGGAGGGGGAGGGAGGGGGTGATCCCCCCACTCTCGTTAATTTATTTATAGTTATTATAGTTTAAAATGTAAAGAGAACAAAAGTCGAATGACGTGGTAATATCGTGACAAATTTTTATGTTTTGACCTACCGATATTTGTTTATTCATACTTTAAATCAGAAAAAACAATACAAAAAACATAAAAATCACAATTCTTTTTAGAAATTTTATTTTCTACAAAATTAATTTCAGTAATTTTTTCACAAAATTGTACTGAAAAAGAGGTACATAAAAAAAACCAAACCAAGTCGTGCAATTTACTTGTTTTTATAAACTTATACACATTTTTACGACTGTGTATCTCAATACTTATGAAAATTAATTTAATAAAAATTGTAGGTTTATGTTATACTAAACTTGTGAAGCTACCTTAGCCAAAATTTTCATTGGGAACGAGATATTTGAGAAAAACTAGATTTTGGCTGGTTTTTTCAAAATGGCGGCGAAAGCTCAAGTGACCCAAGGTCGAAAACTCAGATTTTCATCAGGAGATGAGTGTATAAAACATATAAAAAAATCGGGACTACCGACATAATTCCGATCGCGGCCCCCTTTTTTGCGCTAATTGCACTGGCCTAGAACTCCAGAGTGATTACTAATATCTACAGAGCTAAGGTCGGACGAATATCTATGACGGTCCCAGTGGTGACTAATATCTATGGAGCGTAGGTTGGACTAATATCTACAGAGGGCAGCTGAGCAAGAGGTTGTACAGAAAAGCATAAATTACTTCAATTACGTGATTACTAATTACGTAAAGGCTTAAACGTTTAAAGTATGTAAATGAAGTTTTTGCATAATATTACGTATTTTGCTATTTACGAGGACAATAATTTATTGAACAAACGTGGAGGTCATAATACAAAGATATTTATTTATTTCGAAATACACGGCACCACAACCTAACCTAACCTAACCTAACTGACATAGAAATGGTCATGGTAACAGACTAAATAATTTAGAAGCACTCGAAATAAACAAAGCTGTTAAAACAAAAACCCAAATCCTTAATAATCAGCTAAATGTGTCCAATAGTCCGATATTAGGGATTTTTACATACATCTCTACATATTATAAATTAAAGTCCTCCGCGTCGTCCGTCTGTCTGTCTCTCTGTCTGTCTGTTCGCAATAAACTTAAAAACTACTAAACGGATTTTCATGCGGTTTTCACCAATAGATACAGTGATTCATGAGGAAGGTTTAAGTATATAATTTGTCAAGGTTTTCTGTTAATTGGTTGAAACATAACGATAATTGTTAGAAGTGTCGGAAAAAGTCAAGCCGCCTGGGAGCTTTCATCGAAAACACTGCCTAATCCCTCTAAGATATTACAAAACAATGCATGGTGGGATGTTCCTCTTTTATAGAGCTACAAAAAGTCCACGATGGCATATATCTATCTTTTAAGGATAGCTTATTATCTCTACACCATCTCTACATCTTCTCGACATATTATAAATTAAAGTCCTCCGCGTCATCGGTCTGTCTGTCTGTTCGCGATAAACTCAAAAACTACTGAAAGGATTTTCATGCGGTTTTGACCAATAGATTGAGTGAATCGTGAAGAAAGTTTAAGTATATAATTTGTCAAGGTTTTGTATGTTATAGTTGAATCATAACGATAATTGTTAGAAGTGTCGGAAAAAGTCAAGCCGCCTGGGAGCTTTTATCGAAAACACTGTTTAATCCCTTTGAAATATAACAAAACAATACATGGTAGGATATTCCTTTTTTATAGATCTACAAAAAAATCCGTGATGGCATATATCTATATTTTACGGATAGCTTATTATGCAAATCCAACCTCTGCCATTGCTGTAGATATTCGTCCACACTTTGGTTCTCATAGATATTAGTCAGCAGTTTGAGCTGTAGATATTCGTCCTCACTTTGGTTCTCATAGAAATTAGTCAGCAGTTTGAGCTGTAGATATTCGTCCTCACTTTGGTTCTCATAGATATCAGTCCGATTTGTTCAGTTTTTGAAATTCCTGTAGATATTAATAGACGCCTCCCTATTTTGTTTGTATGTATCTGACAGTTGATCATTATTACAAAACGCATAATAGTTTCTCACTTTGGTTGGATAAGGTTCTATCTTTGCCTTACCATGTTCTAATGTCTCAAAGTTTGTAAAGATGAATTTTTGTATTGATTTTGGGGTTCAACATTGTGTAAAGTATTTTAGTTTATCATATTTTAATGGAAAATATTTAAATAGGACGGATAAATAGGATAATACTTGGAATTGCATTAGAGAAATGTAATTAGAACCTTACGCAATGATTTTTTATGCCCTAGCTAGTTGCATATACTTAGTTCTATTTGCATGTTTAGGTATGATCTAAAATGGTTACATCCTATTTGAATATTTTCCTTTAAAATATGTTCAATTAAAATATTTTACACAATATTGAACCTCAAAATCAAAAATCGGTAAATAGATAATGAGAAATCGTCTTTGCAAACTTTGATAAGTAATATCTCAAAACAAGGTAAAGTGAAGTTAGAACCCTATCCAAATGAGGTGACGGTGTGGCAGCTTTGCTTGACTACGTTTTGTGTTATTGTCTATATATTCGTGAACAATATCTAATAAAATAGCTATAAAATTAGTTCTATATTTTTAAAGCTGGCATAAACTATATCAATGTATACAAGTTTCCCGCAGTCACAGATAACTGTGTTCTTGAATTATTGTTGTTTTATGAATCTTGTAAAAACGAATTAGGTAAGTGACAAATTCGTTTTTTTTGTAGTAACACTGGCGGCTCGTCTTGGGAGCGGAAGGAAGATTTCGAGCTTGGTATTGGAAAGGTTAATACTTAGCAGTTCTGAGGTAAACTCATTTATTTTTTTAAGTGAAAACTTCTTTAGCACTGTTGTGATTTGAAACTCGATGAAACGAAAAATAGCGACACTAAAAAGAGACAAACACATACGTCTATAGGATTAAGCCTGCGAGAGAATGAGATAGTATAATTGTTCTCCTCCTTGTGCGGTGTTTCGTAGCCTATCGGTCTCCTCTTTGTGCGACGCTTCGTAGCTTTACAACTCTTGTCTTTAGTTTTCTGAAAGTTTCACTAAAAAAAATATATTTTTTTGTAAAAAGTAATCAAACAGCAAAGTGGTTTTTCATTAAGTAGCATTTTCAACCCTTGGAAAATGCTACGGTTAATATTTCCCTATCGAGTCCACGCTCAAAACACACTTTAAAAAATTAAAACAAATTGTTCTAGGTAGATAATGGTTAGTAATAAGTAATTCGGTAAACGAAATTGAAAAATATTTATATAAAGAAAAATATAAGACGGGGAGGTTACTGAGGCAAATAGCACGTGAGTATGAAAAGAAAAAAATGGTTAATATGTAGTTAATATTTAGTATATTATTTATTTCAACCATTATAAAATAATTTACTGAAATTCTTCATGTATTATATTTGCCCAGTTATTTCACAAAACGCACAATACAAATTCCCAGCTTGCTAATAAATAAATAAGTCGTCAAAAGGGCACACACTAATATTGCACAATCTTGTTTGCATACCACTCAAATTCTGGACCAGCCTAAAAATATACAGGATGGTATATAATGTACTCGACTTACTTTAACCAGTGATTCCTGGCATTATTTGGAGTAAAAAATGTTAATGAAATTTGGTCTCCGTTCACTTTGTCTTCTTAAAAAAAAAATTTCTTCAGAATCGAATATCAATTTTTATTAGAACAACTCTCTTATAACTTTTGAAGGTTATTCTCATCAATGTAATATATCATTGAAGAATATAACACTAATAATCTAAACGAAAATTTAAAAGAGAACGAGACACAGAAAAAATAAAAAGATAAGGGTCGCAACTGCGACTAAAACCTCAGTGGGCTCTTGAACGAGATGGACGTTTTTGATGTTGGCCGATTGCCACTCAAGCTTCCACCTTTAGATTGTAAGTGTTACCTTCTTCAAAGAAATGTTTTCTTCCACATGTCGTCACTGGCCACTCAGTCGAGTAACCACCCAACCCCTTACCTTGCCTCTAACTACTGATGTCCACTGATTTTTTATGTTTTCAGTTGAAAAAAAACATCAGAAATGTCACCAGACACCAAAACTTCATTTACATTTTTACTCCAAATAATGTCAGGAATCACTGGTACAACAAAATCACCAAGTACCCCCCTTAACTCCCTGTTTAAATATCATCAAGAAATCATCAAACATTCTCATTTCGGTTGTCTCTAATAGGCCACTTACATCACATTTTAAAAAAACAATTCCAGTTTAGGCAAATATTCTAAGACATTCTGTATTTTTTTTTCTTAATCATATTTTTGAAACCCTGGCGATTTTGAAACCGGAAAGACGGGACATAATTTTATGGGTGCGAAAAAATGATAGTTACATAGACGAAAATCATTTTAAAAAAAAGAACGTTTTCCACAAGAAAGGGCACAGGAGAATAACGAGGCATACCAAAAATATTACATCTCATAAATAATTTTTTCCTTGATTCATCTTATTGATCATAAATCAGTACTTGTAAATTACAATAATAATAAGAATACTATAATATTCGATTTTGTTAAAATCAGCACCACTACCATTATACCTCTAAAACACGTACAGACAGCGTAAAATGTACGGGGTTCTCTTCATAACATCTGTCAAAAAGTCAAACCAAATGATAAGTTCGCAGAGAACAAACAACAAATTTAGTGGATGTTAAATGTCAAATTCAAAAATTCGCCTGAAATCAAAGTGTTGCCATATAAAAAAAATAAATCAGGGTGGAATTTTACAAAATGAATATGAACATTTTCGGAGACGGGACATTTTCATGTAGTGACGTCACGGGCCCAAATAATGGATTTATTTATTTAAAAATAAAAAAACTATACACTTCTAAAAAATTTTACTAACATTTTCGTAATCTTAGTAAAAAAATCTATCCACACGATTTTTTCCAAGTCGTTATGAAATCCATGCAATTGGCCTATTAAATGCACAAGTCGTTATTTTTTCAATAATTATCACGTCATAATAATTCATTTCTATTGAATAGTAGCCATAATTTATGATTTCTGTTAACAACCAACCTATTATTGATCTTTTCATAAGCAAGCTGGTTAAACAAAAGTTACCAAAACAAACAAACTGTTCTCATGACAGATAGCAATAATAACATTTTGGCTGTACAATCAATCATCCATTCTTCTAGAAGACTTCATTCGTACCACCAACAGTTCCTAAGAGCATCCAAACCCATCTCAAAATGCGTATTTTGATGATAGCATTGTTCTGCTGCGTATCTGCCACCCTTGCGACTTACACAGGTATGTTATATTTTCATTTCATTAACTTCCAGGAATTGGGCGAATTTTATCTGTAGATCGAAATATATCCGCTTTGCAATAAAATACAAATAAATGGAGAATTTCTGAAAACTAAAAACTGTTTTTTAAAGGGGATGAAACACGTTTACAAATGTTTTTATTATATATATTTTTGAAATGTTAAAATTTTTAATGCAATCATAAAAAAGTTTAAAAAATGGCTCACCTTACGTTTTTTCTATCTAAAATTAAACATAACGAAAAAAAAATACACACATATTTTATTAGGCAAATGTAATATAAACGTTATTATTACCTCACGTTTTTGCCATTTCATAAAAGATTAATGAATAAAAGATTCTCGAAATTTTATAATTTTATTTCAAATAGCTATCGGATACTTTGGATTCGTAGAGGTGCACAATTAAATGTTATGAATATAACGCGTGGAGATTTCTCTTTCTAATACCGTTTAGATTATATTTCTCACCATGACATTACAGGAGATAAAATGATTTATATGAGGCCTATGTGAACTGGGAGAAATTTGGTGTCCTGAGATTAATAGTGTTAATATTATTGTTTTAGGTTTAATTAATAATAATAATAATAATATTAGCCCATTCCCAGGGATGTAATTGGGTATATGGATTCACAACTTGGTTATCCGGGGTTCTGAGCAATCTTGCGGGCAACTTGGCTGAATCTTGGTTTCTTCACCCTGTTTACATTTCAGTTGTTGATAAATTGCACTTCTAACAGCTGGATGTCTCTCCTGAGGTGACAGTATCCTGTTAACAGTCCTGACAGCACCCTCGATGAGTATTCTCCACTCCTGATGCAGTTCTCCAAATTTTTCGTTCGTGTTCCTCACTGCTTAAAGTTGCGGTGTTTGACTTCCTGCTATCCAGTCCTTGTATCCACCAAGTAAATATTTACCAAGACTGTTTGATTTGTATATAGCCGCTCCTCCAACCCCAGTGGGGTGCGGCGGAGACCCCAATGCCGAGTCCAAGCCCTGCGGAGACCCCTGCCCCATCACCTGCGAGAACAAAGACGCTGGGGGCCCTAAGATCTGTCCCAGGATCTGCATCGTCAATGGATGTGGATGCAAGGCCGGATTTGTGAAGGATGTTAAGGGAAAATGTATCCTGCCAGCTAAATGCCGTAAATGACTAGAAACATTATTAGATTATTTGTGTTTCGTTCGTGATATCAAAAAAAAATTCATGATTTTATCATTTAAACCTTAATTCCCTCATAAACACAAGACCTTGTCTTTATTATCTGACTGAATCGTTCTTCATCCTTACATTTCCTACAGTCAGTGGCGGACTAAGCCCATCCGAGGCCCGGGGCGGCAAAGCTGAATGAGGTCCCCCCACTCGCGAAGTTGATGTAATTTTAAAACCTTTTTATTCAATTCACACGGGCCTCTGGTCCTGGGGGGCCTCCATGTTCCCTTGATCAAATCCTAAACAAGGCTTTAAGGCACCAGGAAACTGTAAAAAAAAATATATATTATTTAATTTTCTGAAAGATGCATGTGTTAATAATGCTCACAACAAATGTTTTAATTAAATTCGTAAAATTGACGGCGATTCAGCATTTTATATGAAACTGTTTTAAACAGTTTGTATGTTGAATTATCCTTCAGCAAAACTTTGAATGCGTTTTTCAAGGGCCCCTTCTATTTTTCTTTTTATGAATGATGAAAATTTTCCATAAAAATCGAAAATAAAATTCGCTGGTCCGCCATTTTCTCATTTTTTTATGTATCAAAATTCCCCTAAGTGGTGCCATAGACACTGGATTTTCGAACAGTTTGAGAATTGGTGCATGCAAATCGGATGTATGTTCCCCCCCTACCCCCCCCCCCCCCTCCACCCCTTCTTCCACCACTGCCTTCAGCTATTGATAATTTCCACTTCACAGCAGCTGCATGTCTCTCCTGAGGTGTCAGTGTCCTATTAAAAGTCCTACCAGCTACCAGCCCCCTCAATGAGTATTCTCCACTCGTGATGCAGTTCTCCAGATTTTTCATTCTAGTTCCTCCTTAGATGTTTGCCTTCATACTATCCCGTCCTTATATCCACCAAGTGAATATTTACTAAGACTATTTGATTTGTGTATAGCTGCTCCCCCAACCCCAGTGGGGTGCGGCGGAGACCCCAATGCCGTGTCCAAGCCCTGCGGAGACCCCTGCCCCATCACCTGCGAGAATAAGGATGCTGGGGGCCCCCAGATTTGTGCTGCCATCTGCATCGTCGATGGATGTGGCTGCAAGACCGGATTTGTGAAGGACGTTAATGGAAAATGTATCCTCCCAGCTAACTGCCGTAAGTGACTACAAATATTCTTAGGTTATTTGTGTTTTGATTCTAAAAACTTGTAAATTAACATGCTGTATCTCAACCAATTATAATTTAGAAAGAAATTCCTCTTTCAACAAATCAATAAAATCCTAAAGTACCTACCTAGGATTCGAATTTAATATGCGCGACGGAGCAAATTATAACCACTCTCCAACCACTCTGCACAAAACACGAAGGATTTCGAATGAAATTATCATACTTGTATTGCCTATGATATGTCTTAATCACTCTTTTCTTACTGAATTAAAATTACTCGAGTCCTTACACATCAATCTGTCTCTTGACGAATCACCTTTAGGAAGATCAAATCCTTATAGGTACTACTACACCACCCACCATTAAATGTTGCTTTTACTTTCCAAAATACACTCATCAAAGAATATATTACATATTAATATTAAAATATTTTTCTGGATTAAATAACATGTGTTCACAATTATGTCCTCTGCGTGCGAACTCTATCTAAATTTCTTTAATTGGACAATATATAGTGTTAATTTCAAGCGACCTCCCAGGTAAGTATGGTCCTGTTTTCATTAATTTTTAGGCAGCATCGCGTTCATTGGTCAAAATATTGTACTTACATATATTTTCGTATCGGTGATCAATGATCCGGTGTATGCAATTTTTAGCCATAAGTTGTTTTTAATTGTTTGTCTAGCTTGTAGTTTTATTAGATTTTACAAATGTAGTATAAGTTTGTACAGCGCCCTTGAGATGATTTTTCACAAAAACGGCGCTATATAAATCATCCAAGTATTATTATTGAAAATAAATCTTTACCTAAGCCAGAACTACCAAACTCTCAAGCATGTCAATGAATAGATAGCAAAGAAGTTCTAAAATCTACCCACATGTTAAGTCTAGTTTTTCCAAATTTACAGATACTCTATCCTACTCCATCGTACTGCTTCGCCCTTCTCATATTATTCCTTTGAGTCAGTCGACCTCTTCATTCAATGCAATAATTGTTCATGATCTTGGTTTTCTTGCCATTATTTGACATTCTCTCCATTTTTTCAATTTTGGAGTATGGGTACCGCCGCCTCGGGAACCCTCTATTGCAGGGGTCTCCAAACTACAGCCCGTGGCCAAATCCGGCCCGCCAGTGTCATCAAACAGGCCCGCGATAGCTAATGGCTTATTGTTGTTATGATAAGTTGGATAAAAACATAGAATGATAGTAACTCGGTTTTATTTACTTGCTAGGTAAAGCTTATTGACAAGTATAAAATCGAACGAACGAGGTTACTCGCGAAAATGGAACTATCTGTCAGCGATGGATAGAGGGTACTACCACCAAACGTGTCGCAGTCGTGACGATGCAGTGCAACACAATAGTAAATGAACTAGCAAGAATTTAGCAAGCGTATGCTCGCTCAGGGCATGTACTCGGCGACTACTCTAGAAATTATAGATAATGACAGGAAAATTAAAACGGTTTTGGCCCTTGAAACTTACTGGAGTAATCAGCCCTAGGGCTGGAAAGCTTGGAGACCCCTCTCTATTGGAAAACTAACATCCCTGCCATAGGTCACCCTAAGTGGTTCTCTAGCAAAATATTAAATTTACGTGGAGCCTGATATAAATTTGATTGATTTGTATGTAGCTGCTCCCCCTACCCCAGTGGGATGCGGCGGAGACCCCAATGCCGAGTCCAAGCCCTGCGGAGACCCCTGCCCCATCACCTGCGAGAACAAGGACGCCGGGGGACCCATGATCTGCCCTGCCATCTGCCTTGTCGATGGATGTGGCTGCAAGACCGGATTTGTGAAGGACGTTAATGGAAAATGTATCCTGCCAGATAAATGCCGTAAGTGACCAAATATATTTTTAGGTTATTTGTGTTTTGGTCCTGACATAAAACAATATGCCATTTTGCCTAGATTTTTTCGTTTCTTCCCAGAGTAGGATTTGGCTTCCCTCACAAATGTTCTACACCAGCTTCGGTTCCTAGTTATTCGTGTTCAGATCTTCCCATCCTACTTCAATCTTCTTCCCTCGGTCAGTCCACCTCTCCTTCAATACAATTGCTCATGATATTCGTTTTCTTGCTGTCAAACCTTTGGGACCTACACAATGTTGAGCACAACATTACATAAAATACTGCAGTATAAAATTGACTGTCCTGAATTTCTTCAGTTAATCAACATCCAAATATCCAAAAGATATTGAAATATAAGGAGATATGCTATGAGATGGCTGTCCGACTGTCGGCGGACTACGGTCTAATGGTTCTAGTTTGAATACAGAATTTAGTTGATTTTTTAAGGTGTTCAGTAATATTGGTTAACAATACAGTTTGAATACGGAAAGAATTTGTTCATTTAGTTGATTTCGAAAGAATTCGTTTATTTAGTTGATTTTTTTGAGGTGTGCAGTAGTATTGGTTAACAATATCAGCGACGCCAGATAGCACATTTCTTGTATTTAAATATCTTTGGATCTGACCGACATTTATTGCACCATAAGAATTATATAGCTTCGGATGAACTTGTAAATGGACTATATTCAAGATAAACACTTAATTACCGACAGTGATGAATAAGGAAGTTGAGTCCATTTTTTTATTTATTTTTTTATCAATGTTCACATTCAAACTTAAATACTAGTATTTTTTTTTAAAGATCGTTTTCAGAATGAAAATAATTCTCCAAGTTAAAATTTTATTAAGCTTGTCAAAACGAGCGGAATCCGAGTGGTAAGAGGCAGGGTGTGTGTGTGACATCATTTGGGATCTGAAACACGTCGCTTTAGCATTTTGTATGGAGATTTTTTTAAATTCTTCAATAAGGAATCCCAGTAATTTTTTTTATCAATGTTAACCGTCTATCAGAATTAATGATATTTAAAAAAAAATTGATCATGTTTTCATAGTTAAATTAATTTTTAAAGTTAGAATTTTTTGTTTCTCCCGTCTAAACAACTCCCACGCGAACCAATTCTGTTGACATTTTGTAGAAAAATTGAGCTCGCAGCTAGCGCCTCACGCTAGCCAGTAGCGAGAATTACGACTTCCGCGCAAACTAATTCTGACAGTTTCGAAATCAGCTGGTGGTGGGCCGCCATCTTGAGGCAAGCGCTCGTGAGTAGTTGACCACCTTTCTACTTTTTTCGTAGATTATCCACAATCTGCTAGTTAGCTAGTAATACGATTACACTGAGCGATTTAACTAACAGATAGTGAATTTCCCAGCTAGTAGCTTGTAAACTCGCTCAATGTCACCGAGGCTTTACTTAAACTAAAAAGACTCATAACAAGATAGCAAGCAAAACTGTTTGGCCTATACCTCTCTCATCATAAATAAACCATCTATCATGTAATAGAAAGAGATGCACCATAGACATTCCAATGACCGTACAAACCGGCGTACAGATGACGTCAGAATTCTTTCGACCTATCATGAAGCGTTTTTAGTTTACAGCTTTTTAAAAAAAATTTTAAGAATGTTTAATTAATTCTAAGAAAATAATATATATTTAGAATCGATATTTTTTGATCTACATGAACATATTTTTTATAAGTCAAAATATTTTTCACTCAACTTCCCTATTATAATGTAAACCAAAAATTATATTTTCTTCACAACAAACAAACCCAGCTTCGAAGACAAAGTTTTTTTCTTTCTTGTTAAAAAAAAGTTTTCTAAAGGTTGTTGACCTGTGTTTTGTTTTTCCTCAGCTAAACCTACATGTGCGAAAAACGAGGTGTACAGTTCCTGTAAGAATCCGTGTCCAGAGACCTGTGAGCAACTGGTTGCAGGGGGGCCTCAGATCATGTGCATGCCACCTTTCCCATGCCCCGGAGGTTGCGACTGTGCAAGTGGATATGTCAGGAATAAGGACAACATCTGCATACTGCCATCACAGTGTCGTGAGTATTCACCTCATAGAATAAGTTATCAGAATTCAAATCAAAATCAAGAATCAAACAATTATATATTATTACTAGCTGGAGTCGCTTTGCCCGGGTTTTGCACGGAGTTTTTTTTAAATCAGACGTCTGTTAAATTTTGGTCTTGGCGGTGGATGCATCTGACCACCAGCTGCGTGGCAGGCCGGATCGAGAGAGACTGTTTGAGGGAGACCTTTGTCTCCAGCAGGACTCTCTCGGAACATCACCTTCCACCGCAGTGGGAGGGATAGATTCATACGTACGTTACTCCTGGAGACACTGACCCCCAGATTCTTAACCACCCCTTATACCTTTTTCCTTCCCAGAACTTCCTTCCTCTCCTCTTCCCCAAAGATGACATAGGCCCTGAGGGGAATTATTTCCTCAGAGCCTCCTGTGGAGGAGCTCTTATAAAAAAAAGATGTAGTTAGTAATTTTCCTCTTATTTTGAAGGTCAGGTGTGCAAGAATCTCAGAATAAAACTGTAGATTTGTATAAAATTCAGATCCTTCTATATAAATTCACAAATTTACATTCCACTCTTCTTTGTGCAATAAATTTTAATGTTTGCTTTTTAACCAATGGAGCGATTAAGGTCAAAATATGGACCCGCTTTTATTTTTCTGTGATTGACAGCGGTCCAAAATTGGACCACATTTTTTTTTTGAACCAAAGTTTTTGATTTTATAATATTTTTTTTATAAACCCTACGAATATGTGATAATCGACAAAAGATATGTGAATGCATTGGCTGTACAGAACTGTAATCAGTTTGTATTTTTCCTATTAAAATTCGGAGGCATAATTTTTTTTAATGTGGGCAAAAAAAAAATCACAAGCAATCTGAGGAAAAAGTTTTAAATCGCGCTGTCGCTCGAGTGGTTAAACAAAAGTACATATTACCTATGTTGGGATGACAGAATTGCATCACAATATTTTTAGCTACTTATTAAGAAATATTTTTATGCGATCCTTAGATCCCTATCTTCACTGTTTTCTGCTTTTAAGCTTGTCCCGATCCAAACGCCGAATTTGTGAACTGCCCAAACCCCTGCCCTCCCACCTGTGACAACCTGGCCACCTTCGGGAAGACTCCTTGCGCCAGGATGTGCCTCGCAACAGGGTGCACCTGCAAGAAGGGATTCGTTTTTGACTCCAAGGGCAAATGCATCAAGCCTAACAAGTGCCCTAAGATCTGTATGTATCCGAATTGAAAATAAGCATCTTTTTGTTTTATTGTAATCTTTATATTTTTATGTTACATAGGTAATTGTGCTGTGCCTGTCTCACTAGGAGTTCCTGTGTTGAGAGCAGGCGCATTTTAACACAAATAGTTTATAAAGGATAACAACAACAATGTTATTTACATTTAAAGTAAAAGTACAAGGACAATCAGCATCGTATCAATGGGTTAGCATGCATTAGGAGGTTCTAAAAATATTGTTGATATATGATCTGTCTTTGGTAGTGATCCAAAACTTGGTATCTGTTTTGTATTTTACGTGATTAGTGTGCTGTCTAATGGTCAGTGGAAGTGTATTATAAAGTTTTGTTGCAAAGTACCTGAAGTTTCTTTGACCAAACGTTGTTTTGGCGAAAGGGATAAGTAAGAGATTTTGCCCTTTGGTTCTCGTATCATGAACAGTTTGGATATTGTCAAAAACAGTTCTATGTTTGAATAGATAAATTAGTATATTTTTGGCATAAAGTTGCCTAATGTCCAAAACACCGATTCTCCTAAAGATTTCATCCGAACTGCTTGTGATCGGTAGTTTTAGAATAATCTTTATAATTAGTTTCTGGGCTTTAGAGATCGGATCAATGGCAGCAGCGTTTGCTCCTCCCCAGGCTATGATACCATACTCGATTAGAGATTGACATAGTGCATAGCAAATTGTTTTGAGTTGGTTCAAATTAAGAAAGTTGCGAGTTTGTCTAAAAAGTTATATAGATTTCCAAAGTTTGTTTGCTGTAGTGATAATATGTTCTTTCCACTTTAAATTATTGTCAAAAATAATACCCAAGTATTTGATTTTTCTAACACGTTCTAGATAGGGGCAATCACATATATTAACTTTTGCCAGGGGGCAAGCACATATTTGAATATTATTTTCTGGGTTACTTAGGGACGGATTAATACTAAACTCAATGTATTTTGTTTTAGACACATTCATTGTTAGTGTATTATTGTCTAACCATCTTTTAACAATAGCTATGCCCCTGTTTGCTTTTATGTAAACATCATACCAGTTACTTGATTTGAAGAGGAGAATCGTATCATCAGCGAAAATAACGATTTTGGCATCAATATGTAGATTGCACACATTTACGTAAATTAGGAATAACGTGGGACCCAGGACGCTTCCTTGAGGCATGCCAAAACTAATTGGCAGTTGATTGCTGAGGCAGTTGTTGATTTTTACACTTTGTTTACGGTTTGAAAGGTAATTTCGAATAATACTAAGTTCATTCCCATTTATTCCAATGTTTGATATTTTTTGTATTAGTTTGGAATGTGAGATAGTATTAAATGCTTTGCATAGGTCTAGGAATATTGACATGCATTTTGATCCCTTGTCTAAGTTTTCATTTAAAAAATCTGTAACTGTCGCAATGGCATCGGAGGTGCCTTTATTTTTCCTGAAGCCAAATTGGTTGTGGGATAATATATTATTTTTTCAAGGTATTCGACTAATTGAAAGTTAATTGCTTTTTCAAAGACTTTGGATAGTGAATTTAGTAATGTTATTGGACGATAGTTAGTTATATCCGCTTTAGAGCCTCCTTTATGTATTGGAATTATGATTCCGTGTTTAAGTTTATTGAGGAATTGGCCTTTTGCGATGCTTAAGTTAATGAGATTTGTAAGGGGAATGGTGATTTCTGGTAAAAGTTTTTTTAAGGTAATATTTGAAATATCATCCAAACCAGTTGAAGATGAGTTCTTTAATGAGTTTATGATCGTCCTAGTATCTTCATTCGAAATTTGTTTTAGACTAAAATTCAAGTTTTTGGGCCAATTTGTATTACAGCCTTGTGTGCTGGAATTGGGAGAACTTTCACCGATATTTTTTGCGAGTTCATCACCAATTTTTGAAAAGTATTGGTTTGCATGATTAACAATAATATTGGGATTACTAGAAAAACTAATTTTTTTTATCATTTATAGTGAGTTGTTTCAAGTCATTTGGAGGATTAGGTTGAGAATGAGTGGCTTCTTTAAGTGTTTTCCAAATTTTTTTAGGATCATTATTACAATTTTCTATTTTTTGTTTGTAATATATCTCTTTGGCCTTTCTTATTATTTGGGTACATATGTTTCTATATCGTTTATAAAAGTTTTGAAGTTGTATATCGTAAGGATTATTAATAACTTTTTTGTGGAGCTTGTTACGTTTACAAATAGATTTAATAATAGTGTGGTTTATCCATGGCTTAATTGGTAAAATGTTATTAGGTACATGTTTTACAGTAATATTAGTTTGTTGGTTAATGGTAGTTTGTAGGTAATTTATAAAGTTTGTCCAGGCATCATCTGGATTTGTAATTCCAAATAGTTCTGACCACGATTTACTCCTTAGCGAATGAAGAATTCCATCGTAGTTAATTTTTTTTTATGTTTGTTGTGTTTTTTTGTTTTTTGTCTTTCTGGTTGCATAACTGTAAGGCAAGTATGGTGGTATAGTGATCAGTTAGTGTAGATTTGTATACGATAGATGTTATTGGGTAGTTTGATTTGATTATAAAGTGGTCGATACATGAGATGGAATCCAGTATAGCACGTGTAGGAGTGTTTATGGTGCTTTGAAATCCATGGTATGAGAGTGTGTTTAGGTATTCTTGGCATTGCGGATGTTCGTTTAAATAATAACAATAATAATAATAATAATGGTCTTGTGGGGAGGTAAGTGCAATCCCACACATCCCATATAAAGTGTAAGTACATATATTGAAAACATAGGTATTTATAAATGAGATTAACGATGGAACAGAATCGAGACTAAAAATAGAATCGAAAGTAAAGAAACACAGGAAAGAAAGAAAAATCTTAAGCCTTGTTTTGTTTTACTCTTTTGATTATTTGGTACAAGTCTTTGTTTTAGGTAAGTAATTAGTTAATTACCTAAATTGCCTTGATTATTTTTTTGATTGATTTTGGTGTTTCACAGAAATCGCAATGTAACATTGTCATCAAAAAACCAATGAGTGCCATTTTGCTTTTTTTTGACATTTGAAAGGCCCCCGATAAACGCCGATTCTAGGTCCATTTCGGCTTTCTATCAAACTGTGATCACAGTACCTACATAAAGTTTAAAAAAACTATTATGCAGTGACCTCAAAGATATTCAAATACAAGAGATATGCTATGGTGTACGCCCGACTGTCGGAGGATTACTTCCTGTTGGGAATAGTTTGAATATGGAAAGTAGTTGATTTTTTTAAGGTGTGCAGTAGTATTGGTTAACAATATCGGCGACACCAGGAAGCACAGTCCAACCCAGTAAAAACTGCCGATTGCACATCTCTTATATTTCAATATCTTTGAGTGACTTCATTGGTTATATATAGGGGTACGTAAATTTCGCAAATAAAAAATCGGCATTTCGCATTTAAAAAAACTCAAAATAGAAAATTTCGCAATTATTTCGCAAAAAAAAAATATAATGTTAAAAACTCAATTAAAGGTTAGCATTGTTGTAATTTCTACATTTTCATGTTTCATTGTTTGCCTGCGATCAGTTACGACAATGTTGTAGATACTAAAGTACCTCTCGGCATCAACACTATTGACAGGGCAATTGAGACATTGCATAGCTGCTTTTGCAAATCCAGGGTAGCAAGATTTTGATGTAACTAAAACTTGCATTACATCCACAGGAGCTTCTTGGCTAAACAAATGGAAGTAATTGACTGTGAAAATGAGAGTACCCGTCAATTAGTTCTTCTTGTGGTACACTTTTGAAAAACGGAATTTTTGCGAAGCTTTCCACTATGGAATTTGAATTGACAGAAGAAGATGGCACATTTGCTGCTTCCGATGGACAAAATAATCTGCCAATGTGCTTGTAGCACTCATTTGTTGGATTCGGCCCCATGTGTACCAACAATTTATCCAAGCTCTTTTGAGCTAACACATATTTTTCCATGTAACTGCGAACAGCTGGATGATCTAGTTTATTCAACGGAATGTTTGCTTTCAAACACATTTTTAGTGTCAAGCACAAATTCCTCTTTTTCCGTTTTGGCACGCTTTTGCACTTCAAAAGCACCAACTATTGTGGATTGCCTTTTTATTCCAGAGGACCCTGGTTGAGGATCAGGATCAGATTTCTTTCTTAAATGAGTAACAGAAGTCGTATGCTTCTTCAAAGTATCTAACTTCTCTCCTTCCAAACGCACGTTGCAGTATTTGCACATTACGATGTTAGTATCGCTAAAATACAAGCCATCCTCTTTGAACTTTTTTACTCGTTCAGATAAGTCTACTTTCGGGCGGCCCATATTGACGTTAGTAACACAACTATACCATACGCGCATGAGCGAGTGACTGATTGAAAGACAAGAGATAGACGGACGCCAACCCACGCGCCGATAATCACTCGCTTGATCCTCATCTACGCAACAACTCGTGCCGTCTCTGTCTGTTTTGAACAGAGTTGTAATAATTGTTAGCGCGTCTGATCAACATTTGAAAGCATGTAACGTAAAAAGGTGCGAAAGTATTTAATTTTCAAATTTCGCTTTTATCGCAAATAAAATGCAGATTTCACTTTTATCGCATCTATTTTGTAAAAACGAAATTTACGTACCCCTAGTTATATATATTTAAAATTCCACTTCATGCATTTCTAACCCACGCTGGCTTTCTCAATTAGAATTAACCTTTCCCATACCATGCTAAAAATACCCTCGACAAACCGTCTTGTAACACAGCGTTACTCTATGGGATTTGGAAATTATTTCAAGTTTTTTGTAAAAATATTGTGGTGAATATTTTTTATTTTCCTTATATTAATTTATTGTAAGAAAAAAATATTGATTTTGTGCCCTAAAACAGAAATATTAAAAAAATAATCATTCATAATAAATAATCAAATATTATTTGAAACGCCCAACAAGGCGGGCGGCTGTGACAGCGACCGCCCAGGGTCACGTTAGCCTCTAGAATAGCACCATTGTTTCAGAAAGCCACATGTGGAATGCGCTAGGTACTAGTAAGGGCTGACACCGACCTACTATCATTTTTTAAATACATTTACATAAATACTTTATCGTAAAGAGCTTTTTATGTTTGCTGATCTAAGAATACCAGATAAAATGGTTTTAACACTAGTTGCATAGAGAAATAGATTACAATAAAAACACAATACTTAAAGAACACTCAAATTTTAAATTTTTGTTACAGTTTTACGCGAAAGCAAATCACGAAAAAAAATATTATTTTGAAGTGAAAAACTTCTTTAGCACCATTGTGATTTGAAACTGGATGAAACGAAAAAGCGACACTAAAAAAAACAATAAGCAAACCACGAAAAAAATAATGTTATAATTACTTTGAAGTGAAAACTTCGTTAGCACCGTTGTGATTTGAAACTGGATGAAACGAAAAAGCGACACTAAAAAGAAACAATAAGCAAACCACGAAAAAAATAATTTTATAATTATTTTGAAGTGAAAACTTCTTTAGCACCGTTGTAATTTGAAACTGGATGAAACGAAAAAGCGACACTAAAAAAAAACAATAAGCAAACCAAGAAAAAAATAATATTATAATTACATTGAAGTGAAAACTTCTTTAGCACCGTTGTCATTTGAAACTGGATGAAACGAAAAAGCGACACTAAAAAGAGACAAACACATGCATCCATGGCATTTATAGAGAATGGGTTAGAATAATCGGTCTCCTCTTTATGCGGTGCTTCGTAGCCTTCCGACTCTTGTCTACTTTAATTTTCTGAAGGTTTCGCTTCTACCGGTGTGAACTGCCCATTAGTATTTTTTAAATACTCGTATATTTTAACATTTTTGCGAAATTTATTTTTTATATCGATTTTTAGTGATAACCTTTAGGATAAAATTGACTTTTATGGGTGGAAATAGTTTACATAGCAAATTAAAAACATTTATTTCACAGGAACATAACGACAAAAACCATTTAGGTAAATTGTTATTTTAACATTAATCCGATGTGTTTATCATAACAAAATATAGGTTAAAATGTAGATGTAAAAGATTTCTACAAAAAAGCAAACAAAGACTTTGTTATTATATTTACCTACATATTATGTAATGCATTCGTCTATAGTAAATCTACAATAAATCGTAAAATGGCGACCACACGTCATCTAGTACTATACGAAACTATAAGAACTTAAGCTGTGGATAATGTAGTGCAGACATACAGTATTTTTTTTACATTAGCTCCACACATGAGGCCCTGAGGAAAATAATTCGCTTCAGGGCCTATGTCATCTTTGGGGAAAGGTCATCCTGCTGGAGAGGTCAAAAGGTCTCCTTCAACCAGTCTCTCCCTACCCGGCCAGCCACGCAGAGCCAGTTGGTAGGCAGACGTACCCGCCACCAAGATCCGGAACCAAACCTACCCCATGAACCTGGGCACCCCTGCTAAGTCACCAAACGTAACAAACTACTTGAGGTCACTTATGGCAGAAGTGTTGGTTGTCCAATAAATGGTTTTCGAGGCGGCGGCATTCCGTTATTATGAAAAATATGCATTTTAGAAGATGATCGAAATAGCAAGTTAAACAAAGACAGTGAGTGTTCTAAAATAGTAAAAATAATAAATAATTAAAAAAAATATATATTCTAAAAATCCTAACATTCATTGAAAATTGTACCTTCAATTCATCGAAACCTAACCATTTATATTTATTGCTACTTCCTTCCATGTAATAATCATTTGTAAAGATGTCACTTTGCTACTGTTTCAATGGAAAAAAAGTCCCTTTTTAAAATAATTATTTTATGGGGGTAGTTTTAGTAATAAAATAGGTAGGTAAGATTCTAAATATTGCACCCGACCCTCACAAAAGAGTTTTATGGTGGTACAGTAATGTTTACAATCGTATTTTGGATGAAGTATTGTCTTCGATTCCGAAACTACATCATGCAGCAGAGAGGATATACCACCAACTCGACAAATACTCCTTGCTTCATTCGCATTCTTAAATCGTCTAATACTCGTCCAGATAAATCTGAATAAATAGATGCTTGGTTGCGTTACGGTGCACTCTATCGGAGGACTACCGCTAGGTAAGAGATCCATTCAAACGTGCTCTTTTTAAAATGATTTATCTGTATATTTCTATTATTCTGTCTCTTGGCGTGGTCCGACTGAAGTATTTGATTCACTTGACCATGCCATGACTTCCTTGGCTATTATTCACTTCGCGTCATATCTTCCTTTGTCAATGCCCTAACTAAATAAGCGTACCTTTTAATCCCATCCATCAAGTACACTTGACGTGACTTTATCACTAAACGGCGCTTAAAAAAGGTAGAAATTATTATTATTATTTTTTTTTTTTTAATTTATTTAAGGAACATAAACAGTCTTCATAACATAATATACATAAGAGGATAACAAAAAAAAGACCAATTATTAATGTTCACAGATAGGTATTTAGAAACATAAAAGTAACTGAATGTAAACTAGAATATTTAAGAAAAGAAAAAAAAAACAGGAGAAAGCAGCAATTACAAAATATATATTGTATAATACAGGTGTAAATTCAACAATTATAATTTTTATCGGCCTCGTATCCCTTCCAGATCTCCACAAATTAACATGGCTCTACCTATAATGTAACTATATGGTTTTACTACACATACATATCAGGAATCTCATTTATATAGAGCATTTCAACAATTATCCTTCCTTTGCCAGTTCAATGCCTTACTTTTCAATTTGGGAGGCGGGTATGGGTGCCGCCGCCCCGGGAACCATTTATTGGATAACCAACACTTCTGCCAAAGGTCATTCCAAGTAGTTAGCTACGTTTCGTGACTTGGTAGGGGTTCCCGGGTTCGTGGGAAGTGATTTGTCCAGGTTTTGGCGGCGGATGCATCTGCCTACCAACTGCATGGCAAGCCGGATCGGGAGAGAATGGTTGAGGAAGTCCCTTTGACTTCTCCAGCTGTACCCTCTCGGAACATCGCCTTAAACCGCAGTGGAAGAGATGGCTTCATACGTCCGTCACTCCTGGACACAATGACACCCAGATTCCTACCCACCCCTTATATTCTTTTCCTTCTCAGAACTTACTAACCTTCCTTTCCTAAAAATACCCTTCACACATCATCCCCAAGGATGACATAGGCCCTGAGGGGAATTATTTTCCTCAGGGCCTCCTGTGTGGAGCTATTGTAAAAAAAGCACTGCATTGTTATTGTCTTAATCAAGTCTTCCACAAAGAGATTATTTGATAAAAATAAAATGAAATTAAATAAAGATTTATTACTTGTGAACTAATGTGGCATGACCCTGCAAATAACCCAAAACCCATAAAACTAAACAAAAAACATCCCCCGTCATCTGATTATCTACAATCGTAACATTTTGTCTTTTATTTTAAGGAAATACGCAGAAAGGGATTAAAAAATGACTCTGGTTTGAGGATCAGGTGGTCGGTCGGCCGAACCTTCCGATGTGGTTCCTTATTTTTTTTGTGGCTCTTTTTTTAATGAAAACGGAATGTCAAGCAACCCAAGTTTTTTTGCAGCAAGATAATTAATATAGTCATCTCTGTTTTCAGACATTTCAAATAAATGCACTAGAAAGCGACGACAAACGTATTATGATGTCAACTTTGAGAAGTAAAATAGTCTCTACAGATAGGCAAAAGGTTTTAACGTTTTATTTTACATCTCTTTTTGTCATACATTACTAAAAGGAGATCGTAATATTGGACGTAGGTTTATGAGGTTGGAATGAATTAATGTTTTGTCTTCTCTGTTATTCCCGTAGAAATTTAAAATTTGTTGTCTCATCTGACATAGAAATATGTCGACTTTTAGGAAAACATTTTTTATTATTTTATACAGAATCGTCACAATTTTTTAAATATTTTTTACGGATGCAAAAATATATTTTTTAGGAATACCTAAAATGTTGATTTAATGATTGAAGCATTTGAGGAGTTATTGATGTTTTAAAGAGCGTTGTAAACTATAATCGCATCGTGGATCTGGGAGTGTTAAAGAACATGTACGATGTTACAATAATAAAAACACTTTTTTCCAAGTTTACAGAACATTTCATGATGACAATGAGCCTAAACCCGAACATATAGAAAGAAATGGTTGTTGATTAAATTTACTTGAACAATTGTAAATCACCATCAACACGGCATGGTGGTCGAAAAATCCACTAATTAATGTAACCATAATATTTATACACTGAATAAAGAAAAATTTAAAAAAATAAAATAAATAAGCGAACGAACGATCCTAATATAATATTAATTAATAAATTAAGGAAAGTGATTTATTCTTCACTTCTCGGTATGTTCACAAGATCTAAACAATATAACTCGTAATAATTCAATAGCAGTCAAGTCATTATTACAATTAAGAAAACACTACCATATAATGTGGGGAAAACATATTTCAAAGTACCCCACAGAATATTGTCACAATTATTTTTTCAGTACATCGGTTTAACCGCAAATAAATGATTTTGGGCACCATACAAATTGGGGTAAATAGAATCATCTAAATAAGTCATCTCAACGTGGCCTTTCCACAGTTTGAAAATGGCCTTGAACACCTAAACAGCTGTCATAATAATAAAAAAAAACTAAAATGGTTGCAGAACTTGATAAAAACATTAAATATTATTTACATTAATTTTTTTAAATTGAATTGACTGTTAAAGATTAAAAAAGTCTATTTATACAATTTTTTATAAATATGGGTGGAACATTATCAGGACCATATCTTGCTTTTGGTTCTATGAGTTTAATTGAGCCTATGATATCATTATATTCAATTACTAATTCAGATAGTTGCAAGTTAATACATAAGAAATTCCCTAGTGAGATGAGCAGATAATGATTTTATTGTAATATATTACTTTTTGTAATAAATCTGTGATAAACTCGGGATCACAATTTATAGAGACATCACCTTCATTTACGCTTTTGAAAAAGTCAGCAAATAGTTTGACAAAATCTTCAGTTTGGGTACAAGTCCTACCACTATAGTTCATAATACTCGTTTAGATGAATATTTGTTTTGTAATGATTTAGAATAATTTAAGAAAGATTTAACATTACATCTTACAGAGTTTTTAACTTATTTTATATAATTTTTGTGACATTTATCTGAAGTTACAGCGCATTGCTTATGCAACTTGTGAAATTCAGTATAATCATGAAATGTTCTCTTTTTTTATAGGTGAGCAATCTCTTTTTTTTTTACTAAGTTAATAAGGTCATCATTGATATATTATGTAACGTAACAGGTACACGACTACTTACAATAGCTTGTTAGATACATTCTCGATATTGTAATTTAATTACCCACCATTCAGAAATGACCAAACAATCTTGAGGAGAAAGCATGGGCGTAGGCACGGTGGATTGTCAACCGAGTCGCGTTTTCAAATTACAGCACTTCGTAGGATGGTTTTTCCTTCTTCCATTCATATTCTTGTTTATATTCATAAATCCTAGAACTCGAATATGTCGTAGAAGCCTACTTTTTCAGTACCAACTCTAGATTTTTATTTTTTGCCCCATCCTAAATCGAAACCTGGTTACGCCCATGGGAGGAAGTCACAAATTTCAGTTTAATTGGCTCTGTGAAAGTTATGAGATATTCATTTAGTTTTAGGATTTCTATGTACAGTATTATTTACGGTTATGTCTAAAAATGGATGCTAAGATTTGCAAAAATATGAAGACTCTGCTGATCTTTATTTATACCTCCGTTATTTTCTATAAATAAAGAATATTTGACCAAAATTTAAAGAATGCATAAATTTTGTCATTTATTTTGTGAATTTTGGTACTATTTTATCTGTACCATGAACTGACAAACATAGCAACATGATATTTGTTTTTTTATGCTGATCACACTTTGTTGAAAGGCTGAAACGGACACCTTAACGGGGTCGTTTCAAAATTAAAAAACAAAGCGACGCTGATTAGTCATTTGATGACAACGTTATATTTGAATTTCTGTGAAATGCCCCAAACTAAGTTCAGTAGGAGGGTTGATAATTATTCCGGCTTCGCCGTGCTAACATCGTCCAATCTGGTCGTACAGTTGCATTATGAATCTAGTGTAAATCTACATATGCTGAAAAGGGGACAGGACATCATATTTATGAGGTGGCGAACATTTTGCTGGGAGTCATCAAGGCATGGACCGGTGTGTCGTTGTTAACAATTTTGAATCCATGAAGACCAAATCTCTATGGCCAACATTTTGTAAAGAATTGGGTCAATGTAGAGCCCAAACCATGACTTTTTCAAAATGTTTCTGCACATTTATTAAACATTGCCTATTTATGTACAGTGAAACCATCTTAAGAAGTTTTCCGAGGGACCGGAAAAACAGCTTCATAAGCAGGAAAACTTTATAAGTGGGATAAATTAGGCTATTCAGTCTTCAAGGGACTGAAAACACCAAACTTCTTATGCAGGAAAACTTCTTAAGGGGAACTTCTTAAGAGGGTTTCACTGCATTAGTGCTAAGCAATAAAAATTCTAAGTTTTAATTGTATTTATTTCTTTTCAGGCAAAAAATAGACATGCAATCCTTGAAAATCTGAAATGGAAATATCCAGAACGTCTTTTTTAGTTCATTTTATCTAGTACTATTTTGAAGCAATAAAAAACGGACACTTTTATATATAAATGTGTACTTATAGGTTAATAACATATATTGTTACTGAATGCCATATTTGTCATATTTTATTATACATATATTATAAAAATATTAGTACTTACAGAAGTTAAATTTGTTTCGTTTTATTAAAAATCTATAATGTAGCAATTTATGATGCAACAAATATTTGCAGTGCTGAAATTTGGAAGTATTGTGCACAACTGGAGCAAGTCTTTTCCTAAGAGGAATTGCTTGGAGGTTGCGTCTTTAAAGAGGCGAGTACTCATATGATGAAATTGAACACATTTTAAACAGTTCTTCTTTAGAAAAACGTACAAAGGACTCTGATCTAATTTGCATATTTAAAATTATCAACAGTATTACTGAAACACCTGCTTTGTTACAACTCATCCAGTTCAACATCCCTTCCCGTAGCAGTGGCGGACTAAGGGGGGGGCGGGGGGGGCGGTCCGCCCCGGGCCCCCGGTCCTGGGGGGCCCCCAAACGCCTCCATGTTTCCTTGATCAAATCCTAAACAAGGCTTTACAGCACCAGGAGACTGTAAATATTTTTTTGTCATTTTTTGGAAGAAGCACTTGTTGAGAATGCTCTCTCCAATTTTTTAAAAAGAAATTTGTAAAATTGACAGAAATAGAATATTTTATGTGAAAGCGTTTGAAACAGTTTTCATGTTGAATTATCCTTCAGCCAAACTTTGAATGCGTTTTTCTCGAAACTTTTTAACATGTTTTTCAACCTGGTTGGCAACATATTAAACAAACTATACATCCGATTTGCATGCACCAATTCTTAAACTGTTTGAAAATCCAGTGCCTCCATGTAGATGAATTTCGATATCTAAAAAAAAAGAAAAAATGGTGGACCAGCGAATTTTATTTTCAATTTTTTATGGTAAATTTTCATCGTTCATAAAAATAAAAAATAAAATAGAAGGGGGCCCTTTATAAAACCAAATAATCCCTACACGATGTCATAGTCAGGATCGGATTAAACATGTCGGGGCCCCTAGGCAATGAACGTCTCAGGACCCCTTTACCATAGGGGCCCCTAGCTGATACGTGGTCCTTAGGCAGTGGCCTACACTGTCTTGTGGACAATACGGTCCTTCCAGGGCTGGCTTAAACATGTCAGAGCCCCTAGGAAATGCACGACTGGGGGCCCCTTTATCCTAGGGGGCCCCTACCCAATGCGGGCCCCTAGGCAATGCATGCACGTGCCCCTTTACCCTCGGGGCTCCTAACCAATGTTGGGCTCCTGGGCAGTTTCCTGCACTTTTTATGGATAATACGGCCCTGGTTATAGTGACTGGATTTTCGAAGGCAATGGCCTACACTGCCTTATCGACAATACGGCCCTGCCAGAGCTGGCTTAAACATGTTGGGGCCCCTAGGCAATGCACGTCTCGGTGCCCCTTTGCCCTACGGACTTCTACCCCTACCCTACCTAGGCAGTGGCCTACACTGCCTTGTGGACAATAGGGCCCTGCCAAAGCCAGCTTAAACATGTCTCTAGGCAATGCGAGTCTCGGGGCCCCTTTACCATAGGGGCCACTAGCTGATACGTGGCCGCTAGGCAGTGGCCCACACTGCCTTATGGACAATACGGCCCTGCCAGGGCCGGCTTAAACATGTCGGGGCCCCTAGGCAATGCACGTCTCGGGCCCAGTTTTACCCTCAGGGCCCCTACCCAATGCGGGGCCCCTAGGCAGTTGCCTACACTTCTTATGGATAATACGGCCCTGGTTATAGTGACTAGATTTTCGAAGGCAGTAAGGCCTACACTGCCTTATGGACAATAGGGCCCTTCCATGGCGAGCTGAAACATGTCGGGGCCCCTAGGCAATGCGCGTCTCGGGGCCCCTTTACCCTAGGGACTCCTACCTGATGCGGGGCCCCTAGGCAGTGGCCCACACTGCCTGATGGAAACTAGAGCCCTGCCAGGACCGGCTTAAACATGCCGGGGCCTCTAGGCAATGCACGTATCGGTGCCCCTTTGCTATAGGGGCCCCTAGCTGATACGTGACTAACTTATGGACAATACAGCCCTGCCAGGGCCGGCTTAAACATGTCAGGGCCCCTAGGCAATGCACGTCTCAGGGCCCCTTTACCCTCGGGGCCCCTTCCCAATGCGGGTCCCCTGGGCAGTTGTCTTATGGATAATACGGCACTGACTATAGTGAAAGGATTTTCGAACAGTTTAAGACTTGTTGCATTTTTTTACTATCTTAGACCCTTTGCAAAGGGTTATTTTATCATTACAGATAATGTAGATAGTAATAAAATAGGCAAGTAATTTAAAAGATTTAGTGGCGGATTAACGGGGGGGGCTGAAGTGGTCGTTGGTCTGGTCCAGGCGGACCAGCGTATTTTATGAAAATGTTCAGCGTTCATAAAAAAATATACGGGGTCCCTTTATAAAAAAATGCCTATGTGGTGCCATAGTAACAAAATTTTCTAACAGTTTAAGACTTGGTGCATGCAAATCGGATGTATAGTTTTTTTAATATGTTGTCAACCAGGTTGAAAAACAAAGTTTCGTGAAAAACGTCTTCTAAGTTTTGCTGAAGGATAATTCAACATACAATCTAACTAAAACGGTGTCATATAAAAAATGATGTATCTACATCAATTTTACGAATTTCCATAAAACGTTATGTAAGGGAATCAAGTTCTGGTACAATATAATAGGAGTGTAATTTTATACGGCAGAGCAGAGACCAGGGCTCAGGATTATGGAAAAGGTATTTTTCTGTCAAGTAGGTGAGAAATCAGAAAATAAAAGAAGATGAATCTTATAAAACTATATTGTATGCAATAAAAAACAAACATGAGAGTGCATATTTAAAAAATACAAAGCAATAACATACCAGATGGACTCCTGAACACGCTAACCTAACTAAACGAATTTACGACGGATGACGACCGCGAAGTTGCTTAGTAGAGAGAAGACGAGAAGACACTTCCAGGCTCCTTAACCGGGGACGTCGCGCAATCCCGAGATCCTAGGTCATCCTTCTTAGGAAGAAGGCTGCTACGCCTCCAAGGAGTGTATTTAGCTTAGGGCCATCTTAACAAGCTCCATGAAAAAAGCACGTGGTCCCAACTGATCACCAAGACCTGCGTCTCTCGGTAGAACCGTCAACCGTCCGTGACTTCACGACGCGGGGTCACAAAGGCATATTATTCTGCCACCTCAAGGACCAATCCCTTTACAAGTTCATTTCCAGAACACATTTCCACAAAATGGCCAACTGCCAACAACGGAAAAAGTGGGATTCACATATCCACTAAAAATAATGCCGTACACGAACTTCTCGTGACACGTAAAAAACACCCCGCGCCTTTTTAAGATAAGATCGACTTAAATCCACATGATATAATGAAATTGAAACACTTTTCAAGTGAGTCACTAATTCACGAACAGCTAGCCCATCGCTGCCCGGGAGGAAGTGACCATAAACAAAAGAAGAATCTCTCTTTCCCAAAAAATTACCAGTCTCAAAAAAAAACACCATAGACAAAATAACCAAATAGGCAAGAACTGCACTAGTCACATAATATTTATGTGACAGTTAGGTTATTAACAAAAGCATATTTTAGAAAATTAAATCTAAAAAAATTAAATTTTTTTAAAGTGCTCTGGTGCCTTGTTTAAGATTTGATCAAGGGAACACGAAGACGCTTGAAGGCCCTTTAGGACTGAATAAAACTCTTGTAAAATTACATCAATTTTTTCAACTAGGGGGGGCCTCATTCAGCTTTGCCGCCCCGGGCCGCCACTGTCCCGTAGACTCCGAAATGATGAATTACTGTTCCTCAATCAACATTCTACTAATTATGGATACCATTCTCCCTTATCCTGAATGTCGAGACTTTGTGAATGAATGAGATTTGTCAACGCAAGTCAAAGGACTTGCGTTGACAAATTATATTGTCATTACTATTAATTTATATGTGCTGTCCCTTTAATGATATCTCTGTTTTTTTTATTTATTTGTGTTATTATGTTTTTAATGAACTATTATCCATTAATTAATAAATAAATAAATAAGTCTCAATTCAATTCAATTTATTTATTCTTTCAAAAACATTACAAAATTAAACATTTTAATGTGTTTTTAAAATATAATTGTAACAGTATTATTACATTAAACATAAATGGTAGGCTAAAAACTATACAAGCATTAATAGAGCTTGCCTTTTAAAAGCAGCTTCACTAACGCTAAATATGTTGATATCCGAGTTAATTCTGTTCAACAGCAAGATTGCTCTCCCGACCGGCATGACCATTGGCAAGTTAGTCGTGCAGGCCGGAAGATAGAACATTCTATGCTTGTCGGTGGCGAAGACAACCATCGGGAACATAGAAATGGATGCTCTCCAAGATAGCTGAGTTTTCAAACCATCCGCGAATCAATCTGAAGAAATGCGTAGCAATGTGTACATCCCATCTGACCCATAGATGGTTCATTCTGAGCATACCCAAAAGAAAGTCGGTAGGATAGAGCCACGGGTAATAGCCGTACTCCCTCATGTACAGAAATCTCAGAAATTTTTTCTGAACTGTCTCCAACATGAGCCACTTTCAAGTCTACTCCTTACTAAGGAATTGAATAGGATTCTGAGAACCCGGGTATCTCTAAAACTCCTTGCAGTACACAGAACAAAGCCCAGCATTCCCATGAAGTGCTACAAGCCATCTGAATATGAGTATGAAATGTCAGTCTACTATCAAACATGATACTCTGAACGTTTCATTGCTAAGGCACCATTTTTTTCATGATGTTTTCCAAAGTTTTTCAAGTTGGTAGGTACGTACTGCAATATAATGGTAAGACATAGTTAGAGAACACTTAAATATAGTAGAAAATTTAAAATTATTCTAAAATAATGCAAAATTTTGCAACATGTGTTATTGTTGGATGGGATGGTCATGCTGAATGCATTGTCAATCCAATTATTACAATACACAACCTAATTTTTAGAATTATTTTAAATGCCTACCAACATACTCCCCAAAAGAACTTTTTTTCTAAAATCACTGTCAAATATATTCGTCACTTATTGAAGTGAAAACCGCAATTTAGCACCGTTGTGATTTGAAACTCGATGAAACGAAAAAACGACACTAAAAAGATACAAACACATACATCTATAGGATTTAGCCTGCGAGAGAATGAGAAAGAATATCGGTCTCCTTTTTGTGCAGTGCTTCGTAGCCTCTCCACTCTTGTATACTTTAGTTTTCTGAAAGTTTCACTTCTACCGCGTGTGAACTGCACACTTGTAATTTTTTTACTAAGATAAGCATAATATGACACATTTAGGAAAATAACCTGCTGGTGGTCCCACAACATCAAGCACACACCCGCTTTTCATCAAGCCTGGGATTCGTTCAAATTAGCTCAATATAGCCCTCCACGCTGGGTACGAGGTGTCTCTTATGTAACGAAAGACATAAGAAAGTATAAAAAAACACAATGAAAACGGCTGAAAAATCGAAAAATATTGCAAAAAATATGCAATTTCGTTTATATAAACAATCAACGACACGTAAAATTCATTGTTCGTGATAGTGGAAGGCGAATTTCAATAATGGAAATCGAAAAAAACTGAACGATCGCTGATAAAACCGAATTGAACGCCAATTTCGGTTGCGCGGAGGGCGACTTTCAAACGCTGCTGCCACCATGTTCTCCACTGTTTGGAAAAGGCAGCAGTGGTTTTTCTTACACAAAAATTGATGATCTTTCAGATAAGCTTTGGTTTTTTGATGAGGTCAATGATTATAGATACCTGGTATGAGGTGTCTCTTATTTCTCGGCAGCAACTGAGAAGGCCCATCAGGGGGATGGGCAGCACTGCCTTTTCATATAGTCCACCCCTCCCCTGTCTCGAGGAACAATCAGAATACGGGAGACTTATCATTACAGAAACCTAGAAAAAATTTTTTTTCAAAATTTCAAAATTTTTTTTTTAGCGTTGACCGGTTCCAGACATGACAGCATGGCCATTTTGTGTTCCCCTATGAATGATATGATGATTTATATGTATGAACTTTGGGAGACCTATCATTACAGGTTTAATGTTGCCGGCTCCTAGACTATAAAGGCAGATTTCTACCAAATTTTCATTTGGTAAAATCTCAAAACTGATAGGTAGTTATGTATAAATAAATAAATAAAATAAATTCAGGGATCTGGAAACATTTTTCAGTTTGGAAATATGGATAAGAAGACAATCTGTATTGTAAGTGTCATCTTTAAACAGAGGGTCTTTTTATGGAAAGATCTCCCTCAACCAACCTCTCCCAATCCAGTCACTCAGTAGGTGGGTAAACGCATGTCCTAACCTCATGTCATCAACTCGGGTAACCCTGCTAAGTCACCAAACGTATCGAACCACTTGGGGCGACCAAGTGTTTGGGGCAGGGGTGTTGGTTGTCCCGTAAAGGGTTCCCAGGACGGCGGTTCTCATACCCGCCTCTCAGTTGATAGATATTTTAATTACTGCGACATTTGCTATTGAATATTGCTTTTTTTTTCTCAAATTATATGGTTTTGTTTCTAAACAGTAAGCTTGCTGTGCTGGCTACCAACCAGTGGCGGCTCGTGACTTTTGGGTGTGCTAGGGTGCTAATATTAAAAAAATGGCATCATGGATGTTGTCGTACGTGAAAAATTATTTTTTTTTTTTCAAAAATCGGTGTTTTGAATGAAGATTTTTCAGGAAATCGGTGCGGCACACCGCCAAACTGAAACTTCCTGAAATTTTTCATACAAAAAACTGATTTTCAAAAAAAAAAATTTTTTTCGGATACAACAACAACAATGATGCCATTTTTTTAATATCAGCACTCTAGCACACCCAAAAGTCACGAGCCCCCACTGCTACCAACTCGTGTTACTAACTTCTTCTTTTTTTTTTACAGTATGTTGTATATTTAAAGCATTGGAGATTTTTTTACCATTAAATATAAAAACAGACCAATGGAATCAAATAAATTCATCATTACTAAAGCGATAGGACAGATCACCATGATTTATTTTTAGGGTATTATGCCGTTGCGCTACCTCCTTCTTGAACAATTGTTTCGGACACTATTACATTGTCCATGATCAGAGCAGATATGACTTTTGGACAGTGTTACACATCTGATGTCATGTACTGTAATGCTGTCATCATATCTGACGGAACAGATATTTTGTAATAATTTTTTTATGTTTTCAGTACCATTGTTTTATCTTGAACACATTATGCATTTTATAGATCGTAAAGATTTACACAAGAATGTACATCGCTGTCATGTTGTTTTTGTTAAGTAATCACATACTAAACTTATAAACGTCACGACTAAGATCGTGCAAAATCTAAGTCATGAAAATTAAAGAACCTGAGGGAGCGGGCCGGATTGGCAGAGACGGGACGAGAAATAAAAGGTGTCAGTCGGTGTAGTGAGTCAGTCTTTATTGTTGAGCTTCGTAGCGGGGGTCGGAGCGGAGCGGAGTGACAGTGGTGCCGTGAGTGTTGCTGCTGCGTGATGATGAGTGAAGAAGGTCAGGAGACTACGGCGGTGAAGATCACAGGTCTTCAGGGAGCTGGCGTGTTGCTCTGCACCATGGCGGTGTAGAAGTGACCTTGGTCCAGGCGGTCGACCGTCGTCGTGTTGACGAGGTATGGCGGCTGTGTGGCCTTTGAGTCGACACACACACGTGACGCAGGAAGGAACCTTGAGAGGCGATGAGGATTATCTCTGGTAGCGGAACGCGATGGGTTTCGGTAGTCAGAGAACAGGTTGCATCCCAAGCAGAAAGCACGGCGGGCTTTATTTGCTGCGGACGAAAACATCTCATGTCGAGGCGCGACGGGCCGGACAGCGGATGGTGATTGGAGAAGGAATCCTCGAAGGTGTTAATGATGTTCCTGGAGTCACACTGGACAAACGTTATTCACTAACTGCTGACTGCGCGGGCGGTTGCCCAGCGAGGGCAGGTAAAGAGTTACTACACTGCACTAGTCGTATCACTTCCCGGTGTGTGTGTTGCTTGACCGATGAATGAAGTAGGTACTGACTGACTGAGCGTGCGCCGAAATGTATCGCTTTATATACTGGCGCGATCGGCAGAGTAGCTGGCTAGCGCGCCAGGTAATGTTGGGTGAATTCACGCAAAGCTGAGAAATCGCTCGAACCTTCTGTGGGCATCTGTATAGCACAGCCACGCGTTCGAGGCCTTTCGCGTAGGTGGCGGAATTATTCACCGCTGTAGGTAGACATGTCCCAGCGGGCGCGCGGTACCATGCGCTGTAGGTATTTCGTAGTGTGCTTCTAGCGCGTTCTGTGTAGTTCAGTGGCGGCGCCATGAATTTGGCAAAAGTGGCCGCCAGAAACCTAATGGAAACAATTTAAAGTTTGTTGACAAGAAAAATTAAGTTCGGCGACTCTTTTCCAAAGGAAAAATGCTCTGCGTATTAGGTTAAAAGCATACTTTCATTAGAATATCGCGTACAGGGACTAATTTAAAAAAAAAAAGTTTTTCACAAATTTACAGCCCTGTGTCCAATCAACTATACTAAAACATAAGTATTATTTATTTAATTAATGAAGACAATATTAGCGACACTCATTATCAGAAAAATTTACAGACACATCTAGAAAATGAAGATATGTTGGTAGTTCTTAGTCGAAGTATGATACAGTTAGATATGACCGAATCGGATAGGGTCACATTAGCTCAGTGATAGAGCTCTGCCCCGGCAAGGCAGAGGACCTGGGTTCGTTTCCCAGATGTGACCGTATTTTTTTCTGATTTTTCTGTTTCAGATTTTTCTTTGAGTGTCGCTAACATTGTCTTCATTAATTAAATATTACGATTTGAGATTTTACTCATTAAGTTAAAAATAAAAAATAAAACAAGTATTATCGTTCTTTTACTTAAGTAACATCCACACATAATCTTTTGAGCAAGTGAGCTCAAAATTGTCAATGTCATATTATTTTTCACAAGTATATGTAAGGGCTGAAGTTATCCATAGTTATGTTAAAAATAAAGTACAAAAGGTACTGACTGTAACTGTTTAGAATTTATTTTTATTTTAACATATATCTCACTGTTTGGAAAGCACTGGCGAGTGTTGTTTGGTCGTTCAACAGGATTCGGCCACATTCTACGTCAGACCAAATGGTTAGAAACACACTACTCAAACTAACTATGCATTTCGACCGGTCAGTGGTCGAGTGGGCATCGCGTTTGGGTCCCGCCCAAGCGTTCCGTCTTCGATTCCTCGGCTGGCTAAGGTCGCCATCACGACTTTAGCAACATTTTCGGCTTACTGTGGTGGTAGTAGGAGATTTTCAAATATTGTTGGGTTATTCGTAACCTGGGAATGTTTATCTTTCTTTTAATAAAAACAAAAAAAAATTACTCTAGCGAGGCAGCGAACAGCCATAAAATATTATTTTTGTTAGATTTTGCACAGTGGTATCACCGGTCACCACTGGCCAGCTAGGTACGTGACAACGCATTTTGTTTTGCAAAACCATTCTGGTTCTAGTGTTCGCCCTCTCTACCTGCTTTACCTCAAAGCAAGAATAATATTAAACTTGTACAAATTATTGTAACATAAAGTTTCTGTTGTAAATACATTGTGACTCGCGTGAATATCAAGAGTTATTATTTAAACACCTCCACACATATTTAAACACGCATCCAGTTTTCAGACATGGGCAAAGTCTGTAAGCTGCCAGATCTGGATAAAACATATAAACAATATATTCACCAAACTGGTGACCTGAATGCCCATATTGGTGATCCCTTATTACCCTAAACTCGAATACGAGCCGGGTATCTTGATACCCCCCTTCAGAACACCCAGATTTTTTTATGCTTAGTATGGGGATAATCGTTCGCTTTAATAGCTCTTATTAGATCCAGCCCTGACAATGTGTTGTTATTTAAAACAATAAAAATCACAGTTTTGCACGACTATCGGAATTAATTTTACATACCTAATCGTCGTTATTCATTACACTGTTTATAAAATACGTTTGGCCAAGCAGTGCAGCCACCCTAGTTTGAGGGGGAATACCTAGTCACTTTAGGAAGTTTTCTGAGTTACTTGGTTACTTACTTGATGATATAAGTTATTTATATAATGTATCCAACAACTAGGACGGCATCTCAAGTAGCAGCTTTCAAAATGGAAAAAATCTTGCTAGTATTTTTAATTGTCTGCACAACAAGGTGTCTAGCCGAGACCGAACAAGGTAAGTGAATGATTATATTTTAACAGGTAAGTACCAACTAACTATGTACTTTCTAAAGTTTTTCTAATGAAAGTTAACAGATTAATTAACAAGCTCATTTATAACGAGATTACTGACGTAATGACAAAATATATATTCTTTTCAAGTAACTTGAGATTTTGCTGAACCCCCTCCCCCCTTTTATGCTCACGTAATTAATGTATGGCCCCTTATTACATCAAATTACAGACCAATTTATGACCCACATGATTGGCCCAGTATGTTTCATCCAGCATTCTTGAAACAAAAACTACTTTTTTTATTCGGTGACCCCACAATTGATCCCCCGGAAGTTGGCCCTCCGAAATTATAATTATGATACATATATTATAATAATTATAAAATCATAATTTTTTGGGTGCATTGTTTACCAATTTCAAACCTAAAATCGACTACAAAAATACCTTTGATGATAAGTTGATATGAATACCAAACGAATTTATTTATAATGTCGATTTTTTGTACTTTTACGCTGGCAAATAGTATATACTGGTTGTCCATGAATTAAAGACCGTTCTAATTTTAAAAATGAGGAAAAATTTATATTTATAAAAAAATCATTTGACATTTTAAGTACGTTATTCTTCGACCATAGTTTTTCCATTATTTATTTTTTATAGTTTTTCCTCATTATTTTTCGACATAGTTTGCTTTACGATCGATGCATTTGAGCCATGGCACTAGGTCTTGATTCTTGAACTCCGCCGCCAAAAATGCTATCACCTCTCCCTCCCCGTCCTAGTCAGTCTCTAAAGGTTCTCCGGCCAAATTTTGCTTCAGGCGAAGAAAAGGATGCAATTCATGTCATTGATGCTTTTTTGATTTCGAGGTGAGGTAATGAACACAAGTTTCAACCCAAAAAAGCTTCGCATTGGTTGGAAAAAACGGTTCGAAGAGATCCGAGCGCTTTCCGTATGATTTTGCTCTTAAGCATTTTGGGAACCCAACGAGCACGCATTTGCATACGCCATTTTTCCCTTAAAATCATTTATGTGGCGGACTTACTAACTTACTAACTAGACCTAAATTTCATTTACACTTTTTACTCCAAATAATGTTAGGAATCACTGGTTTAAAGTAAGTCAAGTTACCATCCTGTATAGGTACTTAACACCCTGCATATGTACTTATTTGTCCATATTTGTTTCTTTTATTATTCTTGTTAATTTTAATTTTATCCTGGCGAAGAAACAATTGGTTTCGTGACATGTTGATAATTTTGATTAAATAAAATTAGCACATGTTTTTTAGAATATACGAGGCTGTTTATAAAGATGTCAATATTGTCACATCTATGGCGTTGAGCAAAACATGCTTGCCTGGCGCATCACTTCAGATACAGAGTTTTATTAGATACATTACACGATTTTGCATGCAGAGGACAAAATATTAAAAACATTGCACATTGTACGTCAGTTGCTATTTTATCCTCATTTTGTATAAAAATAATGCAATATAGAATTAAGTTACTTTTAATGAATTCATGCCATGATTTTTCGCAGTCACTACTACTGTGGGTCCTACCACTGCGGTCTCAGTCTATACCACTGCAGTACCAATCTATTCCACTGCAGTGCCAATCTATACCACTGCAGTGCCAGTCGCTACTAGTACGGCGTCCGCAGGTTGTGATGGTGACCCCAATGCCGAGAGGAGAGATTGCGGAAATCCTTGCCCCAGAACCTGTGAGAACAAAGATGCAGGACCAATAGCATGTCCCTACATCTGTATTCCCAATGGCTGCGACTGCAAACCTGGATATGTGAAGGAAAATATCAATGGATCGTGCGTTCTGTCGGAAACCTGCCGTGAGTTTGAATAGCTACAAAAAATTGTGATTTGAGTCTTTAAAACAGTTCATTTCTAAGAAGAATTCATTTCTACTGACGAATATATTGCCCTAATCCTGCCAGAACCAATACAAGGTCACAAAACTGTTTATTTATTTATTATTATTTAAACGCCCGTACAGAGGGCTATTGCATACATAATACAAGTGTATCGAATATTTACAAACATTATATATATAGAATAACATACAGTACATACATACGATGCATATTAGTACAACAAATATTTATCATTTTACAAACATATCAGTTACATAAATAACTTAATAACTATGTTAATAACTATGTGAGGAAATATGCATCATTTGTGCCGTGTTGAACACGCATGCGCAAGTCTATTTTATTTGATTAATTTGTGTATTTCACAATTAATATAATTTAAATAATTTGATATGTTTTAAGATTTTCACGGCCAAAAGTATTTTCGTTATTTGGTTTTGGGGTGTTATGCCGTGTTGCGCTACCTCCTTCTTTAGCCAACGTTTCGGACAGTGTTGCAGTGTCCATCATCAGATCCAGTACATCTACTTTAAATAATTTGTCTGGCACATTCCAGTGAAAGACCGCTATTAGAAGAATTGAAAGGTTGCTTAAAATGGTATGAAAGTATAGTCAGTTACTTCCCCGCCTTCCTCTTCCCATATTCCTTCCATCCCCACTAGCTTCAGCCTCAAAACATACCCCTACTGGGGATGCTATTGTTCCAGTGGCTCCAAACGGTTGGGAAAAAACAGAAGCACAGGCGAGGTAGTAATGCACGCAACCTCTACCATAGCTGCTGTTAGATCTAGGAGTTATTTACGACAGTAAACTAACTTTTCACCAACACATCGATGATTTAATAAGCAGAGCATACAGGCTTCTCGGCTTCGTAATTAGAAACGCATATCCGTTTCGTAACACAAAAACACTGACGTTATTATATAACACACTAGTCCTGAGTGTACTCGAGTCAAATTCGATCATCTGGGCCCCACACGAATTAACATACACTTTACGCATTGAAATAGTCCATAAGAAATTTTTAAGGTTTTTATTCTCGCGGCTTTATGGACGTTACCCTTGGCTTTACCCATCGATTTATATATTAGGCATAACCAATTACCACTCCCTAGAGACACGTAGAGGTATTGCTTTGCTTAAATATTTTTTTCAATTAATAAACGGTCACTTATCTAATAATAAGATACTGGCCCAATAGGCCACTTGCATCACATTTAAAAAAAAAAAATTCCGGTTTAGACAAATATTCTAAGACATTCTGTATTTTTTTTTTTAATCGTATTTTTGAAACCCTGGGGATTTATTGAAAATTTCAATCCGAAAAATCAGACCATTTTTTATAAACCGGAAAGACGGGACATAATTTTATAGGTGCGAAAAAAAGATAATTACATAGCCGAAAATCATTTTTTAAAAAAAGAATGTTTTCCACACGATTGGCACAGGAGAATAACGAGGCATACCAAAAATATTACATCTCATAAATATTTTTTTCCTTGATCCATCTTATTGATCATAAATCATTATAATGTACAACATATATATTACTAAATCCAATGTAATATACTTGTACTTGTAAATTATAATAATAATAAGAATATTATAAAATTTGATTTTGTTAAAATCAGCACCATAACCATTATACCTCTAAAACACGTACCGACTTCTAAAATGTACGGGGTTCTCTTCAGAAAATCTGTCAAAAAGTCAAACCAAATGATAAGTTCGCAGCGAACAAACAATAAATCTAGTGAACGAATTCAAAAATTCGCCTGAAATCAAAGTGATGCCATATAAAAAAAAAAAATCTGTGTGGAATTTTACAAAATTAATAGGAACATTTTCGGAGACGGGACATTTTCATGTAGTGACGTCACAAGCCCAAATAATGGATTTATTTATTTAAAAATTAAAAAAACTGTACATTTCTAAAAAAATTTACTAACATTTTCGCAATCTTAATAAAAAGATCTATCCACACGATTTTTTCCAGGTCGTTATGAATTAAATGCAAGTGGCCTATTAATTTTTTTTGTACCAGAGTCTCACTTTCGAGGACGTCATCACAACCTCCTATATAGTAGAGCAAGCCGCACTAATTTATTTATGAACTCACCTGTGGGGAGAGCTACATGCTTTTTGAATGTGGTAGATAAAAAAATAGATTTATTTTTTGTGTCCTATAGCGCATTTGTAGGATTTTTGGCATTGCATATACACTGCATAGGTGGTACAATTATAACGTCTTAGGCTACATTGCCTGTAATTATTATAAATGAATGTACAAATTATATATAAATAAAAAAGATATGTAGCAAAGCACACGGAGGAGGCACTGCGAGCTAATTTACGGGACTAGTAAACTACTTGTATCATTGTGACTTATTTTCTTCCAAGATTTTATTAATATATTTTTAATTGCAATCCCTATCCAAGCAAGACGAACAGTGCATACTGAGGCATGTACGGTTTGGCCTGAAACTGCCTCGCCATGCGGTGAGACTATGTATTTAACATCGAACGTACAATGTCTATATGGGCGTGCATTACTCGCAACTTGTGGACGAAGCAATAATAAAAAAGATTAATTTTTCTAAGAAAACTTCTTCGGAAAGGTCTTCACTTTGTGATGGCATTATTTATTTTAATGAAAATAAATTAATAGATCAACTAATAAATAAAAAGAATAAACAGAAAATCTTAAAACTATATATTTACCCTTTTTCTAAACAAATAAATAATTAACAACCAGCATTTTATACAAATAATAAATTAAAAAAGTTCATCCTTAACAACAAAGACAGCGACATTAAAACGAAAAAATCGGGTGTTTTTAAAATTAAATTGTAAAGACTGTAATTGCTTTTATATAGGTAGAACAAATAGAAACTTTGAAGTAAGGGTTAAAGAACATCTCAGGGCATTAAATGGCAATAGTGAATCTGAGTTCGCAGATCATTTAATAAAAAACTATCATAATTTTAACATAAACCATGGACTTAAAATATTACATACGGGTTATAAGGCATCACAGATAAATAATTTAGAGATTTTAGAAATTAGGAAAAATGTAAATAATAAAGCAGACATAATTAATAAGCAACAAATTTTTGTAAACCCTCTTTTGAACCTTTTCCACTTAACCGGTCTTTCTCTGCTAATGACTTTGAAATCCCCAATTTTAATAAAGCCCCACCAATCTTACCCCTTCCCCTTCCTCCTACCCCTTCCAGCCATATGTGATGTATGTTTAATTTTTAAGTTTAGTATACATTTGATCCTGATGATGTGAACATTGTTCACGAAACATGTAGATAAATAAAAGTGATGTAAACAAAGTTATTTGTCTTTTCATTAAAATAAAAAAGATTTCACCTGCACTGCAAGAAGTAGCAAATCTCTCGATGTGTAAAATATATTATTTAAAAATAAATAATTATATCTCAGCATTGTAAAATCCAAAACCATTGGAAAAAAATATCTCAAATGTGTATAATTTTTTGCAGCACCTGTCGAAAGTTGTGATGGAGACCCCAATGCTGAGAGGAAAGATTGTGGAAATCCTTGTCCCAGAACCTGTGCGAATAAAGACGCAGGACCAATAGCCTGTCCCTTTACTTGTGTTCAGAATGGTTGCGATTGTAAGCTCGGATACGTGAGGGAATTTATAAATGGATCGTGCGTTCTCCCAGAAGTCTGTCGTGAGTGTAGCTACAAATTGCGATTTTATCATTAACCCTTCAAGCTAATTTGTTTGCTTTTGGGAAGAGTTCGAATAGATCCCATAGAAATTGTATCTCCCTTTTCATGATGATGAATAAGATGTTAAAAAGTGTGTTAGAAAGAGAAAAAAACACGCTTTATATTCAAATCCTGAAGTTAACCAGAGAAAAATTAAATTGTGCAAAACCGAAGTTTCCCACCGTAAATTTGAGAAAAATTTACGAACCTCATGAATTTTTTATTAATTATTTTTTTATGAAATGACAAAAACTTGAAGTGACGATAATTTTTATCATACATTTGTCTAATAAAATATGTGTGTGTATTTTTTTTTTCATTTTCAGTAATTTGAGTTAGAAATAACGTAAGATGAGCCACTTTTAAACTTTTTTTTGTTTGCATCCAAAATATTGATATTTTAAAAATAATTTTTATTTCTTATAATAACATTTGAGAGTGTATTTCATCATATTTCAAAGTTTTTACTTTTCACAGATACTTTCAGAAATATTTTATTGCAAAGAGCAAATTTTGTGACCTGACAATATATCCAAGGTCTGATGTATTAAAGATATTTTTATTAAATAAGTCATATTATAACGATATTAAACAAGTGATGCTGATTTTTTAACTTAAGGGTTACACTTAAAAGATTTTTTTTCCGTTCAGTAAGGGTTTTAATTATTTATTTTTCAAACATTTAACTGGTATTTCCTAACATACCTTTTTTTCATTCTCAAATATAGAACATGCAATATTTGGGCGCATTAATGGCATTTTCCAAGAACCTAATTTTAAAAATCAATTTATTGTATGAGAAAAGGGGACCTTTTTGGCCCAAATCTCTGTACGCCTTTATTACAAAATAAAGACAAAAGAGGCACAATTTTAATCAATTTAAAGGAGTCTTGTATGCCTCAATACAAAGGGCTATCCCATCAAATCTGAGATTCTATAAATTTCCTCATTTCTGATGTCCAAGGACTCCTTTTGAGGGTGAAATCCAAAAAAATTAGACTATATTGAAAATAAATATATTTTTTTACAGCCCCTCCCGAAAATTGTGATGGCGACCCCAATGCTGAGAGGAGCGAATGCGGAAATCCTTGTCCCAGAACCTGCGCAAATAAAGACGCAGGACCAATACCGTGTCCTTTTATTTGTATTCAGAATGGTTGCGACTGTAAGCCTGGATATGTGAAAGAAAATATTGATGGATCATGTATTCTATCAGAAACCTGCCGTGAGTATGAATAGGCGAATAGCTATTAATATATGAGTGCCGTGGCCTGTGAGTACAGTAAAAAGTGATTATCAAAATGCACTGTAGACTAATGTTGAGGTTTGGTTGAACTGTTGTGTCACTCTGGCGAACAATATGACTCTGATAAACAGGAGTTTCAATGTTACTTCGGTTCGTCATCTTACTTACAATGAATATTTAACTGGTCTTAATGTCCATTCTCAAAGATGCTCTGTTTTCTTCTGCGGCAGGGGAACTGGTCACTGAAGGTGCCCACCTGTCAATCGGATATTATCGGCTATCTTCGTTACTGGGTATTAGACCCAAACGGGTGACAGTTGACTCTCTCATATATGTAGTACAATTTTACTGACCTCTGTTGAGACATTTCAAAACCACCTGTAAATGTCATCAAAGATGTCACACTAAAATCTCATTTACATTTTGTTCTCCAAAAAATGTCAGGAATCACTGGTAAGTTAAGTACGTCAAGTAAGCCAAGTACATAAGTCCAGTATGTCCTTAAACACCCCGTATATATAAAGTGTGTATTACCACGTACCCTAAGGATTTTAACCAGCCTAGAGATTCTGTATTTTTTGTGAGATCGTTATTGGATAACGAACGTTATCTTCTGTCAGATTTGTTTGATTTTTACAATTTTACGTCATATATTTTAGTTTAGATCGATTTAAACATGAATTCCTGCAAGTACGCATGATTATTTACTCATTGATGTACGTTGTACATAGAAAACGCAAATAACAGCCATAAAAATCACACAAATCTAACAGGTGATTACGTCCGTTATCCAATAACGATCTCACAAAAAATATGGAATCGCTAGGCAGGGATCTGGTTCAAGATCGAAGAAATAATTCAAACCACGTCTAATTAGCGTCAGTAATTCAGGTCAAAAATTTAAACACAGTACAAGATTTACTGAACCATTTCAGTGAAAATCTATTATATAATTTTATTTTGCAGCCCCTGTTGAAAGTTGTGACGGTGACCCCAATGCAGAGAGGAGAGATTGTGGAAATCCTTGTCCCAGAACCTGTGAGAACAAAGACGCAGGACCAATACCGTGTCCCTACATCTGTATTCCCAATGGATGCGACTGCAAACCTGGATATGTGAAGGAATATGTGAATGGATCGTGTATTCTATCAGATGACTGTCGTAAGTGTAGAATTCTGTTTAAGTTCTCATCCTAGGTAAATGTTTTTTGTCAGAAGACTGCCGTGAGTAAAGAACTCACGTTAAGTTAAGTTCTTATCTTTAGTAAATGTATTCTGTGAGAAAACTGCCATGATTGTACAATTCTACTAGTATTCCCATCCTTGGTTAGTAGGTGATCTGATGGTGAAGATTTTTTTGTATCTATGATAGAAGATAGACAAATTATCAATAAAAAAAAATTAAAAACAAACAAACCCCTGAAGTACAAGTCAAATCAATGATAAGGGCAAAACTAACCCACGCAAGCCCACTTGAAGTCACACTTGACTTGACTTCACAGTCCTACTTAAAAAAACTTTAAATATTTCAGAATAAAGCCATACGCATAGCCCTGGCAGACCCCAAATGGATAAGGGTTTCCCAACTTCACCAAGATGCTGAAATCCTTCTATTAAAAAAATACATTAATTTTAAGTCTCGCCGAAACATTTTATGCGGCAATTCCACACCCATGTAAACGCGTCTATAAATTGCCTCGCCCGGTGCAACGGAAATGTACAAATGACATAAAAAACCGAAGAAAATCCTCCATAACCTAACCTCCTCATATTGCAGCCATGTTGCAAATAATTTTCGACAAAACTCTAAATTATATCATTTTTCCAAAAACCAATTAATTAAATTCGTTGTAAAAGATAAAAGGGCTTTTTTGGCCCGGAACTCGGTATGCCAATATATCAAGTCAGAATTTTGACACTTATTTATGTAGCTTTTAGTTTATTTCTCGAAGAGCATAGTGACAATACCATCATCAAGGCATTTCATATATTATATTTTAAAAGGTTTTTTAAGACTATTACCGACAATCTTGTTCTTTCAATATTAGACTATGAAGATATAGTGAATGGTCCCTCTCTATCTTCTCTACATATTATAAATTAAAGTGCCCCGCGTCGTCTGTCTGTCTGTCTGTCTGTTCGCGATAAACTCGAAAACTACTGAACGGATTTTCATGCGGTTTTCACCAATAGATAGAGTGTTTCGTAAGGAAGGTTTAGGTATGTAATTTGTCAAGGATTTGTGTTAATTGGTTGAAATATAATGATAATTGTTAGAAGTGTCGGAAAAAGTCAGAGCGCCTGGTAGCTTTCATCGAAAACGCTGCCTAATCCTTTATTCATGGTGAGATATTCCTCTTTTATAGATCTACAAAAAAATCCGCGAAAGCATACATCTATCTTTTACGGATAGCTTACCATACCCATTCTATCTTCGGTATCATTCTTCTATCATTCTATATTGCGGTAATTGAAAAGTTATTTAGACGGATGCAGTATTAATTCTTATTAACTTAAATACGTAAGTTACCCCAAGCATTTCATGCACATTATTATAATCTTTCACACCATCTCTACGTATTATAAATTAAAGTCCTCCGCGGCATCTATCTGTCTCTTCGCGATAAACTCAAAGACAGCGGTGGTTATAAAGGTTGGATAACCATCCAGTAGATGACGTTGTTTTATTAGCCACAGCAACGCGTGGCCGGGTCAGCTAGTTGAAAATAAAACACAAAAATGAGTCCAAAATGCATGTCTCCGATATTGCTATAACGGGGCATTATAGAATCCGATCCACGAGCAAATCTCGCCTAACCTCTATTTGCTGACTTAGGATACTGAACTATGTTAATATATTATATATAGAGGCACTGCTGAAAACCAGCTGTAAATAAATGTTTTCTTATTATTATTACTACTACTTGATATCAGAAGTTTCCTTTATCAATAACACTGTCTCTCTGTTTTTAACTATCTTTTACTATTTTACTTCTCACTTTTTTACTATCGACATCTTGATTCGACTATCATAACTCTGCGTTTTTCACCCGATTGGATTGAGTCCTCCATTTTTGAACAGAACCTATAAGATTCTATAATAGTTTCCTGCAATAATATTTCTAAATATGTAATAACTAATAACGAATGCAGCAATATTTTGTGTGTATAAAAGTTCACTCGTTATTTTTCAGCTGATTATGGTTGTAATGGTGACCCCAATGCCGTGAGGAAAGAATGCGCAACTCCTTGCCCTAGAACCTGTGCGAATAAAAATGCAAGTCCAATCATATGTCCCCCCTACTGCATTGAGAATGGTTGCGAGTGCAAACCTGGATACGTGTTGAATCATATTGATGGAAAATGTATTCTGCCTAGACAATGCCGTAAGTGTAACATTATAATTCAAGTTTTTCTACAGATTTCCTATACATCACTTCACAATCATCAAAACACACATGTGCCTACTCCAAGTCAGTGAAACACTCCTGTAAGATTAAATGAGGGATTTCTTATGTGTACCAGGGTTGTTGCGGATGCAAAAATTTTGACATCCGCAACATCTGTTCACATCTGCGGATGCGGATGCAGATGTCTGAATTAATGCGAATAATCCGTAACACCCCTGCTTCCTACCATAATGACACTTGTACTGATGATCAAAAGGGTTGAAATCGTGACAAGATGGAAGCGTTCTTTTTTCCCCCCTCTACTTCAACAGCGTGTAACTTCGTGAAATATAAACATATTTTTGAAATTTTTTTTGTGAAATCTTAAAATACAAATAAATATATTATACAAATTGTATAGTTAAAATATTAACATATTTTTTTAAAAACACCTGAAAATCGGGCTTTCTAGACTAGATTCCCCCTTAAATTAAATCAATTTTTAGAAAAAAAATGTAGCTCAGTCAATAAAAAAAAAATAATATTTATCGTATCCAACCATAACTAGAAATGTATGTATGTATGTTTATAAAACAAGATTGTATATCCAATACATACCTGCATCATCTTTGTTTTCTTCAACTGGTTTTCATTACTTGCGCTTTCGAACAAATAAAACTCCTCTGGGTGCATTGATTTAAGGTGATTTTTCAAAGTAGTAGTACGTCCCTTCCGTGAGTAACTTTTATTACATATTTTACAGTCGGACTTCTCCGAAACATCTTAGTCTAATATAAAGTAAGGCCAGATACTTCTTTTTATTGATGGCGACATTTTTATTTAGATCGAAATATTTATCAACATAATAATAATAATAGATAAATAACTAGCTGGTACCCAGCATGCGTAGCAATGCCATTCAAAGAAATAAATTATTTTTCCCTGCATATCTATTCCCATGCATCCCCATTCCCTTCCCGCGTCCCCTTCCCCTCCTGCGTTCCCCTTTTACCTTCCCCCTCCCTTGTCTCCCTTCCTGCGAACCCCACATCCTTCGTTACCCCCTTCGTCCCCTCCTGCCTTCCCTCCCTGTTAAAATATTTGAAATACACACATTTTCAAACCATTCGCGCGCCACCTGTAGTAAATTTTTCATACAAATTTCATAATGCCAGACCTTACCATTACATATGTATATATAAAAACTCTTTTCTGCTTAAATGCAATGTTCTGTAAAAATTTCTCAAGTCAATCCATAGATTACTTTCCGAGATTTGCAGACACAACCATACGGAACCTAAATTTGTATATATACAGGGTGTAACTGGACGTACCCGAGGAATTTTAACCAGCAATTCCTGGGCATATTTGGAGTAAAAAATGTAGTTATCATTTTGGTGTCCGATGATATTTTTTTTCTATTAAAAACAAAAAATATGTTTTTCAATTACACCGTGCTACTGTTCCCATCGCTATGTGGTCTGTCCTGTCATGACCAGTGGCGGCTAGTTCATGAGAGCTCCCGAGCGCCGCACAACCCACAAAAATTTAATTTATTTAACGGTTATAAATTATTATAATATTTTCTCAAGATCTCGTACAGTAGGTAGGTAGGTACCTATTATAGGAGCTATCTTTCAGAGCGACGAGAGCCGGCCCTTGCGCCCATCTTCATAGCAGTTTGTTTTCGATAGCGTTCCAGAATCTTACTACTTTGTGAGCAAATTCCATGAACAGTCGATACCGTGGGTACATACGGTTCTTTGCAAATATTACGAAAGCGCAAACTCCTTTCCGAATTTTACCCCCACATCGAAAGGAGCGGTTCGTACAATGACTGGTTTATTTATGGTTCGTACAGTGGCGTGTTAAACAAGAACGCTTATATGTAATGTTTTTGTCCACATTTTGCCTTCAATTTTACAGCAAGAGCTACTATTTTTAACGAATGTTCCGCGCATTCTTCTCTCCAAGTCAAAGCATGTCATTATACAATGATAATGAGTGATTAGCTGATTAGTTGTCAGCAGGCGGGCATAACTCCTGTCTAAAATGTCAACCGAATCTTTATGTGATATGATATCATAAATAAGTCCACTTTGGTTTGTTTATGGTCCCTGGCTACTACATCCATTAAGAGGAATTTTTCATTTTTTGTTGCATTTCTCTGGTTTATTTTCATTTGACATTTACGTTTCCGAAGCAATAACTACAAATATGAATTTTGGAAATTCGCGTTCGAATGAAAATTGGGAAAACAGGACCCGTAATTGGAACAAAAGTACAGGCGAGAAACTTCCTTTGGTTGTTATTTCAGTGTTCCTAAAGTACATATTTTTTGAAATGTATTGTTTAAATTGTATTTTAAACTGTGTTGTATATGTTTCCGTTTTAACGGAACGGAGAATAGAACTTCTTTTTAAGTACCTAGGTATACACCTTTCCTAAATTTATTGTCTAACTTAATGACTCTGGTGAAACCCCACATATTTTGACCACCAGCTGCCACTGGTCATGACGTGTCTAAGCGATAATATGTCTGAGTCTGAGTCAGTTGCGGGGTGTGGTGGAAAAATATTTTTAATGTTTTTAATAGAAAAAAAATGTCATCATACAGCAAAATGACAAACATTTTTTACTCCAAATATGCTCAGGAATCGCTGGTTCAAATCCCTCGGGTACGTCCTGTTACACCATGTACAGATAGATAATGTTGTGTTTTGTGTTTCAGCCAGGCACCATTGCGGGCCTAACGAAGTGTACAGGGACTGCAAGAACCCGTGCCCCCAGACCTGTGACATGGTGATCTCTAACGCCCCCCAGCCGCTGTGTCTACCCAAGTACCCCTGTCCCGGGGGTTGCAACTGCTTGGCTGGCTACGTCAAGAATAAGTTTGGCGCCTGTGTTAACCCAGCAGAATGTCGTGAGTAGAATAATTCTAAGTGACCAGATCAGACATGGGAGCTCCATCGAAGTCAAAGTCAAGTTAGCCTTTAGAAGCTGGCCGTACAGGGCCTGCAGATGGTATGTAACTGCTGACCCTATACAAATCGCAAATACGTCCCACGGTTGAATTTGGCAGCCCTTGACTCTGCACAGAAATGGACGATCTAGGTCATGGGTCGGCAACCTGTGGGCCCGCGAGGTGTCTTGGTGCGGCCCGCAAGATTCTCACCGCAATGCACGTGATGGACAACATCATACACAATGGAGTGAAAGGGAGCGAGAAAGGGAGCGAAGGGATAGCGAAGGGGGAGCAGTTTGCAAATCAACGTGATAGGTTTGCAAAATGATACCACACATAAAATGGCTTTTAAAGGAAAAACTTGGTGGTTTACAATGGGGGTTTGCCTCCTGAAAACTACAAAGAAGAAATGGTTTGCTGAGCTAATAATTACTGTGTTTGGTAGTAAGTACATAAATTTGTGAGCAAGTTTTTTCAATTCTGAATTATAGAGAAAACGAACACTGTTCTTGGTTATTGGATTCACATTTAGACGCAATACTACGCAACTCTACTTCAAAATAATATGCAAGCTAATACGATATAAGAAAAATTGCAAGTCAAATTTTACCACAAAAATCCCTTTTGATTTTATTAATTTTTTAATTTTATATCCGTGAAGGATCTCGGTGTCGTCTTTGATCCCGAACTGACATTCTCTTGCCATATATTGCAACTCACTCAGAAGTACCACCAGAAGTACATTAATATGTTAGAGCAAATCCAGAAGAAATTCCTAAGGTATGTTTATATATGCGGAAGCATGGAACCTATCCAAGGTTCATGCACCATATTGACTTACTTGAGGAAACTGATTCCGTGAGTCTAGAAACTCGACGGAAAGCAAGTCTTGCTATTCTGTCGTTCAAAATTTGGAACAATTTCATCGATAGCCCATTTCTCTTGGGATGCTATGATTTATATGTACCAGACCACTACAGCCAAAGTCGACATCATGACTTATTTAAAGTACCGAACGGCAAAGCATAGCATGGCGAGGGGAGTGGTGCTGTTAAATGAAATTGCAAACCATTTGGATGTACAGTTTGTCAAATAAGAGTAGAAAATATATGAGGGCGCCACTGTTGATCAAATGGCAATACTGAACACATAACTCATGGTGTTAAAGTAAAGCTGTGAAACCTTCATTTTTATAAAAAATTAAAAAGGCATAATAGTGGAAAAAACATTTTTTCATTGCAGTATAGATACCCACCGATCTCAACATTAGAATTGCGTATAAGTATATTATTATTATACCTTTGCATTTTGTGTTAACATAATGAAGAATAACTATAATGTAATAAAATATAAAGCACAGTTTAGAAATTGCTCACATTTATTTCATACTAGATAAAGTACCTAGCGTTGCCTGGGCTTTAGATCATGTCTCTAATTTTAGATCTGAATATATTTAACTCATTCAGATCTAAAAGTAGTGTAACTAAACTCACCCTTAGTGATTCTTCCTTTCTATCTATTGTTAAATTCAAATTTATGTTAAATTAAATTAAAGCAAATTACCTTTTAACCAAATTTATGTCATGAAGAAAAAATGTTTTTTAAAATGTGGTTTACTGTGTTCTATACATTCAGTGTTGCCACTCTACAAATTTAGTAGTTCAAGTTTTTATATTTTCTACTCTTATTTGACAGATTATAAGTGACTGTTCTTTATATGCCTTAAAAATATTATTTAAGAGTCACTTGCCTACATAAATGCTGATAGGGTAATAAATTGTACTGTAATTGGAATTATTCTGTTGTTCAATAATAATAAAAAATAAAATAAAATAAAAAATAATCTAAGATAAATCTTGAAAAAGTATAAAATAAGCATTTTATTTTTAAAACTAAAATATTTGTAAACAAATATTGGAGGTTTCTTTTTTACAATAGCTCACGAGAGGCCCTGACAAAAATAATTTCCCTCAGGGCGTATGTCATCTCATCGGATGCCATACGGAGGGTCTTTTTAAGGAAGGGAAGGATAGGAAGTTCTGGGAAGGAAAAAGGTATGAAGGGTGGGTAGGAATCTGGGTGTCAGTGTGTCCAGGAGTGATGGAGGTATGAATCAATCCTTCCAACTGCAGTGCAAGGCGATGAGTCGAGAGAGTTCGGCTGGAAAGGTCAAAAGGCCTCCCTCAACCAGTCTCTCTCGATCCGGCCCGCAACGCAGCAGGTGGGCAGATGCATCCGCCGCCAAGACCTTGACATACCTCACCCCATGAACCCGGGCACCCCTGCTAAGTCACCAAATATCAGGTATACTGTAATGACATGTGACCCAAATGCGGCCCGCACTAATCCGCATGTAAAATATTTGGCCCTTTTACAACAAAAGGTTGCCGACCCGTGATCTAGGTGATAGATTCCCCTATCTTAATAAATGGATGGCAATCTTTAGAGCACAGACGTCAGGTGGGAATACTATCCTTGTTCTACCGGTATTACAATAGAAGATGCTCCGAGCAACTAGTATTCTTTTCAAGACCTGTATTCACTCCTTCATCTCCTCTTATAGACCATACATAGCATTCCCAAAGATGACATAGGCCCCGAGAGAAATCATTTTTCTCAGGCATCCAGTGCAGAGTTTATGAAAAAAAAAATCAAGCGATAGTTGAATGAATATTATTTTAGTCATAAATGATTTTCTTACACTTTATTTTGACATTTTGAGGACTTAATTATAATTAAGTCCTCAAAATGTATAAAAATAAATATTATATTATTAATGCAAAATTATAAATAAATAATTATTTATTTATAGTTGCATTATGCATGCATTATGCATGTGCTAACGGGGTATTTGTATTTGCATAAACAGCCTTGTTTGTATTTGCCACGAAGCTAGCGCATGAGCCTTTTACTCCAGTCAAAATAGACGAAAAAAGGTGCTGACCTGACATTAATTCTTGTATAAGTCTTGAATACGTCATTACGAATACTATATCGTCCCCATCGATCCCGCTCTGGCAAGGTTTTTTTTTCGAGGTCAAAGGTCACATTTTTTTGTTTTTTGCGTATATCTCTGAAACGGTAAGAGCTATCGAAAAAAATATTGAGTAAAAGTTTGTAGACCGTAAAATGATATCAATACTTTTTTCTCTACGAAACAACGTTCTCGTTTTATCGCGAATTCAAACCTAGAAAATACGAATATGCACGTATGTGGCCAGTATACATCGTCGGGTCATCCATTTGAAGAAAAAATATTGGAATATTGGTTTTTGTGACTCATACGTGGAAAATACACGATTCTGAGTAAATCAACGTCCACCCCTAATTCATTAGTCGATTGGCCTTGAGTAATGTCTTCCTGTTACTGCCGGCGCACACTTGCATTTTTGGGATTTTCCATAGGAACCGGCGTAAACCTGCATTTTTCGGATTTTATATCTTCAGTATGTTCGTAGACACTTCGGTCACAACGTTACCATAGTATTTGATGGTTATACTGATTGCATGAAAAACATCAAAGCTGCAGAACAACGTCGTCGAGCTACATATATCAATATATATTTGTTTTATTTTAGCTTGTCCCGATCCAAATGCCGAAGTAGTGGAGTGCCCAAACCCCTGTCCCCGCACCTGTGATAACTTGACCACGTACAACAAAACTCCATGCCTAAAGTTGTGCCCTTTAATGGGGTGTGCTTGTAAAAAGGGATTTGTCCTCAACAAACAATATAAATGTATAAAACCTGAAAAATGCCGTAAGTACCAGACGTAGGCATATTTATACATACAATCACATTCATGCAATCTGGACTGCCAGGTGACATTGGCGGGAGATTTAAACCGAGAATTACACACGAATATTGGTAGGAAACGTCAATTTGCAAAATGGCAATGTTTATCCAACTTTATTGGTTTTAAATAAAGCTAAGTATATAATATAAGTTTTATTGCACGGTGAAACTTTTTCATTTGGAAATAACATCAATATAAAAAATCTTGATCTATTAACCATTTTTCCTTATTAAATATAGGAACAAGATCATAGGGAGCAATACTGGAAAAAAATTGTAGGTAATTTATTAAATTTATGGAGAATTATCTTTATAGAATTTATTTTAATTTTTGTATTTTTATCGAGCCTGTTTCACAATATTGTTCGCCATGCATTTCCAATGGGAATAACAAAACAAAACTATAAAAAATATACTGTCCCAAACACATACACCGATAAAGATACATTGGGCCCATGTACACAAAGTGTGCATTACTACATTCCCAGATCAACATCCACACTCGTCCTACCCATGCAACAAAAATTTTAATCGTAGTATCATAATATTTTATTGATTTTACATTGTAACGAGCAAGAAATGTTAGTAAACGGTTAAGTTTATTAGTTTACCTAAGATTTCAGATTTCAGATTTTTTGAACAACATTTTATCATTTCTTTGAAATTCGTTTCTATGGACGCCTTATGGCCTTTGTTCTCAATCCTACTGATCAACTGTTGAGGAGATATTTTGGCTCAATACTACTCAAATGCGAAAATATCTCTTCCCAACGCAACTCTCCGACCAACAGGCGAATCGAGTGTTATTAAACAAATCATTTGGCTAATCGGAGACTCAGATTGATCGATGGAAAAGATAACAACGACCATTAGGGTCGCCTCTGCCCCTCAGCCACCTGCATGCACCGCACACACTATACCTATGAGCACGACGGCCCTGGGTTCTTTTGTGAACAGTTTTCCTAATTACAATTTTTTTTTATTTTTAGCAAAACCGCACAACCCACATAAGAAGTTGAAAAGTTAGAAACCTACTCAGAATCCTATCCATGGGTAACAACACATTATTTGATTCGTTAACCTAATATCTATGTTTAGAAATTAAATAATAGTGCACTGATAAAATTACAAAAGATTTAAACTGAACCATAAACATTGGACATAAATAATATATTTTTTTAAATTTCGAAATGATAGTAAAATAATTTTTTTGTTAAAAGTACCGAAATCCTATAAAATAAATCCTAATAATATAATTTATTTTTTTTAATTTCCTTTATTTTTCCCATATTTTACAATTTATATTTACATATTTTGAAAATCATAACAATGATGTGGGAACCCACTAAGGCGCAGCCTGTGCGTGGGTAATATAGTTAAAATAAGTTTTATTTAGTACCTAGAAAAAAACAAACAGTGGTATATAAAGCAAAAACAAAATTTGTTTAAACAGTTTGTACAAAAAGTGTATACAATATTGATACATAATTCGTATTAAATATATAAAATACATACTGTTTTTTCTTTGTTTACTAATAACTCCAAAGCGTCGGCTGACAGATTTGAAAACCCTAGACTGTCGACTGACAGATTTTGGACTGTAAGCTGAAATATTTGATAACTCCAGATCCAGAACTTAGTTCTAGTGTGTCGGCTGACCGATTTGATAACTCCAAAGTAACGGCTGACAGATTTGATAACCCCAGAATGTCGACTGACAGATTTTGGACTGTAAGCTGAAATATTTGATAACTCCAGATCCAGAACTTAGTTCTAGTGTGTCGGCTGACCGATTTGATAACTCCAAAGTAACGGCTGACAGATTTGATAACCCCAGAATGTCGACTGACAGATTTTGGACTGTAAGCTGAAATATTTGATAACTCCAAATCCAGAACTTAGTTCTAGTGTGTAGACTGAACAATTTGATAACTCCAAAGTGACGGCTGACAGATTTGATAACCCCAGAATGTCGACTGGCAGATTTTGGACTAAGCTGAAATATTTGATAACTCCAGATCCAGAACTTAGTTCTAGTGTGTCGGCTGACCGATTTGATAACTCCAAAGTAACGGCTGACAGATTTGATAACCCCAGAATGTCGACTGACAGATTTTGGACTGTAAGCTGAAATATTTGATAACTCCAGATCCAGAACTTAGTTCTAGCTGGCTAGCTTAGGTCGGCTGACCGATTTGATAACTCCAAAGTGACGGTTGACAGATTTGATAACCCCAGAATGTCGACTGACAGATTTTGGACCAAGCTGAAATATTTGATAATTCCAGATCCAGAACTTAGTTCTAGTGTGTCGGCTGACCGATTTGATAACTCCAAAGTAACGGCTGACAGATTTGAAATCCAGGGTATATTTCCTAAGTCTTGTTTTATTATTATTATTTTTGTATAATTTCTAGTTTGCTCAAGTTTCCATCATTGGCCAAATATAATATATGTAGATCAATCCATCAACCAATCAATCAATCAATAAACCGGTTTTCTGTCTTAGCAAGGGTGCCCAGGTTCATGGGTTGAGGTTTTTCCACAGGTTTGCCCACCAACTGGCAGAGACTGGTTGAGGGAGACCTTTTGACCTCTCCAGCACGACTCTCTCGGAATGTCGCTTAGCAGTGCAGTGGGAGGGATGGATTCATATGTTCATCACTTCTGGACACACTAACCCTCAGATTCCTACCCACCCCTAATACCTTTTTCCTTCCCAGAACTTCCTCTCCTTTCTTTCCTGAAAAGATGAAATGGACCCTGAGGGGAATTATTTTCCTCAGAAAAAAAAAGGTATGAGAAGGCTAATTTATTGTTATTATATATCGATGTTCACAATTAATAGAATCGGGGAAGGCTTTCCTTGCGTGCTATCTCTTATCTCGCACACAATAATGTGAAATTTTAAAAAAATATACTTAATAATACAAAAAAATTTATTTTTTCCAAATAAAATAACAACACAACCAAAAATTATAATTTAAAAAAAAAAATAGTGTAATATCTGTGAAAGAGATCAAATTAAATTTGTATTCAGAGATTGCCTCACTCCGTTATTGACCTGGCTTCGCCCATCATAGACTCAGTCTCCAGATTAAGAAGATAGTCGAAGGAAGAGAATTCTCCGATGGAGTCCGTAGCCACATCTCTTCCACGCACCAGGTCTGCCGAGGGTATGGCCATGATGGCTGCCTGGATTCCCGTCTGAATTTGTTCTGAATCATAGAATATGTTAACTCATTATGCTGATGTGTGAGATTAAGTTTCATGACAAAACATAAAATTGAAGAAAAGTTAAGTAAATAACACACCAAACAATCTAAACTAACCTAACCTCACCTATTAGTAGTTCTATGAACAGTAGACCTCGCGTCCAAAAACGTATGTTTTTAATTTTTTCTTATTTAAATGAATTTGGGATGTTACGTAGAGGGTCTTTTCAGGGTAAAGAAGGAGAGGATGTTCTGGGAAGGAAAAAGATGAGGGATGGGGAGGAATCTGGAGATCAACGTATCCAGGAGTGACGGACATATGAATTCATACCTCCTACTGCGGTTCAAGGCGATGGGGCGAGAGAGACTGGCTGAGAGGTCTAGGTTTGTCCTCAACCTGTCTCTCCCAATGTTGCCCGCCACGCAGTAGGTGGACAAACATATTCGCCATTGAGACCTAGACAAATCTCACCCCAAGAACCCGGGCGCCCTTGCTAAGTCACCAAACTTAGCGAACCACTTGAGGTGACCTATGGCACCTATTGGCAATGAGTTCACGCTACACCAACTTACCGACAGTTCCAGAAGCGTCAACGGCAACCGCTGTCTCTCCACAATATTTCTTCAGATTATATTCCTGACGGAAGTATTCTTCAACCTTTAAATAATAAATATTATATTTCATGCATTTTTTGAAATCTTCATACTTTTTGTAAGGTTTACTAAAGGAATCAAGAAAATAAAAACCGTGATTATTTCACTTTTTTTTATCATAGCTCCACATAGGAGGCACTGTTGAAAATAATTTCCCTCGGGGCCTATGTCATCTTTGGGGATGCTGTGTGGAGGGTCTTTTTAGGAAAAGAAGGATAGGAAGTTATGGAAAGGAAAAAGGTATGAGGGGTGGGTAGGAATCCCGGGCCCCCTGCTAAGTCACCAAACGTACATAGCGAACCACTTGGGGGACCTATGGCATGACCTATAGTATTGGTTATCCAATAAATAGTTCCTGTGGTGGCGGGACCCATAACCATTTTTCCCGCTCAGACTCCTTAGAGAGCAGTGTTCTTTGAGATTCTTATGTTCTTCTGTGGATTACTATCAAATGTCGGTTTTTTCATCCTTAGGCTGCCAAAATCACATTTATAGCTTACCAAAACTTTGTAAAACCATCCTTTCGTTTGGAATTAGGTATTATTTAGTTAGTAAACAATAAATACAATTAAAAATACATCTGCAAGATCACTTTATGCACGCCCCTCTCAATTCAAATTCAACATATGAAAAGTAAGGTTTCTTTGGTAGATTAATATTAGAGCGAATACCTCATTGAGTTTGCACCTCGTCCCAACCTCGGAATACTGAAACAGCCCCTTCAGATCATGTTCAATGATATTCTTCTTGCATTGCTGCTCCGACAATGTCAAGAAAACTACCCTGCAAAATACAATAGAAACAACAAATCCATTGAGCGCTTTTATTATTACGGTGATAATCCATGATTACGGTACCGTGACGGCATACAAAGGCAATAAACATATATTCCTTATCGCAATAATGCAGCAGCTCTTTCAAAAGATGAGATACACAATGTACGTAGGTCTGTTTCCTCCTGAGGAAAAAAGTGATAATTTTCTTGCATCTCTCTCACACCCGCACCGTGACGCCTCCATAGACCCCTACAATACTACTCGCCATGACAATAATTTTGAAAGTATGGAATATAATTACAAGGATAATATTGAAACGTGACTGAATTCTTCCGCACTAAATAACAACAATTGAAAATGAGACAAACGGTGAACCCTCCCCCCCAAAGGAAACATGCAAATTCATTATCATACATCTCCCTCACACATATAAAGAAAATGAAACTTTGTGGTGTCTACTGTGAACAATGGATTAAATATACAAACATGTTGAAAATTGAAAAAATTATAGTGGAAAGTTTATGATGAGAGTTAATATTTTTTTTTATGGAAACTAGAAAATAGGAAAGAAAAGTTATGCACAAGATTATTAGATCATATTCAAAAACATAATTCTTGTTTATACTTTTATATGTGTGCACGCATGCATACATGTGCATATACATGTACACATACATACATCCTCACACACATATATGTACACAAGAATGCATACACATGACACACACACACACATACATACGCACATATATACATTTATGTACCTAAGTGTAATACTATTATTGGACAAAGAAGCTCTGAATTTTTAGCAGTAAAGTTATAAAATCTAACAAACTCTCACCCAGTATCAAACAAGTTAAAACAAAAACTTACTTTGTTCATAAAATATTATAAATCTCTTTTCATTTGTGAATACCTTCTTATAAAATTACAATATAATAAATAAATTAAAAAGCTATTAAATTTAAAACAAACTCAGGAGACCTTTTTATCTTATTCCGCAAAGTGGGCCGCGACAAATTCAAAATTGTGCCATATAAGAGCTAAATATGGTAACTTGCCTGTTTGGTGGTGTATCCATATGATCCAGGACTTCAAACTCCATCATATTCCTCGGGAAGTGGGTGAGAATCCAACCCTGTTCCAGACAATCCTAAAAACAACACACAAATAACCATTATTCAACAAGAAAATACATTAACCTCTCAGGCCAAGGATATGTTTTGTCAAAATGTCAAAATATTTCCGCTTTGAAATAAAAACCAAATGAATGGAATGTTTCTGAATGAATCCGAAAATTAAAAACTCTTTTTGAAAGTTGATGAAATACGCTTACACATATTTTTTTAAATATAAATTTTATTATTGCAAACATAAAAAATATTTTTAAAATGCTTCACCTTACGTTTTTCTAACTAATTACTGATAATGAAAAAAAAATAAAAACACACATATTTTATAAGACAAATAAACTTTATCGTCACTTTAGTTTTTCGTCATTTCATGTGAAAATAATTAGTATAAAATTTCCAAAAATCTTTTTTTTTCAAATTTTTGGTTGGATACATTGATTTTATAATGATGTACACTTTATGTTTTGTGGTTAACTTTTAGATATGAATATAAAGCGTGGTGTTTTCTCTTTCAGATCATGTTTCTAACCATTATAGTATGGGAGACACAAACATTTCTACAAGACCCACAAGAGTTGTTCCCGAAAGCGAACAAATTAGCCTTGGGCGTTAAATTATTCTCAAAGTGTATAGAAAATCATTGAGGAAGATCGTGGGAGATTAACTAGACAACAAGCACCTTGGTGGGATGAAGGCTCATATACCTGGAAAACCAGGAGTTCGCCAAATACCCACTAGAAATGCCTTCCATATAGATTTGAATGGAAACTGATGTAGCCACTGACTTAGTAGAGGAGGGGACAGATCTTTCAAATCTAAAATATTTGAAAGAAAAGTGTTGATAAGAATATGTGGACCCGTGAAAGAGGGGGAACAGTGGCGCATCCGGCACAACAAAGAACTGTATGATATATATCAGACCCCTAACATCTCAGCCTACATGACACTCTTCAGGTTGAGATGGGCTGAACATGTACAGAGAATGCCGGACACAGGCGTCTTAAAAAGAATTATGACTGGACACCCAGGTGGAAGGAGAAAAGTGGGAAGACCCAGACTGAGGTAGGAGGACAAGGTAAGAAGGGATGCAGCACAGCTTCTCCAGGTAACAAACTGGAAGTTAGCCGCTGAGGACAGGAGGAGTTTGAGGCGAATGTTGCGGGAGGCCAAAGCTGGATATGGGCTGTAGCGCCATTGGAGAGAGAGGGCGAAAGTAGGTTCATCAAAATCCAATTTTGCAGATTGCTCTAAAGCTATGTATAGTCTGTCAAATAAGAGTAGAAAATATTAAAAATTGAACTACAAAATTTGTAGGCTGGCAACACCAATTTAACTGTTAAATATTCTTAAAATGCAATGACAGAATGTAAAGAACACAGTAAACCACATTTAAAAAAACATTTTTTGTTCATAATGACATAAATTTGATTAAATGGAGTTGTACAAAGTGATTTGCTTTCAATTAATTTAACATAAATTTGAATTTAACCGCAGATATAAAGAAATAATAACTAATGGTGAGATTAATTACACTACTTTTAGATCTGAATAAGTTAAATATATTCAGATTGAAAATTCGAGACATGATCTAAAGCCCTGGCAACACTAGGTACTCAAGCTAGTGTTAAATAAATGTGAGCAATTTCTAAACTGTGCTTTATATTTAACACAAAATTGCAAAGGTATAATAATAATATACCTATATGCAATTTTAATTTAGAGATCAGTGGATATCTATATTGCAATGAAAAAATATTTATTTCACTTTTATGCCTTTTTAATTTTTTATAAAAATATAAGTTACACAGCTTTACATTAACACCATGAGTTATATGTTTAGTATTTCCATTTGGACAACAGTGGCGCCCTCCTATGTTTTCTATTCTTATTTGACAAACTGTACACACATTTATTCATGCTCGATAGTTTGACTCGATCGAACATGTTGACTTAGAACTATGATCATCGTTGCGTTCACATGCTCGACACAAGACGCCATAGATATACAACCAAGATGCTCTGGCAGATCGCTACTTAAAGATTAAACAATAAAAGTGGTTAAAACTAATTATTTTATTAATTTTTAATTAAAATGGTGCCATAAAATAAGTTTGCTTTGTTTGAAGCAGTTATCTACTTATTAGCTTTAAGTTAAGAGGTTGACCTTTTGGTACAGCCTCCGTTGCAGAATCTCCACAATGTCAGCGTAAGTCGTCTTGCAGGCCTGAATCTTCCTGCCAGTGGCGTCAGTCCGCAGACTGGCTTGGCGGTACAGGTACACGAAGTTTACTGCAGAAGTAAATTGACTTGTTTCATTATTATATAAAAATAATAATAACGTAACATTTGTGTAGCGCAGTCTTGTGTTATTTCACTTCAAGTTATTATTGTTAACACTTAACACGAGCATTATTGTATAAGTAATATTACTTTAAGCGATGGTAGTTTGCATACAGTCACCAAATCTGAATAATGAATGAGAGAACACATTCTAGGGTCCAAGTTGACGAAACGAAATGGGATCAAATAGGAAGCCCAACAAAACGGATCGAACTCCTGTCACTCTTCTCAGAAAAAATTGAATTGAGGTGGTTTGACCATGTATTAAGAATGCTAGAAGATTGAATTCTGCAGAAAATTCTGAGTTCTATTCTAAAGGGAAGACGTCCAGTGGGTTGCCCCAGATGTTGGAAGAAATAACTCCAGAGGCTGTGCAAGGAGGGGCTGGGTCTACAATGGACAGAGGGTGCTAAAGTAGTGAAGGACAGGGTCGCCTAGAGGCTCCTCTTCAGTGCGATGGATCCCTAAACCAAATAGAACAAGAGGAAGAAGATGTATATGTAAATAAATATTTTCATTCATTAACCCCTAGTGTGCCATGACGTCCACTGTGGATTTGTTAGTAGCTCACCTCACTTGACTCGATTTTTTGGTATTTTGACCTTACATTTTTTTGTTTTTTTGTCATAAGTTTTCTTTATTCATTGAATCGTTTATTACATGAATTGGGGATTTTTCAACCACCATGCTAGGAACATGCCCCCAGCATACTAAAATATGTCATTCACTTGGCAAGGAAATAATGTATCGTATTATTATTAGTTATTACAGCTTGTTGTTTCGTCATTTGCAAATTTGTTTATTTTATCTGTAAAAAAGCGCGTCGAAAAATTCCCTGTCAAATTTCGTAATTCCGATTTTCAAAAGTCAAATTACTTATAAACTATTATTATTAGTAGCACTGTGTTTATTTAGAGAACATCCTCATGTGAAGAAAGCTTATTTAGCTAGAAAATATAATAAAACTGAAGAATATTTTCTAGTTTCTTCATTACTTTGTTCATTATAACTTATAACAATAGAGAAAGAAAAAAAACATTTTTCTAAACATAAGTAGCTATTCTGGGAAAATAACATACATAAATAGGTGAGATATGTATTTTTTTATAAATGTACAGGTGTTAAGGGAAGTACTTGAATTTTAATAAAATTTTATGGCCTTTTTTAAAAAAAAAATCTTCAAAATCAAACAAAAAATATATATTTTTTTAATTTTTAACTTTATGTGTGTATCTTACCTATTGCTTAGTGCCGTTCGCCCGTTCCTGTGCCTCATACAGATAAGAGATTATTGTTACATTTTATTTAATTTTGTTTATCGTATACCTATTTGTTTGCATTCCTGCTTACGGCTTATCCGTTTTTGTTTGTTCAGTCAATGAAATAGACTGCGTATTATTTTTTCAGTTTAATTTTTAAAGGTTAAGTTTTTTTATATAATGGAGGAAGACGAAGATAGGCCTCCCGACCCAGGGTCGATATTAGATTTTTCTGATTCGGATTCTAATACTAGCCATGTTTCTATTGCACTCCCATCTCGTAAGCGACGACCATCGCATAGCCTTCACATTCCATCGAAAGTTAAATCTATACCGCCGATTCAACAAACCTCGACCTCTAACGACCTTAACACCAATAGTAACACCCAGACAAGTACTTTAACTAGCGATAATACAAAAAATACTGACTTACTTTATCCTGCTTCCGCTTCCGGTCCTTTTATCGTTATGGTTCAGAGAACTGAACAAGGAAAACTTATTCATCCTTTAGATTTTGGAAAATTCTTATTTGACTCAAAAAATAATAACCTTGGTATTGTTAATGGTTCAATTAAACCGGAAGGACGATATAAATTATCTGTCGAGTCTAATACTGCCGCTTCCGCAAATGGATTTGTAAAAAAAATTGACTCGCTCTCAAACCATAAATATAAATCGTTCATCCTGACATTTAACCTTACGAGAATGGGTCTTGTGCGAGGAATTCTAGCGGAGATCCCAGAGGCTGAAATTGTTGATGCTTTGAATAATTCCCACGAAACCCCGAAAGTATTAAAAGCACGCCGACTGAACTACAAGGATTCTACTGATGGAAACACGATCTGGAAACCTTCCCAATCTGTTGTTATTACATTTGAGGGACAATCCCTACCGTCTCGTGTATTTATTTATTATACCTCGCTTCTCGTCGAAGTTTATAAATTCCCAACTATTCAATGCTTCAATTGCTGCCGGTTTGGACATTCAAAACCCGTATGCCGCTCCCCTCCACGTTGTTACTTTTGCGGAGAAGGTCACCCATTTGATCAATATCCGAAATCTTCCAATGACCCCATTTGCATTAACTGTTCGGGTGCACATACCGCGGTCATTCTAGCCTGTCCGGAATTATCAAGACAGAAGAACATAAAACATAAAATGGCTACCGACAACATTTCGTACTTCCAGGCCTCAAAGTTATTCTCTCCTGCGAAAAAATCATTCGCAGAGATGACATCGTCCTCAGCTCCTTTCCAAACAACCATATTTTTAAATTCAACGTCATCTTCTCACAGAGAAACCATTCTCAAGCCAGTCAAACCCAACCCAAAATATACTCCTTACCTTGATAAAAAACAATTGAATAATATTTTGGCCAGCCCGAATGGGAATGCCAAATCCCAGACCCCCAATGGGTGTGCTATTAATGGTAATACTTCCCCTCCTGCTCTCCCCGAAATAATGAATAATAATTCTTTTATACAAACCTTAATTACCCTTTTAATTTCTATCCTTACAAACAACAATACTGTACCGTCCAACGCTGCCGATTACATTAAATCTTTATTATCTTGCCTCCCCAATGACTTTGAAACTGCACAAAATTCTTCAGTGGAACAGTAGAAGCCTCTTTGCTAACAAATCTGACCTAATTCAATTACTCGACGTTTCAGTAGCCGCCATTTCTGAAACGTGGTTAAAACCCTCCTTTCACTTAAAAATTCCAGGTTATTATTGTCTCAGACACGACAGACCGGACGGTAAAGGCGGCACGGCTCTGATAATCCATAATTCTATCCCGTTTAAACAAATTAATATTCATACTCCCTCCGACGATATCCAGATAATAGCAGCTGTCTTATCTGATATCACAATATTATCAATATATATTCCTCCCTCTACGACTTTTATTGAAAATGAATGGGCACCAATCTTAACCCAGATTTGTTCCCCTTATATGATCCTTGGAGATTTTAATGCACATTCCCCTTCTTGGGGTAGCAAAATAACAAATCGTTCTGGCCGCAATCTTTTAGATTTTATTGATACCCATAACCTATGTTTTTTAAATGACGGATCTCCAACCAGATTCACCCCCCCTCATCAACGGAAAAGTGCTGTTGATTTATCTCTTTGTTCGTATTCGTTAGCATCTAAATGCTCTTGGGACATCCTAAACGATCCCCTCTGAACCTGGAAAAAATCCATCTGAAATTTCGTCTTATCGGCCTATTGCTCTTTCATCATGTTTGATGAAAGTAGCGGAGCGTTTGATCAAAAACAGATTAGAGTGGTTTGTTGAAAGTCAAGATATTATCTCACCAATCAGTACTGATTCGCTAAGTGCTCTAACTAAAATTAGGTCAAATATTCTATGTTATCCGGAAGACAATATTATATGTAAAATAAAATATCTTCTCAATTCTCTAAGTGAATCTGGGTTTGAGACGATATTGGCCTGGGTCCCTGCCCATTTGGGTATCGAGGGTAATGAGATGGCCGATTTTCTCGCCAAATCTGGTTCAGATTCCGGAACTATCCCACTAAATTTTTGAATTCCTATCTCCGATGTCTTCCCGATTCTTAAATCCAACATGACTCGTGCCTGGGAAGAAAATTGGGCAGTCTCCAAAATAAGAACTGGATCTTTCTATGCTGGAATTCAAAACCATATCCCTGCTAAGCCATGGTTTCACGGTAAAAAACTTTCAAAACGATTCATTTCATGTATTTCGAGAATGAGAATTGGTCACTGTTCAATTGCATCTCACTTGTCTAGAATTAGAGTTTTAGATTATCCGGTCTGCCAGTGCGGTGTGGAAGAGGAAACCCTCGACCATGTTTTCTTTAACTGTAAAAACCATTAATCTTTCAAGAACATATACCGCCGGCTTATTAAAATCACACACCAGTCCCCCCTTAACATTTCATACCTTTTATCTCTTAACAATTCTCATGTTCATACAGCTTTATGTAAGTTTATTAACCTGAATGAATTCAATATTTAATTTGTTTTAGTGATCTAAATGAGTCCAATATTTAATTTGTTTTATTATTTTCCCAATAGATTAACTGAATTTTTTTATCCACTTTAACTATTACCGGCACAAAGCACTCTTTTCAGGGTGAATTGCCTAAAACCAAAAAAAAAAAAAATTAAAATGAAGATAATGTTGGTAGTTCTTAGTTAGTTGAAGTATGATACAGTTAAAAGTGACCGAATTTGATATGGGTTCCGTAGCTCAGTTGGTAGAGCACTTGCCATGTAAGCAAAGGGTCCTGGGTTCGAGTCCCAGTGGAGTCAATATCTTTTTCTGTTTCCAGATTTTCGATTGAGTTTCGCTAATAGTGTCTTCATTTAATTAAAAAAAAAAAAAAAATCTTCCTCACGTCGTCACTACTCACTCAACTAAGTAACCGCCTAACCCCTCACCCCGCTCCAAACTGATGTTTTTAGTTTAAAAGAAATCTAAAATATCACCATTGGATTGGTCGATTGGTAGTTTACCCTGGGGTACTAGGGAGTACTAGGTCGGAAGGGGAATGGCATTGCAAATATTAAACAACTATCATCATCATCATCGTCACCCTTGGCTCTACAACCCCTGGTGGGTCTTGGCTTCCTCAAGAGTCTTCCTCCACTCATCTCGGCTTTGTGCCAGCTCTCTCCAGTTTAAGAGCTCCAAGGTGGGTATTAAACAACTATAGATAGCTGTTAAGCTTCTTAACCGCTTTGCAGCACAATTTTATAACTGTGCAATGTTATGGATGGAGTATTTCTGTTTACCATGGACCAAATGGAATAGCTCTGCGATGGCCCTGGCCTGTACGTGTCTGCCGCAGCCGCTGGGACCCAACAGTGCAACGCGGTACACGCAGGGCATGCCCGAAGGACGTCGCTTTTTCACCGCCTCGCAGCACACCGACTCTAGGTCGCACAGCCTCGTCTCCTCCAACTTGATTTCCTGCAATGCAAACCATGAAATTGAGATCTTCCATGTATTCCACTGACCTGACATCAGAGATAGATATGCCCTAACACAAAATCTGGATATTATTATTTCAAAGAACTGAAAGTAAACCACGTGACAATCTTTACAACATCATTTGTACATTGACCACCAACGAACCCACATCGAAAAAACCAGATCCTGCGCAGAAAAACAAAGAACTTTAAAGTAAGGTAATGGTTTGCAAAGCAGTCCATTATGGGACCTTTAAGCGTAAGACCTGAATGTAGGTTTCTAATTGGACCGTCAGGCGTTCACAGTTCAGATATATTTCACTTGTTTGTTTACTGCTGTGAGTAAATTATAAAAAAATGTCTAATTCGAATTTGGAAATAAGCAGGACTTTTTTTTACCTGATTTGGAATTCGCAGTTACGATAATTACACAGCGAGCAATTCTCATTCCATTGTAAATAGGATTACTTTATTTATTATTATTACTACTTATTCATAAATTTTCGAATTCTAAAATAGTCGTACACCAATGAGAGTTGCCTGCAGACTTGTCAGATTAATTTATTGAGAAATCACTGAAAAAGACATGCTCCCACCACATCTCCCTGTCTGCACAATTCGAATTTTTCCCCTTTACCTTTATGGGCAGCTCTGTAGTACCTTCGTACAAAGACATCACCAGCGGCGTTAAATAAATAGACGTGCTCTATCCATTATTTTGTTGTTTTTATATAACCCCAGTGTAACATGCATAGATACAATATCTGCTCAACATCTGAGTTGCTGACCGTCAGAGCTCTAACGTGCGTACATGACTCACAGGCGTTAAAACACTTAGGCTACATTCCATCCCACGAACTAGGCAGCAAGGAATGTGGCACATAGTGAAATTTATGCGTAAGTCCTGAATGTTTGTTGCTGAGTGTGACCTGCTAGGCTTCTTAGTGACTCACGCTCAGAGCCAGGGGCGTAGCTACCGCCGTATCAGCCGTATCAATGATACAGGGCCCCCGGGCTACAGAGGCCCCTAACATGTGTAAGCAAAAATTAGTAAAATGTTATTTACAATGTCACTTAGTAATAATAATAATAATAACATTACATTTATATAGCGCAGTTTTGTGACATTTCACTTCAAGTGCGCTTAACTATAACAAATTTAAAAATAATCCTACAGTGCTTTATAATATTGAGAAAATAATAAAAGAATATACAGTATTTACAAAACAATGACAGAAGAACAAAATTAACAAAGATAGTGCTGTTATAGCACACACGGGACAATAATAATAATAGACAATAGCGGTGCTATTGTAACACAGGACAAAACAAGAACTTTAAAACTAAAATATAATATACTAACAGAAGGCAGTTTGCGTTTAGAAATGAGAGATATTCTGACATAAATTCGGATACGAAACATAAAATAAAAATACAATTATGAGGAAACCGAAACCAAACAATTACAGGAAGCTTGAGAACATGGCTTATTATTATTACGTATATTGAAAAGATGTTAGGATTCATGAATGGTATGATTTTTAAAATAATTTTGTTTTTAAAGCCCGTTTAAATTCAGCCAAATCTGGATATTAGTAAGAGCTGAGGGAAGTTTATTCCAAATGAGAGGGCCCGTTACATGAAAAGAGCGATCATAGTAAATAGCTCGATTTGACCTAGAAAGTTCGATTAGATGATTAGTAACATCTAGATCTACTGACCTTAGAGTAAGCTGTCTCTCGCTTAAGTTTTGTCGGACACATAGTTCCGATATATAGGCTGGCGCCATTCCTTGCAATGCTTTGAAGGTCATTAAGCAGATCTTGAACTCTATTCTTTCAGGACAGCGAAGCCAATGAAGACGATCCCTTAGAAGCGGGGTTATATGACAGTACTTAGATTCACCAAAAATCATTCTCGCCGCAGCATTGAAAACAGACTGTATTCTATTTAATTGTATCTTAGGTAGGCCAGCATATGCACTATTACTATAGTCCATTCGTGAGACAACGAACGAATTTATGAGGGACTTTGCTCCATGAGTGGGAAGGCATCTCCTGATTGACTTTATCTGCCGTAGATGGAAAAAGCCAGAACTCACAGCTTTTGAAATTTGCGATTCAAGAGAAAGACTATTCGTCGCCTCAGTTCTTATTTGTCCAACAGACCATTTTAGTTTTTGTTCAATCTCCACTTTAAAATTAAAAATAAAGTATTAAAAACAAAAGTTAATCACTTTACTGAGAATTATTTAAACTAATGAGGCCTTTAACTTTACGGAAACAGCTGTATCAAACACCTATCATAATGTTTTATTGAAATAATGAAATAAAACCTTCTCCTCCCGTAAAATTTTCAAATGGTCTGTTGGACAAATACGAACTAAGGCGACGTATTGTCTAGAGTGAAACCCAGAAATTTTACATTTTAACAATACAATCTTGTTAATCTCGTGCTTCCCGGGAAAAAAACACATAAAAAAAACTGTCATACGTGCCTATAGAGTTTTCACTTCAGAAATGACAAAAGTAAAAAAAGGCAATCTCTTTTTTTCCCGCAAAAGTTGGCAACATCCTACATCGGTTATTGTGGGATTCCAGCATGCGCCCAAAAGTTGGCAATATCCTACATCGGTTATTGCGGGATTCCCCCGTTTAAGTCATTCACTTAAACAGAGGAATCCCGCAATAACCGATGTACATTGACAAACCACGGAGAGCAATATTTATGCATTTTATTTCAATCCGGTTCAAACGTTATTTATTACGTTGTAATACAATACAATCTTGATCTTCTGATTTATTTCTTGGTTAATTAGTTTGATTTGTGAAAAGAATGAGTCAAAGGTAAAGAGATTATCCCAGTGGAGCTATGAAAAGAAAAAGTAAACAGAAAAGGGAGGAGGTTATAAAAAAAATGCCCCAAATTTCATAATTTTTTTAGCAATCAGCTTCTGTGAGTGATTTGGATTGCAATGTTAAGACTCCAGATACTAATATCTACAGCCTGTATGTCGGACGAATATCTACAGCTCATATGTTGAACTAATATCTACGAACTTCAGAGTGTTGACTAATATCTACAGAGCTATGGTCGGACGAATATCTATGGCGGTCCCAGTGTTCACTAATATCTACAGAGCATAGGTTTAACTAGTATCTACAGAGCGTAGGTTGGACTAATCAGCTAAATGTGTCCAATAGTCCGATATTAGGGATTTTTACATACATACTTACATAAATTAAGTTTTTTAAACTGCATACGCAATATTACATTATTCCAATATGCTACACATAATTGCAAATCCAACCTCTGCCAGTGCTGAAGATATTCGTCAACACTTTGGTTCTCATAGATATTAGTCAGCAATTTGAGCTGTAGATATTCGTCAACATCATAGATATTAGTCAACAGTTTGAGCTGTAGATATTCGTCAACACTTTGGTTCTCATAGATATTAGTTCGATTTTTTCAGTTTTTGGAATTCCTGTAGATATTAGTAGACGCCTCCGGTAAGTACTACCTATTTATCTACCGGTAGCGAAGAGTGAATTTTGTTTTTTGAAAGAACAATTTGGGCCCCCCGACTAATTTTGATACAGGGCCTCTCCAAGGCACGCTATGCCACTGCTCAGAGCCCTGTTATAAATGCATCTTACAATAACTAGGTGTAATTCTCTCACCCTAAATGTGGCGTGATGGGCCCTGCTCAGCTCATGAGTGGCCAACTCTCGAAGTCATACTAAACGCTAATACATAACTTACAATAACTTGATGTAATTTTCTCACCCCGAGTGTGGCGTGGTGGCCCCTGCTCAGCTCGTGGGTTTCCGGCTCTGTAGTCGTATTGTAAACGCAGGTCTTACAATAACTTGGTATAACTCTCTCACCCTGAATGTGGAGTGATAGAACCTGCTCAACCCATGAGTGGCCAACTCTCAGAGTCCTACTAAACGCGAGTGTCTTACAATAACTTGATGTAATTCTCTCACCCTGAGTGTGGCGTGATAGATTCTGCTCAGCTCCTGAGTCGCCGACCCTCTGAGCTGCGGCTGTACTGTCTTATCTGCAGCGGACACGAGGTGGAGAGAGCAGGTTGGCAGGATGCCAGCCCTCTGGGCGCTAAAGGCTTCCTCAGAGGTGGCCGGGTAGTCTGTATGCATAAATAATACTTAAGTTATTTTACAAGATGTATCTTAATTGAACATAATAATTAATATACTATCTCTGGTGCCAGTTATGAGCAGAGTCTGTAGTATTGTTGTTGAATAGAATCACTTTTGATTTCGATAAAATATATACACTGTGCAACCACGGGCGTAGCTAGGATTTTGTTAAGGGGGGGGCAGGTGCAGACAAACCAAGAATATATCCAATTTCAGAAATAGGCTATTTAAGTCTATAAAAAGACCGTCAGGCACAAAATTCTCCCCGATTCGGGACATTCCACGGGGAGCCATAGAGCTACGAAAATATAAATAACACCATTCAATATTTTTGTGACAATATCCTTGTAGTGTCACCTCTCCGTCGGGTGGCACCCCGGGCGGTCTGCCCTCCCCCCCCCCCCCACCCTTCCCACTCGCTAAGCCACTGTGTTCAAACGGTTTTTAGTCATCGTTGATCTCGGCCATGTTTTAACATGACGCAGTCGCAAAAGACCTCTCTATGGTACTTGTAGTGCAAGGTTGTGCCAAGGAAATAAGTATTGCATTTTTTGTTGCGGGAAAGAAAATGTTCGCCTCCTTAAACACTTCAGTAAAATTTAGTTTTTCGAGATCTTTTCTGGTCATACCCTTGTTCTGCCATTTTTTAAACCATAGTTCGGCTTCTTGATTAAAATTAAATAAATCGTAGTATAGGCAAAAATTTTGTGCTTTTTCTTTAAAATCAATTAATGACGTATTCAACAATGCATTGTACAGGGATGTAGCGACATTAATCCGAAAGCAGTCAAATTTTGGTCACCAAAACGCTGCTCCAATGCAGATATTAGGGAATCTAAATAAGGAATGATAATATAATCGATTGCTTCCAAAAATCGCATGGAGTCTCAGCAAGGTAATTGGACCGATGTTGTTGGCAAGATGCAATGCGTGGGACTTGTTTATCAGTTCCAAAGGCAGCTGCAGTTCTAATTGAAATATTTAAAATATTTTGGCTCTCTATGTCTACGTTGCTTCGATGATCATTTATAACAGAAATGAAACCATTAATATGACTCCTTAATAATACATGCGTACATATTGATAGTTTCCGATTGTAAAGCATTGGCAGTAGGTTCCAATATGGGGGCAACTGCCCCCCCTTGCCCGTACCTCGCTCCGCCCTTGTGTACAACTTAATGGGGTAAACATAAATAAATCTGAGAACGTAAAATACTTGGGGCACATCATTACTGAAGACCTCTCAGATGATAGTGATATTGAACGAAAAGAGAGAAGGATCACTGTTAATATGATTACCTGAAGATTCTTCAATTGCAGAAATAATATTTTTTTTAAAAACATTGTTCATTGCATTTTGTTCTTGCCTACATATGTATGAAACATGGTGCAACTACCTAATCCAATTAATAATGCATGCAGAATTAAATTTGGATACAGAAGCATCGACAATGTTTACGGAACTAGAACTGCACGGATTTCGCTGGTCTGATGAGATGCCGAGTCACTGGAGCCAGGATGCGGCTAATGGCCTCTGACAACATGGTGGTGAATGCAGCCTTCCAGCACCTGAATGAGCGCTGAGCCCAAGCTCACTCAAGACTACGCCCGACATAATTGAGTATTTCATTGAAAAAGAAGATAACAATAATAATCTAAACTAAAATATGAAAGAGAATAAGACACAGAAAAATATTGTTCTCTTTTATATTTTCGTTTAGCTTGTTATCAGTGGCGTAGCTAGCATGGGTTGCATCCGGAGCGGATAACGAAGTGTGTGTGTCCCCCTCCCCCCTCCCCCCATTAAGTAAGTAAGTAAGTAAGTGTTTATTCCAGTATGTGGGGAGGAGAGTGCAATCCCACACATTCCATTAGGGTAATATACACATACATGTACAAAGTATTTGAAAGGAAAAAAAGAAAAAGAAGGTGGATATGAATGTACACGAAAGTTGACAAATGTAAATTTCGACTTCATAAAAAATTGGGGAGGGGTGGCTGGGTTTCCTAATATTTATTGGATTTACATTTTATAGGTACTATCAATATGTAGAATTTCACATCCTTGACTCCCCAGATTGTACATTCTGTGATCTAGACGTGGGAACTTTAGATCACCTATTTTTTGGTTTTCCCTCTCTAAATAAATATTCTATCTTCTATCAAGCTTTATCTAAAATTGCCCCCCCTCCATTCAACATCTCATCTCTTCTAAGTCTGAACTCGACACCAATTTTCCATAATAATACTGAAATTCGCACATTTAAATAAAATTAATATATAAATTCACCTTTCCCTATGGTTTTAAATTATGGCCTAGAACACCCTTAAAGGGTGAAAGCCAGTGCCGTAAATAGGGCGGTGCCACCGGTGCCCAGGCACAGGGCGTAGACTCTGGGGGGCGCAAAAATGGCGTATAATAGGCGAAGGGTCCACTTAAATAGGGCGCAGTTATAGAAGCTCGCACAGGGTGCAGAAAAGGCTATTTACGGCACTGGTGAAAGCCAGAAATAATTGAGAAAAAAAACTATGTTTATGGGCCATGTGAGATTACACTATCCTCCGCACATCCTGGAATAAAATTATTATTATTATCATTGAGGTATGAATATCTCAATGTATGTTATACGTCGTTGAGAAGAGATTAGATAAGAATCAATATAAAGGCTCACCATACATAATCCATCCCTTCCTGTTATACGGGGATGTTTTCAGATACTCCTGTACCACACCGGCCAAAGCATCTGCTTGCAAAAGTAAAATGTTACTCTGCATGATCTGCACAGGAATAGAGAGGATTAATTATTTATTTATTAATGTTTGATAAACCAACAGTTGAATTTTACGACCAGTGGCTGAGTTAATATCGTGTCCCCACACAGTTTCAGAGTTCCACTGGCCCAGTCCTCTCCAACATTTTCCACTAACTGTGATGATAGTAAGAGATTTTCAGATTATCTTCAGTGTATTCACAACCCGGAAATATTTGTATTTATTTAAAACAAAATGTTTTTTAACAGTTCATAGACTTGAATGACTTCAATATTTGATTTTTTCTGTCTCCTTACAGATTATACTAATAATTATAACTATCGTTCTTAACTTTATCGGCACAAAGCACTCTTTTCAGGGTGAATTGCTTATTTAAAAAAAAAAAAACATTATTTATGCATTAAACTGCTTACTCGTTAATATGGAATACTTTTCATCCAAACAGTTAGATTTAGCTTTATTATTACGAAAAGTGAGTATTTATGTCGGGGGAGACCAAAAAACATGCAAAAAATATGCATTTAACATTTTAATTTTGTTAAAATTAATTCACTCGCGCGGTAACGCCATGTTTATTCATCGTTTTTATTTTAACATTTCATAGACATTTCACCAATGCTGCCAATCATAGAAAAAATATTTTTGCGTAAAACAAAGTGACTGCATCATTGACAAGTTTGTACCTGTATTTAAAACAGTAGAACATGGAAAGAAATGTATTAAAATAATTACACAAACCCGCTAGACAAACCCTGCTTTGCCAACAAACCATTCAAAACGTGGGATGTTTTTTAAAAGTACGATGAAATGCGAGTTTATTTTAGAGAATTTATTTTATAAGATTGGTACTTCCGACAAATGTCATATTTTATTGTCTATTAGTTAAAAAAGGAACATTCCGTATTATCCGTGCATCAAACTTCGACAACACGAACGTTCCGTATTATCCGTGAGGTGGACTAACTGCATATTTACCAAAAATACAACATGTGTGCAGTTCACATGCAGTAGAAGTGAAACTTTCAGAAAACTAAAATAAACCAGAGGAGGAGTTCTCATATCCGTTAATAAATCACTGCCTACCACTCGATTAATTTGCAAACATCTAGATGTGGAACAGGTATTCGTATTACTAAAATCTAAATCAAGTAAAATTCTACTGGGATGTGTCTATATTCCTCCAGGGTCTAACACAGTCTACAGAAACCATATTGATGACCTTGAAACCTTCAAAAACCAATACCCTGATGCCAGAACAATTTTATTTAGTGACTATAATACCCCTAGCATTGATCGGATGAATAAAAACTCTTATAACAACCTAAGCCTGCCAGAAAATGCTCGCGAAATAATAGATATGACGAACTTACTCTCTCTGCATCAATAATAATAATAATAATAATTGGCTAATTTATATAGCGCCGTTTTCGTGGAAAATAACCTCAAGGGCGCTGTACAAATATCATATAAAAGAATTAATATTACTGGCTTAAAACTAAGATTTACAATTACAACTAGTGACTTACATCTAAGACTTCTTCTTCTTCTTTCGTATGGTGGGGGGTCAGAGGGGGACATCTAGGTCTGCGAGCCAGTCTAGGGCCTCAGGCGTTGCCCTGTGGACCTCATCAATCCCGCCGGGGAATGAATGGAGCGGGCATTCGTTGACCACATGTTCGGTGGTCTGCACCGCACCGCATTCACACGTCGCCGACTCTTTAAGGCCCCATCTATGCATCATATGAGCACAACGGCTATGGGAGCACCTTATCCTATTGATGGCAGTCCAGAGTTTGCGAGGCAATGAGAACCCAGGCTGTCTCTCAGTGGGGTCTTGCACGAGATGGGCGTTTTTGACGTTGGCTGATTGCCACTCAAGCTTCCACCTATCTTCTGGGGTTAGAGGTGTTCGAAGGAGTCTTTCTCCTTCCGTCCAGAAGGGTTTTCGAGACTTTAAGCGGCATGCCGGGTGAGAAACGACATCATCGTGCAAGGGTATTTCGCTTTTTTGCAGCGCCTTCTTGTATTCCCTCAGTGTTGCAATCTCTCGCCTGATATTTGGCGGGGTTATATTTGCAAGTACGGGGAGCCAAGGAAGAGGAGTCGATTTTAAGGTTCCGCTGATGGTTCGCATTGTGGCATTAAGCTGAACGTCAACCATGGAAGTGTGGGCGCTAAGACTTATACATCTAAGACTTATAGCTACTTATATTACTGGCTTACAACTAAGATTTACAATTATAACTAGTGACTTACATCTAAGACTTATAGCTAGTGACTTATGACTAAGACATATAGATTCTAACCTAAAACTGGTGACACACATATTTACAATTAAGATTAGCCCAGAAGAAGTAGGAAGTTTTTACATAATATTACAATTCGAGAATACGGGTGCAAAAAGTATAATGAAGGTTAACTGGATTTACGGGAAGGTATAGATATTTTAAATAAATTAATAAATTTAATAGTCGATCTTTACTGCATTAAGGTGATTCATCGCTCACCAGTAAACAGATTGAGGTATCACAATTAACAGATTACATTAAACAGATTGAGTTAACTATAAACAAAGAGAAAAGAGGAAAAAAAAACTATTAAAAATTGCAAAGTTTAAATAGAATGATGAATTTATGGAAAGGAGTATCGGAAAAAGTGAGTTTTCAGTTTGGATCTAAATTCCGCTGAGTTGGTTATGCATCTCAATTCCACAGGAAGTTTATTCCAAGCTTCGGGGCCGGATACTGTGAATGCACGATCACCAAACTTAGTGTTCGGATTTCGCTTAGGTTCTTTCAACCTTCCAATTGCAGAAGATGTCGCTGATCTAAGAGTTGACTGCCTTAGACCAATATTTTCCGGAATGCATAGTTCAGAGATATAGGGAGGAGCCATATCATTGATAGATTTAAACACCATCCAGCATAACTTGTATTGGATCCTTTCAGGACACTTCAGCCAGTGAAGATTTCGGAGGTGTTCCGAAATGTGCGAAAATTTGGGTACTCCAGTGATAAGTCGTGCTGCGGCGTTGAAAACTGATTGTAGTTTGTCAGTTTGACATTTAGGACGACTTGCATAGATGCCATTGCAGTAATCAAGACGTGATACTATATACGAGTTTACAAGAAGCTTAGTTGCTTCTTTAGAAAGGTTCCTACGAACTGACTTAAGTTGTCTAAGGTAGAAGAACCCCATGCTAACGGTCCTATTCACCTGGCTTTTCAATGAAAGGTCTGAATCCAGATAAACTCCCAGAAGTTTGACGGTTGTTTTCGCAATTACGTCATTGCCGGAAATAGCAATTGGTGAGTTATCTATTAAATGTTGGCGTCTATTTGTGGCTGCCCACAGAAACTCGGTCTTTGAAGGGTTTAGCTTCAGTTTGTTTGACGACATCCAGAGACTGATTGCTTCTAGACACTCAGCTATGCGAATTTTAATTCAATCAAGTCTACAATTTCAAGTCAATCAAGTCTACAATAACTATAATCGGCTGCTAGATTCGGTATTCTGTAGTGATCTCTCAATTCATATTGTTAAATCAGTTGACGAGCTCCTCCCCTTAGACTGCCACCACCCCGCTCTAAACATAACCATCACGACGAATAACTCACCAGACAACACAACTATTCTGCCTAACCTTACTTATAATTTTTTCCAAAGCTGACTATCCCAATATCTTGCAAATGAAGACTGGTAATTTCTACACCACAACAATAATATTAACTATAATCTTGAAATATTTTACACAATTATTAACAGGGCAATTGAAAACTATGTACCACCTTCACACTTCAAAGAAGCGAAGTTCCAGAAATGCTTCAGTGGAGAGCTAATTAACCTAGTTATCTGTAAAAAAATTGCACACAAAAACTTTAAAGAATACAACTCCCTTAATGACAATAAGATATTTCATAACTACAGAACTCAATGTAAAAAACTGTCAAAAATATTGTATTTTAATTATATAAATGGAATCGAAAAATCTATAACCTCTAATATTCAAAACTTTTTCACACATGTTAACTCTTCGAAAAAACAAACAAGGTTTACCCATCTCAATGCACTTCAAAGAAAAGAGTAGCACTGATATGAAAGTAAAGGTTAACTATTTTGCTTATTTTTCAAAAGTGTATATGACGAAGATATCCCAGACAATTATATACCACCTCCTTCCCTTACACCTGCTATACACATCAATTTAAACGACGTTAAAACTAAAATTAAATCTCTAGATAAAAACAAGAAAGCCGGACCTGACAATGTTTATTTATTTATTTACTTATTTATTTACATATGCATATATATTAACAATACATTACAATGTAAACATTTGTCTGTCCAACTGGGCAGAATACCCGTTTCAGGACAGCCAAATTGTATATTAAGTTCATAATATTCTTAACAAAGGAATAGTTTCGTTCAAGATATCAAGGGAATTTGCTTCTGTCAAGACAACTTTTGAGAACACTAAGAATTGTATATAATTAAGGGATGGTTTCTTAATGTCTTTAAAAGAATCGCAAAGATGTGATTTTTTTCAAGGTCAATTTGGAGAACGTAAATAAATGCATTCAGAGTGAATGCATTTATTAATGTTCTATGAGTGTTTTTTTTAGTGAGATCACAAGTAGGAGATTCATTCCAGGCCATTTTAGAGAACATTTACAATTGGATAATCAGAATTTACACATTTATAAACCAATATTTGACATATGAATTCACAATAATAACTGTTTAATTTTAAAGTACTATAATTTTTAGAATTTCTTAAATAGTAGAAATTACACAATTATAATCCAAATATATGACAAATGATTTTTCAACATCGTTTTGGAGAACATTAATTTATTTAGTTGTTTATTTATTTCTTTTATTTTACTCGCAGAGGGCTTTTACATAAATAATAAATAATAATGTGCATCCCAATATTCTTATTAATTGCATCGCTTCACTTGCTGAGTTGATTTGTATATAGTTTAACCAGTCCCTCGATACAGGTTGCTTCCCTGACATTTATAAACGTTCTTATATTAAAAAAGGCTAAGTGATATCATTAACTATAGACCTATATTTAAGTTATCTCTAATCCCGAAACTCTTTGAAAAACTATTACTTCATCAAATTTCCCCATGTATTAACCATCTCATTGTTCCGAATCCACATGGATTTTTGTCAGGCAGACCAACTCTAACAAATCTTTCGTTATATGAAAATTATATATCAAACGCATTAGCTAACAGAACTCAAGGCGATTCCATAGTACGGATTTTATCAAGGCACGCGACAAAGTATGCCATAAAATTCTACTGGTTAAGCTACGTAATCTAGGTATTGATGGAAAACTTTTAGACTGGTTTGCAAGCTATCTATCTGATAATGTACCACTTGTAAAAATTAATTTCTTCCTTTCCAATCTATTTATACCAGTGGTGTACCACAAGCGTCTCATTTAGGCCCAATTTTATTTTTACTGTTTATAAACGATATTGTTGATATATTTGATAAAGATGTAAATGTGTTACTTTTTGCAGATAATTTGATAATTTTTAAAATTATTAAAACTGCCGAAGATTGTATCTGTCTACAAAATAATTTAAACAAATTAATTAATTGGTGTTCTATTAACAAACTTTTTCTGAACATAAAATAAGTGTCATTGAATAATATTTTTACAGAATAAGTCAACCAATAATTCATCCATATGTACTCTACCCTTATCTCTGTCGAAGAAATTAATGACCTTGGCATAATTTTCGACTTTAAATTAAACTTATATCCCATATAAACAGATCACTAATAAAGGAATAAAAATACTTGGCTTCATTCTTCGAAATTCCAGAGGTTTTAGGAATATTTCAACTTTAAAAATTTTGTATACATCCTTAGTACGTAGTCAAGTCAAATATAGCTCCTCGATCTGGTCCCACCATTTTAAAATACATTCAGATACAATCGAAAAAATTCAACGCAAATTCCTAAGACATAAATTTTAAACTCGGTATTCCCATTGAAAACATAAACTATAATTTACTTGATGAAAGAATTAAATTTATTAAAACTCTCAGATCGAAGAATTATATCCGACTTAATATTTATGTTCAAAATTGTAAATGTTAGAATAGACAGTCCTGATTTAACTAAGCTCATCGAATTTCATATACCCACTAGAGCAACTTGCTCCAAAACAGTGGCGGATACAGAAAAAACTGAAGGGGGGGGGTAAAGATATAAGAAAACTAAAAAGTAGACAACAGTGGGGAGAATACAAAGCACCGCACAAAAAGAAGACCGACTATACTATCTCATTCTCTCGCAAGCTAAAACATAAAGATGTATGTGTTTGTCAATCACAACGGTGCTGAAGAAGTTTTCACTTCAATAAATAAATAAAAGATTGGCGGACCGCACATTTAAAACTTGGCTGGCCACAGGAAGCAGTAGGGCTGCATTACACGATCAAGGGAATCAAATACTTGAGTCGGGCCATGTTACGGGTACCTTTACATGAAAAGACGTATGAATGTGAATGAACCAAAAGTTTCAATTTAGGAGGCGAGTGTGGGTACCGTTGCCACAGGAATTATTTATTGGATAAACAACACCTCTGCTATAAGTCATCCCAAGTGGATCGCTAAGTTTGGTGACTTAGCAGGGATGCCTGAGTTCATGGGATGTGGTATTTCAAGGAAGCGGCGGATGCGTTTGCCCACGTACTGCGTAGCGAGCTGGAAAGGACTGGTTAAGGTAGACCATTTAACCTCTCCAGCAGGAATCTCTCGACCCATTGCTTCGCATCGCAGTGGGAGGGAAAGGTTCATCCGTCCATCTCTCCTGGACACACTAACCCAGAGAGTCCTAACCACCTATCATACCTTTTTCCTTCCACTATTTCCTTTCCCTAAAATGACCCTTCACATAGCATCTCCAAAGACAATTTGTAATAGTTACCTAAAAATGACAGTGGATGAGTTTGTGTATTGTGGAAGGCTGATAGAGATATTGAAAGAAGGGTAACTCCGCATTTATGGAAGACTGAACGCCGTTGGAGCTAACAAAAATCTGTTGAAAGAAGCGAAGCTAGCAGTCCACAATGGAGTACTGATACCAACCCTGATGTAAGGCAGTGAAGCATGAAACTGGCAGAGGACGGACTAACTGCTATAGAATTGAGATCCCTGCGGCGTATGTGTGGTAAAGCCATGAGAAAAATATGAAAATAATGCAAGGCTGATGCAAGCGTAATATGTAAGTAAGATTAATGTGAAATCAGGAAATAGGTACACTAGTAAAGAAAAGGCAAAGGCAACCATTTGAATCATTAATACTACCAATGAAAGGGACGCTTAGATGGTTTAGACATGTAGAGCGAATTATTGAAGAAAGATTTTCTTATATTTAGGGGGGGGGCAAGGGGGGGGCGCTCGCCCCCCGCGCCCACCAAATAATCTTCTTAAGTAATTATAATCTTCTCAATGACAAAAATATCTTAATATTAGGTGATTTGAACCTCCCTTCCTATAACTCCAATATTGTGAACATGTATAATTATTTTAAATGTTTCTACGGTTTGCAAGAATATAACTTGATATGTAATGATTATAATAACACTCTGGATGTAGTTTTATGTAATGCCAGGGATCTTGTAAAGTGTGTTGAGAAATGTCAGGACCCTATTACAAATGTTTCTACGGTTTGCAAGAATATAACTTGATATGTAATGATTATAATAACACTCTGGATGTAGTTTTATGTAATGCCAGGGATCTTGTAAAGTGTGTTGAGAAATGTCAGGACCCTATTACAAACGAAGACAAGCACCACCCTGCTTTGTCTATAAGTATTAGTGAGGCTCACTCAGGTGGTTCAAGTTCATGTCTAAACCCAAGTCCAATAGAAGTTCCCTCCTATCATGGAGCTAGAACCATAAACGCCTGGAGACTCAACAAAGGTAATTCCACTTATTATATAAATTGCTTTCTGAATGCTCATGGCAACCGGTCTGCCAAAGTTCAATAGATATAAATGCATTATGTACAAATTTTTACAATTCAATTTACAATATATTCGATAAGTGTATACCCATTTCCACACCTCGCACTACGGTACACCAATAGTATTATTTTAAATATTAAAATTAAACATATTTTTCATAAGCAATGGAAAAAAACTCATCACAACTCGGACTATGCTAGTTTTTCAGCCTATCGCTCCATCGTAAATCGTGAAATCAGTGAATCTTTTAAAAGTCATTTAACTTCAATGGAAGAAAAATTGTCTATCGACCCCAAACAGTTTTGGAAGTATATTAAGGATCTAAAAAAATCCAACAGTTCATTTAAGTCTATGATTTTTGACGGAGAGGAATTGACTACTGATGATAAAATCGCTAATAGTTTTGCTACCTTTTTTTCATCTGTGTACAAAAATGTTCAACCAACTCTCAATATTGACTCTACACTTCACACTGTACAGATCGGGCCCTCATTCGACCTGGTCAGTATTTCAGAAAAAGATGTGAAGGAGGCACTCTCAAATTTAAAGAAACCTCACTCCATCGGTTCTGACAATATTCCAACATTTAGACTAAAGGGTTGTTCCGACCTTTTAATACCACCATTATGTCATCTCTTCAATGTTTACCTAAAAAACGGGATTCTCCAGACATCTGGAGATTAACTAAAATAACCCCTATTTACAAAAAGGGAGACAAACGCGATATCCGGAATTATCGACCAGTTGCTGTTCTATGTTCCATCATGAAAATATTCGAGAAAATTCTACATAAATATATACTTAATCACGTTAATCCAATTCTTGACGACCGTCAATATGGTTTTAGATCCCAGATGTCAGTAACATTTTGATGTTACTTATGCATCTCATGCATCTCAGATTTCTTATCACAAACTCTCAACAATGGTGGTCAGGTGGATGTTGCTTATTTTGACCTGGAAAAAGCATTCGACAAGTTTTTACATTTTTTTTTCATTCATTTTTTTTTTTTGCAGGTTGACATCGACATTCTTCTAAATAAGCTAGCTTCATTTGGGTTTTCCAAAAGACTACTTTGTTTTTTTGCTTCATATTTTCGAAATCGTAGACAATTTGTTTATTATAAGGGTTCCAGTTCTTTTGAATTCATAGTTTTTTTCTGCAGTTCCTCAGGGGTCTATCCTTGGGCCACTTCTGTTTTTGATTTTTATTAACGATATTGGTTCAGTCATCACACATTCGCTGTATTTACTATTTGCAGATGACTTGAAACTACATCGCTCAATAAAAAATCTTCTTGACTGTATCCTCCTTCAACATTGACTGCGTCTCAAACTGGGCCAAAATAAATGGCTTGAACTTCAGTACACCCAAGTGCAATATCGTCTCGTATACAAGATCAAAGAAACCGCATGTATTTGAATATACAATTAATGAAATTATTCTGCAACACCTAAACCAAATCAAAGATCTAGGAGTTATTTACGACAGTAAACTAACTTTTCACCAACACATCGATGATTTAATAAGCAGAGCATACAGGCTTCTTGGCTTCGTAATTAGAAACTCATATCCGTTTCGTTACACAAAAAAATTGACGTTATTATGTAACACACTAGTCCTGAGTGTACTTGAGTCAAATTTGATCATCTGGGCCCCACACGAATTAACATACACTTTACGCATTGAAAGAGTCCATAAAAAATTTTTAACGTTACCCTTGGCTTTACCCATCGATTTATATATTAGGCATAACCAATTACCACTCCCTAGAGACACGTAGAGGTATTGCTTTGCTTAAATATTTTTTTTTCAATTAATAAACGGTCACTTATCTAATAATGAGATACTGGCCCAAATAAATTTTTTTGTACCAGAGTCTCACTCTCGAGGACGTCATCACAACCGAACCTCCTATATAGGAGAGCAAGCTGCACTAATTTATTTATGAACTCACCTGTGGGGAGAACTACGCGCTTTTTGAATGTGGTGGATAAAAAAATAGATTTATTTTTTGTGTCCTATGGCGCATTTGTAAGATTTTTGGCATTGCATATACACTGCATAAATGGTACAATTATAACGTCTTAGGCTATATTGCCTGTAATTGTTATAAATAAATGTACAAATTATATAAATAAATAAATATGTATCCACCACTGCTCCAAAATCTTGTTTCAATGTAACAACAACAGGACAGAGAATACGAAACACTCTCTTGTACTTACATGATTGATTACATGAAGTTAGTAATAGATACGCAGATGTGGCGGATCTATTTAACTGCACGGAAGCCAGATACCAGAAGGCTTTTCTATCATATATTTTCAGTCAATATTAATTTTTTTTTTTCAAAAGAAGCAAACACATTGTGACTTGACATTTTAAATAAATAAAAAGAACATACTTTGTTTTAAGTCACTTTATTGTTATTTTTTTTTCTCCGTCTACCGGTTTCGGTACCTCCGTACCTTCATCAGGACTGAATATAAAATACTGTATTTTTTAAATACAGTATTTTTATATGTAATTTTATATTTTATATAATTTTTATATGTTTAAATACAGTATATGTAAAAATATTGAGTATTTTTATATTCAGTCCTGATGAAGGTACGGAGGTACCGAAACCGGTAGACCCGCGGTCGTCAAACTGCGGCCCGCGGCGGATGTTTGTACGGCCCGCACAAAAATCTGGCATTTCTTTTAAAATATATCTTTTTTCAAGTACAATTATACTATACGTTTTTTTGCAGCCCGCACAAATATCTGCCGTTTTCTTCGTAAATATATTTTTTTTGTGTACAATTATACCATCCGTTTTTTTGCGGCCCTCACAAATATCTGCCGTTTTCTTTTTAACTATTTTTTTCATGTACAAGTACAATTATACTATCCGTTTTTGTGCGGCCCGCACAAACATCTGCCGTTTTCTTTTTAAATACATTTTTTTTCATGTACAATTAATTATATAATCCGTTTTATTACAATTAATTATATTCTCGTTTGAGACTTTCAGGAGGGCAGTAGAACACCCATTTAAAATTGGAGGGTGTAGAGATGGCACAGTGAGGTTGTAGGTAGGTTAAAAAAAATGGTCTAAAAAAGACAAAAAATGCGCCTCATGCGTAATCATTTTTATCACGTGTGCGAAAATTCACAAATTTCGATAGTTCGGGAAGTGGATGAAAATTGAACTGAAAGATTCCATTACAGATACACACACAATTTTTAAAAAAAAATAATATTATGATTTTACGTGTATTATTATTATTAAGAATTGACACTATACCATGAACACAAGAAGGAAGAAAGTAGCATCCCGGTACTTAAATACAAAATAATTGCTTTTTTAACTTGCTAAACAAAAAGGTACAACACCCCCGCCCCCCCAGAAATCATAAGTGTGCGGCCCGCGGTGATACCTCACATTGTCCGATGTGGCCCTTGACCAGAAAAGTGTGACGACCGCTGCGGTGGACGGAGAAAAAAAAATAACAATAAAGTGACTTAAAACAAAGTATTTTCTTTTTATTTATTTAATATTAATTCTATTGTAGAAAGCAATCACTTTGTTGTTTGACATATTTAATAAAATAAAATACTTTTTTGTTTAAAACCACGATATTTATTAATATTTTTGCTTTTTTGGCCGTACTCGCCAATTTAATATTATTGTAGAAAGCAATCACTTTGTGGTTTGACATATTTAATAAAATAAAATACTTTTTTGTTTAAAACCACGATATTTATTAATATTTTTGCTTTTTTGGAAAAATATTAATAAATATCGTGGTTTTAAACAAAAAAGTATTTTATTTTATTAAATATTAATTTTATTTATACTATAGTATTGTATGTAATTGTAGCTCTTCGTGCCATTTCTTAACCAAATGCCACAATTAACTTATATACTATTTTTTTTTTATAATTTTTTATGTACAACAAAGATTTTTGTGACATGTAATGTGTATTTATGATTTTTGTTTAAATATACATACATATAACAGATTTACATAAGGAAAATATAGGTTCTTAAAAATAATTACAAATAAAGTAATTTCTTGTTAATGAATCTACCCAATTTAAAAGAGAAAAACATTTCTCGTGTTTAAATTGGGGAGTCGTGTCATTACAGAAAAAAGATAAAGAAATAAGATATCCTTTTTTTTTTTTTTGAAATTAAGAAACAAATAAACTTATGAATAATAACAAATATTAATAAAGAAATATACTAACGTAGCAGTTACTAAAATTAGATATACATGTAGTATAGATATTTTAAAGTAATAATAATGAAACAAATAAACTTATGAATGATAACAAATGCTGATAAAGAAATATACTAACGTAGCAGTTACTAAATTAGATATATGTGTAGTTTAGATATTTTAAAGTAATAATATAAATAGATGTAGTAAAAATAAAAATAATAATATTGCATTTCTCTTAATATGTAGGTGTTAGATGGTAAGTACATAAAGTTGATTCTAACAATTGGATTAGCTGATAATATTGCAGGAGTAGGTACATAATGTTATTTTACGACAATAATCGCTTCATTTGAGTTCAAATGCTGATGAAATATTTTAAGAGGATATGTGATATCAATAAGAATACATTAATTTATAAATTTTTTTTTGTTAATTAAAGATGGAGTTAAATGATTAATTTTGAAATAAAGTACATAATATTATAATTAAGACTTGATCAATTTTTACTAATCGGTACATTGTAATAAAAAAATATACGTAGAAATTCGTTCTATGAAATTAAAACGTATAATTAGTGTTTGGTTGATCTAGCAGTTGTTTTATTTGTGATTTAAAGGCTTTATAATTTTCTTCGGATTTGATTTTATATGGTAGGGATATATATTTATACTGTTAATATTAATAAATAAAATAGGCGAGGGTGGGGTGGCTACGAAGCACCACATAAGGGGCCGTTCAAGTATTACGTAACGCACTTGGGGGGGGGGGGTCTTGTGAAACGTTACTGTGCGTTACGAGGGGGGGGAGGGGGGGTTCGAACAGCGCGTTACGTAACATGTTTTTCTTTATTTAAATTTAAAAAATAGGGAATTAAAATCTTCCAAGTTGGCAATCCTTTTCGTTCTCGAAATCTCTTGTTTTATTTATTACCGCAAACGCGATTAAAAAAGATTTAAAAAAAGGTATTTAAGCGACTTTCCAGTACTTTGCGCAACTTAATTGTGACTTTCAGGGAAAAATTGTCACTTGGGCGTAATGTTTAAGGGTGGGGGAGGGGGAGAAGACGGAAAAACGTTACGGCGGATACATGGGGGGGGAGGGGGGATCAAAAATCTTCAAAAATTGCGTTACGTAATACCTGAACGCCCCCTAAAGACGAGACCAATTATTCTAACTCATTCTCTCGCAGGATAAATCCTATAAATGTACAAATGTATTTGTCTCTTTTTAGGGTCGCTTTTTTGTTTCATCTAGTTTCTAATCACAACAGTGCTAAGGAAGTTTTCACATTAAAAAAAAAAAAAAAACATTTTTTACATTATACCAAAAATACAACCCATTAAAGATTTCGTATTTGTGGTAAGAAGTGAACAGAATTATAGAGGGTGTTAAGTGACGTACTTAACTTAATTTAAAAAATGTGAATGATATTTTGTGCGTGATATGCTATTGATTTATTCTTGGACCTAGTAAAATTTGGGAGGGGGCACTTGAAGAAAAATTCGTATTTCAATGATTTCCATGTTTTTATTTGTAATTTATTTTAACTAAATACTTGCAATGCATTTCCCGACTACCTCGGAAAGCCAACAGAATGAAAATGTTGAATTTAAAAATCGATAAAAAAATGTTTTTTGTTAGTGTAGCGGGGCCGCAATTTAGATTTTATGCGACTTATTAGACATGGGCAGATTTATTCCCAGGAATGAATCGATTCAGTCTGATTCTCTTGGCCTTTTGAATTGATTCCTTCTATTCATTCCTTTAATTCAATTAATTCCAAAAAAAATAAAAAATTTAAAAAAATAAAATAAAAATAATAATTAAATAAATAAAAAATAAAATAAAAAATAAAATAAAATAAAATAAAATAAATATATATATTATCTAATTCAGAAAACAAAGAAGACATGAGTGGGGAGGTTACGGAGCACCGCACTAAGAGGAGGCCGGCGACGAAGCACCGCACAAAGAAGAGACCGATTAGACCAAATCCTATAGATGTAGGTGTTTGCCTCTTTTTAATGTCGTTATTTTTGGTTTCATCGAGTTTCAAAACACAACGGTGCTAAAGAAGTTTTCACTACCAAAGCACTCTTCCTAGGGTGAATTTGCCTATTTCACTTTAAAAAAAAATTACGAATTATGTCGTTCTGAAAAATTATACTAAGGGGTTATTATTTTAACAAAAAAAAATTGACAAGAAAAATCTATTTACTAGCAATAAAATCTTAAAATTAAAAAGTGTTTTGTTTCACCCCTAAAGTTTTACTAATTTTATTTTATTTATTAAACATAAAATGGTTCCACTTCACGTGATCTAATATAAACAAACATTTTATCATTTAAAGACATTATTTTATGACAGCTGACCACAGTCGATTGCCGAAGTTCTGTGTCTAAAAGTAGATAGGTACTTGTATTCCAACAGCTTTGATACGTACCAAAAAATAACGATAATAAATCATTCACGGATTTCTAGCTAAATTGACGGCTTGGCCAACGGAGAGGAATGAGTGAACCGCACGGACAGATACGCGGCGAACATTGAGGAATGAATTAGTAACTTTTGACTAGTGTCTTGCCTCTTGTCTTGTTTCGCAGTGACTTGAAAACTCGCGAGCTGCGGACATAGCAGGACTGCGTGTCCGTTCTGTTGGGACTGAGATTGACGAGATCATAGAGATGATAGCGTCACAACTGAATGATTTAATTCCTAAGTGAAAAAGACTCCGCGCTCCGGATAGACTATTAACTAGCGACAGACTATTAACTAGAGACGCGACGGGTACAGGACTAGGACGGCGCGGCGGACTATTACAGGATCATGTACTGAATGAACCAATGTATTAATTCTTGCGTTGTGAAAGAGACTCGGCCGATTTGCGATCGTATTTCGCTTGGGCTGACCACGATGAAGTTGGGTGTTTTACGAATTTCTATGGGCGCGCCGCCCATAGAATAATATTTTAATATTTACGAATCATTATAATATTTAAATCGTTTACGGTACAAATCATTTATTGAAATAATTTAACAGTAAAATAAATGGAAAATAAAAACTTATGGTGCCGTTAAAAATCGTAGGATGCAAGGCCAAAGATGAGGAATGAAGAATCAATTCCTTTTGAAGTTGAGAATCAGATCGAGTATGTCACAAGATTGAATTTCTTCATTTAATTCAGTCATTCAATTTTGCCCACCTGTACGACTTATAGCTCAGATCTGCAATTGAAATAAATACTATTCAAGAAAAATTATTGAATGTAATAATGACTCCAGAAAGATTTGGCAAATTCTTAAAGAGATAACACATGCAAGGCAATCCAGAGATCAAATTGAGGAACTTATAATTGTTGGTCAGAATGTGAATCTTAACTTGGACCCGAAGACTATTGCCGATCATGCAAATACCTTTTTTTCAAACGTCGGTTCAAATTTGGCCAGTAAAATAAAAGAAAACATCAACTGTAATACTAAAACTCCACAACCAGATGATAATCCCCGAGAAGAAACTTACGCAAAATTTACTCTAAAAGATGTATCGATGGAGGATATCATCAAAGAAATCGACTCACTGAAAGAGAGGACTTCACCTGGACATGACAAAATACCAAGTAAACTACTAAAATCACTGAAATCTCATATAGCCGTTCCCCTCAAATTCTTAATCAATAAGAGCTTCACTCAAGGTTGTTTCCCTAATGTATTAAAACAAGGGATTATCTCTCCAATTTTTAAAGGTGGAAAAAAAACTGAAATTACCAATTACAGACCAATTTGTGTTCTAAGTGCACTCTCTAAAATTGTTGAAGGAATACTAAGAAATCAATTGATTACTTACCTTGACTCTAGTAAAACATTATCAGCAAATCAGTTTGGTTTTCGCCAAAACTTATCAACCTCAGACGCCATCGCTAACGTTACAGACTTCATAATAAGTAATGTTGACAAAGGAAATAAATGTTTAGCAATTTTCCTTGATCTTGCAAAGGCGTTTGATACTGTGAACCACAAAATACTTTTAGATAAACTTAAGAGGATAGGAATATCAGATACAGTTCTTCAATTATTTCATAGTTATCTAACTGATCGAACGCAATGTGTTAAAATAAACAGTACCTATAGTACTTCCCAAAAAACTGTTTGTGGCATTCCACAAGGTAGCATCCTAGGACCCTTATTATTCTTAATCTATATTAATGATCTATGTAACCTACAAATTTGTGGACAAATCACAACTTTTGCTGATGATACGGTCTTGCTATTTCACGCCAAATCTTGGGATGAAGTCTTTAAAACGGCAGAAAATGGCTTTTGTATTGTTAAAAATTGGCTTAATGATCACATATTAACCCTGAATACAGACAAAACTAAAATCCTAACATTTCGAATTTGAAATAAGCTCTTGCCTTCACAACAAAGCCTTAAACTCCACAGCTGTAACCCCCTATTAACTCCATGTACCTGTCCTTCTATAACCCTTTCCGACCGGCAAAAAATGTCAGAATTTTGATGGGCCTCACCAATAAAGCTCTTAATTATGATTTCTTGGGGCTGGGCGACTTACTGGTTTAACCATGTGCGCATGATGGCGCCCTGCATAAGCAGCTCCCGCACGATCGATCGACACCGGTGTGGTTCCCAAAAACAGATTTATTTGCTGAAAAGATTTTTCAAAAGACAAACTCACGCTCGTATGAAGCCGGTCGGAAAGGGATAAGTAGAGTTGACAGTATTAAATATCTTGGTATTCAAATAGATGATCTTCTTAAATGGAACGTACATGTTACAAACCTAACGACAAAACTGAGGAAACACGTCTATTTCTTTAAAAATGTTAGAGATATTTTAAATAGAAAACAACTGAAACAAGTTTACTGTGCTCTTATACAATCAGCACTTGAATATGGTATTATCAGCTGGGGAAGTGCCACAAATACTTGCCTAGAGCCTTTAGTAAAGATTCAAAAACTAATTTTGAAGGTTATTCTTAAAGTCCCGTTGAGAACGAGCACTGATTTTATTTTTAAGACACTAAATGATCCGAACCTGCGAAAATTGTATTAAAAAAATATCCTGCTTCATCAATTTAAAAATACACACATGTTTGAAGAACGAATGAACACAAGAGCCTTAAGAGAGTCAAATGTAAAATCTTTCAACATCCCAGTTTGTCAAACTTCTTATGGGCAAAGAAGTTTTAAATATAATGCAACAAAGCTGTTCAATTCTCTACCTCCTGAAATTAGAAACACGCAAACCAAAAGTACATTTAAAAGTAAAATCATTGATCACCTCAAATAAACATATCCATCACAAGTATTTAATAACAGACTTACCTTTATACCTACTGTGCGTATATATGTAACCATGTACCTACTGCAATCTTCTTTTTATATATATATATGTAACATACTTGAATTGTATATTTAAAGAAAAAAAAATTATATTAACCTGCCATTTTCATAATATTACTACAAAATCTTAGATAAACACTCTGTAAATTGCCATCTCAACACAGGCGTTTCACACCTAGTGAGATGGGCAATACGTCATTTTATAACCAAATGTAATATGAAAATAATTAAATAAAAAAAATAAAAAATAAAAAATCATAGAAATTGTTATACTTTTCCAATATTTTGGTCGATGTTTTGGAATCTGTGGAGGCATGGAGGATCGTTAAAAATGGGTACAAACCTGCTTGTAAGGTTCCAAAATCTGATCTCTTGTCAATAGAATCAAGTCCAATTCCCTGGCTATATTGTAAGCCAGTCCGTGAACATCTAAAAAAGGCATTATTTTACTATTACGAGAGCTGTCCGTAAAATAAGGTCTACAAGGTAATTTTACGCAAGATCCGGCAACACTGGCGTGTAGCCTAGTTCCCCTACACCAAATCCCCACCACGCTGCACTCTCTGTGACACTTAGTCTCGGCGTGATAGCCGTTCGCCATGGAGCTACCGCTCACCACACCCGCCAGGTATGAATTTATTTATCTATTTATACTGCGTTTTTACAGGTTGTTCACACACATTACGTTCTATAATTAGTTTTTCTGTGCAAATAACAAATCCCCGGTAGAAATTCATTCTCAGCTAATCGAAGTGTATGGAAAACAGTGTATAAGTGCGAAAACGTGCCGTAAAGGGTGCAGAGAATTTAAAAGCGTGCCGGACGGCCATCGGTTTCAGACGAAAAAATTGCCAAAGTGGAAAAAACAATGATTGCAGATCGACGGGTGCGGTTCGGGAGCTCTGTGGTAGAATCCCTGATGTTAATAAGACCATTTTTGACATGATTTTGACAGAACATTTGGAAGACCACAAGGTCTGCCCAAGGTGGGTCCCAAAATGCTCACCGAAGATCACCCGACAACAACGGGTTGAAGCAGCCCGCGAATTCCTTGAGTGCTACGACATCGATGGCAAAGAATTCTTGAACTCAATTGTGACTTGGGACGAGACCTGGATACTACACGACACCAGAGACCAAGGTACAATCCCAGGGGTGTCATTCAGATTCGCCGAAGCAAAGTTTTAAAACAAATTACAGAGCATAACTCACAGCTGGCGGGTGCGGCGAGTGGAAGCTCCATCGCGAACGTGAGCCACGCCGAGACTAAGCGTCACAGAGGGTGCAGCTTGGTGGTGATTTAGCAAGGAGAACCAGGCTACACGCCATTGTTGTCGGATTGCGGGTAAAATCGTTCCTCGCGACCGCAGCACCTTGGAGACCTTATTTTACAGACAGCCCTCGTAGATTGGATTGGATTATTTTCATCAAAAGTTTAATATTCAGGCTGGAGTATTTCACAAAAATTTAAATGTAAAATTTTCGTCAATCAGTGCCATTTGATTTTTTTTCACATTGAAAGATCCCTATTAACCCCAGAATCTAAGTCCTCTTCAGCTATTTAACAAATTGTGATTTGCTGAAAAGCATAACTTTCGTTCTTTAATGCTTCTCAGCAAATCACTAGTTGGCAGCGTACTAAAACATACCTAAAATCGGTCTCTAACAGAACCTTTAAAAAAAATGGTGCTGATTTGACGACTGTAGGATATATATATATATATTTTTTTTTTTATTCCTTTATTTTTCCCATATTTTACAATTTATATTTACATATTTTGAAAATCATAAACAATAATGTGGGAACCCACTAAGGCGCAGCCTGTGCGTGGGTAATATAGTTAATGTAAGTTTTATTTAGTACCTAGAAAAACACAAACAGGGGTATATAAAGCAAAAACAAAAATTCTTTAAACAGTTTCTACAAAAAGTGTATACAATAGTGTACGGTTAAATACGTGTAAAGTGTAATAAATGATACATTGTAATAATAGGTGTAAAGTTTGTGAGAAAAGTGATATAAAACAAAATAAATAGAGTTTTTAGAAATATAAAGTGAAATAAAACTAAATAAATAGAGTTTTTACATCTGTATGGTTTAGCCATAATTTTAACTCTTTTATGAAATGCGGAAGTTTAGTTGCAACTTGAATATGTTTTGGTAAACTATTGAAGGTACGAGGTCTAATAAAGCTACTGTGAGTTTGCATTTGTTTTGTGAGTGTTTGGGGGGTATAGAATACATTATTATTTCTAATATTGATTCTATTAAAGTTGTTAATTTGACTACTGCGGTATTATGGCTTATTTGCACTTGGCAAGTAATTTAGTCGAGTAGCAAGTAACTCACTACTTGATTGGTCAAAAAAATTTCGCGTTACGTTCAAGTAGAGTAGATTAGTGAGCGGTGCGTTGCAAGATGATGGTTTTGCACAATGTAGAGAGCCATGGACACCGACGTACTGGATGTCAGTGATACTTGGTCACTCCAGCGCATTTGTGACCTTCCCCTGCTTCTTTAGCCTTCCACTTTAACAGTTTCTTCTGCTTTTCACTACTTTCTTCAAGTTGGAGTCCTCAGTTCAGCGAGCATTGTGTCCAAAGTATCTTAAAATATGTTGAAGGCAGATAGTTGAAAGCTTATTGTGGATGCCTTGCTCTTCCAGAATGGCTTCACATTTGGCTATCCATGGAATTCTGACTATTTTCCTCCAGCAATTTTTCTTTGTTCACCACATTTCGAGGGCGTCTATCCGTAGACAGCAATACACATTTCTTTGTATACAGTAGTGCGTGCTTGCTCAGTCTCTCTTGATACCAGAACTCCTCCAGCTCAAACCTTGCATTGTTAACTATTTTATAAATCTTGCAATCTAGCCTCTAAAAAACATTGGCGCAGCCGGTAGGATAACACAATGACAATACTTCATTTGAATTTTAGTGGAACACCCCAACCTCAGTAAATTTTCCGCCACTAAAAGAAAATTAGTCCATAATCTTTAGCTTCACTTTCAATGATGTGAAATTTCGAACATTCCCGACAACTATATTTTTCATTAAGTTAGGTTAGAATAGTGTCTGTTGGCATGTAAGTGGTAGTTTTACTTCTTATGTAATATCCCTGGGATGGGAAAAAAGTAAGTTGTGAAGTATCTACCTGTCCAGATTTTTTTTACATTAGCTCCACACAGCAGGCCTTAGGAAAATATTCCCCTCAGTGCCAATGTCATCTTTGGGGATGATGTGTAGAGGTTTTTTTTAAGGAACGGGAATAGGTATAAGGGGAAGGTAGGAAGCTAGGAATGTGGTGGAAATCACAGCCAACCAATTGAGGTGACCTATGGCAGAGGTGTTAGTTATCCAATAAATGGTTACCGGGGGAGCAGTACCCATACCCCCATCCCAATTGCAATTGACAATTGAGACACTATTTAAATTGTTGCATTTTAGCATGTACTGCATGCTTGGTACATGTGAATATGAAACTGAATTTACATTAAACTAGTTGCATGCATGTTCAAAATAATTGCATGACACCAAAAAGTCATTGTAAATTGCGCAAATTTAGTGCTGTCCAACCTTCAATATCACAGCAACCATGGCACCATCAATATCAAAGTTTTTTCTGGAATGCACAATATTGTTGAACACAACTCTCACGTGGGTACAAGGAACACACACGTCCGCTCAGCTGAAATGGTTTCATCACGTTAACACTAATTTTGCATTTACTTGCATACCACTAGTAGTGGCGTAATTTTGCGCTAGCACGATTCCAATTTTGTGCATACAACTAATACGTGCATGATAAAAATATATACGTGAAACTAGCAGTGAAACTAACGTCATAAAACAACTTGTGCGCAACTAATTGCGTAATGTAAATTTGGCTTAATATACAATGTTTTTCACAATATTATATAGGAACTTACTTACCTATATTTGTTTTAGGCGATGCAATCAAAACCACTTTATGCAAGTCCCTTCCATTTTTTGCCATTTTCATGAGAACAGATTTCAAAAACACAACATGATCTTCAGGTTTTGCAATAATCACCTCTGCAGCCAGACTCTATAAGAACACAAGCAACTTTAGATATATTTATCTTAGTTGAATTTGGCAGACACCTCCTTGAGCTCATAGTATAGTCGCTCTAGTTCGTTTTACTCCAACAGACCATTTTTAGCGAAATTGAGTTAAGTATTCAGTTGTTCTCAGAAAGTCTTTACTTATACAATGCAAGTGAAAAAAAAAAAAATTATTTAGAGGGTTTTCAAAATGTAGTTTGTCTTACGTTCTCCAAAATGAAACAACATTTCGAGCGTATTTATCCAACATCCACAGGTTGGCCAAAAGGACTCCCCGTTTTTAAACCGTCCGTTCACTCAAATTTCATAGGAATTTCTCCAACATCCAAGCTGTATCTTAGCCAACGTGCGAAATTCAAACTCTCGGTTCCGGGCGTATTGCTCTAACAGACCACACAGCCAATAGCAGCGCAGCGGAGGACCAAACATTCGTTCGTTTAGCGCCACAAAAGTAAATATCTTCACTTATGATTTCGCTAGTTACCAAGTTACTTTAGTGGTTTTCTAGGAGATTTCTCCAGACAAAATGCATAAAGATGTAAACTGTGGAAAAGGAGAAAAATTTTGAAGGAAAACATAACAGATAATTAATATCACAATATTTTCTCAGCAAATTGTTTCAACTTGTCGTCCGTTACAGGGTGGTTATAATAACGTTGTGTATTTTTGGAGAAAATATTGTAAAAAATGCCAAGTTCTATATTGTGGTGAAATATCGTACTAAAAATTTAAATAACCTTCGTCGCTGTTTTATTTTAATTTAACCATTAAATTATTAAAACGAATTGATTGAAATTGAAAACAATCAATTAACGAAGAGAAGAAGGACAACATTACACGGAATACTCTCGGAATTTGATCCTTAAGGCGTATGTGTATAAAAAGGTATCGGTATGTTTATCTACCTATACGTAATTATTTAAATCTTCATGTAAAAATACCTATTTACGATATTTAAAACAATTATAAGAATAAGGACATTGAATGAGCTTTTGTTTTAAGCACATTTTAATGCGTAGTATCGGTATGTTTATCTACCTATACCACACCGGATGCTCAGTTGTAGTTTATACCTATTTGAAAATGTCGACATCATCTGACGACACGGATTTCTTGATGTGGAAATTAATGAGAAAAAAAGACGTTATTGGGTTCACCTATTTAATCAAGATTCTGCAATTTATGGTAATTTAAAAAAAAAAAATTTTCACTAATATTGGTCCAGATGATTTCTGTAATCCGTCTATTGCTATAATCAGTGAGTCCATAGTTATATAATATAGGGTTTTTTTTTCAACCTCTGCAATAAACTCCACATAAATTCAATATTCTCTTTCATTTTTGCAAAGCACTACGCCACAAAAAACGAACACGTTCGATCTTGAATTCATGTAGCGCGGCTAATGTCTCGCCACAAACTGCACGCGCTACAAACGTGTCCTTGGTGTGCGTGCTTGCGCGCAAATATAGTGGGGCATTAAATGTGTCGCGTTTCAAATGTGGCGCCACAGTTATCGTAATACAAATGTGTGTCTGGTGTGCGGCCTCGTTTAATTACAACCACTTGATGAAAGAAATAAAATTTGTTTCCTCACTTAATTTAATTTTTTTTAAATTGTTAATGCTATTTATTATAGACAGCCTTCATTTACTCAGTCTTTCCGTTTCCATTCGGTATACCAACCAGAACTACTCGATCAAAAATTATTTTTATTTCCAACAACAATATCAGTACCGAGTCATTTAAATACTCGCTTCGATACTTTCTCAGAAATAGTGTGTTGTGTAATATTTAGATTTGTTCAACTGCACGGAATTTAGTTAACCTTTCAGCGGTCGCGCACGGTCTGTGAGACTGGTCTTTGATCCTACATCCAGACTGAAGCCAACCTTCCAACTCCAAACTTAGTTCGGAGTTGGAAGGTTGGCCGATCGTGTGGTCGCTGCGGCCAACCCTCCAACCCCGAATTCCGTACTCCAAAATGGCGGACATGAAACAGCTGTAGCTACGCTGTATCCTTTTCAGTTGCCTATAGTTATTACGTACGTATAATCATATACTTATATACACGACATGTTTTCAAACAATTGTTATACCACTCTCTAACTAACTAACTAACTAACCATCACGCCGTTTCCCCGCAGGGGTAGGCAGAGAGGACGGACCGCCAAACAACTCGGTCTTGGCACACACTCTTTGCCTCACTCACATTCATACATCGTCTCATACATTCTCTTCTATTATTCTGACTTTTGACATGACCCGACTCAAGTATCTGATTCACTTGATCGTGCCATGTCTTCCTCGGGCGTCCCCGACTTCTTCTACCATTCACATTCGCGTCATATATTCTTCTTACACTACTTCCTTCGTCTCCGTAATAATATAGTCATTTTAATAGTACGCGGCACGGTGTGGACAGCTGCGGCAGGCTGGTTTGTGTGAGTTGGCCGTCGGGATCGCCTCGAAGGCGATCCCGGGCCAACGCGAACTCCAACCTTCCAACTCGAACTTCCAACGCACGAACACCCCTCCACACGATCGTCCAAACGTTTGAAGTTGGAACGTTGGCATGAGATTATGCGCAAACTATAAACAATAGACAATTGCGCTACCGTGATATACTTGGGGGGGTGAGGTACATCCCCTCAGTACCCCAGTGACATTCGTGGCAAACGCACATGTTCTCTTGTTTATATTTGCGGTGTCAGATTCAGCCTGCGACTGGTTGTGAACTTGCATAATCTCTTGAATAATATTGAGAGCTGGGTGAAAGTTACTTAAGTAAAACTTTTGAATTTGGTGCTATTCCTCAAACCTTCTACAATCTGCTGCAGTATAACTTTTTGCATCAACAGGTGGCAGCACTGCAGTCGCTTGCTAAATGGCCGACATCGATGTTCGTATTAGACAGCATTCTGTGATTGATTCTTAACTGTAGAAGGTGAAATGCCCAATCGCATTCATGAAAGACTGAAAAATGTGTACCATGATGCAACAGTGGACTTCAGCACTGCTAGACGATGGGTTCGTCGCTGTAATAAAGCTGAAGGACAAACACCGCTGGCTGACGAAAAGCAGAGCTGCAGGCCGTTGATTGAAGTGATTGCACGCAACATTGAGTGAGTTGATGACATCATTCGTGGTGACCCCAGATAACTACAGATTTCGCATTCTCTTCCTCAGTAAAGGCAGTGTGATGACGATTATTCGACAACTGATTATTCAACAAAAGTTTACGCAAGGAGGGTACCAAGAAAGTTAACCGGCCAGAATAAAGAAACAAGAAAAACAATAGCCTCACAACACCTGCAGTGCTTAGTTTCTGGAAAAAATTATGATCGGAGACGAAATGTGGGTTCATTTTTTGAACCTGGTCTTGGTGGTCTTCTGGATGTGACCGTGCTTTTTACAACACTGCGATACATGCCCTTTTAAAAGATGGATCAAAGCTGTGGAAATGGAGAGAGATTATATTCAAAAGTAACAAATTAATCATCAATAGTGTAGTTTTCAATCCATGTACTTAATTGCATTTTTTTATATCTTGACAATTAAAGGAGAAAAAATTGAAGGCATTACTTTTTGACTTACCCTAGTACTTTCGCATTGGTTCATTTTACAATTTCAATAGCTAATTTTAAGTATTGATTTGTTCCACTAATTTATTATGTACATCATACGTTTGTAAAAGCCTGTGTATGGGCGTTTAATATAAATAAATAAAATGTGTACCTGTACTCTTATGGGCCTTATACGGCCACAAACATAGTTAATAAGCAAAAAATCGCTTGGCAAACGGAGTATACAAACGGTCGATAAACACTTAAGTGTTTTTTATTATTTTTGTAAAAATAAGTTAATCAATGGAAACTATCACAGATAATCTTAGTCATTATTTTGCATTTATTAAAAGTTGTTTTTAAATAGTACCCGGCATGTGTTGCAATACCACGCAAAGAAAGAAAGTGTTTGTGTTTTAATTTTTTTTTATTGAAGTGCTTTTGGATACACAATATTTTTTGGTTTTCCATATGATGCGTACATGAATAAATCAGGTTTTCTGATTCGTATGTAGGCTACATACAGTTGTCCATGTGAGAAGCATAGATTTTCCAAATTTACCCCCTACTATCCCCAACCCCTCCCCTGGTTGTGTCCTTTCCCATGCGTACCGTTCCCGCTCCGTTCCCCTCCCGCGTCCCCTTCCTCTTTCTCTTCCACTTTCCCTGCCTTTATCTCTCCCATGAACTCCCTCCCTCCGCATTCCTCTCCCCCTTCCGAGTTCCCCTCCATCTTCCGCGCCTTCCCTAGTCCTTTGTTTCCCTCTCGCGAACCAACCCTCCCTTCTTTGTTCCCCTCCTAAATACACATTTTCCAAACAACTCGTACGCCACCTATTATTAAAATTTTATCCAAATCATAATGTTAGAGTTCACAATTAAATATAAAAACCTTCGCAGGTGTGCACACAACAAATCACCAAAGCTTCACCAGAATAATATGAACATTATAAGAAATGGTAAATATGCAGTTAGTCCACCTCACGGATAATACGGAACGTTCGTGTTGTCGAAGTTTGATGCACGGATAATACAGAATGTTCCTTTTTTAACTAATAGACAATCAAATATGACATTTGTCGGAAGTACCAATCTTATAAAATAAATTCTCTAAAATAAACTCGCATTTCATCATACTTTTAAAAAACATCCCAGGCTTTGAATGGTTTGTTGGCAAAGCAGGGTTTGTCTAGCGGGTTTGTGTAATTATTTTAATACATTTCTTTCCATGTTCTACTGTTATAAATACAGGTACAAACTTGTCAATGATGCATTCACTTTGTTTTACGCAAAAATATTTTTTCTATGATTGGCAGCATTGATGAAATGTTAAAATAAAAACGATGAATAAACATGGAGTTACCGCGCGAGTGAATTAATTTTAACAAAATTAAAATGTTAAATGCATTTTTTGCATGTTTTTTGGTCTCCCCCGACATAAATACTCACTTTTCGTAATAATAAAGCTAAATCTAACTGTTTGGATAAAAAGTATTCCGTAAGCGGTTTAATGCATAAATAATTAAGAAATAATTTCATAGCACCAGAACTCTCCATTAATATATAAACCTTTGCAGGCGTGCGCACAACAATCAAAGTTTCATTAATTTTTGGGGGGCTAAAGTTCGGTGTTTGGGCTAAATTCCTAAAAAATAAAACTAGTTATTTTTATACTGATTTGGGGTCAGGGAATCCGAATCTGAAAGAATTAGGCGGCGGCAAGCAATATTAACTGAATTACACGACTTTAAAAAATTTTATACACATACAGGAAAATAGCCATTTTGGAAGCATTTTGATTCCTAGAAAATCAAACTAGTTATTTTTATACTAACTACGGGCCGGGGAATCCGAATCTGAAAGAATTAGGCGGCGGCAAGCAATATTAACTGAATTAAAAGACTTTAAAATTTTCTATACACACACACATGAAAATAATCATTTCGGAAGTATTTTGACACACGTAGTACAAAGATCATAGAAAAACAAGATAACATAGATGTTTTTACCACACAAAATTAAGTGTTGCCATTAAGCAGTAATATTAATAACGTAAAATAACATGTTTATATTTTAAGTACTTATTTTTTATAAATTTTACTCACTTTTGTATCACAAACCATGTTACATAAACCCGGCGTAGCTGCTAAACTACTTGAAAACAGGGATGTTTTTTTGCCGTGACGCGAGCAGGCGGTATAAAGGGGCACAAACCATGTTACACAAACCTAGCGTAGCCGCTAAACTACTCGAAAACAGGGATGTTTTTTTGCCGTGACGCGAGCAGGCGGTATAAAGGGGCACAAACCATGTTACACAAACCTAGCGTAGCCGCTAAACTATTCGAAAACAGGGATGTTTTTTTGCCGTGACGCGAGCAGGCGGTATAAAGGGGCACAAACCATGTTACACAAACCTAGCGTAGCCGCTAAACTACTCGAAAACAGGGATGTTTTTTTGCCGTGACGCGAGCAGGCGGTATAAAGGGGCACAAACCATGTTACACAAACTTAGCGTTAGGTTAGGGACGCGAGCAGGCGGTATAAAGGGGCACAAACCATGTTACTTTTACCGCTTAGCTGGACTCTTATATGATCCGCGTATCCGACAGGAACCCTTCGAGACAAGCGAGTTTGACAAGGATACGACGGACGAAGAAGACTTGGTCGATTTATAAGGTATGTTTTTCTGCTGTTATCTATTTTCAAATTGATATAGGGATAAATATTTTTGAGAGCTGGTAACACTGCCGGCACATGTTTTTGTATATTTCTTGTTTTTCTATGATCTTTGTACTACGTGTGTCAAAATACTTCCGAAATGATTATTTTCATGTGTGTGTGTATAGAAAATTTGAAAGTCGTGTAAGTCAGTTAATATTGCTTGCCGCCGCCTAATTCTTTCAGATTCGGATTCCCCGGCCCATAGTTAGTATAAAAATAACTAGTTTGATTTTCTAGGAATCAAAATGCTTCCAAAATGGCTATTTTCCTGTATGTGTATAAAAATTTTTAAAGTCGTGTAATTCAGTTAATATTGCTTGCCGCCGCCTAATTCTTTCAGATTCGGATTCCCCGACCCCAAATTAGTATAAAAATAACTAGTTTTATTTTTTAGGAATTTAGCCCAAACACCGAATTTATTCCCGTCTTGTGAGATTGTACGCCAGAATCACAAACCATGTTACACAAACCTAGCGTAGCCGCTAAACTACTTGAAAACTGGGATGTTTTTCTTGCCTTGACGCGAGTAGGCGTTATAAAGGGGCACTTTCTTTTGTATCACAAATCATGTTACACAAAAATATTTTCCACTTCCCCCAATGCAAATAGTTGTCTTTTAATGTAATTAAGGTGAATCAAAAGATTTTTTTTTTAAAAAGTGCGTATTAACCGTTGCCAGCGATCCCCAAAATTTACCAAAGTTTCATCCCAATCGGATGAATTTAACAATTTGTAAATTGAAAGATATTTAGCGAACAATAGATTGCTAAAACTCCATACGATTTCTTGTCTCTGGTCCAAATAAGATTCAATTTCTTTACTCACCTGAAAAAGTTCGTAAATCCTATATTTTTCCATGTAAGGAAGAAACTTCGGTGGAGGATAGATGTAGTTTAATTCTTCCATCTTTGAATATTGCTGATTTTTATATTTTTCAAAACCCAATTAAATGAAGATGACAGCTAGCAGGGCAAGAGCACAAGATAGCAGGATTCTTTTTTTTAAACAATGATATAGATTTCTTAAAAAAATTATTTAAAATATTCTAAAGCATGGTTTGTAGAAAATGTATAAGAACCTCGATTTTAAAGTGCTTTTTATTGGATAGTACCTAACAAGAAAGTGTAGATATTTAATAAAATGGGAAAAAAATCATTACTGTGGCAACACCTGCTAAAACAGATTTAAAGAGATTCCGACACTATCAATAGTAGCTTCTATCAAACACATAGTTTTGCGTTAAGTTGGCAACACTGCGCATAGTTTTTGTTTGTGCCAAGCATTTTTCCAGAGGAAGCTTGTGGCTTGCTTCAAGCATTGCGCGATAATCTACGTGCTGGCGGCGAGCTAGATGTGAAATGATATTTTTTGGGCGTAGACAACTCATAGACTTATATATTTTTTAAATTATTTATTTAGCTCTCACCTATTAAGGATGATCTTGATCATTTCTTGAAATTAATTAAGTTTTCGAAACAATCTCAGAATCATAAAAAGGAATATTAATAGTTAGCGTTCTTAGACATAAAAGAACAGAATTTTTCAAAATTAGTTACATTTTTTACGCACCATGAAACAATTCTAATAAGATAAAATTAATATAAAATAAGTATTAATTGTTTTTGTGTTTTATTTGTAGAAATCTATCTGATTTTTCTTTTAAATTAATGTAAATATTAAGTTTTTTATATATATACAAATTAATCCCTGTTTCCCTTGGTCACGCCATAACTTCAGAACCACTTTATCTATTTCATTCATCTTTTTCTTCAAAGTTTTCTAATACTTTGTAAAAGGTTCATCCGGAAAGAAAAAGTAATATAATTGGAGGGAGGGGAAGGAATTGGGTTTTTTTTAAGTTTTCTAATACCTTGTGGAAGGTTCTTACGGAAAGAAAAATTAAGAAAATTGGTGGGAGGGGGAAGGTGGGGAAGGTGGAAGGGGAATGCGGGAGTGGAAGAGGAAAACGCGGGAGAGGAAGGGGACTCGGGAGGGATATGCAGGGAGAATCAATTTATTTCTTTGAATGGCATTGCAGCTCATGCCGGGTACCAGTATTATATATTACTAGCTGACCCGGCGAACGTTTTTCTGCCATATAAATTATTTCTAGTGAATATTGGTTGTAAAATAAAAAATAACTTATGTATTGTAAGTGTGTGGGGATGGGATCTATGACAGAAAGGGGAATGGAGCGCTGTAGACGATGCCCGCAGATGAAAACAAAAAAACATCAACTAAAGTAAGAAAATTAAATAAAGAAAATCAATATGAATTTCGAAGAGCAATTGAGTGTACAATATTTATTTTATTTTTCAGAAACAAACCGTACATAATTACATAATAGAAAACAGTTCCAAAGTTATAGAATTTCACACAATAATTGGTACCAATGACATGTCGCTGTTATATACTTATGTTTTTATGTGATAAATTATACATTTTACCTAAATTAAGTTAGTAAATTATTGAAGAAGAGGGGTGTGTGTGAGTGTTTGTGTGTGTATGCGCGTGAGGGTGAGTTAGTATGCACCTTTATTCGAGGACCTTCACAGGCCTTTAGACCCAGAATCCGAGGACTCACACGAATCCGAGGACGTCCTCGGATTCGAAATGCGAAAAACTGAATATGTACCTATAATCTATGCATTCTCATTGGTCAACTGTCGAAATTTTGGGCCAATCGGAGAGAGTCCTCATTTTCGTGGTGAAAAATATTGTGTTTAATTTCGCTAGTGTTTCACTAGTACGGGTGTGTGACCACCAGGGCGGCGCCGCTAATGCTGGAAATCACACACAGACCGTAAACCTAGGACTCTCCCAAAGTCCTCGGTTTCGTGTTAAAAGGTGCCGATGGGATTGGTATATTTATGGCACCGATCACCGGAATGTGAACACCAGGAGGCGCTGCAAGCTCGAGTGTCAAGAAATCTCACCTACGCCCTAAACCGAGGACCCGTCGTTCAAAATTCCTACGTGCATGTGAATATAATAAGTATTGCACTATTAAGATAGTGCCGACAAGGAATTCAGTTTTTGACAGTTGAAACAAAATTCAATATTGCGTTTAGTTCGTATTGTGAACTATGTTCTCTAATACTGTTTAATTCGCTGTACGGTTCTCTACGTTCTCTAATACTGTTAAATTAGGACACCTGCTCAAGTATTTGATTAATCCGCGTCATATATTCTTCTTTCACTCCATTCTTCGTTAATCCGCTCTATGACCCTATTACCTACACCCAGGGCTGGGCAAAATACATGCTTTGCTGTAATTGAAATACAAATTACAAAATACGTTTTCGCATGTATTTAAAATACGAAATACAAAATACTTTCGAGTCGTGTATTTGAAATACAAAATACAGTATTTTAACCATTTTTTTTATTTCAAATACAAAATACATTTCGTTTTGGTAGAACCTTCGGTTGCAATAAATTGACATAAGTGCCCTTATCTAAAGCCTACAATACACGACAAATTTTTTAAGCCCGATTCCCGTATAGAGACCTAAGACAAAATTTTTCGCTTTACACGATCGCTATTTTCATATCTGCGATTTTAGTTGGCATCACAGCCACAATATGGTTCATGTGCTGTTTGCTGTGATGCCAATTGAAATCATAGATATGAAAATAGAGATGAAAATAGCGATCGCGAAAAGCGAAAAATTTTGTCTATGGTCTAGTCTCAATGCTGGAATCGGGCTGAAAAAAGGTGTCGTGTATTATAGGTATTAGAGTGCGTTTTCATAGAAGCAAAGCTGAGCAGAGTGAAACAGAGACTTGCAAAAATTGAACAATCATATTGCTCAGAAGATGCATCTCATCTCCGCTCTATTTCTAAAGGTATAGGACCCAGGTGTTAGATAATAATGATAATATGACATTTGTGCGCAGTTTTGTATTATTTCACTTCAAGTGCGCTCTACTGTGATTAACTTAAAAATATTTTTTTATTTTTATTTTTAACTTTGTGAATAAAAATAAAAATATTCATCCTAGACTTGCAGAAAAGGTCAATAGATTTTTTTTTCTTTATATGTGTTCCGCACAGGAGGCCATGAGGAAAATAATTTCCCTCAGGGCCTATGTCATCTTTGGCGATGCTGTGTGGAGGTTTTTTTAAGGAAAGAAAGGAGAGGAGAGTTCTTGGAAGGAAAAGGGTTTAAGGGGTGGGTAGGAATCTGGGGTTCGGTGTGTCCTGATCATCCGCTTCTAAGACCTAGACAAACCTCACCCCATGAACCCGGGAACCCCTGCTAAATCACCAAACGTAGCGAACCACTTGGGGTGATCTATGGCAGAGGTGTTGGTTATCCAATAAAGGTTCCTGGGTCGGTGGTACCCTAATTACGCCTCCCAAATTGCATGTATTAAATGTCGATGTCGCATATTAAAAATCTAGATAGCATTTAGTTCGGGTTGAATCTTGCAATCATTTTTTTTTACATGAGCTCCACACAGGAGGCCCTGAGGAAAATAATTTCAATCAGGGCCTATGTCATCTTTGGGGATTTTGTGTGGAGGGTTTTTTAAGGAAAGGAGGGAGAGGAGAGTTCTGGGAAGGAAAAGGGTTAAATGGGTGGGTTGGAATCTGGGGTTTAGTGTGTCCTGGTCATCCGCCTCCAAGACCTAGACAAACCTCACCCCATGAACCCCTCACCCCATCACCAAACGTAGCGAACCACTTGGGGTGACCTATGGCAGAGGTGTTGGTTATCCAATAAAGGTTCCCAAATTGAGTATCATATATAAAGATAGCAACCAATAATGCGCAATATGTGCGTTTAGAAAATGAAGATAATGTTGGTAATTCTTAGTCGAAGTACCTATGATACAATTAAAAGTGACCGAATTGGAAATGGGTTCCATAGCTCAGTTGATAGAGCACTTGCTATGTAAGCAAAGGGCCCTGGGTTTGAGCCCCAGTGGAACCAATATCTTTTTCTGATTTTTCTGTCTCCAGATTTTCGATTGAGTTTCGCTAATATTGTCTTCATTTAATTAAATATTAAAAATAATCTTTTTCATCCATTATCAATAAACTCACGTATTCGTGAATAAATACCGCAAACGATGAAAACGACAAATAAATATTAACATATCTTGCTCTGGATTCTAACGCTTTTAGTCTATGTATTATCTATGTCAATTTATTTTTTTCATTATCATTATTAAGATCGCTAAATGTATTTTAAAATGTATTTTGAAGCCATAAGTATTTGAAATACAAATTACAAAATACCTCAGCATCAGGTAATTAAAATACCACTTACAATATACATTTTTAGGAAGTAATTGAAATACAAATACAAAATACGTATTTGTATTTCAAATACGTATTTCAAATACTGCCCAGCCCTGCCTACACCTCACAAAAACGCCTCTTTCTGAATTAAGGACAAGGGAAGAATATCGCCACCTGGATGGGTGATGTTGTCAAGCGGGTTAAGGAGGAGCTGTAGGAAGGGTTTTATTAATGCGGATCTTGAAGAGTCGGAAAAAATTACTAAACGCAGAGTAACATTATCATCAAATAAAACATACAAAATCGTTAAAAAAAATTATGGTGTTTTAGGTAGTCTGACTGAAAGTCGTTTATAATTAAAATTATTGAACCATTCGTTTTACGGATGAACGCAGCTCTTACAGCGACGGTGCATTGGTTTTTCGAACTTTCAACCTACCATGGACTATTAGGCAATCTTAAAAGGACTATTAATTATTATTATAAATTTGTATAACAATATGGAAACGCGACAGCGGTGATGGGTACACTCGGAACTCTCAAATTTATTTTTTTTTATCGTTGTCGCTTATTTTTTTAAAATATGGCAATCTAAGTTTTTAAAACCATAATAAAATAAAAATAATAATAAAGATAAACGAACAATTAATTTTTTTTTTTTTAAATCGTTCACAAAAATTTGCCAGGCTGCTGGTCGGCAGACCGCGAAATTCTTATATGGAATGATCTGGACTATAGTTATTCATTGGTTTTATTCGTGTAGTCGATGATGTAAAAAAATCTATTTTTTACCCCACTTTGACGCCGGCTGCCTGCGAACTTGCCAGGCTGCCGGTTGGCAGACCTGCTTTTTTCTCATTTTCTAATCGACCTTTATCATATGAAACCATTCCCGTTCGTGTAGTCGATGATGTAATTTTTTCGAAAAAAATCGCTGACTATTTCCATGACTGCGCGGCTCCCGCCAAGAGGCGCACCGGCAGACCAGCTTTTTAAAGGTTTTCTAAATGCCCATAATCACTTAAAAGTAGTTTCATCCGTGTAGTCTGTAGTCGATGACGTAGGGTTTACCTATCTCGCCTCCTAGTCTATAAGTAAGAATACTATTTCGCTGGAGACCTGTCGTCGGAACAGTTGGGAAGTTTTCAGTACTTTCCGTTTTACGAACGCCGATTACTAGCCGATCTGCTGTTGCACCGGGCGCGCGGGTGGAGGGGTGCACTGCCTGTCGGGTGTCAGCCGTAATGATCTCTTACCAAATTCATATATTTAGATAGGAAATTCAATTTTATTTTGAACCTTTTTTTAAGTTTTGTGCAAATTTATATTTTAAATAAAATATTTAGGAATACGATGAGGCCTATAATTTTGTTGCCTGTTCACTGCACGAGTGAACGTTAGGACGAGCCGCGCCTGCTTCCAAGATACGTGTAAGAAATTCGTTCCACACTATTTCGAGGACCCAAGACCTCCAAAAACTACAGACCACTAAAACGAGGACCTTCCGAGATCCGTGTATTTTACGTAAGTGTAATCCTGAATACGTGGACAGGCCTCGGATATGGGAAGTCCTCAGTTACCGGGTGTGTATTCCGGTTTTTTGAGGACCGTTTTCTAGGTGCTTACCGGGTGTATGATGAAACCGAATAGACAGCAACGATCACGATTAACTTGAGTATACGTATAAGTGTAGAATACATGTCTACTTTATATAATATAACAGGACCTCGAATTCGGGTAGCCAGTTGAAGTCCTCGAAATCGGGATTGGACAAACAAGGGTGTGCGGATGTGTGTGGATGTGTGTTATGTGTGCGAATTCAGTGTGCTAGAAATGTTTTTCTTAAATAGAGGGAGGTAATCAAAAAATATATCAGTATTTGTGGTTTTTTGAATTGAGTTGAATCTTTGAAGGATGCGGGAAATGGGTGAGTTGGCTGCAGCATTCGTATTATTACTGGTTGTGTAAAAAAGGTTGGTGTGGCGAGTTCTTTTGAGGATTGGAGAGTGTAGATTATTGTTGTATTATAACCGAGATACTTAATAAATTTATTTTGTATGCGCTCTATATTATTGACGTATTGGGTGTATTTGGGATTCCAGACAGGCGATGCAAATTCCAGTATACTTCTGACTAGTGAGGAGTAAAGCATTACTAGAGTTTGTGGATTTTTAAATAATTTACTCAGAATGAAACCCAATATTTTGTAAGATCTATCAGTGATTGAATCAATGTGACTCCAAGGTCCTTACATTCATTTTTTGAGATCACGGGTTCATCGCAGAATGAATATGGAAAGTTAGTTATATGCTTGTTTCTAGTAAAGGACATAGTGTGGCATTTAGAAACATTGAGGTCTAAGTAGTTAGCTGTGCAATAGTTGCAGAGCCTATCTAAGTCACTTTGTAGCTCTTTACAGTCCGATAGAGAGCGAATATTTATAGATAAAGCTGAATTATAGATAGGTCTAAAGGGCTAGCGAGACTATCAAGCCGCTTGGCTCAATCACATAGTTTTTTGTCTATGGCTAGAGTTTTGACCGTGTCCAGAGGAAGCTTGTCGCTTGACCCAAGCATTGCGCAATAATCTATGTGCTTGAAGCGAATTTATATTTTTTGGACGTAAACAACAAATCATAGACAAATAAGTACCTGAGTGGTGATTTTAGGTATTACGTAAAACATTCATAAAAATTAGATTAAATTATTACAAAATAGGTATTAATTGTTTTTGTGTTTAATTTGTAGAAATCCATCTGATTTTTCTTTTAAATTAATGTAAATAAATTTTAATAATGTTATTACGTTAATGTTGTTACGCCTGTCAAAGGCCCGCAAATTCCAGGAAAAATACGGAAATTTCGTAACAAAACACGATTTTGAATTGAATGTTTTGTTGATTAATTTTGAGCTATCGTATATTTCATTGACTGAAACACGTTCCTAGAACAATAAACTATGCATCAAAACAACATTACTTGCGTTAATTACGTAAATTAATAGGTTTTACGATGTTTTAGTTGAAGAACACGTGTCAATATTGACAGCTTCAATTTGCGCCAAAAATGACATTTCGATTCCACAGATAAAATCATTTAAAAATAATCTGGTGTTGTCAGGTGAATGAAACTAGTGGCGATATCATCAATGATGTTGGCGCAAGCGATTCTGACCTTGTTTTCATACAAATTCTGTACATAGAAGGGTCAAAATCGCAGACAAACACTTTTATTTCGAAATATTTTTTTCGCGCATGCGCAAAAGCTGCGCGCAAATGAGCGTTTCCGACCGATTACAGGTTAAAATATTAATATACAACATTTATTATAACATAACAAATAATTATTTTTCTTTACTAAATTCCATCTCGCACATCTTGTGTTGAATTCTTGAATTCTAAACCGAATTATAACAGTAGCTTTGTGTGAAATTCCACATACACAGGTGTTATTTGTGGCGTGGCGCGTATGGCATGGCGTCCAACATGCACTCGTAGCTGGTTTCTGAAATTCAACCACGCAGACGCTAAGGTATTAATACTGTTCAATTTTGTCATTATCTGACCACTTCTGATCACATAATTCACAGGACACCCATCAATTAGAAATGAGCCAGAACAAATCATTGTTTATTATATTTTTTTATTAAAAGGCAGGTACATAGATATGAGAAGTACAAACAGAAGATTTCAAGATATATTATATTATAATTTACATATTCACTGTAAAGGCACATTTTATAAGTATATGTTTAAATTAAACAAGAATGGAATATGTGTTGCAGGTATTGTAGGGAATAAGAAGTCTTTCTTACGCTAAAATAGTTGGCTATAAAGTTAAAATGATTGTATTATTATGCAACATATATACATATACAAACATCATAATATACATATACCTATGCAAAAGTAGATCTAACAAGATTATTCATGTAAATAAATGACACGAAAAGATTTATTGCAGTTTTCCCAGAAACAGAAAATATTATTATAATGTATGCGTGTATTGCAATCATAACATAATATTCTTAAACAATTATTAATATAATAAATATATATATATATAAATATAATAAAATAATAATCACAGGTTTCATACCAAATGACACAATGATGATCATAATAAAAAATCTTTAATCTTATCAACGTGAAAAGTTATTATGTAAACAATCTTCTTAAGTGGCACATTTTGAATTCTGATTATTGCTGCATAAAAACGAGTGTTAAAAACAGATAATATAATATACTTTGAAACTTCATGGACCATATTTGCAACAGTAACACATAGAATACATTTAAAAATCGCGTATGTGAGACAGCGGTGTTTAGGAGGTTAAAAAATATTTTATTATTATTGGATGATTTTTATAGTATATAGTACCTTTAGTATAAAGTATTTTTATGGTATAATATGTAACAAAAACAAGTTTTTATTTTCAATCGGTAACTTTTTTAATAAATTAGTAAAGGCAGGTCCCGGTCTAACACCACAATATTTCATTAACTATTATTGCAAAATTATTAAATGTTTGTGAATAATGTAGGTACAGAATGAGTTTCTTGGTTCGTCGTCCCACTGGCTTGGTAACAGTAAGGAATTGACAAAAACCGGAGATCGTTTGCAGAAAAGTCCCACAATGGCTGCGCTGCAAACCATAGTGAACTCCACATTTCTGCACAGGGTCTTCAGTTTTGTCGATTCCTTACCGTTAAAAAGCTAGTGGGATGACGGACGAACATTGTACTTTATGCAAATCTACATGCAACACTTTAGCCCCACTTGATCTATAATCCACTAAGTCACTTCCAAATGTTTTTCAAATATTAAATACATTATTTTTTTTCAAATATTGAAAATCACAAACTTGGACTAAAATAATCATGAAACCCTAGTGTTCATTGTGCACGTGTCTCACACGAAGTTCTATAAGATTTATAAGTGGATATAAAAAATCAGTGTCTGTAGTATTTAAAATCATATTCCGCCTTACTCATAATCGCAGAATAAGATAATACCACGGTAATGCGAACGGGTTAGTTGAAATATGTATGACAATTTCACCTAACCTGTTCGTATTACCTTATTATTACTTACTCTGCGATTATGAGTAAGACGGATTAAGTATTACATAAGTGAAAAAAATGGTATGTCAAGGGTGCATCCTTTCACCTATGTTATTTAATATATGGTAAAACATAATGCGCAAGGTTCTTGATGGGTGGAATAAACATTGGTGGCCAAAAAATCTCAAATCTCCGATATGCAGATGACACTACCCTTATCGCCTCTTCTGAAGAAGAAATGAACAACCTACTTGCCAAAATAGAGGAAGAAATCCATAATCTAGGTCTACTAATCAACAAATCAACAAGGTCAAAACAAAACTAATGATGATCGACAGGGCAAACACCTTTGTAACAACAAACAATGCTTGGAAACGGTGAACGACTTTATATACCTAGGTTCGTCTATAAGTGATGAAGGAGATTGTGAAACAGAAGTGAAAAGAAGAATTTGCATGACAAAAGACGCCATGAGTAAAATGCAAAAGATATCGAGTGACAGAGGCATAACGAAGACCACCAAGATGAGACTCGTCCGGGCATTGATTTTTCCCATATTTCTTCGAAACATGGACACTTAGAGCCAGCGAAAAAAAACTGATAGATGCCCTCGAAATGTGGTGCTCGAGAAAAATGCCTAGGATTCCATGGACACAAATGCGTCCATCCTGGAAGAGCTAGGTATCCACAATAGGCTTTCAACTATCAGCCTACAACGTATCTTAAGATACACGTTACTCGCCAAACTGAAAACTCCAACTTGGAGAAACTCGTAGTCACTGGCAAAGTGGAAGGCAGAGAAAGGTCACCAATGCGCTGGAACGACCATATATCACTAGCGACTATTGAGTTCCACGAGGAGTGGAAGAGCCTTGTAAATTGAATCTCAGCAATGAGGAACTGACTTCAGAAGATACATATTATTTATTGTTAGGTGGAGTTCACACGACTACAATAATAATAATGTTTGATAGATTGTTTTTTTTTAAATGTCTAGTTCTAGTTATATAAATAGCTTCTTCAGTTAAATTAATTCTATACTTTAGTTTGTAAAAGCCATAATATATTCTTTCTATAGCAAAATTAGAAAAAAAATCTCAAATATCATAATGTGCAAATAATCCATGCTTCTAACGCTACACACTTATATGTTCGCACGCTTGGGTTAAATGTACGCTCATCCGTTATTCTATATACATCAGGAATGCAGAGAAAGGGTTAATAACAGTGAAAATATTAGATTTGGTTTGAACTTAAATATATTTAACAGGTAATGCTAAAGAAGTATGCATCTGTAAATAACAATAAAATAAAGCCTATCACCCCTCAACCAACTGTCACAGTTATCTGTACACTTCTGGAAGACACCTTATTCAATAAGAAACCAACAATGTTCTGTGCATTTTTCACTAATTTGAACCTACCAACTATAATCACAATGTTCTTTAGAATGATATGCTCAACTAATCTAGGAATTAAACTTTTGGCTGCCGATGGCTCCCAATAGTTGCCTTCCCAATAGCTGCCAGCGTGTGTGAAGTTTCATTTCATGCTTCATTGAACATAACATCATAAATATAGATAATATAATGTGACCATTCAATCACAAGTATTCAAATAAAATTTAATTTGTAAGGCTTATAGAAAAAACTAAAAAAAAAACTTATACACAGTATAAGACTTGCAGCCAATGTTTTAAAATCATAGTGTTATTTCTTTAAGCATAAGAAATGATGAAGGTAAGTATTTTCCACAATGGAATATTATTTACAAGAATGATAAAGTACTAAATTAAAACAGCTTTTGCTTCGTGGCTAATGCAATAATTTGCATTGAAGAAATGCGGGATCTATTCTCGACCTGATATCTATAAAGATATAGCGCGATAATAATATATACGTAATATCCTAGTCATGCCACATGTTATGGTTGTTTCCGATAGAAAGTATTTTCTTTGATGAAAGTAATACGCTTTTCTTGTTCCTTGTTGGAGACCCTCTGAGCAAGCAAAACTCTCGCTCGGTGTCTGTTTCTCTCAGCCCAGAAGCACCTTCTTCATCATGAACCCTCGCGCCACGGGGTCGTGCTCTCGGCTCTCCCAGGAGCCGGTGATGCAGCGGGAACTGCAGAGGTACTGCAGCAGCGGGAGACGGTACTTGCCGCAGAAGTCCACAAACTTTATGTGCTCCACGCGACTATCGAAGAATACACCTGGAAAAACAATTGGACATTGGAATCTAAATTTACTTTGAAAAGAATAATGAATGAAAAATATTTAATCTGTTTCACAAATAAATGTATTACAGATCCACTCATGGCGCCTTTTCTCTCAGATTGACTTGAGCATTTGATTGATGTGAATATTACGCTCGACACAGGAGATTGTATGTGCTATTAAAATGCTCTGGGTGTGTAGGTTCCCTTAGCAGAGGATGATAGCGGTACTTATTGTTGATTCACACTCCTGAGCAAGATGCATTAATTATTACAAAGGGATTTGCTAAAAAACCGCCAGCCGGGCAGAGCACTCGGCTCGGCTCAGGCGAACATTCATATTGTAACATGCGCACATCGAGCAAATGCACAAGTCAGTTGCCACCTTTATGAATATGCAAATCGGTAGCTAAAAATATGTTCTTGTAATAACTGTTTTTGTAATGTGTTAAGTTACCTTTGCACTTGGGATTGACGCAGCAGTGGGCTTGCTCCAGGTACTCGAGCAGCGAGTGCGGTAGGTCCCCGGGCTGCAGCCCCAGATGGTGCAGTTTCACAGTGCGCGCAGCCAGCTCCAGCAGCGAGGGCGGCTGCAGCGTAATGTCACGCACGAAGCGCACCACCAGAGGGTTGTCTCGCAGGCTCAGCTAACAAACAAACATCAAAAGGATAGTTAAAGGTTAAGTTAGGAGATGGTTAAACCAGCCCACACATCGTATTCTAGAGACCTTCTTATAGTAACAAATGGACTGTAATCTTTACAAGTTAGTCTCTCAGAATCAGTTACTATTATAGTATACAACTCTAAGGGTCGATGTATGCTATGTAAGCGACACATAACGATATCTGGACTACTTGCAATCTATACATTTTCACATGTTGCGATGCGTGTGGCCAGTGTGATTCTGAAGCATCTATTTCCATAGAAAATGTATGGATTGAAAGTAGTCCAGATATCGTAATTTCCCACCCATGAAAACGCGTCCATAAACTGCCTCGCCCGGTACGATGAAAACGTACATACCACACATATAAAACCTAAACAAATCCTCTGTTAAGTCTAACCTCCCCATATTGCAGCCATGTACCTTTGCAAAAAAATTTAAACTTAAAAACCAATTTTTGAACAACCATTAATTTAAATTCATGATGAAAGAGAAAGGGGCCTTTTTGGCCCGGAGCTCTGTATGCCAATATTTCAAAAAGTCAGATATCATAATGTGTCGCTTACATAGCATGTTACGATGCGTGTGGCCAGTGTGATTCTGAAGCATCTATTTCCATAGAAAACATATGGATTGAAAGTAGTCCAGATATCATAACGTGTTGCTTACATAGCATCCATGTTGCGATGCATGTGGCCAGTGTGATTCTGAAGCATCTATTTCCATAGAAAATCTATGGATTGCAAGAAGTCCAGATATCGTAACACGTCGCTTACGTAGCGTACGTCGACGCAGTAAGTTCTTACCTTAACTCCTTTATAAATTTCCAATGCGTCATGTTGTATACATATACAGTTGTTTGACTGATTAAAGTTGGGCTCAAAACAGAACAGTTGATCAATAACGTTATGATAATGAAAGATGTAAATTTTGAGGAGAATGATTAGAGAATTTTTCATTTTATGAGGGCCATGAAAGAAGTCAGCCTAGCCATTCCGTATTTTTTGTGAGATCGTTATTGGATAACGGACGTTATCTTCTGTCAGATTTGTGTGATTTTTATGTAACATATTTTAGTTTAGATCGATTTAAACATGAATTCCTGCAAGTATGCATGATTATTTACTCATTTAATGTACGTTGTACAAAGAAAACGCAAATAACAGGCACAAAAATCACACAAATCTGACAGGAGATTATTCGTTATCCAATAACGATCTCACGGAATACGGAATCGCTAGGCAGGAGTGGCACTAATCGTAATAATACTTGTACCATACGAAACAAACTATGGAAGTGTCAATCTTACCAAATCAACACTTTCATATGTGTCACGGGAGTTAAGTAAATGATTCGAAGGTTTTAACAGATTCTATTTTTATTGTAATAGTTAAACACAATCGCGACACAATATTAAATATCAGAAAGTTGCGGGGCTAAATCTGATAGCTGTACACACCAGGACAATTTGGGACGGAATGATTTTGCGGTAGCATTTGGAACACATCTAGTCTTTCCGGTGTGACCAGCATTCAAAATTGCCAGTAAATAAAATATTTTGTACATTAAACAGTACCTTGCCGTATATTACAGATTAGATACATTGTCAATACAAAATCGACCACCATAACACGGGCATTATAGCCTAGCATGGTGGTCGAAAAATCCACTAATTAATGTAACCATAATATTTATGCAGTGAATAAAGAGAAATTTAAAAAAAAAAAAAAAAAAATTGTAGATTGTGAAATAAGCTCACCTCTGTCAGGCATTTGAGTGTGATGATCTCGGTGGGCAGGGTCCTCAGTCGGTTGTTGTGCAGCCGGAGACACTTGAGGTGGTTCAGCTTGCCTATACTGGCCGGCAACTGCTCTATCAGATTCTCGCTGAGCACCAGCATCTGCAGGCTCTTCAACTTCCCCACGGAGTCGGGGATATCCACAATGCGGTTACCTGCTAACATCAGGATCTGCAAACTAAAACAAATGAAAACCTTAGACACATCGTCATGAAAGGAAAAAAAACATCAATTGGTTAGAATCACCAAACATCTTTATGGACAATTTTAAGAAGATTTATTATTTAGCTACTTCAATGTCTATATCAGCGTTTCTTAACCTTTTTAGCCACAGACTCCTCAGAAATCAAGCACAATTTTCAAGGAGCCACTTAATAAAAAAAAAACCAGCAATAAATTTCGGACCGTTTATTTTAGTACTACAAAAACAAAAAAAATACATTTTTATAAAAAAAAGGTAATAATTAACATAGAACAGCAACACATATTAATTTACGGTTAATTAATGTGAAGGTTGGTGTCGCTTTTCTGCAACTAAATTAGTGATATTCGGGTTGATGTTACCACTAAGTTCTAATCTCAAATCTATTTCTGTATTTGTTTTTAGTATAAATAAACTTAATTTCATTATAATGTGCACATTTAAAAAAAATTACATGCACTTCTAATGACCGCTTGAGAGTAGGAAAATGGATAATTTAGCTACAACTAATAGTGTCTTTTGAGATACATAGATCTTTATCAAAGATATTCAAATACAGAAGAGATATGCTATGGTGTCCGCGCAACTGTCGCCGGACTACGCGCTAATTAACGTAGTTTTCATACAAAAAGTATTTGTTCATTTCGTTGATTTTTTGAAAATGTGCATTAATATTGGTTAACAATATATTTTGAATAAGGAAAGAATTCGTTCATTTAGTTTAACGTTCGTTTGGTTTATTCGTTAATTATTTGTTCTTTTAGTTTATTTGTTAATTGGTAAACAATATTGGCGACACCCGGAAGCGCAGACCCACATAGTAAAAACAGCAGATGGCACATCTACTTATATTTCAATATCTTTGATCTTTATCCACCTTTTTACAAAATACGGATTCTCTTTCCAAGAGGTGATTTGATTGAGATTTAAATTTGATGACACTCTTAAAAGCATTGACGTCGGGATGTTGCAACTTCAGCATTTAAATATTATCGGCATAGATAATAATAGAAAATATTATTACGTCAATACTCAGAATGCAAATTCAATAACAAGGATACACAGCAGTTTATCATTTGTAGACAGTGACTTGCACAATTAATGGTGAATTCTAATAAAATACATTACTAAATAAAACCATTTTTGTGCTCACCAAAAACTAATTACACCAATATGATATGTACATAATTGTTCAGAATGTATATAACTTATCTCTGGAATCGATACTAATCCATATTAAATCAGCTTTACAACAACTGAATAGGAATTACATATCTCCTACATTCAGTATCTCCCATAAAAATGATTATTACTGTAATATAATTATTATTTTTGGTAATTTTTGGATCGAAGTCTCCATGGTTATTACGAATAATTTTTAGAAAAAAACTTTAGATTCGCCTTAATCACTATAAAAGGAAACTTTTTACATCACGGGCGGCGGAAAATAATGCATTTTAATTTTCAGTTGCGTAAAATAAAATTTCACTTCGCGAACCGATACGGCAATAATCCGGCGGCCATTGCGCCACTGTTATGTTGGTATCCCTGATACAAACAAGAGCTAGATACGACTGTAGCCGACTTCGTGGGATACATGATAAGGTGCATAATTATGAAGAACAGAATTAATAATATAATGTAAACGAACCTCTAATCAGAATCACTTCAGAGTCTAGCTGAGGCATTGGAATGGAGACAAACCATTCAAATCCTGGGATGTTTTTTAAAATAAAGATAATATACACAAACCCTGCTTTGCCAGACAAACCATTCAAAACCTGGGATGTTTTTTTTTAAATAAAGATAATATACATAGGCCCGCTACACAAACCCTGCTTTGCCAGACAAACCATCCAAAACCTGGGTTGTTTTTTAAAATAAAGATAATATACACAAGCCCGCTACACAAACCCTGCTTTGCCAGACAAACCATTCAAAACCTGGGAAGTTTTTCAAAATAAAGGTAATATACACAAGCCCGCTACACAAACCCTGCTTTGCCAGACAAACCATTCAAAACCTGGGAAGTTTTTCAAAATAAAGGTAATATACACAAGCCCGCTACACAAACCCTGCTTTGCCAAACAAACCATTCAAAACCTGGGATGTTTTTTTTAAATTATGATGACATGCAGCTTTCGTAGTTTAAGCTCAAAGTTCCGTATTATCCGTGAGGTGGACTAAATGCATTGTCTGTTGTGTTTTCATAATTGCGCGCCTTTTCATGTATCCCACGAAGTCGGCTACAGTCGAATTTAGCTCTTCGCTAATATTATCAGGGATTACCAACATAACAGTGACGCAATGGCCGCCGGATTGTTGCCGTATCGGTTCGTGAAGTGAACATAACAAACTACAGACCTATTTCAAAATTATTTTTTTTACATTAACTCCACACAGGAGGTCTTGAGGAAAATAATTTCCCTCAGGGCCTATGTCATCTGGGATGCTATGTGGAGGGTCTTTTTAAGGAGAGGAAGGAATGAACATTGGTCTTGAAGAGACCCATTTTGTAGGAAGGAGGAAATACAGAGACCGGCAAATCATTCCACAGCCGAGCTGTTGAACACAAGAACGAGTCAAAGAAGTGACCTGTTCTTATGTGACAAATAATTTCAACCGTGTACAAATGTTGGGCACGCGTTTGGCGTGTTTCCCATTATCATTATCATCACTATCAAAAATTATTGATAAAATAGTAAAAATAGTAGACTTATTGACCATTTTACAAAATATAACATTCTCTCATCAAACCAGTATGGCTTCAGAGAAGGGCTAAGCACAGATTCAGCTATTTTAGAACTAACATCACATATAACACAAGCCCTAGACAAAGGTGATAAATGTTTGGCAATATTTCTGGATTTAGCTAAGGCATTTGACACAGTCTCTCATCCAATCCTTCTGGCTAAGCTCTAGAAAATCGGAATAAAGAATAAGGCATTTTATTGGTTCATATCATACCTAACAGACAGAAAGCAATGTGTTAAGCTACCATCACTTAAATCATCTCATTCAACCCCCATCAATTTTGGGAGGGGAGGGGACGTTGAAGAAAATCTACTTCAGATAAGGTTGGGAACCTCCGCGCTATACAGTGCTGCTAGGCACAACACGACGCATAATGATGACGGGAGGTCAGACGAGCAGTCACAAATGCACTAACAGAGCAGGCTCATACGCGCAAGAGTGAGGTCGACGGCCGCATGGCCCCCAAAAAAATTTGACATATTCATATGGTCCACCACTAAAACTAATTGCCGACCGCTGGTATAATAAGTGGGCCATAAGTTATTACACCTTCGAAAACTCAATGAAAAAAAAACTACAAAAACTATCTCTACTAAACTTGTAACATTTATTTGAACAGAGATGGCAGACATAAAGTAAAGTTATGAATGACAACATTGTGTTATGTTTCAAGAAGTACCTATTAATTGTATGTACCTTAATAATAATTAGATGATTTGTACAGAGCTGTTATCATGAAAAAATCATCTCAAGGGCGCTAATATTAGATACTGCGATTGCTCGAGCCCTGGGCCCCCTCACAAACTTCGGGCTTGGTGATTTATCCCCCTTAAACCCTCGCGGCAGCCCTGCGCTACGTATATATAATAAACGAGAAAAGTAATTTAACAAAATATAATTTCACATCAGTCTTAAATTTGATAAAAGAATTATGTATAATAATTGTTAGAATCATCAATTTAATACATGGGTAGTAATTATCAGTTTTAAATTTTATAATAATGTAAACAATATTTAAAAATTCGCCGAATAAGCAGTTTATTAAATTTATGTGGCACTCATCTTGCATGAGAAAAGTCAAGGCTGAAGATTGTCAACCAATTCCACACATATTGTAGAATGTCGAATAAAGCAAAGATCGGGCATTGGTCAGAGGTCTCGAGATGGAGATAAAAACCTCCGCTACAGATTGCCATTATTTAAAATAATTTTTGCAATGACACTGCAATTACGTATTTAATTTGATTATTTAGCAGTACGGTCAATCATAATACATTAAACAATGTTTTTGTTTGATAAATGCTACTGATTATGCAATACGCAGACTACTAGATATTTGGTTTCTATTTCGCAATGCATTAAATGCTTGGTAGTAGGTAGACACCTGTACATTGAAAACAAAGAGTTTTTTCACATTCATAAGTAAGCTGGCAGTTGCATAAACAAGAACTAACGCTATAACTTTATATTTTTTTATTAAAAATTAAAGGATTTCTTGTTTTAACCACTCAGGTATTTTGCGATTATGCAAGTTTTTTGTCTTAAATGAACTGTCAGATTTATAAAAACTTTGTATTATTTCCGCTTCACAATTAAAGCTCTATAAATTAAACATTTCTGAACGTAGCCGAATACTAAAAACTGTTTTGGAAAGGTTATGAAATAAGGTTTCAAATTGTTATATTACAAATAAATATAAACATTTATAAATATTAAAATTTAGAATGTAAACATAAAAAAATTGTAAAAATGACTCACGTGATGTTTTTATGTGAAAACGTTACTAAAATCACGGATTATGTAAAAAAAAAAAACACTTATTCTATTGTATAAATGTATAATAAACCATTTTGTCACCTCTTGTTTTACACTTTCATGCAAGAATATTTAATAAATATTTAAAAAATTAATAATGTCTAATAGCGTGTAGGCGATTTGGCGGGTGAAAACTGTTTCTACAAAATAAGTCTCTTTTATGTACTTCTGTGGACAACTTTGAATGGAAATTTGAAGCTTAATTCAGTATGAATTTTCTACTTTTTGTTTTAGGGTTGTCACTAGAACAATAACAGAGTTAACACGACTTCTGTGGGAACACGCTCATTGTACTTGAATTCTATTATTATATTGTCTTGTAAACATGCTTACGGGTCAGAGTGGTTAACCACTTTTCTTTATATTTTAATCTGGCAACCACACCTACTATCGTTTTGTCATAGACGATAGTGCCATCCTTTTTCGAGAAGTTATATACGTAGCACTGTATTTGAACATTTGTTTGTATTCAAACACATTGATATTCTAAAATTCTTTTTATATATTTGAACATGCATTTGTGTTCTCATATTTGTTTGTACTTTGCCCACAATAAACAATGTTTCCTCTCAAATTTCACCTCTATAACTATACCCAATCTTAAATCTTGACTCCTTTCTCCCAAACCTGCTTATTTTTACCTTTATTCGTACTATGCTGAAATAAAATGCTTCATAATTTTTTTCCCACTTAAAATGTGGGCTGGTTGAAAAATATAATCTCCAGAAAATAAGCCTAACATCATACAAACACATAAATATGTATAAGTGTTCATAAATCAATCTAAAGTAAGAGGATTATAAAAAAATCTGATAAGGAAAAAATGATAAGAAACTGGGACGATCTCCGCTAGACTGAATGTAATCAAGAAAATATTAAAGACAATTACAATATTTATAATTCTGATACAATCACATTTTCTTCATGAAGTACAAGGATAATTTATTTACGCTGCATTTATTTTAACAACTTACTGTAGAATCTTTATCTCGTAATAATAAGTAGTAAAAAGTCATTAGATGTTCATAGAAAAATCAGGTTATTTTAAAAATAGATATAAATGTGTGGTGGGTTGCTTTATCTGTCATGAGTCGGCTCTAATGGAGACCATTACGCCAATAACAGGCCACAGCCAATTTATAGCAATCAAAGTACAACACGGCCTCACTATTTATCTTCCACACATTCACTCCTCGTTAGAGTCAGAGTAGGTAACTAACTGGTAACTGGTGGTCCCCAGTTGCCAGATATCTCGTTGATTCCTCATTGTTGTTGAAATGGATTCAATACAACGTGGTATAAAGATGATTATGCCCGCTTTAAAAGCTTTTCATTCTTTTTGCTCGACAAAACAAATATTTACCTGGATAATCTGACGTTATTATTAGGCTAGCGACTGTACGGTTGAAATTTAAGAACCCGACTTCGAATACATCTTTGACGCCTCGCCTTATGCAAAACTGTGTACTTGAAGTTTATTAAAAAGCTACTATTGTAATAGAACCTAATACAAGCAAGTAGCCAATAATGCCAAAAGATGGCACTACTTACGTTTACAGCTAGCGTGAGGAACGTCAGCTGGCAGGCGTACGCAGTATTGGATTTGTAATTTCGTGAATCTCTCCGGATATGGAGAGAATGATTATAATACAATTATTATTGTAACTGGTAGATGTGAATAATAATACCACGCGTCTATATATTATATACAATGTCATTGCCTGTCGGGGTTACATTGTTCCGGTGACTAGTTGTCACTGGATGGCCTGAGATTATTTTTCTGAGGAACTGGCTATTTTTGGAACCAGTTCTTATTGGATTTATAAAATTGTCACCAACACTTAAACTGGGTGAAGTCGAACAAAAAGCCGCCCGCAGGGCCTAGCAGTTTTGAACTGCTGGTTATTAGTATTACTTGCAAAAGCATTTTGATGTTGTAAACTAACATCCTATTTTTTTAAATATCTGCATGGAAAATACACAGGTTCAAACCTTTTTCTTTCAATAAATTATATTTTTGCAAAGTTGTTTTAAAAGTGAAGCGCCAACATATAAACACGTTAAAGCACGTTTTATTAATTAAAGTTTCGATAAAGTATGGACAAGCCGCCGCATGCCGCTACACTTTAAATTTAATTATTTATTTCTATGTATTACAGTATTTACCTATTAATTAACATTTTTACATAATAGATAAATTTTGAAAAATTTTTACATAATATATTTTGCAATTTTATTATGTTGGGTGTATGGTAGGTTTGCGAAGGTGAAACTGTGGATAGGTATTGTTGTATGTTTCGTGAACACCTCACTAGGAGAACCTGTGCTGAGGTGTTTACGTGTTTATTTATGATTATGTGTGACAAGTATTAATGTGTTGTAGTAGAAAGTTTTATATTTATTTTATTTTAATGGTTATTGTACATTGGTTAATAAGAAGTTAATTTTTATGTTTGGTTTGGAGTAAATAGGTTTTGGAAAAATAGTTTTCCTTTAGTTTTTATCCAGACTGTGATTTGTTTTTTTAGTTTATTTGTTGGTGAATAATCAGCAGATTGTTTCAAAGAAGGTGGCATGCTGTTATATAGTTTGATAGAATAGTAGTTAAAGGATCTTTGGTCCGTGGGTCGTGTGCTTTAGCGGGATGTTGAGTGTTAGGTTTGTTGAAGACCGGCTTGTTATTGAGGACTGAGAAAGTAAAGGGATATGAAGTTTGAATTTGAAGAGGTGAAGAATAGACGATTTAGCATAGAGTTGTCGTGATTGACAAAACGTCGAGCATCATGTAGATTTTTTCAGAGTCTGTATCATATGCTACTTGAAGTATTAGTTTGATTGTTGCCTTTTGTGCCTTTTCTAGTGGATCTAGAGAAATATTACTTGCACTTCCCCAAGACAGAAGACCATACATGATTAAAGATTGGGAAAGAGCAAAGTAGATAGATCTAGTATTGTGCGTGGGAAGATATTTTTTATATTATTTAAAAGATACATGATTTTTTTAAGCTTGGATGTAATTAAGTTAATGTGGTCATTCCAGCGTAGGTTTTCGTCAATTATGACGCCTAGATATTTTATTTGTTTGACATTTTGTATGATTTCGCAATTGCACGATGAGAAGGGTTGGGAGCAGTCGTGTATTTTCAGAGCGAAGGTTGGAGGAGGTTGACCTCTTTGAGTTATACTATGTGTTATGAATTTAGTTTTTTTTGTATTTAGAGTAAGTTTGTTTTCATTGAGCCATGTTTGATGACAGCAAGACTTTTCTCAGCTTTAAGGAATGCCTTGATCCATGAGTCAGCTTGACAAAGTATTACGGTGTCATCAGCGAATGTCACAATGTTGCCTTCTGTAATTATGGGACCTAGAACACTACCCTGGGGCACTCCGTAACTGATCGGAAGGGGTTAACTTTTCACTTTGTTGATAATGACTTGTTGAGTTCTCTCTGAGATAAAACTTTTCAGTAAGTTAAGTTCATTTCCAGTTATGCCGAGTTTATTAAGTTTCTTAAAAAGTATATTGTGAGATATTGTATCGAAGGCTTTACATAAGTCTAGGTATATTGAAATTACTTTTTTCTTTGAGTCAAGGTTAGAGTTAATAAAGTCTGTTACTGAGGTTAAAGCGTGTTGTGTACTTCTGTTCTTTCTAAAGCCATGCTGGTTCTTCGAGAGTAGATGGTTTGTTTCTAGGTAGTGGTAGAGCTGTTCTTTGATGGCTTTTTCCAGAATTTTGGACATAGTATTTAGAAGAGTGATAGGTCTGTAGTTGTTGATGTCATTTTTAGGTCCTGACTTATAGATAGGAATTACTAGTCCATTTTTTAAGCAGCTAGGAAAAATACCTTCTTTTAGGCTACGATTTATCAGGTATGTAAGTAGATTGAGGAGTTGGTCACTTAGAGTTTTAATGGTTTTAGCATCTATGTTGTCAGTACCTGCAGCTGAGCTACAGGCATAAAATTTGAAAAGTAAACTACTTTTAAACTTAATTACCACAAGAACCATCGGTTTCAGTCGGGATAGACGGAAAAATATGCATTAAAATTCGATTTTCATTAAAAGTTTAAAAATCACCATCTCCATTACGGCCATGTTTTTTTATATGGATTTGACATTTGCGAAGTTTCGTTTCAAACTAAAAACGCATGAATTACTTAATTTACCTAAACTAAGAACCTAATAACCTATTTTGTGTTCGTAAATAATTGTTTCTTGTACTAATTGTTGAAATGAAGTATAATTTACGTAATCTGTGCATAAAAATGCAGCGGCTTATTCATAAATTAATAAAGTTTCAATTGTTTGAACGTTTTCAATCAGATTCAATACAAATACGCAAAAACCTCTTTTTATAACCAATAAAAGTAGGTCATAAAGAAAAATAAAATCTATACAAATTCCGTTGGTCTCACACGAATTTTGCTAAAAACAGTTTTTCAGATGAAAATGTGTTTTTGCATGGTAATAAAAACATTTAAAATTGATTTTATTTATTTATTTATTCGTAGTACATTTACATAACAAAGGTATAATATATTGTCTTCCACACTAGGAGTTCACCTGTGTTGTAGAGGACATTTTTCAGTTGTAAATTACAAATTGTGAATAGTAAAACAAAAGAGTGTTCTTAGTTAGTATAAAAAAGAGAAACAATAAAAATCAAAATATAAAATCGACTTCAATTCGACAAAAATTATAAATTAAAAGTTAAAAAGATTGTAGCCAGTTTCTTATGTTTTTTTTTGTATTCGATAATATTAGTTGTTTTATATTGTGTAGGAAGAGAATTGTGTAGTTTTATAGCCTGGTATCTGTAGTGTTTTTGTCCAAAGGATGTGTTTGTTTTTGGTATTTGTAGTTGGTGAGCATGTCTTATTCTAGTATTGCGAGAATTGATTCTTATAGAGTTTAAATGAGGAAGGTGAAGAATTGAACAATGCCATGCAATTATGAACACCATCTGCTACTTTGGAAGGAGCCTGTTCGGCAGCCTATAAGGCCATAATGGCAAAAAAGGGTACGAGTGTAAAGACTTTTAGGTAAATATTCGGAACAAACGTCAACGGTTATGTAACGGGATTGTGTATGTTATCTTTACTTTAAAAAACAGCCTACGTTTTTGAATGGTTTGTCTGGCAAAGCAGGGTTTGTGTAGCGGGCTTGTGTATATTATCTTAATTTTAAAAGTTTTATCAAAAAAAGTGCGTATTAACCGTTGACGTTTGTTCCGAACTGCAAACAGAGTGATTTGACAGTGTGAAAGCAAATTTTCAATTTACGTAAATAAAATTAAAAATGTAACATTTTCAACCTCCCCGAATGCAAATAGTTGTCTTTTATGGTAATTAAGAAAAATCTAAAAGTTTTATCAAAAAAAAGTGCGTATTAACTGTTGACGTTTGTTCCGAACAATTACCGACTTTTAAAACTGTATAAAAAACATTCTGTGTAATAATGTTCATATGTAGATTGATTTTCCTATCCTTTGTCTGATAATAATCTAATAATTATTGAAATTATCTAGTTTCTATTTGCACTCGAGTACATAGATGATTTTTTATCATAATATTCATGGAGTACAAGAATTATCCATGTATACCAGCGGTCGTCACACTTTTCTGGTCAAGGGCCACATAGAACAGTGAGGTATCACCGCGGGCTGCACACTTATTAGGGGGGGGGGGGGGGGGAATTGTCACGGAATCAATAATTTGATTAAAAATTATTTGTTATACCGTTTTGTTTAGGAAGTTAAAAAAGCAATTCTTTTGTAATTAACCTTCCTTCTTGTATTCATGATATAATTGTTTGTACAATTATATGTTTACACTTGACTTTAAACTTTAAATTTCATACATAGTAACTATACTCCATTGGTCACCATGAAACAGGCAGCCGCCTAGTATGGTGATTCAATATATCTATTTTATGTAAATGCCACAATTATGTAACATGTATTAAATTTAAAAAAAAAAACTTAATATGTAATGGAATCTTTCAGTTCAATTTTCATCCATATCCCGAAATATTTGATTTTTCGCATGTGATAAAAATGATACGTACATACAATAACAAAAATTAACCAATATTAAAGTTTATTTTGCTTCTTACTTAGTACGTGATTAGCGTGTTTTTTTGTCTTTTTTATACCATTTTTTTTTAACCTGCCCACGACCTCACTGTGCCATTTCAACGCCCCCTAATTTTCTTCTGGGTCTTCTAATGCCCCCCCCCTGAAAGTTTCAACCTATGACGTACACTATACGCGCGTTCAAATTCGACTTAGGATGTGTTCAAAAACCAACTGGGCATTTTAAAATCAAATGTCAATCAATTAATATCAACATTTTAAAATCGTTTAATAAACACAAAATATTTGAAAAAAAAGAAAAATCAGGTTAATATAATTGTACATGAAAAAAATATATATACTTTAAAAAAAAGCGGCTTATATTTGTGGGCCGCACAAATATCATCAGTAACTTCTTAATTCAAAAGTTATTCATGTATGATAAAGACAGACATTCAAATAATGCGTGTGTATGAATAATATAGATAGAGGGCGAGGTTTTCATATTGTGCCAAATACTACATTCTACATCAGGGGTGTGACTGAGATGCAGTGGCGGCTAGTTAATAAGAGCTCCCGAGCGCCGCACAACCCACAAAAATTGAAACGAAACGCGGTTCGGTTATAAATTATAATATTTCTTCAAGATCTCGTACAGTAGGTATGTAGGTACATATTATACATGCTTTCATTCAGAGCGACGAACGACGAGACTGCGTATTGCGTACTATGTTCATAGCAGTTCGTTTTCAGTGACGTTCCAGAATTTTACTACTTTGTGTGTAAATTCCTTAAACAGTCCAAAGCGTGGAAACATATGATTTTTTGCAGATTTTACAAAAGCGTGAACGGCGTTCAAAATTGTGCCCTCACACCGAAAGAGCAGTTCGTACAGTGGGGTGTTAAACGGGAACACTTACGTGTAATGTTTTTGTCGACATTTTGTCTTCAATTTAACAGTAGAGATACTATTTTTAAGCATCCGCGCGTTATTTGTTCCGCGCTTTCTTCGATTCAAGTCAAGTCAAAACATGTCACTAGTCATTATGGGATGAGTGATTACTTTAGCTGATTAGCTGATTAGTTGTCGGCCATTGTCTGTCGAATTCGGAACGTTTCTTGCCCTGCAAAAGTTTTGAACTTTAATTGAGGGTTATATTATAGGTATCAACCCATGTTTACTTTTGTGTTTGTTCATTGTATACATTCAAAATGAGTTTTAATGTGGAATATATTAAGATCAATAGATCGAGTTTTGAAAACAAAGTGAAAATAAAAAATGCCGGTCCGCCTATTCCTGAACTGAAAATAAAACAAGAATGCAAATCTGGATCTAAAAAATTTACTAGATCATTTAACAAGACAATGTATAATAAAGCTTCGTGGCTTTGCGGATGTGATAAATTAAATACTTTGTTTTGTTTCCCTTGCTTGATATATGGTGTAGATTCGGTTTGGACAATCAACTGTGTTTCTGATTTAAATCACCTTTCTGAAAAAATTAAAAAACATAATTCTTGTCAAATACATTTACAAAAAGTTTTGAGCCTAAAAGTTTTAGAGAAAGTTGATATCAGAATGCAATTAGATTCAGGTTACCATGCACACATTAAACATCATAATGAGCTGGTTGATAAAAATCGATACATTCTGTCCAAACTAATTGACTGTGTGAAATTTTGTGGAATATTTGAATTAGCTATGCGTGGATACGACGAAAAAAGTGACTCGGTTAATCCCGGAGTATATAGTGGTTTAATTGATTTTGTGGTCGAACTTGACATGGCAATGAAGCAGCAATTGGAATCAGACTCTTTATTCAAGGGCACGTCAAAGACAATACAAAATGAAATATTAGATGCAATTTTGGAATTTACAACGAAATAAAATCACAAATTTCGAATTATGATTTCATAGCGATTCAAGCGGATGAAACAACTGATGTATCCACTGTTATGCAAATGGTCATGATCATTCGCTACAAACGGAATGGCCAAATCTATGAACATTTTTTGAAGTATTTAACACCAAAATGGATTATCCGATTCACTGTTTCAAGACCTTGAGATTTTAAATATATCTCCGAAGCAATTAATCGCTCAATGTTATGACGGTGCTTCAGTAATGAGTGGGAAAATTGGAGGTGTAAAAGCTAAAATTCAAAATATGTTTCCGTATGCACATTATGTCCACTGTTATGCCCATCAACTCAATTTAATTGTAGAAAAAAGTATGTCCCAAAGTAAAGAAATAAAAATGTTTTTCTCGAATTTGCATACATTCCCCAAGTTTTTTTCGTGGTCGTCAAAGCGAACAGACGTTTTAAGTGAAATAGTGAAACGCAAAATTCCCTCTGTTCCAAAACGAGGTGGAATTTTAATATAAGAACAATTAAAACTATTGGTACGAATCGCGAATCCCTAATTGAGTGCATGGAGACGATTTTAGAATCTGACAATGACAGTAATACCATCAATCAAGCTGATATGCTTTTACGCTACCTCAATGATGAAACATTTATATATTGGTAGAATTTTTTTCAAAAAATTATGCCGCATTGTGATATTTTATTCAGACAATTGCAGTTAAAAAGCTTAGATCCCGTTATAATCCGAAATAACCTCAGTGAGTTTGAAAAATCTGTTCAAAATGTACGCAATTCCACAGACAATTCTCCTGAGCCACCTACTAAACGGATAAAAACCACGAAATCAATTATTTGCAAAGAGGTTTGCGATACAATTTTGTCTGAAATGAAACAACGCTTCGAATTCAATAAACATCTTTCAGCAACATTAGTCGATTGCAAAAAATTCTGCGAGTACAGGTTAAATTTCCCAGAACATGATTTTAGTGTGACGCTAAAAACATATGACTCTGTGCAATTTACACCCGTGACGATTTTTCAAATGCTGAAGGGGCTTTGTCAATTTTACAACTTTTTTATAATACTGGCTTTTTAGAAGACTTTTCTGAGACTATTAAATTACTAAAACTTGTGTGCACCATTCCAATGACCTCAGTTGAAAGCGAAAGATGTTTTTCAACGTTAAAACTAATAAAATCCTTCTTAAGAAACACGATGAGCCAGGATAGACTGAACGCTCTATCAGTGTTAAGCATCGAAAAAAAATTAATTCAGTCGATGCCTGATTTTAACAAGAGGGTCATAGAGGTCTTCGCTAAACAAAAGGAACGGAGAATAGAACTTCTATATAAGTAGGCATGTATAAACCTTTACTAAATTTATTGTCGAACTTAATGACTGGTGAACCCCCACATATTTTGACCACCGGCCGCCACTGCTGAGATGCCAAGATATGCTTACAATAAGATGAATATGGAATGCTGTATGAGACAACCTACTGTCCTAGGTTAACCTTCTTATACTTAATTGTTTGCTTTTATGGCACTTTCTCTAATGGCACTAAAAACCTTCGAGAAAAAATCGAATTTTTTATAATAATAAATAATTTGTGTGTATTTACAAACGAAATTTTATTATTTGGCTTTTAAAAGTGTTCGCCGTGTAATGGAAACATTTTCTCTTCTCACAAGCGAGGACAGACCTGACGTGATGCGTGACAATTGAGTACTAAAACTATGAAATCGTAGACACACACAATTATTTATTGTCTTTGGCTTACCACTTTTAAGATTTCTACCATACATATTATAAATTAAAGTCTTCCGCCGTGTCTGTCTGTCTGTTCGCGATAAATTCAAAAAGTACTGAACGGATTTTCATGCGGTTTTCACCAGTAGATAGAGTGATTCATAAGGAACGTTTAGGTATATAATTTGTCAAGGTTTTGTGTAAATTGGTTGAGATATAAGAATGTGGTGATATGAGTTGAGGTATGTGGTGGACGAGCGGGCTGGCAGTATGAGTTAATTTAGTGTTTCGTTAGCCACAGCAAAGCGTTGACGGGTCATCTAGTATTCTATATAACGTCATTGCTAAACTACTTTTTTCTGAAAAGGGAGTAAGTCATTATTGAACTTGATTTGTAAAACCGAGCATCCAACCACCAACTCTCAAGACGAGAGCATATGATTGGTGTGTGCATAATCGATAGTTTCTAATAAAGCGTTATGCAGATTTTATGAATTCTTAAGGCGCCGTCACCGCGCTAAAAAAGAAGAAGATGGAGAGATATGTAATTACGAATGTTAGAGGAGCGCGCTAATATTTAAAGCGATAAAATCGATGCGAAAATTGTGAAAATGTTTAATAAAACACGACTCGTTTAAAAGAGAGCAAAAATCTCGCGGGGGTTGTCTTAACCAGCATTTAAAGAAATACTGTGATTTTTTTCATACATATAACTTGTAAAATAACTGAAACAAACGTGTTAATAATAATTTTTAGAGCATACTTTGCTATTTTTTTCTATTGAGGGAATTTTATATAATTTGCATTTCGGCGTGGGAAATGTCAAGATATTATCTTCAAGAATAACATATATTTTTTTAAGAGCTTTAAAAGTGTTTAAGGGAGATATGTAAGAAATCGGTAGAAATTTGGGTAGCGGTAGCTTGAGTTAAAAATCGTCACACAGAAGTACAAATAATACAACAAATTGGCACAACCCTAACTAACAACATGGCTGCTTGTCAGCGGTGATATTTAGTAATATGAGATGTGTAATATGTATGTTGAAATGATATATATGGTGTACAGCCGGGCAGATAGTGACACTTATCAGAACCCCACAGAGGGGTCAAATCCATCAAGCGGATCAAGCCCAGTAGAGCGAGCAACACTACACGCACACTTTGTATGAAAACTACATCATTCTCTTCAATATATCATCGCTCACATTATAACACTGCGTATTTCAAAAATACAAAATTTTTGAAGTGAAACTTCTGTATCCCCGCTGTGATTTGGATTTTGGATGATTACTGCACCTTCAACACATCAACTGCACTTATATCTTATTATGTCACTTTTAAAGGCTCCTATTGGTTGAGGTATGAAATGGAAATTACGCTAGGTCTGCGCTCATTGGTCGTTTTGATTATGACCTCACTTTTCAATATTTTTTTTTATTACTTGAAGAAAGTTGAACAGAATATTATATACTTCTCGCGTATTAACAAAGCATATATCATTATTATTTCTCAGCCTTTTTTGTGTATTACATAGAGAATGTCAATAAAACACCTATAAAATAAAAAAATAATAAGTTTTTAGTGAAAAAAAAAATACTTCTCTAAATAATTGATCCCTAAATATTAGTTGACCCTTTTTTCCAAAGTTGTGCTATTTTTATTTAATAAACTAAACGTTTTTTTGTACCTCCTGAAAACCTGTGTAAAATGAGATACGCGGTGTTATAATGTAAGCGATGATATTTAACATTAACCCCTCCGCAACGTAAGCAGATATATGCGTTAAAAATACGACAGCAGTCAAGTACAATAAGCGTGTTTACACGTCAGCGCGTGTGTCTCCATAGAAACCGTTATAACTCCGTTATTGTTTTAGTTACATCCGTAAAATAAAAAGTGAAAGGTCGATAGTGAATCATGCTGCACATCTCTATTCAAGTTGTCCATAGAAATACATAAAAAGAACATTCTGTCAGACGCGCAGTCTGACACATAATTTATCCTGCCAAATTTCCGACGGGCGCCCGACATCGTTAATTTCTATTAAATATTTTTATATGAAATGATAAAAAAGTGAGGTGACAAAAGTGTTTATTACACATTTATGCAATAGAATAAGTATTGTTGTTTACATAATCTGTGATTTTAGTACCGTTTTCACATAAAAACATCACGTGAGTCATTTTCACATTTTTTTAATGTTTGCATTCTAAATTTTAATATTTACAAATATTAATATTTATTTGTAATATAATAATTCGAAAGCTTATTTTGTAACCTTTCTAAAACAGTTTTTACTATTCGGCTACGTTTAGAAATGTTTCGTTTACAGAGCTTTAATTGTGAAGCGGTTATAACTAAAAGTTTTCGTAAAATGTCATTTCGTTTAAGACACCAAAAGCTAATATTCTCGAAAATTCGGAGGGGTTAAGGAAGTACCCTTAAATACTCCGGGCCTAGGGATATTAGTTGACTAATTTTATTACCTACTAAAAATGCAGGTAGGAAATTATCCAAATGAACAATAATTTCTTTTTTTATGAAGAAAATTTAGTTTGAAATTCAAAATCAATGCCACTTTTTGAAAACACTAGAAAAGAGACTGGTAACATTTTTAGTGCTTACAACAATGATGTTACAACATGTCCGGAAACTCGTAGTACAAGCGGGAAACTGGTGAATCTACATCACGTAGAGAACCCAAAAAACTTATTTTTTTCAATCTGAGCATTTCAATTTTAATATTATTTTTTTCTATTTTTCCATTTTTTCGGCAACTAAAGGGTTAAATTTTTTTTTGAGTTCTGTTTACCCTTCGATGCATTTTATAAGGCATTACACAGATGAAATCAACCCCCTAGTGAAAAATTTTTTCAAATTTAACCAAAAAAATTCCAACTTCGGACCCGATTTACTCGAAAACGAAAGCTCAAATCAAAAAAGTTGTATCACAATTCGACTCCGAATGGGATGTAGATTTACCAGTTTCCCGCTTGTACTACGAGTTTCCGAACACCGTGTATATAGACGTGCTGTAGAAATCTTGGGGAAAGTACGATTTCCGTGGCCCCGCGATTTGACCATGTTTTCCGGTAGAACATCGCAAAATAAGACAAAAATGAAGAATAAAATTTTATCATATCTCGCTTAATTTTCGAGATATCGATCAACTCAAAGTTTTTAATTCTATGTAGACTAATACCATAGATTGCGCTCAATGCTGTGCTATAATACAGTTTGGTTAGGTTAGGATAGGTTAGGTTAGGTTGGGTTAGGTTAGGTTAGGTTAAGTTAGGTTAGGGTAGGTTAAGTTAGGTTAGGTTAGGTAAGGTTATGTTGGGTTGGGTTGGGTTAGGTTAGGTTAGGTTAGAGTAGGCTAGTTTAAATTAGGATAGGTTAGGTTAGGATAGGATAGGTTAAGTTAGGGTAGATTAGGTTAGGTTAGGGTAAAAACAGTACTTTTTATAAAATTAATCAATTTGAACCTGAAACTTTAAATATCGATATCTCGAAAAGTAAGCGAAACATTTCATTCTTATTTTGGGCTGTTCTACCTGAATACATCGCCAAACGCGGGACCACGGAAATCGTACTCGTCCCGAAATCTCAAAGCAATTCAATAGTGGTAGTTTCAAATTCGTTGTTTTATTAAATTGTATGTACTAAACTGCCACACATCGCATAAGGTTGCATGCTACCTCTAATTAATTTACATTAGCTCGTTGAATGCCCGAGGAACAACACGGAAATTTCACGACCTTGAATTTGAATTGAATGTTTTGTGGATTAATTTTGAGCTATCGTATATTTTATTGACCGAAACACATTCCTAGAACAATAAACTATGTACCAAAACAACATTACTTGCGTTAATTAAATAAATTGATAGGTTTTACGATGTTTTCGTCAAATAACATGCATCGACTTTGACCAAAAGAATAGCGGCAAATCTGACATTTTGATGTTATAGATAAAAATTATTTTAAAATATTCTGGGGTTGCAAGGTGAATGAAATCTTTACCCATCCTATGGAGAATGTTGGCGCAAGCGATTCTGACACTGTCCTTATACAAATTTTGTACATAGAAGGGTCAAAATTGCAGAAAAACGTATTTTTTCCCCGCGCATGCGCACAAACTGCGCACATCCCCGCACTTCGGCAAATTAAATATAAATTATTCCGAGTGACTAGGTGCATTACAGGTTTCGCTATGGTAAAGGGCGATAATAGAGCAAGCGTTTCTGACCTTGTTCTTCATACACTTTCTTTATACATCAGGGTCAAAATCGCATGTAAAATCTCTTGACACACCGACTTGCATTTCAAATTGCCGCGGCCACCGGGTGACAAGCGGCACAGAAGAGGTTAAAAATGCCTTCATTACTGGGAAAACACTGTAAAAACCAAAGAATAACATTTCATTTGTAAATTCTCACAAATTACTTTTTATAAACACCAGATTTAAATGTCCAGGTTAAATTTTCCCCACAGGAAAAACTAAACCCTTTCACACACTTCCTCAAATGATCATCTAGTATCTAGTCAACCCACGCTATGCAATTGCACTATATATGTAAGTATAATAAATACAAAACAATACAAGAACAACATGTCAACCTACCAGAGACCAAATGGGAAAATAATTCACCGACTCCAGATATTTTCTTATCAGAGGATTCGGCTCTTTGGAACTCCTAATTGGACCTATACATCCTACTGATCCCTTAACATAAATATTTAAAAAATCTTTTGTAATCCTACATGTAATTAAAATGACTGATTTTTGCATTTTTATATATAAATTCTTTGACAAATCTAATATGCCTAAATTTTGAATGAGAGGCCTAGGTATAATGCCAGTAGCCAAAATAACAGATGGTAATATTTTTACAGTCTGAGAATGCCAAATTCTTTTAATCTCATTTTCTAAATCTGTATACTTTCTTATTTTTCAGAAACAGATTTTTGAATATTACAGGAATTTGGAGACGATGTATGAATGTGAGTGAGGCAAAGAGTGTGTGCCAAGACCGAGTTGTTTGGCGGTCCGTCCTCTCTGCCTACCCCTGCGGGGAAACGGCGTGATGGTTAGTTAGTTAGTTAGTCAGGAATTTGGAATAGCTAATCAATAAGTTATGTTTTAATTTTGTCATGTAAAACTATATCTTATCGATTATTATTATACCATTTATAATATTATTGTAAAAATTATACTCATGCGTAAATTTTGTTTAGACTAAATTGAAGTATTTAGCACATATTTTGGCCCATTAACCAGCGGCCAAAAATTAAAATTTCATCGAATGTAAAATTTTTTGCAATCGTACCCTTGCAACTGTGCAGGGCGGTTCCAATGAGAAAGATTGATTACTCTTCACTACCAACATTTTAAACTAATAACTCAATGTATATTTTTTTATTGAAAAGTGTCGACACGTCTAGAATTTGATTTAAAAATGACATATTTCCGGTTGTGTCTGGTTATACCCTCTAAGCCAAATAATTTTTTTACATGAAAGGAGATTAAGATGTTTCATAAAAAGAGTATAAATAATAAAATTGTTTTCGGCCCAAAAAAAAAATCATTCAATTTATACGCTTGCAGTAAAACCAATCAGCAGTAACAACGAATATCAACAACAATCGCTGCCATTTGCAAACTATCATTGCTGTATTAAGGTACTGTTGTGTATCTAAAAAGCTTCCGCCTTTTAGACACAGATGGCGGTGATATGAACTATCAGTAGATTCCGCTAGATGGCAGGTAGCTTAGTACCTAAGTTGTCCGACAGGGGGGGCTCAGAGGGAGTGTTTTCTGTAAACACTGGGCAGAACCATTTTAGCTAGCTCCTAGTTAGGTAGACTACCGCAGTCCCTATTGTATACGCGAAGTATAAATAAATCCAGATAACGAACAAGAATCTATTCATTCCCAACAAGTAATCTCCATCCTAGTATTTGGAGAATCTACTAAATAATAGAACACTACTAATGCACAGGCACGAACTGAGATCGTATTGAAATGAGCATACTTAGAGGCTTCCCCTTCCACCTGACAATGCATTGAGCATGCTCACGAATCAAACGGCTGTTGATTTGTGAGCATGCTCATTTGGCTTAAATGTGCATGCTCATTACTAGCAACGTCACTGACACACATGCTACTAGATGGCTTCTAATGAGCAAGTGAGTCAACTTTTGAATACGAAAACGCCGCCAGGTTCTATCTTTTATTTTGTCCATATGCACATTTTGTTTTCAATGTCCATCTTTCTCATACATGAATAGTGATAAAATTAAAAATTTACTGGAAACATAAGAGTGTTTCTTACTTGCCACATTTTATATACTTTATCATTAGTCCACCCGCGCGTTGCTGAAAAAAACCAGTTGGCAACTCAATCGCTATCAACAGGAAAGCAAATTGCGAATTTCATTGGCGGTCCACACACAGGCAACTTGTTAAAGACCTGTTGTCAAGGGAAACGCCGCAACTCGCAGTGGTAGTCGCTGTAGTCGGCGCGTTTCAGTTGCCAGGTTAACAGGTTGCCATGGTTACGTCTCACGACTTGTCAAGTTTTTGAGTAATTTGAGAAGAAAAATATCGATTTTGTTCAGGAGGTTGAAAAATTATTATTATATATGGTAAATATTTCCCTATCGAGTCCACTCTCAAAACACACTTAAATTTTTTTTTTTAAATTATACTAGGTAGATTACAGTTAGTAATAAGTAATTCAGTAACCGGAATTGAAAAATATTGCATTTTAATGGTTATTTTGTTATCTTTAAAAACGCGAAATGTCATTTCTCAAGGAACGCCATGTTGTTAATTACGACGGCAAATGTCTCGCGTGATTTTTCATGTTTATGAAACTGAACAAAATAATGATTAATACGCATTATTTATCATTTCCGAAGATTGCAATTCGTACTTATTATTGTCTAACTGACAGAAGGGATTTTTTCTTTTAAAAATGCGTATTTCATCATCGTAATTAACATGGCGGTCCTTGAAAAATTACATTTTGCGATTTTAAAATTTAAAAAAAACATTAAAAAGCAATATTTTTCAACTCCGGTTACTGAATTACTTATTACTAACCATTATTATAAGCAATAATTATCAGCCTGAAACACTCGCTTATAATAATTGTTACCCTTTGTGCTATGCATAAAAATCTTGTCTAAATGTTAGTTTATAAATTAAAAATAATAATTATTACTAACCATTATCTATCTAGTACAATTTGTTTTAATTTTTTAAAGTGTGTTTTGAGCGTGGACTCGATAGGGAAATATTTACCTTATATATTAAGGTTGATAAAATTGATAAATAATTATTAATAAATTATATTTTTGTTAAACAAGCTGATATAATTACTGATATCGTAAAGTTGAATTGCGACGTGAATTGAGTTGCCAACCAGTTCAGTTTCTCCATGAGCGAAGGCCCTTAGAGTTCATGAGACAATAAATAGCAAGTCTACATGTATTGTAACGTCATTGGCTTACAGTGATTGTTTATAATATTCTGTAGCGGAAAGTCAATTTTGCCAATTCCTGATTTTTGCAGCACTTTAAATATCAAAAAAACATAATATTTTCAGCAACACTACATATTTATTCAAAACACTACATAAATATTCCCCTCTCGCTCATAAAAAATATCTTACTGCCAATGTTTACTAAAATAATGGGTAAAGTTGTCGAAGTCCCTTGGCCAAGTAGTATAAATATGAATCATGGCGTCGAACACTTCATATATTGCGTAAGTGAATTAATTTTAACAAAATTAAAACCTAAAATGCATATTTTTTCGTTGGAAAATGTTGTTTTAGGATAAATAAATATGTTTACATTTTTATGAATAAATGATATTATGGGATACTTTAATATACAACAAGTGCTTACCTCTTCAGTTTCCAGATATCTTTGGGGACATTGGTTATATTATTAGCTCCTAGGAATAAATACTTGAGGGAAGAGAGTTCGAGCAGCTGTTCGGGGAAGGAGGTCAGCATGTTCCCGCTGAGGTTCAGCTCCTTGAGGGTCCCGGAGGGATGGTGGAAGGACTTGGGCAGAGATTCGTTCGTCAGACAGTTGTGCTTTAGTGTAAGAGAAGCGAGTGGGCAGGTTCGGAGGATGTCGGGCAGAGATGTCAATCTATTATTGCTTATGTCCAACACCTTCAGATTAATAAACCTAGCTACACTGTCGGGGACGGACGTCATTCTGTTGCCGGATAGCAGCATGATTTCATACTGGTCCGACGATTTCTTCTCTCCAGAAGCACACTCTTCTATAGTGCTCTCAATCGCCACTCTTCCCAGCATCTGTCCCGTTAGATCCAGGGTCTTCTGCTCCCTCGCATCGCTATCACAACTGTCTGAAGTGTAGCATTCCATGTTTACGAAGTAAGTCCACTGTTGGTTAGCACTTCTGAGACTCACGGCATGCACGGCACTACTGCGTGTTCGGTTGACGGTCGACTATCGACTGACCGATAGCGAGTAACATGGCCGAAAGAAGACTGATTATCGCGCCCAGTTGAGTCGTAGGACAAACGAGATAATAAACCACACTGAGTGAATACAAAGAGATATGCTAATTATATACTTAAAAAAATTTAATCATGTCTGCCTGTCACAAACTATGACTGCTATGACATCTGTGAAAAAGCACCAACCAGTCAGACGGCACCTCAGAGTAACTTTAACAGTTTATTTGCATTAAACGCCTCATTTCTATGTTCACACCGGTCAGAAGTGCTCTCACTGCTTTCTCTGCGTTAATTTTGGCGCACTTCACGTGGAAAATGTTTTTTTTTTATTTGAATCTTTAACTGTTTTTTTGTGAATAACGTTTTACGAATAGACAGTAAATTCTACGAAAGACATAATATTTAATATCTGAACTTGCGAAAGAAAGCAAATTCTTGTTTGTGATGCAGGCGCCAGACATGAGTTCAAAGAAGTGATCAAATAAGTGTTCACATGTGTGGCACGGGCATTTGATACTGTTGTCACATATTTGATCACTTAAAAGTGCGCTTTGGCGTTCAGTATCGGTTTTTTAGCGCACATGAAAGGGATCAAAGTTCAAATGTTTGCGGGCCCGCCACACGCAAACATTACTACCTAGTCAAATGTGTAGTGGAGTGGGGGGTGGGTGGCTAGAGGGAAAAAAAATCTCCATAAATATAGGCTATTTTCGCCTATAAAAATACTGTCAGAAAATTCTCCCGTTTTGGGGTACTGAGGCACGGGGAGCCATAGAGCTACGAAAATATAGATAACAGACTGTGTTCAATATTTTTGTGACAATATCCTTTGCAAGTAATTTTTTTTCCACGGTTGGGTGTCACCCCCAACCAGGTGGCACCTGGGGCGGACCACCCCCCCCCCCCTCCCTAGCTTCACCACTGCGTTTGGATGAATGTGCAGAGAGGTAGTTTATGCGTTGGAAGTTCGAGTTGGAAGGTTGGAGTTCGAGTTGGCCCGGGATCGCATCCGAGGCATAGCATTCGGAGTTAGGAGTTGGCGGGTTGGCCACAGCCACCTCACGATCGGCCAACCTTCCAACTCTGAACTAAGTTTGGATTTAAATTTAAAAAGAAATTTAGTTTGGTCTTAATGGAGTTACTATTAATTTATTTGGTTTAGGGGTTACTATTCTAAGAACCTCATGGGGTACCCTCTTACATTTTATGCTACCAAATCAAGGTTCGTAGAAAATGCGTAGGTACAAGGATAGCTCATCGAGGGGGTAGAGCTGTGATTGACTAAAAAATCGTGACATAGCTTGCAGTTCATCTTACACTGGGAGATTTGAATTAACTGCAATACAAGTACCAATTTTTTTTTTTTGTACATTAACTCCACACAGGAGGCCCTGGGGAAATTAATTTCCCTCAGGGCCTATGTCATTTTGTCAGGTTTTTTTAGGAGGAAGGAATGAACCTTGGTCTTGAAGAGACCCATGTTGTAGGAAAGAGGAAACACAGAGGCCGGCAAATAGTTCCACAGCCGAGCTATTGAACACAAGAACGAGTCGAAGAAGCAACCCGTTCTCATGTGACAAATGTTGGGGACATGTTTGGCATGTTTCCCGACTATGCACCGGTGCCGAAGGGATCAATGAGGCTAGTTCCTCGGAGCATCTTCCATTGAAATACCGGTTGAACAAGGATAGCATTCCCACCCGACGCCTGTGCTCTAAAGATTGCAATCCGTTGATCCATCTGTTAAGATGACAGGACCGCCTGTTTCTGCACAAAGTCGACGGTTTTTTTCATGTATTTTGGGGCTCCAGACCAGAGGTAGCGGCCAAATTCGACCGTGGGGCGCAATTGTGATTTGTACAGGGTTAACAGTTGTGTACTATTAAAGTATCTGCGGGCCCTGTACAGTACGCCCAGTTTTTGAGGCTAACTTTACTCTGGCTTCGATGGAGCCCCCATATCTGAGCTGGTCACTTAAAGTTACACCTAGCATATCAATGGAGGGTCTGTTCCGAAGATTGCTTCCGTTGAAAGAGACTAGATTTTCATTTCAATCCCTTTTAGACGTAATCAGACATGATTGGGTCTTTGAAACATTAAATTCAACGAGATTAATTTTACCACAAGAGAAAACACTCTCGAGGTAACCGTCCATTCTTTGATTCAAAGCCTTCCGAGCTGTAGGAATTTGTGAGCCCTTTGCGGACTTGTCAAACAAAAAGCTATCATGGACTGTACTGTCATCCGCGTAACAATGAATTGGTTGGTGCACATGACAAGAGGTCGTTGATGTGCAGAAAAACAAAGTCGGAGACAGAACCGATTTTCTACGAACCTTGCTATATGAAGACTTTTTTTAAATAAGTAAGTACCTATATTTTTATCTTAAAATAAAAACTATTTCATATAATTAATAATAAATTGTATTGTTTGATGTAAAACTAGTTAAAAAGGGAGAAAACCAATGATTCTACAATAAATTATTGTGATATGTTGTATACGTGTGATAACGTCGGTCTTTCAGTCGGTTTGTAACACAAAAATGTAAGTGTGTGACGTTTTTGTGCTTCTTACCCATCAACCAATTGTAAACGGAGCCAGACCCGCTGGAGACCTCATCATAAAACATAATGGTCAGTGTAAAAGCCAGAAATCATTTTCCTGAGGTGCAATTTTCAATCAATAATTAATCATTCTAGAAAATGAAGTTATCAGAAAGAAAGCTGCAGGCAAGGCACACATTAATGAAAGGCACACAAGAAATGGTCAACATACCCCGAGCACCGTGTCGAAAATCTAGATTTGAGGAATGCCAGCGGCAAGATTGCAGCCATTTGGATGAAATTATTTTTACAAAATGATTTTCCAGCAAATTTTTGTTCTTATCAATAATCATTTATTTAAATACAATCTGCATTTTTTTTCATGTTTATTTTAAAAGTGCAAAAATTTATGGGCCCACCTTTATTATTTCTACTCACCTCTTTTCTTATTCTCGACTTTTTGCTCCAAATAATATTTTTTTAAGTTTGAAAGGAGATAAAAGGGTCAGATATCTTAGCAGTGCAACTCTCAATTCAATATACCGCTAGACTCGAGTAGCACAGATTCAGAAGTTTTATGGTATAAAGGTTTTGCAACATTTTGCCTTCATACTTGGATGATTGAAACTATCGAAATAACATAGTCTCCAAAGTTACAATGATACCCAAATTCTTGATGTGTCCCTGCTCTTTTAAATTGTTAGAAATATTGTATTAGATTTGTGTTCAGTTGTGTTACCCAAAAAAAATCAAGCCCGTGGATTTAAGCCGAAATGATTAGATTCTTTTTCTGGCTCGCTGAATGCCGCATCATTAGCTCCGTCCTGACTGATGTCCTGCGTCCTGTCTTTTTGTTGTTGTTTGGGAACTGCCTCAAACGCTGGAAGCGCAATCTGTGAACAGGTCTATTGGAATTCTCTAGAGGGTGAACTCCCTCCGAGGAAGAACATAACGACATACAGAGGGAATGTTGGCTACAGTTGTTAGGAGGCAGAGGAAGAACTCTGGTTGTGGAGGGTGTTTTAATTAAAACTCATGACAGAAATGTTTTATGATACGTTTTAATTTAATGTGGATTAGCAAATAATTGTCTAATACAATACATAAACTTTAGAAGTAATTCAAATGTAAATATTTCAATTGTTATAAAAGAATGCGCATCGTAAGTTTAGTGGTATTGCACTGATTTCATGCACTCGAGCGTCCAATAAAAGTGAAACACAAATGGCCATATAATATCTATTTATACAAATCATAATTAACCTCGTGTCTCGGCTCGTCTCCGCTGTACAGGTACGGAGTACGGGTACTCGGTACAGATACTTAATACGGGTACTTGGTACAGGTACAGGTACAGAGTACACGCAGTTGACATTACAATCAGGTGATGCATTTATAAACACAGGGAAATATTCCAATTCTACGTGTAAATACATTAGCCATATCTAATTAATAAAATATCAAACATAGGTCCTTTAACAGAAGAATATTTCATTGAAAAAATAAAACTGTACATTTTAAATGACTTCACAATGAGATGAAATAATTGAAACGACATTTACACGTTGAGTAGAATGGCCGCTGGGACTTAGGAACCTAGGAAAATAGGAACCTAGGAACCAGCAGCCGCCTCAGACAACATAAGATGCTCTGCCAAATTAGAAACAACAAAGATTACATTTGTACAAGTAACCTACCTAGCACGCGCTCCTTCCATACCACACACGCACACCGCATACATATTCACAGCTTCACACCATCACACCATTCACATCAATCAAGTCCTTTCCACACAAGCTCTGCTGCGGAGACCGAATTTGCCCATAATAATATATAAGTTACTTCATAAAGTGACTAAAAATAACAAGAAACCGTCCGTGTTTAGTCTATCAAGCAGGGTGAAGTCTCCCTTGGCGAGGCAAACAGCAATAGAAGGACTAAACGCTAGACTGCGTGCTCCGTAACCTAATACCGTTCACTGTAACCGTCAACTGGTTATCTACGGCCTCCACACTTCCCAGAGGACAGTGGTGGGGCGGCCTGTTTCCACATCAACATTACATTAACATACACGTTACCTCTATTTCCCTAATTATGCCTTTCATCCATTCACTCGTACAATTATATATTTACATGCACACTGCCGGCGCTGACCTCTCTTCTCTTTCTATTTGTTATTTAACCAGAAAGCCAACATTTGAACTGGATCAGTCTATCACAAGAGTACACGCGGAGGATGATATAAACTAACGTCTCTAGCATCACGGCCTCGTGTTAGTAATGCTTCGCAACTGACTGATATCGTCTAGTGGAATTAGGACGCCTGAGGATAGACTGCCACCAGCCACCAGCCTGCAGCCAGGGTGTCAGTAAATACGTTTGGTCTGTATATACATAATATTATAATTGGATTAAATACAAACTAATCTGAATTATGTACAATATATAATAAATTGAGAAAATAAAAGGGATGCTCCCATTAGCTTAGAGCTAACTCGGGCAAGGCTAAGAGTTATGAAATCCTACTGCCATCCGACTCTACATTTCTATGTTTTAGTTACTTTAGTAGCTTCTTAACAGTTAGAACACTATTGTGTTCCTAAGATATTGCCATAAATAATTTAGATTATTTATTTTTATCAAAAATGCACATTTGGTAAACTAATATTTTCAATATTTGTAGAACTTTAAAATACAAATGATGCCGGCGCTAAAGCCTGTTAGTATTTTAAAAACAACAACATCTCATCTAGGAAGTTTGTAAAAGTTGCAATACAAACGAGCCCTCGTGGACATCCTTAAGAGAACTTTAAAATAGTGATACAAGTATTTGATTGGACTTGCGTGACCTATGTGTATGTGTATATATGTATGTATGCATGTTAGTCTAGTCTGCGCTCAACAGGATATAAATACACGTCTGAATTGGTTCCTACTATTAAAGGCAGCCGTCAACATGACGGTCGCTAAACCAGTGGAACATATGTACAGCCCTACTTCTAACAAACAAAGGGTGAAATTAATTAACACACCGAGATTAATATTTTAATAAACTTTGTATGGCCAGACTTCAATAAATGTCTATATAAAATGTTCAAAAAGTCTCATGCTATTAAAATATGTTTATTAATAATTATTATAATATTACTCTTTGTAGCATATCAAGTTTTGGTGTTTTTTCTATGTTTTTCTTTTAATAGATTAGGGTAATCCAACCAAGCTCATATCTGAACATATTACATCTTCCAGAATGCAGCAGCGTCAATCAAACTCAAATACTTGACAATGGATAACACCTCTTCATAAGTTTAGTGATTTACATTATTATGCTTCTAATTGCTTTAATTGCTCGGCTGCGAGGTGTAGTGGCAGGGTGAGGGTTGGTTGGGATTACAATGGTCTGCGGGATGTCATGTCGGGATGCAACACCCGCCACCGTGCCGTGAACATATATTATTATGCCGTTCTAAAATCTATTGTCCCAAGTGAGCACCGATGCTATCAAGCAAAGGATGGTGCCATCGTCGGAAGCAAAACGCAAACATTGAAAGGGCGAATACAATACATACACAGAGGAGCTTCACACACTTTACTTTAGCACATATTACATAATATAGTCGGGAGCCTAATTATCTGTATCGGACTATAGTAACCTAAAGTGGTTTCCAAGAGAGATTACAAGTACAAGGCGCCTATTAGTAGTATGTTCCGAGCTAGTGATGAAAGCGAGGCATCAGCTCTCTGCTCTCTGCTCTCTGCACTCCATTCTCAACAATCTCTTCCCGATTACCTCCGTGCACAATGGTCAATACTCATTACCCTTTCTCCCCAAATTATAACCTAACATAACACCTAATCCACTATATGTAAGTAGAATATTTCTGTACAGAGGTGACCTAGCAACGTCTCAGATAGAGGACAGAACACTAGAATTACTTCTTATCGGGCTGCTTACTCGTATCTATAAATTTGCCTCATGTTCGTAAAGGTTCAATTTCAACTAATTCGAGAATTAGGGCACTTTTCGTGGTGTCAAATCATGTGGTGTAAAATAACAAGATAATTACAGCAGAATTGGCCCTTTACAAGAAGCATTATGGATTAGATTTGGAGATATTAGAAAGGCACAACAATGCGGAAAAGCATAAGCCAATAGTTATTTGATTGATGGATTGATTGAAGATACATAGTAACATTAGACAGGAATGGAATAATGAATGTCTTCCACTCCACACACGAGAGACTTGCAAATACGTACAAATATTCTAATGCCTAATGAACGTGGAAACTTCTAGTTGGAGTGTGTCGTACGATTAATTGAGAATAAACCATCGTTGATAATAATAAACCTTTAAATAATTAAGATTACGTTTTTATTGTTGTGAAAATATTTTAAAATGTACAGATAAATAAAATAACGATAACATATGAAAGATCAGTAAACCTAAAGATCACACGTCACCGACAGTTGCCAAATATGTATATTTTACATAAAATAATATCTGAAAATCATGGGAAGATAAACATGTCAAAGAAATAAAAGGAGAAGCCGGTGTAAGGTGCCTTACTTTAGGTTATAGGTTATAATAATACCATATGAAAGCAGTGTCTGAATTGTTAACTATTTATTTATACATCTCATCTCCTACGTTCACCGCGCTCTATCTGCCTAACACATCCAACTATGCATAGTAGAAGCCTGTCAAGTTACAAATAGTATATATAGTATAGGGGCTGGCTGGCTGCTTGTCGGTGCAACGTTTGGGATATGGATCATAATGCAGTAATAGTAATGCCAAACAAACTCTCCCATCAATTCTCCTAGTCTCCCGTCTGCGTCCGTGATACGTCGCGTCGCCTGCACTGTGGCTGCACTGTGGCTGGCACCAACCACACCCACACCCACACTCACGCTACATTGGTCCGCCCGCACACGCTGGCACTTCTATTCAGATTCATCCACCAATTTAATCATATCACACGCATCTGTCGCTGGGGGCTGCTAACTGCCGCTCCGGGGGCCATCTGCCTACGCGGTGTGCGTGGGCGAGGCCTCGGCGGGGGGCGGCGCGGGTGCCGAGCAGGAGGGCGGGGTGGGGGCGGGCTCTGCGGCCCCTGCGCCTTCCGCCACCGCTCCGCCCTCCACCGCCACGCAACCCTCTCCCGCCATCCACTCGGGGATCAGGGACGCCTTCAGGCCCGGCTCGCTCGACAGTTCTGCAATTACAACAACAACCCGTCAGTACAGTACGTTAACAGGGAGATGGCTGTCTGTAGGCTGACTGTAGTTGCCTCAGCACTCTGCTCACCTTGCTCGGTAAAGTTGAAGAGCGGTGGCAACTCATGTCCCGAGGGCAGGCGCGCGTCCCTCTGCCGCAGCTCTGAGAAGAACTTGTGCGCGCACGCTGACAGCGGGGAGATGCGCGCGCGCGGCCGGTACTCCAGCAGCTTCTCGATGAGGCTCAGCGCATCCGTGGGCGTGCTGGATCGGAACACCTGCAACATCAAACTCACCGCTGTACAAGACACTCTCCACTCCACTCCACCATTCCAACCAAATATTATTTCACACAAACTGTAGGAGATTCAAGGAAGATTAGTTGGACAATACCAACAGGCATAGTTTCTCAACCAGTGATCCAATAATGATGGAAAATTTAACATTAACAGCACTGTTAACAAAAATGAAAAGGATTCATAAAATCAATACTTTCTTTAACATCATTTTCCTTATGAATAGACAGCGGATTATAATAATATGCACCATCCAAATGGTGAAATGTGCATGCATATACGCACCAATGCCAAAATATGCATTCACTGTAAATGGCCAAATATCCATTAATGCCAAAATATTTATTTATTTATTCAAGTACTCCATAAGATGGTTACAGTAGGGCCTCGCTAATCTGGATAGGAAAAAACAAGACCCCTTCCGAATTATCGAAGCGTCCGGATTAAGTATGCAATTTTTTTTAATAGGAATAAAACACATTTTTAACTTGGATTTCATTTATAAAGTAAAAATTTAAAGTCAATTTAGACTAGAATATGTACGTACGTACAAATGTACTAATACAAAATTCAAACATGTAAGAAATTTGGGCACTTAACATGAAAAAAAAAAAAAAACTAAAAGTTAATTAACCTCTAATGGGCCGGAGACGCGCGGGCGCGCGCGTATTATGCGCATGCGCGAGAAAATAATTCGAAAATTTGAATAAAATTTTCGCCCAAAAACTGTTTGTCTGCGATTTTGGCCCTTCTATGTACAGAATTTGTATGAAGAACAGGGTCAGAATCGCTTGCGCCAACATTACTCATTATCGAGATGCGTATAAATTTCGTTCACCTTGCAACCCCAGAATATTTTTAAACGATTTTATCTATGACATAGAAATGTCATTTTTGTCGCGAATTTTAGCCATCAAAATTTATGCGTGTTCCTCGACTAAAACATCGTAAAATCTATTAATTTACGTAATTAATGCAAGTAATGTTGTTTTGGTACATAGTTTATTGTTCTAGGAACGTGTTTCAGTCAATAAAATATATGATAGCTCAAAATTAATCAACAAAACATTCAATTCAAAATTCAAAGTGGTGCTTTTTTAGTGAATTTTTGTGAATTTTCGTGAAATGGCCTGGCCACTCAGAGGTTGACACGTTTTGACCCGCACGCACCCGTCTGAATTACGGCGTGCACCGAAGTAACGGAGGTCCGGATTAACGAGGCTCTACTGTATTTTTATTTTTTTAAGTTAGCTCCACACAATTGAGAAAATAAATTTCTCTCAGGGCCTATGTCATCTTTGGGGATGCCGTGTGGAGGGTATTTTTATAAAAAGAAAGGAGAGGAAGTTCTGGGAAGGAAAAGGGTATGAATTGTGGGTAGGAATCTGGGGTTCAATGTGTCCAGGAGTGACGAAAATATGAATCCATCCTTCTAACTGTGGTGCAAGGCGACGGGTCAAGAGAGGTATAACTAGGTCTCCCTCAACTAGTCTCTCTTGATCCGGCCCACCACACAGTTGGTGGGCAAACGTATGTGCCGCCAAGACCTAGACAAACCTCACCGCATGAACCCGGGCACCCGTGCTTAGTCACCAAACATAGTGAACCACTTGGGGTAATCTGTGGCAGAGGTGTTGGTTATCCAATAAAAGGTTCCCGGGGCGGTGGTAGCCATATACCAATTTTTATGCACCAATATATTATGAAAAAGATTACAGATTTGATGTACATGTAAGTATAAAAGGTCATGGGGGCATTTTTACTATTTTATGACATGCTTCAAAAGATAGTTGCTGAAATGTCTGTAAGTGACTTTGAAAATGTTGATGGTCAATGCATAATTGTTAAGCAATTATGAACCAAGCAATTATGAAACACGCATAATTGTGAACCACTTGGGGTAATCTGTGGCAGAGGTGTTGGTTATCCAATAAAAGGTTCCCGGGGCGGCGGTAGCCATACACCAATTTTTATGCACCAATATATTATGAAAAAGATTACAGATTTGATGTACATGTAAGTATAAAAGGTCATGGGGGCATTTTTACTATTTTATGACATGCTTCAAAAGATAGTTGCTGAAATGTCTGTAAGAGACTTTGAAAATGTTGATGGTCAATGCATAATTGTTAAGCAATTGAGTCGCTCTGTTATAATAAATACTAGCTGACCCGGCCCACGCGTTGCTATGGCTAATAAAACACAACGTCATCTACTGGATGGTTATCCAACCTTTATAACCACCGCCGTCTTTGAGTTTATCGCGAAGAGACAGACAGATGATGCTGCGGAGGACTTTAATTTATAATACGTAGAGATGGTGTGAAAGATTATAATAATGTGCATGAAATGCTTGGGGTAACTAACGTATATAAGTTAATAAGGATTAATACTGTATCCGTCTAAATAACTTTTCAATTACCGCAATGTACATAACCATTTTTTTAGAAGATAGAATGGGTATAGTAAGCTTTCCGTAAAAGATAGATATATGCCTTTTGGCTTTTTGTAGATCTATAAAAGAGGAATATCCCACCATGCATTGTTTTGTCATATCCCAAAAGGATTAGGCAGCGTTTTCGATGAAAGCTACCAGGCGGCTTCACTTTTTCTGACACTTCTAACAATTATCGTTATGTTTCAACCAATTTACACAAATCCTTGACAAATTAAATACCTAAACCTTCCTCACGAAACACTCTATCTATTGGTGAAAACCGCATGAAAATCCGTTCAGTAGTTTTCGAGTTTATCGCGAACAGACAGACGATGCGGGGGACTTTAATTTATAATATGTAGAGATATGAATACCCAAACACTATAAAAACATGAATATGTGTTTTGGAACCCAGTTCTTTGGGAACTTTTTGATTTCATAAGGGGAGGAGGGTCGACCATCGAAATTATCAACGATAAGAACAGTTTTAAAAATTTTAAAAGGAACCAATTTAAAAATTAACAATCTCCCCAGAAAATACAAAAATATCAAATACCAACCATTAATTTTTAATTTAATAAGCTATTTTGAAGAATTAAATGGGTATGCATCAGAAAGGCTCAAATGTGGACTACGCAAGTGCATAATATAAATGCTGTAATAGATAAATGGCTAAAGCGCCATACTGCCAAGTGGCACTTTAGCCAATTATATTTTCCAGAGTCCACATAATCCGATGTCTACTGATGAATTACATATGACCTTACACATTATTTCGTGACACCTTTTTAATTCAAAATTAATAAATACTTATGTTTTGTAAGCAATGCTTATTTCATCAAGGTTTACTTAAAACTCCAAGTAAACCCAGATGAAGTAAGCATTGCTTACGAAACACTTTGGTTTTTTAAACAATAAAAGTGGTTAAAACTAAGTATTCATTAATTTTGACAACAAGATATTTATGTAATAAATTATAATTTACACAATGTACATTGTTTAGTATTATAATGGCTGCAAACTAAGTTTTTTTTTAATGTTTGGTTGCAATATTTTCAGCAACAAACAAATATCGCCTCTAAGCTTGTAACAACAGTTGATAACCCAAAATAAATTCAGATTGTGTGAGAAATTCACAAAGGGATTAACTTTCTCTCTCCAGACCAGTGGAAATATCCACCAATTCGCTATCTACCCTGAAACGATCTATATTTTTTTAAATAGACTTAAAATTTTCATATACCTTTGACATAATTTTATATACAGGGTGTAACAGGAAATACCCGGGGGATTTTAACCATTGATTCCTGACATTATTTGGAGTAAAAAATGTAAATGAAATTTTGGTCTCCGGTGATATTTTTGATGTTTTATTTTTTTTTTTTTCTACAAAAACATTAAAAAATGGTAGGTGTTGGACAGTTGGAGGCGGGGTGAGGGGTTGGTCGGTTACTCGGCTGAGTGACCAATGACAAAAAGCGAAAGAATTTTTTTTTGTTTGAATTTGAAGAAAAAAAAATTTAAAAAAAAATGCCATCAAAAAAGTCACCGGAGACCAAAATTTCATTCACATTTTTTATTCCAAATATGCTCAGGAATCACTGATTAAAATCCCTCGGGTACGTCCTGTTACACCCTGTAGAGTCTGTCAAATAAGACACGTTTCTGGTACAAGTCTAAATGATTTTAGACGATCGCTAAACAATTGACTATATTTTATAAATATGTAATTTGATTTCTAGCTAAGACTTGACTTAACTTGTCACTTTTATTTTCTTATGTTTATCACTGATTTTGTCTTTGCTTTCATTTATCATCCTTTAAATTTGTGTTATTTTATTGTAAATTGACGAAGTCTGTTAATAAATAAATAATTAAAATATTTTGCTAGTCCATAGCCCGTGCAAGCTGTTTCGGTTTGTAACACCATTTTCAAACTGTCAGTTTGAAAATGGTCTTGCAAACCGAAACAGCTGTAACAAAAAAACATACTAAAATACTTATATAATATCAAATTTAATTTGAATTAAATTTAAAAAATGAAATGGAGTTCTACGAATTAAACACAAAAACAATTAATAGCTATAGACCCCCCCCCCCCCCAAGTTGATTTTGTTCAATGGCTGGTTGAGAAACACTGCTAGCGGGTAATGTTTTCCATTCAAAATGTTAATTTATGTACAATTTGTAACAATCAATTTGCCTTTTATTATTGGGTCTAATAGAATTTGGCAATAATCTTCGATAAATAAAAAAATGTTTTGTGTTACTACTTTAAGTGAATCACTATTACTTCACAAAAAAGATATTGATGGGTCGTTTTAATTATGTATTTTTGGGAAACAATAAGTATTATGTGGGTTCATGATATTTCCAGTACCGAATGGTAATACTTTGTAATGTTGATTTACAATTCTTAATTAATACCTTTGAAGAAACTTTTCTGAAGTAACAGCGTAACCTACAAATTTTGGATAAAATATACATTATTTTGAAATATGTCAGTTTATGCACCGAATTCTATGTTGTCACACCTTCATTTCTGTAGGACTGATGGGGGTTATTGATGTTTTTGACCTTTTGTTGCCTCTCACAATTATTTACACGTTTGGGCAGAGCAAGTGTCACGAGTTAAAACAACGGGAAGCGGCGTTAGACTTTGTGGGATTAGAAGAAGCCACATAGACAAGGCGGAGGCGGACAGACCATTTCACAAGCCGGCCAATGTTCTACTGAGAATGGTCTTCCATCTCTCTTTTCTAGACCCGCTTGCTCCACCACATTACACATACTGTTGGTGACACAATTATTATTACGATTAAAACCTTAGCTGATCGTAGGGTTAAAAAGGGTTAAGTTAATGAAATGATTGGACATTGCTCTTCTTAAATTCACGGATATTTGGCAACCTTTCTTGGGAGGTGTAAAGAGAGGCGAGACTCTCTGAAAATGAAATCTTGAATCCATTTGATAGTCATCTTTTATAAGATAGCCATTACACCGAGGTAATGGAGAACGGCGGAACGTGGACCCGAGCCAATTCAGAGTTGATTGTGCGCATTGCATTGCTGGTCGGTTGAAGGTAGGTAGATAGGAAGGTTGAATCGGAATTAGAAGAACTGAATGCGGTTTCGAGATGATTGAATGATGCGGGTGGAACGGTGAAGAGTGAACGGTGATCAGCGGCAAACGTTACATTGTTTAGGGGTTTGTTTAGAATCGAGGACAACAGACAAGAAGCCCATTTAAAACATTAGAGACATGCGTGTGAATGTCATAACCAACCAGCAACCAACCGACACACACATGATACGAGAGGGGAGGGGGGCTGATAGGACAGACAGGAGACTGACACACTGTACACTGGGTGCTGCGTGCTGTAAGTACGGCAACAGAGCAGAGCAGAGAGGATCCAGTCTCCTGCGGACTTACTCTGATGGCGGGACGGTTGGTACATCCAACACTCAACGGGTGGCTCATTTGCTCCAGAGACAACTGTGGATACAACAAACACGGACTATCATCAACATCAGTACATGGTACGCTAACTTCTCTTATCCGAGCCATGCGCTCTCTTATCTACACATTGCACACACTGACAGGGGAACAACTAACTATAATAATTACAACAAGGGGGAGATATTTACGGTGTGACGGAGTGATGGATGGGTGGTGATGGATGGCTACCGACCTTGTACCAGGGGTGGCTCTTGATCTGCGGGAACTTGAACTCCGTGTAGTTGGGGTTCATCTGGCGGATCTGGTCGCGCGTGGGAGTGCCCAGCACCTTGATGATCTCCACCAGCTGGTCAACACCCGAGTCTCCGGGGAAGATGGGCTGCCCCATTAGTAGCTCGGCCATCACGCAGCCCGCTGACCACACATCTATACACAACTTATAATCATTAACCTTCTATTCTATTATGTATTATTCTTCTTCAACATTCCCGTGGACAGTGAACGAACTTTAATACAAACCATGATTGGCCAAGCACTTGGAAGTTAAGGTAAAGTCCATTTAAAGGTCATTTAGATGAAATTGTAGGTCAACAGTGAGGTACCAAAGGTCACACTATATCATGTTGGGTTAGATATTAAAGAAAAACTGTGGTGGTTAGGCGGTTTCTAATTATATTCTACATTGTGCGTCAAAAACTGAACAGTCACAAAAGCATTATACAATTTAAGGATCCATGTTAGTTACAATAAGTACCTTTTTATAAATTTCATTATTGTATTGAGAATCCATGATTGCATTATTGACGACTATTACTTTTGATGAAAAACTGGCAGCGATACAAAATATTCAGATTTGTTTATTGTTGAAAAATTGTGTCCACACATTTGAAACTAATCAACAAAATAAGAATTTATTCAAATAACAGCAGGATTTATGGGAAAAGACAAAAATTATCTTAATATTATATTGTTAAAACATTTTTCTGTTCTCCGCATTGGATTTAGATTCAAGAACAATGTGAACATGCTTTCCTGAATTTCCTTGTATTGAACTTTGGAACACTCAACATGTCAATATAATTTATCATCACCAAACACACTAATTTCAGTTTTGGACTCTGTGATGCAACTCTGGTTCAATGAACAAATTTGTTTTGAATTTATTTCTCATTTCCAAAATTGGAACTGATTGTGTCGAGAACTCAGACAAGAAATACAATACCTACCTATATGTTTTTTTGCCAGAAAATTATTTTAATTATAAGTTTGAAATGTGTATTTTTTTGTTTAAATAAATCTTGACAAGTAAAGTCAGATTTCATGATTTTTCAGGTGTGCACTTTTTAGCTAACATGCTCTCATTATTAATCCTACAATATTCTGTGGTTTTTCACAGGTCTGCGCTAGTTATAAATAAGAACTCTGATATTAATTATAAGTAAGAACTTTGTTATAAATAAGAACTTTGATATAAAGTAGCGCTCTTGAGGTGACTTTTCGGTGGGGTGTGTGAGAGGCTGAAGGAAGTGAAAGGGGAAAGAGGCAGGCAAGAGTAAGGTTGGGAAGTATCTGGCTACTCGTCTGGTTACTAAACACGGATAAAGCCATTTAAAGCAACTTTTCTATTCTGATCTTAGGCTGCGTATACAAGCAAAACAAATCACGAATTGTGGGAAAGGAATGAAGCAACAGCAAACGGTGCGAAACGCCACTTACATTACTTCGTTCCTTTCCCGTAATTCATGGTTCATTTCGCGTTTTGTTAAATGCAAGTATTCCCAGCCTTACAGAAGACACTGACAGTATGTACCACTCTGAAACATTGCGCACATAAATAATAGAAACACTTCCTTTGTTTATATGGCCATGGAAGTGTGCAAACTGCAAGGACCAAAAGCGGCTATTTAATGAAAGTTATGCGGATGGTGTGCAGTGGGCAGACAGAAACTAAGTGAGTACGGGTGAACTAATATAAGGGTTAGTTGCCCATCTACCAGCCCACAACCCAAGTGGAGTGCACTAAAGTCTCAATTACATTGAGCGAGTTTACAAGCTACTAGCCGGCAAGTTTGAAAGCGGGCACATCGGCGAGTGCGATTGTGATGATGACACACAAAACTTTCCACTAGCTCAGTAGCGAACTAGCTAGCTAAAATAACGACTCCCGTGCGAACTAATTCTGTCGACATTTTGTAGAAAACTGAGATACTCGCAGCTAGCTCACTAGCAACTATGATGACACAAGGTTAGTTTACTAACTAACAAGCCCTAACGCTAGCAAGTAGCGAGCAAAATAGCCCCCCTTTCAACGTTTTTGGTAGATTTTTAACCATCTGCTGCTAGTTAGCTAGTAAAGCCTCGATTACATTGAGCGAGTTTACAAGCTTATGTAAGTGTAATCTTATTTAAGCCTCGATTACCTTGAGCGAGTTTACAAGCTACTAGCCGGCGAATTCACTATCTAAGTAAACTGTCTGTGTCTGAGTAAACTCGCTCAGTGTAATCATATTAAAGCCTCGATTACATTGAGCGAGTAAACAAGCTATTAGCCAGCGAATTCACTATCTGCTAGTAAACTCGCTCAATGTAATCGAATCTATAATATGATTACACTGAACAAGCTTACTTGCAGATATTGAATTTACCGGGTAGTAGCTTGTAAACTGGCTCAATGTAAACGAGGCTTTAATATGATTACACTGAGCGAGTTTTCTAGCAGACAGTGAATTGGCCGGCTAGTAGCTTGTAAACTGACTGCATGTAAGTAAGTAAAGGAGTCTGACCGATCTTCGTGGTGTAGTCGATGGCCCCGAAGATGAGTTCGGGCGCGCGATAGTAGCGCGAGCAGATGTAGGAGACGTTGGGCTCGCCGCGCACCAGGTGCTTGGCCGAGCCAAAGTCGCACAGCTTCAGCACGCCCGTGCTCTGGTTGATGAGCAGGTTCTGTGGCTTGATGTCTCGGTGGCAGATGCCCAGCGAATGGATGTACGCCAGGCTGCGGAACAGCTGGTACATGAATACCTGCAACACATCACACCATACAACCATTATTAAAGCTTCGTAAGTATTTTAAAAAAAAACTTAACTATTGTATTACTCTGTTAAATTCCAGCAGTATGGTACACGAAACAGAGCGCATATCACATGATCTCGTCGCGACGTGTAGCAGTATGATCAGTGGCGAAGATTGAAAAATATCATTGGACAACAAAATGACATCTACTTTCTATACTTCAAATATGTTCAGGAATCGCTGGTTAACCCACTGGCCACAGAATTATTGAACTAAAAATTTGGCCTTCACCACTGAATTATTTTTGTACCAAAAATTGAAAATCTGCATTGGTGTAGTAAATCTAATGTAACTTTTAAACCATGTATTCAAATCAAATAATTTTTTTAATTTTCTTTACACATTGGTTTAAGGTAAATAAAAATAAAAAAATTTAAAACAGATTAAAAAAGGAGAGAAATATAAGTTGTTTTTTTTTTCACATTTTTATTCATAAATTTACGAAAAAACATAATATGCATAAGTCTAACATTAGTAATTTTTTTTTCTTGCATCATTACATAGTATAAAATGAAGTCGCTCAAAATGTATGTGCGCATAGATCTTTTAAACTACGCAACGGATTTTCATGCGATTTTCACCAATAGATAGAGTGATTCAAGAGGAAGGTTTATACATATAAAACATGCTCATTATAGTAGAGAAAGGCCGAGAAATTCAAATATTCAATTCAGGCAGCGGGCAGCTGGCAAGCGGGTGGTGTGGATTTCATAAAGGTTGGGTAATGGCGTTGTGTTTCGTTAGCCACAGCAACTTGTGGCCGGGTCTGCTAGTAAGTATATAATATGTACTAATAACCTAGTTATGATTAGGGCCCCAATTAACATATAAATACATATTTTTAATTTACACGATTTTCGGTCTCGTATGTGTTCTCTGCCTAGATTTTCATACATAGATTGTGAAAAACTAATTTTTATTTTCCATATTTTTCCATATTTCATGGTTAAGTAAACTTCATTTTTTTATTTGAATTACCTGAACATTTCGCTATCTTTTTATAATTTTTTTAATGTAACTGTTACTGCATAGTAATTTTCCACAATAAACCATGTTTAACCCCTCCGCAACGTAAGCAGATATAAGCGTTAGAAATAGGACCGCAGTCAAGTACAATAAGCGTGTTTATACATCAGTGCGTGTGTTTCCAAAGAAATCGTTCTAACTCCGTTATTGTTTTAGTTACATCCCAAAACCAAAAAGTAAAAGGTCGATAGTAGATCAAGCTGAACATCTCTATCAAGTTGTCTACAGAAATACATAACAGGAATCAGCTGTCAGTCGCGTAGTTGACAAAAATATTTACCCGCGCAAATTTACTACCGGCGGCTCGTCCACGCTCGACATTTTTAATTTTTATTAAATATTTTTCTATGAAATGATAAAAAAGTGAGGTCACCAAACTGTTTATTACACGTATATACAATAGAATAAGTATTGTTGTTTACATAATCTGTGATTTTAGTACCGTTTTCACATAAAAAAACATCACATGAGTCATTTTAACCTATTTTTAATGTTTGCATGCTAAATTTTAATATTTACAAATCTTAATATTTATTTGTAATATAATAATTCGAAAGCTTATTTTGTAACCTTTCTAAAACAGTTTTTACTATTCGGCTACGTACAGAAATGTTTCATTTATAGAGCTTTAATTATGAAGCGGTAATAACACAAAGTTTTCGTAAAATGTCATTTTGTTTGAGACATCTCAAGTGCATATTTGCGAAAATTCGGAGGGGTTCATATGAAAGATATTCTTATTTTATACTCCATATTTTACATTTTTTGGTCCATTTTATATGTACATATTTTGAATTTTTTAATACATGTTTATCCTAGCCCTAGTTATGATAGTCCTCAAAGCAATCAGGGATGAAAAGGGCTACTGCCACAAGCCTAGAACCACTGGCCATTTTGAAGAAATTAAATGGCGGTTGGCTGCTTCAAACATAAATATCAGAAAAAAAACTGAAAGAAACAGTATTGCCAATAATACGAAATGAGTGCTTCATTACCTACAGAGCTTTTGGCCTTTAAAATTTTATTCAAAGATGTCGTCACAGTTATGCTCGTTTTCCGTTTTTTGGCGGACCTCTCTAGCCCGTTAGCGAGCTGAGGTTTGTGGTTAAGTACCTCAGTTGCACACCCAACAGGCAGCCGGGGCCAATGGGTTAAAATTTGTGGCCAATGGGTTAAAATCCTTCAAGTATGCGCTGCTACACCCTGTTTACAGTAAAACCGGCTTGCAAGATTTTGAATAATTCTCTTCAATCACTGGAAAACTGAAAGTTTACTTTGGAACCCATATAAAGAGAAGAGGTTGTCTCTGTATTAGAAATAGAACAAACTCTGCATAGAATCAAGAACTATCAGCATTATTTTAGATTTATTATTGTTATCATTGACGTAGTATAATATACAGACGTGCCCTGTGAAATTCATAATGACACCGAAACCAAATAAAATTGGTTCAAGGCCCATTTATGAAAAAGTGCATGCATTGTATGCAAGTCAGGCGCAGGCACCATAAAAGTCTTACCCGTCAGCCTAAACGGTACAAAAATAGCTGAAAAACTCGAGGTCAAATACCTAGGACACGTCGTAACAGCAGACCTCAACGATGATTCGGATATAGAGCGACAGAGAAGATCACTGTGCATTAGAGCAAATATGATTTTTCGAAGATTTAACAAGTGTAGCCCAGGTGCAAAAAGGCAACTTTTTAGCACGTACTGTAAGAGCCTATATACCTCGGAGCTGTGGACCAACTTCAAGGAAGCGTCACTAAAAAGAATGGAAATACAGTACAACAAATCATATCGAACGCTTTTTGGGTTATCCTGGTACTGCAGTGCCACCGAGATGTTTGAAAAAGGGCGCGTTCCCGGATTCCGAGCACTAATGAAAAAACGGATCACCAAATACAGAACGCGACTAGGCTCGAGCGAAAACAGTCCTGTGATGGCAGCATTCCACTTCTGGCAGGGTCCCATATACAAGAGATGGAGCCACTTCCTGATGACATAGATTGAAAACAAAAAGTTAACTCTTTTCAAATTTTCTCATTTTATTTTATTTTAATATTATTTTCTTTTATTTTATTTTATCATGTGAATTTTTTTTTTCTCATCTTGCAATATTTAAATTTTTACTTGATATATGATATACCTATGTATAATATGGAACCCGTGGGATTGCACCACCCTCCCCAAGATCTGGAATAAACGATTAAAAAAAAAAAATAATAATAATAATTTTTTTGCACCGTTTAGATGGCATAGCTCTTAGTGTTTTGTACCTTTTATTGGTCTATAAAGTCCTACACTGAAACTAATTTGCATTCCAGCCGTCCGGACCAGGGTTAATTTTTTCAAACTAAAAATATCCCACTACCGAATATTGTACAAGGTACACCCCGCGTAGGGTTGCCATCTTCTAAAATAAAAAAGCCTGACTCTGCGCTGTATTAGGCCGGACATTTTGCCCTAAAAGCCGGACATACGTACGTAATTTTGAACATAACTTTTATACATAATAATAAAAAATCTGTTACAAGTTAAAGTTGTTTATTAATCACTCATTAACCAGTTTAGTAACAACAATCATTAATCAGTCTCATTCTTGTCATCATTTGGCATTTATATAGAATATGTCAATAACAAAATAAATAATATTTCTACATATATAACTTCTGTCTGTAGACATAACATAATAAACTTATAAAACAAACAAATAAAACATAACTCTTTTTCTGGTTAAACAGTTAACTAAAAATTTTCATTAAACAAATATATAATGAAACATATCATCTTTGTGGACAAAAACGAAAAAAATAAATTAAAATCTCGACTTCTCCAAATTATTCAAAAATTACAAAAATCTACAATTTTGTACATTTGGCCTTTTCACCTACTTTATCCAAAAGGTTGTTTTCTTTGGAAATCATTTCATAAAATTCTTGACATGTCATTTTTAAATTACACAATGTGTACATCATTTTAGCAATTGTTTCTGTTTGCAATTTATTGCGTTCCTTGGTCCACTGGGCATTTATTAAAGAGAAAACTCTTTCAACATTGGCGTTATGGCCTGGAATCGCAAAGTTCTGCCATCGTACCTCAGCTAAAGTCATCCACTTAAAGTGTTTCAATTCGGCACTGAATTCACTTGTCTAAGAGTTTATGTAGTCTTTGGCAATTTTGTACACATTATTAATGTTTCTTTGAATTCTTCCACGCGATCTGTGTGAGCCTCCGATAAATGTCGTAAAATTACGTTTAACTTGATTAAGCAGAAATTTTGTTCCAGACTATTTTTTTTATATTGTCCATTATTTGTGAACACTGGTCAATTACTTCGGTGACTGAAATATCTGAAGTTTCCGTATATTTGATTCAACTTTGATATATTGACATAAAAGAGCCACTAACGAGCCGACTAAAGACAAAACACTCTTGAACTAAGAATAGCAACTGTCGCCCACCCCCGCCTCGTCCGTAACACGTTGCGCCTTGCGTAGCTTGCGTTGCGTTCGTTTTATAGGCGCTGCGTGCATCGCGTTACACTAACAAAAAGCCTAACAAAAGCCGTACAGGCCGGATATATAAATATTTAGCCGGACACGACCTAAAAAAGCCAAACATGTCCGGCTAAAGCCGGACAGATGGCAACCCTAACCCCGCGGTCTTTATTTTTGAAAACGTAGTCAGCTATCAGAATACAAAAGAAAATATATGCCTTACAGATCGCATTTACACACTGCATTCATTAAAGTGAAAAAAAAATAGTCTTTAAAATTTGTCGAGCAATGTTTCTGACGTCATTCGCTTGGCCCAATTCGTTCATTGACATACAGGGACAAAACAAAACACACAATGTACCTCTTGTCACACAATGAACGCTCTCAGGTTATTTCTTCAAGCGACTTTACGAGCGTGTACGGCTAGTTTATACCAAGTAGGATTGATAAATTCATCTCCATAATACGTCACGCGTGATTTTTGGGGCATCTTATCGTTGATGAATGACAAAACTACATAATGGGATTTGAGAACGAACTTTGTGATCGGTTTTAGGAACTTGCATTAATATTATCAAGGATTTCTAAGCGAGGCGGTGGAATACGGAGAAGAGTTGTATTGTTAACATTAATTTACATGGCGTCATTATTCAAAGGCAGGCTACTTAGGTAAGGCGCATCTAACCATTATTGATCGAAGATTGTTATCATTCTATTTTCTTCAAAATTATCGAATTACACTGTAATGTAAGAAATAATTTTTATTAACCTATTTTTTATTACTAACCCTTGTGTAAAAAATTTAAACATTATGTACCAAATATTTATTTATTTATTTTATTTATTTGACATAATATCTAACATTTTTAAATACAATAGAGAACTCCAGTCCAATTTTTTTATTTTTTTTAATGAATAAAGACCTTCAAACTTAAATAACTGCATTTTTATTTTTATTTTTATAGTTAGTTTTAATAGTTAAAATAATTGTCAAAGTTTTAATTTTTAAAGACTCCCAGAAACGCACCGTATCTATGGTGGTCTTCACCCACCGTTAGTTTTTTTTCCTTTTTAAGTTGTCATTTTGAATCAGTGATGTCATGTCGAGGGAAATTTCCCTAGATCTAGGGGAGAAAAATATTTTTTAGGGATAAGGGAAATCAGGACAAAATCTAGGGAAATTTCGAACTCTGGCAAAAATTTTATTACATATGACAATATTACTGGTATTATTTATATATATATTTTTTGGAATTCCTATGAATCTTAATTATTGTTCATTTACTTACATGCCATGTTATTTTTAACACTGACAACTCAAAATGATATTAGGGAACGTACCCATACTACGTGACACGTTCGGGGGGGGGGGGGGGTCTTCAAAATACCACGCTTGGTACAAATGAGCGGCGGGTTGCTTATGATTTTTATTTTGCAAAGTGTTTTTTTTTAAATTTGGAATTTAGTTTCTAATTCAGTGGTGAGTGTATTCGTACTTTTAAATTATTACTTCACGTAGCAAAAAGTGTTTTATTTGGAAAATCACGGTATTATTAGTATATTTACCAAGTTCCGATATCTTTCCAATTAATTATCATATTAATTAACATATAACAGGATTAGTGTTACACAATCAGGTGGCTACGTAGGTAATTGCGTAAATGTGAAATTCTAGGGAAATAATTTTTTTGGGCAGAACATCCCTGTTTGCGGTCATGGCGGAATGCTTTGTAATGACTTTTAGGTGTGAGGTGTGTTTTTTATTCAAGATTAACTGCTTTTAATATAGAAAAACATTGGTAAAATGTCCACATTTCACTGCTACTGTTATTGTATTTAATCAAAGTGCAATATAAAAACAATAAATCATCTCTTTCATTGCAAATACATGTGACATCGTGTTTTGTGTCAGGCGTTACTTTGTAGGTACATTGTTTTATGTATAATACATACAGAAACACTGGTATTTATAATACACTGATCATGACGAGTGTGTAACAACTTGTATAAAAAGCCCTATACTAAAAACAATTTGAAAATACATAAGCAAATGTCAAAAGATGACACGACTTTAACCTCAAATAGACAAAATTTATTGCAGATTGTCCGCAAATATAGCCCTTTTCGTAAATTGTTGAGGGCCTAAATTATGTTTCAATAAACACAATAACTATTATTTATCTAAATCTCTATAAACAGTATGAAAATAAACCAAAAACACGAAATGTTGAATTGCATAGGTACGTGTGCACTTCAAGTCATTTCAAATGTCAATACAATACACACTATCACCAGGTGAAAGGTTAAGAGTGACGTCACCGTTAACCATTTCAGTAATGCCAACTTAACGCTGTGTTTTGAGAAGAGGTTTAAAAATTCACTTTTTAATAATTTTTTAAAAACTCTGCGTTTAATATTATGAAATAAAACTTATATATTCAGAATCAGCGTTTCTTGGTCTATATGAACATATTTTTTTAAAGCCATAATATTTTTCACTGGAGTTCCTTATTCAGCAATGTCGGCCTCACTGGGTAGCTCACCTGTGCTGAGGCCCCCATTTTATAAAAGAAAAATTTATACATATTACATTAAAAATAATATAAAAATAATGCTGCATAAAAAAAAAAGCTAAAATTAAACTAAAAATAAAAATTTATAATTTAGGTAAAAATGTATTTTTTTAATGATGTGTTTTATATTTATTTTTGTGTGTTAGGTGTATGTGTTTTATTCTTATTATGTAATGAGATTTTGGAAATATTGTCCTTTTTGGTCTTTAATCCAATTTTTTATTTTGAGTATGAATTTATTTTTGTTTTCTTCTATTTTATTTTCATGGGTAAGACTGTTGAATGCTTTTATAGCATGATATTTATAGCGCCTTTTTCCAAAGCTTGTATTCACTGTCGGAGTTTTTATGTTATTTTTGTACGATTGTCTTACTGGTCTGTTACTGATATTTTGAGATTGTTGAAATTTATTTTTTTGGTCGAAAATGTAGTTTAGACGAGTTTTAACGTATAATTGGCGTACATCTAGTACGTCAAAACTGTTGAATATTTGGTCTGTATCAGTTAGTCTATGTTTTTTAAGAATTACCTTTAATATTGTTTTCTGCGCGATTTCTAAGTGAATGATAGCTGAGTTTGTTACTCCTCCCCAGACAATTATGCCATATTCTATTATTGATCGACAAAGTGCAAAATATATTGTTTTCATTTGTTTTATTTTATATATGTTCCTTATGTTTAGGAAAATGTGTATTGTTTTGAGGAGTCTATTTGTGATTTGTTTGATATGATGTGTCCATTTTAGGTTATGGATACAGTATTAATTGACAAATCTCATCGCTTGTGCAAGTTTCAAGTCACAAAAGGAATTACAGATCTGAATTTTAAGCGGATAAGATTACGGAGGCCTCCAAGCTGCATATAACTACAAAACAAGGTTGGTGGATCTGTTATTTTCCCTGGAGTTGTCTGATTGTCATTCCTTGCGATATTTTGTTCGCGCAAGTAGATTTTCATAATCATATCTTTGGGTATTAAGCCCAGAGGGTCTGGGGTTATTTACACACCTCAGGCTCGCATATTATAATGCATAATGATTATTACATAATTACAAATCATTTTATTTTATGTTATTATATAAAAGCCCCATGGGTGTAAAAAAAAGTAAAATAAATAAAATAAAAAATGGGTATATTCCACAGCAATAAGAGTCAATCAAGTCAATCAAGTCAATCAGTCAATACAGGTTCACCTAGTGAGGCAGGCTATGCACTACTAAAAATATTGTATAATTATGCTACTTCTGTGTAACCGTCCTTACATTACCTTCTATTTGTTAATTTTTTTGTACTGATGTAATCTATTTGTAAACTACATTGAACATGTACTTTTTAGTTATAATGTTGCCAATTTCATTGAATACAGATATTATTATTATTATTATTAATCCTGTTACTTGTCTCCTGTTAGTTGTCAGCATTATATCTAAACAGTTTTTAGTTGTCAGTATTATATCTATTAAAAATTTAACCCCTTAGGTCTCAACCATATTTTGTCAGAGTGTCAAATATTTCAGCTTTGCAATAAAATCCAAATAAATGGAATATTTCGGGATACATCCGAAAACTAAAAACTGTTTTTGAAAGGTGATAAACTACGCTATCAAATTTTAAAATTTGAAAACAATACATAATTTTTGAAATATAAAATTTTTATGCAAACTAATAAATATTTAAAATAGCGCTCAACTTAGGTTTTTTCTAACTAAAATTGAAAATAATAATGATTTTTTTTTAAACATACATATTTGATCAGACAAAAGTATTATAAACATTAATCTCACCTAACTTTTCTGTCACACCATGTAAAAATAATTAATAAAAAATTCCCAATAGAGAACTCCAGTCCAATTTTTTAATTTTTTTATGAATAATGACCTTCTAACTTAAATAACTGCATTATTATTTTTATTTTTAGAGTTAGTTTTAATAGTTAAAATAATTGTCAAAGTTTTAATTTTCCAAGATCCCCCTAAGACCACCGTATGCACGGTGAATCGTGTGACGTCATCACTCCTGAAAAATTACTATAGGATTGGGCAATCAGCTTATCAAGTGCCGCCATTTTGAATAGCGTTATTCGAAGTATTCTCCCTAGAAGTAGCATTACTATTTTTTTGTGCAGTAGTTTTTCAATATTTTAAATAATAGAGATAAACTAATAGAGATACCTCTATTTTTGATACTGAATTATTTAGGCATAAATATTGTTTCAATAAATACAACGACTAAATCTCTACAAACAGTATGAAATAACGAATAACATGAAATGTTGTTAATACTGATGGCTAAATATAAATATACCTACATAATCAAAGATTTCAATACAATGACTGGTGACGCATGACGTCAGCACTAACCATTCAGTAAAACCAACTTTACAGTGTGTTTTGACGAGAGGTTTAAAAATGCACTTTTTAATAATTTTTTAAGAACTCTACGTTTAATATTATGAAATAAAACTTATATATTCAGAATCAGCGTTTATTGGTCTATATGAACATATTTTTTTAAAGCCATAATATTTTTCACCGGAGTTACTTATTCCCAAAAAATTTTTTTTTGCAAGTGCGGTCCTAAACTTTGGTTTCACAAAGGTGTACATTTTACTGCTTCTTTGGTTAATTTTTAGATTTAAATGTAAAGCGTGGTGTTTTCTCTTTCTAAAACCATTTAGAACATACTTTTCACTACGATAGCAAGGAAGACACAACAATTTCTGAGACCTATATGAGTTGTTCCGAAAAGAGATAAAATTAACCTGAAGGGGTGAAAGCCTTTATATATCATTAAATCCCATATCGTTGTTTCATTTTGATCAATTGCACAATAAGATAAAAAATTATCTCGACACAAAGGCGAAGTTGAGGTGTAGCTAGCTACTAGTTGAATATAGGCTACTGCGCACTCCATAAAATCAATTAGATTTGAGAATGTTTCCTTCTGTTTTTACGTATTATCTAAATAATAAATAAAATAAAAACTACAGCTTGTTTAGGCAATCAATTATGATTTATGGAGGTAAGTTGAAGAGTACCGCATCTATTTATAGCAAAACATTCAATGCGTAGGCCATCTGTATGAAAGTCCAGCAGATGGTTGGAAAAATATTGCTTTAAAAATGAAAGTCATCTGTGTCTAATTATCTACAAAACTGAATCAGCTGTTTGATAACGGTGCATAGCAACCATCAGTCCAATATGAACTATGATTTCTGAACAAAGATAACAGAAAATAATAGTATTTCATTTATTTTTGACATCAGAATTACAAATGTACAGAACATACATATTGTACAAACATTTGTGATTGGATAAAATCATTGTGAATGTACGAAGAAAAAGTAATTGACGATGATTGTTCAACTTCAATCAACTTGCAACAACAATGAACTTCAATCCGTGTTTAATGCAGCGGCAAGGCTCATAACTGGGGTTTCTAAATATTCGCATATTTCAGAACACCTTCGTAACCTTCACTGGCTCAAGTGCCCTGAGAGAATCCAGTACAAATAGTGCTGGATGGTTTTTAAATCAATCTACGAAATGGCCCCACCTTACATCTCCGAATTATGCGTCCCGGAAAATACCGATCCGAGACAATTAACCCTTAGATCAGCAACTTCATCTGCTAAAGGCAGACTAATAGAACCTAAACGAAAGCCAAATACTATGTTTGGAGATCGTGCTTTCGGAGTATCTGGGCCTAAGGCTTGGAATAGACTCCTTCCGGAATTAAGATGCATAACAAGCCCAACACAGTTTAGGTCCAAACTAAAAACCTTCCTTTTTGGGCTCTCATACCCGTAATTTAAATATACCTATTTGAGAGTATCATACTTGTATTGTCTATGATATGTCTTAATCACACTTTTCTTACTGAATTAAAATTACTCGATTCCTTACACATCAATCTGTCTCTTGACGAATCACATTTAGAAAGATCAAATCCTTATAGGTACTACTGCACCACCCACCTTTACATGTTGCTTTTACTTTCCAAAATACACTCGTCAAAGAATACATTACATATTAATATTAAAATATTTTTCAGGATTAAATAACATGTGTTCACAATAATGTCCTCTGCGTGCGAACTCTATCTAAATTTCTTTAAATGGACAATATACAGTGCTCATTTCAAGCGACCTCCCAGGTAAGTATGGTCCTGTTTTCATTAAATTTTAGGCAGCATCGCGTTCATTGGTCAAAATATTGTACACATATTTTCGTATCGGTGATCAATGAACGTATGCAATTTTTAGCCATAAGTTGTTTATAATTGTTTGCCTAGCTTGTAGGTTTTTTAGATTTTAGAAATGTATTATAAGTTTGTACAGTGCCCTTGAGGTGATTTTTCACAAAAACGGCGCTATATAAATCATCCAAATATTATATTATTATTGTTCCTAAATAGGAAAATAATAAAAACTTGCAGTTAAAATCCCGCTCCGCAGGTTTTTCGCTGCTAGGCACTGCGTGAGGCTTTTGGTACGGCTCCGCCCAGTTTGAGTGTTGGTGACCATTTCATAAATCCAATGGGTTCCAAAAATAGCCAGTTCCTCGTATCTGTGATTCAGTGTCACCTAGTTACCGGGACAAAGTAACCACTACAGGCAATGACGTCATTTATAATATGTAGCTTAGTATCACGCGGCTTTACAACTCTTAAGTATTACAATCAATTAAGGGTCGACCGAGATCTCGGTCTCGGTCTCGGCATTCTCGGTTACAAATTCTACCGAGAACTCAGTCTCGGTTCTCAGTGAAAAATCGCCGAGATTCTCGGCCATAACCGAGACCATTGTAAGTAGGTACGGTATAGGATAATGGGATTCAAATCTACCGCGCGCGTCCACATTCGTCACTTGTGTCAGTGCGTGTCACGACAGCTCTCTAAGCAGTTCAAGTGCTTTGATAGAAATAGCGCTTGATAGCTTTCTTAGAGAGCCAAGACTGCAAAGAAATGCAAATATTTTTGAGTATTGGTATTCGTCACCATATCAAGTACTTAGACCTGCATCAAAGAAGTTTTTATCAGTACCGCGTACTAGTGTGCCTTGAAGGGTGAAAACGCAGAAAATTGCATTTTATGTGCTACAATTATTAAAACTATTTAAAACAAGTTATTATTACATTCTTTAAAATATTATATTATGCAAAAATAGCGCATTTCAATTTTTTTTCTCAATTTATCTATTCTCGGTCTTGGCCGAGATATTAATTTATTTTCGGTCTCGGCCGAGAACGAAAAACCTGTCTCGGTCGACCCTTACAATCAATCTTTCCATATCTGCCTGCTAACGTAAGTGGTGCCATCCTTTGAGGAATTGTTGAATTTGGAACCGAATTACAAAAGTAGCTTTTTAGCATATTTATAATATAAATGGCAGCACTTCCGTTTGTATCTATTTGTGAATAGAGTGTGTATGATAGATGCAAGGCTAATAATACTGTTTAATTCTACTGTTGTTTTTTTTATGTGAAACATCTTTTGGGGGTCCCTAGGGAGGTAAAACCAACCCTAGTTTGGCAAGACGAGAGTAGGTCCCATGGGTCGACTCTTTCCGCTCGGCCGCTAAAACTCTCTTCCGATGTATTTACTTCTAAAATTTAACTAAAATGTAACTCGTTAAAAATTTCTCCTACTACAGAGCGAATGTGAGGACTCTGCCGATCAAGATGTTTTGTCGACTTTAAAATGTAACTCACTAAAATTGGCAATGGATCTATTCTAAATAATAATGAATTTATAATATATTTCTTTGTGTATAAGTTAATAATAATAAAAGAATGGTTTTTTAACAAAAATATAAAAACTTGTTTACTTTAATTTTCATTTCTTTTAATGAAAATCAATATGGATGTTTCACATCTGCCAGGCATCCAGTGATGGCTATTATTTTTTTTTACTTATGGACAAGGACAGTGTTTGGTAATTTGATAATTGCATGATATTGTACAAACCTTTATAAAGCCAAGTGGCATGTTAAGCCTATTCTTAGAGTAAAATCTGGCGAATCTATACACTGTCTCAGGCATATACTCCAGGACCAAGTTGAGGAACACTTCATCTTTCTGTAATCAGGAAAACATAAAAAAACATTGTTAGAAAAATAGATAAAAAGATCATCGGCATCTACCGGGGCTGTCGGCAAATAAGAATTAACATGTTGAAGTTTAACAGCCAAATTAGCCAATATTTTATGAATTTTACAGGAAGAAACAGCATTATGCAGAGGCACAGGTACTTGCTTAGATGTTGTAATGGAACATAAATAGTGGTAGCAATTGAAAAATACGCATTCGTCAAGTGATGGCTAATACATTTTGACTGTTAACCATCAATATTTAAAAATTCAACAAACCACAGAAAAGGATAATTAATAATTTTAATGCAATCAGTACAAATCAACTGAGAGAAGCAAAATTCAGGTTCTGCGAGAGATGTCTTATAACTTTATAATGGATATCAGAAAAACCCGGCTTTTTAAAATTGAAATGAAAAACAAGAACACAAAATGATACACGATGATAGTGAGTTATAATACGTTCTTCTCACCACTTACAATGAATATACATGTATTACACGGGAGCCATGTGTCAGGACTCCTTAGTGGGATAGGGGAACACAGCACCGTGAGAAGATTACTACTGTCTAAGTGGAGTATGTACACAAACGAAGCCATTATTAGATTAGCGGTTAAAAACAACTATTGATCAACAATGGAAAACTAGATGTTGTGTTATTCAAGTGTATTTCTGGTGACGATAAATCATGAAACTAATTGTCTATTAGAACTTTACGCAATCTTAGTGTGTATATTTGTTAGAAACTCACTGCCAAGTTGATATACATCCAAGTTTGTGCAATGTGAGACATATAGGACGGTCAGTCTGAACGGACATTACAGGTAAACAGGCATTTACATGAATCAAGATAAGGACAAGTAAGAAAGATGCATCAACGGTGCAGAAAGACAGTCTGCCCGATGTGGAGGAAGAGCTACTTGTAGATGGAAGATTTGTTGGAGAGACAAATGATTAGACGGTGATTAAGGGTAACTCCTTAGGAAGGGTAGTGACTACCTGTATGGCTCCCATGAACACAGTCATATCCATCGGGACGGCTCTCTTCTCCACCCACAACCACAAACAACACATTAGAGGCGTCTACTCCCCGCAGGCATGCCGACAGGCTAACAGGCTAACAGACCTACAGGCAGGCAGAATGGCAAACTGCCAGTCTGATAGCTGCATTACCATGGGCTACATTCAGGTCTAGTCATTATGTAAAAAAATAAACATATCCACAACAAGGTTATCTCAAATAAACGGATTCATTTTTTAAAATAATGGCAACGGCAAGTACTCCAGTACTCGCCATATTATGTGAAATAATACACAAATTATAATTGGGCAAATAAAATAAAAATTATAATAAAGGTTAAGGTTGAAATAATGAATAATGTTTAAATGTTAAAATAATTCAATAAATGAAAGATAAACACAGTTTATAGAAAAGTCTGTGAGTTTTCGGGTAATGAGGGATATTTATGGGTTGAATTAGGGAAGAAAGTGGACTATAAAATAAATAGTGTTCAGCACATACCGTTTCACCACTGCAGTAATAGAAATATTTCAATTTCACAATATTACAGTGTTCCAGTCTGCGCATTATCTGTAGTTCACGATTCTGGAAATAAATAAATCAATATTAGCCCCCATCATTTTTCAAAATAGCAGTGCTGTCAATAATTATTACTATTAAAAATGTGTTTGCATATAACGCAAACTGTTTTGTCTAAAAAAAGTTATCACTTTAACCTTACAAAAGAGGCTTCTCTCTTGGCACAAAAAACACATTACATAAAGAGATATAATTAAGTTAATACATGACACCTTTGAAATTATATTGATATTGGATATTTTTCCACCTATTTATAGACTAGTCAATGTTGGACATAAAATTTAACACCAGGGTAGAGTACGAGCCAAACTTTAATGCCGACGTGAACTTGATACGATCCATTCTCGCGCAGGTACAGTCACTTTACTGACTTTACAATTACCATAAGAGAAAGATGCAAAAAATAAAGGAATACACTTTTCGGATCTTAAACTCGTCAGTTGCGGCGATTTCTGCACCAACGTCAGGTTGGTATTAAAATTTGGCGTGAACTATAAACACGGTCTGTTAAGATCGTAACGAGAATCAAAACCACTATATTTATGAGAAGAAGGAAATCATTGAACAATAAACATTATAAATTAAATAGTTTAAAAAATAGTTTTCAATTTCAGGACTGTTGTTGAAATCATAAAAACATACCAAGAAACATAAAATAGAAAGTACAATTGGAAAAATGCTTGATTTGAAGGTTATTAAAGCATGCAACTTAAGGGGGCATACATTAATTAAGTGAGCAGTAAGTCAATCAAGACCCCCCCCCCCTTGGTGAGAATAACTTGGGCCACTTCGTATATTCTTTTCAAGTAACGTGAGATTTTGCTGGACCTCCCCCCCCCTTTTGAGTTCGCGTAATTAATGTATGCCCCCTAACATCATTTTCGTTATCAATAATTTAATCCTCTGCATCATGACAAGTTTTACATTCATTTTGACATCAGAATTATTGATACATAATAAGAACATAGAAAGTTAATAAAACATTATTCATTCATTTTTATAGATTCTCGATGCTGTGATAATGAATAATCTGAAGGGGGCAGATATATGACATAATCGTTCTTCGGAACCAATTTTGATTATCTTTTAAAATAAGATAAAATTTTGATTGCCTAGAAAAATAAAAAAAACTTTAAAAAAAGAAAGCCAAACATTCGCGAGTTACGAATAAATAGATTTTCAGTCAAAAGCGAAACCAAACCGAATTTCGGCTCGTGTCCTAGTTTTGGCCTTTGATTGTTAAATTTGTAAGAGATCATTAAAGTTAGTGTTAAATAAAATGTACAATGAAATAAAAGACATCAATTTAACCTGTAGGAGTAGGGAAGAAACTTCATTGGCTCTCTTCCTGGTACGGCGTAAATTTTGATATTCGAGACACTATCGTAAAACAATTCATTGTTATTATACGGCCATTATTAACATTAAGAAAAATATTTATAATGAAGGTTAATATGTAAACTTCTTTTAGTTCAATAAAATAGGTCTAAAAGTGAAAATTTAAAAAAACCACTCCGACCCGTAAGCGTGTTTACATGACAATATCACAACAACAGTCAAATACAATAAGCGTGTTTTTACGCTAATGCGTGTTTCCACAGAAATCGTTATAACTCTGTTATTGTTCTAGTGACAACCCTAAAACAAGAAGTAGAAGATCCATATTGAATCAAGCTTCACATTTCTATTCAAAGTTGTCCATCGAAGTACATAAAAAATATTTATTTTGTAGAAACAGTTTTCACCCGCAAAATCGCCTACGCACCATTAGACATTGTTAATTTTTTATTAAATATTCTTTTATGAAATGGTAAAAAAATGAGGTGATAACATATATTGTATACAATAGAATAAGTATTTTATTATACACTAGCTTTTTCCCGCGGCTTCACTCGCATGGTGTAAGGGGGTTCCCACTCCGCCGCCTCCTCCCCTCCACCCTCCACCCTCCACCCTCCCCCCTCCCCCCACCCCCTTTCGCCCACCCCTCCCTCATCTCTCTCTCCCGCTTTCCATATACTCAATCCCAGTACATTCAGTTTTTAAACAGCCCGCGTGCCACCTTTTACAATTTTTATTCAAATTTCCATTTTTAATGTATATTAAATTTGGTACCCAACATAGGTACCTATTTAAAAAATCTAAAATTCTTGATTCGATTCAAACTATTAGGGGAGTATCTACTTTAAATAAATTTATCAACTTAATTTCAAAAATAGAATCCTGATTTAAAATATCATTCTCAAACATGCGAACTGTCAAATGTGCGATAGTCATTAGGTTTTCTGAAACTATCCAATTTTCTGCGCAATTTTCTTAATTTTTCTCTCCGTAAGAACCATCCTCGTACTCCAAGGAATATTCTAAAAAAAGAATTAGCGAAATCGGTTCAGCTGTTATCGAGATTTGCACTTAACAACACATCTAGCGATTCATTTTTATATATAAGATAATCTGTGATTTTGGTACAGTTTTCACAGAAAAACATCACATGAGTAATTTTTACATTTTTTTAATGTTTGCATTCTAAATTTTAATATTTACAAATGTTAATATTTATTTGTAATATAACAATTTGAAAGCTTATTTCATAACCTTTCAAAAACAGTTTTAAGTATTCGGCTACGTTCAGAAATGTTTAATTTATAGAGCTTTTTGCGAAGCGGAAATAATACAAAGTTTTTTTAAATCTGAAAGTTCGTTTAAGATAAAAAACTTGCACAATCGCAAAATACCAGTGGTTAATTTAGTGACATCTCTAAAAGAATCACTTACGGTTTGTTATAAAGTTGACAATAAAATAAATATTTTCAACAGGAACAAGCTTATTTAATTTAATAAAATAAGCTTGTTCCTGTTTTACCTCCAAAAATTGATACCACTTCACCCCTGCCGTATACAATGATTGAAAACTTTTGTCATGCAGAGGATTAAATTCGCCATTCCTGGGGTACAAACCCGACACTTTTTACTATTAGTCTATAAAACAATTAAATTTCAAGTGAATCAATAAGCATTTTTGGCTATTGGATGAAATAAACTGAGCACTTTCATCGATTAATGTAATTCCAACTCCACCAAATTTTTACCATGAAAAATGACCACGAAATCAACAATCAACACATTTTGAATTTTTATATTACACCTCCAAAGAGCACTTCTTTCTGCACAATATCACTACCCCGTGGGGGTCATAGGAAGGGATTTATTAATGCCGGTCTTGAAGAGGCCCAGACTATATTAAGGAGGAAAAACAAATGCAGGTAGCTCGTTCCGAGTGCAAGAACTAAAGCATTATCAATTATCAGTCAAATGAACCACACTTATTTGCAAAGAATCAAATAGGCTTATCAGGTATTTTGGAGCTCCTGCCCAGAGATGGCTGTTTGTTGGGCATACTTAAGATCTGTACAGGGTCACTATCTGCAGCCCAGTTTCTGAGAAGTTTTTTTGAAGTTAATTTAAACAGCGATCCTCGTTAGATAGTTTTAAAGTTAATTAAACACCGATTATGAGTATGTTTCAAATTTTGATCAAATTGTGCAAGGGGCCATCCATATATTATATCACACCTTAAAGGGGGGGGGGAGTAGAGAAGTTTGACATTGTGTGACAAGGGGTATGAGGGGGTCATCAGCTCTATGACGTCACAAATAAAAATCTAAATTATTAAAACGCAAAACTTAAGTGTAAACGAAAAATTTAAATTTTTTTTAATAAAAATAAAAATTTTAACTCTGTTTTGATTATTTTTAGACGTAAAATTGCAAAATTTGTGACATCACATTAGGGGGAGGGGGCTCACAAATGTGACGATGCGAGACAGGGACGGGGGGGGGGGTGGGCTTCAAAGGCGGGTGAAATTCGTGTGAAATAATTTATGGATGACCCCCAACAACAAACGAGCCAAAAGCTAAAATAGGTCAAAAGTCAGCATTTCAGAGACCGTTCAAATATTAAGAATTTAAAAAAAATGACAATTATTGCCAATTTGATGGTCTTCAAATAATGTGATTGATGAATCTGATCCCCCAACAACAACTGTCAAGCATAACAGTCATTTGTTATGCTTGTCAGCTGATCGCAATTCAACCAAAAGCTAAAATAGGTCAAGTCAGCATTTCAGAGACAGTTCAAATATTAAAATTTAAAAAAAAAAATGACAGTGATTGTCAATTTGATGGTCGTCAAATAATGTGATGGATGAATCTGATGAGTGGTGAGCAGGTGAGTGTTTGTACCTTAAATCTCTTGTCCTGCAGCACACGCTTGATGGCGATGACCTCGCCCGTGTCGCACAGGTTGGCCTGGTAGACCACGCCGAAGCTGCCATTGCCGATGACCTTCTCAGCGGTGTAGCTCACCTCCTGCGGCTTGTCGGGGCCCTGGCCAGGGGTCGCCACCACCGTCACCACCTCCGTTTCGCCGCCATCTTTACCTGCACAACCACAACACTTCTATTAGTAACAGACTTTACACAGCTTTGCAGCTCAACTACACAAACAGGTAATAATGCCAACAAAGGATTCTTCAATTTTCCTTTTTTTTAACACTCCGCACAGGTAAATGTCCACGTTCACGTGGGGTGACTTATGGCAGAGGTGTTGGTTATCCAATAAATGGTTCCCGGGGCGGCGGTACCCATACCCGCCTCCCAAATTATTTGCAAAAGGAAAAATTATAACACATTTCCATCTGTTTAACTCTTCAGTGCATTTGACATTGTCTTCAAAATGGCATTTTGATTATTTCAACATTTTCCAGTTCAATTATTGTTACGTATTATTAATCGCTGCTTTTCGGTCCATCAGCGTCAGGTCAAATTTTAAGTTGGGTTTTTTGATCAGCCATCCAGCATTACATTCATCAAAATTTAACCGAATGTCATAAAGAGTATAAAATATTCATAAAGAAAAATGAATTGAACAAGAGAGTTCAATAAAATACAGTAGCTTCGGCTAGTGTGCCGGTAATTATTGTAATTAACTACTAGTCTCAAATGAATAAGAAAATCGGTTTGGCATTCTGTGAGGAAGAGTGAGGATAGTGGAAGGGGGGGGAAGGAAGCCCAGCAATAATAAATCTCATTTGCTTAAAATCTATCAAGGTGCGTCAGGGTTGGCTGTTTACCAATTTAAAATAAATTATAATAACGTAAATATCAAAATATAATTATTTTTTTTAACAATTGCACCACACAGGACACAATGGGAGGCAGGTATGAGTACCGCCGCCCCGGGAACCATTTATTGGATAACAACACCTAACATCTCTGCCATAGGTCACCCCAAGTGGTTCGCTACATTTGGTGACATAGCAGGGATGCCCGGGTTCACGGGGGCCAGGACACAATGGGAGGCAGGTATGAGTACCGCCGCCCCGGGAACCATTTGTTGGATAACAACACCTAACATCTCTGCCATAGGTCACCCCAAGTGGTTCGCTACATTTGGTGACATAGCAGGGATGCCCGGGTTCACGGGGTGAGATCTGTCCGAGTCATGGCGGCGGACGCGTCCACCCACCAGCTGCATGGCAGGCCGGATCGGGAGACAATGGTTGACTTCTCCAGCCGTACTCTCTCGGAATATCATCTTGCACCGCAGTGGGAGCGATAGATTCATACGTCCGTCACACCTGGGCACACTGACCCCCCCAGATACCTATCCACCCCTTATTATCTTTTCCTTCCCAGAACTTCCTCTCCTTCCTTTCCTCAAAGGACCCTCCAGACAGCATCCCCAAAGATGACATAGGCCCTGAGGGAAATTATTTTCCTCAGGGCCTCCCGATGGAGGTGGTGCTAATGTAAAAAAATAATGAGGGAAATAATTTCCCTATGTCATCTTTGGGGATGCTGTATGGAGGGTCTTTTAAAAGAAAGGAAGGAGAGGTTGTTCAGGGAAGGAAAAGGGTATGAGAGTTTCTCCTAATCCGGCATCCGTTGCCAAAACCTAGACAAACCACACCCCATGAACCCAAGTACCATTAATTTTTTAATAAATAATAAAATTATAATAAATTATATTTATAAAAATATTATTAAATAATAAATTATATTTTTATCGATGTGATTATTCAAGTCGTATAAAAAATATACATATTTTGTGCTTTGTTCACAGTACCTATCATGTTATATCAACTCATAAGTTAAATTGAAATATTGCTAGAAATAGCTTTAGCTATGTTTGGTGATCAGATATGAATAGTCAGTTACTTTTCAACCTTCCTTTTCTCATCCTCTCCTCCTACCATCATCTTCACAAAATATAGTTCAGCTGTCTAAAATACTAATACCGAAAATTTAGAGCCAAAATAATAAGAAAGGACCCTATATCTTTGTAATATTTAGAGTTATGCGTGATTAATTAATGTTACAAATACAAAGCCGAAGAATGGTATCAGTCATCATTATTCGAGTCACCGAAAAATACGCATTTTTCCATAAAATCGATAAATATTGTCAGGTTTAATTAACCTCAAATAACAATAATAAATCATTGTCAACGTTAATTTTACGGAAATATTTCAAGGCGGCTCTGCCCTGTTATTAAAGTCACAAAAATAATGTACCGCGAGCCATAAGTAACGAATTGAATTGACAAGCCCAAAACTAATAATTTTCCATGCGTTTCCACACGTGCGTCGCGTCAGTTGAAATGGTGATCATGGCAGGAAGCAGCAAGCAGCTAGCACGCCATTAGCTATTATTATACACAGTATGTTCAATCAATACGGTACAGAAGTTGAAGGTTCTGATCTTCATAAAACAAAAAAATATTGTTATAGGTAGTTAACTCCAAACTTTAAGGGTCCGCAACCCGGATTTGTACCGATTTATTACATATTTCCCTTAAACACGGTAAGTTTTAAAGCTCTTAAAAAATATATGTTATTCTTGAAGATAATATCGAGACTTTGCCCGCGCCGAAACGCAAATTATATAAAATTCCCTTTGATAGAAAAAAATCGCAAAGTATGTTCCAAAAATTATTATTAACACGTTTGTTTCAGTTATTTTACAAGTTATATGTATGAAAAAATTCACAGTGGTTCTTTAAATGCTGTTTAAGATAAAGCCCGCGAGATTTTTGCTCTATTTTAAACGAGTCGTGTTTTATTAAACATTTTCGCAATTTTCGCATCGATTTTGTCGCTGTAAATGTTAGCGCTCTCCTCTAACATTCGTAATTTCGTCTATCTCCATCTTCTTCTTTTCGGGCCCGGTTGCAGAGCCTTAGTGCCCGGCCTGAACTTGATACAAATGTTGCTATCTATTCTCACGCAGTTACTGACTTTACAATGTAAGCGAATTAAGCGAAAGGGGAAGATACGTAAAAACATACTTGCGACATAGAAAGGCGCGGGTCCCCGAGGCATGCCACTTTTCTACCTTAAACTCGCCTTTCTACGACGATTTCTGTATATATTAGCGTGAACTATACATATTATTCAATAATTAGGTAGGAGTATGGGTACCGCCGCGCGCCACCCTAGGAATTCCTTCATTGGATAACCAATACCTCTGCCACCTAACGATTGGTGAGTTAGCGAGGGCGCCCGGGTTCGTGGGGTCAGGTTTGGGTTCGTAGGGTGACGGGCCGGATCAGGAGAGGCCGGCTGACAGAGAACCTTTCCCCTCTCCAGCCGGACTCTCTTGACCCCAACGTCTTGCACCGCAGTGGGAAGGATAGATTCATACGTAACTCACGGACGTACTAACCCCAAGATTCCTTCCTACACCTCATAACCTTTTCCTTCCGAGATTTCCTCTTTCCTTTACTTAAAAATAATTATACTGCGAGGCCAAATTAAAGGTGTAAATGAAAAGCTGTTTCAATAAAAACACTCCGTAAGGTCAAAATCATTATTTTAATGAAAATGGCACGAAAAACTGTATTGCCGGCCAATAATTTGTGCCGAAGTTTTGGGCATTTTCCCAAGTATTTCGATACTCGTGAAAATGTAAATACCGAGAAAATGCGACCAGTTTACCTGAAAATCCATACAGCGATTCACTTTCATTCTTAGTTAACCTTAGTTCAACCGGAGCTCGCGTGAGAATAATCCATTATCTTCTTTAAGAGGTGGCGGACATAACTTAACCGTTTGGTTTTCTTTAGCAATCTGTGTCGAAGGAAATATTTTTGAACCGGACGAAAATAAAACAATAAAAGCGTACGTGGTAAAAACAGAAGAATAAATCATACGAGTCCACCATGTTTCATCACCTGAGATAAGACTAATAACAAACAACAAATGCAAGATAATCATAATACAAATATCAAACGAATGAGAATTGCTTCAAACTCAGACAAATTATTTGGACAACATTTATGTGTGTAAAATTATTTGGACAACATTTTACAAGTTTTATGGATACTTTCACAGAGAGGGAAATAATATTAGCAGTTCGATCAGCAGTTGTTGATCGGTACCTGCATTGTGGATCAATATTACAAACGATGGGTATAAATCGCTTACCATGCGAATTCGTTATTACTTATTACGTTATTAGTTATTATTCTACTAATTCTAATTACTCTAATTAGTGGTACGAGAGAGTATGGGACAGTGTGACAAAAGAATGGGACAGTGTGAGGAAAGAATACGTGTTGTGATAGTACAAGGTTCAAGAGCATCATATCGACTTTGAACATAAAACACAAAACAGTGTTAAGTGAAAATAATAAAGTGTAATGAAAGTGTTTACACTTGAAGGTAGTCCAGTGTTCATTATTCGCTCTAGGAAGTCATTAGGCGCTATTTATAGAGCGGTCGGTACTCGCTACTTACTAGTGTCTGTAGTAGTTCTCGGGCCGTTCTTAACAGTAAGGTAGTCAACGAGGAAACTGGCCGTAAGTAATTCACGTCAACAAGCTCGGCTTACTTGAACTTGCTTGAACACGTAATCAATACTGGCTACTGGCTTATGGAAGGTTGGCTGCGACCTGCGACCTGCGACTGCGAATCTATTGTACTGAATTATCTTTACCGAAGGTGGGAGGCGACTTGCGGTGCAGGTAGCTGGTAGATATACCCGATGAAGTAAACGACTTTGTCAAATGAACTCCATAACAATAACTTCGAGGTCAATAAACAACAGATTCCCACTTGATCTCGGAATGTTGTTTATAACGAACCATGTATATCGTTGAACAACCTAGAATCGAGAGAAGTGAATAATTGCGGGGAATTCCGAGTATTCCAAAAGGTTGCAGGTATAAATACTTAATATAAAATTCTGGCAAATTGGAAATGAGATAAGTTCAGGGTTCAAGTGAATCCCTGCGGGAAAGGTTTAATTTGAATGGCAAATGAGCGGAATGCCAGAAAAATAATTAAATTGCCTTCAGAGCAGTCAAGGTTCACGTACTTGGAAAAACCGAGTTGACATAATATTTACGGACAAGAAGTTAATTGTAAATATAACCATGGGAGTATGCAGAGTACCCCTATCGACGACAGTCCCGTAATTAGATCACGAGCATAAGGGAAGTCAATATTAGCAACATCGCGACCATCAAACACACACACGTACACGGTACACGGCTTGATGAGACTAAGCTAACACGGGGATACAATGTTAATAATACACGTCATTTTTTTTATTCATCTTAAAATGGTATATAATATTACAATTTTGTAACTTGTAATTTATACTGATATTCTATTAAAAGCATTTGCTTATGGATAGAAGAAGAGTTCACTTTGAAAGGAGATAACATTTACATTTTACAGTTTATAATATTTCAATGAGTTGGTTTACACCTTCGTTACCACAATTAAGTTACTACTTTACTATAATAATAAATTTGTCTATTCTCCTCTCTTCGCGGGGTAACAGTTGCCTAGACTATACTTCAACAAAGACACCTCCGATACTATAGTCGTTATCGGACTTCTGGTTCTGATCTTGATCGCTTTGATAACAAATAAAAGACAAATTTGGCACTGCATTGTTGTTGAATCAGTAAGTGAATACCTATAACCTCTGAAAATAATACATAATAATATATATAGTAATATGGGCAAGTACGGCGTGATACACGACTTGATGGGGAATTTATACTCAATAAACACGTTTTATGAATCGCTGCTTTTCAGATCAGGTGTGTCTGGTGTTTAAGATGAGAGCGCAACGCGTGCGTCACCAAACATATTATTACGCATTTACCTGGTTAATGACTCAGAATTCAAATTATTACAAAAAGATCTAGTATTGAATTAAACACAGGTGACTGATTGGGTAGGTCGAAAGAAAATATAAAACAATAATATATTTATAATTTTCCAAATATTGAACTATGTAATTGAAGCAGCGGGTACATACGATGTAAACGTTTTATTCTGTCTTAAATTGAAAGCAGTGGATCTTTACATTGCTTGCATGTTCGTAATTTAACAATCTCACATTGCCACTATTTAGTTTGCTAGATTCCCAAAGACTCACATATGGCTCTCTTGATGCGGCGACACAGTCTCGTGAGAGCCGCTGGCTTGTCAGTCTTCTGCTTCGTCATCACCATGGCTACCGGAGTTGACGAGCACCCCACATCGACACTGGACTGGGCGATGATTGCGAGAACACCCACCACCCCTAACGAGGGATTAACAGCCGAGTTAAGAGTTCACTGTTGCGCTTGTCGCATACTCTGCGCCGTCGAACTGCGTCCAATACTAAACAATGCACCGGCAACTTCGGAACAGCGACCAAAGATAATTATTCCGAGTTTATGAGGAGAGCAGTAGAACCGTACACGACACGTACGGATCTAGACTAGTAGATGGAAGGCCGATGCAGGCGATGAATAAAACACAAGGCGCTCGCCGCCCGTATTTACACTTCCGACGGTTTCTGAATTATTCACTTCACTCGAAGTTGAAAGGTTTCAAGACGGATTGATTCGGGCGGCCCGGTCACCTTACACGAGCGTACTGACTAGCGGGCAGTGGGCACTATCACCTCACCGCGGTCGTGGGGACTGGGGATGATGATTTGTGCTTTGATTCGGCAGACATTAGTCAGACAATGTCCGGAGAGGAGTGGAGGCAGTAGCGCTGGAACTGTCAGTGGCCAGCGGAGAACCGGAACGCGGCGGTTCGTGTTTACCTCCCGCGGGTGTTAATTCGCGATTCTCGACGTGACTGCCTAACTGGTAGTCACAACATGTGCACGCGCCGCAAGCCTGAACAGTGAACACTATACACTTACTGAGCAGAACCTCCGATCTAGAGATCCGTCCACACGCGAGTGGCCTGTGGAGTGTGGAGAGTGGAGTGTGGTGTGGATTGTGCCACTACGCTAATACTGGATCTTGCTTGGCCTAATAACTCACGGACAGATTTGATATTTCCGAGGTTCACAAAGGTATTTTGAACGTGAATGTTGAGTCAACCTCCCACGCAATGAAACACGGCGGGAATAGAATCACATTTCTACTCTTACGATTCGTTAAACTTGTGCTTGCCCCGTCCTCAATTTCTAATACGGAAAGTATATAAAAATATTAAAATAAATATTACACTTATAACGGAAGAAAACTGCAGACGTGTCAATAAAACAAATACGGAAAACTGGATTAATGACCTATATAACATATTATAAATGATGGTTTTAACGGAATCCTTTTCAGGTCATATTTTATCAGTCATCTGTTCCGAGATATCTCATGATGCCTATTACTGATAAATGCTGACAATAAGAGACGGAATATGCGGTTTCGGTAATGGGCGGCAAAATGAGCAACGTCTCAGTCGAATCTTAATCTGCCATCTAGTCATCTAGCAAACTTAACGTTTCTTCGCTCTATTTCCACAGCCGATAAGGAAGGTAGGTAGGTGATACTTCGTTCTGCCGATGTTGGGACTACAGCATAGTAATACGGCCGCAGCGGTGTGCACGGAGCACAATAACACCGGCAGCAAAGCGAAGATCACGCTTGGCGATAAAGACAAACGATTCATTTAGATGGGCAGGTACCTGAAAATGAAACGAATCGTTTCACGGTGGTGCGATCCGGAAAATAAGCGCGATATCAGCTGTTACCATGTGAGCAAATGACAACAAGTCCGTCTAATGACTAGTGTAAGCGAACATAATCGGTTAACACGGTACACTCTATTTTCGGCTCTTGATGATTATCACCTAGCCTCAATAATTTCCTCGACACGAATAAACCTTACGAAAGAACACGCCTAATGAAACTAAGTCCGCTCTACCGTTACGGCGAGCATTACTGCAATAGAATGCACCAAGCTTATCTTGTGGATAATACTCCTACAATTAGACGTAGGTTATATCGCTAACCCATCCATATTAGCTTTTGTCGCTCTCCATAGAGAGAAAAAAATGGCCTTATATTTAAACGCCCGGGGTCTCAAAAGTTTCGTATGATCTGTAGCTATTCGAAAACGTAAATATAAATGAAATTATTGTTCACTATTAGCAAATAGCCGGAAGTCTAAAAAAAAAACAGATTTTCGTGATTTGGAAAAAAAAAATAAAACAAAGGGTTCATATTTTATATTTTGTACCAAACTTATTTTTCATTCCATAACTGCAGTACAAAGAACCCAAAAAAAAATTTTTTAAACAAATGTGATGTGTTGGTTAAAAATATAAAAGGGGAAAATAACACTTTTTCTGGATAAAATCAGAATTCTTGTTGATTTACTTGTATTCATAAACTTGAACTTTTTTCATTTTTGTCAGTATACGCCTTTTTATTAATAAACAAACGTTAAAAGGTTAAATTAGTTAAAAATAAATTATTAAAAATTTAAAAAAAATGGTTTTAGGTTTGTTTTCTGATTTTCAATGCATTTTATCGGGCTAATATCCATAAAAAAAAAATTAAATGCAGTTCTCATTTTCTTTGTAAGACGCAACTTTTGAGCCCCCGGGCGTTTCTGAATTCAAAAGTTGAAATAATTGACACACCTTATCCATATTGCATGCCGTGCGCTTAGCGCTTAGCGTTATACCAACTGCCGTAAGCTCGAACCTTGCTTACCGATGTATAAATGATAAACTTATCGTACGAATATATTGTACGTCAGATGGATAAGTTCATTTGAGTATCGAGCTATAAATTTCTACAAACAACATAAATTTACAAGAGTAATCGTAATCATTCAAAGAGCGATGAATTATTTATACTCATAGTGATGCAAATGTAGCAATTTATTAATTCTTGGATAAAACAATCAATACTTATTACTGTACAGAACTCAGATATGGTTTATTGTTCGTTGATAATATTCCAGAGTGGAAGATACTATCAGTATCGCCCTGGTGTAAGACCACCATTCAGAATTGAAACGTTGCTTGAAAATGGCTTTAGCCGTGTTTAGTGACCAGATCTGAATAGCCAGGTACTTTCCAACCTTCCTCTTCCCCACCTCCTTCCCTCCCCACTACCTTAAGCCTCACAACATACCCCAATTGGGGATGCCATAGTCTCACTGGCTCCAGACGGGAGCAGTTGAGATTCTTGTGCGGTATTCACTGTAAAAAAAAAAAAAATTCTACCCATGAAGCTTAGAGCTACGAGGGAAACCAGTAGACGACAAATATTTAGTGGATTAATACAAAGTGATTTGTCGTTTTTTTATCAAATTCAAAGGCGTTTTTACTTATTTGTGGTCTTTTAAATTCGTATCACCATTTGATTACTCCATTTTACGGACATACATGATAAAGTTTAATGAAATTAAAATATTGGTTTATTTTCACACGCTTTATACTTCTACTTGTGATATATTAGGGAGTTACAGCGACCTTCCGGCCGATGCCAAAATTTTGACAGTAGCAGAATGGGTTGGCTAAAATAACAGCCGTGCATAATGACGGGGCACGATCATCCAGAGTTTACGCTCCAATAATACACGCATACGCATTATTAGTTTGCGACCGACTTGTGTGTTATTCAGGTCACAGTTTCTGTCGAGCAGCGAAACGGGTCGAGAAGGTGCAACTTATGCAATGACGCCAACGGTAAACAAATGTTACACTGGCGAAACAACATCGTTAGATACACGATACGACCATTAAACCTATTACAGAAATTATAGATTTAATTCCAACTGATTGGAAATACCATATTTAACGACACAAACATCTTCAGTTCAGAGAACCCATAACGTTAACAAAACTTAGCTCTACGTTTATTAGACATTGGTTTTCTTGTTGTTTCATTGTATCATTATGTTATTATTTGTTCTGCTCTCATTATTTTGAATATTTCTTGGTACCAATCAGTACACCAACATATTAATTATTATAGTGCAGAATTTCCCGCTGTTAACCTTTGCTACATGTACAAAAATTATGTAATTAACGTTAATTCTACAGTTTAATAATACCAAAACATGGTTTGATCAATAACTTAGCTAAATTAGGTTATTAAAATTACACTAGGGAAATACAGCTGTCGGAATAATTTCAAGTGAGAAGACCACTTCTTAATAGCTTTCTAAATAATGATGTTATACAATAGATGCACAGTCGTATATAAAGTCGTAAATAATACTAAACCTGCTGGCGGCTTTTGGTTCGACTTCGCCAAGTTAGTGTTGGTGATCATTTTGTAAATCCAATAGAAACTGGTTCCATAACTAGCCCGTTCCTCGTATCCAGTGTATCCACGTGTCAACCAGTGATGCAGTGATGGCAACTGGCAAGTCACCGCGAAAAAGTAACCGGGACGGACGATGACGATGACGTCATAGTCATAATATGTAATATACACTATATAGGGGGAGGTCCTACAGTACCGGCCGGCATCCAGTACCTACAGCCGCTTGATACAACTGAGTATTACCGTCAATCTTTCGAAATCCGGGACTCCAGGTTCACAAATTCGTAGAACTTATACCTAGGTAGGGAACGTCCCTTTGCGTCTTGCTGACGAAAGTTGCGTCATCTTGTGACGAATTCTTAAATTAAAAACCGAACTACAATGGTAGTTTCGTCTGAAAATACACGTACACGGATGTTTATACGGTGCGACGGGTAAGGCGCGGCGGCAGACATGCGTTGGAAGTCGGATTCTTAAATTCAATCACACAGACGCAAACCTATTAATACTGTTTGATTGTGTTATAGAAATAACTAGCTGACCCGGCGAACTTCGTATCGCCTCGGAATCAATAACTGTTGGGTTAACTTATCAGATGAATTAAACGCAGTTTTTTATTAAGTTAAAAATTACATGAAGCAATTATCGATGCGCAACAGAGTAGACAGTAGCAGAGATGGCGTTGTATACGGATTTATAATTTTTGTGATTTTATTACTTTTCCACATACTAACGAGAATTGTGTTTCATTTTTTATACGTGTGAGGGAGATTTATTATAATTAATGTATGTTTCCTTTGGAGGGGTACAGACATACATACGTTCACCGTTTGTCGCATTTTTGACTGTTGACATTAAGTGTGTAAGAAAGAGGGGCAGCATTATATGTTTAAGAACAGAAGCAAAATAATCAGCGCATTGACATTTGAAGTTTTTTAATATTTGGAATTCACTCACTACTCAATATTATACTTATCACAATATTCCTGCAGCTCATCCAATAGATGAGAATTCGTTCCATACAAAATGCATGAGGAAAAGAATTTTCTTCATATTTTTTTTCGTGAATTTCCGATGTTTTAATGGCTATTCTGCTGTTCGGGGCGGAGACAAATCCAACAAAACAAAGATCATAAAAATCAGTCCAGCCGTTCTTGAGTTATAAATGGTGTAACTAACCCGACTTTGTTTTATATATTATATAAGATTTTTAAGTAAGAACAGCGCATTGACATTTTATTACAATAGATTCACAATCGAAGTGAAATATCACTAAATTGTGTTATATACATTGAATGTAGTTAATTATTATCATCATACGTTATATAACAACAAACCCTCACTTTTTTACAATAGTTGGGTACCAATCAGTAAATGTTGTTTTGAAGTGTATCAGTGAACAAACAAGTTGACTCGATCTAATCTCCTATTGACCTTTTACCTACTTTTATCTCATTATCTGAGATAAAACTTAACTATCTGACAATAAGAAGATTGCAAACATTACCTTGTCTGGCGTTTGGGGGCATACAGAAGATGTTACAGACCAAAATAATACAAGTTAAGCGGCCTACACACGACACTGCATGTAGTGACTGCGGCAGTGACTGCAAAGAGGGTGGAGTTGAGCAAACTACCGCTGTATCGTTTGTTAAAGGACCGCTAGAACGAGACAGCGCGCTAGTTCGCTCAACTCCACCCTCTTTGCAGTCACTGCCGCAGTCACTACATGCAGTGTCGTGTGTAGGCCGCTTAACTTGTATTATTTTGGTCTGTAACATCTTCTGTCACTGCCGCACTGCCGCAGTCACTACATGCAGTGTCGTGTGGAGAGCCCATTAGCATAATATTCGTTACAAAATAAAAGGCGAACACGTTTACAATAAAATTACGAATTCCACACAGGAGGCCCTGAAGAAAATTATTCCCCTCAGGGCCTATGTCATCTTTGGGGATGCTGTGTGGAGGGACTTTTGAGGAAAAGGAGATGAAGTTCTGGGAAGGAAAAAGGTATGAGGGTTAGGTAGGAATCTGGAGGTCAGTGTCTCCAGGAGAGACGGATGTATGAATCCATCCCTCCTATTGCAGTGCAAGGCGATGTTCCGAGGAGAGTCCTGATGTAGAGGTCAAAAGATCTCCATAAACCGGTCTCTTCCGATCCGACCTTCCACGCAGCTGGTCATCCACCGACAAGACCCGGACAAACCTCACCCCATGAAACTGGGCACCCCTGCTAAGTCACGCCGAATGGTTCGCTACGCTTGGTGACTTAGCAGGGGTGCCCGGGTTCAAGGGGTGAGGTTTGTCCGGGTCTTGGCGGCGGATGCGTCTGCCCACCAATTGGCAGGCCGGATCGGGAGAGAATTGTTGTGGGGGTCCCTTTGACTTCTCTGAGCCGCACTCTCTCGGAACATCGCCTTGCACCGCAGTGGGAGGGTTGGATTCACACGTCCGTCACTCCTGAACACACTGACCCTCAGATTCCAGCCCACCCCTCATACCCTTTTCCTTCTCAGAACTTCCTCCGTTACTAATGAAACGACCCTCCAAATAGCATCCCCTAAGATGACATAGGCCCTGATGGAAACTATTTTCCTCATGGCGTCCTGAATGGAGCTAATGTAAAAAAACCCCGCTTAGTCACCAAACATGGCGAACCATTTGGGTGTTGGTTTTCCAACATTTTGGATTACGGGGCGGCCGGCGGACGGCGGTGCCTAACGAAATCAGTCGAGGTATTTGTATGGGATGGCGTCGCAGGCGCATAAAAATACTTCAATAAGGAAAATTTTACCTAATATGACAGAAAAGAAAAGCGTCACGTATCACAAGATATGAAGCAGAGCAAATATGCTTAACTATGATAAACAAGGTTTCAGACTACAGACGATTCTCGCGACTAGAGAGATGGGAAAGATATTTTTAAATGACCAATTGATTAATCCGCTTATTTAACTTCAAAGGAAAATTTCAACAACATCAAGTTTGAAATAATTCCGAGGTCCTACGAGATGATTTATGCTAGACCTAGATAAATCGTAAGTCTTTGATCTTTGACCCATATGTTCAGATTGACAAAACGACAAGAATTAAATATAGCAATCGAAATATAAATGAAATTAAAAAATATATCAAATTTTATATTAAGTTCTGCTAGTTTACGTAAGTTTCCCCATGACAGTTGTTTCGCCCTTTGAAGGTATCCAGAGAAATGGATAATATCTGCAAGATACGTGCATAATACAACAATATTATACTCGTAAGTTGTTGGAAAACTACCAGTGCCCGCTAATTTCTGTGTTACGGCTTATGGCTCATCGTCAATGTTGGAAATTAGCGGAAAACCCGTGAAAAATCACGAGACATGATTGATTTGTGAAGCTGTATTTGTAAAATGTTTGCCTGCGGATCATTTCCTATCAAATAAATAAATGAAGACAATCACAAAGTTATCCTTCGAATGAATACCGTTAGTAAACTTTAATAATCATTAATAATTCAGATTTAGCAATTTGACAGATTTACACCTGTCAAAACTTTAAACAAAAGAAATACACATTTCAAAGATAGAATTACTAGCGGAACTCCCCGGCGTTGCTCTGGTTTTACACAAAGTTTTTCAAAATCAAACGTCAGAGAGTGACGTTCCTTTTTAATTATTTTTTTACATTAGCTCCACACTGGAAGCCCTGAGGAAAATAATTTACCTCGAGGCCTATATCATATTTGGGAGACGAAGATCTGGGAAGGAAGAAGGTATGGCAGGTAAGATGGGTAGGAATCTGGGATTGAGTGTGTAGAGGAGAAGGACGTACGAATCCATCCCTCCCAATGGCGAGCAGACATGTTTTTCAAATTCAATTTTTCAAAATCAATTGTTCGAATTTCAGTTTTTCGAAAGACTAATTTTTCTAACAGCAATTGGCCGAAAGACATATTTTAAGAATTTGTGAATCAACTTTTGATGTTCGAAAAATATGTTTTCGAAAAATTGCATTTAGAACAATTGAATTCGAAAAATTGATTTCGAAAAATTGCAATTCGGTCAATTTACCTAGACCCCTCGTAGAGAGAGTCCGACTGAAGAACTCAAAAGTTCACCCTCAACCATTGGCCCGCCACACAGTGGGTAGGCAAACGTATTCGCCGCCAAGACCTGGACACTATGATCCCGGGAAAAACCTGCTAAGTCATCAAACGTATCGAATCACTTGGGGTGACCTACGACAGAGGTGTTAGTTAACATATACAGATCAAACAAACTGCGGCCGCCACGGGTAGTCTAGTCTTCTATTTATAAATAGCTCAAGTGAACCCGGGGTTGCTCGGGTTATAAATAGTTTGGAGTAAAATTTTAGAGTTGTAAATTCTAGTAAACCGGGTGTAGTTTTAAGGTGGAAATAATAAGTGTCAATAATTGAAAAAGTTAATTTTTGAAAGCACTTCATCGTGCCATGTCTTCCTCAACTTCTCCTACCATTCACCCACGTCATACATTCTACCTTTCTTGGTTCACATTTATTTTTTATTCTTTTTTTTTATTAGCGTTATAAACAGTCTGTACAAAATTCATAAATGACAATGATAAAAATTAGTATGTCATAGACCAATAAAATAACGACCATAATTATTTGATTTACTTGATCGTGCCGTGTTTTCCTCGGGCGTCCCGAACTTTTTCTACCAACCACTTTTACTTCGTAATTCAATATCGGGAGTAAACGAGACAAGGGGCCGCTGCTCGACGACGCGCGGCGAGGAACGTCGCTGGAAGTGTAAACCGGATCACCGATACATAAAAGTTTTTTTTATTGCACCAAACTCTCGCTGCATTAACTAATTAAAAAAAAATGCTTACATACAAACATTTTCTTCTCTAAACGTATTCGACTTGCAAAAAAAATCATAATAAACAGCATGGAATAAAATAATACAGCATGTAAAAACAATCTTAACTAAATAACAATAAAGACAAAAATAGATATCAGTAATAATAAACATTGCCATTTTTGTGGCCATTGAAATGGGGAGCCATGTCGATAAAGAGCGGCGTTTATGAGACATAAAGGGCGATTTAATCTAGACTTGGAACGTTCCGTTTATTAAATATAAATTTATTCATTGTTCGCGGCGTCGCACCAATAAATTTATGCAAAATAGATATTTTAATATTCTATAAATATGTACATTATGGAAACAGTTTTCTGTCATCATAATATTTTCGAGGTTATCAAAATTAGATTAAGAATATTATTAATATGTATTATATGTATATTAGATTACTAATCCCATGGATGAGTATTTAATTAGTTCTTGATTGGCTGCTTTTATAAATTGCACAGCAACGACACATTGACGGCAATGACACGCGGCATCTAATTTATTTAATACTAGCTGACCCGGCCACACGTTGCTGTGGCTAATAAAACACAACGTCATCTACTGGATGGTTATGCAACCTTTATAACCACCACCGTCTTTGAGTTTATCGCGAAGAGACAGACAGATGCCGCGGATGACTTTTATTTATAATACGTAGATATGGTGTGAAAGATTATAATAATGTGCATGAAATGCTTGAAGTAACTAACGTATTTATGGATTAATACTATATCCGTCTAAATAACTTTTCAATTACCGCAATGTACGTGACCATTCTTTTAGAAGATAGAATGGGTATAGTAAGCTATCCGTAAAAGATAGATATATGCCTTCGCGGACATTTTTGTGGATCCATAAAAGAGGAATATCCCACCATGCATTGTTTTGTTATATCCTAAATGGATTAGGCAGCGTTTTCGATGAAAGCTACCAGGCGGCTCGATTTTTTCCGACCCTTCTAACAATTATCGTGATGTTTCAAACAATTTACACAAATCCTTGACAAATTACATACCTAAACCTTCCTCACGAAACACTCTATCTATTGGTGAAAACCGCATGAAAATCCGTTCAGTAATTTTCGAGTTTATCGCGAACAGACAGACAGATGACGCGGGGGACATTTATTTATAATATGTAGAGAAGAGAGAGGGAGATACAAGAAATGATTACTTAATACTTTTGGAGGAAGCAGACATTCGTACGTCTGACTATTATTTAGAATGTAAGAGAGACCTGCAGAATTATTGTGATAAGTGATGAGATAAGGAACGTACATTTATTTCCTTTTTGTGTCATTATTTCATTTTTGTGTCATCTTAACAGACGGATTGCAATCTTTAGAGTTTAGAGCACAGGCGTCGGCGTCGGGTGGGAACTGGGAATGCTATCCTTGTTCTACCGGTATTACAATGGAAGATGAGAAGAGGAACTAGCGTCATTGATCCCTTCGGCACCGGTGCATAGTCGGGAAACACGCCAAACGCGTGCCCAACATTTGTACACGGTTGACATTTGTCCGATGAGAACGGGTCGTTTCTTCGACTCGTTCTTGTGTTCAACATCTCGGCTGTGGAATGATTTGCCGGCCTCTGTGTTTCCTCCTTCCTACAACATGGGTCTCTTCAAGGCCAACGTTCATTCCTTCCTCCCTTCAAAAAAAAAAACCCTCCACACAGCATCACAGATGACACAGGCCCTGAGGGAAATTATTTTCCCCAGGGCCTCCTGTGTGGAGTTAATGTAAAAAAAAATATTGCCGTCGCGTATAAACGTGGGAATTAAAATGCGTCCATTTTTGATTGACCCAGCGTATTTCTTGGTGTGATCGTCCAGTTTAGTGATTTCCAATCAGCGCAATATCAACCGCCAGCCTTCTACTTAGCAATGAGCGACGATTTCGGGCCGAAAAAAATCGTAAAAGTTTGCACAAAGTATGAATAATGTGGCGAAAAGTTCGCAGTTGTACGTTTATTTAGTTCGCCAAAAAAAATCCAAAAAAAGCGAAAAAAAATAGCCTTCACACGGGATGACCCCACTAAACCATCGGAATATCAAGAATAAAATGCTGTGATGCTGTATAAATTGTGACATCTTACCAGATAAACATGTTATACATCTATCCTCTGTAGTTTTCCCAGGATAAGAACTTATATAAATGTTTTTTCTCTCTAATGTAAAAAAATATAATATACGAAAATATTCTTAAGATTAATTATATTTTCCCGCTAAATATGCTTTCTTCGTAGCAAAAATAAGTCAAGGGAGGCTTTTCTCTAAATACTCGTAAATACAGTACTACGACTTTGAAAGAAAAAATGATAATAAAATATGATTTTTGGCGTGGAAATTAACGTGAAAATACCATAAAATTGAGGGAAGTGCGGTGGCGGTGAACTACTATGAAAACCGTGGTCTTGGCACACTTAATTACGTTTGATGCAATTTATTTCTTTGGAATGTGACATTCCGAACAATAAGAATCAAGAGCATTTATTGGTTTGTTTAACTAACTACCTAACTAACCATCACGCCGTTTCTTGATTTTTATTAATGTAAGCATTTCTCTATCTGCTCTAGCCCGCCTGAGAATTTCTGTGTTGGTGATCATGTCGGTCCATGGGACCTTGAGCATTCTCCGGTGAAGCCACATTTCAAAATCCTCTAACCTGTTCATGGTATTTACTTTTTTATGTGAAATACTATTCGGCTGCAATCCCAAAAATGGAATCATGTCGCAATTAGTTTGTAAAAATTAAAAAAATATATATAATAAAAGATACTAAATCAATAATGCAGACAGTTTTGTCAGTAAATATAAAAACAATTTTTATATTTTACTTTTAACTAGTAGGACTTGGCAGTTTGAGAATAATTATTGAGAGCGTAATGATGTAGGAATCCATACCTTTTCAAAACTAAATCAAAATTGTACTCTTGAATAAAGTCCACTACGAAACATTATAATGTAGTACGTCTATTTGAGGAACGTTTCCTCTTTGGTTTCTGGTAAAGGCTTGCGGTATTCAGGAGGTAAATAATAGTATTACGCATACCTCCCAGTGTCGGAAACATCATAATTAATTATTTGTCAGAGAGAATCAGATGCCAACACTTAATTATCCCGCAATGTATTTATTATAGCACCGATTTTGACAGAACTCAGAGAGAACCGAATGAATCAATTTCTAGGAATGCTAGAGATTAATCTACAAAGACAAAATAACTCGAAGTCGGCTCCGTGACTGACTCTAGGTATGCGGGGAAGCCAGAGAAAAACTGTAGTGATTAGCTACATTGTTATGCTGGCAGAGAACATAGAAATGTCGATGTAATTTGTACAGTGATAATTCCTTCCATCCAGTATAATGAAGCAACTCTGCTACGGCAGGGAAGGAGGCAAGAACCATCGTGTATAAGACGTCTCAGAAATCAACAGGTACATTTAAATCGCTTCTCCATTCAAAGCGCAAGCATTGTTATTTAACGATATGCCGCACCATTTTTAAATTACATTCGCATTTTTATGGAAGGACCAAGGACGTATTCAAATCCCCACAGGAAGCTTTGCACGTGATGATGAATATGCATGAGACAATTATACGAAACGACGCGACGCTTTTGGAACATTCATCAAGGGGAAAAAATAAAGCTTTTATGTTGTTGTAAGAACATCACATTGCGTTATGCTACTTATCGTGTGATGTGACATTCCGTTTCAATTAATCATACAGATAATAATGTAGTATTTGATGTAATAGGCAATCGAACAGCTATTCGTGTAAGTAATATAGTAGCACGGCAATTAAACACCAACTATCCACTTGGTTCAAGTTGTCGGCACTTGACTAGAGTATAGGGATATGTGATAGATGATTAACATACCGCAGCGGCAAGGACACAGGGTCCGAGCCGACAGCCCGCGCCACCAGCGAGGAATGGTAATCAGGAGGAGTTGCACCAAGTCAGTCAATAGCAACTGCACCAGGCAGTTTATCTGCCCGAACATTCCACCACGAGAACACTAGATGTAGTCCATTGCTGTGCGACAGGCTCAGCTCAATCTCAGCGGCGTCACAAACTGGATATACGAGTACACTACAGACTAAAACTACACTGATAAAGATGATGATAAAAAATTTCACGTCATTTAAATGTTAAAATTAGCATCCCGGAATGAGTAGTTAGTCGCACACAGCACGGCGCGCTGGTCTCTGGCAAATAAGCACTAGTAAACTGATTAGTCAGAGGCTCTCGAAAGCGAACCTTCCGCCTTATCGTCCTCCGGGCTGCGGGCTATTTGCTCAAACTGATAATGCATCGCTATTACTGTATTCCGATAGAAAACTAAGCCGGGAATATCAGCAGCCGATTGCAAAATAGGGAATAATAATACTAACGTTGAAACATGTCCGACTGTTATTTAATTATTCGTGTCACACCGCCTCGTTCCGAGGCTCGTCGTCCGCTGCGGTGGGCGGAAAACGGTGTCTTCCAAATTCCTGATAAGATAACATAAGAATCAGATTCGACATCGACACTTGTCAAATAAAAATTATTATTATATCGGCAGTGGAAACTTTCGACACGAGCGCGGACAATAATTAGTTCCCTAGCGGGGATAACGAAATCACTTGGCCGGCTGTAATACATAGATAAGATTTTTATCGAGTTCATTCCGAGTGTGGTGTGCACTGTGCTAGCACGAATGAAACAACGTAGTAATAAGAAGGAATACAATTGAACTCTACGAGGATAAAAAAATTATCTATATGTATTTAATTTAGCGTAACATTATCGAATTATTTACTAATACGAGCAAGTTTGTAAGTTGCACGCGATAAAATAGTATAACGAGTCCAGAATACAAATGATTACTAAGCGTATGGTACCGGGAAGCGACCTCAAGCACTTGACCCTTCGCCTAGTGCCAAGTGCCTGACCCTTGGGCCTAGCGGACTCCCGTGATACAATTAGCCTTTACAAGCAAGGACTGAGGTTTCGATTTTCGATGCTCACACGAGTATCAATTAAAGCGATTTCTTGTCACGACACATTAATGAAGTGTCGTACTTGACTTGTGTATCTGTATAGGTAGGGGGAGGCGGGGCTTGTTGTTACAAAAAAGAAAAATATTTTTTAATTGGACGACCGTTTATTTGTAGAAACAAAAGAATATTTATTATAAATTGTGCTCACTTTTATCAATAACATAACATTTTTTTCAATCAAAATTTAGGTAACTTTTTTCAATCAAAATTAAACAAAAGCAAAATGTAACAACATGCCCCTTGTGAGACAAGTTGTTGTATGGTGGGGGCATTGTCACCAACAACAAAAAACTAAATATAGTTGACACCGTGTTGATTCCGATGAACATGTTTCTTATTTCAGTCACTACTTAAATCTTGGTCAGTCACAATTTTGACAAACAAAGTTAACTTTATCACCGGTAATACAAGAAATATGAGCCCAATGCTTGCATTTAGTGCATGGGATCCGTTCCTCTCCAGGTTTGGAGTAGGCGTAACTCTTAAAACACATCACACATTAGCAGTTTGCGTTTTTGAGTCCAAAGAAGAAGACCAGTCTGCCTTATTTTTATTTGTAAGCTTTTTAGATATTGTCTTCTTCATTTTCATATCGCACATCGTCAAAGACTTTTTAACCTTCTTTAATTTACTTACGAAATTTTCCCTCTCTGTGTTTTTTTATTGTAGTTTCTAACCATTTTTTTTAAATTTTTAATTGTATCTAGACCTAGGCAAAGTAATTTATTAGGTTACGAGGGTTAAAAATGAATGTGCTCCTCGCTGAGAAATAACTCATGTATATGGGGAACATTTTTACTTATTATTTTTAATTTATAAACTAACGTTTAGACAAGATTTTTATGCATAGCACAAAGGGTAACAATTATTATAAGCAATAATTATCAGCCTGAAACACTCATCAACATTGAAAAATCTTCCGAGAAAAGATACTTGCCGCCAACGGGACTTGGAACCCGTGTCAATGTTGATGAGTGTTTCAGGATGATAATTATTGCTTATAATAATTGTTAACATTTTTACTTGTCACAACTTGCCCCCTAATCAAAGTAACAACTAGCCCATTTGACACATTTCACATTAAAAGTGTAATATCATTTACACGAAATTTAAAACGGCTAAGCTTAATGTGCACAAACCAAGCAGAAGGATGTAAAACATCAAAAATATAATATAAATTTATGGTAAGGTGATAGGTAAATACGACTCCAAAATTTTAGCCGTGGCTGGCTAGTTCACCGTGGATGTGCACTCCAAAATTCGGTCTGAAGTGATTTATCAATGATGTAACAATGAACCCGGTAACAACGTGCCCCACCTCCCCCTAATGTGGAACACGTTCAAGACTAGGTAGCTACTTCAAAGGAACCCCTAGACGTGCTTTACGCGTAACATACACGCCAGGGAGGGACTTAATCGATTAATTAATCAAAAAGGGTTTCCGCCACTATAAACGACGACCGAACTACCCGATACATCGAATCTATACATTTATTATGGACTAACTATCGTACCCATAAAGCAAAACATCAAACTATCCAACGGCGAGCTCTCATGTCATGAAATTTGCAAAACTTTTACCAGTCTGCAACATCACGAGATTTCAAAATACATGTATTTGTCAAATGATAAGAGAAGATGGTATATATTTTGCGCCGTAACTTTTAATTGTAGAAAGAATAAAGATCTCGATAAAAGTGTAGAAATTTCAGACGACATGTTGTTTTATATCCTTCGAAGTAATAGAGAATATCTAGAAGAGCGAAGCATGATCCTATCACTGAGAGCTCCATTGTAACATCTCATTCTGTCACATACGAGAAAGGTAATAGTAATAAGTTACAACGGAATGCTTTTATTAGTCCATTCAGTGGCACAAAACGATCCGGACCCTCCATCTGGCGACAGTATTGGGAACTCGCTTAGTGACACACACAGCAAATTTATCGTCACCGCAGAGATCTACTAAGGCGATAAAGATAAACACATCGTTTGCTCCGCTAAATGTGCTATGGAATACGTACAATACGTATAACAAACCACATACAATAAATATTCTATATTATGTACAGAATGTAGTCTAAATTCAGAATGTATGACTCGTGTGCGCATAATATTACTAATAGAAGGTGTTTTGTTCGTACAAATGTATTTCCCAATTTCTTATCTGAATTTTGACACTATTGAAAATCATTTTTAATTTAATATAGATATCGACCACTAACTAGCCTGTCGGTACGTTTTGCCTTTAGGATGAACTTGTTTAGGAGTTAGGAGTTAGGACCCTCCAAAAATCGTTAAAATTTCGCGATTTGAACGCCATCAAAAGCCGTTCAGTATACAAACTAGACAATGTATTTTAAAAAAAGCAAAACGTACAGACATAAAGTATAGTATCTTCTTACAAGGTTAGTAAAATAAATTTAAAAATCAGTCCAGTTTTGAATACGATACGATTGTACCCCCCAGCCAGGAGCATTCCTGTCCCGGTGAGACCGGTACACCGAGGGGCACTGATTTGTTATGACTTGGAACACGTGCTCTGAGGATGGGAAGGAGATTGGAGTGTAATCGACCGGTATACATGGCAACCTAATAAGCCAATATTGGAATTTTGGACGGGCAGGAATAAAGGAATGGATTGAGCGTTATAATTTTTTTTTCCTATTCCATGTGCTTTCGTTCTTCTTGCCTCTTCTCGGCTTTTCTTGTCTCTTCTTGGCTCTCTTGGATCTTCACAGATCTTCTTGGATCTTCTCGCCTCTGCTTGGTTCGTCTTGTTTCTTCTTGCCGCTTCTCGAATCTTCCTGTCTCTTCTCGGCTCGTGCTGCTGGTTTTTTTCTCTTCTTGTTTCTTCTTGGACCTTCTCGTCTCTTCTCGGCTCTTCGTGGGTTTTCTTGTCTCTTCTTGCTTCTCCCTGTCTCTCCTGGGATTTTATCGTCTCTCCTTGGCTCTTCTTACTTCTTCTTGGATCTTCACGCACCTTCTTGGCTTGGTTAAAATCAGTCCAGTTTTGAAAGAGAAAAATGGGGAATATAAAACCTCGATTTATCAGCCTAAGGTGCACTGTCCCTTTCGCTGAGTATTCGGGAGAGCAAGAGTGACAATGATAATAATAATTGGATAATTTGTAGAGCGCGGTTTTTGGCATTAGCTCCACACAGGAGGCACCGAGGAAAACAATTTCACTAGGGGCCTATGTCATTGAGGATGCTGTGTGGAGGGTTTTTTGAGGGAAAGGAAGGAGAAGAAGATATGGGAAGGAAAAGGGTATGAGGGGTGGGTAGGAATCTGGGGGTCAGTGTGGCCAGGAGTGACGGACGTATGAATCTATTCCTCACACTGCGGTGCAAGGCGAAGGGTCGGGAGACCCAATCAGTCTCCTCCGATCCAGCCCGCCACGCGGTGGTTGGGCAAACGTATCCGCCACCAAGACTTAGATAAACCTCAACCCATGAATGTACAATTTATTAAGAATTCTTAGGATCTACCTAATTCTAATATTTACAAATGGATACAGAAACATACATACCTGGCAGGTCACTTCCGATAAACACACTTTAATTAGAAAGTTTATGCTTGGAGAAAATACGGCTTTGCACGCGGAGGACGTTATATTTAAAACACTGGACACTGTACGATTTTACATTTGCTTCCCCCATCACTATTAGTGTTACATTTATGAAAATATTAGTGGCAAAAGTAGAGTTGATATTTGTTTTGATAGACTGGAGAATTTAGGACTCTTTAGGGCTGGTGAATGTTCATGAAATGTCCTTTATAAACGTTTACAAATCGGGTTTTTTTCCTACATTTTTACAAATTAGTTATTTACAGTGTCACGGGCATTGAATGTGAATTTTAGCATTTATTGTGATAGCAACAGTTTGGTAAAATAGTACATATTGTTCAAATTTCTCTGCGCCCGGGTTTCCTTTTAAAGGCATACCGCTGATAGCTGCGTTGTGACCCCTCCCTCTTTCTCAAAGACGCACGTAACATAGAGAGAAGTCACGACTCACGACGGAGCTCTCAACAGAAGATCTAGCTGAACCGCGACCTTGATATTATCGAATTCATTCATTTGTCACGTTATTCGACTTATATAAACGTGAAGTTTTGTCAGCTTTCTAAGACGTTTGATATATATTATTATTCAAAATAAGCTTTACAAAATTTTGCCAACGGTAAATTAGTGTACCTTATTAAGACTTAATTCAAAATAATACAAAAACGATTGCGTAGAAATACACTCAATCCGATCAAATTGTCATACGAAATGAATTGACTGGATAATAATAATAATAATAAACTGGACAACTTATATAGCGCTGTTTTTGCGAAAAATCGCTTTATGGATGTAATTAATTATCTGGAATAGTAAAACGTGTACTGCAAAATAAATACCTTGCTGAAATTCAGCTCATAAAACTGCATCATTTAAATATGTACGAGTACACGGATGAGTTAAGTCATAATAATTAGCTGTGGCTATAATCCTTTATGTGATTTTAAACTGTCGAGTAATAATCATATTTATTCTTTAAATGAATGCGTCGAGTCGACCGTTACATTGAATTAGTGATTACAACTAATTAATAATTACACACTTAGGACCAGTGGCGGCGCGTGACTTTTGGGTGTGCTAGAGTGCTAATAAAAAAATGGCATTATTGACGTTTTTGTAGCACACCCAAAAGTCACGAGCCGCCACTGGCTTAACGCTGACATCGGGACATCGGGTAATCAATAGCTTCGAAATAGCGAGTTGTTGGTGATAATTGATAATAATAAAATCCATATTTTTAATTCAATAGAAACGGTCACGATACAAAATTAACACAAACATTAAATTACAAAATTTTATTCCCAATCGTAACTATTAAATGCCTATTAAACATGAAAATAATCTTAATTTTGCAAACACTTGGTGAGTTGAAGCGTCATGAAGCTCCACAACAACTCGACTATTTTGCAAACACTTGGTGAGTTGAAGCGTCATGAAGCTCCACAACAACTCGACTATTTTGCAAACACTTGGTGAGTTGAAGCGTCATGAAGCTCCACAACAACTCGACTATTTTGCAAACACTTGGTGAGTTGAAGCGTCATGAAGCTCCACATCAACTCGACTATTTTGCAAACACTTGGTGAGTTGAAGCGTCATGAAGCTCCACAACAACTCGACTATTTTGCAAACACTTGGTGAGTTGAAGCGTCATGAAGCTCCACAACAACTTGACTATTTTGCAAACACTTGGTGAGTTGAAGCGTCATGAAGCTCCACAACAACTCGACTATTTTGCAAACACTTGGTGAGTTGAAGCGTCATGAAGCTCCACATCAACTCGACTATTTTGCAAACACTTGGTGAGTTGAAGCGTCATGAAGCTCCACAACAACTCGACTATTTTGCAAACACTTGGTGAGTTGAAGCGTCATGAAGCTCCACAACAACTCGACTATTTTGCAAACACTTGGTGAGTTGAAGCGTCATGAAGCTCCACATCAACTCGACTATTTTGAGCTCTCGGCGTAACTTTCATCAATTTCATGATTTAAGAAGATTTTAATAAACAATTTAACTGCCAAAAACAATGTCTGTATTTATTTATTGTTTTGGATTAACATGAAAAATATATAAGTTATAAGATTAACATTGTAAAGAGCTGCTGTTATAATTCTCTTAAAAATGTTCTTGCTTTGAAACATCTACAGAGTATTATTAACTTTAAGAAGTTGTAGTTTATTTGACTTGATGACTGATCCTCTTAAAAATGTATTGTTTTGGAATATTTACAGAGTATCAACACGAAAAAGTTGTAAGCTTAAAAGAAGTTGTAAAGAGCGTAAATGTTATAAATTCAATATATTTAAATAAATGAAGATAATATAAGCGAAACTCAATCGAAAATCTGGAAACAGAAAAATCAGAAAAACATATTGACACCTCTGGGACTCGAACCCAGGACCTCTTGCTCTGGGTTCGAGTCCGATATGTTTTTCTGATTTTTCTGTTTCCAGATTTTCGATTGAGTTTCGCTTATATTATCTTCATTTATTTAAATATTACAATTTGAGGTTTTACTCATAAAGTTAAAAATTAAAAATAAAATAGTTATAAATTCACTTTAAAATGTTCACAGAAGCACAGTTTAATTTTTCTTTTTCTCTGTGTATGTTAACAATAATAAGAAATAACATTTAAACAAAAATTTAAAGAGAGATAAGAAAAATAAATCATGAATATTAAAATATGATGTAAAAAGAGAATAACAAATAGAGTAAATAATAACCATTCACATTCGAGTTAAAATATAACTGTTCTCGACGACATGTCATGTTAGTAGATTGCTAATTTGCTTTTTAAAATATGCGAGACTGTTTGCGTAGATATCTGTATAGTCACAATCAATAGTATTAGGTATATAGACGACACATTCGCGACAGTGGATTGGAGTAGGCAATATTGTTTTCAAATAATTCAAGTAGTAAAGTAGCATACCCTTAATTTAAATATACCTATCTGAGAGTATCATACTCGTATTGCCTGTGATATGTCTTAATCACACTTTTCTTACTGAATTAAAATTACTCGAGTCCTTACACATCAATCTGTCTCTTGACGAATCACATTTAGGAATATAAAATCCTTATAGGTACTACTGCACCACCCACCATTAAACGTTGCTTTTACTTTCCAAAATACGCTCATCAAAGAATACATTACATATTAATATTAAAATATTTTTCAGGATTAAATAACTTGTGTTCACAATTATGTCCTCTGCGTGCGAACTCTTTCTAAATTTCTTTAAATGAACAATATACAGTGTTAATTTCAAGCGACCTCCCAGGTAAGTATGGTCCTGTTTTCATTAAGTTTTAGGCAGCATCGAGTTCATTAGTCAAAATATTGTACATATATTTTCGTATCGGTGATCAATGAACCGATGTATGCAATTTTTAGCCCTAAGTTGTTTTTAATTGTTTGTCTAGCTTGTAGTATTTTTTTAGATTTTAGAAATGTATTATAAGTTTGTACAGCGCCCTTGAGGTGATTTTTCAAAAAAACGGCGCTATATAAATCATCCAAGTATTATTATTATTATAACTTAGCCTAGAAGTTACGACTACCGGATATAATAAAACAGAAACCCTTATTATTATTTCTTATTATGTACAATATTTACAAGACATTCTAATCATAACTTTTTTGAAAAGCTATTAACTATAACAATAATTTTAATGACTTGTAACTAACTGATATTACCAAGCCCATCAACCAACAATATAAAATGGTTGTTAATTTACTAAGCTATAAACATAACACTACGTTAGAACGACGACAATAACGGTGGTCGGGCCTCCTTATATCAATCCGTTACAAAATATAAAAACTCAAGCTATTTACACAGAAAACCAAACGTTAAATCGCACTACGAAATAACACGTGAAAACTCTGCAAGCAATCCATAGCGGGACATTTATACTCCCCTGCGAACGAATTGAAAAACCCGGATATAACTTCCGGATAAAACGTTAAAAAGTGCGGATTTGGCGGCAACGTGTGGGTGTCGGGATACGGTAGCGGGTACACATCAAGTACTGTCCATTCAGAAGTGTGCATTTATGTTGATAAAACCATTAGCCCGTGCAAATACGGCGACGGTCCGTCTAATCCGAATGCAAGTACCAAAACCGCACTACACACACAGTCACACACATAAACGTCATGCAAAGCCATTAACATCGGTTAGGGGAGATGTTCTTCAATAATTGTTTTTTTTTTAAACGATAAAATTGTGTTTTCATGTTTCAGTATATAAGTTTGGAACTATGTATTACGTTTATCCATTTTTATAAAATTATTTTGTCAATGTCTTCCACAAGTTCTACGAACCTTTTCACAGACCGCGAAATTTATAAATTCATGCACACAAATAATAATAGTGAACTGTTACTAATCTTTGACAATTAGATACAGATAGTTATTTTCTAGTTATGTAGAGCACCTTGAAGTGGCATTACACAAATAATTAGCGCTCTAACAAGACCAAAAAAAAACCTCCACACAGCATCCTTAAAGATGACATAGGCCCTGAGGGAGATTATTTTCCTCAAGGCCTCCTGTGTGGAGCTCATGTAAAAAAAGAGACACTTTTGAATTTAAAAAAAAAAAGATAATAAAATTAACATTAAACTTAAGAGCGGAGATTTTACTACTACAAATATCTTTTACAGCAATTAACAAAAGCACACATTAGAATAATTTTGGAAAAATGACCATTCTCAAAAATTAAGTTCCAAAGCTTACTCATCACTTCACTCCTAATATACTCAATATTTCAGTTCACAAAAGCACAGAGTCAAAAAATGATTTTATAGATTTCAGTCTTCGTTTTTTAATCTGTAGGCTGTTTTCATAAAACAGGGTGGGGCAGAGGAGTTACTAATTTCAAAAAATCACTGATGGCCCCCAGACCGAGCAGAGGGGCGGGGCGGGTGCCGTTAGGTTGGGGAAATGATGCCGTTTATGTTGGTGACTATGCCGTGGTCAGGTAAGTACCGGGGCTTTGTTGTGGATACGTTCTTTAAAAAATGAAAAAAGCGTTGTGGCTACGCATTGAGCTTTCCGGGTCCGGTTCGAGTTAAATCGTAATGACAGTTTTTCTGGCCCTAAAACCATTCGGAAATGGATCAGTAATGTAAGGTGGACAGGAACTGCACATTCTAAAATACAAGTTGGGCGACCTAAAAGTGTGCAAACACCTGAAAACAATTGAAGAGTCTCCAACCCGAGCAGCGTAGAAACATGCCGCTGCGCTTGGAATATCGTCCAGAATTATAAGGCAAATCTTACACTCATACCTTCACCTGTACCCCTAAAAGATGATGCGTACACGAGAATTGAGCCTACAAGATTTTGTGAAACGTAGAGATGCTTGCATTGCAATCGTAACTGCTGTTTTGTGCACTAGCGACGAAGGATTAACCATTACCGTTGTTGATTTATTCATCTCACTATTGTGAGATGTTGGAGAACGTTAGGCGTCTCAAAATGAAAGAGTATGGTATGGCGAGGAACACGACACAGAAGCCTTCTGATTTCAACAAGATGAAGCTGTGGCCCATGCTGTCCACCGTTCATGCGAAATTTTGCAAAAGCTGCTTCCAGGTCACCCGATTTCTTTGTGGGGGGAAATTCCATGGCTCCCTCGCTCTCCCGATTTGACCCCGAGTAACTTTTTTCTGTGAGGATACGTCAAAACTGAGGTAAACAAACTTCGACCTCGAACCGCTGAAGCTCTGAACGACGCGATTGAGGACGTCATCGCTGGAATTCCGCAAGATATGCTGGGAAGAGTGGCCGAAAACTTTTTTGAAAGGCTCAATACGTGTATTGCTCGCCAAGGCCGCTACGCCAAGCGATATCATTTAAAAAAACATCATGAAAAAAACGGCATCATTTTCCCGACCTAACGGCACCCGCTCCGCTCCACTGCTCGGTCTGGGGGGCCTTCAGTGATCTTTTTAAATCAGTAACGCCTCTCTGCCCCACCCTGTATTTTATACTAGCAGACCTGGCCACATGTTGCTGTGGCATTACCCAACCTTTATAACCAACGCCATCTGTTAATTTGCATACATATCAAATCCACACCGACCGCGTGCCAGCCCGCCGCCCGCTTGCCAGCCCACTCCCTTCATTTATATATTTCAACCAATTTACACAAAACCTTGACAAATTATATCCTACCCAAAAACCGCATGAAAATCCGTTGCGCAGTTTAAAAGATCTAAGCGCACAGACAGCGGGAGCGACTTCATTTTATACTATGTAAAGATACAAGTTAGATTTGTGAACACTTCGCTGACGCTCCCTCATGCTGCTGGGGAAATCCTTGTTTTATGGTGGACAAAATGAAATGTTGCTGTACACTTCTGACGAGAGAGCAGAACTCCGGTGAAGCGCTGGACGAGCACGAGCGTGTACTACGGCTAGGGTAAGCCGGTGCATTAAATTAAATCACAAAATGACATTCACATCAATTAGCGGCAAGGTCGGCTCAGTGTCGTGGTATTGCAGAGCAGATTAGCAGTTAGCACTATAGGGGCTCTAGGAACCGTACCGACTGAGGCTGTGTGTAACGCTACTACACTAATTAAATCACATCGCACGAGGTAATTCCACAAATCACGGCATTGTTTGCTGTACAAATAAACCTTCTGGGTAGATATGTGGTACCTTTTATAATTTGGTACCTTTTGGCACTATGACTTGTACGATCGTTTCTACGACTCGCACTTGAGTTCAACAGCTCGGCTGTGGAATGATTTGCTGGCATCTGTGTTTTCTCCCTCCTACAACCTAGGTCTTCAGGGTCCACGTTCACTCCTTCCTCTCCTTAAAAAGAACCTCCACATGGGACTGCGCGTTTTCATCCCGCGACAAAATATCCACGATAAAATATCCTACGGACAAAACATCCTCCAAGAAAATATCTACTAAAAACTAACCTAACTTTACAGGATTTTTGTATTACGTTTGTCCTATTTGAATATTTTTGAACAATAATTTATTGTATTTACAGGATGTCTGTATTACATTTGTACCATTTTACTACCTTTGAACAATAAATAATTTATTGTCTTTATAGGACGTTTGTATTATTTTTGTCCCACTTTTTGTTAGGTTCGGTTGAGTTTTAGTAGATATTTCGTTGGGGGATGTTTTTTCCGTAGGATATTTTGTAGGGGATATTTTATCGCGGAATGAAAAATCGCGGAACCTCTCCACACAGCATCTCCAAAGATGACAGTGGTCATTCACCAGGGTGATCGAATCCCGGCGTGGGAAAATAAATTTTATTTGATTAATTTTTATTTCATAATTAAGTAATGCATTAAAAAATATATAGTCCATTTGCGGCACGTTTCAGAGTGGAACAAACTCTCGGTATCGTCCTGGTGTAAGACCACCATTCAGAATTGAAACGTTGCTTGAAATGGCTTTAGCCGTCTTTGGTGACCTGATCTGAATAGCCAGTACTTCCCTACCTTTATCTTTCCCATTTCGTTCCCCTCACAACATATCCCAATTGTGGATGACGTAGTCTCACTCACTGGCTCCAGACGGGAGCAGCTGGGACCCTTGTGAGGTTCACATTTCAAAAAAAAAGAACAATGCTATATATCGGTCTGTGTTAGATAGTTCACCGTGTGAAGTACCAAAAACCAGTTACTGTGAACTTGTGAAGTCAGATTTAGACTACGTGAACCAATGAACTTTTTAAACTTCTCTGATTAAAAAACAGCAACTACCTTTTAACAATAAAATTTATTTACACGCTGACCAGATTTCGCTCGTTAAATTTTAATGTTAATATTTTACGTTTCTTTTAAACTTTATTTATAATATCAGACCACAAAGTATCTATGATATGAAAAAAAACACACTGTTTATTAAAAACACGTTGTTTAAAGCCCATTAAAAATAATATAATAGTCATTCATAAACAGGAAATGAGAGTGCATAAATAACTCCGATGACGTTAGATGAAATATAGAACCAGCTGAATGGGGGCGGAAATGAATGCAAATTGAAAGCCATAGGACTTCCTTCGACAACTCTTTTCGTTGAGGCTGCTAAGCTAAGGAGAACGTCAGTATCACCAAGGCGGCTAAGCTAAATTTGACTTCAAAAGTCTACATTAGTACAGAATGAAATGGTCATTTGATTCCCATGGGTCGCATCGAAATAAAAATCAAAATTCTTCGAAAGAAGCTGATAACTTCATGGCTCTGAGAAATGATGTGATATTCTAACAAGCGCTATTCAGTCAGACGCATAATCGTAGAAATTCAAATTGATGCCAGAATAAATTACAGGGAATCAAATCAACACACCATCCCATCCCATCCCATGCCATGCCATAACATTATTCGGTAACCGACGAGTTCATCGAAAATCAATTCATCGAAAGCAAATTCATCGAAAACGAGTTAATCGAAAATCAATTCATCGAAAGCAAATTCATCGAAAATCAATTCATCGAATGATCAATTCATCGAATCGCCAATTCATCGAAAAACATTTTTTTTGTAGATATTAGAGCTGTCAAAATTAAATACCCAAAGGTCTGTTTAATTGAGTTAAATGTGTTTAGCAACAACAGTTTCGTGGTGACAATGTAAAATTTATAGGTTATCTCTTCGATTTCAGATTGTCTGATACTGCAAAAAAGGGATATCTAAGGAACGGTGACCAGACAACTCATAATGAAACCAACTCATAAACAACTCAGAAAGGTCATTAAGAGTGATGATAAAAAATATTTAAAAATTGGTTAAATAGGTTAAGTTAGGTTAGGTTAGGTTAGGTTAGGTTAGATTAGTTTAGGTTGACCAATGAATTGATTTTCGATGAATTGGTTTTCGATTAACTCGTTTTCGATGAATTTGCTTTCGATGAATTGATTTTCGATGAATTGATTTTCGATGAATTCGTTTTCGATGAACTCGTCGTGAACCCATTATTCAGCATGGAAAGGAGATAATACAGTCAAAATATCGAAAGCAGTCATCAGAACCGAGAAGCAACATTTCTTCCTCATAATTGAATCCACCAGATTAAGGGCCCGCAACCCGGATTTCTACCGATTTATTACATATTTCCCTTAAACACGGTAAGTTTTAAAAATGCAAATTATATAAAATTCCCTCGATAGAAAAAAATCACAAAGTATGCTTCAAAAATTATTATAAACACGTTTGTTTCAGTTATTTTACAAGTTATATGTATGAAATCACAGTGTTTCTTTAAATGCTGTTTAAGATAATGCCCGCGAGATTTTTGCTCTATTTTAAACGAGTATTAAACGAGTATTATTTTAAACGAGTGTTTTATAAAGATTTTCGCATCAATTTTGTCGCTGTAAATGTTAGCGCTCTCCTCTAACATTCGTAATTTCGTATCTCTCCATCTTCTTCTTTTCGGGCCCGGTTGCAGAGCCTTAAAGGACATCCGCGGCGAAGGGCGGGAAGCTGTGATTGTGGCTGCATTATTTGCCATATTTCCTGAAATTATTTCCGTCTACGTTGTACTAAGAAATTTGAGTTAATTGCAGGGAGTTTTCACTTACGAAATAAAAAACGGCCACTAAACTTCAGAAAACTTTAAAAAAAAATGCTTTTGAAATAATTAATGTGAGAACGATTTACAAACGGTTGCACAGGACGAGGCATGCAAATAACAAGAAAAATAACCGACAAAGGCGTGTGAGAAGGCAAAACTTGTTGGCTGGAGGTGTGGAGGCTAACACCGCATTCTTAAGCACAGTTCTAGAGTTAGGCTAGGTCAAAACGTGGGCATTCTGATTACACTCTTCAGGTACTATAATGGCCAATGGGAGAATTTAGATACAGATATCCTGCACCCGGGTGCATTAGCGAGGTAACTATGCGGTTAAGATCGGAGAACCAATTCACACTACTTGAAGTCGGCCCCATAATAATGAGTAGTTTTTCCGACTCGAGATGAGTAACCTAAACGTATTTGACCGAATAGTTATATATAGTTTCCCTGATTTTACGCACCCAGGGCAGTATTTCTTCTTAAGATGAAGCCGTATTAAATAATGCAAAATCATATGTTTTTTGTTTTGAAATTTTGATCCCTTAGAAGTATTATATATGTTTCAATTAAATAATGCGTGTAGAATATACCTTGGCCCTTAAAAATATTAGTCAATTTTCTTAAAAGACTTTTAATAAACCTAGAAAAAAATAAAGTAAAACGTCTTTAAAAAATACTTTCAAGTCCAAACTCTTCATTTATAAACCACTTTTCTGATATGGTTTTATTGTATAATGTGGCAAATTCAGTTTCTTTTATAATAATCGCAAAAAATTATATTTACGCACAAACTCCACAAAATAAAATATGCATTATCGCGTTGTTATTTTACAATACGGTCCTACGGAACCCTATGCCGTCCACCGAAGGACTACATATTGTCGCACCCATTTTTTATCATTTACGCCCCGGACGGAGCGGGGAACAGACGTTAGGCTCCGCGTCGCTTTGTTCCGTGAAATCAATTTTTAATTTCCGTTTTATTACAATAAACAATTCGTAAAAAAGGAGTTAATATTTTTTACAGGCCTTTACGAAATCAACCTGCAAAAAAATATCTCAAATACCTTTTCCAACCTTTCCAAAAGCTTTTTTTCAAGTATTTTTAAACTCCTCCCATAAAGGGGCGTGAATTCCGATTTAGATTTTTTCCTGGACTATTGGATAGCCTTAAGTATGTTCCTCATTGCTGAGGATCGTGACTCCCACTCCAATTTCCATGGCGGGAAAGGCTCCTTCACTCCTCACAGTTCTGTAACGTATCGGACACCAGCCGTACTTGGTCACTCAACACATTGGTCACCTTCCTCTGCTTCTCCTGCCTTCCACTTTGCCAGTGACCATGGGTATCTGGTATCTGGTATTTCCAGGGGAATTCTAGGAAGGTGTCAAATAAAAATCATATAGAGGGAATGTGGACGTCTTGTAGAGGCAATAACCAGGATTTTCTAATAGGTTTTAGCACCGATGATGGCGAATAAAATATCGATTTAGAGACAAAAATAACGAAACAAGTTTTTATATTTAAGTAATAAACTAATCCGACTACTCGTCGTTATTTTTTCGCAGTTTTTACGTGTATAACCACCGCTAAACATGAACCTGCCTGTGGCGAACAATAACTACCAAGCAGAGCTGATAGCTGCTAGTGGTAGAGACTAGGATAGTTAGGGACACAGATATCTTATAACGATAGGGTAACAATAATGGCGCTATAACCACTCTGACCCATAAGCTTGTTTACACGACAATATAACAATAGTAGTCAAGTACAAGCGCTGCGTGTTCCCACAGAAATCGTTATAACTCCGTTATTGTTCTAGTGACAACCCCAAAATAAAAAGTAGAAGATCCATATTAAATCAAGCTTCACATCTCTATTCAAAGTAGACCATAGAAATACATAAAAAATACTTATTTTGTAGAAACAGTTTTGACATTGTTAAACAGACATTGTTATTTTTTTTATTAAATATTATTGTATGAAATGGTAAAAAAAGTGACGTGACAAAATTGTTTATTATACATTTATACGATAGAATAAGTGTTTTTTACATAATCCGTGATTTTAGTACCGTTTTCACATAAAAACATCACGTGAGTCATTTTTACAATTTTTTATTATTTAGAAATGTTAATATTTATTTGTAATAATACAATTTGAAAGCTTATTTCATAACCATTCAAAGACAGTTTTTAGTATTCGGCTACGTTAAGAAATATTTCATTTATTGAGCTTTAATTGCGAAGCGAAAATAACACAAAGTTTTTATAAATTTGACAGTTCATTTCAGACAAAAAAACTTGCAAAATGGTAAAATACCTAAGTAGATATATTGATGTGAGTTGGGATATCGAGAGACAAACCACCGCAAAGCACAATCTATAAAACAATATTATTTTATATGCGAAGTTTATCATATAGCCTGTTGGCACGCGACTGAAAATGATTCCATTTTAAAGTTTCTATTACTATGTACGTGTACCGAGTTGACGCTTTCTCACAAATGAAGCTTTTTATCAGTGGCTCGTGTTCGTGGCTTCTTTTCATTTTTATATGCTAGCTAAAGCTTTCAAAAGAGTAATTATTGACTGAAAACTTTTCTCAGTGGTCGTCAGTGTGTTTACTTCTATGTATATATGTGAGTTATCTGTGCATTGCTAAACCATTCATCCGATTGCGATGAAACTTTGGGGATTTGATGTAAGCATGCCCACGATGGTTTCTATATACAATAGTGAGCTCTGGCGTCATGAAATTATGCGTTGCTAACCATTCATCCGATTGCGATGAAACTTTGGAGAGTTGTTCTGAGCACGCCCGCGAATGTTTCTATATATACTGAAATATACATAATATATATTTCTATATGTATACTGTAAGCTCTGGCATTATGACATGTATAAAAAAATTGCGATGTAGTTTGAAAACTGAATGTATCGGGACTGAATGTATGGATTGAGTGAGTGGTGAGGGAAACGCGGGAGGGGGGTTCGCGGGACGGGTGAAGCGGCAGAGGGGATTGGGGGGAGAGAAGGCGGAGTGGGGTACGCGTGAGGGGAAGGGGAGGCGTGAGGGGAAGGGGAGGCGTAAGGGGAACGGGACAAATGGGAAAGGTCACGCAGAGAGAAACAATTTCTTTATTAAGTGGCATTGCAAAGCATGCCGGGAACTCGCTAGTAAGTAATAATAACGTTAAGCATACTAACTGGTATTACGAATCCATAAGCTAGATGTACAATAATAACAATGTGCCTTATCATACGACTAATTGGTTTACGATGAAGCACATAGCAGCAGGGATGGAAAAACCCGCAAAGTATTTTTATGCGGCAAACAGAGTTTATCAATGATTACATAATGCTTATAAATTGTTATAAATAGAACTAAAATATATTATTTAAAAAAAAACCTAAGTAATTTTATGAAACATGAAAAATCATGGGATACTCTGAATTCGTTAAAAGCAGTTCATAGTTTAACCAGAAAATAGATAGACATGCAAACGAAATTGTTATTGCTATATGTATACAACAGGGTGTGTCAATTATTTCAACTTTTGAATTTAGAAAAGCCCGGGATCTCAAAAGTTGCGTCTTACAAAGAAAACTTCATTAAATTATTATTATTTTTATTTCTTTGTTAAAACCTTATACAAGGTGTCCGAAAACTCGTAGTACAAGCGGGAAACTGGGGAATCCTCATCACATTTGGAGTCGATTTTGTGGTATAATTTTTTTTGATTTGAGCTTTCGTTTTCGAGTAAATCGAGTCAGAAGTTGATTTTTTTTTGGTCAAATTCTTATAAATTATTACTGACGTTCATAGTACCTAACTAATAAAAACTAATTAAAAGAAAACAAACAAAGAAATCCGGATTTAAAGCATTATTTTGAAATTATCCATAATTTTATTCCGTGTAGTACGGTCGTTTCACGGTTAAAAACAGCTGTTCATTATTTTCGCGCTTTCAAGTCAAAGTGCAATGCGAAATTTGCTGTCCCTTTCTGCGCTCGGTTCTATCAACACAATAGAAGGGGTAAGCTACTAATCCGAATGACTTGGCCTTGAACTGTGAACTTGCGAACCAAATTCTGTACCCGAAACATACGGAAGCAAGTCCAAAAAGGTAAATGTTCAGGAGATGTTGTATGATAGATAAGAAAAAAACTAATTATTAAATCAGTTAGTTTTGTTTTAAAAAGGAGCAAATTAAACTAAATTTTTATAGTAAAGCCTTTAAAAATAATTGTTTAAAAAAAAACGCTGACTTGAGTCAACTTTTCAATTTGGGAGGCGGGAATGGGTACCGCCGCCCCGGGAACCTTTATTGGATAACCAACACCTCTGCCATAGATCACCCCAAGTGGTTCGCTACGTTTGGTGATTTAGCAGGGGTGCCGGGTTCATGGGGTGAGGTTTGTCTAGGTCTTGCAGGCGGATGACCAGGACATGCTGAACCCTAGATTCCTACCCACCCCTTAAACCCTTTTCCTTCCCAGAACTCTCCTCTCCTTCCCTTCCTTTAAAAAACCCCTCCACACAGCATCCCCAAAGATGAAATAGGCCCCGAGGGAAATTATTTTCCTCAGGGCCTCCTGTGTGGAGCTCATGTAAAAAAAAAACAAAAACATGGACTTGAGTCCTACTGCCTCTAAATGAAGTGGACTATTTTGTTATGACATGTGGTGTATTATAAAAGGAATAAAGTCCATGGTACACCCTTCTGCTTCTATGATAGTTGTTGCATCATGGTACTTGCATCCACATGCAATTTTGAAAATCTATTTTTTCTTCATAATGGGACTTCCATTCTTAACATGATAATTTACTTCAAGTCTACATCAAAAACTCATTTCTTCAAATTTCGGACTTGGACCGTTTTATCCTCGGGAACGGAAATAAAAAATGGTTGCTGACGTGGCACACAACAAACATGGCCGCCATTTGACTACAGTCGTGTTCGAACCAATTTGAACAAGCTTTTTTTATTATTTTTTTATAATGTAATAAAATTTATCAATTTAGAAGGCGGGTATGGGTACCGCCACCGCGGGAACCATTTATTGGATAACCAACACCTCTGCCGTAGGTGACTCCAGGTACTAATATCTACAGCCTGTATGTCGGACGAATATCAACAGCTCATATGTTGGACTAATATCTACGAACTTCAGAGTGTTGACTAATATCTACAGAGCTAAGATCGGACGAAAATCTATGACGGTCCTAGTGTTGACTAATATCTACAGAGCGTAGGTTGGACTAATATCTACAGAGGGCAGCTGAGCAAGAGGTTGTACGGAGAAGCTTAAATTACTTCAATTACGTAATTACTAATTACGTAAAGGCTTAATTGTTTAAAGTACATGAAGTTTTTGCATAATATTACGTATTTTGCTGTTTACGAGGACAATAATTTATTGAACATAATTTATTGGTCATAATACAAAGATATTTATTTATTTATTTATTTCGAAATACACGGCACCTCAACCTAAACTAACCTAACCTAACTCACATAGAAATAGTTATGGTAACAGACTACATAATTTAGAAGCACTCGAAATAAAGAAAGCTGTTAAAACAAAAACCCAAATCCTTAATAATCAGCTAAATGTGTCCAATAGGTCGATATTAGGGGTTTTTACATACATACATAAATAAAGTTTTTTTAAACTGCATTATTACGTTTTCCAATATGGTATACATAATTGCAAATCCAACCTATGCCAGTGCCGTAGATATTCGTCAACTTTGGTTCTCATAGATATTAGTCAGCAATTGAGCTGTAGATATTCGTACGCCCTTTGGTTCTCATAGATATTAGTTAGATTTTTTCAGTTTTTGGAATTCCTGTAGATATTAGTGGACGCCTTCGTCGTAGATCACCCCAAGTAGTTCGCTACGTTTGGTGACTTAGCAGGGGTCCCCGAGTTCATGAGGTGAGGTTTGTCCGAGTCTTGGCGGCTTTTATTTGTCTGCCTACCAGCTGCATGGCAGGAGATTGTGAGAGTGGTTGAGGCCGTACTCTCTCGAAACTCGAGCTAGTTTATACTTCCATTCAATAAATAAAGTTATAGATTTTAAACTGAAATACTCTGGCATTTTTAGTTGCTGAAACTTGAACTGATACCAGTAAGCATAATTTCACTTCTTCAGTATAACCAAAATTTAAAACAATTGACAAAAAATACAATTAATGAGTATAAACATCATACATTAATAGTGCGGTAATGAATCGGCTGCCGCGGAGCGACGCAGAGATGGTGCACCAAGCATTCACGGTTGATATCTGATGTTTTCTAGCCATAAAGTACACATTAAAATATATAACTTTATAGCTCTTAGAAAGGGCTACAATCTTTGTAGGAAACATTTTTTCATAAAATGTCGGTCTGAAAAGTTCTGTGACAAAATGTAAAATTACATGCCAAAAAATATACAAATTTTTACCATTTCATACGAATTACAAACAAACGGTAAAAGTTACGACGAAAGTTAACTGAATATTAATTGTAGACAATGTTACAGCAAAGAGAATAAAAAAAAATTCAACCCGATATGTTGTTTAGTAATCGAGATAGACGTGATTTACAAAACCCTTACACTTTTCATGTTTGGGCGGGCACAGGCGGGGAAGCAAGGGGCGTAGGAGCGGGGACTTTTGGCTAAACACTTGTCTAAATGTTAGTAGTCGATGGTGTTTCAATTGGTGTTCTACGACTTAGGCTGACTGGACTATTAAAATCATATTCCACAGCCATGGGAGGAATGAATTCATGCGTCCGTCACTCCTGGATACACTGACTCTCAGATTCCTACCCATCCCTCATACCCTTGATAGGTATACCTATTTTTGTTTGATGTCCGCAATAATTAACTCTGCAAAAATCATACCTATGCTGCTAAAATAAATTAAATAATATTCCCAGTGTTCAGCGATAATTTAATAGGACTGACCGGATATTTGTTACGCCACAAATGTATTTCGTTATTTTTCGTCAGTTTGTTTTGTCTCTTGTTGATTGCGGTCGTTGACGTATGATGAAGATTGCGGTCGATTGATATCTTTTCTTATTGAACGGCGTACAAACCCTTCATTTAACAAGGTTTAAAATAAACTGTGTGTTACATATTTTCATATTTAAATGTGATTAATTAAATACCCGAGATACGATTTTAGATTTTCACGGCCAAAAGTATTTTTGTTATTAGTTTTTGGGATATTATTCCGTGTTGCGCTACCCCCTTCTTTAGCCAATGTTTCGGACACTGTTACGCTGTCCGAAACGTTGGCTAAAGAAGGAGGTAACGCAACACGGCATAATATCCCAAAAAGTAATAACAAAAATTAAATACCCTTTCATTTAACAAACATTAAAACAAAGTTTGTGTTACTTGTGTGTTATTTTCATATCTAAACGTGATTAATAATACTTGTGCGAGATCAATAAAACACCATTTCATCATAACAAACTCTAAAACAAAGTGTGTGTTATTTTCATATTTAAACATGATTAATTATTGTGCATTACGATGGAATAATGTCTTGGACGCTCACATGCTCCGCTCGGGGCTACTATCTACATAACAAAATAAACAGGTACGCTAATTAACCATATTGTTTAAAAGAGAAGAGGTGGGAGAATAAATGTTATTTTTTATGCATTAAACCACTTACTCGTTAATACGGAATACTTTTTATCCAAACAGTTAGATTAAGCTTTATTATTACGAAAAGTGAGTATTTATGTCGGGGGAGAACAAAAAACATGCCAAAAATATGGATTTAACATTTTAATTTTGTTAAAATTAATCCACTCGCGCGGAAACGCCATGTTTCATCGTTTTTATTTTAACATTTCATCAATGCTGCCAATCATAGAAAAAATATTTTTGCGTATAACAAAGTGAATGCATTATTGACAAGTTTGTACCTGTATTTATAACAGTAGAACATGGAAAGAAATTTATTAGAATAATTACACAAACCCGCTAGACAAATCCTGCTTTGCCAACAAACCATTCAAAAACCTGGGATGTTTTTTAAAATGATGATGAAATGCGAGTTTATTTTAGATAATTTATTTTATAAGATTGGTAGGTACTTCCGACAAACGTCATATTTGATTGTCTATTAGTTAAAAAGGTAACATTCCGTATTATCCGTGCATCAAACTTCGACAACGTTGAACGTTCCGTATTATCCGTGAGGTGGAACATCTTCCATCTGTCATCATGACATTTCCGCCTTTTAAAAATTTTAACCCTAAATAAGCCGAATTTTTTTAAAAATATTTTTTTTTTTAAATTTTAAATTTGAAAATGCTTAAATTGAAAATCTTTATGTTTATTTGGGTTGTCTACGTGATGTAGGTTCACCAGTTTTCCGCTTGTACTACGAGTTTCCGGACACCGTGTATAACTATGTAACTGATTTAACTTTATATGTATTTTTAATCAGCATTGCCAAAATAATAATAAAAAAAATAATAAAAATAAAAATGCAATGGGAATCGGAAAAAAACCTAAAACATATATTTTTTAAATTAATAATTAAATTTTTTTTACAATAATTTACATTTAACGTTCGTTTGTTATTAAAACCTGTAAAAAGCTGACAATAATGTAAAAAAAAAAAAACAAAAAAATATAAATTTTCCCCTTTTATATTTTTAACAAACACATCACAAGTGTTTAAAATTTATTTTTTTGCGTTCTCTGTACCGCATTTATGAAATAAAAATTAAGTTTGCTACTCTTTCTTTTATTTTTTTCCCAAATCACGAATTACGTTTTCGAATAGCTACAGATCATACGCAGCTTTTGAGGGCCCAGGCGTTTAAAAATAAGACAATTTTTTTTCTCTCTATGGAGAGCGACACAAGCTAATATACAAGGCACTCCTATTGCACTATCATTAATACTGTGTAATTCCAATTTTACTCGAAGTAGATGGACCTGCTGACGTTCATTAAAATTTAGTAGGTACATAATTTTATTAGAGCGAATGAACGAGGAAAGGAGTGTAATGAGAATATTCGACGCAAACGTGAATGGTAGAAGTCGGGGACGCCGGAGGAAGCCATGGCACGACCAGGGCAGTGATTCAGATATTTGAGTCAGCCGCCCATGTCAAGAGTTAGAATAATAGAAGAGCATGTAGGAGACGATGTATGAATGTGAACGAGGCGAGGAGTGTGTGGTAAAACCGAGTTGTTTGGCGGTCCGTCCTCTCTGCCTACCTCTCTCTGAAACGGCGTGATGGTTAGTTAATTAGTTAGGTACATAAGTCCGTAGATTATAACCAAGTTTTTAGTTTTACTTCTAGCAAATATTGAAACCCAGGATAATTGCAAAATGCCACTCCCTTATTTAATTGCATTCTGGTGAACATCAAAATCAACATTAAAGTAACAATTATTATAAGCAATAATTATCAGCCTGAAACACTCATCAACATTGAAAAATCTTCCGAGAAAAGATACTTGCCGCCAACGGGACTTGAACCCGTGTCCTTCTGATTGCCGGTCAGCTGCTCTTGACCACTGAGCTATGGGGGCTTATCAAATACCCGCCAAATAATTCAATATATACTAGTGTTTCATTCAAAAATTACTGCTTATTATATTTTTTCCACCTGAAAACAACCAACTTTATTTTTGCGAGAGAGACATTGTAAGTGTTAAATCCCTCGCTAGGTGGCGTCGAGACAAATTATGACTACATTTATTGGGGAAATACTTAAACTTGTCAAATATTAATTATTATTTTTAATTTATAAACTAACGTTTAGACAAGATTTTTATGCATAGCACAAAGGGTAACAATTATTATAAGCAATAATTATCAGCCTGAAACACTCATCAACATTGAAAAAAAGAAGAAAGATTTTTCAATGTTGATGAGTGTTTCAGGCTGATAATTATTGCTTATAATAATTGTTACCCTTTGTGCTATGCATAAAAATCTTGTCTAAACGTTAGTTTATAAATTAAAAATAATAACATTAAAGTACCCCATTCGTGGCAAAAAGTTACCAAGCCCTGGAATAGAGGCTAGAGGAGGAGGTAATTCTTTCCTGCCAACCGTCCGGTTTGTTTCCACCTAAGGCCGGTTACAGTGCTCGACCGACGAATTCAGTGCAGGACCGACCCTACGCATGCGTACATCGCTACGCAGTGCGTGCGCATGCAGACCGTCGGTCGACCGACGAGCTAGAAATGCTCTCTGGGCGACGATCGGGTGTACGTGATATCTACTACGTCTTCTGTTCCTAATACATCTACGAAGATAATAAGCAGCTATTAATTAATTAATTTCGCGTACGACGTCCGGTCAGCTTGTTGGTCAATCGTGAACTGACGGTACGCAACGACGGTCGGTCGGTGGTATGCGATCGTCAGGACCGACCGTACGCACCGACCGTCGGTCGAGCACTGTAACCGGCCTAAACGTCAACCCAATGATAGACCAACGCTAATTCAGAATTCTTCGTCTCTTCAAGAAACTTTCAAATAATATTTAAAGCCTCAATTACATTGAACGAGTTTACAAGCTATTAGCTGGTAAGTTTAAAAGCGGGCCAATCGGCGAGTGCGATTGTGACGATGACACATAAAACGTTCCACCCGCTCAGTAGCGAACTAGCCAGCGAAAAGCTGAGAAATAATGACTCCCGCGCGAACTAATTCTGTCGACATTTTGTAGAAAACTAATATATTCGCAGTTAGCTCACTGCTAGTAGCTATTTGTCGGTTACTTAACAGATTTTACAGTGAATAATCCAGATCAAGCAGTAGTTTGACAGTTACGAAATCAGCTGTTCGAGGGCCGTCATCTTGCCATCCGCCGTACGCGCTAGCGAGTAGCGAACAAAGTTGACCCCCTTTCAACTTTTTTAGTAGGTTGTTCACAATCTGCTAGTTAGCTAGTAATACGATTACACTGAGCGAGTTTACTAGCAGATAGTGAATTCACCAGCTAGTAGCTTGTAAACTCGCTCAATGTCATCGAGGCTGAAGGGCGTTTAACCAGCTAGCGGTCGAAAATCCACATTTCGTCGAAAGATGTTCTTACGATCTTACAGGGCGGTTCCAATGAGATAGATTAATTATTCTCCGTACCAGCTTTTTAAAATTAAAACTCAATAACGATTTTATTTCATTCCAAATTTATACCTACCTACATCCAAAAATGCTGAAAGGCGTGATGATAAAACTATTAAAGTGATGTACTTTTTGTAGTTATTTTTTGATCATAAGTATTTATCATTTTTCAATAATGTCTAAGCAAAATAATAATGTAAAAAAATCTGAAATATATTACTTTGAAGTTGCGCAAATAAATACACAAACCGACCAATTTTCGTCAAGAAACACATGTACGTATACATTTTTTAATGATTTTATTTAAACTAAAATTAAAATTCTGAAACATGCGTTTCCCCGATAATGTATTGATTTCTTTTACTGCATGATTATATGATTTGAAATGAGTGTTGTATAATACAAAATCTTTTTTTAAATTTAACAAATCTGCCAACGACCTATGGTATAACCTTATACTAAAAATAAACATTTTTTCTCAAAATTTAAAACATGCGTTTACTAAATAAAATAACAATCTTTCGAAATCAATTTATAATTTTTTGTGGAAAAGAGTTTTTTGATAATGAAATATTTCTGGCTTTCTCTGGTTATAGCCTCTTAAGGCGTACATTTATTTGCTAGCCAACGCACTGATATTTTTTATCTTTATTACAAATATACATTCTGACAATAGACAAGACAAACGGCACGTATAGGCTTATAATATTGCGAAATATATTACTTGGTTAGAATTGTCTATTTAGATTTTTTCACCTTTGGCATGTCACACATGTTATCAAACAGTTTGCATGTTTGTCAGACCTCTAATGTAGCTGATAATAATGTAACCAGTACCTACCAAACACTAAACATTTATCCAAACATGCATCTCATGGAAAAGATGTAAAAATGTAGTACAGGATTAACAGCAGTAAATATATGGTAAATTGTGGTAAAGCATAACTATTATAGGTACTAGACATCGGATTACTCGAATAATTTATTTATTTATTTTTCATAATTTTTTTTATTAGTTACAGATATTTGTTTGTTTTTTTGGCTACCACACTAGGCTAATGCCCGTGTTGTGGTAGTCGTACATTTAATATTTTAAATACGATTTAATAAATACTATTTCATTAAAACAGATGATTAAACATACCAATAAAAATTAAGAAATACTTAAAAGTATGTGAAAAATAAAGAGAAAAAAAATCATATTTTAAAGAAAAGTATAAATAAAAATGTAAATTCAAATTTTGAAATACATAAACTAATAATAAAGATTAAGTGTTAAGAACTAAAAGTGTTCTATACAAATATATAAATTAAAACAAATAGGTATATAAATTTAAATTAAAATTAAAATATAAATAAAATTATGTGAAAAACTAAGAGAAAAAAAATAATAACATTTTAAAGAAAAATAGAAATAAAAATAAAATGTAGTGTTAAGAACTCATGTACTCTTTGAAGTACGCTCGTCCCCTTTCGAAAATCCAATGTTGTACACGTGTTATAAAAAGAGAATTAGAATTACTTGACTTTATGTCAGTACTCAGAGCATTATATATTTTAGGAGCGATGAACCAGAATTGTCGTTGAGCGAATGAGGTATTAGTTTTTGGGACCACGTAACCCAGGTTTGATGAAAAGCCGGTGTGTGCTTGATGTTGTGGAGCGATTAGCAAATTATTTTTTCGTATATAACAAATGCTTGTTTTAGTAAATAGCTGTCGAATATCTAATACCCTGATTTTAGCAAAGATGTGTAGATATTTAAGCCTTTTTTGTTGGGAGTGCACATTTGAGCCCATTTCTGTCAAATTTTTTTAACAAACCGGTTCATATATTATGTACTTAATGTTTTTTTATGCGTATTCCGCACAAGGGTTCCAACTGCTTCCAACCGCCTGGAGCCAGTAAGACTATGGCATTCCCAATGGGGTATGTTGTGAGGCTGAATGTAGTGAGAAGGGGAAGGAGATGGCGGAGAAGGTGGGGAAGTACCTGGCTACTCAGATCTAGTCACCAAACACGGCTAAAACCATTTAAAAAAACAGTCCAATTCTGAACGGTGATCTTACACCAGGATCACCGTTCCACCAAGATAAGACCCTTAAAGCTCTGAACGGGGCGATTGAGGACGTCATCGTTGGAATTCCGCAAGATATGCTGGAAAGAGTGGCCGAAAACTTCTTTGAAAGGCTCATATGTGTATTGCTCGCCAAGGCCGCCACGCTAGACGATATCATTTTCAAAACATCATGAAAAAAAACAGCATCATTTTCCAGACCTAACGGCACCCGCCCCGCCCCTTTGCTCGTTCTGGGGGGGCCTTCAGTGATTTTTTGAAACTAGTAACTCCACTCTGCCCCACCCTGTACATACTCGTACGAGTATCTCCTAAAATATACCTACTGTAATACAGAATACACGATTTAACCACGAACTATTATATAAATATGTAGAACACAGGAATAAAATCTTAAGATATTTTCGCGTGAAATCCGAGCTATTGTGTAAAAAAAATAACGGTAAAAATGGTATCGATTCTCTTTGAATGTTTTATTTACACTCTGCGAATAAACGACTTATTTTTTAGCCAGCCCACGAACGATAGAAATAAATGTACGCTGATGATTGTTTCGAGATTTCTGGCAAATATCCACACTAACATCTGTGAAATTCATTCAGAACAACAACAAACTATCGCTATTTGGTACAAATATCTCACACGGTTGGCCAAAATTCTAATGGAGTGGGATGTTAAAAACACAACCATTTCTACTGACAAGTAGTAACATAATACATTTATCGACACTATTATTCCATGGATCCAAATTAATTTTTTCTTTTTGTGTTTTGTGATTCCGAGCAAGGGTTCCAACTTCCCAAAGCCAGGGGAACTATGGAACTCACAATTGAGAAATGGGACAGAAGAAAAGTGGGAATCGGAAGGAGGAGGAGGAGGAAAAAGAAAGTTTGGGAAGAATCTAGCTATTCATTAACTTGTTAGAACCATCTCAAGCAAGTATATCTTCCACTTCCACTATGATATTATTGTGTATTGAGTTTCCACGTTGTTTCAGTTGCTTTTAATATATGGCGATAGGTTATAACTTCTGCCACATTCCAACAGATGGCAGCTGAAGTAGTACTGTCAAAGCAGTACCATCTATCGCCGTTCGTGTCTTAGGCACGAACAGTCACGATGAGGGCCGAAGGCTCCAGTAGACAGAGCAAGTCTCCGCCGTCAGTCGGCAGCAGCCTCAGAATTAATTAGTAGCTAGTCTTGTAAAGACGTCTGTCCAGTATAATAAACATTCACGATAACCAATAAACAAATAGTAACCAATCGAACCTAATACTTATTGGAAGAAACCCAACACTTCTAAAGTTGCCTGATATTGAAGAGAAGAGACACTACGGGTATGGGAATGAGTTGCAAATATATTTGTGCCATAAATTCTACGGCCCAAAATCCTAATCCTTACACACTATACATTTAACCCGTTTAATCACAGGAGACCTTATTGTCCCAACGCACATAGGTCTCATATAAAACGCTGTCACTCCCTTAAGCGTCGATGACACTGAGCGAGTTTATAAGCTACTATCTACTAAGTTTAAAAGCGGGTAAATCGGCGAGTGAGATTGTCATGATGACACACAAAACTGTCCACTCGCCCAGCAGCGTAGGAAACTGAGGTCGCTGCTAGCGCCAGTAACAAGAATAGCGACGCCTGCGTGAAACAGTCAAAATCAGCTGTTTATTGGCAGCCATCTTGAAAAACATAAATTAACCAATCACGAGTAAGCGAGTGGCAAGTAAAGTTGACGATCTATCAACTTTTTTCGTAGATTGTCAACAATCTGCTAGTTAACAAGTAACACGATGACACTGAGCGAGTTTACTGACAGATAGTGGATTTCGCAGATAGTAGCTTGAAAACTCGCTCAGTGTCATCGATGCTTTACTATCATAGTTAGAAATATGTACTAATTCGGTGTTAGAAATGAACACCACGCTTTATATTCCAATCTAAAAAATAGCCACCAAAAAAGTAAAATGTACACACTTATATGCACACAAAATTTGAATCGCAAATTGAAAAAAAAAAAAAATTTAAACTTCGGGAATTTTTTATAAATTATTTTTATATAGAGCGACAAAGAAGTGAGGTTACAATATGTGTTTGTTGTACAATTGACTAATAAAATATGTATGTGTTTTTATTATTTTATTTTTATTATCAGTAACTTTAGTTAGAAAACACGTAAGATGAGCCTTTTGAAAACTTTTTATGTTTGTATGCAAAATTTTTATAATAAAAAAAATGTTTTTTTCGAATTCTATACTTTGAAAGCGTATTTCATCACCTTTCTGAAACAGTTTTTGGGTTTTGAATGTGCTCAGAAATATTCCAAATATTTGCATTTTATTGAAAAGCGAAAATATTTTGACCATATAAAAAAAATGCCAAATTTTTGAAGGGTTAAAAAATATTGTTTATCCAGTTCGGGTTACGGACCAACGATCTTTGCAACCAGGGCCAGAGAGCTCACCGATGTGCTAAGGAGGTCACCAAAATCTCTATCGTCCCTAGATATTATAATAGTAATACCGCTCTTAAGGTGATTTTTCACAAAAACGTGCTATAGAAACAAGGTAAATATTATTACTAATAGTACGCAGGTTTCTTTGACAGTTGAACTATGCACGGTGTCAATTAACTTTCAATTACATGCTACAGCTAATACAGGAGAAAATATCGTTCGCTGTCAATAAAACGGCGTTCGTAGAGCCTTGCTGGCCGCCATTAACGACGTTTTCCGCTGTTTAAACAACATTTACGTCAAACACTTCCGCTCTCGCGTCATACGTATTTAATAGTGCCAATTTGCAAATGATGGATTTCATTTGATCCAAGAAACCACCGTAAAAAGGCTATGCATCAAACAACTAACGAACCAACAAACAAACAAACCGCTGAGTAATTATATATTTAATGTTGATGTTTGGACAAAAAGGTTCTATTAACAGGTTAGGAAATGAATTGGAAAAAAGCTAATGCTGATTCCAGTAAGTTACACCAAAAGTTGTTCGGTTTTAGGAACCACTCATACAGATCTCATAGAAATCGTTGTTTCCCTTACTATCTTGGTTAGAAATATGATCTAAGCGGCGTTAGAAAGAGAAAACACCACGCTTTATATTCCAATCTAAAAGTTAACCGCAAAATAATTAAAATATACACCTTTAGGAAACCAGATTCCGACCGCAATTTGAATATTTATTTTTCCATACGAAACTACACCCCCCACCATACGAAAGAAGAAGAAGAATTTTTACATAAAACGAAAGAAAAGTGAGTTGGCGATAACGTTTAAAATTAATTTGCCTAATAAAACATGTGTGTATTTTTTTATTTTATTTAGTTAAAAAAGGGGGGGTGAGCCATTTTTAAAACTTTCTTATGTTTACATTAAAAAACTTAAGTATTTCTTCACCTTTCAAAAACAGTTTTAGTTTTCGGAGGCGTTCCGAAATATTCCATTTATTTTGATTTTATTGCAAAGCGGAAATATTTTAACCTTCCGAAAAAATAGGCCCGCGGCGTGTGGGTTTTTTTATTTTACATTGACTCCTGAGGAAAATAATTTCCCTCGGGGCCTATGTCATCTGAGATGCTGTGTAGAGGGACTTTTTGAGGAGAGGAAAGAATGAACATTGGTGTTGAGACCCATGGTTGTAGGAAGGAGGAAATACAGAGGCCGGCAAATCGTTCCACAGTCGTGCTTAATGAAACTGGTTAAGAACCAGGTTAATGAAACTAATCGATTAATTGTTTATTTATGGAGTTATTTTACATGAAGCTTATAAACCTCGTTGTAATATTTAGTCGTTGAAACAGATAATTAAATTATCAACGACTCTCAATGCAATATGACACAAAGGTGACGGTGGCAACAGCGACTCAGAGATGCCAGTGCCAGGAAGACTCACTGAAGAGAGTCAGTGTTCGAATCCCAGATGCAAAGGATACATTTATATTTTCTACAGACAGGGGTCTGTTTCATATTCTAATTAAGATTCAGATTGTTCTGTTTGGAATCACCAGGTTAAAGCAGTCTGCAATATCATTTTAAACATCTATTAGACTGAAAAAATAATAGTAAACCCCAAATTGTTTGTTACATATTTATCAATTGATTAATAAATAAATAAAATATAAAATTTTAAAAAATAGTGTCGAGGGACAAAAAACGTTGTTTTTTAAACTCGCACAGTTAAATAATATCTATAAGAGGATATGAAATGAATATCACAAGAATGCAAATGTTTGCACAGGGCGATACCGGTTAGGAAAACTAGTGAATTATTGTGTGATTATTATTAAGATGGTACGAGAGATTTTTCAATATTTAATGATTTTTGCGCGTTTTCGAAGTCGCCTACATCCATAACCGTAAACACAAAAAAAAAGTTATACCAAAAGAATGATAGTTACATTTACGTTCTATCCCAGGAAATATAATTAAATATTAACAAAAAATATTTTTTATACTTTATAACTGTTTGAAAAATAGTTGTTTTCAACAAATCTCAATCGAACTGCAAATATTTTTCTTATGTGTCGTAGGCATAAAGGAAAAAAAAAAGAAAAAATATATTTTTAGATAGAAAACATCTCAACGTATGCCGCTTCATTTTTTAATTTTTTAATTAAAGAGCCTTTTTAGCTAAATTACGATGTGATATTATTAAAAAAACTGCATAAATCGTCAACTTTAGAATCGTTTTAATGTACCAAAAAACAGGTTACTTAATAAAATAAAAATATCATCCAATAAAACAGTATTTTAAGAATCTCAATTTAAAAATAAATATATTAAAATCCAATGATTTATTTGGTTTGCATCAATTTTCGTATCATATATTTAGAGCACATTTGAATTATCGTTTCAGTGCTCGGACAGGCCCGAAGACGGAAGGTTGTCTGTCACGCTACTTTAAATAATTTAAGTAAAAGCTGAATCACCCAAAAGATCAGTCATTTACTAGACCTGAATACATTGTCGAAATTATTAAATGGCTCTTTTTACAATTTCTTCTTTAATTTACTATCTACTCAATCGCACGGCCGAGCTGTGTCGGCGCTGTTCAGGGATATTCAAAGTTAACATAATATTATATGTTTATGATAATTAAATAATGTTTTTGATAATTAAATAAATGTATATGATAATTAAGTAAATGTTTCCGACATTTAAATAAGAACAAATAATATGAAATGCGAAATATCTATTCGATGGCAAATAACTATTTTTGAAAAAGCTTAATGAAATTTTATTAAATTATTCACATAAAATTAATCACTTATACCCTAGTTTTGTTCACGTTTACATATCTTTATTTATAATATATTTTTTTCATTTCTAGTTTTGTTATTTTCGATAAGGCTCTCGACTGGCGTTCCGGAGGTCACGGGTTCAAATTCAGCACGTTTGCGGCACGTTCCAGATTGGAAGATAGTTTCAGTATCGCCCTAGTAAAAGACCACCATTCAGAATTAAAACTTTGCTTTAAATGGCTTTAGCCGTGTTTGGTGACTAGATGTGAATAGTCAAGCTGTCTGATCTGACAGTAACCATGTAGCAACTTTAACTTTTTTTCCAATTTAACCTTAAAAAATTTGTCTTCAAACTCTACTCGAAAACTAAGGTTTTTTGGTTTGAGCTTTATATATAAACATGTATATACCCAGCCGAGTAGTCGACCAACCCTTCACCCCTCCTCCAACTGTACAACACCTACCATTTTTTTATTTTTTTTGTAGAAAAAAAACATCAAATATGTCACCGGAGACCGAAATTTCATTTTCATTTTTTACTCCATATAATGTCAGGAATCACTGGTTAAAGTAAGTCAAGTACTTAACATCCTGTATATTTGCAGTCCTAGTGCTGCATATATACATTATCCATTTTACCCTTAAATCGACTAAAATCAAACTAACCGTACAGTGTATTTTTTATTTATTTATTTATTTATTGACGCCCTATTGGGTTTTTACAAGTACATATTAAATACAAATTTCACTTATAACAACAGTATAACATTAGAAAAGATTCAAAATATACAAATAAAGCATAAACTACTATAATGTATGACTTTAGAGAACTCGTAGGTACAATTCATATACCTACGAGAAACAAAAACATTAAAAAATATCAAAACACTTTAATTTTTACATAATAACACATGCAGGAGGAGGATGGTGGTATATATGTGCAACCGATTATAAGTTTTTCTTTTTTTAACGAAACCATTACAAACACTTGTTCGAGATGTTTGTGAAGGCACTTCAGTTTCTTCGAAACCATTTTGGTTGACACTGACAATAGTACGCCGCCACCTCGTGTTTTATTGCCGGAACTTTGATATCTGTCGTTTCTGTAAATGAAATGATCAATAAACCCCAGTTCTTGATCGTTTATATCAGAATTTAGCCATGTTTCAGTAAGGGCATAAATTACGTAATCCATCGATGGTAATGTAGATTTTAGGTCTTGAAGTTTCGTTCTCAGTCCTCTTACATTTTGATAGTATATTTTTAGTTTGTGGGTCAGTTTTTTGGATTAAATTTTACAATTGTTGGGTGATTATTGATATATTTGATTGTAATGTCTTGTTCACCCGATGATTGCCTATTTTTAGCTCGATTCTTAAATTATTATTAAATGAAAACTATTAATTCTTGTTTATTATTTTCTTTTTAATAACTTTTTACTAAACACTATGCACTATTATTTAAAAAAAATTTATTTAGTAATTTTATTTAAATAACTTCTCGAAACTATTATTTCTGTATTGATTATTACCACTTTTTGATAATTTTTACAATGTGCTTACAATTTATACATACTATAATTGTTTAATAACCACTTGATTTCACTGAACTTAACTGGTTTAAATTATATTACACTATTTAATGTACAATTACTTTACACACAATTGTATGCATCCTAAATAAACATAAATAAATAAAATAAAATATATGTATTGTATTAAAATCAATATATTTTATATATACCGCATATATACCTACAGGGTTTTAAGGGACGTACTTGACTTACTTTAACCATTGATTCCTGAAATTATTTGGAGTAAAAAATGTAAATGAAATTTTTTGTCTACAGTAACATCTTCGATTTTTTTTCTACAAAAAACATCGAAATAGGTGTTGGACAGTTAGAGATGGGGTGAGGGGTTGGTCGGCTACTCGGCTGGGTGACCAGTGACGACATGCGGAAAAAAAATTGATTTTGAGGAAATAAGTTTTGAAAAAAAAGTCGCCGGAGACCAAAATTTCATTTACATTTTTTATTCCAAATAGTGTCACGAATAACTGGTTAAAATACGTCAAGTACGCCTATTAATACCCTGAATATATAATATTGTATTATACTCGTAATATAGGTGTGCACATTTTGTAGTAATAAAAATTCTTGGTGCATAATCGTCTAATCAACCGTTATTATCAATTTTGTTAAGTTTTCAAATAAAACAATGACAACAAGGGTTTTTTTTCTTTGCGATGATATTAATTACAAAAATAATTATCGATTCATTAAAGTAACCTTAATTTACCTTTGAATTTGTGTTGAAAAAGTAATAATTTACATTGGAAAAATTATCATTTTTTTCACTTTCTGCAAAATTTTAAATAAAACTGCTTTTATACCCCTGATATCACCAAATGCTCGCTGAACAAAATTACATACGAGTTTCATGGTAAAGTCGACGCCCTAGAGCTTGACGGGAGGAGGAAATCGGGGAATTAGATTACAAGTAGCGTTGTGAAATTATGTACAACTTTAAAACAGAATACCGAAGTTAAAAAATGTAAAAACTACACGGGCGACGTTACGACAAAACAGCAAACTAATTTCACCAAATTTGAAAATACTTAAAGGACTGCTAGGCTCTTAAACTCAATTTGAGAGCGGGAATGGGTACCGCCACCCCGTAAACCTTTATTGAATAACCAACACCTCTGCCATAGGTCATTGTGGTTCGCTACGTTTGGTGATTTAGCAGGGGTGGCCGGGTTCATGGGGTGAGTTTTGTCTGGGTCTTGGAGGCGGATGACCAGGACACACTGAACTCCAGATTCCTATCCACCCCTTAAAGCATTTTCCTTCCCAGAACTCTCCTCTCCTTCCTTTCCTTATAAAAACCCGCCACACAGCATCTCCAAAGATGACATAGGCCCTGAGGGAAACTATTTTCCTCAGGCCCTCCTGAGTGGAGCTCATGTAAAAAAAAAACTTCCTTTTACGCTTTCTATGAATTGAAGTCTTCACTTGAAACTTCACACAGGAGGCCCCGAGGAAATTAATTTCCCTCAGGGCCTATGTCCTCTGAGATGCTGTGTGGAGGGTCTTTTTGAGGAGAGGAAAGAATGAACATTGGTCTTCAAGAGACCCACGTTGTAGGAAGGAGGAAATACAGAGGCCGGCAAATCTACAATCCATCCCTCCAAATGCGGTGCGAGGCGATGGGTCAAGAGTTCGGCTGGAAAGGTCAAAAGCCCTCCCTCAAGTCTCTCTTGATCCCGCCCGCCATGCAGCAGGTGGGCAGATACATCCGCCGCTAAGACCTGGACAAACCTCACCCATGAACCCGGGCACCCCTGCTAGGTCACCAAACGTAGCGAACCACTTGGGGTGACCTTAAGCAGAGATGTTGGTTATATTAACATTTAATGGTTCTGCGACGGTACCCATACCCGTCTCCCTCCCAAATTGTGATAAAAGGAGAAGAGAGTTTCAAATCAAAACAACCCTTAAAATAATATCATAGCGCCCTTGAGGTGATTTTTCACAAAAACGGCGCTATATAAATCATCCAAATATTATTATTGCATAATTCTAATGTAGGCTTTCGTTAACTTCATAAGAAATGGTACTCGTACTTATATTTTTTTATTTTTTTTTTTTTATTTCATACAATTTTTGAAAATACACTTTTATGTTTTTTTTCTTAATTACCATACTAGGCTAATGCCCGTGTTAAGGTAATCATACATGATATAAGTTATACAGTGTATGAACTAGAACAAAATATAGGTTTGAAATAGAATATTATATTCGCAATAGATATTTCAGTTAAGGTTTTTCTTCTCCCCAGATATTGATTTTGGAAACATTATCCCTATAGCATATCGAAATCAGGAAGGTACTCCATTACATTATTCACAAGGTTCGTAAGGTTCAAGTCAAACGGTAAACGTTACCAGCCAAATAGCGCCCTAGATTCAAACGTTTAACACTGGGCGTACTGTACAGGGCACAACTGCTAACCCTGTACAAATCACAAGTGCACCCCACAGTTGAATTTGGCAGCCACCTCTGGTCTGGAGCTCCAAAATACCTGAAAAATACCCTCGACTTTGTGCAGAAACGGGCGGTCCGTTTGATAGATTCTCCCATCTTAACAGACGGATTGCAATCTTTAGAGCACAGGCGTCGGGTGGGAATGCTATCCTTGTTCTACCGGTATTACAATGGAAGATGCTCCGAGGAACAAGCATCATTGATCCCTTCGGCACCGGTGCATAGTCGGGAAACACGCCAAACGCGTGCCCAACATTTGTACACAGTTGACATTTGTCACATGAGAACAGGTCGTTTCTTCGACTCGTTCTTGTGTTCAACAGCTCGGCTGTGGAATGATTTGCCGGCCTCTGTGTTTCCTCCTTCCTACAACATGGGTCTCTTCAAGACCAATGTTCATTCCTTTCTCTCCTCAAAAAGACCCTCCACACAGCATCCCAGATGACATAGGCCCTAAGGAAAATTATTTTCCTCAGGGCCCCTCCTATGTGGAGTTAATGTAAAAAAAACGTAGCAATGTATAAGATTTGCGAGAGCGAGCGGGGCGTTAACCCTGCTAAGTTTTATTGACTTTTGAACGGAAATAAATCCATAAATCAAACAATATAAAAGCCAAGTACAACTCTGGCCGCGTTGCGCCGCGACGCCAAAACACGCTTAACACAAGCTGTTCGAAAATAACTTATGGCGTGTTCACGGTGGCGGTGTAAGAGAAATGCTAATTTTAGTTTTATGGGGAAACTATGTGCCTACAGCAGAATAACTAAGTAACCATCACGCCATTTCTCCGCGGGATATACATGAAAGATTGACCGCAACACAATATACCTCGTCTCATGCACAGGTAATCTTATGTTACACCAACTCTTGACAAGACCTGATTCGGGAAGTTGATTTACTGGATAATGTCATTTGTCTTCATCACGTGGAAGAGAACAGATTAATTTTAAATAAACCACACCAGGAGCACGTAGTGACTAGAAAGTAGTAACTAGTAACGCGTTACTTGAGATTTTAATATTTTTTTATTGGCTTGGGAAGAATAATAATAATAATAAAGTTATATTTGTACAGCGCAGTTTTGTGTCATTTCACTTCAAGGGCGCTTAATTATAATAAATTTTAAAAATAATCCTACAGTGCTCCTTATAATATTGAAAAAATAATATGAAATAAAGAATACAGTATTTACAAAACAATGGTAAGAGAACAAAAATGAACAAAAACAGTGCTGCTATAGCACACACAGGACAATAATAATAATAGGCAATAACGGTGCTATTGTAGCACAGGACAAAACAAGAATTTTAAAACTAAAATATAATATATGTACCAATAAAAGGCAGTTTGCGTTCAGAAATGAGAAATATTCTTACATTAAATTAGGACATTAAACATAAAAATACAATTAGGAGGAAAACGAAACCAAACAATTATGGGGAAACTTGAGAACATGGCTTATTACTTTATTACGTATATTGAAAAGATGTTAGGATTCATGAATGGTATGATTTTTGAAATAATTTTGTTTTGAACACTGGAAATGAAACGAAAATAAAAATAAGGGTTGAAACTAACGATTAAATCGGTTAAAAAATCTTTATAGCTTTTTGCGTATGACTTTATTTAAACAAACGCGCAAACGGTTTCAGTATAACTCTGTGGTCGAGGGGCAAGATTCTTGACACTCAATCCGAAGGGCGAAGGATCGAATCCCGGGCGGCGCACAGTGGCTGATTTTGATGATTTGGCGCGACATCGCTCTCGGCGTTCGACCATTTGGCAGTTCATTGATGTTTACTTATTGATACCACTTATTTTTTGTTAATTCTTGTTAGTTGAAATGTTAAGGCCCCGTTCTCCGCACAAAAAAAAACATTTCGGACGAGTCGTGAAATTTACTTTTAACGCATTCGACAGGAGGTGTATCTGCAGCGCGCGGGTCAATAGGAAAGCGCGCTCATTATTATTACAAAAAGGTCTGGTTTGGAACTTGGCTAATAATTCTCGACAAGTATCATTTCAAATATGCGTTCCCAGAGAAGTTGATAATATTTGTAGGGCTGCCACAATTTTAAAATACACATAATATTTATGAAAATATCTGTTATTTTCTCAATGTATTACGTTAGATTACCTATAAAGTGTAATGTACACTTGAGGTGACCGTTCACAAAACAAAGCTATATTATTTATTATAACGGAACTACAATTATCATTGTTTCTCTTTAATTTCTCTTATCAATTTGGGAGACGGGACGGGATGGGTACTGCCGCGCCGCCCCGGAAAACACTTTTTGGATAACCAACACCCCTGCCGTAGGTCACCCAAGTGGTTTGCTATGTTTGGTGACTTAGCAGGGGTTCCCGGGTTATGGGATAGGTATCAATTTGGAAGGCGACCATTGCCGCCCGGCAACCATTCATTGGATAACAGAGGTGTCCGCGTTCATGGGGTGAGGCTTATCTATTTATTGGGTACTACTTTTTTTAAAAGAAAAAGAGTCATAATTCGTATTCCCGGTTTACGAATAACCTGACAATTTGAAAATCTCCTACCAGCATCATAATAAGCGGAAGATGTTGCTTGTGCATTGAAAGAGAAATTGAACCCGCGACATCTTGACCCGACCCATTTTTTAATTTTCAACTAAGTAAAGTGCACATTTTAATCATATTTGTTTATAGTCCAGTCAATTTTTAATTTAGGAGGTGGGAATGGGTACCGCCGCCCCGGGAACCTTTATTGGATAACCAATACCTCTGCCATAGGTCACCCCAAGTGGTTCGCTACGTTTGGTGATTTAGCAGTGGTGCCCGGGTTCATGGGGTGAGGTTTGTCCAGTTCTTGGAGGCGGATGACCAGGACATACTGAACCTGAGATTCCTACCCACCCCTCTACTTCCTTTCCTTAAAAAAACCCTCCACACAGCATCATAGGTGAGCATAAAGATGACATAGGCCCTGAGGGAAATTATGTTAAATCGTGAAATTCGTGTGACGTAGTTTATGGATGGCCCCTAAGTAAGTGGAAAAGTAAGATAAATCACAAAAATATAAATTCATACACAAGGTCATCTCTGATACAAAACACGGACAGTTGCGGATCGATAATTGCTTCATTGTGTAATTTTTAACTGAATAAAAAAACTGAATTTAATTCAGATAATAAATTCACACATCAGTTATTGTTTCTGAGGGGGTACGAAGTTTTCCGGGTCAGCTAGTTTAACATAAATACAAAATGTGATTTCCAGTAGCAACCCTATTTTTATACTTATTTGGGAAAACTGTTTAGGTGATTAACGTTAACTTATGACCATTGCAATCTCTAATGACACCGAATCTGATAAAAATTGAAGGAGAAACCCGTATGTACATTTAGCACATTATTATTAACTGATGTACATAGCAATAGTACTTAGGATTTTCCAGATAGTGGGGAATAAAAGTTTAATAATTGGGGGTAATTAGCGTAATTCACCCTATACGAATATTTTAACTCCCGCTAATAATGTGTACAATGCATTTACAAACATTTTATAGTCGGCAAGTATTTAAAGATATAATTAACGTTTAATGACATATGCATAATAATAATAAAACACGAAAACACCAAAATTTAATACAGACTATGGGTATTTTATATTAATTTACATAAAAGTAACTAATGAGAATGTTTCAGTAACGCATGTAAACTTAAAAACGTAAACTTTGAACCAAGGCAACAGATATAAATTATGAAAAAAATATTTTTTTAACTTATAAAGGACGTATCTTGAAGAGTATTTTAAGTATTTAAATAAAATATACATCCAATGATAAGTACACAAAAAACTTGATTCCGCGTACCTTTAAAATAACCTAAATACAGCAGTGTATGCGCGCAGTGTCGCCTGTTTTGCGACTAATTACAGAATAATTAATTTTCAGATGTTAACTTAAATTGTCAGTGAGTAATTGTTTCAATGGTACACACAATAAATATTACATTAAATTGATCTTTCTTTGACATATCGGAGTCAAGGATTGGATTCTGAAATTTTTTTTATGAAAATTACATATAATTTTTTTTAAATGTAATTACTGGAGTGGCTGGCTATAGTTGGAGGTGATTTTTTTCTTCCAAGTAGAAAAATGACACAGCAATAATATTCTATTAAAATTGAAGTGAAGACTTGTGAAGTTTTTTATTCCTACTCTATTAAAGACAAAAAATTGGAAAAAAAGTTTGGAAAAAAACGTTAACTTCGAACCAAGGCAACAGATATTATTTATGAAAAAGATATTATTTTTAACATATTTAAATTTTTAACTTGTATCTTGGAGAATATTTTAAATACATATTTAAAAAAATATATATCCAACGATAAGTACACAAAAAAATTGATTCCGCATACCTTCAAAATCATCTTAATACAGCAGTGTAAATGTGCGCCCAGTGTACCCCTGTTTTGCGACTAATTACAGAATAATTAAGGTACATGTGTTAATTGAAATTGTCAGTGAATAATTGTAAATAACTTTAAAGAAAAATTTAATGCTACGCAGAACTAAATATTACGTTAAGTTGATCTTCCTTTGACAAATCAGAGTCAAAGATTGGATTCTGAAAAAAAATTACGAAAATTGTAATCATTTATTAAAAATGCAATTACTGGAGTAGCTGGCAATAGTTGGTGTGATTTTTTTCTCCCATGTACAAAAAAGACTCAGCTAAATCATATCCTATTAAAATTGGAGTGAAGACTCGTGAAGTTTTTTTATCCTACTCCATTAAAGACAAAAAATTGGAAAAAAATTTTGGAAAAAAAACGTTAACTTTGAACCAAGGCAACAGATATAATTTATGAAAAAAAAAATTTTTTTAAGTTGTTAAAATAAAGCACGTATCTTAAAGAATATCTTCAGTGATTTTAAAAGATACTTTTTTGGAAAAAGAGTACACAAACAACCAGATTTCGCACGCCTTCCAACTCGCCTAGATACAGCAGCGTTATAGCGCGCCCGAACATCTCAGTTCTGTGACTAATTACCGAGTAAGTAAGCTTCGGATGTTATTTTTAATGATTTTTTTAATGTCAGTGGTTAATTGAGAATACATTAGTAAAAAAAATAATAATTTCGGGAACATGCCGATCTGGAGTCAACGTCGCGCCAGCGCTCAAATTTCAGCAAGTGTGAGGCGTGGGCAAATTAATTTTATTTGATTAATTTGTGTTATTTTTCACAATTAATTCATATAAAAATAATATATAGTATTTTTGCGGCACGTTTCAGAGTGGAAGATACTCTGTGTCGCCCTGATGTAAGAGCACCATTCAGAATTGAAACGTTGCTTGAAATGGCTTAAGTCAAATGGCTCAAATCTTAACTGATGTAAAAAAATCAATAATCTATTGATAATAAATAATAAGAGGATTATCCATAAACGACGGCCTCCGTGGATCGAATCCCGGCTTATGCAAATAAACTTTTTTCGAATAATTTGTGTTATTCCACAATTAACTCATCAAAAATAATATATAGTATATTTGCGGCACATTCCAAAGTGAAAGATACTCTCAGTATCGCCCTGTTGTAAGACCACCATTCAGAATTGAAAAGTAGCTTGAAATATTTTTAGCAGATCTGAATAGCCAGTTACTTCCCTACCTTCCCCTTCCCGTCTCCTTCCCTTCCCCACTACCTTCAGCCTCACAACATACCCCAATTAGTGATGCGATGGTCTCACTGGAGCAGCTGAGACTTGTGAGATATTCAAATAAAAATTAAAAATTAAAAATCAGAGAAAATATGGTACAAATTCATTCATCAATAACTTTTGTTCCATATCAGTCACAAAATAACTTTTTTTGTACTTGTGTGTCAAGAACACCCCTTTCACTCAAAATAAAAACAAAAAAAACATCAACCGCAAAGCACACGAAAATTTTCCAACCACTCTGGATCGTAGCCCAACGAATGGAAAACCCGGAAAATTGTGGAGCTACCGTTATACTTCTCGGTTAGCTGGCCGGTTATAGGTTATAGTGTTTGTTCTCATGAATACATGAATGACTGTCGGCCGCCGCGCACTCCTGCGTCCCCCTGCTACTGGGCACTGCGCTCTGTACACGACAAATGAAAATTCCGCCCCGAATGCGTTCATCACGTTCCATCGGCCTGGTCTAATTAATAGAGTATTTAATTAACCGGGCCACTATAACTGCAGTCTGCATACAACTAGCTCGAGAATTCTCTTAGTTAGGAATTCAGTAAGCCCATCACCAGAGTGCTAGTAGGTGTGTGGTACAAAATGATATTATAATTATTATCATGGAGGACAGAGAAAACGGGTTAATTTAATCATTATTATCGCAAAGTTACCAGATTAATGTTCCGAGAATGGAGACGTGTTTTGACATAACGATCTCTGCTTAGAAACTGGAGTGAGGCACTTACCAGTGGCGGTCGGTGACTTTTTGTATAAGGGATGCTGAAGTACATACCTATCTAATATCAATATAAATACCTACAGACTAGCTCACGAACAAGATGCGATTACCGACAAAAATAGTACCTATGTTAAATTAGCTATATAAATCCTTTATGCTTCATGTCAATTATTACAGTTCTAAAATTAAATTAATTAAATAGATATTCGAAAAATATTGAACGAATCAATCGGCATCCGTTATTCAAGCCAAATTGTCAAAATGGTCGCGCGAACAAATTCTCTAAAACGTACCTAATTAATCCCCGCGCTTTTTTATGCTATTCTGTGCACTATGCCTACGTGCATTAAAGTCGTTTTCTACGCGTTGGATCCTATCGAATGCGTATACTGCTTCAGGCGAAACTTGGCAGGCGGAACTAAATGCGCATGCGCAAATATCAAACCTTTTTCAAACATCGTGGATGCGGAATGGAGCAGAGAATCTACTACTGCTGGTATTGGTGTGTTAACTCGACATTCGTCACACTAGCATTGAGAATGGTGTCGTTATTAGTATTTCGGTAAGGTCCGCGCGTCGTGTTTTGTTGTTTTTGGCCACTGAGGTTGGGACAGTGTCGTTAAACTGCAGTATTTATTGCTGTTTACGGCTAGAAAAAATAAGCTCAAAGCTTTTTTTAATGCTGAATAAAAAAATAACAATTATTATTATATGTATTATACGCCTCAAAAGGAAGGGAAGCGCCGCATCCATAGTATGAATGGAGGGACCGCGCCTGACTTACGTGTCGGTAAAGGTCGTTTTTTTTTTTTTTTTTTTTTTTTTTACATTAACTCCACACAGGAGGCCCTGAGGAAAATAATTTCCCTCAGGGCCTATGTCATCTGGGATGCTGTGTGGAGGGTATTTTTGAGGAGAGGAAGGAATGAACATTGGTCTTGAAGAGACCCATGTTGTAGGAAGGAGGAAACACAGAGGCCGGCAAATCATTCCACAGCCGAGCTGTTGAACACAAGAACGAGTCGAAGAAACGACCTGTTCTCATGTGACTAATGTCAACTGTGTACAAATGTTGGGCACGCGTTTGGCGTGTTTCCCGACCATGCACCGGTGCCGAAGGGATCAATGATGCTAGTTTCTCGGAGCATCTTCCATTGTAATACCGGTAGAACAAGGATAGCATTCCCACCCGACGCCTGTGCTCTAAAGATTGCAATCCGTCTGTTAAGATGGGAGAATCTATCAAACGGACCGCCCGTTTCTGCACAGAGTCGAGGGTATTTTTCAGGTTTTTTGGAGCTCCAGACCAGAGGTGGCTGCCAAATTCAACCGTGGGGCGCACTTGCGATTTGTACAGGGTTAGCAGTTGTGCACTTTTAAAGTATCTGCGGGCCCTGTACAGTACGCCCAGTTTTTGGGAGGCTAACTTTACTCTGGCTTCGATGGAGCCCCCATACCTGAGCTGGTCACTTAGGGTTACACCAAGCAAATCAATGGAGGGCCTGTTCGGAAGATTGCTTCCGTTGAAAGAGACTAGATTTTCATTGCGATCCCTTTTAGACGTAATCAGACAAGATTGGGTCTTTGAAACATTAAATTCAACGAGATTATTTTTACCCCAAGAGAAAACACTCTCGAGGTAACCGTCCATTCTTTGCTTCAAAGCCTTACGAGCTGTTGGAGTTTGTGAGCCCTTTGGGGGCTTGTCAAACAAAAAGCTATCATGAACTGTACTGTCATCCGCGTAGCAGTGAATTGGTGCACATGACAAAAGGTCGTTGATGTGCAACAAAAACAGAGTTAGAGACAGAACCGATCCCTGCGGGACGCCAGCATTTATCGAGTGAGAGGAAGAGGTGAAACCATCGACTACCGTCTGAATCGACCTCTCCCTCAAGAAGTCGGCAATCCACGTACACAAGGATGCGGGAAGTCCGTAAGAATGCAGTTTGTTGACAAGTCCTCGGTGCCAAACCCGGTCAAAGGCCTCGTTGGTCTAGTCTTACAGTCAAATTGATAATTCAATGATTATGGGAAAAATTTATGTTTTCATCAAGGATAACAGGTGCGTTTGCCATTCCAGCTAACAAACTTAAACAGGCGCAGAAAACTGTTCCACCTGAAAACGGATTTGACAGCGAAAGCATAGGTTAGAACTCGAGGAAAGTCGGGTAGTAATTTGATAGAAATTTAATAGTGTTGAATTCTTGAAAATGTGATTCTAAACTGGTATTTTCATTTTAGAGAAGTTAGTTAAGACGAAGCAATTATTAATACTAAATACATATACAATTGTGTAAAATTACAACTCGTTTTAATCAACTCCTATTCAACGATAAATAAATTAATTGTTCATCAATATGAATACGATAGTAGCCGAGCCAATGTGTCACGGTACATCATTCTCATAAACAATGATTTAATCCCAAACAACAAACCATGCATTATTATTTATTATGCAAAATGAATAATAATTATCTCGAGCACGTTCATTATTACGTACCAGCCCGCATAACATTGGGGGCATTGAAGCATTCATAATTCATTGTCGGATAAGTTAGATTATAATATTATTTTGTATGTCTTTAGTTCAGCAAACGAGGTAACTATAATCTAAAGTAGCTGTGGTGAACGAGTTGTGTGGTAAGTGGTAATGCAGTTGCAGATCCATGGCCTACCACAATCGCGATTTCACTTTCATTAGGGAGTCATCTGTAACGGGCGTGATCTTCATTAGCTGACGGGACCAGTGTCAAGTGAGGCGAGACAAAGCACGAATTGCAGATGCAATGTTCGGTTGCAACGTTCAGGTACGGGGTACGAGTACAGACTGCAGGTGTTCCGCTGTGATTGTTGCTTCTGTGACGGAGCATGCTCTCCGGCCGTGGGTTAATTAATTAATCTGTCTTCGGCGGGCGCGGGCATTGGTTTTAAATGATAAAGTTGCCAAGCTGAAACTGCAAGTATCTTTAAACGGTGCAAAAGCGAGTTAGGTTATTTATCACTTGCTACAGGCAGTTTTAAATTAACAAAAATTAATACCTACATTTAACAATAGCTCACCACCACACAGGTCACCCCATCTTTGAGGATAGATACTAAGAGGAGATATAGTGGTTAATGGTTAATGATCTTGAGAGCAATGTTGCAGCATTGAGGAGCCCACAAGTAAAAATAATTCAAAGACCGTCCGTTCTCAAGAGATCAATGATGTTAATTTTTCGGAGTAGGTACATTCCATTTAAATAAAGATATACACAAAGACAATTCATCTACCTAGTCCCTAAAATGTTTAACCTTCCCCCTGACAATTAATATCGAATCCTGACTCCTTACTTTCAAAAACAGAAATAACGCTATGGAACCTTACATCTTGCATTACATTTCAATCATGATACCCATACATTTTACACTCCATCAATCTAATCTACCTTCATATCCTCCCACAGTTCCTGTCTAATTTAAATAAAGATGTACACAAAGACAATTCATCTACCTAGTCCCTAAAACGTTTAACCTTCCCCCTGACAACCTTAATATCGAATCCTGACTCCTTACTTTCAAAAACATGAAATAACGCTATGGAACCTTACATCTGCATTACATTTCAATCATGATACCCATACATTTTACACTCCATCCATCTAATCTACCTTCATATCCTCCCACAGTTCCTGTCTAATTTTCTTCATTTAAATACTATGTAAAAGGTTTTTAATTTAATCTGATTTATACGTTTGGTGATTTAGCAGGGGTGCCCGGGTTCATGGGGTGAGGTTTGTCTAGGTCTTAGAGGTGGATGACCAAGACACACTGAACCCCAGATTCCTACCCACCCCTTAAACCCTTTTCCTTCCCAGAACTCTCCTCTCCTTCCTTTTCCTAAAAAACCCCTCCACACAGCATCTCCAAAGATGACATAGGCCCTGAGGAAAATTATTTTCCTCAGCGCCTCCTGTGTGGAGCTCATGTAAAAAAAAAAAAAAAAAAATATGTATAATCGAATTACTATTATTTTCAAGCATATTTATGTTGTATAATTCTAATCTGTTAACTTCACCTGCCATAACACAGGGACATCCCTATCATGGCGAGTGAAATAATACTAAAAAATGTACCTTTCTTTTCGTGAAATAAACAAATAAATCACTCCAGTAACATAGTAAAATATATAACTAATATACGTTTGCTTAACCAATTCAAATTCGATAATATCTTTACATAGTAGGTATAAAATGAAGTCGCTCCCGCTGTATGTGCGCTTAGATCTTTTAAACTATTGAACGGATTTTCATACGGTTTTCACCAAGAGATAGAGTGATTCAAGAGGAAGGTTTATATGTATAATACATGCATATTATAGTACAGAAAAGTCGATAAATTCAAAGATTCAATTCAGGCAGCTGGCAAGAGGGCGGTGTGAATTTGATATGTATGCAAACGATGCAAACTAACAGATGGCGTTGGTTATAAAGGTTGGGTAAGCCACAGCAACGTGTGGCCGGGTCTGCTAGTATTAAATAAAGTTACATATTAACAGCATGTATCGACATCATTAATTACTGTACTGTACAGAAAATTTCGAATTTATTTTAACCTAAATAACGTAATAATTATGTTGCTTCTTTAACAGGCTATTGATTCGTGTTGCCCTAATTCCTCCTAGAGCCAAGAAGCGAGCAACCACTTTTTGAATTTAAAGTAAAATAATTTAGTTTGTTGTTGTACTTGTGTATAATTTTCAGTAATTTCTTCTAAAAATTAACGTTTATATGTTATTTTAGTGTTTTATGTAAATTTAATGTAACGTTTCCTTGTTATTATGTAAATATAATTAGTGTGGATTGTAATAAGTGCAAATGCAGTGAAGTATAAAAAAAAACTATTCTAGTACTTTATGGAACTTTTTTCAAAAACTGGATAATGAAAAAAAAAGCGATATTCAACGGTTGTGGTGAAGTTTATAGCTTCAAAGGTTCAACTGCGAATTTGAAAACACATTTGAATCGAAAACACCTCCATGCGCATACATACATTTGTACCGCACAATCAACGACAAGGACCCCAGAAAAAAGTCGTGGGCAGGAATTAATCATAAATACATTTGATCCAGTCAGTCCTAGGCCTGAATAAAGTATGAAGGGAAGTTAATTTAATATATTTTGATTTCACTGTATAGCTACAAACACTTAGATGTGTAATTGTATAGTTGGTGGAGGTATACAGTTTCGTGTGTAACTGTAGCCGAATGAAAATAACTAGTTACAAAAATAACCTGTTTTGAAACAGGTTACGCCGACCAAGAAACTAGTATCGTTACGTTTCTTGAAAACGACGCAACGACCCACGTCTAGTACCCATACTTCGTGACCAACTTTTTGCAATTTTTAACCCCCGTTTTTGTTGTACGTTACTTTTAACTTTTGTACTTACTTTCCGAAAACCGATAGTTACTCTAGAGTTACTCCGCCATATTGGCATATTTGACAGTTCTGGTCGAAGTAATGTACGGAAATGGGTGCTTCAACATTGAATATTAATCCGTAATCATGATAAATATTGTAGAAGAGGGTGATAATGCATTTAAGCATTAAAATGAATCATCAACATAAAAAAAGTTTTTTTTCAACTTTGAAGATTGACGACACAATACGAAGTATGTCAAAAAATACAAATAAATAGTAGTATATCTGTGTGTAAGGATGTAATGGCCAACCTTATGATTCCAGAGATATCCTCATTTTTAATGTCAGTGGCAGTGCCATACAAATTTTTCTTAAAAAAAATGATAACTCCTTCATTTGTACACGCAATTACTTCATACGAAATTTTATAGCATAGTAATGATCAGCAGAATCCATTTCTAGCAAAAAAAAGACCCTTGAAAATTCAAGTCTCTACGTCTATGAAAGGTGATTTTCAGCCCACTGTGCGCCGCTCATTTCTACCAAGCGTGGTATTTTGAAGACCCCCCCCCCCCCGAACAGGTCACGTAGTATGGGTACGTTCCCTTACACCATCGGGGCAGATGTGTAGTGTATAGTATGCATTTAATGAGTCAAGCTCAGACAACAGCGACGACTGGCTAATGTTAACTGAATAATTCTTGGCACTTGGCTTCGAAAAGGTATTTCCAAGAAGCGATCGGTGCGACTCATACATAAACGGTGATTGACGATGACACGGTAGCACCGTTATGAGAAATTAACCTACATCACTAATGCTAGATCGTACATATTATTAGTGATGATGAACCCTGAAAGGCTGTCCGAAACATTATCTCGAAAAGGAATCGCGACACGATTATTGGCCATGAGTACATTTCGAGAAATTTATCTTTCGATTAAAAATAATTATTGATAATCACAATTGGTGCGATAACACTACTAAAAGCCTGGAAGCATCCATATATTGTAAAATAATAAGATATTTGGCTAAGTAAATAATAAAAAATTATGAAACTAAATTATAACAGCAACACAAAACCTACCAAGTAAGCATGGTCCTGTATTGGTAAAAGGCATTGTAAATATATTAGCTTGTGTCGCTCTCCATAGAGAGAAAAAAGCTTATTTTTTTAAACGACCGGGGTTTCAAATGATCTGTAGCTATTCGAAGACGTAAAAATAAATTAAATCGGTGTTCACTATTAAATCGCATTTGTTTTTTTTTTAAATAGATTTCCTGATTTGGAAAAAAAATAAAACAAAGGGTCCATAATTTTATATTTTGTAGCAAACTTAATTTTTATTCCATAACTGCAGTACAAAGAATGAAAAAAAAAATTTTTTTTGAAACACATGAGATGATATGTTTGTAAAAAAATATAGAAGGGGAAAATAACACTTTTTCTGCATAAAATCAGTATTCTTGTTCATTTTTTGTCGGCCATAGGCAGTTTTAAATAACAAACAAACGTTAAAAGGTTAAATTATTGAAAAAATAAATTTATTGCCATAATTTAAAAACACACGTTGTAGGTTTTTTTCTGATTTCCAATGCGTTTTAGCGAGCATATAATCATTTAAAAAAAATTAAATGCACTTCTCATTTTCTTTGTAAGCCGCAACTTTTGAGATATGAGGCATTTCTGGATTCAAAAGTTGAAATAATTGACACACCATTTTGTACATAATGGAATTGGAAGAAAGGAAGGAAAAATCGAAAAATGCAATCTTTCTAAACGTACCGGAAAGTGAGTTGTCTCAAGAAGAAAATTTGACAAATGACTCAAAAATAATAATATCCACTATCAAAAAAATTGATGACATACCAACACAAAATCTAAAAATATACAGACTTGGTGCTAAAAAACCCGGAGTCATCAGATCAATTAAAGTGGAATTTGAAGATTCTTTCCAAGTAAAATACATTCTTCGGAATAAATTTAAAATTACCGATGGAATAAAGATAAAACCGGACTTGACAATAACTCAACGAAATCACATGAAAAATCTGATAATAGAATTAGAACAACGGAAAAATAGCGGTGAAACAAATCTCACGATAAAATATGTTCATTCTATTCCGAAAATCGTTCAACAGCATACACCAAAAAACTACACAATAAACTAAATCAATGTTACCTATATTATCAAAACGTCAGAGGAATTCGAACTAAACTGGACACTCTCAGACTAGAAATAACTACTTCAATATTTGATGTGTTGATTTTCACAGAAACTTGGTTACATCCGGATATTCACACTGCAGAACTAGGAATGTCAAGATACAACGTTTTCCGCCGGGATAGAAATCAATCTACAAACGATGACATTATAAACAATAAAAGAAGAGGTGGTGGAGTTCTGATTGCAGTAGCGAAAAATATTGTCTCCAGACAGTTAAATACAAAAAACGTAGAAATAGAGCAATTATTTGTTATGATTAATACAGGTAAAAACAGAATTTTATTGGGTAATGTGTACATTCCGCCTAAATCGGATATTAGTATTTATACTAAGCATTTTGAAGATATTGAAATTTTACAATTAAAATATCCAAAAGTAAAAATAATTATAACTGGCGATTTTAATCTTCCGAACATCATTTGGAATCAAAACTTTATGGAATTGACAGGTATAGAAAACGCTGGCTTGTCAACTATAAACAAAGAAGTTATAAGCATGTCAAATTTTATAAATCTAACACAATTAAATAAAATTGAAAATTGTTATAACAAAATACTGGACTTGGTATTTTCAAGTGATACTTCAGTAACTGTAGTAAAATCAAGTGAAATAATATTACCTGTAGATAACTATCATCCTCCATTAAATATTAGCGTATCACTAAATAAAATACCAAATCTACAGTGCAAAAAATCACTTCACAATTTTAATAAAGCTGATTTTAATCATATTAATGAATGCTTAAATGCTACTGATTGGACTTTTTTAAAACAAGAAAATATTAACGAAAATATCAACGTATTCTATAAAATAATTCACAATATCATAGAAAAAAGTGTGCCTTACATTAAATGTAAAAATAATGTTTTCCCTCAGTGGTTCAATAAAGATTTAATTGACTTGACTCTATTGAAGAAGAAAATACATAAAAAGTACAAAAATTCTAAATCAATTAAAGATTATATTCAATTCAATTCAATTCGACGCCAATGTCATGATCTTTCTAAAAACTGTTACAAAGAATACTTAAATAATGTGGAAAATTCAATTGCAAATAACGACATCAACACTTTATGGAAGTACTCTAGTAGAAGTACTAAGTACTACTAGAAGTACTAAGTAGTCATTAAAAAGAAATGAAATAGATATACCTGCTAGCATGTTTTATAACGGCATAAATGAAAATAATGCAGAAACTATTGTTAATTTATTTGCTTCATTTTTTAAAGATGTATACGACAACACAATTGATAATAGTGAAATTCCTTTTTTTTCATCTAACATCAATTTACAAATTTCTAACATTCACATAGATATAAATGAAATTAAAACCCATATTAACAAATTAGATGTAAAAAAAAGTTCGGGTCCTGACAAAATACCACCAATTCTATTGAAACACTGTATACATGCCTTGTCGTATCCCCTCTATTTAATTTTTAATATGTCATTGTCATCGGGATATTTTCCAATTGCATGGAAAAATAGTTACATCACACCCATATTTAAAAAAGGTGACAGATGCGATATACGCAACTATAGACCTGTGTGTATACAGTCAACTATTCCAAAACTTTTTGAAAAAATTATTTTGGATAAAATTATTTTTAAATTAAATGGGATTATAACAAGGTTTCAACACGGTTTCATGAAGAATAGATCAACTCTGACAAATCTACTGATATATGAAAACTTTATAGCGAATGCCTTTGCAGATAAATGTCAAGTAGATTCGATATATACTGACTTCAGCAAGGCGTTCGATAAAGTTTGTCATAAAATATTGATAAATAAATTAAGGAGTATGGGTATAACCGGGAACTTTCTTAAATGGGTAGAGAGTTATTTAACAAATAGGCAACTGTTTGTAAAGTTAAATGACGTAATATCGGATGCCTTTTCTGCCACTAGTGGTGTGCCACAGGGCTCACATTTAGGTCCAATACTGTTTATTTTGTTTATTAATGACATTGTAGACGTTTTTTCCGATGTTGATATCCTGTTATTTGCTGATGATTTAAAATTATATAAAAAAAATTAAAAATGTTTCTGATTGCATAATTTTACAAAAAAATTTAAACAACTTGTTTAATTGGTGTATATGCAATAAACTGGCACTTAACATTAGTAAATGTCAAATAATAAGATTTTATAAAATAAAGAAACCGATCATTTATGAATACAATCTTGACAAAATTATATTAAACTCAGTAGAAACAATAAATGATCTAGGTATTATTTTTAACTCAAAACTTACATTTATTAGCCATATAAATAATATTATTAATAGAGCAATGAAGATTTTAGGATTTATTATTAGAATAACAAAACAATTTTGTAACATTGATACTATTCGCATTTTATACATAACGCTAGTGAGAAGCATTTTAGAATATAATTCTACGATTTGGGCTCCACATTACAATATCCATATTCAAGTGATTGAAAAAGTCCAGCATAGATTCCTTAGGTATATTAATTTTAAATTAGGTATTCCAAGAGAATCCGTGGACTATAATTTGTTATTAAACTGGACTAATCTCGTAAATTTATCAGATCGCAGAAAAATCTGTGATCTATTAATATTATATAAAATAATTCACTCGGTCCTGGATACCCCTGATTTAATAGAACTAATACGATTTCATTGCCCTGGTCGCGCTAACAATAGACTGACTCTACCGTTCTACTATAATAACACACATACATTATCACATTATTACTCACCAATCAGTCGATTACACATTTTGGGAAATGAATATGCTAACATCGGCGACATTTATTTCTTAAAATTAGCGCAATATAAACATGCACTCAAAAATTATTTTTCCATAATGTAACTTTATATACGCAATATGGACATTTTGAAATGAAATGTGATATTTCTCATTGTTCTTTTTTGTTATTTTTTGTTGTGATACACAAAATAATTGTATGTTATTTTAAAATTTAAAACTACTATTATGTAATGATATTATTTTTCTTACTCTATTATATATTATATATTATTTTGTACTCTATTATATGTTTATTTATAAAAGGTAGTATAGCCGTTTATGTATTTAAAATAAAAAATAAAATAAAAAATAAAATAAAATAAAATAAAAATAATATACGAATATATCGACCCATAATAGGCAGAACAGCGTAAACGACATTTTTGTCAAATTAAGATTTATAGCGAAAACTGTTCAATACTGAAAACTGTTCAATGCATCAATGACAAAAATATTGCAGCTCTATCTTATATGCATGACTCTTTTTTTAGTAGTTGTAGCTTTCAGCGTAAGCGACAGCGGTCGGTTACGCTGTCTTACGCTGTCGGCGGCTGGTAGCATCGGAAACTAAACGAAAATTCTTAATTTATTATTTTGTATTTGAATATTAGAATAAAAAGTATTAATGCAAATTATATCATTTTTCACAACCGTCTGGAGCCAGTGAGAATATGGCATCCCCAATTTTGGTTTGTTGTTAGGCTGAAGATAGTGGGGAGGGGAAGGGGATGTGGAAAATGTAACTGGCTGTTCAGATCTAGTCACCAAACACGACTAAAGCCATTTCAAGTAATAAGTCTATTTATATGCTTTTTTTTTTATTTAAATTACTTTTATTTTCGATTGAGTTTCGCTTATATTGTCTTCATTTATTTAAATATTACAATTTGAAGTTTTACTCGTAAAGTTAAAATAAAATAAAAAAAAACAATTTATATACTATACGCCAGCGCAAAATTACAAAAAAATATATAATATTACTTTTTTATCCGAATACGGCACAAGAGGCCCAACTTTTCCTAATCGTCTGGAGCCAGTGAGACTATGCATCCCCAATTTTAGTATGTTGTGAGGCTGAAGGTAGTGAGGAGGAGGAGATGTGGAAAATGTACCGTGCTATTCAGATCTAGTCACCGTATTTAGCCTATTTGGTGACTAGATCTGAATAGCCAGGTACATTTTCCATATCTCCTTCCCCTCCCCACTACCATCAGCTTCATAACAAACTAAAAATGGGGATGCCATAGTCTCACTGGCTCCAGACGGTTTGGACTCTTGTGTTGTATTTGGATAAAAAAAGTTACATTACACGATTTTTTTATATTTTTACGCTGGTGTGTAGTATATATATAATTATTAGACTTATTACTTGAAATGGCTTTGACCGTATTTGGTGTCTAGATTTGAATATCCGGGTACATTTTCCACATCTCCTTCCCCTCTCCACTACCTTCAGCCTCACAACATACTAAAATTAGGGATTCGGCTCCAGTTGGGAGCAGTTGGGACTGTATGGCGTTGTATTCGGATATAAAAGTTATTTCATATATTTATTTTTGTATTTGGACGCTGGTGTGTGGTGTGTAGGTATCAGACTTATTACTTGAAATTGCTTTAGCCGTGTTTGGTAACTAGATATGTATAGTCAGGTTCATTTTCCACATCTCCTTCCCCTCCCCACTACCTTCAGCCTCATAACACACCAAAATTAGGGAGGCCATGGTTTCACTGGCTCCAGACAGTTGGGAGAAGGTGTGCCTCTGGTGTTATATTCAGATAAAAATGTTAGATAGCGGTTTTTTTGCTAAACCGACTGCACATATAAGTATGTCGTATTTTGTTATTACCGCATACTCTTTCGGAGAGTCGAAATTATTTTTAGTAAAAATATCATCACAACGGATTTTCAATCAAGATGCCTGCAGATACAAGTATATCGACTTTGGTTTTACGGCCGTATATCCTCTTTGCATACTTACTTGCAAATTATTGTATTTAGTCAACTTTAGGATCAACTGTCATGGAACCATTATATTTAGTTATTTGTTTACCTACCATGATTGCGTGATATACATTTCAAAAATAATTATGTACTCCGAACAGCGTATGCGACATTTCGCAGGGAAAAAATCTGTCAGGGTCATAGGCAAAACAGCGTTACCGTCACTATCTCAACAACTGAAGACATTAAGATAATTGTATTATCAGCTTTATATAGGCAGCAACCAAAGATTAATAACCAAAATCCTTTTTGGAATCAATGAAGAAAGTTAATTAAAAAAAACCTTCTCCTGAACAATTTACTTTTTGCCGCTTACGCTGTTCTGCCGATTATGGATCGATATAGTTTTGCATCAGTGATCGAAGAACCAGTGGTTGCAATATTTTAGCCAAAAGTCAAATGTTTTTTTGTCTGTAATTAGAAGTAAGATTGTAAAAATATATTATAAATTTGTACAGCGTCCTTGAGATGATTTTTCACAAATTTTGATCCAAATATTATTATTATTTTTAACAACCTACAGTCCGCCTCGGACCAAGAACCTCTAAATAGAATTACTTAAATAGTCATTAATATAAATCAAAAATTTAAAAATCATGTAAGAAGGGCGTGATAATTAGACATCACTTATTTACTTTCATTAAACTCTCCAGTTTCTCAAATGAAAATAATACGCGAAGAATCCACAGATGTTGACATAATTCAATTGAATTAATTTAAGGCTGTCATACCGGCAAATCATAATTCCGATTCCGACTACAGCGCTCACACATCAGCGGTCGCGAGCGGACGTTTTTGGAACTAGATTTCGTTCCGCCGCAAGCCGGGTTTCACGTACCTATTAGTTCACGCGGAGCTGGGCCTACAGTATGGTTCAGATGATGATGTTGAATTCTCGCTTCCAGAATTTTAATTAGTAGTAGTTATTTGTAATTTGTGTATCGAAGTGCATAGACATAAATAGATACAGAAACACAGTAGGTATAAAGTAGATACCTACACAAAAAAAAAAACAATTTGTTATATATATTTTTTAAATATTTTGGTTTTTGTTTTTTCATTTTATTTTACTGCCATTAGAGTGGAAGAATTGAAACGTTACTTGAAATGGCTTTAGCCGTGTTTAGTGACCAGATCTGAAGAGTCAGGTACTTCCCCACCTTCATCTTCCCTAACTCATTCCCCTCCCCCACTACCTTCAGCCTCGCAACATACCCCAATTGGGGGTGTAATAGTCCCACTGGCTCCAGACGGGAGCAGTTGGGACTCTTGTACGGTATTCATGAAAAAAAGAGTAATATTCAGTTGGATTGTAAAAAATATCTCATTTTGAAATATTAATTCGTGTGCATAATTTTTAATTTTATATTTATGTGAATACCGCACAAGAGACCCAAATGCTCCCGTCTGGAGCCAGTGAGACTATGACATGACTATGGGGTATATTGGGAATCTGAAGGTGGTGGGGAGGGAAGGAGATGGGGAAGAGGAAGTGAGGAATTACCTGGCTATTCAGATCTGGTCACCAAACACGGCCATTTTTAGCAACGTTTCAATTCTGAATGGTGGTCTTACACCAGGGCGATACAAAAGTATCTTCTACTCTATAATATATTATTTTTAAATGAAATAATTGTGAAATAACCCAAATTAGTCAAATAAAATTTATTTGCCCACGCCGGGATTCGATCCCACGACCTTCGGATTGCGAGTCAGGAGCCTTACCTCTTGACCACGCGGGCCGTCAATAGGTAGTATCAGTAATTTGGAAGGCGGGTATGGTTACCGCCGCCCCGGGAACCATGTATTGGATTATCAACACCTCTGCCATAGGTACGGGTAGCCCGGGTTCATGGGGCGAGGTTTGGCAGAATCTCGGCGGCGGTGGCGTCTGCCCACCAACTACGTGGAAGGTCGGATCGGGAAAGACTTCTTTGGGGATGCTGTGTGGAGTAGTGTTGGGTAGGACACGATATCAGGATGAGTTTGTATGAGGTACTCGAATATTGAAATGAGGTGTTGAGGTGAGGTGTTACAAAATAATTTTCGCTTACGGGGGGGGGGGGAGTGGCTAGAGAATTTTAAGGAAGTTGTTTTTTTCAGCTTGATTTTCTTGGTTCAGAGGTGTTGGTTCCTGGTTGTCTCCCGGCCCCCCTCTGATCCCCCCCCTCTTATCCCTCCCCCTCCTCAGCAACCCCCTCCACCTCATCAAAACATTGCCTCATCCCTCCCTTGGGAGCTGTTGGGACTCTTGTGCGGTATTTAGATAACATATAAAAATAATTTAAAATAAAAATATATTCAAAAAAAATTTTTTGGAGTAGTTGGTACTGTTGTGCTGTATTCACATATCAATACATAATTTACAATAAAAAATATTTTGAATAAAAAAAAATTAAGCATTTGGGACTCTTGTGCTCATAAATTATTGTTGTGTATTCACATAACAATAATTTACATAAAAAAAAATTAAAAAAAAAAAAAAAAAAAATTGGAGCGTTGGGACTCTTGTGCTCATAAATTATTGTTTTGTGTATTCACATAACAATAATTTTCAATAAAAAAATATTTCTAAAAAAAAAAATTTTTGGAGCAGTTGGGACTCTTGTGCTCATAAATTATTGTTATGTGTATTCAATAAAAAAATATTTAAAAAAAAAAAATTTTTGGAGCAGTTGGTACTCTTGTGCGGTGTTCCGTCAACCCTGTAGATTTTATCAACATGAAACAAGGAAATCGTTTACATTCAAAGTTTCGTATTATTATTACGCAATTCATCATTTTAAAATGTTACGATATAGAGCGCCGCGGAGACGACCGGAGACAGCGGCTCTTGCCCGCGGAATGAACTCTGAAATTCTCTTTTGCGAGTATGCGAAAAATCGTGAAATGCGAAGCTGTAAATTAATTAATATTAAATACTTCCTAAAATTATTTTTCGCTCAAACTTATTTATGATTTGTCAATAATGTCTTAGCACAATAAGTATGTAAAAAAATCTGAAATATATTAGTTTATAAGTTCGCAAATAAATACACAAACTGACTAAGTTTCGTCAAGAAACACATGTACGTATATATTTTTTAATGATTTTATTGAAACTAAAATTAAAATTCTAAAACATGCGTTTGCTAGATAATGTATTGATTTATTTTAGTGCATGATTATATTATTTGAAATGGGTGTGGTATAATACAAAAACTTTTTTGAAAATTTAACAAATCTGCCAACGACCTATGGTATAACCTTATTATACTAAAAATTTAAAAAATTTCTCAAAAATTATTACATACGAATGCTAGATAAAAGAACAATCTTTCGAAATCCATTTATAATTTTTTGTGGAAAAGAGTCAATACGTCTAAAATCTGATTTGAAAATGACATATTTCTGGTTTTCTCTGGTAATGCTCTCTTAAAAGACAATAAGCGCTCTCACTGAAGTGGGTATTTTCTCAGGTTTAATATTTGTGAAATGATAACAAGGTTATTTATTCTTCAGTAATCCACTAAAGACTTGCACTTGACGAGAAGAAAAATATAAGATGCTGCGCATTATTGTAGAAGGGTGCCTTGGAATCTCGGTCGTGTCCTCGTTATATTATAATTTAACTTCGAAAATAAAGCTGGATAATATATTCAAAGACGAACAAAAATTGTTTTAAAACTACAGCTACGATCGTGGAATTGAAAATATACGAAATGAAGAAGTCCCACGCTCCACGGCAAAAATTTGTGATTACTTCTGGTTTCATGAATCAATTCAGGTAAATCATTTAAAAGAGAAGAGACCCTCGCATGTGTACTGGATAGATACAAATATAATTGAATTTAACCCCTCAAGCTGATTTGCTCGCTTATGGGAACAACTCATCTCATATAAATCGTTGTGTCTCCCTAACTATCAAAGAGAGAAATATGACCTAAAACGGTGTTAGAAACACCAAGCTTCATATTATTTTTACACAAAACGAAAAAAGGGAGGAGTCGATAACGTAATAATAAATTTGTCTAATAATGTGGGTTTATATTTTTTTAGTTGACAGTCATTTTAGTTAAGGGAAAAAGAGAAAGTTCCCTAAGTAGAAAAAATGTAGGGTGAGCAATTTAAAAAATATAAATGTATATATTTGCATTCAAATTTTTTATTTATTTAAAAAATTATATGTTTATTAGTGTCCGACTGAAACAGGACTTTCTACCGAAACCGAAACCGAAACCGAATCTTCGGTAGCTGTCTCAGTTTCGGCCAAAACCGAAACCGAAACTTTTTTAGACATTTATTTATTTACGCCCTTTTTCGGGGCTTTTACAAACATTACATATGAGTAATAAGAAATAAACAGCATTCATTGTATATAACTGAACTGTCTCAGTAACAATATTTTATATTTATTTAAACATAAATTGAAGATGTCCACTGACTTGCTATAATTGTTTCCCTCCATTAGTATTCTTGGCAAAGAGGAATACATATGGTAGTTAGTCCCAGAATTTCTGCACTGAAATAAATCCTGACTTCTGGTATTACGTAGCGGAATCCGGAAGCTTATCAATTCTAGCAATACCGGACTATAAATTAAATCATATAGAAATTTATAAAGAAATACCAAGTCAGTGAAAATTCTTCTGTCGGACAATTTGAGCATATTCATATAATTTAAAATAGTGTTGTAGTTCAACATAATTGCTGGAATACCCATTTTAAAATTTGGAATACGTAAGAATTTGTTTTGTATTCTTTCAACAGCTTGTACATGTATACTATAATGTGGATTCCAGACGGGAGAATTGTACTCAAGTTGACTTATAACATAGGCAAAATACAACAGTTTAATACACTTTATATTGTTAAAAATTTATAGTTAGCCTAGTTATAAATCCCAACATTTTTAAGCCTTTATTAGAGATTTCTGTCATATGGTTAACAAATGAAAGATTTGATTGAAAAGTGATGCCCAAGTCTATAATTTGTGTTAATATCTCGAGAGTATTGTTATCAATGTTGTAATTAAAGATCACTGGATTTTTTATTCGAGAGATCTAACTATTTAACATTTTGAGATATTTAAGTAAAGTCTATTTTCATTACACCAAATTAACAATTTGTTGATATTATCTTATGGAATGTTGCAATGGTAAATATTTTGAATAATTCTATAAATTTTGAGGTCATCAGCAAAAAGTAAGATAAATACATCATGAAATATTTTTGTAAGATCATTTATAAACAAGATAAATAATATTGGGCCAAGGTGTGAACCCTGTGGAACTCCACTTGTTGCATAAATTTTTTCCGACAGGGAGGATTTTATTCTAACAATTTGTTGTCTTCCAGTAAGATAGCTTTCAAACCAGGTTAATATATTGCCACGTATACCAAGCTTTTCTAATTTCCAAATGAGAATTTTATGAGAAACTGTATCAAAGGCTTTACTAAAATCTGTATAAACAGAGTCTACTTGTTTCTTTTCTTTAAAAGCATGAATAAAATAAAATAAAATTATTTTAAAGACAAGTTAAAAATCTATTGTTTACTGAAGTTGGCTTATTTTTTACACTTATACAAACAGTTAACATGTGTTAAATGAAATAAAAAAGCTATAATTGAAGAATGTGAAAAAAACTTCTTTTTTTTATATTACTAAAAATTAACAAACATGTTAACTACTGCTTGGAACAAAAATTTATCGATAATCAACACTTACGTGCATTATAAAGGAAGGACCTCATTAATTGAGATTTTTTTATTGAAATTGCGTTTACAATCACAACAAATTTAACTCTGCAAAAGATCTCAATAAATTTACCATTTATTGAGATCTTTTGCAGAGTTTCGGTGCGGCCGAAGGTTCGGCAGAAAAATCTGTCGAAACCGAAACTGATGCCGAAACTAGATTTTTTTGCCGAAACTTGCCGAAACCGAACCTTCGCGCTTCGGTCGGTCACTAATGTTTATTTCGAATTATAACATTTGAAAGCCTATTTTATTACTTATCAAGAACAGTTTTTAGTTTTCGGATACGGTAAAAAATATTGCATTTATTTGGATTGTATTGCAGAGCGAAAATATTTTGACCTAATAAAACACGCCCGAGGCCTGAGGGGTTAATAATATTTTTGTTTTTGTTGGGAAGCTGAAAAATGAAACAAAAAAAAAACATAAAATAACATTATCGAATTGAGTCTAAATTTAAACGGAATTGATAAATTACGTAAAAGTTACGCTGCCAATATCTTTGGAAACTCATAGTGGAGTTAGAGTGTCTGCGGGCGGGTGTAACAAACGTTTTTGAAACTTTCGATGTGCCCAAATGCATTCAAATGTGTCCTCCCATTATTATTAAGATTAACGAAGACAGTTTGAGTCGCAGTAGGAATTTTTTTATTCCTTTCACAAAATTGTCAATAGTTTTGTTTACCAACCGTGGTGACCAATTGGCAAATTGAACCAGAAGAGAAATGCACAAAATATTTTTTATAGATATATAATGTTGATTCTACAATGCAAATAAACAAACCACAAACATTCACAAGACAAAATAATATAACATATATTTACTACGAACCAAACAAATTATATTTAACATTCACAAATACGACAAAACACCACGTTAACCAATCTGTTAGAACAACAAACAAATGTTGTGAGTTTTTCTGTGAGTAAGGTAATTTAGCTTGGTGATGTATGGAGGATTAAATTTGAATGTAAGTATGTAGTGATAATAAAAATATGACATTCCAACAGAACACAAAGACAGGCTAAGACAAAGGGTGACAAGAGACCCAGGTGAGGATGGTACTGTGGTGCACGTGGTCACTGATCACTGTGTGGGTAATGTGTTTTATGAATGGGGACCATCACTGGCTGGCACTGGGACACTCGGCAAGAATACAGATGAAGTTGGGGATATGCAAAACAATTCATTAAATAATTAATTTCACGAATTGGGACGTGCTTGGATTTGAAACTGTGCAACAGCGATGCAATTGGTGTTGATCATTTGAGAGTTAACAGTCTCAAATAAAAATGAATCCATCCATTTCAACATTGAAAAATGGGCAAACTCGGCAATGGGGTGTGAGAAGGAATGTCCCAGGACTCAGCAGGATTTGCCGGCGTTCTCGGAGACTCGGTTAATAATGAACAAAGCAATGTCATTTGGCGTTAATGTCCTCAGCAGGATTAGGGTGGCCACGGCTCCGACGGCGACGGGACTGGCGCAGGAATGGTTATCGGGAGCAGTTAACAGTAACAGTGACAGTGACAGCAGGGGAGTAGTATTGCTATACGAACCAAACGGACGCAGGGGTCGTCCGCCCACGAGCAGGGGCCCGGATACGGTCCCACCAAAAATAAAAATAAAAAAACATTCATGAGTATCACAGTTAAATCATTCAAGTGCAGAATATCATATTACAAATAATATCATACAATGTTGCAAATAACAAGACATTATAAGCAAATATTCGCTATAAAAACCATTCGTTATGCATATTTTAAAAAGCATAAAAATATTTGTGATTTGAATCCATACTCATTCACATAACAGGTAAATTCATGGGTTTACAATGAAACAATGAATCAAAAAATTATGGAGCAACGGACGATTTCTAAACTTCCTTCCTATTCGTCTTCTTCTTACCTACATTTCGAAGCAGAGGCGTATTGTGATACAAATCTGCAATACAATCATAAATACACAAAAAATATGCGGACACTGGATTAAAAGACAATGCGGACAATGCATACAAAAAAATAATAAGAAAGCAAAATGTTTAAACAATAATGGGCCACGATATGTAGAGTTACAGCTTCCAGTCCGGGTTGACGAAATTAATTTTCACCGTCGAGTTTGAGTCGTTTTCATTATAACTTCTTTCAGAAGTTTATTGAATGGAACCTGCTTAGCTAAAAAGAGCAGTGGAGGTAATCCACCTCTTACCCGCCCTGGTATAAGTAACTGATGGTTACTCCTTCAAGGCTCTCGCAAGATTCTAATTTTTTTGATTTAACGAAGCTACATTTATTTATTTTGAACGAATCTAGACCTCCAGTGTCCATGCATACGTTGTTAGTAAGCAGTATGCAAGTGCTTAACAGGAAAAACAAAAAAAAGAAAAAAAAGAAAAGAGCAGTGCACCAGCTGCCGAATCTATTGCAAAAGATAGAAGTGTATCATCAGCGTTTACGTAGTCCTCCAGATAATAATTTCCACAGCAGCCAGTAGCCCCAGTAGCCAGTACCGGTGACTGGTGACTTGTGACCGCTGCCAACCGTAGTGATGTAATCGCAGTCCGCCGTATTCCGAGAATCGGTCGCGTCACAGTCACCCCAGTGGGGTCGAGTGTTGCCGGGGCTGTCATTATTGTGAAAATAAGTCGCTGCCAATTATCGCCGGGAATGAGCGAGAGGTGTCGTTTGTTCAATGACGTAAATAATACAAGACGTGGATCGAAATACTGATTGAATGCCGCGTTTGGCAAAGCTGCTAGCCAGGTTGATGACATATTTGTGAATCTCAATCGATTAAATATAATGAATGATGTATTACCTTTATAATATATCATGTCATATTTTATTAAATGAACGCGATTAAATTAAATGAAAAGCATTCGCAACGCGCAATGTATTCTGAGAAAAAATAAAAATCGACAAAAAAACTCGATTTCGTTAGAATGAGATTTACATAATGAAACGTCGTGTTTATTAAAAATTTGTACAACGTGTCAAAATGGAATTCTTCACCGATGGCGGTTTACCTCCAGGGCTCTGGCCTTTTTAAGAATTTCGACTTGTTGCTGGAAAACCAAAGCTGCGGTATAAGAGGGATTTACAGACTTTCACATTTATTACCATTATGAAGTTTTGGGTTTTCAAATGAGAAATCTGGGGTGAAACCGAATATTACGGCTTAAAAATGTTCTGAGAAAATGAATTAAAGTTATACGTTCACACAATATATGCACGTCAAATAGCTTCGTCGCGACGTTAACGAGTTAACGACGCATGTATTAGAAAGAGAAGCTACAACGGAATTCTCAGCGGTAAAACCATAAGATTTTTCAGAACTTAGTGATCTACAATACCAGAGGGCGTGTTGAGTTTGGAACTGTTGATGAATGGGAACCTCGGAGCTCGGAGGTGGTGAGTGGAAAGTGATGAAAAGGGATATGGTCGACAAATTCGTTGTAACGTTTCCCTCTTACAGAAAGAGTAGTTACAATTACAAGGGAGCTCTCGGTGGCAGTAGTAGAGCTATCGCGCTACTGTAGTAGGTCGGTGTATTGATTTCTCGGCGCCGGCGCTCACGTGGTCCGCCCATTGCACGTGCGAATCCCCCACACCCATTCCCCCGTCCCGAGCCTCCGTGCCGCAATCACTTTCTCCGAATTCCACCGCTATTAAGTGTAATCCAGGGGGATCGAACGTGGAATACATCAATCAATAAAGTCGTACGCAATTTTGATATCTCCCCTGTGACATTTTCCACTCCAGCTGAGAATAAGAAGCTTGAAGGTGAGTGAACAGGGCTACATTTTGTAAAGTCATTCCACGCAACTTTTCGTTACTGACTTCCCCCACGATGTGGAGAAAGGTAAGATAAATTTTCTATGATATTTACATATCACAAAGTCAGTGATAACTTCACTGAGTACCGATTCTCCGTTTTCCCTCAGTGTCGATTTCATCTTCAGGGTTGTCGTGTGCGGGATCATTTTAGGGAGGGATGAAACACAAGAGAGCCGGCAAATCATTTCATACGAGCAAAGCACAAGAACGAACAAATGTCAAACGTGCACAAATGTTGGGCGTGTCACCCGGCTGTACACCCGGAGTCGGAAGGTAGCACCGGTAACAAATATTTTACGATTGTATGTGCCACAGATTGCAAATTTCATGTGGGAATGTATGAAATGAGTTAAGAGTTTATTCAGTTTCAGGATTTCTGTTTTTCAGGATAAAAAGATATACGGATAAAAAGATATACGGATTCCGGCGGAACCGCTCTTGCGGTGATCTTCTCGCGTATGTGACGCATGTTTGGGGGCGGTGCCTGGAACGTTTCAATGAGACCCAAATGGTTGCACTGGATATTTCCAAGGACTTTGACCGGGTTTGGCACCGAGGGCTTGTCAACAAACTGTCTTCTTACGGACTTCCAGCATCCTTGTGTGCGTGGATTGCCGACTTTTTGAGGGAGGTCGATTCAGGCGGTTGCTGACGGTTTCACCTCTTCCTCGCATTCGATAAATGCTGGCGTCCCACAAGGATCGGTTCTGTTACCGACTTTGTTTCTGTTGCACATCAATGACCTCTTGTCATGTGCACCGATTCATTGTTACGCGGATGACAGTACAGTCCATGATAGCTTTTTGTTTGACAAGCCCCCAAAGGGCACACAAACTCCAATAGCTCGGAGGGCTTTGAAGCAAAGAATGGACGGCTACCTCGAGAGTGTTTTCTCTTGGGGTAAGAATAACCTCGTCGAATTTAATGTTTCAAAGACCCAATCATGTTTGATAACGTCTAAAAGGGATCGAAATGAAAATCTAGTCTCCTTCAACGGAAGCAATCTTCCGAACAGAACGTCCATCGATATGCTTGGTGTAACTCTAAGAGACCAGCTCAGGTACGGGGGCTCCATCGAAACCAGAGTTAAGTTAGCCTCTCAGAAACTGGGCGTACTGTACAGGGCCCGCAGATACTTTAATAGTACACAACTGCTAACCCTGTACAAATCGCAAGTGCGCCCCACGGTTGAATTTGGCAGCCACCTCTGGTCTGGAGCTCCAAAATACCTAAAAAAAACCATGACTGTGCAGAAACGGGCGATCCGTTTGATAGATTCTCCCATATTAACAGACGGACTGCAATCTTTAGAGCACAGGCGTCAGGTGGGAATGCTGTCCTTGTTCTACCGGTATTACAATGGAAGATGCTCCAAGGAACTAGCGTCATTGATTCCCTCGGCACCGGTGCATAGTCGGGAAACACGCCAAACACGCGCCCAACATTTGTACACGGTTGACATTAGTCACATGAGAACGGGTCGTTTCTATAACTCGTTCTTGAGTTCAACGGCTCGGCTGTGGAACGATTTGCCGGCCTCTGTGTTTCCTCCCTCCTACAACATGGGTCTCTTCAAGACCCGTGTTCACTTCTTCCTTTCCTCAAAAAGACCCTCCACACAGCATCTTCAAAGATGACATAGGCCCTGAGAGAAGTTATTTTCCTCAGGGCCTCCTGTGTGGAGTTAATGTAAAAAAAAGCCGATCCTCCATTTATACCTTAGTTATATCAGTAGCAACCAGCTGACACTACTCGACGTCCCCTTCCCGATCAGAGGATGAATGGGCTCGCGGCTCGCAGGACACAATGGACAGGAATAATAACGCGGCCGGGCTGACTTCGTGGCAGGTCAGGTGTCAGGTTAGCACACAGCACACGGGATCAACATCGTATAATAATATAGACTACACTTAACGCGTCAATCGCTGGCTTGTGTTGTAAAAGCAAACACAATCAATTACATACGAGACTGACAAACAACTATGAGGACGATCATGTTCTTGATTGATAGTCGCAGGGGATAAAAGAACTAATGAAAAATCGTATCAAGCTGAATTTATTTGGTAGAACTCTAACGTATATTTTTTTTATTTTCCAATCTAATATTATTTTGTCTAAGCTAACTTCGCGATATTGAAGATTACTCAATAACAAAAAATAAAGAATCGACCAAGTAAATACATTCTTAAACGCAGACAAAAAGAAAAAATGTCCATTAATCATTTTCTTGTTTTTTTTTGGTTTAATGCGGTACAAAACCCTAATAATTTTTGTTTGCTCAAAACTCACATTTTAATAATTTCCGGCGAATTCGTAACTATAATAACTTTTTTTTATTTCCATGCCGCACAAGGAATGCAAGTTATTTATATTTTAGATTAAATAAACACAGTACCTTACCTTAATATATTTTAAGTACTTACGACGATTTTAAAACTTTATAACCCGTTTTTCAACAATAAAGTTAGCGGTAAGCACCAGATTTTATTTTTCTGGATGATGAATTAATAACTTCAGGGGGACAACATGAAGACATATTTTAAATATTTGTAACACGTTCTTCAGAATTAATTAAAATGAACGCGGCGGAAAGGTCCAATCTCCAGGCCTGCTAGGGTGAATTCGACCGTACGTTCGTCCAAAACGTCGTGCCGCGGCGTATATTTATTTACACGCTTTCTTCACTTGCGTCGTTAAGATTCCCACAATATTTTTTTTCTTCTTCTTTTCTTTGATACGGCAAATTCGACAGTAGTTCCGTCCAATACACGGGTCGCGAGTCGCAATTTGTAAACACGGCGTCTTTACTTACGTCGTTAAGATTCTGAATATATTTTAGGGTATATTGTCGTCTTAGTGGCAAACGCGTAATGCTAAGCACCATTTAGCGATTGAAACAAGAAATTGGTTTGTACTGGCTTTCAATACGACAGACTTCACGGAGCAAATTAATATCTTTAACTAAATGATAAAGGTTGAAGTAACTATCAACAAAGTTTGGATATAATATAATAATAAGAATTGCGGACTGATTACATCTTCATTCTCCAAATCATTTTGACTTGGTTCAACAGCTCGGCTGTGGAACGATTTGCCGCCCTTTGTGTGTCCTCCCTCCTACAACATGGGTCTCTTCAAGACCCATGTTCACTCCTTCCTTTCCTCAAAAAGACCCTCCACGCAGCATCTTCAAAGATGACATAGGCCCTGAGGGAAATTATTTTCGTCAGGGCCTCCTGTGTGAAGTTAATGTAAAAAAAAACTTGGAGAATCGAATGGAAAATGGAGAGCACTTCAACGCATTCGGTGCAGTCTGCGCGTAAAATAAACTAAACATGTTCTGAAACTAAACAGAATGAAATCGCGTAAACAAAACGAAGGTGAAAGAGATAACGCAAACGACTTCCCGCATACAGCGTTAGAAGTAAATAGTATAATTTGTAGATCAAGTGAGGTCAGGCCAGCACCCAGTAACCAGTAGTGGCAACTGGCAACTAGCAGGACCCTCAGAATTGGCACAATGTCAGCGATCCAATACGAACGCAAAGAAATGACGGCGACCCATATAATTTGTCGCATTGCACGCTTTCGAAGTTCGCCCCGGTATAAACAAAGGATAAAATTTGAATATAAAGTTACACAATATTCAGAAATAAAAAGAGAAACGCGGTATACGCGTGGATGAAGCGGGTTACTAGTAGAGTACCAGGCTGGCAGAACGGTTGCGGGGGTTTGTTGTGCTGCAGCAGTGGGCATTCGCGGCACGCCACAACACTAGCACGCTCTGGTGCGTGGCACGCTTCGTACTCCGTGGAATTATTTGCTGGGAGATGATACAATACAATAATGGTATGCAACCAACAAATAAATGAATACACCCGTAAATGCGAGGAGATAATAATAAATTCCACCATATTTACTCAATTGGCAAATTTACACAAGTCATGTATTATAAATTATAATATGCTTCTTAATTCTATTATACAATAGATGGTTGGGCGATTCCACAATCGCGGGTGCAACATTTAGACGCATGTAAAGCTTCCTAATGATAAAATAAATAAAAACATTTAAAATTAAATTATTCTTGTAAGAGCCACATTTTAACGTGTTCACTTTGTATTCGTTCATAAGAATTTTATTGAAGTATTTAAATAGTCAGGAGGGAGGTATAAAGTGCTTTCGCGGGTGGAACAAATTTGGACATACCTTTCCAGATCGTAAGACAAAAACACAAAAGTCCGTTAATTGGGAAATATTTATTATGATATGCCTTTATATTTTGTTAGGCGTTAAACTGATCAACTACAAAATTTTAAAAAATATAGAGGAAAAAATAAATAAACAGAGGCCAAATAATTCCCATCAGGGCCTATGTCATCTTTAGGGATGCTGTGTTTAGGGTCTGCGGTAATTTTGAGAGTTGAAGAGACGATGGAGCTTCGTCACTTAATGATTCGTCGCCTGAATCTCTGTAAACATCAGAAATGCGCAATTTTGTTTTAGGTGACAAGAAGGATTTAATCTGATCTGATACTGAAGGCACAGATACATCAGGACACAGAATTTCCTTTCGTATTTTGTAATTTGTAAGATGTTCCAAATCTTTATCGTCCCAATCACTTTCTGTTTCAGTGGTGGTTTTTGGAGATTTCAAAACCAATATGCATTTGAAATGAGATAGTGAGGTTCGTGCCACGGAAATGCTATCGCCGACTTCAGATTGAATGCCTGGTATATTTTTCAGCCCTTCCCGTTTATCATCCAACATGACCCTTTAACTTCTTCTTTTCTTACTAATATGAACAAGGATTTTCTTTGAAATTTCACCTATATTTCCATGAAGCGGTCTCTTTCCGTTGTTCTTTTATCATTTTAACCCATGGTTCTATAAAAAAGGGGAATATAATATAAACATCCTTATTAAATATAAATTACCAATTATACACAGCATATATATTATTATTCAAAACAATAAAATATACGATAAATGACACAATAAGGGTAGTTGTCAAAGAGTTGCACCCGCGATCTGACATCACATCGCGGGTGCAACCAATTTGAGTCAACGTTTATTTCAATTCAGCTAACATTATACTCTTAAAAACGATTGCTTTAAGTTTGCCTTTGATTTCTTCTTTCTTTTACAAAGTTTCAAAACGTTAGTACTTTATTTCTGTGAACAACTTAAACTTTTATATCTTTTTGCATCTCGGGTGCAAAAGCTAAGAGTGACTTCTTGTAGTCAATGATGCTTAAAAAATAACAAAAAGTACTTACATCTTTCGACACAAATATAAATTAATATTTTCACTACACGTTTAGCAGTAAAATATAACCTCAAACTATCGGTAACAGCTGTTTCGCGCGTTGCACGGTGTGATTTTGCAGTTTATATATCGATTCTTCGAATGGTAATGTTTCCAAGCGCGCCAAAAATTTCAATACGAAGTAAAATCCAAAATTATTTTTTTATTATTAAATATTGACTTTCTTCTTTGCACTGATATCAAAAAAGTAACAAATACTGCGATTTAAAAATTAATGTCGAGAATCGTCTATAGCGGAATCGCGCAGTTCTAATGTATAATTCTAATTTTATCTTATTTATGTAATCCCTTTTCCAAAATTAAAAACTATTTTTGAAAGGTTAAATACACACTTTCAAATTTTGTAAATCGAAATTTATTTACGTAATTTATTTTCGAAATACATATAAAATTATTGCACGAAAACATAAAAAGTTTTAAAATTTGTTTCACACTTAATATTACTGATAACTTTGGTTTCGTAAAGGTCTACATTTAACTTATTTTGTGGTTAACTTTTATATTTGAACATGAAGCGTGGTGTTTTCCCTTTCTAACCGTTTATATCATATTTCTCACCGTGATAGTAAGGAAACACAACACAACTATTTCTATGAGACCTATACGAGTCGTTCCGAAAAGCGATCAAATTAATCAGACGGGTTAATAAATCAAACTCAAAATATCCAGCGAAATAATAAGATTTGCAAGTATATACTTAAATAACTGCCGACTTAAGGGCCCGCAAACGGGCTCAAAAAGAAGAAGATGGAGAGATATGAAATTACGAACGTTAGAGGAGAGCGCTAACATTTAACATTTAAACAATGCGAAAATGTTTAATAAAACACGACTCGTTTAAAATAGAGCAAAAATCTCGTGGAACGTATCTTAAATATCATCTAAAGAAACATTGTGAATTTTTTCACAACTATAACTTGTAAAATAACTGAAACAGACGAATTTATAATAATTTTCGGAGCATACTTTGCGATTTTTTTCGAACGAGGGAATTTCATATAATTTCGGCGTGGGCAGAATCTCTAGACATTATCTTCAAAAATAACATATATTTTTTTAAGAGCTTACACTTCAAATGTTTAAGGGAGATATGTAAGAAATCGGTAGAAATTCGGATAGGGGGGCCTTAAGTATAAACCATATTTTTTTGGTTTCATTTTTTTTAAATTTCAAATAAGTCACTATCTCAACAATTTTTTTTTAAATTTTCTTCAGGTAAGTACCATAATATTTAAAATATGCGAATAAGAAAGTTCAATAAACACGACAATTTCACATTTGAAAAAAATAATCTTTACAAAACCATTAAAACGGCTACCATATAATTGAACCGAAAACTGAACGCGCAAACAAATTTAAAGACGGAAGAAATGCAAAGCGGTAGAATTAAAACAGGACTTCACTCAATCAACTAAAGGACTTCTAACTGAAAAATACAGATACAGAAAAGTGCGGTGGTTATTTTTGTAAATTTATTTATGGCAAATAATAAAACTGTGCAGATTCCTAATTATTTTATTTTATTTGGGAGACCAATAAATTACATTGAAATGAAGCATAATAATATATAGGTTACATTAATTTTACCATTTATAGGTTTCTACATGGGTTTATAATATAAAAGTGGGTTAAGTGATTTGAAAATGTTAATTCGGCAAGCTGTATGGAAGAATATTGATTGAAAGGGTAAGAATGGAAACAAAGGATAAAATATGGGATGTGCAAGGTGCCTTTATGAGTGGAAGGGGATGCATGGACCAGATTTTCTCCTTGCGTATGCTCACTGAGAAGTTTTGTTATGAAAATAATTAGAATGCCCAAGTAATTATTTTCCTGTTCTAAATTGCCCCAGGATTATTAATATTTGTTTACATTAATAACTCCCAATTATTTTACTGGCCACTAATGGTTTCACCTTTTCTCCGATTAGTTAAACTTTTAAACGACAGGGGGTTCTTCATCGATTTCCGCGACTCTTTGGATTCGCGTCTTGAGGGCAGGACGTGAATCCGACAGTCAACAAGTGGATTTAAATTTTAAATGGAAATTGTTTAATCGACGGGTTTTTCAGTTTAATTTAATATGTGAACGATAGTTTTCTTTAAATCTCAGCCGGTACAATGTGATCGCGACTGGAGAATCTATATTTTACGGTTATTCAAGTGTAAAATCCCGATGTGCTAAAATGGCGGCTTGACCGAGCAAGTTTAATCATAATCATCGATTATATACACCATCCGTCATCCGACGAGATAAATCACCAATAATACAACGGCACACAACCCGACCGCTCATTCCACGCCGTACATTTCTACAACCTGATGGGACCTGAACCATATAATGGAGGACTCCATGGGCATGGCGTTCCCATACTCAACAATTACCTAAGATGGATGGAGAAGCTCGAAAAACCTGGCGATGATGCAATGTGAGGGAGGTAGGGTCCCGTCTGGATTCGTCGCAGCAACGTTATAGGTTTTAGCTAGTAGCTCGTTAGGTACAGTCCACAGGTATGCTTAATCTTTTAATACATAAATCTCTGTTATCCACTCTTTTATTTTATATTTCCAAGTTTCACAACGTTGATTAAAATAACAGTGCCCACGCTCTGATGGGAGTAATCCATGCCTACCGACAGTTCAGCATATCTCGTACCAACGAGATTTGGCGTCCAAGATCCCATGGGATTAAAGCTGATAACTGTGCGGGATTTACACTTGAATAACCGTAAAATATAGATTCTCCAGTCGCGATCACATTGTACCGGCTGAGATTTAAAGAAAACTATCGTTCACATATTAAATTAAACTGAAAAACCCGCCGATTAAACAATTTCAATTTAAAATTTAAATCCACTTGTTGACTGTCGGATTCACGTCCTGCCCTCAAGACGCGAATGCAAAGAGTCACGGAAATCGATGAAGAACCCCCTGTCGTTTGAATGTTTAACTAATCGGAGAAAAGGTGAAACCATAAGTGGCCAGTAAAATAATTGGAGTTATTAATGTAAACAAATATTAATAATCCTGGGGCAATTTAGAACAGGAAAATAATTACTTGGGCATTCTAACTATTTTCATAACAGTTTCTGGCGAAAAACCAGAAACTTTTCTGCGCCTTTGTAGATCTTCAAAAAGCGTAAGACCGAGTCGACAGGAAAAAGCTATGGAAGGTGTTGTTCAAGTATGGAGTGAATACAAATCTCATACAAGCAATTGCGTCTCTGTATGAGGGAAGCGTTGCATGTATTAGGGTGAACGGTGATTTTACGGGGTGGTTTGACATAACAAAAGGTGTTAAGCAAGGCTGCGTAATGTCACCATGGTTAGTCAATCTATACATGGATAATTGTATGCAAGAATTGAAAGATGTGGGATTGGGCGCGAAATTGAATAGTCTGAAAGTATGTTGCCTGTTGTATGCTGATGATGCGGTGCTGATTTCTAACACTATGGAAGATCTACAGTCTCTAGTATCTAGGATGAACGAAGTATGTATGAAGAATGAGTTACTGATGAATGTAAGTAAGTCTAAAGTCGTGGTGTTTGAAATAGAGAGTACTAAAACAGCGATGAAAATTGTGAATGATGACTACTTGTAGCAGGTGGATGAGTTTGTTTATCTGGGTAGTATGTCTGATAGAGATATTGAAAGAAGGGTAAATGCCGGTAACTCCATTAATGGAGGACTGAATGCCGTTGGCGCTAATAAAAAAAACTGTCAAAAGAAGCGAAGCTAGCAGTCCACAATGGAGTCCTGGTATCTACCCTGATGTATGGCAGTGAGGCATGGAACTGGCAGAGGAAGGATGAAAGTAAACTGAATGCTGTTGAAATGAGATTCCTGAGACGTATGTGTGGTAAAACCATGTATGATCGTGTTAGAAATGTGGATATCCGCAAAGAATGTAAGGCTGATGTAAGTATAATGAGCAAAATTAAGAAAGGGACCCTCAGATGGTTTGGGCACGTAGAGCGAATGAACGAAGAAAGTAGTGTAAAAAGAATATATGGCGCAAATGTGAATGGTAGAAGAAGTCGGGGACGCCCGAGGAAGTCATGGCACGATCAAGTGAATCAGATACTTGAGACAGTCCATGTCAAAAGTCAGAATAATAGAAGAGTGTGTACGAGACGATGTATGAATGTGAGTGAGGCAAAGAGTGTGTGCCAAGACTGAGTTGTTTGGCGGTCCGTCCTCTCTACCTACCCCTGCGGGGAAACGGCGTGATGGTTAGTTAGTTGGTTAATTAAGAAAGATTACATAATAAATTGTCTAAGTGGGAATAGGGAGTGGGATGTCGGTCTAGTTGAAATTAGTATATATAGGTGCTAATTATAAAATGCATAACACAAAAATGAAGTTCATAGAATGGTGGTAGCATTCGATGCGTATCTATTTGAATATGTTTCAAGTTAATCCAGTCACTAACAACTATCTAGGCTGTTGCCTGGATTTGATTTTCACTAGCATACCAAATGTCATAGTAAGTGAAGCTGATGTCTCTTTGTTACCTTTGGATAAATATCATCCACCTCTCTCTATTAACATTACACATTTTTTCAGATTTGATTCCTTGAAACCAAGTGTCTCTTATCACTACAAATATCTTAACGGCGACTATTTTAATATGAACAAATATCTATCCCAGATTGATTGGTCGACACTATTTTTAAATTCTGATATTAATGACGCTGTACTTAAATTTAATGAATGTGTATCACATGCTGTAGAATTGTTTGTTCCTAAGGGGTGTTACTCTCAACCCAAGTTTCCAAATTGGTTTAGCACGAAACTTATAACAGTTAATAATTGAAAAAAAGAAGACTCATAAATTATTTAAAGACACTGGGAACTTAAGCTTTTATCATAAATTTTCTCAATTAAGGGAACTGTCCAAAATCGAATCAGCCAAATGTTATAAATATTTTGTAGAAGTTACAGAGACAAAGTTACTGCAAAATCCTAAACAATTTTGGCAATTTGTTGCGCAAAAGCGTACTGATAATGATCTTCCTTCAAGTATGTATTATTATGAAACTGCCATGATATCGCCAACCTTTTTGCCAAACACTTCTCCTCTGTATATTCTGATGCATCATGCAACATCCCTCCACTTAACTATGACTATAATATTGACTTAAATGATTGCCAAATTACACATAAGGAGGTTTACCAATCCTTAAATAATCTCTCTAACAAAAAAAGTACCGGACCTGATGGCATTCCAGAAATCTTGCTAAAAGAATGTAAATATACACTATCTAACCCAATTTGTATGTTGTACAACTTGTCACTTTCATCTGGAACATTTGCTGACTCATGGAAAATTTCATATATTCGACCCATTTTAAAGTCCGGAAACAAGTCGAATATTGGAAATTACAGACCGATATCAATTATATCTAATATTCCAAAAATATTTGAGTCGATAATTATAATTACAAAGAAAATTACTCCTGTTTTCAAAAGTGTTCTAATTGAGGAACAGCATGGATTTAGATCGGCGAAATCTACAACAACAAATTTACTTTCCTTTACAAGTACCATTGTGAAAGCCTTAGCATATAACACTCGGGTTGATGTCCTATACACTGACTTCTCCAAAGCCTTCGACAAAGTTAATCACCGTATCCTCATGGCCAAACTTTATGCTATAGGCATTAGAAACCCTTTGTTATCATTCTTTCACACTTAACAGATAGAAAACAAAGGGTTAAAATAAATAACTTTGAATCCTTTAACATTGATGTAACTTCCGGCGTTCCCCAAGGAGCCCATTTGGCCCCGCTTCTTTTTAACCTTTTTATTAATGATATCACTAAAGTTTTTTCTCACACACGTTTCTGGCTATTTGCTGATGATAATAAGATTCTTAAGATTATTAAATCCCACCTTGACTGTTTACTATTTCAACTTGATATTAACTAAAATTAAAATTAACTGCATGGAACGTAATGTTGATAAATGCAAAATTTTGTCCTTTTATAGAACCAAAAACCTATTCAGTTTGATTATAAACTAAATAGTGTTTGTCTATCTACTGTCACATCTATCAAGGACCTTGGGGTCACTCTAGACTGCAAACTTTCTTTTCGTGATCACATTAATATTATCGTAAATAAATCACTTAAACTACTCGGCTTCATTCATAGAATTACCTCTGACTTCAAACATATAAGTATACTTAAAACTCTTTACTGTTCGCTGGTTCGCCCTCACCTTGAATATGCTAGTGTCATTTGGTCTCCTTTCTATGCTGTCCACATTTGTCACATCGCATCCATACAACATCGTTTCCTAAGAGGAATTGCTTGGAGGTTGGGTCTTGAAAGAGGCAAGTACTCATATGATGAAATTGAACACATTTTAAACATGTCTTCTTTAGAAAAACGTAGAAAGGACTCTGATCTAATTTGCATATTTAAAATTATCGACAGTATTACTGATTCACCTGCACTGTTACAACTCATCCAGTTTAACATCCCTTCCCGTAGGCTTCGAAATAATGAATTGCTGTTCCTCAATCAACATTCTACTAATTACGGATACCACTCTCCCTTATCCAGAATGTCGAGACTTGTCAACGCAAGTCAAAGCATTGATTTTTTTGGTGTAAAACTAAATGACTTTCGGCAGTTGATACGCAATATTTAAATGCTTCTTCATGCTTTGACTTGTAGTGTCTCTATATGTACTTTTTATATTTTATATTGTCATTGCTATTAATATTTATGTGCTCTCCCTTCATTGTCATCTCTGTTTTTTTATTCGTGTAATTATTATATTTTTAATGGACATAAATTAATAAAATAAATACAAGCGTCTGTAAATTAATAAATAAATAAATAAAATATCGAGAGATGTAACTATTAAGGATTGTGGTGTAGAATTATAAATTTCAAAATTGTGAGTAGTGTGCATTGAAATTGTGAGGCACGATAAATGAAGGCGATTGACTAACTTTGTCATTTTTTTTAACATTAACTCCACACAGGCAGCCCAGAGGAAAATAATTTCCCTCAGGACTTATGTCATCTGAGACGCTGTGTGGAGGGTCTTTTTGAGGAGAGGAAGGAATGAACAATGGTCTTGAAGAAACCCATGCGTAGGAAGGAGGAAACATAGAGGCCGGCAAATCCTTCCACAGCCGAGCTGTTGAGAACGAGTCGAAGAAGCGACCCGTTGTCATGTGACAAATCTTAACCGTGTACATACGTACCACCCTATACAGCAGTAGGTACTGCTGGGGAAACGTATCTTAAGGCTTATAAAAAAAACGAGTGTGCTTTAGACCACACGACTGAAGTGAAACTAACTTATAAAAGAACATACGACATTGACATTGGGGTGACATATGACATTTGGGTGACATATGACATTGGGATGACCTATGACCCTGGGGTGACCTACGACCATGGGGTGACCTACGACCTTGGGGTGACCATCCTTATACTTATCACTCCCCAAGTCAAGCGTGTATAAAGGCCCGACCGTTCGCCTCGCCATCGATCACCGTTCGCATCGATTACCATTCGCATCACACTTTTCGTAACACATCACCACTTTTCGTAACACATCACCACTTTTCGTAACACATCACCACTTTTCGTAACACTTCACCACTTCTTGTAACGCATTCACCTGCTTACCTCCCACATCGAGGGTGCGTAAAGAAGTTTTACTTCAAAAACTAGAGCGCCCTACTGGGACAATACAGGAGTGTAGGAAAAACAAGGATCAAACAAGGCTTCTTCCCTTATTCCCTCTTTCTTCTTGGTGCAGATGCGTATAATCACAGCGCAAAGCTGCGTATAAACATGACAAAAAACGAAAGTCGATCCTTAATTCGTTCGTTCGATTTGGCTCGGCTCGTGCTTTTTTTCATGTGTACACGCAACCTAACAAATACACAAAAACAAGACAAAAATACTATGTTCGGCTAGCTGCTAGCAGAAAGATATACAAAACTGTGTAAAATAATAGTGAATGTATACTGGTATACTATGTTTGAATGATCTTAATCGATAATCGCGTAGAATGTAGAATATACCCACTGTAATGTAATTAAAAAGATTTCTTCGTTGTAAAGACAACGACCCGATGTAAGTACATATTGTTACTTACGTAATTGACTAATAATGTGTTCTGTCACCGTGGATAACTAATTATTAGATGGATAAAATAAATCAGCATTAATCTGCCTTGTCGGCATAATAGTATCGCGTGGTATAAGGCTTCGCCTGACGGTACCGGAGCCGGAGCCGGAGCCGGAGCCGCATTGTAAAATACTAATTAGATTAATAATAATTGACGACCTCCAGATGTTTGTTGGTTGGTTGGGTCGAATCGCGTCCCACTCCCCAGGAATGGCGACCTGCCCACGTGGGCGGAGGTACCTATCAATGTATCGATTCCTTCTCCACTCCACTCCGTCCAATCAAACAAAACCAAATCAAACTTAATCGATAAATAACAATCACATTTGGATTTGGAGTCGAGTTTGTAGTATATGTTTTTTGATTTGAGCTTTTGTTTTAAAGTAAACCGAGTCAGAAGTTGGAATTTTTAAGGTCAAATTTGCAAAAATTGGTCGATATAGGGTTAATGGACGACTTTTGGGGACGATTCATATACTCGTAGGTCTAGAAATCGTGTCTCCCTTATTATCATTGTTAAAAATAAGATAAACGGTGTTAGAAAGAGAAAACAACACGCTTTATACTTAAATATAAAAGTTTACCACAAAATAATTAAAAATATACTTTACGAAATCAAAGTTTTCGACCGCTATTTAAATGTTTTTTTTTATGGAACTTTAGGAATATTTTATTAATTATTTTTACATGAAATGTAAAAAAGTGAGTTGACGATAATATTTATAATACATTTGTCTAATAAAATAAGCGTTCATTTTTCTTTTTTCTTTTTCAGTAATTTTACGTAGAAAAAATGTAATTTGAGTCATTTTTAAAACTTTTTATGTTTGCATGCAAAAATTTTATTTTTCAAAAAGTATGTTTATTTCGATTTATATAGTTTGAGCGTGCTTTATCACCTTTCAAAAACAGTTACATATTAATTTTCGGATACGTTGAGAAATATCCAATTTATTTGTATTTTATTGTAAAGCGAAAATATTTTAAGAGGTTAATGTTTTCACCTGGATTCAAAAGCTTTTAGTTGCCGAAAAAATAAAAATAAATAAACGAAATGCTCTGATCGAAAAGGAGGATCATTTTGGGTCCACCATGTGATGTAGATTCACAAGTTTGCCGCTTGTGCTAGAGCTGGAAGTTTCCTGACACCGTGAATAATATGAATAAGATCATAGTAGATCGATCATTTTACGCAATCTCAAGTCGTGTCCACAAGTTTGTTATTTTTAAATTAAAGTTTTAAAAATAAAACTCTCGAGTTTATGCACGTGTTGAAATGAAAACCATGCGATAGAAAATCAGCTCCAATCTTGCCAGGCAGAGTTTGAAGCCAATTTCAATTGAAGTGTGAAATTTAATAATGGCACATTAAAAATAAACCTTTTTACTTGTTTCAAGTAATCATCGCAAACGGAGAGTGAGAAAATAAATTAACGTAGCTATTACTAATAATTGAATACCAAACAAATTTATTAAGGTGTGTGCGGTACGCAAATAATTATAAGAGCTCAGTGTTAGTATTGAATGTCGCTGTGAGCTCCAGCTGTTACTAGGCGGCAGTTTTGATGTGGCTCCAATACGTTCCAATGGTCGAAGAACAATACAGCTAACAGCGAGTCGTACATCGGATTAGCAGCGGAGAATAGTAGATTCTTTCCGCTGATGGCTGACGAGTGACTGTGCGCTGGTGGGCCTGGTGGCACTCACCGCCAAAGTAATGTTCCTACGTGATGGGGTACAATGTGATGAATTAGTTCTTACTGCATAATTATACAGGGACAATAAGGCATGACGTGACGCATTAGCTGCCGACCAATACCGCCTACAAGAGGACGTATGAACATTTCAATACATCGATTTACTTTAACCACACGCGATAAATATTTTACATTCAGCAAAGTACCTGCAATGAAGTATTCTACTTACAGACAGCTTGACACTACTTGGATTGTCTCAATTGGACCGAGTCACGTAGGTATATGCATTTCAATTTTTCATTAAGGGTCCGCAACCCGAATTCGTACATATCTCCTTTAAACATTTGAGGTTTTAAGCTCTTAAAAAAATATATGTTATTTTAGAAGATAATGTCTAGATGCTGCCCGCGCCGAAACTCAAATTATATGAAATTCCCTCGATAGAAAAAAATCGCAAAGTATGCTCAAAAAATTATTAAAAACAAGTCTGTTTCTATTATCTTATAAATTATATTTGGGGAAAAATTCACAATGTTTCTTTAAACTTTAAATGATACTTAAGATGCTCCCCGAGAGATTTTTGCTCTATTTTAAACGAGTCGTGTTTTATTAAACATTTTCGCATTGATTTTGTCGCTATAAATGTTAGCGCTCTCCTTTTAACATTCGTAACTTCGTATCCCTCCCTCTTCTTCTTTTCGAGCCCGGTTGCGGAGCCTTAATAAATTTTGGGCTTGATTTGGATGTCTGTTTTCGGAGAGACAATCTGAGAAAGCTCAACCACGAAAGTGAAGTTTTTGTACCGCAAAAACCCTTGTTAAATGTTTCGCCGAAAGTGAAAAGATTACTATGACGATGACTATGACTTATGACCACGAAAGGGAGAGAATTCATTCTTTTTTACAGCGGTAGGTAAATGTTGAAATGCTATATACCTCTCTCGGCACACACCCATAGCGTCATGCCATATTCATACACATTCTCTTGTGTTATTCCAACTCTTGACGTGACCCCGACCCAAGTGTTTGATTCATGTCTTCCTTGGCCGCCTCTGACTTTTATAAAATATTAACAAGGGTGAGAACTGTGTGTGTACTACTGTGTACGAGTATAATACATATTTATTACGCAAGACAGAAAGACGTATGACTGTTAATTACGTGATTGTCTGGTTGTTATTACTCGGTTCTTACCTACCCTATGAGAAAACAAAATCAATATATTTTTTTGTTTTGTTTGGGACACAACAGTTTACATTAATAACAGAGCATAATAGTATCGGAGTCACAATAATTGTAACTTTTACAGGTTTCCACATGGGTATTATCTTTACATAGTATAAAATGAAGTCGCTCCCGCTGACTGTGCGCTTAGATCTCAACTACGCAACGGATTTTGATGCGTTTTTCACCAATAGATAGAGTGGATTAATGAGGAAGGTTTTTAGGTATATAATTTGTCAAGGTTTTGTGTAAATTTGTTGAAATATATAAATGAAGGGAGCGGGCTGGAATGCGGACGGTGTGGATTTGATTTAACAGATGGCGTTGGTTAAAAAGGTTGGATAATGGCGTGGCGTTATGTTTCTTTAACTCTGCTCTGGACCTGCTAGTATATTATAAGTGAAGTGATTTGAGGGATGACAATGAAAAATGACATTACAAATTACAAGGAACAAGTTATTTAGATGGAAAGGGGTAGATAGGGGGAGAGATCGGTTTAGTTGAGGTATAGTAATAAACATTTTTTTTTTTTTTTTTACATTAACTCCACACAGGAGGCCCTGAGGAAAATAATTTCCCTCAGGGCCTATGTCATCTGGGATGCTGTGTGGAGGGTCTTTTTGAGGAGAGGAAGGAATGAACATTGGTCTTGAAGAGACCCATGTTGTAGGAAGGAGGAAACACAGAGGCCGGCAAATCATTCCACAGCCGAGCTGTTGAACATAAGAACGAGTCGAAGAAACGACCCGTTCTCATGTGACTAATGTCAACTGTGTACAAATGTTGGGCACGCGTTTGGCGTGTTTCCCGACTATGCACCGGTGCCGAAGGGATCAATGATGCTAGTTCCTCGGAGCATCTTCCATTGTAATACCGGTAGAACAAGGATAGCATTCCCACCCGACGCCTGTGCTCTAAAGATTGCAATCCGTCTGTTAAGATGGGAGAATCTATCAAACGGACCGCCCGTTTCTGCACAGAGTCGAGGGTATTTTTCAGGTATTTTGGAGCTCCAGACCAGAGGTGGCTGCCAAATTCAACCGTGGGGCGCACTTGCGATTTGTACAGGGTTAGCAGTTGTGTACTTTTAAAGTATCTGCGGGCCCTGTACAGTACGCCCAGTTTTTGGGAGGCTAACTTTACTCTGGCTTCGATGGAGCCCCCATACCTGAGCTGGTCACTTAGGGTTACACCAAGCAAATCAATGGAAACATATGCATAATAAAAAATAAAAAAATGGGATAGTGGTTGCATTAGACGAGTATCTGTATCTAGTTATTGTAAAGTATCGAGAGACCGCCTGTTTGATTTTAAGGGGTGTGGTGCAGAGTTAAAAATGTCAAATTGTGTATGAACGATAAATGGAGTTCTGCTTAGAATTAGTGTTGCACCGAGGAAGGCTGAGAATTATACTCGTAGTAGGTATTAGGTATAAGTCAGTGTAGGACATAAGTCGGGTCAGTTGGCTCGGGCCGATGATGAAATGAACTTTTCACACAGTTTGATTTAAGATCATAATGCTAGAGTGTGCATTTTATTAAGATTCGCCGTAGCCAATAAAAGTGACACACCGCCTTGGCTCTCTGCCAGCTGCCAGCCTCCCAGTAGCCCAGCTCTCCTCTCCTGCTAGTGATATCCGGGAACACGAGAAGCAAGATCGTCTAGTAAACTTGTCGACAGGCGTTGAGAGTTACTTATGCTCGTTTGCTAATGAGGAACTTATCAAAACATGAAATACGCATTTCATATTGGAGTAAAACCGCTTCATCTCTTATTCTTAGTACGGTTAATAGAAGAAACCCTATAAACTAAGATTTTCAAATGATTTTTTTTGGCGTTATAAATTACAAAAGATCCCTGTTGAACCCATCACGAAATTTCTTCGCATGAATGGGCAGATAATTGAACTCACACAACTTTGCATTGGCACGCACTTGCACACCTTCGTTCCATCCAAACACCTTATCATACGACTCCATATAAGCGTCATTTAAAACGATGAAAAAAAACTAGCTAAAAATCTAACCTATTTTTTCATCACTATTCTGATTTATCCGATTACCCTACCATAACAAACTCTGCGGTTATTTTGAGTTTTGACTGTATCTGAATGTCAGGGTGACTCCTTCCATCCACGTATGCGTGATATAATTCTCTTGAAATTAATTGCATCATCTCTTCATTTTTTATAGGACGCGTACGGTACATTTTACCACGCATACGACTCAAAACACTGTAATATGACCCAATAAATTTTTAAAATGAATTCTTTGTGAAAACGACTACTCAAGGAAACAGTCTTGAATAATAATCACATTGAAATAAACGATATTGTCAAACGAGACATAATATGAAGGAAGAAACCCCAAGCGATATTTTATAAGATACTGTGCGTGTGTCGAGTGAACTGTCGTGCCTTCAAAACTACTAATATTTTATAGATAGGCTCAACTGTTAACTTATACCAGAAATCATTACTCTAAGCTTGTACCGTAGAAAAACATTTACTCATTGAAAGTTTTAAAATTAAAATGAAGAAAAGAAAAATAATATCCAGATTAGTGAAAAAATTATTTTCAATAATTTTTTTAAAATTATTATTATTATACTGAAGTTCTTCTAGGTATGTGCATTTATACACTTGACAGCTGTTTGCCCTCTGAAGGCATTTAACAATCTTTACGTAACTTTATATTTAGTATTCATTATCATGTTGATGTTCTTTGTCAGAAAACGAAACGTTAGGCTGAATATATGTATATTTAAGACCTATGCCATACGCAGCTATAAAAGATGTTGATTGGCCTATTTCGGCATATCGCTCGCCGTACATTCCCAATGCGAGCAATATGCTGAAATAGGCCAAGTCACATCTTTTATAGATGTGTGTGGCGCCCGTCTAACTCTGTAATCGCAACGCTGGATTTGATTTAAAGATTTCTTGATCTTTTGATATCCACGAATAATATGCAGGTACGTAAGACATACAACTCCGCTTTCAACATACAACTAGCATAACTAATTAAAGTGTGTTTATCGGAAGTGAACTGCCAGGAACTTAAGTATGTTTTCTATATCTACTTGTAAATAATACAATTAAATAGAGCCCAAGAATTCATAATGAATTGTATAGCGCCCTTGAGGTAAGTAATTTTTCACAAAAACGGCGCTCTAGAAATTATCCAATTATTATTATCATTAACTAAGTACAGCAATATTTTGTAATTTCTGTAACAAAATTATCTAAAATATATTGTATTATTAGTGTAACATCAGTCATTTGCAGTGCCGTAGAGAAACATAATAAAGAAAAGAAAACCGTTAGAGAAAACGCAGTTGAATAAATTGACTGGAGGACGGGTGAAGAAAAAACATAATTGGTGTCATATAATTTGAGAGGCGGGTAAGGGTCCCTCCGTACGGGAACCATTTATAAGTGGTTCGCTACGATCGGTGACTTAGCAGGGGTGCCCGGGTCTATGGGTTGAGATTTGTCCGGATGTTGGCGGCGGACGCGTCTGCCCATGAACTGCGTGGCAGGCGGGATTGGGAAAGACTGGTTGAGGGAGACCTTTTCACCTCTCCAGCAGGACTCTCTCGGAACATCGCCTCGCACCGCAGTGGGAGGGATAGATTACTATGTCCGTCACTCTTGGACACACTGACCGCAGATCTACCCACCCCTGATACCTTTATCTATACATAACTTTCTCACCTTCCTTTCTTAAAAAGTCCCTCCACATAGCGTCTCCAAAGCTGACATAGGCCCTGAGGGGAATTATTTTCCTCAGTGCCTCCTGTGCGGAGCTAATGTAACAAAAATAACGTTTGAGAGATGGGCACAGATTTTTTTCCTTTACTTTAATTCCACACAGGAGGCCTTGAGGAAAATAATTTCCCTCAGGGCCTATGTCATCTGGGATGCTGTGTGGAGGGTCTTTTTAAGGAGAGGAAGGAATGAACATTGGTCTTGAAGAGACCCATGTTGTAGGAAGGAGGAAACATAGAGGCCGGCAAATCATTCCACAGCCGAGCTGTTGAACACAAGAACGAGTCGAAGAAGCGACCCGTTCTCATGTGACAAATGTCAACCATGTACAAATGTTGTATGTTGTCAACCATGTACAAACCATGTACATGTTTCCCGACTATGCACCGGTGCCGAAGGGATCAATGACGCAAATTCCTCGGAGCTTCTTCAATTGTAATACCGGTAGAACAAGAATAACATTCCCACCGACGCCTATGCTCTAAGGATTGCAATCCGTCTGTTAAGATGGGAGAATCTATCAAACGGACCGCCCGTTTCTGCACAGAGTCGAGGGTATTTTTCAGGTATTTTGGAGCTCCAGACCAGAGGTGGCTGCCAAATTCAACCGTGGGGCGCACTTGTGATTTGTATAGAGTTAGCAGTTGTGTACTATTAAAGTATCTGTGGGCCCTGCACATTACGCCCAGTTCTTACTCATTCTGTTAAGATAGGAAAAATAATGTGTCGGGATCAATATAAATATAAATAATAAATACGAAAATGACAAAGAGTTGTGTGACTGTGCGAGTCGGGGTTTAATTTCATATTATGTATAACATAATGCTGGCATTAACGGAAGTATCGTGTCGTACGAACACCGTGCAAGATGGTATGTATACCATTCATTAGTTACGCTTCGAAGATCCGAGCATCATCTTAATAAATGAAATAGTACGTAATCACCTCTACGCTGAAGTGCGCACACTTATATAATATAAGAGATAGAGAGAGGAATGCGTCCCCGTCATTATAAAGATACCGCGCCAACCAATAAGAACACGAAATAAGATAATTAATAATAAATTACTAATTAATTTGCGATGACAGCAAAGCGAACAAATTCATTACACAATTTAAATAAATAAAACGCAATAACGAGATTTAGTTGTAACGAGGAGCAATGTACCGAATTACCGATCAATATGTACCGAATTACCCATCAATATGTACCGAATTACCGATCAATAAGATACCATTATTTTGAATAATCGGCAAGCCCAGCCATGCGATTCTCTATCTTTTGTTTACGGGTGGATACGGAAACGATGCCATACGTAATCTCCTGTCAAATATGTGTGATTGTCCATGGCATGTAATTGTTTTTTCTTGGACTGATTTGTCATATCAGCTATCGTATTTCAATTAGTAACATGAAACGCTGCAAGTAAACATGATGATGCGTCCAAAGCGTAAATGTTCAGGAGTTCAAATAAAAAAAAAAAGTGTAACTGTGGTCTCATAACTTCTTCGGATATCCATGCTGATAGATAACAAAAAAAGTAATTATTAAATAAATTAGATTTGTTTTAAAAACGGGCAAATAAAACGAAATTTTTTATATGTAAAGCCATTAAAAATATTGTTTAAAAAAAACGCTACAAAAAAACACGAACTTGAGTCCTTCTGCTTCATAATGAAATGGAGTATTTTGTTAGTTGTATTAGGGGGCATACATTAATTACGTGAGCTCAAAAGGGGGGGGGGGTCCAGCAAAATCTCACGTTACTTGAAAAGAATATACGAAGTGGTCCAAATTTATCTCACCAAGGGGGGGGGGGTCTAGATTTCAAGAAAATCTGCTGACGTAATTAATGTATGCCCCCTTATGAAAGAATCAATGTTTGAAAATTGTTTAATTCCAAAGACGTAGGTAGTAATGTTAGAGGCAGAAAAATGCAAATGGATTTGAGTCATAATACTCAAAATGCAACTAAATCATAAAGATGCAAGTCCATGTAGATCTTTCTGCTTCTAAGATAGTTGTTGCATCAAAGGTAGTTAGTTGCATACACATTTTTGAAAATCTTATTTTTCTTCATGATAGGACTTGTATCTTTCTGCCACTGATAAACATGATAATTTACTTCAAGTCTGTATCAAAAACTCATTTCTTCAAATTTTGGACTTGCATCCGTAAGCTTCTCGGGTACAGATTTATTCATTTAATGTACGTTTAAAAGTTGTATACCGTGATACGCATGAATTAATTGTTAATGTTTGCCCAAATTACGAACCGAATAACCCATTTTGTACACGTAAATAGTTGTTTCTTGTAGTAATTGTTGAAAAGAAGTATAATTCCCATAATGCGTGCCTAAAAGTGCGACGGTTAGTGGAATAATTAATGTACAATATCCAAATATTCTGTACTTGTATACTGTCTCAATAGCTTTGCCTTAAATAGATTCTTAATCTGGGCAAAGTAAGCAATTCATGCGTATTTAGATTAAAACGAAACTTTGCAAATGTCAAATCCATGGTATTCAAATTTAAACGTACATTAAATGAATAAATAATCATATATTTCGTGTTTTAAACTAATTGAAATACGACAGCTGACATATCAGTCCATAAAAAAGCAATTGCAAGCCACAGACCATCACACAAATTTGACAGGAGATTAGGTGTAGAATCGATTCCGTATCCACAAAAGATACAGAATCGCTCTTCTGTTATTTCGGAGGGCAAATTGGTCGAGGTGAACGGCTACACAAGTTAAGGGGAGGGTCGGGTCAAGTATTTCAAGCGCTCCTCCTCGTTCAGTAGATTCATCAAAGGGAGAATATTCTAAGATGGACACTATTGAGTGTGTCGTGGTCGTGGCTCGGGCGATATCAAAGGAAATCGGGTTCGCTTTATGATGCAGGGACACAGTACTTTGTTAGCATCAGTAGGAAGTTCTGCATTCTCTTTGTGCAATAAGCGACGCGTAGAGTATTGTGACCCCATTAAACCCACAGCTGTGAACAATTATTATCAATAATAGAATTGATACAAATCTAATAAAAACAATGTTGCTACTATCTTCAAATCTTAACTGATGTAAAAAAATCGAAAAACCTATTAAGAGGATTATCCATAAACGACGGCCTCCGTGGTCGAGGGGTAAGGCTCTTGACTCACAATCCGACGGTTGAGTGATCGAATCCCGGCTTATGCAAATAAACATTATTCGAATAACTTGTAATTAATTTGTAATTAACTTGTAATTAATTCATCAAAAATAGTATATTTGGGGCACGTTCCAAAGGGAAAGATACTCTCAGTATTCAGAATTGAAAAGTTGCTTGAAATATTTTTAGCCGTGTTTGGTGACCAGATCTGAAGGGCCAGGTACTTCCCCAACCTTCCTCTTCCCCATCACATTCCCCTCCCCACTACCTTCAGCCTCACAACTCACAACATAACCCAATTGGGGATGCCATAGTCTCACTGGCTCCAGAAGGGAGAAACTCGCCGACTCTGAGGAGGTATTCACAAAAAAAAATAACAATTTTCTGAAAGATTTTTTTCTATTTTATACATATAACGCAAGTAACCCATAAAAAAAAGAAACTTTCAACTGAATAATTGAGAGCTACTTTATATTTTATAAAATTGCAAAACGGGGGCTCAGCACGGATAAAGCACCGAGTGAGGGCCATAGTGTCAAATAATGTTTTCAAATAAAGTTGTTGTACCAAATCATAATAACTTCTTAGGACCATTCAGAATTTTATTGTTTCATCTATTATTGTGTGTGGTGAATTTGTCGCGGTTAATTTTCCCTACGGAATTGTAGACGGTGGATGTTCCTAGAACCATTACAAAGACAGCATGTTCTTTTCTGCCTTATGGTTTTTAGTGGTCTTAACAAAAATATTATAGTTTTTTTCCCTTACATCTTACGCTTTATGTATCTTGAAAATGGATTCATCAGTTCAACTATTTGATTTTGTACAGAAAGAAAGACAAATTATTATTACAAACATTCTTCTGCACGTAATGATCTTTTAGGCATATTTATCTGTTGTCAGGAAGTCGGGATTTTGCCACAGACAATGATACAGGTAGATTACACAGAGAAACGAACAAATTCAATAAATATGTAGAGTTATTTGAAGATTAAATATTGACTCAAACGTACGACGGAAACGATGAACCCATTATTATTTAGTAGTTACGAACGTTCACAACATCGTGTTTATTTCAGATAAGGCAATCACCAACAATGAATTTGAACAACAAACATTAAGTAGTACGATTATTATTACACTTTTGATTTATTTTTTTATGATACCGAAAACAAAGAACTCAAGATAAAACTACACAAACATGTCGCGAACCTATGCTCCTTCAGCGGAAAGTTCATACAGCAATTAGTATTATTTGCTGTCGAGAGATAATATTATTATTAAATCGCGTGACCATTTTACAAAGTAATATCAGTGATAGCTCCGTTGTTATGTACGTCTCCGTCATACTAATGCAACAAAAAGACAAGTTGCAACGGAGCTCTCAGCGGTAGGACAGAGGACAATAATACAAATCGAAGTGGCGACTAAGGTAGTCAATCACAATTGCACAGCAGTACGTAGGTAAGTAAATATATGACGAAATTGTGTAGAGTGCATTGACTCACTAAAATGACGATAAAAAAACGTTAGTCAAGATGACCGACCCGATACAGGGCACGTAGTGGAATGTGTCACAAGTGTCAAGTTCCAACTCACGGCTGTTGATGATTCGGCCGATCCTCCGGGTAAACAGGAAGCCGGAGATGACCTCAGCGACCTTGCGCAGGGCCAGCAGGTACGTGTCGTACTGCAGCAGGCGGTGCTCCGGACACACCAGCGCGTGCAGCACCAGGCGCAGGGAGACCTCGGCCAGCGGACACAGCGCGCACACCATCCTCATCCCCCACCCGGCCTGGACCCCGGACCCCGGACCCTGGACCCGCCAGAGAACACTCAACCGTGTTCTGTATTCACCGTTCAGTGTTCAGCCAACAAAGGAGCTGCACCGAGCGAGGTGCAATGTGCACTAACAGAGCGTGCATTATTACTTGTTTATCGCGCAGAACTGCGAAAAATCACTTCTAAATAAAGAATAAACGCGGCTCAGTGCAAGTACGCCCGCGTACTACTGTCTAGATATAGTACATATATATTGCAATGATTATGATACTATTTTTATAGTGCGGGCAAATGCGCGATGTTCAGCCTCCACCAGCCGCAAGCATTGCACCGCTCACCGAGCATCTGCTATTATTATTTATGCTAACCTCATTAATACTGTAAAGCAAAAGCTAATCGAATCACGTTAGCTTTATTCGGAAAACTTGATCTGCGAAACCGGGACGCGATTAAGTTGATAACTTCCTACAATTCACCGAAAGTTCGATAAATAAAGTTATAAAATGCGCGATAAGATCCCGACTCACCGAGTGCATAAAGAAAACGTCCGACTTGCCGGAGGGAAACAGGTTTTTCGAGATCAGAGCTAGGTGGTGGGGATCGTGTCGTATATAGAACATAAATATGTATGGACTGAATACTATCACTATGGACTTGTCGTAGACGACCAGCTTACAACTAACGGACCAGGAAACAGTCGCAGAAACTAAGTACGGTTCCCATCACAAACATAATCAGTTATTATTCATTATCAATTATCATTCATTCGAACACGAACTTACTTCAGAGTATACAGAGAGTGAAGAAGGGATAATGACTATAATTATTGCACTTCGCGACGCAGGATGGAGTAGTTATAATTACCTACCGAGAACAGTAGTTTTTGCAATCTCACAAACCACGCACGTAACGGAGAGGTTATATATAACGTAGCTTTCAGCTTCATTCCTTTACTCTTGTTTAAATATCTGCGTACAAGCTTATTGCCATGTATTTAAATACAAACCTTCCCAAAAAAAGTCTCCTGTTCACAACTTTACGCAGCGGGTTTTTGATGTTTAATTTGCGCACTGTGCAGGCCTCAAAGCGTGTCAAACGCATTTAGCATTCGAATAATAAAAAAATAGGTACCCTTGACCGTGCCGGCGCTGCATTCTGTTGTCTTTAGAAGGCCCCAAGGCCCCGGGCGCCAATCAAGGAGAGATTCGCCAAGACAAGACAACGGGACTCGCTCACTGCATACAAACATACTACATCACACACAGAAAACATGGCGCCACCGCGACTACACCAAGCTAGCATACATCCAGTCAGGTAAACAACCAGCCAACCAGCCAGCCAACCAGCTAGCCGACTCAGGCAGGTGAAAGACGAAACGTGATCACGCAGATACCTGTAATTCAACGATAACGGTTATGTTAAGTCATTGATAGTTCTTTCTTCCGTTGCCCTTTCCTATAGAAGGTTGGCTATCTTCACCGTGCAGGCTACAGCCCGGAACTGCACACGTACCGGTCAGTTAGGGGCCATTCATTTATTACGTAAGACGATTTAGGGGCGAGGGGAGTCGGCCATGTCTTATTTTTTCTTACAAGGAGGTGAGAGGGAGTCTCGATAGTTCTTACGTGAGATCACAAAAATGCGCAAAATTAAAATTATTAGTACCTTTGTAAGTACAAATAAACATTTCTAAAAAAATCGTCTTACGTAATAAATGAATGGCCTCTTATGTTTCGAAGACATGAGATACAATAATTGCACAATTTTGGCCAATCAATGAAGAACTCCTAAATTAGTCAGGGGTCGTCCATTAATCACGTGAGGCTCGAAAGGGGGGGAGGGGGGGTCGGAAAAAATCACGAAATATCACGATGGGGGGGGGGGGGGTTAATGAGATATCACGTGTATTTATTTTTCGTGATAATATTCTGAAAATTTCAAAATACTTTGTACTAAAAAAAATACACGTGATTTTGGGGGGGGGGGGTTAGTCCAAAACCTCACCTATCACCAAGGGGGGGGGGGGGGGAGTTAAAAAGTTGCTAAAAAAACATCACGTGATTAATGGACGACCCCTCACCCTTCTGTCCCAAGGTGTTTTGAGGGTGCATTTATATACAAGTATATTTTACGAAGAAGATGATGTTTTAAGACTATGTTTTGTGTAAATGCATGGCTTTAGTTAAAAAAAAACTTCTGTTAGTTTCAATTTAACGAATTTTGTAGAAATGAATGCTTGCTCGATACAGCTGGCGTAAGATTCATCTCTCCCACGAGAGACAGCTGTTCATCGGTGCTGCTGATAGGGCAATAACCAGTTTCGGAAATTGTAAAAGGTACTAGATGTGTGTAACTCCTTGAAGCCCTTTCACCCACCAAACAACAGAACAGGCGGAAGGCCCTAGCTAAAACTCTCCAATCCAAGCCTAACCTACCTACGCAATGATCGACGCGGAACGCTTTGTGAACATGTGAACGTTTGATGTGTGTAAAATACCTTAGGGAACGTACCCATACCCATACTAAGTGACCAACAAGTTTTATTTTCATTTGCGGTTAACAAGTTTTATTTTCAGCTAGTGAGCGATGTATAGGGCATTTAAATGATCTCCTAGCAATAACATTAAAAGTAAATACCATGAACAGGTAAGAGGCTTTTGAAATGTGGCTTCACCGGAGAATGCTCAAGGTCCCATGGACCGACATGATCACCAACACAGAAATTCTCAGGCGGGCTAGAGCAGATAGAGAGCTGCTTACATTAATAAAAATCAGGAAAATTTCATATCTGGGTCATATACTTCGAGGGGAGAAGTATCACTTGCTCCATTTGATATTGAAAGGCAAGATAGAGGGTCGCCGGGGGCCTGGTAGGAGACAAATGTCTTGGCTGCGTAATATACGAGAGTGGACCGGCATTAGAAGTGTGGAGGAGCTATTCCGGGCAGCGCAAGACAGAGAGACATTCTCAAGAGTGATCGCCAACGTCGGGGGGACCTGATACGGCACGCAAAGAAGAAGTGATTAGATTATTTCGCTGAATCAATACTACTTTCATTATGGCGTGTTTTTTCAAGTTCGTGTTTTCAATCTGCAATTAAATGTAGGTAAACGAGGTCGTCTTGGAAACAGACTGCATGAAAATAATAAGGGAAGATACAGAAATAGATAAACGGGCGCCATAGCAGGTCTCGAGGAAATAACGGTGTGATCCATAATCCATATTATAATTAACATAGGCTGGAAAGATAATGCTAGATTGACCTGGAGGGAATATTTCATTAAAAAACCTTATAAAATTGCATAGTTTATTAGCGCCGCGACGCATCTTATTGTTTTTGTTACCTTTTTAGATTTTCTCGGTTTTTAAAGGAGTGATTTTATTTATTTACATATTTTTATTTTTTATTTTATACATTTTACAAATATAAGACAAAAAGTCCCGATAAACTACTTTTTAGCAGTTTGTCTAACGGGTTCTTTACATTAAAGATCTTATAGCGATTTAATGGTTACATTTTTACAATTAAAGATATAAAATTAAATTATTTTTTTTACAGAAATATACTTAGATACATTTTTACAGAAATATACTTAGATAAAAGAAAAATTATGAATAACAATTATAAAGTATTTAGAATAAATAATATGTTATTGTAAGCTAATACAAATTAATTCTTTCCGTAAGCCAAGTCTTCAGTAAGTTGACCAATTGTTTGATTTGGGCACAGTTTTTAATTTCAGCTGGAAGCATATTTAAACAATTGGGAATCATGTAATTCAACGTTCTTTGTCCATATTTATTTGTATGTATAGGTACAATTAGTCCTTCATTAAAGTTAAAGCGAGTATTGTGGTTGTGTTCCAGCCTGTTTATATATAAAGGGTTATTTATGTGCTGAAATATAATTTTGTACCACATAATTGCTCTCACTGAAAGAATTTTGAGACTTTGATAAAAGTATGGAATATTATGCCTTTCTTTGTAAACATGCACTCAAAAATTATTTTTCCATAATGTAACTTTATATACGCAATATGGACATGTTGAAATAAAATGATGATAGTTCTCATTGTTCTTTTTTGTTATTTTTTGTTGTGATACACAAAATAATTGTATGTTATTTGTAAGTTTAAAACTACTATTATGAAATGATATTATTTTTCTTATTTTGTACTCTATTATATGTTTATTTATAAAAGGCAGTATAGCCGTTTATATATTTAAAATAAAATAAAAAAAATTTCAGCTAATAATTTAACCAATGAATTTTGCACTGATTGAACATTCGCACAAGAGATCGATTAATTTTGTGAGGAAGGAAAGGTTGGAAAGTTTGTGGAAGTGAAGACTTCTTTAGCACCGTTGTGATTTTAAATTCGATGACAGCGACACTAAAAAGATACAAACACATCAGTGGCGGTCCGTGCGTTTAAATACGACATTATTGATGTTGTTGTAGCTGAAAACTATATATATTTTTTTTTTATTTTAACTTTTTGTATGAAGATATACAGAAATATGGATGCGGCACATACAAATGTTGAAAAATAAAATAAAATTCATTTTCAGCTACCTACAACATCAATAACGTCGTATTATTCGAACTTAGCACTCTAGCTCACTGAAAACTAACGGACCGCCACTGAAACCCAAACGTCTATAGGATTTATCCTGCGAGAGAATGAGATAGTATAATTAGTAATTTCATCTCCTCTTTGTGAGGTGCTTCGTAGTCTATCGGTCTCCTCTTTGTGCAGTGCTTCGTAGCCTCCCCACACTCGTCTTCTTTAGTTTTCTGAAGGTTTCACTTATATCGCGTGTGAATTGCACACTCCGTAAGTATATTTTTTTTTATTATGCAAGGAAAATAGCTATCGAAAGGAAAAAGTGGCCTAGGTAGGTGTGAAAAAGTTTCTTGACACCTTTTTCTGCAATGTAATTATTGGCCCACTAAAGCTGTTATTGACTGACAAACACACGTGAAACATACAAAAGGTACTTTCAAGCAGCCGAGATTTCTAAAAAATCCACTAATCAACGTTTTCCTCGGAAACCTGAAGACATGAGACATTAACAATAAATTTGTGCAATAAAGAATGGTTCAATGGTAGACATCTTTAGTTCGTATACCTACTCCAGCTCCGACCGACCTTGGTAGAGTTTCTATTGTTGGGAAAAGAAATAGAAACGCCGAATGGGTTAGGCTAGATGGAGAGAAAGAGGTAAGAGGTAGTATTCAATCAATTCAGACGACTTACGAAACGAATTTATGTGGAATTGGGAGGGTCCGAGATTAACGCGAAGAGGAATAGGTATAATATTAGTACAAAACAGCATCAGAGCAATCTGGCGGACAAAGCGGTCTCTATCATTCATTTTGAGATTATTTTGTTTTCAAAAAGTTTCGTTAAAATCCGAAAGATGCCACTAGAAAAATAAATATTATGTGTATTTATTTCAAAATGTCGCATCTGGTCGCTGGTCGGAATACGGCCGGCTAGGGGTGCCATGCACGCACGTGTCCACTAGGCAATGTTTTCAGAAAAAAAACTACTCGAAGCATGTTTGAAGTCATTATAATAGTTGTATATTTTGGTATGTTGTGTGTTTGGTAATTGGGGTATGTTGTGAGGCTGAAGGTAGCGGGGAAGGGAAGGAGTTGGGAAAAAGGAAGGTGGGGAAGTACCTAGTGATTTAGTTCTGGTAACCGAACACGTCTAAAGCTATTTCAAGTAACGTTTCAATAATTGTGTTTGGTGGTCTTACACCAGGACGATAATGGGAGTAACTACCTACTACGTCCCGTTCATCACTATTTTTATTATACCAAAGCAAATAAAATTAGGAGAAAATGTAAATAAATTTAACTCTAATTTACCAACATCTGTGATTGATTCAAATTTTTAAAAAAAAGTTTTAAATATAATGTAGGTAGATACAAATAAGGATTGTATTAGGACAATGGGTACCTAACTATGGACCTATTTGAAAAAATCACAAACAAAAATAAAAATACGAGTAGGTATGTACATTTATAACTTTTTATCGTAGGTAAAGCTATTACTTACATATCAAGAAACTTTAAAAAATTAGTCCACTTAAACTTTCTTTTCTATAATTCACCTATTTTAAAATGTCTTTTAAAACCTACAAAAAAACCGTAAAAAACTAACAATGGATCATGATAAACTGTTATGTTATGATGCTACTGTACAACTTACCGATGTTACTTGTAAAAGCCTTCAAGGCGTAAATAAATAAATTATATTTCAAGAAACTTTATAAAATCAGTCCACAAAATATTTTTTTTCTTTGATCAAAACCTACAAAAAACCGTAAAAAAGGTTTTTACCATCTACTTTCAAAAACGTTTAAAAACTTAGAAAAGAAATTGGATGGCCTGGGATTTGAACCTCTCGCTCAAATTTGAACACCAGTCGACACTTCTACTAGCAAATAACTAAAATAAAAAACGACCATAAAAACATTTGATGTTTCCATTGAGACGTATTGCATACAAGTATACATGTCTACACGTGGCAGACTTCCGACCAAGGGTAAGCAACCGTAATCACGAATAATAATAATACTAGAACATTTGAAAGCGTATCGATATTCCAGACCTCGGTGGTTGAACGGTTACGATCGTTGGCTACGAATCCGGAGGTCATGAGTTAAAATTCCGGCGTGCGCAAGTACCTATCAACATTTTATGCGATTAATTTGTATTATTCCACAATATATTATTTTTAAATAATTTCGTTTAGATTATTAGTGCTATCTTCTTTTTCAATGATATATAACATTGGTGGGAACAATCTTCAAAAGTTGAAAATAGGTAACAACATATTTTTTAAAGAAATACATTTAAAAAAAAAATCGGAACGTTGCGCGAAATGGCTTTAGCCGTGTTGGGTGACCGGATCTGAATAGCCAGGTACTTACCCACCTTCCTCTTCCCCAACTCCTTCCCTTCATTTTTCGACAAACGCAGTCTTTGAGTCACAAACACATGCATAATACCTACCTACCTATCCACATGGCCGTTACGTGATGACGCTGGCTCACCATTCACAAAACATGACACATGGCAGTCGTACCTATGTTTTGTGCTTCATTGCAAATGACCCTAGTGAAAGATGTTGAAAGACCACATTTCAGAATTCAGATTGTAAAATGTAGACATAAAGATATAATATATCGATGTATATAGACCTCAGAAAATGTATAAATACCTAGTGAGAGATTTTTATTTTTATTATGTGTTGAATACCTCACAAGAGTCCCAGCTGCTCCCGTCTGGAGCCAGTGAAACTATGGCATACCCCGCATACCCCAAATGGGGTATGTTGTGAGGCTGAAGGTAGTGGGGAGGAGAAGGAGACGAATCCGGAGGTCGCGAGTTAAAATTCCGGCGTGCGCAAGTACCTATCAACATTTCATGCGATTAATTTGTGTTATTCCACAATATATCATTTTTAAATAATTTCGTTTAGATTGTTAGTGCTATCTATTTAAAAAAATAGATAAGAAATATATTTAAAAAAAGAATCGTAACGTTGCCTGAAATGGCGACAGACGTGTTGGGTGACTGGATCTGAATAGCCAAGTTCTTACCCACCGGGCATCACGGAGTTCTTCTACCACTCACTTCCGTGTTATTTTATTGTATTTACGTAAGGGAACGTACCCATACTACGTGACCTGTTCGGGGGGTCTTCAAAATGTCACGCTTGATACAAATGAGCAGCGGGTTGCTTAGGTTTTTGGTCACGGGGGGGGGGGGCGGGTTAAAAATTGCAAAAAATTGGTCACGTAGTATGGGTACGTTCCCTAAGTATTATTATAATAATATAATAACCATTTAAAATTTGGCACAGCTGCACTCTACTAGCTTGACGTCGATATAAAACAGTAGTCAGGTTATTATATTAAAACGAATAGATACCTACATGTATAGGTAGATAGTATCTAAGTATCATAGTTTCCAAAAATAAATGTAATAATATCTTAGATTCTCACCCTGATTGATTACTGCCATCTTTTAAAAGTTTTTGAAAAATGGTTTTAGTTCAAAATTTTACCGTGTAGAGAAAGATAAATGGGCGCCACACGACAGAGGGCTTTTGCTAGTAATTAAAAATCCTGTTTTTCATTCTAAATTTGAAGATTAAAATTATAAAATTGTCTTTAAAAAATGGAGAAATATAATACCAACAATTCCTCGTAACGTTTTGGTAAATAAACGAATCCAAAGTTTTGTATTCAGCGTTTAAAAAAACACGAAAATTGGTGTTTATGAAAAAATTTAACTAAAAACTTATTTATCTATTTATTTTAAATTTTTTTTCGAGGTTTTAAAGAAAACCCCTAAAGGTAGACTTTGAGGATATTCAGCAGTTAAAAATATTTTGTAAAATTTACGAAAAACGGTCAGAATAAGGTCGTATTTCTGATTTGGTTTTGATAAATGCTAAGCCTATGTAAATTTTAAAAATTTATAAAAAATATTTTTCACATTAAAAACTTTATGTTTATCGATTTGCGTAATAATATTATCATTATTTAAAATTAATAAATGATCACACTTGGCCTTAACTTCTGGTAGGTAATTTTATGTTGCAACTACCTACCTTCTCTAAATTACCGCTTTTAAAGCAGCCTTCCACGACACGAAATTATTTGGAATTTATAACCCTTTTTCAGCTCGCAGCGTTATTTTTGTACGAGCAATAATCTATTTTTTTTTAAATATCTCATTATTTGTCAAAAATATAAGACATAGAGTAGTCTCTATGTATCGCTTGTTCCATATTATGCAATAAGGAAATCTCTACATATTATAAATTAAAGTGCCCCGCGTCGTCTGTCTGTCTGTCTGTTCGCGATAAACTCGAAAACTACTGAACGGATTTTCATGCGGTTTTCACCAATAGATAAGAGTGTTTGGTGAGGAAGGTATATGTGTGTAATTTCTCAAGGATTTGTGTAAATTGGTTGAAACATAACGATAATTGTTAGAAGGGTCGGAAAAAGTCAAGCCGCCTGGTAGCTTTCATCGAAAACGCTGCCTAATCCTTTTGGGATATAACAAAACAATGCATGGTGGGATATTCCTCTTTTATAGATCTACAAAAAAGTCCGCGAAGGCATATATCTATCTTTTAGGGATAGCTTACTATACCCATTCTATCTTCTAAAAAAATGGTCACGTTCATTGCGGTAATTGAAAAGTTATTTAGACGAATACAGTTTTAATCCTTATTTTAACTTAAATACGTTAGTTACCCCAAGCATTTCATGCACATTATTACAATCTTTCACATCATCTCTACGTATTATAAATTCATCCTCCTCATCATAACTTCATCCTTATAAATTCATCATCATAAAGTCCTCCGCGGCATCTGTCTGTCTCTTCGTGATAAACTCAAAGACGGCGGTGGTTATAAAGGTTGGATAACCATCCAGTAGATGACGTTGTGTTTTATTAGCCACAGCAACGCGTGGCCGGGTCAGCTAGTAATATATAACTAACTAACCATCACACCGTTTCGCCGCAGGGGTAGTTAGGTACGCAAAGGACGGATAGCCAAACAACTCGGTCTTGGCACACACTCTGTGCCTCACTCACATTCATACATCGACTCATACAATAGTCTTATATTATTTTGACTTTTGACATGGCCTGACTCAAATATTTGATTCACTTGATCGTGCCATGTCTTTCTTGGGCGTCCCCGACTTCTACCCTTCACATTTGCATCATATATTCTTCTTACACTACTTTCTTCGTTCATCCGCTCTACATGCCCAAACCATCTGGTAATATAATACTGAAATATACCCCAGGGCGAAGAAGGGTAGTAAAGAAATTAATTATAATAATGTAGTAAATCACGGGATATGATAGTCTGAATTCTTGACACATCAGTTCAAAAAATTTTTTTTTTCATATTTTTCTACACTCGAGCGGTTAAGTCTTAGACCTTTTTTTACGATATGGTTCGCGCCTCGATCTGGACGACCTAAGTGGCTCAGCAGCAGGTGTGCTGAACTTGAGCGGTAAAGCCTTAAGCTGGGACATTTATTTATTTTATTTTTTTGCATTTGCTCGGTAGGCCCCGAAGAAAATAATTCCCCTCGGGGCCTATGTCATCTTTGGGGATGCTATGTGGAGGGTCATTTTAGGAAAAGAAAGAGAGGAAGTTCTGGGAAGGAAAAGGGTATGATGTTTGGCTAGGAATCTGAGAGTAAATGTGTCCAGGAGTGATGGACGTGTGAATCCACCATTCCCACTGCGGTGCAAGGCGATATTCCGAGTACGGCTGGAGAAGTCAAAGGAATTCCCTCAACCATTCTATCTTGATCCGGCCTGCCATGCAGCTGGTGGGCAGACGGATCCGCCGCCAAGGCCCGGAAAAACCTCACACCATTAACTTGCTAAGACAGCTAAAGTAGCGAACCACTTAGGGTGACCTATGTCAGAGGTGTTGGTTATCCAATAAATGGTTCCCGGGGCGGCGATACCCGTACCCGCCTCGAGCGGTAAAGTCATTGGGGCCTTTTGCGAATCGACCTGGACGATAGAGTTCTATGAGGGAACTTACATAAGTAAATTGGGCGAAGCTTGATGATTATAATAATATATATATTTTTTATTTTATCCCCATTTATAAAAACTTAATCAAACCATAGTTTTTTTTTTTTTACAGTGAATACCGCTCAAGAATCTTAACTGCTCCCGTCTGGAGCCAGTGAGACTATGGCATCCCCAATTGGGGTATGTTGTGAGGCTTAAGGTAGTGGGGAGGGGAAGGAGGTGGGGAAGAGGAAGGTTGTGAAGTACCTGGCTATTCATATCTGGTCACTAAACACATCTAAAGCCATTTTCAAGCAACGTTTCAATTTTGAATGGTGGTCTTACACCAGGGCGATACTGATAGTATCTTCCACTCTGTATAGTATTTCCATAACAAACCAGCAGGATCGTATACAACAAAACTTGTTGATAATGTACGTTAATAATATACAAGAATTCCTCCTTCTTCCTCTATCGCTTCAACTTCCAACCACTTTTCCATCCATCTAAAATTTAAAGCAAGTCTACTCACTTGGGAGTCGTTTTTTAAGCTCAGCTTCTTTAGGGTAGCCGTGCAAATAAAGCACTTTGTACATAAGTACGGTGTACGGTCGAATGCGGCAGGCACCGGGGATGAAAGAAGGGAAGTATGTTTTATAACTAGGTAGAGTGTGGAAGTATGCCAGTGGGCCGAGCGCCCGCCAGGCGTATGTGTGTGTACTGTACACGACTGTATTGGCGTATGTTGTGCCCGTGACGTCACTCTCAGCCGCAGCGACAGAGGACTGGGCGGAATCTGCTTTCTGGGAGGGAGCCATGCTATGATCTTCCATTATTGGAACGTCATCGGCCAATCAATGTTAGCGCCAACACTCAATTGGAAGGCGATCTATGTGATAAAGAGCGCGTATAATAACTGGAAGATGAATGGAGGCGATAGGTAGTTACCTCTCACCTAGTAACACACTAATAAAGGGTTCCATGACAATTTAATTCAACTTGGGAAGCGGGTATGCGAACCGCCGCACCGGGAACCTTTTATTGGATAACCAACGCCCCTGCTATAGATTACCCCAAGTGGCAGGGGTGGGCGGGTTCATGGGGTGAGGGTTGTCTAGGCGTTGACAGCTAATGCGTATGTCCACCTACTGCATGGCGGGTCGGTTCAGGAGAGATCTGGAAAACCTAACCTAGACCTCTCCAGTCAGACTCTCGACCCATCGCCTTGCACCGCAGTGGGAGGGATAGATTCATACGTTCGTCTCTCCTGGACATACCCTTTTCCTTCCAAGAATTTCCTCTCCTTACTTTCCTTAAAAAGACCCTCCACGCAGCAACACCAAAGATGATTAGGCCCTGAGGAATTTTTTTCGTTAGTTCATATTCCATAATCGAAAAGCTACCTTCAGCCTCATGACACACCCTAATTGGGATGCCGTATTGCCATTTGGTGTCACTGGCCTCAGACGGTTGGGAGTTGGGAGCAGTTTTTTTTTTTACATGAGCTCCACAGGAGGTCCTGAGGAAAATAATTTCTCTCAGGGCCTATATCATCTTTGGGGATGCTGTGTGGATGGTTTTTTTTTAAGGAAAGGAAGGAAAGGAGAGTTCTGGGAAGGAAAGGGGTTTAAGGGGTGAGTAGGAATCCGGGGTTCAGTATGTCCTGGTCATCCGCCTCCAAGACCTAGACAAACCTCACCCCATGAACCCGGGCACCCCTGCTAAATCACCAAACGTAGCGAACCACTTGGGGTGATCTATGGCAGAGGTGTTGGTTGTCCAATAAAGGTTCCCGGGGCGGCGGTACCCATTCCCGCCTCCCAAGTTCTTACTCTTGTGCGGTATTCACATAAACGGCACGCGTAATATCTGACAGGTGAAGGAAAGTAGGTGCTAGGTAACTAGGTACTTTCCACCTAGTAATAAGGGTTCCATGACGACTCAACACAGTGACATTTCAACACCTCTTTGAAGTCATTAAAAGTGGTGAAAAAATTTTAGCCAATAACCTAACCTGACGTCACCTATCTATCTAACCTAGTTGAAGTGAAAACTTCTTTATCACCGTTGTGATTTAAAACTCGATGAAACGAAAAATAGCTATATTAAAAAGAGACAAACACATACATCGAATGAGATAGAATAATCGGTTTGCTCTTTGTGCGGTGCTTTGCAGCTTCCCCACTCTTATCTACTTTAGTTTTCTGAAGGTTTCACCTGTACCGCGTGTGAACCTCACACATGTATTTTTTTCATCACTTTCAATGACTTCACAGGGGTGTTGAAATGTCACTGTGTTGAGTTGTCATGGAACCCTTATTACTAGGTGGAAGGTAGTTACCTAGCATCTACTTTCCTTCACCTGCCAGATATTACGCGTGCCGTTTATGTGAATACCGCACAAGGGATGATAAAGTGCCACTTTGTTGAAATGGTCACCACTAAAAGCATCCCCTGAAGTTTTGCAAATTGAGCGCGGAACATGCGTAAATTGCACATAAACGCGGTTCCTCAAGTTTCTGGTAATTGTTTGGTTTCGATTACCTCCTTACTATAGCATCCCCTGAAGTTTTGCAAATTGAGCGCGGAACATGCGTAAATTGCACATAAACGCGGTTCCTCAAGTTTCTGGTAATTGTTTGGTTTCGATTACCTCCTTACTATAGTTTTATGTGCACTCTGAATTTGTATTATTTCTAAATGTTAACTGCCTCCTGTTCTATATAATTTAGTTTAAATGATTCTTGTTGAATGGCACCGTGATGGTTTATCATTATATATTGTCCTGTGCCAAAACAGCACTCACTATTGCTGATAATATTGTTCTTTAGGAATTGCTTTGTATATTTTTGTATATTCGTTATTTCACATTATTTAAGTAATTTTTTAAGGACTCGTAAGGAACACTAGGTAGGTTAATTTTAAGTTTATTATAATTAATCGCACTTGAAGTGAAACATCACAAAACTGCGCTATATAAATACTACGTTATTATTATTATTATTATAAAATGTGCAATATTTTATAGTATTTACCATGGATGAAGACAGTAATTACAATTACTATCTACCACCATGCTTCTCCCATTCGCATTCTGCTGTCTCTGCCACTTTCTTCCGCCGTCTATCAGCATCTCGCGGTCTCCACGGTAATTTTCCTGTTTTGTTGATGCATACTGTTTTTTACCAGACAACACTACTTTCTAGTACCTACTACCTAGTTTTCCATAATTCAAATTACGTCAACATTTCTTTTCTAAAACGAGCTTCAGGCACTTGCCGTACATTCGTAAATGATAAGTTGAACAGTCACCGCTGCTGGGCACTGGGGTCTGCCGATGTATAAATATTTGACAAGGGTGACCCCAAAATTGTACCGCTTCGTGTCCTCGAATTTGTTCGCCAACGTCGAACAAGGGGGATATTGTATCGTATAGGATGGTCCCCCCGGAGATAGGAATAAAGTCACCTGTGCAATGTGCAGGCTTGTACACAACAGTGTTGATAAATGGTCTTTGTTCGTCTGACCGGGGTGACAGATTGTCGGAAGAATATGTGAATCATAAGCAAAAAAAGAAGTAGGGAACGCACACGACGACGTGGAACGATCAAGTGAATCGAATAAGTCAGTTCATATCAAGAGTTGGTAAGCAGAAGCAAGGGGTGTGCTCAATACAGAATAGTATGGTGGTCCATCTTTCCTACTTGTCCCTGCCGAGAGATTACCTAGGTAGGTACTCTATTTAAAAGGGGGCATACATTAATTAAGTGAGCTCAAAAGGGGGGGGGGGGGTCCAGCAAAATCTCACGTTACTTGAAAAAAATATACCTACGAAGTGGCCCAAATTTATCTCACCAAGGGGACGACGACTAGATTCTAGATTGGAATAAAAACTGCTCACGTAATTAATGTATGCCCCCAAAGGTGTTTTACTCATTCTTCTTCTGTTTGTGACCTACTTTATCGGAAGTTGGCTATCATCAGAGAAGTCTTCACCCCACAGTTTGCAGTCAGAAACAGCTGACATGAACTACATTTGTGTCAGTTATGTACACCGATCGTAGAGTTGATTAGTCAGACATCTCCGAAAAATCGAAATTTGAGTTGAATATCTATACGGCTATACGTAAAAAATACCCTCTATCTTTTACAATACTCAAATTACACGTAGACACCACGAAATCAATAAATTTTAATGCAGAAAAACGTGTAGTGAATTAAACAAAATGTTGATGTTTTCTGGGTCACTAGCAGGACATTTCGAAATGTCATACTAATATACCGTATCGTTATACCTCCCGGTGTTATTTTGTCCCGTATTTAACATTCAAAACACAGATAAGGGTAAATAATATTTGATTTATGGCGAGCTTTCGAATATTGCTTTCCTCATTATCTCAAAACTTAGTATTTGGAGATGCCTGACTAATCAATTGGACGATCGCCATTTTGAAGTCACGAAGCAGCGGTGTTTTCATGTCTTTCTTATGTTTACAGTTTCATAGCTTTTCGACCACCAAACAAAACAAAGATCCGCTTTTTGGTGGCCAAACGGTTAGGTATCTAGGTACCTAGTTGGTTATCGGGATGAGGCGGGGATCAAGTTTTGGAGGAAAATACCGACTGAATTGAGGTTACAGCACTTCCTCATGGCTGGATTTTTGGCAGGAGAAATTCCGCAGCATCTTCTGCACATAAATCCAAAATGTTGGCACTATTAAACCAATAGAATAAGTATTCCGCCTTTTTAAACAGGCACTGCGGCGACTACATGTCTACATGGCGTTATATTCGCCCTTTGTATGTTCCTTTTTGCTATACTAGTAGGTAATAGCGAGTATTAGATCTAGATATATTATATGTCATAAAAACCAGCACACTTAGGTACCGTGTTGTTGAAACTATTACTTTCATTTCAATAAAGTAATAAAATAGTTTGATTTTACGGATTTGTGAAAGCAAATTAAAGTCACCAATTAATGTTTTCTTGGCGGTAGAACTAACTACGTATAGAAATTATTATGAATGCTGCTTTTATTCGTTAATAAACTCCCACTCTAAACTTAAAGATTATTGTAGGTATTATATCCATGTGGTGACAGGCGTATATTTCAATATCATCACGTCACTCAAGAATGAATACATAATAATAAGTAGGTACCTATATGTATATTATTATTGTGTCCACTCATTCATTCCAAAGAAATTTGGCTGGTGGGGAAAACTAACAATCGAGATTCTGGATAAAATTTATGAGTAATAAGTACATAGTACTTTTAAACTAATTGTCGTATTGAAACTAGGTCGGCGTTGTAAAGACTTCGTAACCTCCCCATTTGCTCATAAACGACGCATCCTACAGGATGAAAAGTTACGAACGACCATACCGCTGACAGTTCCGTCATCGTTTGATTACCTAATATGATACACCTAATGTTTTTGACGTTATACATATATATAGAGATAAAATACATCGGTAGGTAGGTACCTTGATACTAATAAAATAAGAAATGCTATCATTTCAGATTAACTCATAAAGTGTTAACCTACACGACCGATGATTTCAATCACATAGCTGTGGAAAATATAATGTGGTTGGAACGGTAAATAAGTAACTCACCCTGCTTGCCCCCGATACAGCTAAACTTCCGTAATTTGCTAGTCAAAGACATTATACTCCGACAATACATGAGAGTTAATTAAATTAAATTATTATCAAATAATATACGTCAAAAAGTAAATCGGATATCAAACGAACTGATTCAAATTTAAACGATTTGAAAACAGAAGCCATCACAGGAAGAAAATAATTATGTCAAATAGAAGTAGGGACCGTCATAGAGGCATCTCGCCAATTAAATATTTATTGGACACAGGAAATAAAGTTTAATTTATTACTTATGTTAAAAAATACATCTGAAGCGACAAGAGAAACACATTAGGTACCTACCTACCTACTTATTCTGGTGACTCAAACACGAATAAATAAACGAAATAATTTCATAATATTTTCAGTACTTCGAATTATTAGGAATCATTTTGATAAGTTTAGGAGACGACTTGTAGCCTAGTGGTCATCACGTTCGCTAAACGGGACATTGACATTCGGAGTAACCAAGTTCGAAACCCAATTGAATCCAATGATAAGTTTAGGTTAGGTTCAATAGTTCAGAGTTATGATTGTTTTTAATGGTTGATTAGTTGATTATGATTACTAAACAGCGCTATTTCCCAGATATTCTGTTTTTGGTCCAATCCCCCTTCTTACAATGAACATCTTCAATCTGCTTCGTTCAGAAATTAGAAGCTGTAATATTTTATTTTTATTTAAGTTTATTTAGGAAACATACGTACAGTAATATAAATTCATTTATATTATTTTATAACTAACTAACTAACCATCACGCCGTTTCCCCGCAGGGGTAGGCAGAGAGGACGGACCGCCAAACAACTCGGTCTTGGCATATTTTCATAAATTCATAGTTAATTCATTAATCATTTAATATGGAATATAATATAAACCAAGTAGGTAACTTACATTTATAATAATTTTGTTATGATTACAGATTAGGAAGCAAGTACCTAGGTAGATGTTAAAAGTTATAATATTACATAATATAAGTAAAAAATTAATAAAAATAATAAAGAAATAGTAGTTTTGATTTAAGTAGGTACCTACATTGTAAAGCTAATTTGATTTTAAACGTTTCAAGGGTCAATGGAAAATATCAACATCTAGGTATATCTATAGCAAAAGGGTTAGGTACCTACTACCTACACTCCTACTAGGTACCTAGGTACACTGATGATTTTCAATCCGGTTAATACCTATAAGTTAATGTTTTTTTAACGATGCATGAAAATTTGAGATGAGATCCTACGTATAAACCTAAACCATTGAATATCTAGACTTTTGAAAATGACTCTGGAAAATTGGAAAATACGAGTACCTACCTACCTACCGAATTCTCTTTTTGATCGTGGCTTAGGCATAAATTAATGATTGAAGCAATGATTTGCGTTGAGATCGATAGCAGTCCAAATATGTACTACTAACTATCACAGGGAAAATTTCAGTATTTTTACAATAATCCTCAAAGCAAACTGCCTTTGAAATCAAATTAATCAATATAATGTTAAACCACGTAATTTTGTTTCAATATCTATCTGAATACCATCTTCAATTAATTAAATAAAACATTTTTATTTATCTTGCTTGAATTTACAATATAGAATAAGATCCTGGTGTAATGATGATAATGGCACGTGAAAGCATTTCTAAATGAAATAATGATATTATTATGAGAGCCAAATCATTTTCATTACTCATTATGATGAATTTAATATTATTTGACCCTCCTGTATGACCCTCAATGCGAACATGTAAATTTAATACGAAAGATATTACGAAATTATTTCTCCAAATCATTCACCTGTCATAATTTAATCTGACCGTCGGGTTTTGTGCAATGATAATAATGGTCGAGGAGAATTTAGCACATAGAATGAAAGAGCTCATAGTTGGGAATTAGAAGCTCGGCTTCACCATCCCGCCAGCCTAGCCCTCCTGCCTATTCGGTGTTGGTTGTATCTTGAAATATAAAATGGATTATGAAAAGTCGGGAGAGGCGCCAGAAGCCCGCTCCGGTGGGTTTAACCGAGATGGCGTCGATCGAAGACATTTTATCGTGTCATGCGTACAGAATAAAACGTATCTTATTCATTTTCTTTGAAGTTCATGAAGATCTTTTGACCAAGTGTGATTTTTGAAGAAGTAAGGTTACTAGGAATCCCGAGGTATCTGCGATAAAAAGTCAATCGATAATTCGATAATCCACTTCAGATAAGCGGAATAAAAGTAGTCCAAAAACGGTTTGCAGCTTTATCGAGCGAGGAAGAGATAATTAATAAGGCGGAATCGTCGAAATGACTTCTTTGTAGAGTTGTGGCACCCCGCGGCCATGTTTAAAGACCCGATATACGTCACAGCCATAGAAATCACGATGGCCGACAAAAAGGAAGGCAAAGCAAGATACTTACTGCTGATTTTCAGGCCTCCCAGAGGAGGATTTGGCGGCTGTTTGCTGCCTTCGGCGAACGACGTAGTCCTGGGACGTCCACTCATTCTTGTCGTTGTATAATTAAAACCCAAACGTTCACAAAACTCATAGATCTTTCACATTTCTTGTTACCACCCTTGCACTTGCACTAAACTTCCGCACTATAACGAGCTAAAATTCGCTATTTCCACAGTGAAATGGTGAGTAAAATAAGCTTAAGACTAAAATAACGAACAACACAATACGTATAAACGTTTCTAAGCCTCTATACACCCATTTCTAACATTTTATCAGCATTTTACATCATTATTCACAGAACGACAGAGAACCCCACGAACAATTTTTTAGATGCTTCAGACATTGACCCATTCGGTTATATTCGGTACTCATTCCCACAACCGAACTAACCCGAAGTTGACGTCACGTGGACATTTTCAACGAACAGCTGCCATCAGAGACATCTCGTGACCGCGTTGCGCACTGCTACTTGACGTAATCCTCCCGCATGGCAACACTCGGCGGATATTGAGCAGCATAGACAAATAGACATTTTACTCAATGGCGCATTTTATAAATCCGATTTTTAATATAGCTCAGTCCTATTTTTCACTATTACCGAGACACCGAGAGAAGTATCGTCTCGTTTAAATTTTGGGTCGCTAATATTATTTATTGCGATAAATTTTCAATCCTGAAAATGTTGTACCAATAATAAGTTATAGAAAAATAATTTACCTTTCTTTTTGTGTGTCTGAGTTTAGTAAGTCACTGGATTAATAATATTGTATTCCAGTTACTAAAGCTGGGATCCCACCTCGTCTATTATTTATTCTATCCCATGGAACCTACAAAATAAGCTTTCCGTGCAAAAGAATCCCAAAGTTGGTCTGACCTCCATTTTCATTCTATGAAATTGACTAGATAAGATGGGGAACCTAGCATACCTAGGAACCCAAGGCACATCAAATACTAAATAATTTTTAAAAAATTCGAAAGTCCTTATTTATGTTACCAGCATTTATGACAGGCGTGAAACGCTCAGTCTAGAAGAGTTTATTCCATGATTGTGATTAGAATAATGTCAAACTTATTATATACTGCTTTGACTTGCGGACTGATGAGCCAGATTGATAGATATTTTATGTAACGCATTCCATCAGTCACCATAGAAGCAAAAACCGGCGCCGCGGTCGAGGACACTTTAGAGCCCTTTTTTTTACTCGTATTAGAATCATTGCCTGTTCTCCAGGATACGAGAATAAACAAAATAAACACTTTAAGATCGAAGTATGATCGAAAAACAATTTTTTTTAAATTTTGAATATTGTTTTCAGAAAGCTTTCTCAGCCCCTGCAGTCTTCTGCAGCAGTTGGAAGGCGTTGACGGGGTTGGCATTGCGATTAATTAATGCGACCATCAGGAGACACTTCAAATAATACTAGTCCATAGATTAAAACATTCTACGTATGAGTATTTTTATATGTAGCTATGGAGAGGCAGGGCAGGCCCTGTGCAGGCGCAAATGCAGCACCCTGGAGCAGTCCTCTCTGAGCCCCGACTTGCCAATCCGCTGATAATAACCCAACACCCAACATAGGGCTCTTGTAGCGTTGCCTACTTAACGGATTTCCTGTCTTATCTGGCGGATCAGAGTGTCATACTTTTATAGGCAAAAATAGCCTATATTTATGGATTTATGGAGAAATTTTGATCCCTGAAATTCTCTAGCCACCCCCCAGGATGGACAAAAATATGGGTGTCTGACAGATTTCTGACCGTTGATCCGTCACGATTTAGCGGTAACGGAGATATTTCGAGTTGGCAACGATGGGCCCTTGAGGTTTTTTTTAGCGCCGGATGCCGTTTAGCTCAGGGCCGGTCGTGTTAAGAGGTTAATACAATACACATTATTAAAATGAAACCAGGTTTGAACTTAGCTCACATTTATTTGTAGATGACAGATAAACCATAAAGGATTTAAATAGCGCACACACATTTCTAAGACGATGGGAGGACAGACAGCAAGGCACCTAACAACAAGGCTTAACAATTAATCCTTCAAGCAAATAAATATAATAAACCATAGGCCAAGCCAGCTAAAGGAAATTAACTTCAACTTGTACTCATCATTGAATGTTCCAGAATACTCATTCTTCATCACCATTCTGAGCCAAACATTCCAGAATATGTAAAAGAAATTATCTTTAACTTGTACAACATCGTTCGGAGTCTCTAATGTTCCAGAATATATTATCCTTATTATATATTACATTATTATATTTTGTATTTCATCACTCATCTTACGAAATCCACATTTTAAGAACTATTCTCATTTTGTTTGAGATTTATTTTTATGTTGTAAAAGTTCCTAGTATATTTTGAAAAATCAAAATTTAAACAATGATAAGTTTTGTGAAACAAGTCAATAAAATTTTATAAAACGAAAACATTTTGAATTTTTCTGTCGTAATCGTACTTTGGCCATTATTAAATTACAAAATGGATATCATTAGTTTGTACGTACAAGCCAATGTAGATAAAAATTTATTTGTTCATCCTTGTTTTAAAACCAGGCAGTCCCTTGGGATTATTTTTTTTTCAGTATTCAATATTATAAAGTGTACCTACATTGGTCATGAAACAATCAAAATACAACATTTTGAAACTGAATACATAAAATTTCTTAATGCGCTTACATATTTATGTCCTTTGACATACAAACACATTTTCTGTAATCTAGTAGAATATTATTTGTTTATGAATTCTAAAATAGTCCCTCTTGTATTTAAAGTAGGGTATTAGAAGAATGTGGAATAAATTTCAGACTTCTATTTGGTTTTCCAAACTGTGAATGCGGACTCAATGAAAAGGCTTTCTTCAAAATTTACAACCAATTATTTATACCCACAGACATGAGGTAGACAATATATATTCACAGGAAATCAATACTACTGTAACAAGCAGAAAATAGAATGCAGAAATATTAAACTGTTGGTAACAAAGATATTGAAGTATAAAAGATGTGCCATCCGCAGTTTTTACTGGGTGGGACTGTGTTTCCTGGTGTCGCCGATATAGTTAACCAATACTACTGTACACCTTCAAAAAATCAACTAAATGAAAAAATTCTTTCCGTGTTCAAACTATGTTGTCAACCAATACTTGAATTTGAATATCTTTGGTCAGTAATAAATATTTTTTATAACTTTTTCTTAATTTTTTCTCTGTTGGTCACCCGGGCGTTTACTGCATTAGTACCCCCCACACGTAGAGTTCGGAACGGGAGGTGCCCCGTGCCACTTCAGGCGCCGCGCAGAAAAGTAAAGGCCAAAAGTAAGATGAACGGTTTACAGCGCAGTTCACCGTGAGACTTTTCTGCGCGGCGGCCAGAAGTGGCGCGGGGCACGTTCCGCTCCGAACTCTACGTGTGGGAGAGACTATTAAATATGACACAATATGCATGTACGTTGCCCGCCTCGCTAGATGATGTCTGTTCTGAGACGAGTAGCAACAAACAATAGTATTTAAAAAAATCTTGTAATTCATAAAAGCAAGGTATTAAAATGAAGAATATAAATAAGTGTGTTTTAGATGCTTGCAAGTAATGGCGTTACAGCTTTATTGTTTTCTTGTGACATTATGGAGGTGAGTATTGATGAATAAAAATCTTTTTAATAAATGCATCAGAGAGAAACATTTACAGCAGTTCGGGTTGATTTCTAAACTTGTATAATTTGTTCCAACAAACAGATGAGGTTTGGAAACATCTAAAGCACAGTTTGAGTTGATTTCTAAATTTGTAATAAACAAATCTAGTTTTGGAAAATGAACATCAGGATTTGAGGTGATTTCTAAATTTGTGTATATTTTTGATACAAACCTAGTTGTGAATATAAAGTTTGAGTAGATTCCTAAAAAACCTGACGAGCTATTCTATTTCTTTTGTGGGAATGAGATAGTTCTCGGCCGAGATCTGCTGTCAGATTTGTGTGATTTTATATGGCTGTTATTTGCTTTTTCTATGGGCCAATGTCAAATGGTCGTTAATAAATACTAAACAAAATAGGACTGCCTGAATTTTGTATCAATACATATATAACCTATGTACTACCAATTCCACCAAACCATTGTCATTTATTAATAACATTCTCTTCTCTATATGTTATTATAAAACCTACATAGATCATGGGACACTATGCGAGGGAGTGATATAATATTTAGATTTATTTTTTCTATTTTAATAGTTATTGTAATGATCTTGCATAAAATATATTCAATCTAGTTTCATAGTACTTTTGTCAGACGTTTGGTAGATAAAGGATACCTTTTCAATTCTGAAGGAACTCACGGGGGAAAATGCCGTACACAAAATAGGAATGGGGAAAGGTTTTAAAAAATAAAACAAATAATTTAAATAAAAAACACATATATTAATTATTACGATAATTAAATAAAGGCAACAAACTACAAGAAGTTATAACACAAATAAATAAAATTTAAATAAATTCTTGACTGAGCGAAAAGTACTGACTACGATAATTTCCCAAACTTTGTCTGCGGAAACCAAAACTCTAAACATATGGGAATTGTTCAAGGAACAAGTTGTACAATAGGGACACTTGACAATTGTCTCATCACTCGCCTTCTCAAACATGTTACAGAGTCAATAATAGTCAGATGATTGTTACATTCACGGAAAGGAATTACTGGCCAGTATTACTACAATACAATAGAAATAGACAGTTCTCTCATAAGAAGTAAGCATTCCTGCTGCAGGAAGGTTTGGTCGAGGGTTCTGTCAGGATCTAGTTCAAGCAGGCCAGCAGCGCTCATCACTCTTACTTTACAACGTAACATTAATGGTAAACTATTTGCACCTTGGAGTCTACTATTATTTGATAAAACTTAACTCACGTCTGTGAAATGGTCCGTGGAAAGAATAGAGGCAAGCGGAGAGCACGAGACAGTATCTATACAGTATGTACTAGGTGGAACACGTAACAAGGAGAAAGGAAACAGCGGTGCACACTGACGCAGCGCAGCCACAAGCAACTCAGGACATATTTCACTTAGGCAATAGGAGGACGAACTTTCCCCTAAACATGGTTAATTAGTAAGTAAATATCATGGTACAATATGTATACTTCTTCAAATATAGAATATGATAGCATACAATCACTTCCTTTAATAATAATATATCTCTGTTCTAAATCTAGTTACAATAAAATAATGTTCCCACGTGTTTAGTATTTCCATACAGATGGCTAAAACAACAAATATCTCCCGGGAACTAGTCCCCGCTCTTTGTGCATTCCTTATAATATAACGTATTACAGTGTGTACTCTGGGGACACTGAAGATTAGCCTAACTGAAAAGCCTCAAAAGTAGTCGGAAATGGGTTAGTGTGCACTAACTGCGCGACTACGAGGATATGTGTGACACCACCGGCTGCGTTCCTACCGCCTGCCACACGGCTCCCGTTCGCAGCTGCTCTTTAATTCCAGGCACTTTGCAACTTTCGCAGGCACTTTTGCGATTTTATATCAGAATTAAATAAAATCTAAAGAATGTTATGACTTTTGGTGTATTTATATAAAACGTATTATTTTTTTATATAAAAAGGATTATGCAAAAAGGTTGCTTGTTTTTTTTAATTATGTATCAAGCAGGACTGCCAACGGGTGCCGAAGCGCGGCTGCTCAACCATCATTCTCAATACATGCACACCCGGTTACGGATACGGATAGAAAACAATATAAAATATAACTATTCTTTACAAATAAAACTCTCAAAAACATCAACAAGTTCGAGGATAAATGCTTATTTGGATCATCCGGTTAATCGAAACAAATAATTTAGAATGTACCCGAAAGGTGCATCAAAGTATAATAAATTCATTCAAAAGGTTAAAAGTTACTTTTCTAGCAAGTCCACCTGAAGTTAACAAATTAATAATTTAAAACAATTAAAATCTCCCCTCAAAATTTAATTTCGAGTTCTCTTAAAATGTGGAGCAACTAGTCGGGATCAACTAATCGTACAAGCTTTATTATGTACACACTTATTTACATTGTGTGAACTTATGTTTCCCTTGCACACTTAGGAATGTACAATAACAAAAGTAAATGAATTAAAAAAGATAAGTAGGTCCAGCCACATTAGTTCATACGGATACAGTGTCCGCCCAACTCGGCGAGGTTCCTATTATCCCATTCCGCAAACAAACAACCCAACCAACAATTTGTACCTACTTTACCGGGAACATTCTACACCTAAGTTTTCCGGCCAGCAAGACTCGTTAACTCAAACTCCTTAATATACAAATAATTACATAACATATTTACTAAAAAAGTGCATTACTCCGCAAGTACAAGTGTACTTTGAAACCTGAATTGTGCACAAAGGAATATAATAAATATAAACAAACATTCAATAAATGAAACAGGCACTGCCTACTATCAGGCGATACCGTCTGAACGCAGCACCAATACCACAACAAACACGCCCGTGAACATTAGCTGTCTCTAATCTATACAAATTTCCATTTCATTCAACAAAAGTGTTGTGTTGTTGTTGAGACTTATGAAAGTACCATAACTGTACTTCATTCTAAAATACCGACAAACGCACGGCAGTTCACTGCCATACAAGATACACAAACATAAGTATTTTATTATGTAATATAATATTATAAGATATGAGGAATTGTTTGTTCCTCAGTTGTAGTATGCCACATAATTCCTCAGTTGAAATCATTCATATTAGACACACGAGGGATTGATCCTCGTTAGTTGTATGCCATTTTAGATGTGTGAAGAGTTGATCCTTGTTCATAGTATTTCAAGGAAGAGTTGTTCCTCAATAGCAGTATGTCATATTAAACTCGAGGGATTATTAATCCTGGTTTCTAGTAAGCCAACGAAGGACTTTCCTCAGCAGTAGTAGTATGTATTGTCATATCAATCGCGTGAGAGATTGATCCTCACCAGTCATACGCCATATTATAAGATGTGTGTTTGTAGTATGCCAATTAAGATGTGCGAGGGATTCATTCTTGCTTGTAGTGTGCCAAATATTGAGGGTTAGTTTGTTCCTCAGTTGTAGTAGGCCTTCCCCTTGACGCCCGTGACGCTGATGACCTTCTTGAGGCGGAAGTCGTAGACGCGGCGGCAGAATAGCACCAGGTCGGGGGCCACTCCGGGGGGCAGGCGGGAGTCGTTGCAGGCGAGCGCGGGTATCACCTCGCTCGGAGGCACAGCCGGAACGATGCTCGGAGGAACGCGCACATTCTCTTCTGTCGCTCGCAACTGCTTGCGGTATCTGGAAATTACAAAATATGTATTATATCATTATGCATTTAATTTTTCACATTATACAATAAAAACATATCTGAAAGGGTTTATGTTCAAAGTTTTGTTAAACGACCAACCGCCATTTAATTTCTTCAAAATGGCGAGTGGTTTTAGGCTTGTTGCAGTGGGCCTTCACATCCCTGATTGCTTTGAGGACTATCATACCAAATTAAATTTTTAGTTACTTACAAGTATACAGGGTGTAACATGACGTACCCGAGGGATTTTAACCACATTTAATTTGAGCATATTTGGAGTGCAAAAATGTACATGTCATTTTGCTGTCTGATGATATTTTTTTCTTATTAAAAACATAAATATTTTTCCATCACACGTCGCCACTGACTAGTTAGGAGAGTGGCGCGTTTATAGCCCGGCGGTCATTTGATAAGCGTTGCGTCTCGTTCTAACAACATGTTAATATACGAAACAGCACACGTATCGCTCACACCCATCGAGACGGGATTTATCCCAAAGCAATGTGAACAGTAGCTACATGTGATTGAAACATATTTTTTTTGTTAATTGAAAAAACATGTCATCAGACAGCAAAATGACATGTAAATTTTTTCCTCCAAATATGCTCACGAATCGCTGGTTAAAATCCCTCGGGTACGTCCTGTTACACCCTGTATATTTATGTAAAAAAACAAAACAAAACAAAAAAGTTGAATTTATAAATATTATGTTTTTTTGTATCTTTATGAATAAAAAAAATGTGAAAAAAATTTACTAAAAAAGAAAAACAATATTTGTGCCTTTATTTACACATTATTATTTAATTTTTATTAATATTTTTCTATTTACTTTAATCCACAATATGTAAACAAATTTAAAGAAATTAATTCATATGAATATATGGTTTAAAAGTTAAATTAGACTTAGTACACTAATGCAGATTATCAATTTTTGGTTCGAAATTAATTCATTGTTGAGGGCCAATTTCTTTCATTAATTATGTGGTCAATGGGTTAAGAGGTTGCGGAGTATGGCATCCCCACTCCCGGCTATGTTGTGAGACTGGAGGTAGTGATGACAAGCACCTGGCTAAGCAGATCTAGTCACTAACCATTACTAAACCCATTACAAGCTTATTTACCAGGGCGATACTGAGAGTATCTGCTACACTTAGGCGCAAATAATAATGTACATGCTATGTATTATTTTAGTTAAATTAATTATGTGTGAAATAAAATAATTAAAATTAAAAGAGATGATAGTATTATTTTTATGATAGGAAGGAGCTTTTGTGTGACAGCCCTAATTATATGTGTTTTTCGCTTTTGGAAACAAATGGAATTTTTTCAAGGGATTTGGAAAATACAATAATATTTATTACTGTTGCTAGCAATTCGCGCGCTATCGTAAAAAGAACTCATAATTCGTAAGCAAATTTTATTTTTAAAGTCTTAACCACTCCGAATTTTCGAGAATATTAGCTTTTGGTGTCTTAAACGAAATGACATTTTACGAAAACTTTGTATTATTACCGCTTCACAATTAAAGCTCTATAAATGAAACATTTCTGAACGTAGCCGAATAGTAAAAACTGTTTTAGACAGGTTACAAAATAAGCTTTCGAATTATTATATTACAAATAAATATTAACATTTGTAAATATTAAAATTTAGAATGCAAACATTAAAAAAATGTGAAAATGACTCACGTGATGTTTTTATGTGAAAACGGTACTAAAATCACAGATTATGTAAACAACAATACTTATTCTATTGTATAAATGTGTAATAAACACTTTTGTCACCTCACTTTTTTATCATTTCATATAAAAATATTTAATAGAAATTAACAATGTCGGGCGCCCGTAGGAAATTTGGCGGAATAAATTATGTGTCAGACTGCGCGTCTGACAGAATGTTCTTTTTATGTATTTCTATGGACAACTTGAATAGAGATGTGCAGCATGATTCACTATCGACCTTTCACTTTTTATTTTACGGATGTAACTAAAACAATAACGGAATTATAACGGTTTCTATGGAGACTCACGCGCTGACGTGTAAACACGCTTATTGTACTTGACTGCTGTCGTATTTTTAACACATATATCTGCTTACGTTGCGGAGGGGTTAAGGAAAACTGTGAATTTTTCATACTCATAACTCGTAAAATAAAAGAAAAAACCTGTTTAAAATAATTTTCGGCACATACTTTGCGATTTTTTTCTATCGAGGGAATTTCACGTAATTACTGTTTCAACGTGGTAAATGTATAGATATTATTTTCACATATATAACATATTTTTTAGAAATTCAAAAACTTAAAGTGTTCAAGAGAAATATTTTATAAAACGGTAGAAATTCGGAATTACACGGCTTAATAGTAATGGTAGAATACGAGTTGCCTGAAAACTATCGGATTCATTTATCGATCAGGTACCAAAAGGGTGACACCCACGCCACTTCTCCGCTCCTCGCAACATGGTTTGTTCCCCGCACCCTTTTCTTCCCGTCTATTCTTTCTCGTGTTTATGGTCCAAACCAACAATATACACAGAAACTAGAAGAGAAGGACAATGTCACTTCGGGAGACATATTTATAAAGGAGACTGTTAGGGAATGGAAAGAGCTCAACTGCAGCAGCAGGAAATGACAAGTGGATGAAGAAACACCTATAATTGTGATGGCACGGTAGAAGTGAATCCTTCAGAAAACTAAATTAGAAAGAGTGGGGGGGCTATGAAACACCGCACAATGAGGAGACCGATTATATTCTTTCTCATTCTCTTGCAGGCTAAATCCTATAGATGTATGTGTTTGTCTCTTTTTAGTGTTGCTTTTTCGAGTTTCAAATAACAACAGTGCGAAAGAAGTTTTCACTTCAAAAATTCCGTTTTATAAAATATCAAAAGCTTTCTTGACTGATGTTAAATGTTGTTTAACCTTTCAAATGAAACAAATCTACAAGATTTGATCTTGAATCTAGTAAATTTTTTGCTTGATTTATATTTTGAATGGATACATTTTATAAGGGTGCGCTTCCAAATGATTTTTCTATAAAAACGAAAGTAACAAAAGCGTAACACCACCTACTGCAATGTTAACCACGTCAAGCTATATGTACCCTATCCCCGCATTCCGTGAATAAATTGACAATGGATAAATTGGCCATCTAGTTACAAAGGTTGATCATCACTGATCTAAAATGCAATTGATGTACCACCTTCGGCAAAAAGGTTCAGATCCCTGGAAGTAAAGGCGGTTTGTAGTCATTCTCAATGGGGATTCAAACAAAGAATGGAATTTTATAAAAGTTTGGATGTCACATGCACAATATATGGTAAATGTTAGTTGAAGGTGCGCGGTGAAAATACAAACAAGTAGAGAGGTACTACCCCTCACTCTTGGAGACAGAATATTGTTTACATGAAATAATCCGTGGAAATTATGTATTCATGTGTACATTCCGAATTTCGCTCCTATGAACAGAATTTTTCAAATTTATTAGTAAAGAGACATTATAATTCATGTTGGTCTTTTTCGACTTAGCTACTGTTTGGAAGTTGACTGCAGAAGTTGACGCTCCTTAGCCACTGGAGCGCTTTTTGCCACAATATGGCACTATTTAAAATACCTAGGATTGCTTTGCTGCCAATTTTGGCAAATTTTCCCTTATTTCTAAGTAATTAAGTAAAAGGTTACGATTTTATAATTTTTTTTACATAAATCCTACGAATTAGCGATAATCGGCAAAAGATAGGTGAATTCATTAGCTATATAGAACTAGATATAATCAGTTTGTATGTTTCCATATTAAAATTCGCAGATATGATTTTTTTTGAAAATATTCAAAATGATTACCAAAAAAATCTCGAGCAATCGGAGAAAAATTTTTTAAATTGCGCTGTCGCTCCAGTGGTTAGAGAAATTCGCAACCACCTGGAGGCTACGACATAGAAACAGGATATATCACGACAATCATTAACCTCTAAACTGTGGTAGTCGGCGGGCAGAAAAAATCTTAGCTTTGTTTTTTTAAATGCGATTTTAACCCTTTGTAAAAAGAAACTATATGAAGGACAAGGTCAGAACCGCTTGTGCCAATATCTTTCTTGATGTAACATTTTATTTGATTAATCTGGTTTCTTTTAATGATATTAAATGAATTTTCCACGGCTTAGTGGGTCACTTTCAGCAGCTGTCAATGGCGAAAATATCGATATTTTACTTTTTCAAAATAGTATAAAGGTCATCATTTCTCTGAAAACTCCTTTGAATTGTTTTTTTTTCTTGTTGGGTACGTATTCAGGTTTGTGTAGAAATAATAAAATGGGTTTACACTTGTGTGAATATATATTTTTTTTCCAAAATTGGAAATTTAAAAAAAATGTTTTTAGTCAGTTAGCTAATCTAGAAAAATTTCTTACGATATTATCATGTAATATATGTATACGAATAATAAGATGTATTATCTGGTAAACAAAAACAATCACAAAAAAAACAATTATTGCTTTGTTTTTATATCGATATTTGACCAGAACTCATCAAGGTAATTTCCGCACGGTTTTCGAAATATCAACCCACGTTCAACAGGTTAAGGACTGAGTCCTTATGAAGTGGAATTAAGTGCTTATGAAAGCCATGTAGTAATAATGAAAAATAGAAGAGTTTTAAAAAATCCACGTTTGTGATGTAATAATTATTATAAAGTAAACATTAGAGATTTAATTACCTGCAGTACTCGTTGTAGGTGAGCACGTAGCACTTGTCCTCGATGCAGGCCACGCTGTTGACATCGCGATGACGCGAGGCAAACACCTCGTCGGAGCAGTCCTCGGGCTGACGGCCCCGTTCCGTGTGCTCTGGCCGGTAGTACCACAGTAGGGACACCATCATCTCGCCTACAACAAAATAATTTAATATTATTCTCATTGATAGCATTAAACTTTTATTGCTTATTTCTTTTTAAAAATCTGTATTAAACTAATTCCAGCTAGAGCTCGAAAATATTCTATGTTGACTCGAATAAGTACCCCTCACGGCAGTTTCGAAGTATAGGTGAAACACCAAGAGCGATTAATCAGCTAGCGGACGAAAATCCACATTTCGCCGAAAGTTGTTTTTACGATTGTGCAGGGCGGTTACAATTAGAAAGATTAATTATTCTCCGTACCAGCTTTTTAAAATTATAACTCAATATAGATTTTATGTCATTCCAAATTTGCTTTAATTTATACCTGCATCCAAAAATGCTGAAAGGCGTGATGATAAAACTACTAAAATAACGTACTTTTTGTAATAATTTTTGGATTGTAAGTATTTATCATTTTTCAATAATCTCTAAATTAAGTAAGAATGTTAAAAAAATCTGAAATATATTAGTAAGTGCGCAAATAAATACACAAACAGACCAATTTTCGTCAAGAAACACATGTACGTATATATTTTTTAATGATTTTGTTTAAACTCAAATTAAAAAAATTCTAAAACATGCGTTTGCTAGATAATGCATTGATTTATTTTACTGCATGATTATATGATTTGAAATGGGTGTGGTATAATACAAAATCTTTTTTGAAAATTTAACAAATCTGCCAACGACCTATGGTATAACCTTATTATACTAAACATTTTTTCTTGTACCTTTGTGTTAGTAAGGGAACGTACCCATACTACTCGAAACGTTTCGGGGGGGGGGGGGGGGGTCTTCAAAAGGTCACGCTTGGTACAAATGAGCGGCTGGTTGCTTAGGCTTTTGGTCACCGGGGGGGGGGGGGGGGGGGGGGTTAAAAATTGCAAAAAGTTGGTCACGTAGTATGGGTACGTTCCCTAATCTGTTATATTTTAGTTATTACATTTCTGTTATTACTAATTTGTTAATATACGTATAGAAAGTTGCTGATGATGACTGATACATAATTAAAAAATTACTGTTGCTGATGATTGCTAATACATAATTATAAAAAATAAATAATCCACAAGCAGCCAAATTTTTAAGCACAGATTTTGGAAATCATACTTCATTTCAACATTAGGTTCTTAGTTTAGGTAAACCAAGTAATTCATGCGTATTGAGTTTTAAACGAAACTTTATAAATGTCAAATCTGTAAAATGGCAGCAATAGAGATGTTTTATATGGGAAATATTTAACTTTGAATGAAAACCGAATTTAAATGCATGTTTTCCATCTATCCCGACTGAAATCGATGTTTCTTTTGGTAATTAAGTTTAACAGTAGTTTACTTTTCAAAATCTATGCCTATTAAACGTGTAGCGGCATGTGGCGGCTTGTGGATTATTTACTTTATAAAATATTATAGAAGTATGAATATTATAATAAATTAATCTTTTTAAATAACACAATATTTTTTTAACCTTGTCGTTATTTATGAATACCCATTTGAATTCAATCCTCAATAGTTAATAAACTTATTTTTCTTCCTAAACCTTCAGTATTTCTATAAAAATTTTGTAAAACAACATTAGTTTTATGTTACCGATTTAAAAACGCTTTGGATTCGAATTCTCAATTGTGAAATAATTATTAATTGCTTTTTTGTTAAAAGCCTAAAACGAAACACGCTGTACGAAAGTTTTGCATCTGTGTGAGTACTGTGATGAAGTCAACTTAACTTGCGAGACCTATAACAACACGCAGGATTCGCGCGGTTATAAGCTTTATGATTTTTTTATATTTTTTTTATACATCCTACAAATATGAGATAAACGGTAAAATACAGATTAATTCATTGGCTATAATAGCACTATAATAAGTTTATATATTTCAATGTTAAAATTCAAAGGAATGATATTTTTAGTGTTGGCGATAAATTTAAAAAATAATCTTCTGGGAAATGGCGAGCAATTGAAGCAAATTTATTTATTTCGTGTGATCGCTCCCAGCGGCTAAAATTATATTTTATCAAGATATATAATTAAAAACACAACACATATATCAAATATTATATTTTGCAATAATGTGATAAAAGGCAACAATTCATTTGTAGTTTTGAAGAAGTACTTTATTTTTTTACATTAATTCCACACAGGAGGCCCTGAGGAAAATAACTTCCCTCAGGGCCTATGTCATCTTTGAAGATGCTGTGTGGAGGGTCTTTTTGAGGAAAGGAAGGAGTGAACACGGGTCTTGAAGAGACCCGTGTTGTAGGAGGCAGGAAACACAGAGGCCGGCAAATTGTTCCACAGCCGAGCCGTTGAACTCAAGAACGAGTCATAGAAACGACCCGTTCTCATGTGACTAATGTCAACCGTGTACAAATGTTGGGCGCGTGTTTGGCATGTTTTTCGACTACGAACCGGTGCCGAGGGGATCAATGACGCTAGTTCCTCGGAGCATCCTCCATTGTAATACCGGTAGAACAAGGACAGCATTCCCACCTGACGCCTATGCTCTAAAGATTGCAGTCCGTCTGTTAAGATGGGAGAATCTATGAAACGGACCGCCCGTTTCTGCACAGAGTCAAGGGTTTTTTTTAGGTATTTTGGAGCTCCAGACCAGAGGTGGCTGCCAAATTCAACCGTGGGGCGCACTTGTGATTTGTACAGGGTTAGCAGTTGTGTACTATTAAAGTATCTGCGGGCCCTGTACAATACGCCCAGTTTCTGAGAGGCTAACTTAACTCTGGTTTCGATGGAGCCCCCGTACCTGAGCTGGTCACTTAGAGTTACACCAAGCATATCGATGGAGGTCCTGTTCGGAAGATTGCTTCCGTTGAAGGACACTAGACTTAAAATAGTATTAATCTACTTTTAGCGAAACTTCATGGATCCCATAATGCGACAGTTATTTTTTTTAACTATCCCTGATAATTCTATGCATGGGGGCAAGGGCAGCGGGGGGGGGGGGGGGGGGGGCACGGGCCCCCCCCCCAGATGGTATTTTTGTGTACTGTGGAGATTCCATCACTGTCAGCAAAAACTGTCTTTATTAAAATCCTGGATCCGCTCTTGCACGGGGGTAACGTACATGTAAGTCGGCCCTGATAACATAAAATCTGATTTATGTGTTTATTTCCCCTTTATCAAAATGCAAAACATATTATGTGATAGTTGCAGTCTCAAATGAACCTCTTAAGAGGAAACCCTGTTACTGAGAAATTTGAACAGATATTTTACCAAACTGTTGCTGTCACTGTCGCTCTTACTGCCCGAATACTGAGCGAAAGAGACAACATCACCTCAGGCTGATAATACCTAAAAAAAATCTTTAAAAAAAACTGAACGTCTGTTGATTGGCGTTCAAACCAGGCAATTGTATTTTTTAACTAACTCCTATAAGAAGTAAATTATCAAAAAAGCAAGACATACTGACAGGCCAGTGGTCGACATTTACATTTTATTAAAAAATATTTGCAGTAGTGTCAAAAATTCAGAGAGGAAATTGGGGATTACGTTTGTATGGACAAAACACTGGCCGGTTTTCTCTTAACAGCTTTTAAGACTTATTTGATGGAGAATACACGTGGTATTCAATTTGTAGTATTATATTGTAGACTTATTAAAAAAAACACATTTAGTGACTTTTATGTACGTTCCCCTTAAGCATAGAATTTACAATACCTTTTACCTTGAGGTTATTTTCCAAAAAAATGGTTCCTTAAAAATTATGTTAAAATGCTCAGGGCAATTTCGAAAAAAAAAGACTTGTTTTTGATTTCAAAAAAAATATTATTTACTGTCCAAATGTTCGCAAATAAAAAAAATTAGAGTGTGTAATTCACACGCGATAGAAGTGAAACTAGAAAGTCGCTTTCTTTTGCCTGTTTATTTTAAAGTGGTTTGTAGATTGGATATTTATTTACAAAAACAAAAATGTTTATTTTTTTTCAAATTCGTAGGATTCGAACCTCCGTCCGCTGGATTTCTCTGGCCGCTGAGATTTGCGATGCACTATACTGCTGCATTATGGGACGCGCTCGGCAAGGCGCGAACTTACGCATTATATTCCGACGACCCATAAAAAAACAAAGCGGCCAATGAGTGCAGTCGTATCGTCCTTTCCGTTTTATATCTCAACCAATAGGAGCCTTGAGCGCAGTTTCAGATTTCAGATTTGAAATCACTCTAACGGGGCTAAGGAAGTTTCACTTCAAAAATAAAATGGGTAAATATTATGCTAAGTGGCAAACTGTAATATAGCAAAATGATCAGTGGGTGTGAGAGAAAAAGGATAAACACTACTTTGTCAGTGACTGTACGTGGAAACCTATGGCCCAAAACTACACCAATCTAAAAATATTAATCTCCATATCATGGCCTGGATGGAATCCCAGACAGATGGAATGTCGCCACGGTCGGCCTGGAGGCAGGAGATTATATCAAATAATTGCCATAAATTGATTTATTCCTTTTCTTTTTTCCTCTTAGCAAATAATATTATTATTTTAATTTAATACTCCTTAATAAAAATCTAGCAAGATTCTGCAAGATTTCTAAATTTTTTCCTGCAATCCCGCGGGACACAAAAATTGTGCGGGATTTGCAAACCCTAATAACAGTCCTAGATTGTTTAGTTGATGTATCTGACTTACCGTCGGTAGGGTTCTCCCAGAGCTGCGAGACTCTTGCCACGAAAGGGGGCTCGGAGCGCCGGGCTCCCGCGCGCAGTAGCACTGAGTCCCCCCGGCGCACCGTGTCTCCGGCCCCGGCGTGCCGCATGCCCACCCAGCTGCGTGCCAGTATGAAACTTTCCTCATTCTGCAACAACAGCAACACAAACACTATTCAATATTGATTGAACAATAAAAACACATCCTGCGCTATCTCCCATCATTCACTTTATTCCTCTGACAACAGCCCAGACTTTAATAAAGTTCAACAGGGTTGATTGTCATTGGGTATTTGGACTTGTCTGCTGGTTCCACAACATGACATAATCTTCCAGTCTCCAGTCCAGTATTCGTAGGTGTTTTTGTAGGTTCTTCCAGTATTTGTAGGTGTTTTTTCACAGAAGCCACAGGTTAGCGAAGTTAGATGTCAGTTCAAATTTGATGAACCTTTTTCAAATTGAATTATTGTGATAACAATAACTCTTACTAATAATAAAAACACTTCCCAACCGTCAAACGGTGTTTTAGTTACACGTTTAATAAAGTCTGTATATTTACTTTTTTAATAAAAATAAAAAATGATTTTAACTGTGCTGCGAAAGAACTGGCAATATTGAAATTTGGTAATGCCATGCGCATGATTTTTCTAGCAAAATGACAGTTCCAATGACCAATTCACTACCTATTATATTAGTATAAATCAATATATTTACTATTATTTGTGTTATTTTTCATCAGTTTTAATCCATTAATATTGACGAGTTGCGAATTTAGTTTCGTTATTGGAAAAGCTAGGAGGTTATTTCTGACACATTATTTATAAATTGACTTTTACTGCATGAATTTAATAACATCTCCGTGAAAGTGATGTTTTTTAATAATTATGCATAATAAACACAATTTGCATAATAATCCAGAAAACAGCGTTTATATTACACAGCAATGAAGCCAAAATGTCACATTTTTTTGATTATTCTCGGGAAATTATTATTATAATTTTTAATTCAATGAATGAGATAAAAAGTGAATTGACAGTTTTCTTTTCAAATTTTGAATTTTCTGAAATTTTTTGATGTTTTGATTAAAAATGTTTGTGGAAATATACATCGTGGTTTATCAATAATTGTATAAAATATTCACGACGTTTTTTAGTAAGGATGTATTTTAATAATAATGACAAGTTTGATTTTAAAGTAGATTATTCTCTTAGAGATATTTCCTCCAAGGTTAAGTCATGATATTTCTGAAAGTACTCCCTGGAGACTTTCATGATGCAATTCAAGAGGTACAGAGAAAGTAAGGTTTTACTTACATTGATGTAAACCTTGCTGAGCTGCGGGTCTCCTTCCCAGGCCCAGCCGTTGCTCCAGCGGGGTCCCTGGGGGCCCCTCCTCAGCAGGGGCATGTCTCTGAACCCTTCCACACACTGTCCAATTTCCGCAATTTCCATCCCTTCCGACGACTTGCCTTTTCTCTTCCCCAAACCTTTACCGACGGCTTTAGTGGCTTTCTTTGCCTTGACACTTTCTGCTTTGGCATGTTTCGGGGGGTCCTTCACTTCGCTTTCTGCAATTTTTGCTTTTGTCGGTTCTTTGTGTTTCTTTTCTGATATTCTATTAATGGCTGCCGGGGACTTAGACTTTGTACGTCCACGTTTATCTGTTGAAAGTTTTCTCTCAACTTTGGATGAAGGAACTGCGATTTCGGATTCACTCGGCTTCTTTACTACATTATTGTTAATATTCAGTACTGTTCTGCTCTTTGGAGTAACAGCTGCCGTATCTTCAACATCTGCTTGACCCTTTTTTGGTTTAAGCGTACTGGTGCTGGTGGCGGGAGATTTGGCCGGGCTTCTTGTGGTGGGGGAGAACAGCACGGCGGGATTGGGCTCGCTACTCGTGACTGCCGCAACGGGAGCATTCTTCACAACACTTTCAATCACTCGGTCAATATTGTTTTTCATGATCAAATCATCTAGTAGAATTACACTCTTTGATTTAGGAACTGAGGCGATTATACTCTTCTTACATGTTTCTCTTGGTTTCTCAATTTCAGGAACGTCTTCTGTGACCCTTGTCATTCGCTTGTCGGCAGGTTTAAGTAAACTACTTCCAAACCGCTTCCTCTTGTTAACAGGAGAGTCCCGAACAGAAGGACTGGTGCTCTTTCTCTTGTTGGCCAATCTCTTGGGCAGGGACCTATCGGAGTCCATTAGAGACATCCCTTTACCCAGAGACTTCTTCTCTATCTTGATGGTGTTCAGTTGTCTCTTTCCATTGTTCAATTTAAAAACCTTTTCATTTTTCTTGATGAGATCCTTGTAGCTTCCTACCATACTGTTTTTCTTAGCGAGCTGGTTGGTCAAGGAGACCTTTTGTCTCTTCTGTAGTTTGACGTGTTCTCCAATTCCGTTGGCGGCCAGACTATCGTCCATGTCAACTTCCATATCGATTTCTAATTTGGAGCAGCGCCGTTTGGTGCCAGTTTTAGGTTTGATATCGCTGGATTTTTTCAAATTGTCACAACTTATAATGCTGACATCGGTATTGTGTTCCTTGAGGGCTTGCACCTCCGGGGCGGTGCTGGAGGTGTTCTTAAATCTCAACGGGGGAACGTCTGCAGTGTCGGTGTTTTCTTTCTTAGTTTCCAGGGACAAATCTATGATTTCGTCATTCTCTTCACTTCTCAAAATAACGCAGTCTTTTTCACTCTTATTATCTGTGCAGTTGTCCTCGGAGGAAGAGAGGTCGATGGGCGCCATCTTGGCCCCCGGAGAGTCCAGCAGGATGACTTCGTCGCCACTGTCCTGCTCGCTTTTGACCTGGTCGGGCTCTTGACCCGATGGGGCAGGGAGCAGGGCGGGATGCGGTGGCGGCGGAGTTGGGGTGGAGGGGCCTGGTCGGCACATGAGCAGCATGGCGGACGTGTCCCCGGGCGTGATGGACTTGCGCGCCATGGCCTTGCCGAGGCGGGCACGACGCGGGGGATGCGGCGGGTCCAGGCCGGCCGAGCCCCGCGCTGGCGACGGGGGCCCCAGCGCCTCGGGGGGCAGCTGCCCGCCCGCTAACACGGAGCACCCTCTTCCCGTCCCCCCTCCCCCCGCTCCCCCCTGCCCCCGGTCACTGGTCTTCCCGGGGCCGCCACTGGTCGGGGGGTTACCAGTAACGGGCCCAGTATGGACGTTTTTTGGACAAGATTGCATTGGACATGGGCAACCTTGGTAGGCTGAATCTGAAAAATAATGCAAAAAAAACAATGATCATCACTTTCCCTATAAAACGTATTTTATTCGCTTTTATTTATTTTTTCTCACATTTTCAATTTTTATCCCCTTTTTTTCTTCTATTCGCCCCCAGTGTTCTATTCACCTATCTATTCAAATAAAATATAAAATATTTTTTTAAATCATGAATTCTTCTATTTGGCCTAACACATTTCTACAGGTACCTATAATTTTTTTTTTTTACATATATACCGCACAAGAGTCTCAACTGCTCCCGTCTGGAGCCAGGGGGACTATGGCATCCCCAATTGGGGTATGTTGTGAGGCTGAAGGTAATGGGGAAGAGAGGGAGATGGGAAGAGGGAGGTGGGGAAGTACCTGGCTATTCAGATCTGGTCACCAAACACGGCTAATGCCATTTCAAGCAACGTTTCAATTCTGAATGGTGGTCTTACACCAGGGCGATACTGAGAGTATCGTATCTCCCACGCTGGAACGTGCCGCAAATAGACTATATATTATTTTAAATGAATAAATTGTGAAATAACACAAATTAATCAAATAAAATTTATTTGCCACACCGGGATTCGATCCAGCGACCTTCGGAGTGCTAGTCAGTGCTAGTGCTAGTTTCTATATCAACTGTACAATAAATAAATGGAATATTTAAATAAATGAAGAAAATATAAGCGAAACTCAATCGAAAATTTGGAAACAGAAAAATCAGGAAAACATATTGACACCTCTGGGACTCGAACCCAGGACCTCTTGCTTTCCAGGCAAACGCAAAAATCTTCATTTTCTTTAACCCAAAGGTGTCAATATGTTTTTCAGATTTTTCTGTTTCCAGATTTTCGATTGAGTTTCGCTTATATTGTCTTCATTTATTTAAATATTACAATTTGAGGTTTTACTCATAAAGTTAAAAATAAAAAATAAAAATAAATGGAAAATGATTATAAGGTATATTAATAGGTAACCCATTGAGAATGAGTGCAGTGGCGTACCTAGATAAGCGATGGCGGGTCGTGGTGGTACGTGCGGGTGCTGATAGCAGGGGGCGCAGTACTGAGGGGCATACGCCTCCCCTCCAGCCGGAGAGCCCTGCAAATACAACAAAAAAATATTAGCCCAGCCTTCTGGTGTTTATCCCTTTCAAGAATTCTATATTAGATAATTTAATTGACAATCTTTACATCTATGACAAGAATCCATAGAAAAAATGTCTCAATGGCATTGACTACTGACTAATGAAGTAGCTCATAAATAATGACTCACGACGATGTGAAAAGTGCTATGAGGTATTTATACACTATTCGATATTTTAGCACTTAGTGTGAGCTAATTACGCTTGTTTTATATGCATACGATCAAGGGCGGATCCAGGATTTTTTTTCTGGGAGGGGGGGGGGCACAAGGGGGCGGACGGGCAAAAAAATCAACAATTACTAATTCTACAAGTTCAAGTATGTTTAGGAAGGTTTATGATAGTGTCAAAACAATAGAAAAGTTAAATGTTTAAAATAAAGACAGTTTTTGCTTCTGAGTATGTACTGTGATGGAATCTCCACAGTACACAAAAATACCTAAACCCGCCCTTGCATACGATCAGAAATAATGAATCATTTGGCTGCAAATAATAATTATTACCTAATGGTCGTGTTAATTACTGTCGGTTGGTCTTGCTAATTTTACAGAAACCATATTGTTTACTTTAATGGATGAAAACTCGTAAATCAATATCGGCCAGGGTCATTTCAGAATGGAATTGCGACACCATGTAAGAATTGAAATATGACTGCAAACTGCAAAATAAAATATCAGTATAAATGGAAAATATCTGGATACTATTTCTGGATAGGGGGCGTTGTACCTGATTGTCAGGCGGGGGCGGCCTGTAGTTGGGCGGGGGGCGGTGCGCGGGAGGTGCGCGGTAGCAGGCGGGGGGCGGCGGTGCGGCGGGGGCCCCCATGGCCCCCAGCCGGCCCGGGCCCCCGTAGTACGAGGGGTGCGGGTGCGGCGCTCCGTAGCCGCCCCCATAGTGCATTACCTGCAACAGACCCGAGACATTAGCGACAATCCCCAGGCTGCTGAAGGAATAAGAGATTCTCTCCCAAATATCATGCAATAATAAATAACCTCTGGGTGCCTAGCACGGTCGATCGATAAAGTATTTATCAATAGTGTCAAAATTAAAAAAAAAAAAAAAAACATTTATTGCTCAAAAATAGAAGTGCAAAAAGTGTAGCTTATAGGTACATCCTATTTCTTCCAGCTAACCTAATAAATAAACCTAATAAATATAATATTATAATGTCGTAACTTATCATCGTTCTAGAGCACAACTGTAGATCACCAACGAACAAACAACAGTTCACGTCAAATAAATTAGAAACACTTGTCGCTGTGAACTGTTATTGCAGTCGTGCTTGAGAGCGATGACAAATTATCGATAAAACCTATGTCGATCGACCGTGCTAGAATAATACTAAATACATGTCAATAAGCAAACACCTCTGTAACCATCGGTATAGCTGTTGATTTCGGCAGCATATCATGAGAGCCCGTCATTTTTCATTCTTAAAAATAGCGCAGACCCGTGAAAAATCACGGGATATTATAATAATACTGGGATTGATAATTATTGCATGTGTTAGCTAAAAATGCATCTGTATGTAAAAGCCCATAAGGGCGTTAATGATTAATAAAAATAAAAATAAAAAGCGCAGACCCTTGAAAAATCACAAAATCCGACTTAACTTAATACTAAGAAAATTAAACAAAAGATATAACACATTTTAAATACAGAATTTATTATTAAGATAATTTTCTAAAATACCTTCTAAAGAAAATTTGTTAAAAAATATTATATTAAGGCCCAACTTCCCGCATTTCTACCGATTTATTACACATTTTCCTCAAATACTTGTTTTAAAGCTCTTAAAAATATATGTTATCCTTGAAGATAATATTTATACATTCCCCCTAATTATATGAAATTCCCACGATAGAAAAACATCACAAAGAATGCTCCGTAAATTATTATAAACACTTTTTTTTAGTTATTTTACAAGTTTCATACATGTTACACGTATTATTATTAATATTTTGATTGATAATATGGTATTATGATCTCCCAGCTTGTAGGTTGGTAGGCATGACATTGTGGGTGTTACCTGCTGCGGCTGGGGGTATTGGTAGCGCGAGTAGGCGGGGTCCTGGGGGGGCGGCGGGGCTCCGCTGGCCGCCCCCTCGGCCCCCTTGAAGCCCCCGTGCAGGGGCCCGGCCGAGATCAGCGGGCCCGCGGGCTGGTAGTAACCTGCAACAATGCAAACAACACAAACATTAATAAACGGTTCAGAAAACATAGCAAAAATAGTTACCATGGTTTACATAGCGCATTATGTAGTTATTTATTTACTGTATAAAGTACCTTTAAATACACAAAATAAATCATTTTTATAAAAAAACGAGTGTGCTTTAGACCACACGACTGAAGTAAAACTTCACTAACTTATAAAAGAACATATGACATTGACATTGGGGTGACATATGACATTGGGGTGACTTATGACCATGGGGTGACCTATGACCATGGGGTGACCTACGACCGTGGGGTGACCTACGACCTTGGGGTGACCTACGACCTTGGGGTGACCTACGACCTTCGGGTTACCATCCTTATCCTTATCACTCTCCAAGTCAAGCGTGCGTAAAGGCCTCACCGTTTGCCTCGCCATCGATCACCGTTCGCATCGATTACCGTTCACATCACACTTTTCGTAACATCACACTTATCGTAATATCACTCAAAACAATCCGCTCATGTACCATTTCTCATGTTTTGAGAAAACGGGTTTTGAGGATTATTTTTCGAAAATTTTTGAAAAATCAAAGTGCAATATACGGTTCCTTGAAGGTTGATCCCCAGCAGAAGGTTTCCCGACATAGGTACTTATATGTATATAATATACAATCGGTTTAGCGAAAATACGGTATACCTAGTTGAACAAAATATAACTAAGTGTCCCCGAAGGGGTGCGCAGAGATAATGTACCGCCGAATAACAATATTATAAAAAAAAATTTTATTCAAATGCATGAAGGTTAAAACTATTTTTCTATGTATCAGCGCATAAGTACAAAAAATCAACAATGTAAACAAATTCGTTTGACATCCATAAAAACTTAACAAAATATTTTTGAAGTCGATTTTAGGTTTGAAATTGGTAAAGAATGCACAAAAAAAATATTCTAAAATAATAGGCCACTTGCATTACATTTAAAAAAAAAAAATTCCGGTTTAGGCAAATATTCCAAGACATCTGTATTTTTTTAATCGTATTTTTGAAACCCTGGCGATTTTTTGAAAATTTCAATCCGAAAAATCAGACCATTTTTTATAAACCGGAAAGACGGGACATAATTTTATAGGTGCGAAAAAACGATAATTACATAGCCGAAAATCATTTTTAAAAAAAGAACGTTTTCCACATGAATGGCACAGGAGAGTAACGAGGCATACCAAAAATATTAAATCTCATAAATACTTTTTTCCTTGATCCATCTTATTGATCATAAATCATTATAATGTTCAACGTCTATATTACTAAATCAAATGTAATATACTTGTACTTGTAAATTATAATAAGAATATTATAAAATTTGATTTTGTTAAAATCCGCACCATTATCATTATACTTCTAAAACACGTACGGACAACGTAAAATGTACGGGGTTCTCTTCTCAACATCTGTCAAAAAATCAAACCAAATGATACGTTCGCAGAGAACAAACAATAAATCTAGTGAACGTTAAATGTCAAATTCAAAAATTCGCCTGAAATCAAAATGATGCCATATAAAAAAAATAAATCAGTGTGGAATTTTATAAAATTAATAGGAACATTTTCGGAGACCGGACATTTTCATGTAGTGACGTCACGAGCCCAAATAATGGATTTATTTATTTAAAAATAAAAAAACTGTACATTTCTAAAAAAATTTACTATCATTTTCGTAATTTTAGTAAAAAAATCTATCCACACGATTTTTTCCAAGTCGTTATGAAGTCCATGCAAGTGGCCTATTATAACTTCGTGGTGCCAAACGTCGCACAAGGGAATGGGACGTTTCTACGCCGCCGGTTCTTCGCCGCCAGTTCATCGCCGCCGTTTCTACGCCGGGACGGTTCTACACCGGCCGTTTCTACACCGGCCGTTTCTACGCCAGCCGATTCTACGCCGCATTCAAATTAAATTAACAATTACAATTAAACTTTATTGTTTAAACACATACATACAGTCATAGAAAATAAAATAGAAAATACAAAAATTATCGAATCATTTAAAAAGTAGCATTAACATTTATTTTAATTTAAAAGATATTTTGTACATGCAAGTTACAATCGCCGCACAGTGGCTGAAATTGGAGCGCTGGCTGGCGCGACATCCCTCTCGGCGTTCGACCATTTGGTTGTTTATTGTTGTTTTTAAGTGTTTATATGAAATATTACAAAATTTTTGAAAGATTCTCTATAATAACTTCATAAATTGAAGGAGAATCCCAAACAATAAACATAACATTGTTAATCGATGTACATAGCAATAATACTTAGGATTTTCCAGACAGTGGGGAATAACGTTAAATAATGATAATTGGGGGTAGAATGGTTTAATGGGGGTAATTAGTGTAATTACACACAATAGGTAATCTAATTATATATTAACTCCTGCTAAAAATGCTCACACGCAAATTGAATGTATTTATAAACATTTTATAGTTGGCAGGTACCTACTTAAAAATATATTATACATTTAATGACATGCGCATTAAAATAACCAAACGGAAAAGACTCCAAAAGATAGTACAGGATCTTTTATATTTATGTAATAACATAAATTAAAAAATATGTTATTACATAAATTACAGAATAATTAACTTTCTGATGTTATTTTCAATGAAATTTTTAATTTTAGTGACTAATTGAAAATAAAATTCATTTTGACGTTTTATTAGTTATAGTAATAAAGGTAACATTATGTTAATCTTTCTTAGACATAAAGGAATCAAAGATTGAATTCAAAAAAATAATTGATGAAAAATACAATCATTCCTTAAAAATGCAATTACTGGAGTGGCTGGTGACGGCTGGTGATAATTTTTATTGTTCCATGTACAAAAAAGATACATCAATAATATTCTTTTAAAATTGGAGTGGAGAATCGTGGAGTTTTTTTTCCTACTCCATTAAAGAAAATAAATTTGAAAAAAAAATTTGGAAAAAAGACGTCAACTTTAAATCAAGATTTCCGATATAATTTATGACATAAATATCTTTTTACTGTTACTTTACTAAAGCTCATACCTTTAAAAATATTTTAAATGAATTTATAAAAAAAAAAAATCGATAATAAGTACACAAACAGCTAGATTCTGCACACCTTCAAACTCACCTAAATACAGCAGCGTAAAAGTGCGCCCAATAATCCTCTGTTCTGCGACTAATTACAGAATAATTAAGTTTCAGATGTAATTTTCAATGAAATTTTTAATTTAAGTGAGTAACTGAGAATAAATTCATTTTGACGTTTTATTGGTCATAGTATCAATGGTAACATTAGGTTAATCTTTCTTAGACATAAAGGAATCAAAGATTGAATTCTAAAAAAAAATTGATAAAAAATACAATCATTCCTTATAAATGCATTTTGGGAACATGCTGATCAGGGGCCGGTGACGCGCCAGCGTTCCAATTTCAGCCACAGAGCGCCGGGATTACCAGATTGGGACCCATTGACAAAGCAGGTAAGCAGAAGTTTTAATCCGGGTTATCTTAATGGTGTTATGGTTATCAACACAGGCCCATTAGCACAAAGGAGGTAATGAGAAGTTTTAATCCGCTTAAAATTCTAAAAACTGTTTAACAGTATTTGGTATAAATATGGGGCAGGAGCCCTTAACACATCACTCTAAGTGTATTCGTCACAAAGTAATCATTACGTTAGTTAACAGTGATCTTAATAATGGAACCAGCAGTTCTCAGCAAGAAAGGAAACGAGAAGTTTTCATATAACGGATATTTGTACGTTTTCGACAAAGTTAGTAAAAGGGACGCTAGTTTAAAATTTTGGCGGTGCGAAGAAGTGGGTCGCTGTAAAGGAAGAATTCACACGAGGGCTGGAGAAGTGGTCAACGAAATCAACAATCATTCTCACCCTTCCTCGGCAGCAGCCATACAATCAGCAACTGTTTGCACTAACATGAAACGTCGTGCAGAAGAAACTATGGAGGGCACAAGTGTAGTTATAAATCAGTGTATAGTCGACGTGCCTGAAGCTGTTTTAGCATCGATTCCAAATAATGCAGCCCTGAGAAAAATAATCAGAAGAAAACGGAATCAAATTAATGCTGCACCTGCTGATCCCGCAGACCTAAACGATTTGGTGTTGCCAAATCGATATAAGCTATATGTGCCTCAACCAGGAACAGAAGAAACTTTTTTGCTAAGCGACGATGGAGAGGGAGCAAACAGAATTTTAATTTTTGGAAGAGGGAGCTGGTTGCAGCATTTGCATAATGCCAATACATGGTACACTGATGGTACCTTCGCAATAGCACCGAGGCTATTTTCGCAAGTTTATATTGTTATGGCAACAAAACACGGAGGAGTGCATCCTATAGTGTATGCTCTGTTACCTAACAAGCAGCGTGTTACATACACACGTATGTTCGAACTAATTAAAACACTAGTGCCAAATTTAAGTCCAGGATCTATCATTTGTGATTATGAATATGCAGCTTTTAGTGCCATGAAAGATTGCTTTCCTGAAGTAAATGTAAAAGGTTGCTTCTTCCATTTAGCACAAAATATGAGGAAGCATTTAGCTCAGATTGGTGTTATTAGTCAATACAACAATGATGCTGAATTTGCATTGAGAGCTAAAATGGTCATTGCATTAGCATTTGTGCCAATAGCTGATTTAGATGAATACATTGATGCTTTAGCAAATGATTTGCCAGTAGAACTTCAGCCGCTTCTAAATTGGTTTGAAGACAGCTATGTTGGCCGTTTAAATCGACGCGGGAATGGTAGGCGCCCGCCTATGTTTCATCCAACAATGTGGAATTTATACCAGAGAACAATCGATGGAGAAGATCGCACCAATAATCATGCAGAGGCAGCCAATCGTCGATTGCGTTCTGAATTATGTATGCATCACCCAACTATTTGGAAATTTATAGATGGATTGCGAAAAGTACAAAAAGGACGAGACGCTTATTTTGAGCAACTTATCGCCGGACATTTACCACCGATGAAGCTGAAAAAATACCGTGACGCTGATGAACGTATTCGAAGAATTGTCTTAGATTATGAAAACAGGGAACCTCTAGATTATTACAAGCAATAATTGTCAGCCTGAAACACTCATTTACATTGAAAAATCTTCCGAGAAAAGATACTTGCCCCCAACGGGACATGAACCCGTGTCCTTCCGATTGCCGGTCGAATGCTCTGACCACTGAGCTATGGGGGCTTATCAAATACCCGCCAAATAATTCAATATATACTAGTGTTTCATTCAACAATTACTGCTTGTTATATTTTTTCCACCTGAAAACAACCAACTTTATTTTTGCAAGGAAGACATTGTTAGTGTTAAATCCCTCGCTAGGTGGCGTCGAGACAAATTATGTCTGCATTTATTGGGGAAATACTTAAACTTGTTAAATATTAATTATTATTTTTTTAATTTATAAACTAACGTTTAGACAAGATTTTTATGCATAGCACAAAGGGTAACAATTATTACAAGCAATAATTGTCAGCCTGAAACACTCATTTACATTGAAAAATCTTCCGAGAAAAGATACTTGCCCCCAACGGGACATGAACCCGTGTCCCGTTGGGGGCAAGTATCTTTTCTCGGAAGATTTTTCAATGTAAATGAGTGTTTCAGGCTGACAATTATTACTTGTAATAATTGTTACCCTTTGTGCTATGCATAAAAATCTTGTCTAAACGTTAGTTTATAAATTAAAAAAATAATAATTAACCTCTAGATTATTTACGTGGCCTAGCACACAATTACCAAATGACGCAATAATCTTATTTTTCCTATTTATTCTTTTAATTTAAAATAAATGTTAATGCTACTTTTTAAATGATTCGATAGTTTTTGTATTTTCTATTTTATTTTCTATGACTGTATGTATGTGTTAAAACAATAAAGTTTAATTGTAATTGTTAATTTAATTTGAATGCGGCGTAGAATCGGCTGGCGTAGAAACGGCCGGTGTAGAAACGGCCGGTGTAGAACCGTCTCGGCGTAGAAACGGCGGCGATGAACTGGCGGCGAAGAACCGGCGGCGTAGAAACGTCCTAGACCCTCGCACAATGGGGTGGATGACCCCGAAAGTTGGCATCAAATCAGGGGTTGTAATTATATCAAACCTTTTTCGATTTTTAGTTCCGTATAGACATGTTAATAAAAATAAGTGAAAAATTTTTTTGGAAAAGTCACCCATATTTAGTACAAAAACATTAAATTGAAAAATATAAGATAAATTAAATCAGTAATAAAGCTCACTTCATTTCAGAAGCTATTTATTTACAGTTATACACAGAATAGATCGTCTTCGTCATCTTGTGATAATATACTATCATCATCACTACTTGGTTCAACTACCAAATCATTCCCGGTAGTCGGATTAGGGTCTGGTAACTTTAGCATTTGTAGTACTGCTTTTGGAATTGTTTTCACTGTCCTTTTGTTCATTTTTCCCAAGCTGGAGATAACTGAATCTGACGAAATCTCACTCAGAGAATCGATGACAGGCTGTTAACTTGTATTAAGCGTTCAGCAATATAATCTAGCAATTTATTGTTGTAATTTCACTTCTTCACTGAAGATTCCGTCACCGTTATGCATTCGCTTAAAGGGCAACATTTTTTCTTAGCTCCTTGTACAATTGTATAGGAAGGAAATACCTCTTTATTCTTTTCCCTTATTAAGCTATATTGGTAAAGTCTAAGATTGGCATCTACAATCGAAGGAAGTGCTTCATCATCAATCAATGCCTTTTTGTTTTCGGTTTGATCGGTAAAAGTTTTTCTATACTTCTTTGCTCTGGTCGGCGTACTTAAACGTGACTTCTCTGACTACAATCAATGTTGTTGCTTTACCTGCCCACCGAAAACTCATGTGGGTAGCAGAGGTTAACTCAGTACTAGATGTTTAAGATCGCAATATCATAGTTTTTGGTGTTTCGTATGATCACACGTTTTTTTGTTTTTATTATTTCTGATAGAGATTTGTAATTCTTTCCTTGTAAGGCCTTTCAAGCCATTCTTTATTGTTTAAAATTAAGGTGTCATAGTTTCTGCGATACTTCAACCATCTAGTTTTCAATTTACAACAAAAAAAAGATATTTTATTTAAAAAAAAAATGATTCAGAAGGTCAGAAGGTGAGATGTCTATCTACGAGATGTTTTTTCAGGAATTTTACTTTTTCATCAAATTTCTTAATGCCAGAGTTCTTCATATGTCTTCATAATCAAGTGTAACTCGAATTTCGTGTGAATAACTGCAGAAATTGTATCTATAACATAACACACTGATTATAAGACTAGAACCGTTTTTTATGAATACTGGTAGTACTCACTTTAAGGTACTATTATTTAAAAAGTTGTACACCAAAGCAACGTCTTATAATTTAATCTAGTAGCTAAGATAATAAAATATACAAAACAAATGAAAATACGGTGGAATCTCGTGGAACTTTTAACTAAATGCCTCAATATTAAAAAAAAAATTTAAAAAAATTTCATTCTAATAGGTGTTTGTTTTAATTTAATTTGTTGATAAATCCTATGAAGTTTTTAAAAACCACTATAATATAATAGAAGTAAATACCACCAGACATCATATTCATGTTGAATTGGATCTGGACATTCGATGGATTTTGCTTTTTTTTACACTTAAAAAGTATTGAAATTTACGCGACGGCAAAAACTGACAGTCACCCGCACAAAGGTCATGTTCAAACTGATCCCTTTCCGTCGGTATCGCGACAAGGGCGACATGCTTCGGGGGAATTATGAAGCATTTAATGAACTTTAAAACTAGCATATTTGTTTTATTGTAAAGAACACTTGACTTTTGGGATTTCTGCCAACGCGATACATTATGCCACTCCATAGTGCGTCGCGTCGGGGGATCAACTGTTGGGTCATCCAATAAACAGAAGTTTTTTCTGTCATTAGTAAAAAAGAGTATTTTTTTATAATAAAAGAATTACACATACATATTTAAAATTTGTAATAATTTCGAAGAAACATACCTATCATCTAAATAATTATAAATTAGATAAATAGCAGATGTGGTAATTTTACATCACAGATATTTCTGCATTTTTAACTCAAAATCCATAGACATATGAATATTAGTAGACCAGAAAATAAAGGAGAGGGGTAGACAACAACTACAGCGGGGCGCAGAGCGGGAAGATGACTTTGGAGATATGTGATTCGTCGATAACTCAGAATGACAGTATATAGGCATCTCGCATTATAATATCACCATTTAGTTCTTAAAAGTAAACTCTGCTTTTGAATGAATAGACCTTTTTACACGGGAGCGTGAATTGCTCGCCGCGTATTGAACAAATTTGCGAAGTCTATTATTTTCAGACTCCAATATTTTGTTGTCGTATTTAATTAGGACACTTTTACAAATGTTTCATAATTTACTTACCCCGTAAACATCGACGAGCACACGCCATGTATCTCGAGTGATAGTATATATTTACATGTTTTCAAAACACAAACCATGGTTTTTGCGGTGTTATTTCGTAAAATGCACCGATGAGCGCTCGACGCTGGCTCGCAGAAGAATGATGACGTCACATTTTTTAGATTCACGCGAAGCCATACTCAATCCCAGCCGGTTCCTAGGAACCGGTGTGGGGAGGGGGAAATAATACACTTTTATCACTTAGAGCAGGTCTACTAATATTCATATTATGTCTATGTCAAAATCGCATTTTCGCACATGTGGTTTCTTTTGAATTATGTGGGCGAATTATAAACATACTAATTTGATTAAAATTAATTAAAATTTAAAATGGGGCCATGAAAAATATCTGCTACTTCTGCATATTGGTTACCTGTATTACCTAAACTGTGTATGCGTGTACCTAGAGAGTTTATAAACAAATTACGTAAACGATCAATATGATTTCAGCCTCTATGGACAGCAATATGCAAATTAAGTAAATTTTCCATCAATTGATAGTAGGTGTTGTTGTTATGTTATGTTATTTTTGAATATTGAGAAATGTCAAGTAATACGATTTTCCAGAACTCATTCTCATATTTTACATGAATATAATTTAAATAATGTTAAATTAACACCAGTATTACAAATTCGCGACTTGGGAGTTATATTCGATTCAAACTTAACATTCACAGCACATATAGATGATATTACTAATAAGGCTTTAAAGATTCTTGGCTTCCTTTGTAGAACCCTAACTGATTTTAAGTCCATGGATTGCATGAAAACACTCTACATTTCATTAGTTAGATGTCAAGTAGAATATAATTCACCCATTTGGTCCCCTTTCTATAAAGTACACTCTAACAAAATAGAACGGGTTCAACACAAATTTCTTAGGTACTTAAATTTCAAACTTAAAATTCCAATAGAAAACATTAATTATTTAAGTTTAATGAATCGACTAAATTTAATTACGCTGTCTGACAGAAGAATCATTTCAGACCTAATTTTATTGTACAGAGTTATGAACAACCTAATTGACAGCCCTGCCATCGTTTCTAGTATTAAACTCCATGTACCGACAAGGAATATTGGACAAAATATAACATTCTTTTGCAACACATACACAACCAACTATTAATCACACTCACTTACCAATAGGATGCATGATTTAGGCAACAAGTTTGGTGGTATTGTAGATGTATTCGCTGATTCCCTTTACATTCTAAAATGCAATTTAAACCAACACTTTGTGGAATCCTACAAATTATTGTAACGTGGGTATAATATATTTAACGATTTGATGTGTTATTGTAATAGTTTATATTATATTTTGTTCTATTTTATTGTTAAATATTACATTGTTTAAAATATTTCACGGTTTTACGCAAGAATATACAAGTGGTTTTTTCTTTAATAACTACTTGTATATTCTTAAAAGTTTTACACTTTTATAACTTTTGGTATAAATTCTATGTATGAGTAATCCTCGATATCTTAAATATTATTTATAATCTATGTAAAAACCCCTACGGGCGTATAACAACAATAAATAAAAAAATATTCATTAAAATATCGACTCTTAAATTTTCCCATCTGGATGCCGAATCTTCAACAGTGTACAGTCGAGCACTCCTCACAGCTGGTGTTAAATGATATTATTAACACCTCAGGCTAATTTGTTCAGTTTTGGGAACAAACAGCTATTACCCGTAGAGTCAATTTGTTCGCTTTTGGGAACCATTTGAATGTAAGTGACTGTTCATTATATGCATATGCATTCTCATTGAGACTGGCCGGTGGTCTATGGAATACTATAGTGTCTTTAAGAAATATAACGGCCAACAATCCAGAGGCCTACACGAGGGGTTAACACGAACCACATCGGGTGGTTATCACACCACGTGTACCATGCTGTACTGCATAGAGTACCTATACAGTGAACAGGGTGTGCACGTGTACTGTGCATACCTATTGCAAGACGTCAGACCGCAGTATGCAATACAAACAGAGTTATACGCAACAGTCGCAGTCGGCCACGTGACTGGAACGACGCAAAAGCCGATTCATACTTTCCTGAAAAGCGTACGGTGCGGCGCCGAGCTCCTAGTTCAGGGATGGCGAACCTTTACGTGTCAACGTGCCATTTTTCTAAAGAAATGTTTAATGAGGTCATGACGTGCCATCAATTAATAACAGACTTCTGTTATTAATTTATCTTATTAATAACCTGTTGTTGCAGGTTAGATGACAAATAACATATGTTAGGGTTGTAACATGTTACTTTTAGCAGAATACATACTGAACTGGAGTCATCTGCCAAACTCTCTCTAACCGAGTCTTTAATGTTATTCATCTCTGAAAATAATGACTCGTAGGCACAGGTTGATGAAAATATTGTTAAAATAGCATGAGTCAGCTTCTTCAAACAATTAAATGTGTCTGGTAACGCATTCCATGTTTCCAAAATTGTGTTGAACTAGCCATGTTAAATAATATTTAAATCATAGATAAAACTCAAATAAACTTTAAAATACAAATTATATCAACGAAATTCACTATTATGTTATGCATAAATAAACTAAGCGTCATTCATTATCAATAGAAACTCGCGATGTAGATTGTAGGTACGAAAACAAACGAGTGAGCGCCGCGCTTCCCTCCGCCATGCCACCCGAACATTCTGTAGCGTTGGGATCACTCGGGCTCGCTCGTTCACCTACTTCACACTTTTTTTCGTAGTGCATAATAAATTTTGTGACCACTGATCGGTGACGTGCCCAAAATATTGTTTCACGTGCCATTGGTTCGCCATTCCTGTCCTAGTTACTACGCATTCAAATAATTGGCGTCGCAACGCTGACGCCGACGGCCGACGCTCTGTGCCAGGGCTGCCAGGGGTCGAGGTACTCTACCTACCCCAAAATACCTTTGTACGACGAAAAACAGAGGTAAAAATCTAGAAAACCTCTTCACGCTTTATACGCACAAATTATTGAAATAATATCCACATTTTATTGAAGAAACAAATATTTACGTCGGGTGAGAGATAAAAAAAAATCACACAGAAAATAGATTGTTAATAGGTTCTTATTTTGGATTAGGTATATTTTTATTAAAATGGAACCTTCCGGCAAAAATCATTACAAACATAAATAAATGTATAAAAAATACAAAAAAATGGAACTTTATTGCATCTTTTACTATCTCCCCGACGTAAATAGTTTCTTGTGAAATTAAATTGAAACGAAGCGTTATTTAAATAATTTCTGCCTTTTGATTGAAGCGGAGAGTTAATAATTGTTTTTCGAAATTGTTGTCGAAAATTACACTCAGCCGCGTTGGGGTCATCGAAATAATATAACATTTACATTCAATTGCATTTTATTTCAGGATTCAGTTCATTTAGTAAGGTTAGTAACAGCGATGCTATTTAATTTAAATAAATAAATAAGGATTGGTTCTGCAACTCGGACGAAGAAAAAAATTTATGATTGTGATGCAACAAATATCAGCGATTCTTTATTTAAAAAATTACAATGAATATACGACCTACGAACAGATCTTTGCTTGTCCTAGTGGTGAGATAGATTAATCACCTATTCACACCATTTCAGAAGGGTAATATAATAACTTATAATAAATTATAACATAACCAACAACTAGGGGAAACCGAGAACCGCCCCTTTAATATAGGCGTTTCTTTTAAAGTTACATTCCCTACTTTTAACATTATTTAAGAGAATAATAAAGGTAGATAATAATCGAATAACGGTCGGCAATAGCGGAAATTCTCGCATTTACGTCGCTAGAGTGTTTTCCACGAGTTGTGAATAATGATACATTTCATTTTATGAAAAAATAAAATAAAAGCGAACAATCCGCCGATAAAACCGCAAGCAACACGTGACAAACAGAACACGTGTCGTTTTATTACTGTAGGAAAAGAGGAGAGTGGGTGATGTAGTTCCAACCTATACATAACGTATCCTAGCACAGAGTAGAATCTGAGAGAGAGCGGGGTGGAGAAGACCCAGGCGTGACAGGCCACGGGGCAAGTTGTGACGCCGTGATGACGTGTTGACTGTATGTTGGCTGACGAGGGGCGTATTGCTTCCACGGACAGACAGAGATTAATGGGCTGAATGATAGTTTATTCCATCTAATCGATAATTTAAGATTCCAATTGAAAGACATTCGTCTAGCTACTTGTATCTGCTTTGTAATGCAGGACGAGCAAGTATGGGGAGGCCTAAACATAGGTTAACCGACCGCTAAGAGTAAATCTGGCTTTATATTTACCTGCAAGTAGTTTTTGAATTTGCGAAAGCAATTACGTAATTCAAATCTAGTATGTATGCCTAATGTCGAGGATCTCCGAAGTCTGTTTACACTAGAAATATATCAATACCTCCTATCAATACCTCCTCCGTGATTTGGGCTTAAAAAAATAGGCACACATCACTAAAATCGCTTCCGCGAGATCAAAAATTGCAACCACATCCATTTGAATTCAAATAAGCACGTTTGTGTCGATGATCAAATACCGAGCCGAATTCGGCCGAACGCAGATGAGCTACAGGTCGTGAATCCTAATAAATAAAAGCTATAAAAGCGTCTAGGAGCAATGCATAATCGTGTGGCGGATTAGCATAACACATTGTCAGCAGGGTTTGTTTGTTTGGACCTCGCATGAATAAGGAATAACCAATAAATATCCGCCATTGGATGCGGCCCGCCGCGGGACTGTGCTATTATTCCTCGTTCGTCCATTTGTATGACAGATTGATAGCGACCTCAGAGTAATTGTTACTCTGAGATAGCGACACGTTGCCGGTGGCCGGAGTCACGGCTGACAGCTCCGCGCTGCGCGGGAAACTTCACCTCGGGCGGCCGCCGCTAGATGGCGGGCAAAGCGCTGTTGTGTCAAACAAACCATTTGTATCCGAGAGTTTTAATTATTCTATGTAGATATCGCGGTTTTTTTTCACCACTAACTGAAAGCATTACAGATAAGATCCAGAAGATGTACGTGTAGTAAAACAGAGTAGTGTCCGACCGAACCTAGTTTTTACGGCCGAAACCGAAACTTCCATATAAGGTCATGTTTTCGTGTAAAAAAAATAGTCAATCTTAATCAATCAGCCTTTATTTTTAAATCATATATTAAACATTCAGTCTCTGATATTTGAATGAAAAATAAACATAATATAATTATCACTCCTCACTCCTTATTTTAAATACATTATATGTGCTTTTTGAAATCGAAATCGTAAATCGCTTCGTAAATAATATGAAAAGAAGAAATAGTAGGTAGGTATTACCTATTTGAACATTAACAACTAACATAAAGTAAAAGGTAGAAAACAAAATAACTTTTTTTAAACCTAATTTGTTTAGGTACACTAAACAAAAAATACTATTTCATTTTAAGAATAAAATAATTTGGGAGGCGGGAATGGGTACCGCCGCCCCTGGAACCTTTATTGGATAACCAACACCTCTGCCATAGGTCACCCCAAGTGGTTCGCTACGTTTGGTGATTTAGCACCAACTTGTCTAGGTCTTGAAGGTGGATGACCAGGACACACTGAACCCCAGATTCCTAACCACCAATTTTCCTTCCCAGAACTCTCCTCTCCTTCCTTTCCCTTAAAAAACCCTCCACACAGCACCCATCCTCCAATTTCCCAACAAATAAACCAAACTACCGCAAAGTTCGCGGAGCGAACACTAACAAGTGAATCAAGTCCTGACGCGACTATGAGCGCGGACGCAGCAAAATGACTCTTCGTGGCTCGCAGTTCCCGATTTCAAATCAGAAAATATGAAAACCGCAAATATCACAAGAGAAAATTAAAAATGTGTACACAAAATATTTTTTTGTTGCAGTAATGTGTTTGCCATTTTATGGAACGCTGGCAGTGTTAAAAATAGTAAAATTACCAACAAATCGTTCCAAAAAGTTTCCACGGGACAGAGGGGGGAGGCAGACATAAATCGCTCAGCTTTCCCGCCCACGGCCACTTTCCCGCCAATATTTACAGCCGCACGGCCGCGGCGCTCGGGTGACACCTATTTGTTCAGGCTCAAACCCCCATAGATTCCATAGATACACCGCTATTATAGACTGCATTGTGCACTCGCCACTTGCCATAGATACTCGTATATCAGCATTATAGACCGAACGCTGTGGAGAGATTACATCGGAGGTTCGGCAGCATTGGGTACTGGGAATTCTACTCTCTCTGGTACGTAAAGGAAGAGGGTTAAAAAGGAAAGTAGAAAACGAAAAATGGACGAATACATATTTTTTATATTCCTCGCGAGAGATCTTCTTGGCTGTACTGTTGTAGAGCAGGGGATCTACGTCTTATTGGGCGACATTTTGAGGGGAACTGAGTAATGGCTGAAGGAAAAGATTTTGTATTCATCCATCTCTTGAAGGGATCCGGATTATATAAAGAAGATTGAAGAAGTTATCACAAATGTTATAATCTTCACTGCGATCAATTTGTCTAGTTCAACTGACCAGGCTCTGATTATTATTAAATGTTTACAGTGAGAACGTTGAAGTTCTCTAAAAATGCTTAGGTATATTGCGCATCGTCTACGCAGTATATATTAGTAGTTGACAAGCAGTTTGTTAGTATTATTATTTGACACTTTTGCCCACTGCTAAATTAGAATCCACTACCTACGGGTCCAGAGCAAAAGCATTTACTGCTCTGCCACCGAGGTCGCATTTGTTATTAAGTAAAACTGTGGCCATGCAAAAAGACATTGTCGTTAATCGATTCAATTTAGTCATACTCCACAAGAGCTGCGTTCAAAATGGCATTGTTCTAGGCAGGTAGGTACTGGAGGCAGTTACTGCTGACTGGTAGTACTTAGCTAGCGGTAGGAAGTAAGTACTAGACTGCCGCATGCAGTGTGCTCGCTCCTTGAGACGGCCTTAGGCTCTCGCTATTTTAAATTCAGTGTCGCAGCGTTCAATGCCAGATCCGCAGTCGGATCTCGTTAGCGATCGGATCGCTCAGCCGATCAGCGCTGTTTATGTACACAACGTAGATTTCAGATAATAATATTACGATGCTATAATATTATTGGAATGGGCTTCCTACCGTAAACTGAATGTGTACCGACTCTAATAATATACTGTAATATCGTCGGTACGTGAAGGGGACGGAAACGTGTCACAAAAACTATAATCTCTTTACCATGAAGTAGGTACAGAATACAGCATCGAATCTGTGCTTGGATATTACACCTGCACTTTAGAAGGGCGGGATACCTACGTTCCTATGTGATCCTTCAGATTACTTGCGATTTTAGTATTTAAGGCGAAGCTTAATGCAAAAACACTATTTTAGATTAATGTTTAAAAAAATGTGCTTTGATAAATTGAAGCTTTTCCTACCGCTTCTGTGGCAGGGCTGTCGGTTATTCAATAAATGGTTCCCGGGCGGAGGTACCCACACTCGCCTCAAATTCATACATAAAACGTAAAGTAAAATATACGTACCTAAGTACCTGCAAAGTGTAGGTATAGCTTATAGCGACAACCCATTTCTTACAATAAATCCAATAAACGATTTGTAAAAAAATACATAGGTATACATATAATACATAGATATATCTGTTTTTTTTTTTAACATGAATACCGCACAAGAGTCCCAACTGCTCCCGTCTGGAGCCAGTGAGACTATGGCATCCCCAATTGAAGTATGTTGTGAGGCTGAAGGTAGTGGGGAGGGAAGGAGATAGGGAAGAGAAAGGTGGGTAAGTACCTAGCTATTCAGATCTGGTCACCAAACACGGCGAAAGCCACTTCAGGCAACGTTTCAATTCTGAATGGTGGTCTTACACCGGCGATACTGAGAGTATCTTCCACTCTGGAACTTGCCGCAAATATACTATATATTATTTTAAATGAATAAATTGTGAAATACACAAATCAATCAAATAAAATTTATTCACGCGACTTTCGGAATGCGAGTCAAGCGCCTTACCGCTGCACTACGCCGGCCGTCAAATATGTATATTAATGTGGACATTATAAAATGTACATTTACATGGTTAGTGTAAATTTAGAAGGTTTATCTTTATAAGTAGCAGGCGCGGTCCGTCCATACATACCTACTGTGGATGCTGCGCATCCCTTCTTTTCTATGTCTAAAATAAGTATAATAATAATAATCATTATGTATTTATTCCGAAATCACCACATCAATTTGGGAGGCGGGAATGGGTACCCCCGCCCCGGGAACCTTTATTGGATAACCAACACCTCTGCCATAGGTCACCCCAAGTGGTTCGCTACGTTTGGTGATTTAGCAGGGGTGTCCGAGTTCATGGAGTGAGGTTCGTCTAGGTCTTGGAGGCGGATGACCACGACACACTGAACCCCAGATTCCTACCCACCCTTAATCCCTTTTCCTTCCCAGAACTCTCCTCTCCTTCCTTTCATCCCCAAAGATGACATAGGCCCTGAGGAAAATTATTTACCTCAGGGCCTCCTGTGTGGAGCTCATGTAAAAAAAATCATGGAGCAGGTCGAAATAGGTAAATATGTAATATGTATTTATTTATTTATAAGTACATGATACATGATTAATTAATTTACTTGGGAAGATACATTAGGTCATCATACTAGGCAGCTGCCTGTATAATGGTGACCAAATATAAATAAATATAGTATAAATTCTCAATGCTCGAACGTCGCGTAAACTCACCAACACTAGCAAAACAGTGGATGGTCCGTTCATTTCGCGTCCACGACGCAGGAACGTGTATGATATTTTGGATATTCGCGCATGCGCGACTAGTCAAGCCTGCCAAGGTTGAAGTGAGGCCGAATGCGGATTACATTGGAGCATCCAACGCACAAAAAACGACTTTAATGCTTACAGACGTTGTGCACAGAATAGCTTATCCGAAGCGAGCGGACTAGGTACCATTAGCGATTTGTTTGCCTGACCACCTTTTTTGTTCTCTTGAATAGCCGAATCCGATTGATACATTGAATATCTTTCGGATTACCTATTTAATTAATTTAATTAGGACTGTAATATTTAATGTGAAGCATAAAGGTTATATAGAATTAATTTGACAGATTATTTTTGTCGATAATTGCATCTTGTTCGTGGGCTAGACTTTTATATTTGATATTAGGTAGGTATATACTCCAGCATCCCTTATACAAAAAGTCACCGACCGCCACTGATGTGTAGGTACTTGAATACTGTTGCTAGGTGAAAACAATTATTTTTAATTTAATTATTGCATTTTTAATAATAATTGCAAAACGTAGCCGCGCACCCTTGGTCACCAAGTATCTTTGGGCTTGCGATCGGTTGTTCCAAATTAGTTCGACAAACTTTTTTGTGACATTTTTGTCGCACAAAAAATACATTCAAACGTGTCCTCTTTAAAATGATTTGCCTGTTGAGTTGCACCCAGGTGGCCTTATGAGTATAAACCTTTCCATAATCGATGTAAAGTGCTCGGCGTATTAGATAAAGCTCGGGCAGGGGCAGGTACCGGAAGTGGTGTGCAGCGGATATGACCGTGTTTCGAGCAGAGTGCAGCTTCCGAGGGGAAGCTCCCGGCCGGAAACACCGCGCGCCACCGGAAATGGAGAGATAAAAGTCTCGCCAAGTCTGGAATTGCGGGAACATCGCGACACGTATTAATTGCATAGGATATTGGGAGAGATGCGGATTTCTCAGTCGATCCGTTATGGCAGGTTCCGATAGCGGATACGATGGAATGGAAAACAGGACAATACGGTCATATAGCCGAGAGCTACGTTGAACGGTTGTAACTACTCATTCTGTTACATTGAAATTGGAAGAGGTTAAAGATGAGCCATGAGCGATACCGTTTAGGTATGTTTGTAAATCTTGTAACGTTGAAAATATTGAAGTGAGCTCTGGCGTCATGAAATCACCACTGATTTTTCTACGCCAAAGCAATTACTTAGGGGGTGGGTATGGGTCCCACCGCACCATTTATTGGATAGCCAAAATCCCTGCCCATAGGTCACTTGCCATAGACTTACCAGGGATGCCCGGGTTCATTTTTTTTAATTTTTTTTTATTTATTGTTTTGGAACATTTACAGAGTATTAACAGAAAAAAGTCATTGGATTAGCATTGTAAAAAGCGTACATGTTAATAGTCCACTTAAAAATGTTCACAGAATGCACAGTTTAATAGTTGTTAACAGAAATTAGGAATATCAAAATATAAACGGAGGTATAAAAAGAGATAACAAAAATAGTGATGATACAATATAGAGATGACAAAGATAAAAAAGATCGATATACGATGTAAAAAAAACAGAAAAACAAAAAAGTAAAGTACAAATAGAGAGAAAAACAGCCATTCACATTCAAGTTCAAGATAAGTATTTTCAATTCTCAATTACATGTTAGGTTAGTCTATTGTTAATTTGCTTTTTAAAGTAAGCGAGACTATTTGCATAGATGTCTATATGGTTACATTCAATGGAATTATACAGTCGACACATCCGAGACAGTGGATTGAAGTATGCAATATTGTTTTTAAATAATTCAAGATGAAATATATTCTGATTCCTTAAATTACGTCTATTGGGGACCTTAATAAGAATATTGCTCAGACAGTGAGTTGTTTCAAGCTTATCATGAATGATTTTGTATAGACTCATTAAGTCTGCAGCTTTTCTCCTTTTTATCAGAGTTGTAAACTTCATGGGGTGAGGTTTGTTTGGAGGCGAATGCGTTTGTTCACCTACTGCGTAGCGGGCCGGGTCGTGAAAGACTGAGGGAGACCTAACCTAAACCTCTCCATATAGACTCTGGGCCCATCGCCTTGCACCGCAGTGGGAGGGATGGATTCATATGTCCGTCACTCCTGGACACATCGACCCCTGGATTCCTACCCACCTTGATTGGATTGATACCTTTTTCCTTCCCAGAACTTGCCCTCCTTCCTTTCTTTAAAAAAACCCTCCAAAGACGACCATATTGAGGTGAGATGACTTTGTTATCGCATAATCTGTATGAGAAGAGTTGCAATAATTGCACAATTGAGGCCAGATGACGTTATCATCTTAATCTTAATCTATGTGAGAATAGTTGCAATCATATCAGTATTGATGCGAGATGACGTTGTCATCGCTTAGCATGTGTAAGAATAGTTGCACTCGTGGGACTATTGATGCGAGATGATGTTGTAATCGCTTAATCTGTGTGAGAATAGTTGCATTCATAGTACTATTGACGCGAGATGACGTTGTAATCGCTTAATCTGTGTGAGAATAGTTGCATTCATAGCACTATTGACGCGAGATGACGTTGTTATCTCTTAATCTGGGTAAAAATGTAATGTGATAAAGTTGTTTCCATGTCAGCCACCGCGCTTTCAAATCCTATTATACGTAAGCTCTTTAAAGTACTTCATGACGGCAGATGAAACTTTTAGTTGGTTTAGTATTATACTCACACACTCGGTAGATAGATATAATCCAACAAATTAATCATATGTAAGCACCGTAGCCACGATGTAAAAAGCGACACATTTGTATATAGTTTCATAGCATGCCTTCAGTAAGTTAATAATCATAACAATTAATTAATTAAGTAAGCACGACATTTCATGCTAAGTGTGCACAAGTCATAATTTATCTAGGTTATTACAAAATAAATTAATCAAGGAAACTAATTTGATTAATGGGTCACAATTAACAATTAATTTGTTAAGTAAGTACATAGGGTTTATTACTTGTCCTTAGTTTGTTGTAAGTCACCAACTTTTCAATAACATCATGTTCTTACTTAGGCATAGGTGGTAAGTAAAGTTGAAGGATACATTTATTGAAGTGAAAACTTCTGAAAACTGAAACTCGATGAAACCAAAAAGCGACATTAAAAAGAGAGAAACACATGCAACTATGAGATTTAGCTCGCGAGAGAATGAGATAGAATAATCGGTCTCCTCTTTGTACGGTATTTGGTAAATAAGGACCTCCGTATATTTGGTAAATATGGACCTCCGTAGTCCAGTGGGTAAGACTCTTGACTCACAATCCGGAGGTCGCGGGTTCGAACCCGGCCTTGAAAATGGCTTTAGCCGTGTTTGGTGACCAGATCTGAATAGCCAGGTACTTCCCAACCTTCCTCTTCCCCACCTCCTTCCCCTCCCCACTACCTTCAGCCTCACAACATACCCCAATTGGGGATGCCATAGTCTCACTGGCTCCAGACGGGAGCAGTTGAGATTCTTGTGCGGCATTCACTGTAAAAAAAAAAATGGTCTCCTCTTTGTGCGGTGCTTCGCAGCCTTCCCACTCTTGTCTACTTAGTTTTCTGAAGGTTTCACTTCTACCGCGTGTGAACGGCACAAATTGTTTAAAAAAATTTGAATGAAACAATTCATAAAATTTTTAAAGTTAATTTTCACATTCTGTGAAAGTTCTACGTATTCGAGTTCTGTGATTCTTTAAGTTTTAAGAAGCAACTTGCCTATAATAATATAATAACGAACTTGAATAGAACTTACACAGAACGTGAAAATTAACTTTACAAAATTGATGAATTGTTAAATTTTTTTTGAAATAATCAACTAATTTCATGTTTATTTGGGATGTCCCTGAGATGTTTATTCACAAAAACTGCGCTACATAAAATATCAATTGTAATGATTTTCTATTACTAAATAAAATATTTACTTACACCCAAGATAGATTAAGGCGTCCATCATCTAACAATCTCAGTTATAGAAAATAAAATAGAAGAAAACAAAAATAAATTCATACTCAAAATTTAAAAAATGGATTAAAGAACAAAAAAGACAATATTACCAAAATCTCATAACAAAATAAGAATAAAACTCATACATGTAACACACAAAAGCAATATAAAACACATCATAAAAAATACATTTTACCTATAATTTTACCTTAATTATAAATTTATATTTTTAGTTTAATTTAAGCAGCATTATTTTTATATTATTTTTAATGTATTATGTATAAATTTTTGTTTTATAAAATGGAGGCCTCAGCACAGGTGAGCTACCCAGTGAGGCCGACATTGCTGAATTGTATTTAAAAATGTTTGACATCACATCAAATAAAATAAATAAATAAATAGATAAAACGTAATATCTGCATATAAATGGTACACCTAATAATTTATTATTGAACACATCCAATGGATACAATCCAAGCAAATAATGTGTTCAGTGTACAACTATAATTCTCATCTCAATGTTCCGATTCGAATAAAATAAAATTGATAGCCAAAAATACCGTAAGAACGGTACTGCAGACGTCCAATGTAACCCGCGCTCTGGACCATTCCAACATAAAGCGAGCTCCGGCCGCGGTCCAATGCGACGGAAATCACATAGACACGTAGTGCTTGTACCGATTCAAGATCTCATTGCATTCGTGGGAAGATTGGTTGAGCTCCTCACTCTAGTTTTGATCCACCGTATTTTTTTAGCATCAAGAAAGAACAAAAACAAAAGCTTTTTTATAATCGCGCATTATTATTGTTTTTACTTGTTTATTGTAAATAATGTTTAACGAGGGGAGGTAATTTATTTAATCCAAAATATAATGAGAATAAATAATTGCACAAAATTAGACGAGTAAGGAACGTGATATTATCAGAGTATCTAAGTTAAAATCTTACGTTGTATCAAATAGGTAAACACGTAGGGCTTCACTCATCAACGTATTATAAATTTACACACCTGATATAGAACGAGTGTCGGAAATGGTTGTTTATCAGTTGTGTAAAATTAAAAAAAACGTTGAATATTAATGGGGCTAATAATTTATCTAATACGTACCTACCAACTTACAACCATTCAATTGCTTTCCACTTTGTAGAAACACAACCCTAAAAAGCTTTCTTTAGCCAAGTTAATAATTTGTTCGATTTTCGAAACAAGACTTTTAAGTCTCATAAAATCGTTGTCTCCCTTACTATCATAGTTAAAAATATGATCTAAACGGTGTTACAAAGAACACCACGCTTTATATTAAATTCTGAAAGTTAACCACAAATAAATTAAAATGTACACCTTTATGAAACAAAAGTTTCCGACCGCAAATTTAAAAAAAAAATTATGAAACTTTGGAAATTTTTTAAGAATTATTTTTACACGAAAATGAGTTTACGATAATGTTTATAATAGGTATGTACATATGCCTAATAAAATGTGTGGTTTTTTTTTGGTTACCAGTAATTTTAGTTAGAAAAAAGTCAGGCGAGTCATTTTTAATTTTTTTTTTTTTTTAAAGCGTATTTCATCACCTTTCAAATACAGTTTTTTCAATTTTCGGATGCGTTCAGAAATAGTACATTTATTTGGATTTTATTGCAAAGCGGAAATATTTAGACCTTCCGATAAAATAGGCTCGAGGCCTGGGCTGTTAAACTAAAGTACGTACCTACCGACCTAAAGTAATTATATTTGCACAAATAGAAATCTACAGCTAATTAAATAGTAAGTAGGTATTACAAAGAAAGTTATGAATCGAGTGGGGTACCAAGTACACATAATATAATAATTGTTTTTTAATAAATAATTGTAATATTTAATTAACGAAGACTATATTATTAGCGAAACTCAATCGAAAATCTGAAACAGAAAAATCAAAAAAAGATACATCTGGGACTCGAACCCAGGACCTACGACTCGCCGGGTCAGTACTCTTCCAAATGAGCTAATGTGTCCCTATCCGATTCGGTCAAATTTAACTGTATCATTCTTCGGATACGTTTTTAGATTTTCACGCCCAAAAGTATTTTCGTTATTTGTTTTTCGGGTGTAATGCCGTGTTGCGCTACATCCTTCTTTAGCCAGCGTTACAGTGTCCATCATCACACATCTGCCCTGATTATGGACACTGTAACGCCGTCCGAAAAGGTGGCTAATGAAGGAGGTAGCGCAACACGGCTATCATTCTTCGACCAAGAACTTCCAACATTATCTTAATTTTTTTAACGCATATTTTTTATTGCATACTTTCTTTAGGTAGGTATGATTGCAAGATTCAAGATTCAAACCGGAACTAAATGTTATCTAGATAGTGTCTTGGATAAATATTGCAACATCTATTGCGAAATATATGAGACATCTATTGACTTTTTTGCAAGTCTACGATGAATATTTATTTTTAACTTAATGAGTAAAACCTCAAATTGTAATATTTAATTAAATGAAGACTATATTAGCAAAATTCAATCGAAAATCTGAAACCAGAAAAATCAGAAAAAGATACGGTCACGTCTGGGAGTCGAACCCAGGATTCCTCTCATTAAGTTAAAAATAAAAAATGATTTAAATATTTTTGAAAATTTTCTGTCCAACTTTATCCACAATCCAGACAGTATTAGAACCAGGTCATAACAGATAACAAATCTGAGGTCAATGTCGATCCATTATCTGTTTCGGAAATGCTCACTCAGACAAAGCTACAAGACTGAACATTGCACGATGCATTTAGATACACGTATCTCCGCGCGGAGCATTTGAGCTTGTTCAGAAAGAGACGGGAACTTTTAAAATTGCATCTTGTTGCCATCTTGTTTGTTGCTCTGTGCGATGTTTGACAGGAGAGTAATTAGGTACAAGGGAGTTAAGTCGCGGTCTGACAGGAAGGAGTAAAAAAAAGAACTCAAGTCAGGGTCACCGAAGTTCATCGCGAGTGGAACATGTCACACACTAAATGAAGACGCATAAACTACGCCACACAAAGTAAGCTTTGAGAGTATTTCATGGCACATTCTAGCATTTCTTTGTAGAATTATGTATCTAAGAGGAACACTAATTTCTTAAATTTTAAATATGAACTTGGCAGATCTGCCGTAATTTGGACTACCAGCTAGTTACATAAATAACTAGGAACATGACACACACTAAATGAAGATGCATAGACTACTACACCACACAAAGTAAGCTTTGTGAGTATTTCATGGCACATTCTGGCATTTCTTTGTAGAATTATGTATCTAAGAGGAACACTAATTTCTTAAATTTTAAATATGAACTTGGCAGATCTGCCGTAATTTGGACTACCAGCTAGTTACATAAATAACTAGGAACATGACACACACTAAATGAAGATGCATAGACTACTACACCACACAAAGTAAGCTTTGTGAGTATTTCATGGCACATTCTGGCATTTCTTTGTAGAATTATGTATCTAAGAGGAACACTAATTTCTTAAATTTTAAATATGAACTTGGCAGATCTGCCGTGATTTGGACTACCAGCTAGTTACATAAATAACTAGGAACATGACACACACTAAATGAAGATGCATAGACTACTACACCACACAAAGTAAGCTTTGTGAGTATTTCATGGCACATTCTGGCATTTCTTTGTAGAATTATGTATCTAAGAGGAACACTAATTTCTTAAATTTTAAATATGAACTTGGCAGATCTGCCGTAATTTGGACTACCAGCTAGTTACATAAATAACTAGGAACATGACACACGCTAAATGAAGATGCATAGACTACTACACCACACAAAGTAAGCTTTGTGAGTATTTCATGGCACATTCTGGCATTTCTTTGTAGAATTATGTATCTAAGAGGAACACTAATTTTTTAAATTTTAAATATGAACTTGGCAGATCTGACGTAATTTGGACTACCAGCTAGTTACATAAATAACTAGGAACATGACACACACTAAATGAAGATGCATAGACTACTACACCACACAAAGTAAGCTTTGTGAGTATTTCATGGCACTTTTTGGCATTTTTTTTAGCATTCTGTGTCTACACAAGAGGAACACTAATTTCTTAAATTTTAAATATAAACTTGACCGATCTGACGTAATTTGAACTACCAGCTAGTTAAATTAATTGAAAAAAGTATAACAACCTTTTGAAGTGAAAACTTCTTTAGCACCACTGTGATTTGAAACTCGATGAAACGAAAAATAGCAACACTAAAAAGAGACAAACACATATATCTATAGGATTTAGCCTGCGAGAGGTAAGATAGAATAATCGGTCTTCTCTTTGTGCGTAGCCCATCTTAGCCCACCGGTCTCTTGTTTTTGCAGAACTAAGTAGTCTTCCCACTCTTGTCTACTTTAGTTTTCTGAAGGTTTCACTTCTACTGCGTGTGAATTGCACATTTTGATTTTTTAAATTTCTTATTGAGTGTGTGTATTTTATAGGTCCCGCAAATCCATAAAATGCAGTGAAGATACTTTTAGCTAAATACCTACTAACAATTGAAAACATTTCTAGAATATTTTGCCAAGCAGAAACGTGTGCCGATTTGGTGGTGAAAGCGGTGACCGGAGAACTCAGAATGAATTCAACTCAATACTTCTTTTGAAAAGTCACTAAAAGTGATAAAAAAAATATATTAAAAAATTGGTTACGATAGGTTAGGTTATGGGATAATTTTTTTTTTTTCATTGCTTTTAATGACTTTTCAAAGAGGCGTTGAGTTGAGTTGATTCTGAGTTGTCACGGAACCGGCGAAAAGTTATTTTTATTTGAAAACGTGCTGGTTCCCGGCATGCGTTGTAACGCCATATTTAAAGAAATAAATTGTTTCTCCCTGCATGTCCTTTCCCGTGCGTCCCCGTTCCCCTCCCGCATCCCATTCCCCTCCCGCGTTCCCCTTCCAATTTCCCCGCCCACGATCTCCCCTCTCAGTCCCAGTACATTCAGTTTTCAAACAGCAAGCGCGTGCCACCTACTACATTTTTTTTTATAAAAATTTTCATATTTACAAATAATTAATTGTTTTTGTGTTTAATTCCTAGAACTCCATTTTAATTTTTAGAAATTTAATTAAAATTAAATTTGATAATGTTATTATCGAGTTCTGCAAGTATTTTAGAATGTATTTTAGTTACAGCTGTTTCGACGTGTAAGGTAATTTTCAAACTGTGGTGAAGCCACTTACGGACGACTTATTTATTATATTTTAAAAGTGAAATATTTATTTTTTTATATTATAAGAACAATCAATCAAATTTGGTACCTATTTAAAAATCTATAATTTTAAAAATCCATAGAGAGTTCGTTTCATAAAAAAAACAGCTGCCTGCTAAATTCAATTTCATCAAACGCGAACTGTCACAAGTGCGGTTAAAATAGTCGTTATGTTTTCTGAAATTATCCAATTTTCAGTGCAATTATCTTAATTTTTATTTCCGTAAGAATCTTTTACAAAGTATTAGAAAACTTTAAAACAGAAGATGAATGAAATAGGTAAAGTCGTTCTGAAGTAATGGCGTGACCAAGGGAAACGGGGATTCATTTTTATATGTATAGATTATTTGTTTTAAAGTTTTTATATTTGACATACGTATTTTTAAAATGATTAGTCTGGTCGCCTATTGTCAAACATATCGTGCAACATTAGGTAAATTATATTCTCCGATCTGAGCCACAACAACGACTCTCAGACCTGACTATGTAGGGTTATATAATCACGAAGTGTTTCCGTTTTAGATTAGTCTTGAAGGAGTCAGACATTCAGTACAAAAAACAATAATTGCGGGAATACAATAAGTCATAAAACACCTACGCGGCAAAGCAAAAAGGAGCACAAGACTCTTCACGGCAGCGTAAAGCTTTCAACGAGTATTAAAAATGCTAATCCCGTGCAACGATACAATAAAAAGATTTTATTACCCGCACGTAGCTGCGTAGGTTGAAAATGCAGCGAGTACCTAACATAGACGTTCTGGTATTATATAAATATTTTGCGAATGCTTGCTTTCCGATTATAAGTCTCATAGAAGTTGTTGCATCTCCCTTACTGTCATGATTAGAAAGAGAAAACCCCACCCTTTATATTCGAATCTATGTTAATCATAGATAAATTAAAATGTGCACCTTATGAAACCAATGTATCCGACCGCAATTTGTGAAAAAATTATGGAACATCGCGAATTTTTGAAGTGAAAACTTCTTTAGCACCATTGTGATTTGAAACTCGATGAAACGAAAATAGCGATACTAAAAGGAGACAACCACGTACATCTATAGGATTAAGCTTGCAAGAGAATGAAATAGTATAATCGGTCTTCTCTTTGTGCGGTGCTTCGTAGCCTCATTCACCCACTCTTGTCTACTTTAGTTTTCTGAAGGTTTCACTTCTACCGCGTGTGAATTGCACACTCTGATTTTTTTTTAAACTTTTTTATGTTCGCATTCAAAATTTAAATACCTACGTATTTCAAAAATTATATGTTTATTTCTAATAACAACTAATAACACTTGAACGCGTATTTTATCACCTTTCACAAACAGTTTAGTTTTAGGGTACATTCAATATATTCCATTTGGATTTTATTTCCAAGCGGAAGTTTTCTGACTTTTGACAGAATATGCCCGAGACCTGAGGGGTTAATTAAAGAGTTGTGGAGTCAATTTTGAAGAGGGTGGTTATGTAATATCGCTAGAGATGCTTCGAGGAAGGTGAGAGGAATCGATAAGAAAGACGGAAAATTGACTAGATACTGGCTGATACCTATCTATTATCTACTGTCTAGTATCTAGTACGTAGTAAATTTTTAGATTAGTGAAATCCTATTATCCTATCCTATTAATATTATAAAGGCGAAAGTGTATGGATGTATGGATGTACTCTTTCTCGCAAAAAATACTGAATTGACTTTAAAAATACTTTCACTAAACATTATTTGTGAGTAATATAGGCTATATGTGTACATACTGGTAAGCTCTGGCGTTATGAAATTATTTATTATACGTTTATTGTCCAGACGAAAAGCAAAGCGTTGCTTGGTAACGGTAAGTAATTATTTGACGTGCGCTGTCATTTTTTTATTTGTTTAGGTTACTATGGAGATCCCTTTGATAGTTAAAATTATACTAATCTATACTAATATTATAAATGCGAAACTGCGTGTGTTTGATTGATACCATTTAGTAGGTGGCACGCGAGCTGTTTGAAAAATGAATGTAACGGGTATGAAGGGGTTGGTGAAGGGGGGGGAGAGGGTGGGGGGAGAGAGGGAGAGGGGGGATTGGGGATGGGGAAGGTGTTGAGGGGAAGGGGGAGTGGAGTGGGGATAGGGAAGGTGAAGGAGGCGGAGTGGGAACCCCCCTAATACTATGCGAACAAAAAAATGGGGGCAAAAGCTAGTACAAAATAAAAACGTCTTAAAAATGGGTAGAGGAAGCGTCTTACGACGTTCCTTTTACGTTCCGTAGATATGTATCTCCCAATAATACTAAAAAGCTCGTGGGTACTAAAGCACATTGCAGAGGTGTAACCCTAAGTGACCAGCTCAGGTATGGGGGCTCCATCGAAGCCAGAGTAAAGTTAGCCTCCCAAAAACTGGGCGTACTGTACAGGGCCCGCAGATACTTTAAAAGTACACAACTGCTAACCCTGTACAAATCGCAAGTGCGCCCCACGGTTGAATTTGGCAGCCACCTCTGGTCTGGAGCTCCAAAATACCTGAAAAATACCCTCGACTCTGTGCAGAAACGGGCGGTCCGTTTGATAGATTCTCCCATCTTAACAGACGGATTGCAATCTTTAGAGCACAGGCGTCGGGTGGGAATGCTATCCTTGTTCTATCGGTATTACAATGGAAGATGCTCCGAGGAACTAGCATCATTGATCCCTTCGGCACCGGTGCATAGTCGGGAAACACGCCAAACGCGTGCCCAACATTTGTACACAGTTGACATTAGTCACATGAGAACGGGTCGTTTCTTCGACTCGTTCTTATGTTCAACAGCTCGGCTGTGGAATGATTTGCCGGCCTCTGTGTTTCCTCCTTCCTACAACATGGGTCTCTTCAAGACCAATGTTCATTCCTTCCTCTCCTCAAAAAGACCCTCCACACAGCATCCCAGATGACATAGGCCCTGAGGGAAATTATTTTCCTCAGGGCCTCCTGTGTGGAGTTAATGTAAAAAAAAAAAAAAAAAAAAAAGAGGAATAAAGATTCAATTTGAATACTTAATTTAAAATTAATTTAATTTAATAATGTTCTTACAAAGTTCTGAAGGTATTTTATGTTATTTTTATTATTGTGATAGCTGTGTAGGCGTTAAAGGCCATTCAGTATCAAACTGTCGTTAGGCCACCTGGAGAATTATTATTTATTTTCGTATAGGTTACAGCATACAGCCTGTGCCGTTAACCAGCAAGAATGAAAAGTGAAACAGAAAAAGTACAACCGTGTTTTTGTTAGAGTTATATAGGTACCTATACAAAAAAAATACAAACACAAACTAACAATTATACTATACATTCCTTTTTTTTTTACATTCCTCCACACAAGAGGGCCTGAGAAAAATAAATGCCCCCAGGGCCTACGTCATCTTTGGGGATGCTGTGTGGAGGGTCTTTTGAAGGAGAGGAAAAAAAAGGGTGGGAAGTAAAATGGTACGAGGAGTGGGTAGGAATCTGGGGTTAATGTGTCCAGGAGTCCATCCTTCCCACAGCATTGTAAGGCAATGGTTCGATGGAGTCTGGCTGGAGAGATCCAAAGATCTCCCTCAGCCAGTCTTTCCCGATTCGGCCCGCCACGCAGTAGATGGACAGACGCATCCGCCACCAAGTCCTAGACAAACCTCATCCCCATGAACCCGGGCACCCTTGCCAAGTCACCAAACGTAGCGTATATACGTATATAAAATATTCGAATAAATATTAAAACCATTTGAATATTTTACAGCATAATAGATATTATTTATAAAGTATAAGAAATCGAGGTAAGTTCATATTGCTAAGTAGGAGAAACAATTAGGGTTACTATCTATATTAATATACAGGGTGTTAAGGGACGTACTTGACTTACTTTAACCAGTGATTCCTGACATTATTTGGAGTAAAAAATGTAAATGAAATTTTGGTCTCCGGTGACATTTTTGATGTTTTTTTTTTTTTTTTTTTCTACAAAAACATAAAAAAATGGTAGTTGTTGAAAACCTGGAGGCGGGGTAAGGGGTTCATCGGACACCCGGCTGAGTGACCAGTGAAGACATGTGGAAGAAATTTTTTTTTGTTTGATTTTGAAGAAAAATTTTTTGAAAAAAAAAAAAAAGTCGTCAAAAAAAGTCAGCGGAGACCAAAATTTCATTTACATTTTTTACTCCAAATAATGTCAGGAATCACTGGTTGAAGTAAGTCAAGTACGTCCCTTAACACCCTGTATAAGCACATTAAAATATGAATTATTTTTTTAGTTCTATGAATTAAACACAACAAAAATAAAAACAAAAACTGTGTTGTTTCCACCAAACGCTATTACATGGCTTCACTACTGAAATGAAACAAAGCTTTAGGAGAAACTCTATCGAGACGATTGGATCACCTTCAGAGAACTTGATAACAAATAGGTCAGGGCTTCCCTAACTGTGAGTCGCGACGCCCCGGGGCGCCGCGGTATCATTCCAGGGGCGTCGTGAGGCAATCTTTGTAGCGTCTCCCACACTCACACTTCGGAGCGACCGAGTCCCGCGCCACTTATTGATCAAGAATATCGTTCCATCAGCACTGCAGCGTTGAGGGTTTTATTACCGTTTGCGACATCATTCTTGTGCGAGACAGGTTTCTCTGCAGTTGCAGTAATTAAGAACAAGTACAGATCGAAAATAAATTTGGAGGCAGAGACGAGAGTGGCAATTTCGAAACATCAACCTCGTTTTGAGAAACTATGCTCAGAAAAGCAAGCACATCCTTCTCATTAATACCAAAGAAAAAACGGTGTGGTTGCTTTTTTATCTTTTTTGTTTGCTTCCATTTTTGTTTTTATGTTGTGTTCTTTATTTTCTAATAAAAAATTTAGATACTATTTGGAGTTTTGTGACAAATTATTTTCTGTTATTAGGGAATGTACCCATACTACGTGACCCGTTCAGGGGGAGGGTCTTCAAAATAACACGCTTGGTACAAATGAGCGGCGGGGGGCTTAGATTTACGGAGGGCAAAAATAAGTTTGAGAAGCCCTGAAATAGGTAATAAATAAATCCGTAGGTATTTCTGAAAGCTCAGTTGTAAATTGTTCCCTATCACTCTTTCAAAATCATTTTCTAATTTTATACCCTTAAATTAAATATACCTACCTGAGATTATAATTCTTGTATTGTAATAATTTAATCAATCAATAATCCTAATCACACTTTTCTTATTGGATTAACATTATTTGAAGCCTTACATCTCAATCAATCTCTTACCGAGGGACGAATTGCTTTTAGGAAGATAAATATTCTAATAAAATCCTTACTCTATTGCGCCGCATATCATAAAAGTTTGTTTTTGCCAAACACGTCCATTACAGAACATGTTATATATCATTATTAAATTAAATATACCAAGATTAAATAAAAGCATTTTCAATAACATGTAATCTAAATTACGTCCTCTGCGTCAAATTGTATCTAAATTGTTCTAATCTCAAGTGACCTTCCAGGTAAGTATGGTCCCGTATGATTTCTACGTTTTAACGCAGCGTCACGTTCATTACTCAAATGCATTGTTCTAGTGATCGACGAATCTGTGGATGCAATCTGTTAGACGTAAGTGGTTATGAATAGTTTGCCTAGTCTGTAGATAGAAGTACATAAGATAGAGCACTGTATAAATTTGCATAAGATAGAGCACTGTATAAATTTACATAAGATAGAGCACTGTATAAATTTGCACAGCGCCCTTGAAGTGATTTTTCACAAAAAAAGGCGTTATACCAATCATTCAAATATTATTATTTTTAAATGAAACAATGTTACTTTTTTGGATGAAAATCTTTATATTGCTGGAACAAAACTAGAGAAGGTACAGAGTATTGTATACTTGGGCTGCAATGTAAATGATAGATGGGATCCTTCAGTTGAAATCAAATGCCGCATTGAGCAAGCTCGTGCAACCTTTATCCGCATGAAAAAAATGTTCTGCAGTCATGATCTCAAACTTGGATTACGAATGCGAATGGTCAGATGCTACGTGTTTTCGATATTATTTTACGGAATGGAAGCATGGACGCTTACTGAAGAACTTATTAGGCGACTTGAGGCATTCGAGATGTGGATCTACAGAAGAATACTTAAAATAAGCTGGATGGACAGGGTTACAAACGAAGATGTTATGGTTCGGATGAATAAAGAAAAGGAAGTAATTAAAACTATAAAAATCCGAAAACTTCAATATCTTGGACATGTGATGAGACATCCAGAGAAGTATGAGATCCTGCATCTCATAATGCAGGGAAAGATTGCCGGAAGACGGGGCCCTGGAAGAAGGAGAACCTCATGGTTGAAAAACCTGAGACAGTGGTATGGCCAGTCTACCGTGGAGCTGTTCCGGGCTGCAGTAAACAAAGTCCGCATAGCCAACAGGACAGGGCACAAGAAGAAGAAGAAGAATGTTACTTTGTTTGAACCACTAGTATATTTGTTTAAAGCCGACCGGTATCGGAACCACCGTTCTTTCCCCAGGGCAAACGTATGCTGATTTGACAGTTACAAAATAGTGGATGGGAACAATGTATTATTACTAAGGATTGTGGTAGGGGTGGAGCCGTTGCTAGGGTTTAATGAAGAGTGGGTGGGGGAACATATCCATGATTGGGCTGTAAGATAATATTTTTTGTTTGTTGATAATAGATTCATTATTTTTAAGGGATTTTTTTTATTTATTTCCAAGGCTTCTAAGTTATCTAAGCGTTTTCCTTTATGGTTAATATGAAAAATATTTATCCCAGTACTTTTTTCAAAACTATGGTTATTTTCAATGATATGGTAAGCGAACTCAGAAAAATTATTATTATTAAGACACCTTAAATGTTCTTTGATTCTGATTTCAAAATTACGAGTTGTTTTTCCAATATAAAATGAGGGACAGTCATTACATTTGAGTTTATAATATATTCCGGAATTAGTCAATTTATGGGAATAATTAGGAAAGAACGGTCGTACAAGTGGTTCAAGCAATGTAACATTGTTTCATTTATCTATAATGGATTACCACAAAGTTACAGCTACATTCAAAAGTATATATTATTATTTTTAATAAGCATCCGAATGTAGCAGAAATATAGAGAATAAAACGGAGCTTTTATTATTAATTGGATTATATTATTTGAAGATACCTCCGCGGGCATCACAGCAACCATCAACTAGGGGATACAGAATTATAGCGATACTCGGAAAGACACTTTCCGAGAGGAATTCATAAATCTAGCGGAAGGTTATGGAAAGTTGGAAGCGCTCCAGACGATTGGTTAGACATTAGTTTAATTGGCTACCGCCGCGCCACCGAACCAACGTCCCACCGTCCCACCGTCCCACCGTCACACCGTCACACCGAGGCAGAAGGGAGACGGGACCATCATCATCTCGTCTCATCTCTTTATATCGTGAGAAATATCACCGCCACAACTATTTACGAGAATCTCGCTATCCCAGGCGGAAATGGGATAAACGATTCTTGAAATTCGTTAACGCCGATGAACTGCGTTCTTTGTTTTGTTTTCAGTAGAAACATAAAAGTAGTATAATAAATTGTTACGTAGGAAAAATGTTTCACTATAAAACAGAAAAATCTGCTTGAAAGTCTCTCAATAAATTTCGGTTCGGTTTAACCGTGAAATTTACACAAATTTTCCTGTGCATATCAAAGCCAAAACCAATTTTTTCAGTTCGCAAAACGTCATTTTAATCACGAGCTATTAATTTCAATTTTTTGAAGTGAAAACTTCTTTAGCGCCGTTGTGATTTGAAAACGATGAAACAAAGAAACTATAGGATTTAGCCTGCTAAGCCAGCATAAGTTCCTAAAAAATATAAGTTAAACTTAAAAATAACTTAGCTATCAACTTTAGATTAAACGAACCATTATAAATAAAGTAAATGAAAACTGGCAGGCATTAACACATTTTCAAATGCTTCTGTCTTCGAAATGGGTAAAATATTATTCATATTATACATAATATATTGTAGTTTAAATAAAACAATAACTTAGTAAACACCTCTTTTAATTTTTATATACTTAATGCCGACCGGGTTTCGCTAAAACAGTAGCTTCTTCAGAGTAATACAATACTTTGCTAAAACCAAAAATCTACAAGTTTAGTAAAATGTTTTATGAAATATATTGTGCTTTCACAGTGGATTTATTACCCACTTCAATGCAGCGATTGCCCCGCATTTTATATAGGCGCGTAATATTAATAATATAATTAATACTCGTGTCAAAGAAAACCTAAGATATTTAAATAATAATAGCTTCTCCGAATTTGCTAACCATCTCATTAAAGCAGACCAAACGTTTAATAAAAACACAGGCGTGACTTTACTAGATAAAAACGAAATAAGGATTAGACTTAGAAGCATTAGAGTTACGGAAAGTCAAAAATAAACCTAAATAAAAGTACCATACTTTAGTTTGTTCCCTATTGACAATGAGCACTCTCTTCCCAATCCTCCATCTACCCCTCCCTCTTCCACTGGAGCTCATCCCATTTTTTTGCAACCCACTGTGAAAGCTATTTGTATAATAAATTTAAAACACATTTTATTAAATTTTAGAAGAGAATTGTACTGCCCTGAAGAAGCTATAATTGTAGCGAAATCCGGTCGGCATTAAGAGGGCCAGACAAAACCGGAAATATGTCATTTTTAAATCAAATTTTAGACTATTTTTTTCACAAAAAATTATAAATTGATTTGGAAAGACTCTTATTTTTATCTAGTAAAGTAATGTTTTAAATTTTGAGAAAATAAGTTAATTTTTAGTACAATAAGGGTTTACTGTAGGTCATTGGCAGATTTGTTAAATTTTTAAATAGAATATCATATTATACAACATACATTTCAAAGTACAAAATCATGCAGTAAAATAAATCAATAAATTATTTGGGAAAGCTACATTTCAGAATTTTACTTTTATTTAAAATAAAATCAATAAAAAAATATCCGTGCCCTTTTTTGTGACGAAAATACTCCAGTTTGTCCATATATTTACGGTCTTACAAACTCATTTATTTAAAAAAAAATTACATTCTTATTTTGCTTCGATATTATTGAAAAATTATAAATACTTATGATCAAAAAATAAGTAGGTACATAATTTTAATAGTTTGAGTTAAAATGCTCTAACTCATCACGAGTTTGTGCATTTTTGAATGTAGGTATTTTATCAAAGCAAATTTTGAATGAAATAAAATCGATATTCAGTTATTATGTTAAAATGCTGGTGTGGAGAATAATTAATCTTTATAATCGGAACCGCCTTGTACAGTTGCAAGGGTACGATCGCAAGATCATCGTTCGACGAAATATAAATTCTCGGCCGCTGGATAATGCCTCTTAAGTATATAAAAAATAAAAGTGGTGTTTGATTGTTTTATTTTAAACTAGCCAGTGTACCCGGTTTTGCTAGGGAGTTGATATGAGATTGAACTGACGTTCGAACCCACGACGGATCTTGCTTTATATACCCCTACCAATGGTAGCCCCACCCATTCAAAAAAGGCTTCGAATGGTCCAAAATGTTCCAGAACATTCCACAATATTCGAAAGTGTTCTGAAATATTCCACAATGATGTTCCCCGTTCCCGAACATTCCAGAATGTTCCGGGATGTTCTGGAATGTTGTCGAATGCTCTCGAATACTCTCGAATGTTCTGGACTGTTCTAGAAAATTCTAGAGGGCGAAACCTCCATCCCTTGTACCTTCAAAATTTATTTATTTACGCCCTTTTACGGGGCTTTTACAAAAGTATGACATTTACAAATTACACTATGATGAAATAATATATAAATACTATATATTTCTTTAACGAAGAAATATAATTGGTATTTTGCAACGAAATATATAGTATTTATTGTACGTAACTGAACTGCCTCAGTAACATTATTTTGTATTTGTTTAAAGATAAATTGAAGATGTCCACTGACTTGGTATAATTATTTCCTTCCATTAGTATTCTGGGCAAAGAGGAATACATATGGTAGTTAGTTCCAGAATTTCTACAAAAGCATGCCCTTCAGGTAAAAATGGGAAACTTATTCGTGGATGCGGGACTCTAACTCCCTTGATCGTACCGGGACTAGTTTCTGAGTTTTAATGGAACGCACACTGTACAGTTTCTTTTATAATATACATTGATTATATAACAAAGTATCTGCGTCATGTGAACAAATATATTATTCTGTCCATTTCCAATTTACTGCGAACTGAGCAGTGTGCAGTGTGGAAGTATATTTTGGTAAAGCATTGAGATCACGCAAGCACAAGATTAAAAGTGTTGTTAATCTCGTGCTCGGATGATGTCACGTACTGACTCACTGCAAAGAAATTGAACGTGTTTGCAGTGTCCGCACTGACCGTAGGTGCTGACTGCTGACTGCACCGCAGTACTGTTCGCCCGTCCGGTCCCCGCGTGGCTTCCCGCAACCGAGCTGCCAGTCAGCGATAACATTAAAAGCTTCGATGGATAGGGAATGCACGGCACGATCGATCCCGCACACGTGTCAAGGATGTGCTCCCTGCTACCAGCTACCATTGCTACCGTCATGCATCAGCCGGATTGCTGTGTTACCAGAAGGTGCTTGTTATTACCCAACTAGGTGCTGTTAAAGCTTTCGAACGATTTATTGATTGTGGTCTTTTCTGATGGAAATACTACATCACCAGAAAACACTTCGACAACATTTTGGGAATGCATTTAACTCTCAGAGACCCGAATTATTTCTCTTTTTCATTTGATTTTTTGAAGTGAAACTTCTATAGCCTAGCTGTGATTTGGATTTAGGATGGAACGGAAATGACGATTACTGCACCTCCGACGCATCAACTGCGCTCATCGGCCGTTTTTATTATGTCACTTTTAAAGGCTCCTATTGGTTGAGATATGAAACGGAAAATACGCTAGGTCTGCGCTCATTGGTTGCTTTGATTATGACCTCACTTTTCAAGCATTGGTTGAGATTGTTTTGGTAAAGTTTCGCTTCTACCGCGTGTAAACTGCTCTTGATTTTTTTCCCTTACTTCTATCTCATCTTAGAGGACGCTGTGTGAAAGGTTTTTTGAGGGAATAGGTATGAGGGTGGGTAGGAATCTGAGGGTCAGTGAGTCCAGGAGAATCAGACAAATGAATCGTTTCCTCCAACTGCGGCCCAAGGCGCTAGAGGTCGGGGGAACCTGGCTGGAGGTCAACCAGTCTCTATCGATCCGGCCCGCCATGCAGCAAGTGGGCAGACGCATCGGCTGTCAAGACGTAGACAAACCTCACCCCATGAAGCCGGGCACCCCTGCTATGTCACAAAACGTAGCTAACCAATAGTGGTGACCTATGGCAGGGGTGTTGGTTATCCAATAAATGGTTCCCGGGGTGGCGGTACCCATACCCGCCTTCCAAATAAATTATTATATTATAACTGCAATGTTCTGAAACTTTTTGTTATAGAACAGAAAGGCACCGCGCGGTGATAATATTATAAGCAGAAACCAATTACAATATGTACCTGCCTATTATTTATACCTACTCTCCGTTTGCACTGTATGCGCAATCTCAAAAATTGAAAATGTAACATTGTCATCAAACGTCCGTTCAGGGCCACTATGTTTTTTGACATTTAAAGGTCCCGTTAAATGCCGATTCTAGTCCGTTTCAGTTTTTGAACAAATTGCGATCAGCAGAAGAGGACAATTATCATGTTGTTAAACTTGAATGGCCACTTGATGACAATGTTACACTTGAATTTATGTGAAACAACCCAACCTAAGTAGTTAGTGCTTACTTAATCAATAAAATTCGCCTTATAAGAATGACAAAAGTTAAAAACTCCGAACTATACAAATAGCTTTCAATTTTCACAAAAAAAAATCCTAAAGCCTTCAAGACATATTAGCTTAGGGACCATAGGTACTTACCTGGAAGGTCACTTGAGATTAGAGCAATTTAGATAGAATTTGCACGCAGAGGACGTAATTTAGAATACATGTTAGGGAACGTACCCATACTACGTGACCTGTTCAGGGTGGGGTCTTCAAAATACCACGCTTGGTATAAATGAGCGGCGGGGGCCTTAGGTTTTTGGTCACCGGGGGGGGGGGGGTTAAAAATTGCAAAAAGTTGGTATGAATACGTTATCTTAAGAGGAAATAACCAGAGAAAACCGGAAATATGTCATTTTTTTAAATATGTCATTTTTAAATACAATTTTAGACGTAGGTATTGACTCTTTTTCACAAAAAATATAAATTGATTTCGAAAGATTGTTATTTAATCTAGTAAAGCTATGTTTAAATTTTGAGAAAAAATGTTTATTTTAGTATAATAAGGTTATACAGTGGGTCGTTGGCAGATTTGTTAAATTTTCAAGCAAAATTATACAAATTATACACATATTTCAAATCATATACTCATGCAGTAAAGTAAATCAAAAAAAAATTCTGGAAAAGCTAGGTATCAGAATTTTAATTTTAGTTTAAATAAAATCATTAAAAAAAGATCCGCGCACGTGTTTTGTGACAAAAATACTCAGTTTGTCTAATTATTTACGGTATTACAAACTAATATGTTTAAAATATTTCTATTTTTGAGAATGATAATTCATGGTGGAGTTCTATTATAATATATTGGGGTAGTGTGGTGTTGGTTGAAACACTTTTACTTTAACTATGTGTAGTAATATTTCTTTTGTATTTATGGATAAGCTGTTTATACTAGGTGTTCTATGATCTATTTAGTTATCAAATTAAATGTATTGGATTGCCACAACTCGTACAGGTAAGCTACATTAACCACTAAAAGACGATGGGGAAATTTGTTTCAATTGTCCCCATAGTGTGGACGATTGAAACAGTATGTGGGGATAATTGACACACTCTAAATATCTTTGGAATAATTGGAGTAATTTTAATCAATATTAAACATTTTCATTGTTATAATAGTACTTAATGAGATCATGAATAGTGATTAAACATACCACAAGTATTTTAAAAACTATGAACATAAAATGTCTTGAAATGAAACAACTTTAAATATATTTTTTTTATTTGTGTTTAAGTGCTCTTAGTTATCCTAACTACGAGTATTTGGCATAATCAACATAGTTTTACTGCGATATTGTCCTGGAGCAGAATAGGACAGTATTAAAAATAAGTTTTTACTTTCATACAAAAGTGCTTGTTTCAACCATCACACTGTTTCAATCATAACAATGTTGAATTTACTTGAGATCATTTTTTCTGTGTAATATTCAATAATGAAGAAGTCGAAAAAATAGAAATTAATTGAATTTGTGGTTTGCGATGTCAAATCATGATACAAAATATCGCAATATTTTAGAACAAAAAAACTGTATGAGTAAAATCTCAAATTATAATATTTATTATGAATTTGATATGGGTTCCGTAGCTCAATCGGTAGAGCTCTTGCCATGTAAGCAAAGGGTCCTGGGTTCGCGTTCCAGCGGAGCCAATAACTCTTTCTAATTTTCTGTCTCCAGATTTTCGAGTGGGTTTCGCTAGTCTTCATTTAATTAAATATTTAAATAATCGGTTAAGGGGCATTAAAATCTGTAAAAAGTATCTATTTAAGCACTTTTTTTTATCAATGTGAAGGGTGATTTTTTTCATATTTTTGTCGTCGGATTCCAGTGCACCTTTTCCTATACATTTGGTTATTTTTTTCGTATTTGTGGTTTCTTTTCGTTAAATGTAGTAGTTAGATGTAGTTTTCTTTTGCCTGTTCATTTTGAAATGGTTTAATGATTAAATATTGATTTAACAATTTTTTTTTTGGATTTCGTAGGATTCGACCCCGATGAATGATTATCAAGTTATAAAAGAACTTTGTGGTCTAAAGACGGAATGGTGTGGCTTTGAAAATGAATCAAAAATTTGGTAAAATTTTCATCTTGCATCCAGCCAGATATGTTTGCGGTACCGATGCTACTAATAAGACCATATTTTATGAAATGGCTTAATTGACACGTGGGAATATGAGCATCGGCGGAATTGAGTTGCCAATTGCGTTTGTTGCTACAGACAGTTACGAGAGTTCCTCGTTCGGCCGACGTTACTGCACCTACTTGCCGAGTTCCTCTCCTGGCTACAACCCGATTAGGTTTTTGGATAGTTGTGACACCGTTCTCATCTATATTACAGATGTCCTCGTTCACTAAATTGTTGAAGAATTCATTAACATTATGTCAATTTAAACTTGTTGCTTGTGCCATACTCCATTTTTCAAAAAGTTCCATCCATATTCGAATCCCAGAAGTACATCTAGTGGGAAGACTTAATGATTTGAATTTCTGACCTTTTTTCATTTTAACTTTTAAATTTTCTCTTGGTGTGGACGATTGAAACGTGGTTATGATTGAAACGTTGCAATCATCCCCACACAAGTTGTTTCAAACATTCCCACGCTCCATTTTCTACTTCAAAGTCAAAAATAACCCTGGTAAATCAACATTAACGCCACGCAAATGCATTATAAATACTCAAAAATAGATAAAGAAGAGAATGTAATAAAACATTTCGTCAAGCTGCGAGAGAAAAATGAGTTATAATATAAACAAAAATGTCGTAAATATTTACTTTTTAGTGCGAAATCCAATAATGTCCCCTATGCACGATTGAGTCACTCGCCGGCTAGTGCGCTTTTGTGTGCGTCCTAACATACCTGACGGAGTTTCGAGTGTTGTGTCACACTCTCAGGTATTATAGTTTTCGAGTAAATTGAGATGTTTCAATCATGTCCTGTTTTAATCGTCCCCACTCTACCCTATACTAAAACTTCAAAATTAAGTGGAATAAAGTTTTATATTCGTTTTATTATAATATATTAAAGTTTTTTTTTCATTCTTATTTTGCTTAGACATCATTGAAAAATTATAAATACAAATAATTACAAAAAAATACGTAATTTTAATAGTTTTATAATCACGCCTTTCAGCATTTTTGGATGTAGGCATAAATTAAAGCAAATTTTCAATGAAATAAAATCGATAGTGAGTTATAATTTTAAAAAGCTGGTACGGAGAATAATTAACCTTTCTCACTGGAACCGCCCTCTACGATCGTAAGAACATCTTTCGACGAAATTTGGATTCTCGGCCGCTGGCTGATTAAAGGCCCTAAAAGGTTCTAAAAGCCGCACACGTTGCCTGCTGCCGTTTCCATAAAGGTTAAAGATTTCCATTTAAGTAAGTAAGAAAGTGACCACTATGTGCTAGCTGATAGCAACCGAGGGAATCTCCCACCATTCATCATCATCCCCGTCGGGGTCAGCAGAGAAGGTCACAGCTCCAAACAAGACAGGGAGAGGATAAATCTCCCGCGCGGGAGTTATGCTCGCCCATTAGGGAGACCATAGGAAGATGCTGCGCGGTCCAGAGAGATCTAATCACGGAATAAGAACCAGGAGACAGCGGCCCCACAGGATAATATATACTCGGCTCTGTTCTTACAAGACACTCCTAATAAATAATCACGTATTTAGTTGATTTGTTTATCAATAAACTTCTGGTTTCGAGATAATAATGTGCATGCTTTATGCAAGCTGAGCAGTTCACTTTGTTAGCTAAGCGGCTTTCGTAACGTATAAAGTAAGTTATGTAAACTGAATAATCACCACTTAAATTAACATAATACACAATATCGTGATACCCAACTTGCAAATGGTGCAACAGTATTTTTTAAATAACTTTATCAGAGGATTGACTACTGCGACACAGTATAATAATGCCTACTGTTTTACAAACAAATTTACATTTCATACATTATACACATCTGCCCCGACGATCGGCACTGAAATTGACTGAAAGGCAGTTCCAAAACGTTGATTCACGAAGGAGAAAGGAGCACGGCAACCCCAAAAGTCAAAACAACATAATAAAATCAACTAATAATTTTTAAATTTTTTGAAAAATTTAATATTCGTATGTTTTTACAATAAGAATACATTTTTTTTTACATGTTACACGGTGTTGCAAACAGGCGCGGCCGGTGCCTTAAATTTTTGGTGGTTCACCGATTTCATCAAAAACGTAATGTATGTAATTTATATAAATGCACTATCTTACTTATTTATAGAGAAGATCAATTCTTCGATCCTTTTGCCGAGCGAAGACTTCAATCACCCAATTTTATTTGCAAACAGAGACAGATATACTCACCTGACAAATTCGTTATCCGATAAACACATTTATATTAGTTTTTGCTTGGAAGATACAACTTTGCAAGCGGGGATACTGCATTATAAAATTTCAGAAATCATAAATTATTTGCTATTTTACACTATGGTTCATTTCTTTATATATTATATCTATTAGTTTTAGAGGATTAGTGGCAAAGAAGAGAAGGTATTTATTTTGAAAGACCTTCGGATATTAATTAATATCACAATAATTAACACAAGCACAAGCAATTTTAATTTGCAGCGTAGGATGCAAGCGATGGCGGGTGTTTACTGACCCAATGAGCGTCGATATGAAGTTTGCAATAAGTAAAAAAAAACGCACACAAATAAAAAGTTACTTTCTGCAAAAAAAGCAAATAATAAAGTCAATGCCAAGTATGTAAATCCGTAGCACTCTATCACAAGCTGACCAGTGACCCGTTGACCCGAGGTTGCATTTTACAAGAGAAATATTATGCTTTTACTTAAATACTTCTTCAAACCCTACTTGGCTCGAGCCGTACGTTCGGAATTCTTGGATTCTTCGTTCGGATATCTCCGCTGTCCGTGCGGCGCACTGTTGGGGTATTTTTCTTGATACGTTTTGTCAAAACCACGGTCCGGAGATGTTTCGTATGGGCTGCATATAAAATAATATTTAGCCAAACGGGGCGCTTAGGTCTAACGCGCAGATTGATATGTACCTCGGTTTCTCGTTCCTAGCCAGTGTTAACCGCGCGGGTGGAGTGTTTTTGCCGTATTTATCTACAATATTCTTACATTTAGTATGTTATTAATTGCAATTTTAAAGATTTTTTTTAATACTTTGTTTAATTTTATAATTAAAAACATTAAGTAAGATTACGATGAGCTGTAAATTGTTTTTCAACTTTGTTGGTGGTTCGTTGCACGAGTGCACTAAGGCACCAGCCGCGCCTGGTTGCAAATGAATATAAAAATAGCCCTTCCTCTCCATAAAGAGACAAGGATCTTGTGTTTGTTGATGGAATTCATGCTCAATTATATGTAATCATGTAAATAATTATTAAAAATTTTCAAATAATTACAAAACGATAGGTAATAAAAACTCAATACATAAAGAAAAATTTCTATATTTTCTACCAAGTGAATCAGATACTTGAGTCGGGCCATGTGAAGAGTCGTAATAATAGAAGAGCATGTATGAGACGATGTATAAATGTGAACGAGGCAAGGAGTGTGTGCCAAGATCGAGTTGTTTGGCGGTCCGTCCTCTCTGCCTACCCCTGCGGGAAACGGTGTGATAGTTAGTTAGTATGAACAATAATTAGATATGAACTCTTACAGTAGTTTCAGGTAATTTTTCAATTAAAGTTGGAATTCATGATTATTTTCAATAATTTTTAGATTTAACGGTAGGTTGTTAAAATAAGTTATACCTAGACAGATAAGTATTTTGAATGTGCTTGGTATTAAATTTTGGGATTTTAATATTATTCCGATATCTTGCTGATATATTTAAATGTAAGCTATTTAGCTGTATTTCTTTGAAAGTTTGTAGTGGTAGAATATTTTTTTATATATGTATTTTGCCTATTGTAGGTACATTGAATATTGAAAAGATTTTTTCAGTAGAAAATGTAGATGGCTTTTTCAGAATAACCTTAATTATTAATCTTTGAACTATATTGAGAGTATTTAAAATAATATCATATGTTCCTTCCCAGCTTATACTACCGTATCGTAATATATACTATAGATTGAACAATTACATAGTACCTACCGTATTGTTTTTAGAAATAAAACCATATCTTTTTATCTTTGCCGATTATTTATTTAATTCCATATTTATTCAAGTCGCGATTAAAATAGGCTCAATGAATTAACTAATAAAACGACCAATTGATACAGTCGAGTAATTAATAACAGCAAACTTGAATAATAAATAGAAATTCATATTTAATAAAAACAGGGACTATAAATTCAATCCAGATTATCCACCGAATAAACGATTCGGGCAATGATTGTTCGCGGACAAAACAACAAAAATTTAAAGCGCACAAAAATGTGAACCGATTTTATTCGCGAGGCGCGTTTAACAATTCGATTTATTAGGGCGAAAAGTCAACTCTTTATACCTACTCTGTGAATATAAATTTAATTCAACCTATGGCCGGTGAATTAACCCGATTTCCGAACAATGGACTCGACATTCAAACGGTTACAGAATAAATAACATTAACAATAGGCCTGACGGATTACTACTTAATGATAGGTGAAACGCATTATGCAGTAATTTCCTACAAATCGCTGGAAAGTAATTGGCTGCTTCCAGTTGAGTGGATGCAAAATGGGACAGGATTTAATCCTGGATTTAGCTGCGCGATTGTTGATCGTCAGATAGGAACTGAGCACGGCTTATAATGTGGCAGATTACAGACAAGCTACCTGCAGTCAGCAGTAGGTATCGTACAAGATATGGTAGTATACCTACACAGACACACGCATTACGCCCGGTGCACACGAGGTTAATGTTTCAAGCCAGGATAGCAAGCTACTATCCTGGGAAGATCCTGGCTTACTATCCTTGCTTGGGACCTTAGAGCGGTTTACACGATACTAGGAAATTTTAAGCAAGTATCGTTGCAGTGACTATGGTAACAAAAGGTCCGCGTCCGTCCGTTGGGGAAAAATGAATAGCTTAGGTTGAAGAAACATCAGTAGAAGGTTATTATTTATTATTATGCCGATCGTCATTAATTCAGCACAATTTTTTTGTAATGCTGAATTACACAGACTTTTAGAAGTTAAAACTTATTTAGCTCAGTTGTGATTTGAAACACGATGGAACGAAAAAGCGATACTAAAGAGACAAACAAATACATCTATAGGATTTAGCCTGCGAGAGAATGGGATAGAATAAATCGGTCCCTTATTTTGCGGTGCTTTGTAGGCTATCGGTCTCCTCTTTGGTTAGTTTTCTGTGAAAGGTTCACTTCTACCGCGTGTGAACTGCATAATTTTTTTTTATCAGATGGAATACTAGCGTTACATTTCACATAATTTCTTTATCACGATACAATTTAACTTAATTAATCTCGTTACTAAGTTTTGGCACTTTAAGAATCGTATTGTGTATCAGAATAAACAAAGGGCGTCGTCGCACTAGCCGACCATGTACTAGCTCACAGCGGCCACACAAAGTTAAACACAAAGCTAGTATAGAAACTTTGGTGTTGTGGGCGAAACTGGCTCACATAAAAGAACCACGTCTATTAAATTATCCTGTCTAACTTAGTGGCTCCCTCTCTATCTTACAAAGTTAACAACAAAGCTAGTTCTGTCTACACGTAGCTAGTTACTAGCTTACTAGGTTACTAGCAATAGCTTGATATTCTGGATCTAGACTCGTGTGCACCGGGCATTACTGCCAAGTGTAGAAAGTGGTTTGCGTGTAAAGTAATGCGAAGTGCGACGGAGCTTAATCATAATGACTTGATGTGTTATGTTATTAATTATGGGGTACATTAATAGCTGGAAAATTGCACAGATCATATAAAGAAGGTACACAGATAATTTACAGGCAATAATAATAAACAATTACATAAACAGTATCCAGACTTTCCACCCGAGAGAATGTTTTGAATTCTGATTTTGAAAATATGTTATTTTTCAGAGGGAAAGGAATGCTAGTGCAAGCTTAATGAACAAGGGAACGCTTAGATGACTTGGATATATATGGGGCGAAAAGACGATGAAAGTAGTGCCACGAAAATACATGACACGAAGAAGAATGAAAGAAGTCGAGGACACCCGAGGAAAATATAAATCCATCAAGTGAATCAAACAATGCAAGTGAGGAAAATGTACGAATGTGAATGAAGCGATAATTAGTGTTAACGCAAAGATGTGTGATGTTCCATATTCCATTGTCTCTGCTACATATCAAGCAAAACCATTTAATTTTAACTTATGGATACGGAGTGTATTTGTTATAAGGGTCGACCGAGACAGGTTTTTCGTTCTCAGCCGAGACCGAGAATAGATAAATTGATAGATAAGTAGAAGGAATTCGCACAGGGAACCGTTTATTGGATAACCAATATCTCTGCCATTGGTTTGGTGAGGTGTGTTCAGGTCTTAGCGACGGACGCGTCTGCCCACCAGCTGCGTAGCACGCGTCAGCTTGCACCGCAGCGGGAGGGATGGATTCATACGTCCGATACTCCGGGACACACTGACCCCTAAATTCCTAAACAACCCTCCTTCCCAGAACTTACTCTCCTTCCTTTCCTTAGAAAGACCCACAACAAAGCATCCCCAAAGACGATACAAGACCTGAAAGAAATTATTTTCCTTAGTGCATCCTGTGAGGGGAAATGTAGTATAGAAGAGAAATTAACCTCTCCTCCTGCGAATAAGTTAATTATTTATTTAATCTGCTAGGTACCTAAGTACCTCCACTCTCCACAATGATTGGCAGATTGTTTTAATTTGATCTAAATGTCTTGCGTTTCTAAAAATAATTTTTGCAAACCGTGGTTTATAAAATCCGGAGCGAAGCTGTTTTTTGTAAGCTATTTATTCCTTTTACTAGGTGGAGGAAATTATATTGAAGCGTATACCTAGATGCCAAACAGATAATAAAATAGAATAGCAAATGCAGATGTCCTAATTAAAGCGCTATTTTTGAGAAGAACAAAGGTTTTCAGTGTTAAATCAAGAATTTAATTTAAACACATCATTAGTATAATGGATATGTAGATCATCTCTACATGTCCGTGTCAAGCTTCAAGGTCCTAAGGTTCTGCATTTATAGTGCAGGGCGGTACCAGAAATGGCGTATTTCTTCTCTTCTAGTCTATACAACACAAGCTCCATTCTAGAAGTTAGAATTATGGAAACATCTAATAATAATAATAGTACATAGAGACGTCTTGGCAGCATCCCAAAGAGTCCGCTGCGGACCAAGGGACTGGGAGATTGCCGGCTGATTTGCGAATTACGCGAGCAGTAGTTGGGAGTCATAACTAGCAACTAAATAAATATCGCATTTACAAGCAACAAATCAGCTCAGATCTAGCCGCGGCAGAGTGGAAACATCAAACAATTTTATATTATAACTAGCAATTTGGTCGAAGGTCAAATCTGTTAATGCGCAGCTTCCACTACATTAAAGAGTCACCTATAAATTTATGCAATTTTCACTACTCTTTGCTTCCTCACACCCCATACGTCATACGATTTTACGTAGTAACTAATAACTAATAAAGAGGTAATGATATTTTTTTTTGTATTTTTCGGGAACTACGTAGGTACCTATCTACCTTCTTCTTTGTGTGCCCTATCAGGTCCCCCCGACGTTGGGGATCACTCTTGAAAATGTCTCTCTATCTTGGGCTGCCCGGAATAGCTCCTCCACACTTCTAATACCGGTTCACTCTCGAACGTTTCGCAGCCAAGACATTTGTCTCCTACAAGGGCCTCGGCGACCCTCTATCTTGCCTTTCAATATTAAATGTGATACTTCTCGCCTCGAAGTAATGATATGAAAATTTACTCGTCTCCCAGATATGAAATTTTCCTGATTTGATTTTTATTAATGTAAGCAGTTCCCTATCTGCTCTAGCCCGCCTGAGAATTTCTATGTTGGTGATCATGTCGGTCCATGGGACCTTGAGCATTCTCCGGTGAAGCCTATCTACCTAATAATATGTAAATATTACATTAATTTTTTAAACAATAAAACTTTTCAAAAACAAAAGCAAAAAATATATCATTGACAAACTAAAAATGTGAAACAAAAAAGCCAGAAAAAGATTCAGTCGGGTCCAGGAAATGAGCCGAAGACATCTTTGCCGGGAAAGTGCTCAGACTACTGAGCTAATTCGACCACATCAACTTATATCATTTTTAAGTGTATCATACTTCTACCGAGAGCTACCAATTGATGCTATCTTAATTTTCTTAATGCATATTTTTTACTGCTGTCTTTATGTATCTATGTATAGGAATGCAAAATTCTACCAGAATTAAATTACAATCTAGATATAGAGACATAGGTGGTTTTGGATAAACATTTTTATTTTTATTTTTATTTTCGGCATTTATTGAATTTTTTATAAGATTCACTCATCATATAAAATAATTATCAAATTCGGATGAAATATATTTTAAAATAGAACAGTGGAGAGCAGAATTCTGTTAGATCATGAACACAAGTAGCGGGTAGCTAAGAACTCACTGCCATTTATCGCACACAGTCACGTTTATGCCCCCCTCCCCCTTTCTGGGTGACGTATTTTATGGACGACCCTTAATATTAAAATGTACCATTTGGAAAAGGACTGATCTCATAATTTTATTTAAGTGCGTCTAAAAATACATAACTAGAACATAACTCTTGGGCTATAAGCTAAATCGATTCCACCATTTAGTCAGTTACCGTTAGTTTTATTTACCATAAAAAAACTAAATTTAATTAATCCTATCACTATTGGCTCTACAACCCCTGGTGGGTCTTGGCCTCCTCAAGATAATAGAGGAAGTTTATTTTATGGAATTTTGTTTATTGTAGAAATGTAATTTTACCACCAATGCAAAATTTGCCGATATCCGAAGAGGTTGGAATTGATAACAATACTATTTCTTTTCCCACGGGCGTGACCATTGACAAGCTAGTCGGGCAGCCTGCGGATAATACTGTAAAAATACTGAGGACATAAAAATGAATGCTCTCCATAATAGATGAATTTTCTAACTAATTAATGTAGTCTCTTCTAACTCGTAGATAGTTCCGGCACGCCTACAAGGAAGTCGAAAAGTTAATAAATCTTCTTGAACCATTATAATAGCAAAACTTAGTGTTTAATGTTGACCTTTTAAATTACTTTGCCATCAAGCAATTACTTTTGCAAAGCCCAACATTTCGAGCCTATCTAATTAAAACTGGAAACCGCTAATATCCCTGAAATCTTTCAGAAACTTCTGTTGGCTGGGAACACAAAGCTATGAACACAGACGGTCCTTAGTTTTTAGTTCTTATAGCAACTGTCTCGCCTATGGATTTTATTTGTTTGACCTAAAAACCGAGCATTGAGACGATAGACATTTTTTGCTGTGGAAATGTGAAAACTGGGAATGGCTAAGTCGGGTAAAAAGGGGTATGTTTTATTCCTTAACTCTCTCGTAGGTTGTGGGGTAAAAAGCGCATAATAAACCGAGATCCGCATTGTATGCGTAACCCATTAACGGACATGTGGGAAAAATTACTCCCCTATCGGCATAAGAGAATAAATGTGTTAGAATCAATATTCCTAATCCTAACATAAGTAGGATAGTGATGTAACGTATGCTTCGACTTAAATCGTTAAATTTCAATGGATGTGAAGACCTTTACTAGATTGCCCGGTACGAAGAATTTATTGCTATACCTACGTATTAATTTTGTTTATTACATTAGGTATAAACATTTATATAGGAAATAACAAAATGTGAAGTACATATATTACATTATAACTGAACAGGTTTAAAATGTGTATTAGCGCTATTATGTAAACCAAATGCTCTAGTTATGCGTGATATTATATTTTGTGATTATTATTTTCCTTCAAAGTGTGTTATTGATATTCTTTTATGTATGGTGTACATAAAATATAACTTACCAAACCCATATTGAAAGAATTCAAGAAATTTTAATTTAAACTTAGGCACTCTTTTCAAACTACACCGAATCCATTACATTTCACTTCAGGTCACTTCATACACGACGTTTAATTTTTTATTAAAATCTTGTTATTTAAAATTCTGAATTTGGTCTGGACTCGCCAGAGCTTACTAATTTAATAAAAACTCACATATCGTAAGATTAACACTAAAAATCAATTTACTTCTTCATTTGCCTTCATGTAGAACCAACTTTATTAAAAAAATACCCGATTCCAAAAATAGCAGAAAAACATCGAACAGAAGTACGATCATAAATTAATACGTGAGTATGGAATGTATCGGGAGCATCTCCTATTCTTATCCTATATTCCTCTTCCCCTTCCCACACCTAGAATTAGTTTTAAGACTCAATAAAACTCCATCTCCATTTTAGCAGAAGACACGTTTTTTGGCTTAACATTAATTAACTTCATATTATATATATATACTATCCCTGCATTAAAAGATATTTGTTTCTTCAATATAAATAAATAAATTGTATATTTAACTTTAAGTGACATTATTTAACAATTTTTCAGACTCCCCTATACCCAGGCGAACCAGGCCAATTAACTATTTGGTTATTATTTTGAACCGATGCATGATGTTTTCTAGGTTTTATGTTTATTTCTGGTTTTAATGTTTATTACCTGTATAAATTATATTAGGTATGTTAGCGTGATATAATTACGTGTTGTAAATGATGGATGATATGAAAATTGTGGCGAATCATCGTTACGAAATATTAGACTCGAAACACTAAAACACAGTGTTTATTTCGGTTGCTTTTCACGCGCAACTTCAGGGACATGTTTTAAAGAATAATTAGTTTCTTGTTAGTTTTACAGCCGCTGTTCCCAATCCTACTAATCAATTGCTAAGCCGAAACTAAGGCTCAACACTGCTCAAATGCACAACTACGCTCTTTCCAACACACAACATCGCTTAAGAATAGCTTAATCTAAGGAAGCCGGACACGCGATTAAGTTTGACTGAGCAAAGCAAAGTTATAAAAAGTGTCAACAGAGTGACGCTAACATCACGAGGTACCGACCGCCGCAAGGTCAAGCTGACACTTTATTTTTAATATATTTTATACATTTGTATAAAAAAAATATTTTTTTATGTTGTTTATTTATATATATATATATATATTATAAAACATTACAAAATGATACTTTGTCTGTCCAACTGGGAATGATTCCCGTTTCAGGACAGCCAAATTGCACATTTAGTTCATAATATTCTTAACAAAGGAATGGTTTCGCTCAAGAGATCACAGGAATTAGCTTCTGTCAAGACAACTTTTGAGAACATTAATAATTGCATTCCGAACGAAGGGATGCTTTCTTTATGTCCTTGAAAGAATCGCAAAGATGTGTTGAATGGTTTCGCTCAAGAGATCACAGGAATTAGCTTCTGTCAAGACAACTTTTGAGAACATTAATAATTGCATTCCGAACGAAGGGATGCTTTCTTTATGTCCTTGAAAGAATCGCAAAGATGTAATTATTTTGGAGAACATTTACAATTGCATAATTAGAATTTACACATTTATAAACCAATATATGACATATGAATCACCAATGTATTTATCACTATTTAATTGATATAAAGTGCTATAATTTTTAGAATTTCTTAAGCAGTAGATAATGCAAGTTTATGGATAACAGCATTTAAAAGAAATTATATGTGTTAATAATAAATACAATATTTGACTATTTACTATCAATTTAACATCGAAAGTTTTTACTTAGATGCCTTTATTTGGCGGGGCCAAAGGCTTAAGATAATCAACGATAAAATTTTAAAATACTTACAAATCGCTTAGCTGATGGTAGACTCAGATTGGTCGATCTAAAAGTTGGGAACAACGGTTGTTAGTATGCTTCAGCCAAGCAAGTGCCTTCACACAGAAAGTGGTACATTCAATATAACATTGCTTCATCAGATTGCTTCTATAAACATAATACATTACGAAACCAATTTGTCATCATCGCGCGCGTGCTACCAGATTCAATCAACACAATTAGCGTTGCAGCCGAAGTAGGTAAGCTAGATTGGATTTGACTTCACACTTCAGTTATGATTCACATTCCTGACGACTTTAGAATAAGTTAAATAGCTAACTCGGTGAAGTTAAAGATTTTAATTGAACATAAAAGAAGAGTTATTAAAATACGCACAGATATTATCTCTATCTTAATTAAGTTCCTTGAATCTGTAATTAAGCTCCTTAAATCTGTTCTTAAAGTCGGAGATCCTTTTACGGTCAACAATATGTAATCTTTTCATAAACTGATACCAAAGAAAAAATCGCAGAAAGGGTTATAAATTGATTAGGTACTTGAGAATTCTCCAAAATCATTTATTTATCGCAGCAGAAATGATGCAACCCAACAAATCTGAAGTCTTTAAGGCTCCGCAATCGGGCTCGAAAAGAATAAGATAGAGAGATACGAAATTACGAATGTTGGAGGAGAGCGCTAACATTTACAGGGCCAAATCGATGCGAAAATTGCGAAAATGTTTAATAAAACACGACTCGTTTAAAATAGAGCAAAAATTTCGTGGGGGCTGTGTCAAGTACAATTTTAAGAAACATTGTGAATTTTTTCATACATATAACTTTTAAATTAACCGAAACAGCTTGAAAAAAATAATTTTCGGAGCATACTTAGCGATTTTTTTCTATCGAGGGAATTTCGTATAATTTGCGTTTCGGCGTGGGGAATGTATAGATATTATCTTCGAAAATAACATATATTTTTTAAGAACTTAAAAACTTCAAATATTTAAGTGGGATATGCAAGAAATCGGTAGAAATTCGGGTAGCGGACCCTTAAGTAAAACCGAAACAATATGTCAACCATTTTGTTTGATCTACCTGACTAGTATTTTTAAAGCAATTTAATGGTTGTTTTCAACAAAGGGACGGTAAATTGTTTAAGAACATATAATAAAGAATATAACATGTTTGATACAATTGGCTGCTGAAAAGGTTTGGTAATGGTGATGATAGATTTTACGTCAGTGGGAAGAGATTCAAAAGGGAAATCCTTTGGATTCCTGAAAGAATCGCTTCTCATCGAGGCTACTTCAATTTAGGAGGCGGATATGGGTACCGCCGCCCAGGAAACCATTTATTGGATAACCAACAACCCTGTCATAGGTCACCCCAAATGGCAAGACTTAGCAGGGTGCCCGTTTCATGGGTGAGGTTTGTCTAGGTCTCATTGGAGGACCCACCACTTACCCGCCCTGGTATAGGTAACAGATGGTTACCCCTTCAAGGCTCTTGCAAGGACTCTAATTTTTTTGGTAAAAACGACTCTACATTTGAAAACGAAACTAAACCTCCAATGTCCCTGCATACGTTGTTAATAAGCAGCATGCAAGTGCTTAGCAGGAAATACAGATGCAATATGTGTTAGTATGACAAAATATAGACAAGACAGTGGGATAGGTTGGTGAAAGTCCACGAGGTGGCAAGCGCTGGGTGATTGTATCCAGCGTATCCTACAAGCACCTGTTTGGGAGGAAGACACAGTAGATAAGTAATAAGGGTTAAGGTTTGTCTAGGTCTTGGCGGCCAATGCGATTGCCAACTACTGCATGGCGAGCCGGATCGAGAGATACTGGTTGAGGGAGGCCTAACCTAGAACTCTCCAGCCGGTCTCTCGACCCATCGCCTCGCACTATAGTTGGAGGGATGGATTCATACGTCCGTCAATCCTAGACACATTGAGCCCCACCTACCTACCCCTCATACCCTTTTGCTTTCCAGAACTTCCTCTCATTCCTTTCCTTTAAAGTCCCTCTTTACAGAATCCCTAAAGATAACACAGGACCTGAGGGAAATTATTTTCCTCAGGGCCTATGTCATTTTTGGGCAGTGTCATCATCAATCATCATCTCCTGTGTGGAGCTAATGTAAAAAAAACTTTCATCTCGGCCTCCATAGCATTCATAATAACAGTTAATTACTTAAAGTAGATACCTAAATTTTAATAATATGACAGGAATTCAACAATGTATGTGATAATTATGTATCTATATGTATCTATAGGAAGTTGGTTGCCCATGAAATATGAGAACATTGATGGTATCATGTACAACCGTTGCATGAAAATAAAGCTATTGAACACCTTAAGTAAAAAAAGAAGAATTTTAGCAGGCGTTCCTCAAGGTTCCATATTAGGTCCAATTTAATAATATGACAGGAACTCAACAATGTATGTGATAACGTATATATTTAAAATTTTCATTAAATAAAATCTCATGGGTATGGCAGAAATTATAGCGTAGGAAGTGGGTAGTAGTCAGTAGGCAGTTGGTTGCTCATGAAATATGAGAACATTGTTGGTATCATGTACAACCGGTGCATGAAAATAAAGCTATTGAACACCTTAAGATGAATATATACGTGAAATCCTATTTAGATACTATTTTAAATAATCTTTACGACGAATCGGCTTACAGTATGAACTACAAAAAATATGCTACGGATAAATCGAAGCTTTTACTAGCTTTTCTATGTATTGGAATTACAATAAAATTATTATTTACGTAACAAAAAATATAAGCGTAAACCACCAAAAAAAAATGTTTTTTCATGACTTAACTATGAAGTAATACAAGAAACAATTTTAAAAAAATACCCCTTTATGGCTAAGACTATTTTTGAGGATTTCCATGTTCTAACTTTTTTTCGTTCTTATAAAATTATGCACAAAATAAATAAAAACCACTTTTTCGCTTACTAACCTCGTGCAAAAAGACGCCCGATATTAAAATTTTGCAGGCATTAGATTCGAAATATTTCTAGCGTTTATATTCCTCTTAAGTAAAAAAGAAGAATTTTAGAAGGCGTTCCTCAAGGTTCCATATTAGGTCCAATTTTATATATCATTTATGTATCTTTTATTAAGTATATTTTTAAACGTGTAAAACACTTCGTGTACGCGGATGATACTGCATTGGTAATTTCATGCAGTGATCTGCAATTATGTATAAAACTCTTACAAGAAGATTACATTGAACTTTTGAAATGGTCTCATGACTCTGGTTTAATTATAAATGCAAAAAAAACTAAATTGATACATATTAGATCACCCAATGCCAAGACAAATATTACACCTGAAATTAAAACACACACTTCAGATTGCTTACATGTCGGTATCTCTACATTGTGCACATGTGAAAATATTGAACTGGTTAAAGAATATGTTTATTTAGGTGTTATTATTGACTGTTTTTTCAAATGGGATTCACAAATAAATAAAGTCTGTGAACGACTCAGATCTATTGTTAGCAGATTATATAAATTAAAATTCTATGTTCCAAATAAGCACACTTCGAATAATTTATCATTAGCTGAATCTATTATAAGGTATGGAATTACAGACTGGGGACTTTCCTGTAACACAAATGTAAATCATGTTCAATAGGTTAAAAAATCGTTAGTTAAATTATTAGCGCATAAAAGTTTATACGAACAAAGACATAATGTTCCGTACTTTTACCAGAATCTCAAAATTCTCTCAGTAAGAGCAATTCTGTGGTATAAAATTATATCTCAGCATATAAATAGCCCTATATACATACATAAACTGGACCACACTTACAATACCCATTCTAATTGTATCTAAGCACATAAACAAATATGGACAAAGAACGCTGGACTACATGATACCAAATTTATTAAATATGTTACCTGCTGAAATTAAAAAATGTACAAATGGTAAAACAAATATTATGTTGAAGAATTGGCTCGCCGAAAGAAAAAAAATTGTATTAGTCACTAACACAAAAATTGTAACTGCAAAATAAAGTAAAATAAGTTTATTTATATCTTCAAAGTAAAAGCACCCATTGACAAACTACTAAAAAGTAGTTTATTGGGACTTTTCTTTTTTTCTGTAAAATATTTATATTTTTTCCTGTCATATTGTATTACCTTGTCTTTATAATAAATAATAAATAAATAAAAATTTAAAAAAAACGCAATAGTTTGAAAAATTCTGAAAAGCAGAAAGGGCGGAGTCCTAACGTGCTTGCTGACGAACTGGCGCCAAATAATATTAAATGGCGGAACACTGCTTTGTTTGCGTAGCAAACAGATAAAAAGATTTATTCCACCCACGCACGGACTGGCTAGAATAGTAAATGCTATTGTAAAACAACTTGATTAATAATGAATTAGATTTTTTTTAAATCTGCGGAAAACAGAATTTAAGAAATGGTTTTTTTTTTCAAAATAGTTCGTAACGAATGAGATCAGTGGGTATACCTAACAAAAAAGTGTGTATGAATTTGGATGATTTATTTATTTTATTTATTAATTTTATTTTAGTAATTTGTACATTAAAGTTTACAAATTTGACGTAGCTCCTACAATACATCTTGAACCTTCTAATTGGTGCGGACTTTAAAGTTTTGGAAGCGTGTTATAAAACTACATCCCTTTGTATTAAGTACAGTAAACTAATCTGCGCATTCGCCTTTTGTAGCCTGATTTCCTTGCACGTCCTTGTCTGTGAATGCACTTGCTGTATATAATTTTATTTGATAAGTATTTTGGTAACAGCTTTGTTACTAGTTTATGGATAAATATCATTGTGTTCAAGGTCAGCGTCTGTTTCACAGTTAGGCAATTTAGTTCTTTTAACATTTTATTTCGTTTTGAAAAACTATTTCGCCGTATTATTATTCTCATTGCCCTATTTCGGACAATTTTTAAATTTATTTTTTACACAGGAAAAAAGAATAGTTGAGCAGTGGTTAAAGTGTGGAGCAATAGTTGTGTTGTAAATAGTGATTGCAATTTTTCTGGAAAGTTTTTGCCGAATTCTTCCTAAAAAATATATCTTTTTCCCAATTTTCTTTTGGGTATATTGTTTGCATATTTGTTAAAGGTTAGTTTGGAATCTAATACAACTTATAAGTAATTAATTACAGTAAAAATTTCAATAATTTCAATACCAATTTAAATGGCGCAGATTTTTACGTATATCCAACTTTTCCTCACTTAGTACAAAAAACTTGCCTGCCCACATTAAACCCGCGTCCTATACTGATAACAATTTAGGTAAATTACTAAAAAACACTAAAAACAGACATCATAAATTAAGCCACTCAGACATTTACCAACTATGTTACAATGATTGTCCTTCGTTCTACATAGGTAAAACAATGAGAAATGTAAACATTAGAATCACAGAACATTTACGATGCTTAAATAATAATAATTTTTCAGAGTTTGCTAATCACACTTTTAATATAGGGTTAAAATTCTTCACCGTAACAATAAAAGCAAAAAATTAGATAATTTAGAAGCACTAGAAATCAGAAAATCCCTAAATAATAATGCTAGTATTTTGAATAACGAAATTAATTTATCTTTCAGTCCCATTCTAAATATTTTTCCATTTAACCGCTCTGTTCTTTCCGGAAATCCCGCAATTACCCCAACCCCTTTGCTTACCTCCCACTCAAACACATAAAATTTGTATATCTGTCAACATTCTGTATCACAGTTTAGTTATAATATTCTCCTGACGAAGGAAGGGTGCTTCTGAAACCGGTAGAGTGTTTAAAATAAAAGTGGTCTTAAACAAATTTATGTGTTTTTTTATTGTATATAATATATACTCTGACAAAATTGACAAGAAAAAATGTGAAAAAAAATATTTAAATATGGAAATTTTAAGAACAAATCTTAAAACGGAAACCTGGACATCAATATTTGAATCGGAAAATCCAAATACCTGTGCTGAGAATTTCGAAACAGTTTTCCAAAATCACATAAACCTATCCACACAAATAATTGTTTCTAAACCAAAATCTAAACACAGATTGATAAAGCCATGGATAACCCATGGACTAGTAATTTCAATCAGAAATAAAGAAAAATACTACCACCAGTCTAGAAAATTCCCTAATGATGAAAAAATTAACACCTTCTACAAGAAATACCGTAACAAACTTGCGCTTTTAATTAGACTGACAAAAGAAAAGTATTTTCGTAATAAAATAAAAAATGCTGGTCAAGACAGCAAAGAGTTTTGGAAAATCATCAATACAATAACCAACAAAAGCACGAAAAAAAAGTTACCTAAAGAAATTACTCATCACGGAATCAACACTGACGTCGAAAAAAATCCAAAACTGTGTGGTAACATTTATAATGAATATTTTGCTAATGTCGGCCCTAATCTTGCTCGTAATATTATCCTAGACAACAAACAAACACAACAACCAGAGCACAACTCAACTATTGAAGGAGGTTTCCACACATTTGCTTCAGTAACTGATAAGGAAGTCGAAAGCGCTGTAATGGGTTTGCGAGGATCAGCAAGCCCTGGCTATGACAATATAACCGTAAAAACATTAAAAGCCGTTCATGAGATAATCAGCAAACCGATTGCTCATATAATAAATGTAAGTCTAAAGAAGGGTGTATTCCCGAACAACTATAAGAAGACTATTGTCACCCCTGTTTATAAATCTGGAGATGAAAAAAATATCTCCAACTATCGTCCCATAGCACTCACATCAAACATTGCAAAAATCTATGAAAAAATTGTTAAAAAACAACTCAACAATTACATAAAAGAAAAAAAGATAATGAGCCCAAACCAATTTGGGTTTAGAGACAATCTCAGCACTCAAGATGCAATTGCTAAATTAACTTCAACAATAATACAAAAATTAGATAATGGAGAAAAGTGTCTTGGTATATTCATCGACTTACGCAAGGCATTTGATAGCATATCACACTCCAAACTAAATGAGAAACTCATGCAAATTGGATTGGACGGAACAGTACTGTCATGGTTCCAAAGCTATCTAAAAGAGAGATTACAATACGTCAAAATAAATAATACACTAAGTGAACCTAAAACCTCATCATTTGGTATACCACAAGGAACTGTCATCGGTCCTATCCTTTTTATTATATATGTAAATCAAATGTTCACTCTTCCCATAGTTGGAGATATCATATCTTATGCAGACGACACTGTAGTTATCACTAAAGGGAAATCATGGGAGGAAACAATGAGTATAGCAAATATCAATATAAACATACTCAAAACATGGTTTGACCTAAATTGTCTCTCACTTAATACGGAGAAAACTTATTTTATTCCTTTTTCTTTGAAAGAAAAAAATGTCGAGAACAATATAACTATTAAAATCCATTCATCACAGTGTGAAAATAAAAAGGAATGCAACGATGAAAATTGCCTACCAATAACTTGCAAAAATAGTATAAAGTATCTGGGTGTCATAGTAGATAGACACTTAAAATGGAAAGAACAAATCCAAAATACAGTAACCAGAATAAGAAAACTTATATACATATTTATTAGACTGAGAAACATCTTATCATCTAATATGATCAAAACTATCTATTTCTCTCTTGCCCAATCTATACTACAATATGGTATTATCGGGTGGGGTGGGACTTTCAAAACAAACCTCTTACCTGTAGAAAGGGTACAGAGGTTGATTTTGAAAGTCATCTTACGAAAACCATCTGTATTTCCAACAACACAGCTATTTGACTCTTTTAGGGTTCTCAGTCTTAATAAAATTTTCAAAAAGAACTCATTATTGCAAACTCATAAAGATCATTTCAATTCATCAACAATAACATTCACAAACATAAACAACCGACCACGATCACAGGGCAATTTAGAAATTCCAAAATTTAAAACGAGTGCTTCCCAACACCATTATGCTTATCAAGGTATAAAATTTTTCAATGCTCTCCCATATAAAATCAAGTCTGAAAAAAATTATAAAGTTTTTAAATCCCAAATAAAAACACTAATAGACCAACCCGACACTAATTATAAGTTTTAAATTCACCATCACAATAATAACAACAAAAAAAAATCAACTAGGACATAATCTCTAAAAATATTTCATCACCATATCAAATTGAAAGCTAGTACATACGCATTATTTGCAGGCACCAAATTGTTACAACTTTATTATATGTACCTACTCTGACAATATTGTCAGTTATTATGTCCAATTGTCTTCATGAATATATATTTTATTAATATAAGTACTTGTAATAACATACCCTGTGTAACTATGCATTTTACAATGGCACTCCAAAATTCAAGCACGAGAAATACTTTCTCTTTTGAATTGTGAAGTTTCATTAAAAAGAAATTTACATATTGTTATTAGCCTTAAGAACCAAATGTTTTACTACGAATCTGTATACGTATGTATTTTTTTAAATAAAAAAAAAAAAAAAAATACCTTGAGTATCTCCCGGATTCCGAATTTCGAAAGATTGACGATAATACTCAGTTATATCAAGCGGTTGTATATTACATATGACGTCATCGCCTGTCCTGGTTACTTTTTCGCGGTGACCAGCCATCACTGGTTGACACGTTGACAACGGATAGGTGGAACGGGCTTATTTTGGAACCAGTTCCTATTGAATTTACAAAACAATCACCAATACTAACTAGGCGAAGACGAACCAAAAGCCGCCCGCAATCTAAGACTAGCATAATCGAATAGCCGTTTATTTGAACTGGAATGTGTGAAGGTCACCATGGGCGGATGGAATCGCACGACAGTTGACCGACTGACGGGACATGGGAATACTCGTACATTATCATAGATCCATACTCAACTAAATATTATAATACTTACATTGAAAAATGCACGTTTTTTAGTAACATATTAAAAGTTTTATTTTTAACGATACGATTGCCGTCTTCTTACCGGACGATATAAGCATTAAAACCATAAATATTAGCATTTTACTAAAAAAATATGAGTTTTTTTAATGGAATACCTACTCAAAGTTTACAAATCTTGAATGTTAATGTCAATCACTCTCAGTAAAAGACACTTCATTAGTTTAGAGAGGCTTACGTCACCCAAAAAGGAGTTAAAAAAGAGCTAAAAACTTACAGACTGGGGGGAAGGGGTGTCGAATTTTCGAGTATCTTGGAGGGCGGCTAAATTAATTCTGAGGTTAAAAATAACGGATAATTCTTAGGTTATCATTTTTGTATAAAAATGGAGCTGACGGCCTTATTTTGGAGTTAAATCTAACTCTAAAGGAGCTGAGTTGGCAACACTGCTGTTGAACACTATGATTTAATTCTACAAATGATTTAATTTTTCCTTTTGACAGCTATTTTCATTGATTGGGAACTGCCTCGAACGCTAGGACCGTTGTGTGTGGACAAGTCTAATGGTTAATTTTTTAATCGTATTTGACGCCGTTATTTCTGTCCAAAACACAAAAAATTTGCATGCACGGTAAATGCTTTCAATGTCCAGTGGGAGAAAAATTCACAAATAAAACGGCTCGCACAGTACCTCGCTATTTGAGGGTGAAACTTAGTAGAATGTTTCGCAATAAATATTGCAAAAAGTAAAATGGTTTCCGTAAAACAGAGTTAGCAGAAGTGAAGTTATTATAATCTCAAGCACTTGGATATTAGTGGGCATAAAGGCATACCTCCGTTACCTCCCTTGGAACCTCTTCCTCTTTCTCTCAAACGACGCACGTGTCAAAAGGAGAGGGTACAGCGGAGTTCTCAGCGGCAGGATCGCAGTGGGCATTCCTTGTCAGACGCAGAATGAGATAAATAGATACGGCTTGATTAAAAAACTTCGGGAACGCTCCAGACTCGAGAGAGGGAACTACTTGGCGGCTATTTATTAACTGCCAACTTTTAAAAGCCGGCCAGTAAGAAAAGAAGAGAGTACTGTACTCTGTACCTATATACAACATACTTACTAGATTACTAAGTTATAAGTGGCGAATAGGGACCTGACTACAGTCGTGTAACGGATTGGCTTCATGGTGCGATAGGTTTAAGTAACGTTAAGGCTTATTTGGAATCATCCGTTGCTTAATATGAGTCCTATAATTTCAATACCCGCTACATCCGATTTTTTGACAAAATGATGTGAGTATGACATCTTGTTCACATTTTTGCGAGGAACACGATGAACCTAAAATTGAATTTCAAAACCTCCCTTATCACGAACAAAAACCATGTTACAACTGCGAGTGAGAAACAAAACCCGCAATATCATTCAATGAGTTACTATCAAAACCCGCTATGTCGGAATTCAACCAATCACGAGCAGTTATTTTGCCAAGATGGCGGGTGTAGAAACACGCCCCTCAGGTCAGTTGAGTTTCAAAAGCCTCAATATTCCATATAAATCACGAAGTGAGTATCCAAATCCGCTATATCCATTTTATTTATTCAAATTACTTAAATATTTCTAGACATACCTACATTGAAAACTGAACACTTTTCGAATGTATATTACTCCAATTCGTTATATAAATAAATAAAATGCAATTTTTTATTTAAGTTAGAGAAGTGACAGTTTTTTGCGGTTTTCCGAATCAGTGAAAGTTGATATAGCGGATATAGAAATTGAACGACTCGACTTTTATGTTCCCAACAACTTCATAAGAGCGCGCTGGCAAAGAACTTTTGTTGTTCCGAGATGCAGAACTAACCTACTATTGGAAATGCCGCTCGGAAAAGTGATTGCTACTAAATTGCCTGTTCCCTGACATAGATATTTTTAAACTGAATAAATTAAAAAGTTTATTATTGGTTATTTTTACTGTAAATGTGCATTTTAAATAAAATAAATAACATTCTGCACACACTGAACCCCAGATTTCCTACCCACCTTTTAACCATTTTCCTTCTCAGAACTCTCCTCTCCTTACTTTCCTTAAAAAACCCTCCACACAGCATCCCCAAAGATGACATAGGCCCTGAGGGAAATTATTTTCCTCTGGGCCTCCTGTGTGGAGCTTATGTAAAAAAAATAGGCGGGAATAGGCACAGCCGCCCCGGGAACCTTTTTGGGATAACCAACACCTCTGCCATAGGTCACCCCAAGTGGTTCGCTACGTCTGGTGATTTAGCATGGGTGCCCGGGTTCATGGGGGAGGTTTGTCTACGTCTTGGAGGCGGATGACCAGGACACACTGAACCCCAGATTCCTACCCTTTTCCTTCCCAGAACTCTCCTCTCCTTCCTTTCCTTAAAAAAACCATCTAGCTCAGGACTTCCCAACCGGGGGAGCACGCTCTTCTAGGGGGACGTATAAAATGTCAGGGGGGGCGTAGTAATACGTACGTTTGCATTTCCGAAAAAAAAATCTATTTAAAGCAAAGCTCTAGCAAAGACATAATCGACCAGCTGGTATAGAGCATGCAAGCTCAAATATCTCAATGGTACTTTAAAAGTTTTTATTTATTTGTCCTGAAATTACTCTGAAAGTTGTTGGACATTATCTAATTATAAAAATATAAGTTAAATAAATAAAAAATAATAATATGTAGAATATGTATAATTAAAAGACTACTAAGAAATGTAAATGTAAAAGTAATTAATGCTTGAATGTGTACCTACTCTTCTATTAAAGATCCACAATAAATAAATATATTGTATCTGTATTGTACCTATTTGAAATTCAAATAAATAATTTAGTTAATATAAAAAAATGTGTTTCTTATTTTTGTTGAAACTTAATTAAGGGGCAGTAGCGTAGCGAGGGAGGGGGGGGGGGCGGACCTCCCCGGGTTCCACCCGACGGGGGGGTGACACTACACCCGACGGGAGGTGACACCCGATTTTTAAACCCTGCACTCTAGCTAGTATAAATTATATAAAATCCTGCGGGAGTAATAAATTGTAAGGAAGATGATGACATTTGAATACATCTGTGTATAAATTATATAAAATCCTGCGGGAGTAATAAATTGTAAGGAAGATGATGACATCTGAATACATCTGTGTATAAATTTGCGCTTTATAAATAATAATAAATAGTGTTGTATAACAATAATTTTAAAAGCACTGGTATCATCTAAGCCACGAGAAACGAAGGCCGCCATTTACGTTCCTATGAACAATTCAAGTAATAGAACAGAAGAGGGTGGATTTTTTGCCCCAGTTTCCACAGTATTCGCAGTAGGTAAGTACTCAGTGCTTTGAGAGTTTAATTGACTCAATTTAACGTTTTTGTTGAAAATAATCTCACGCCGCCCGATCAGGGTACCCTAGAGTTGTAAAACCGGATGATACTATTTGTAGGAAGGAATTATTTACACCGAAAAAACTTTACCGTCTGGTTCGGGGGGGGATGTTATGCTCATTGCGTTTGCAAAAAAGGTCGTATCGGAAGGAACGTAGGTTTTGGCGTAGTATTATATTATTTATGTTATTAAGAGCATATTTTTTATTACGTCACCAATTCATGAAGACGTCTTTCTGGCGGGTCAGGCGATGGAATAATTCGATAACATACCTGAAACAAAGAGACAAGAACGAATAAGTATAAAGGTAAGTCAATTAAAACAATTGATAAATGAAACAACGTTACATTGTTTGAACCACTTGTATATTTGTTTAAAGCCGACCGTTCCTTCCTTGGGGCAAACGTGTACTGATTTGACAATTACAAAATGATGGGTGGGAACAACGTATTATTACTAAGGATTGTGGTAGGGGTGGAGGCGTTGCTAGGGATTAATGAAGAGTAGGTGAGGTTACTTATTACTTTATGGTTATCCATGATTGGGATAACCATAAAGTTAAAGCTACATTCAAAAGTATAAAACAATAGGCCACTTGCATCACATTTTTTAAATATTTTTTCCGGTTTAGGCAAATATTCTAAGACTTTCTGTATTTTTTTTTTATAGTATTTTTGAAACCCTGGCGATTTTTTTAAAATTTCAATCCGAAAAATCAGACCATTTTTTATAAACCGGAAAGACGGGACATAATTTTATAGGTGCGAATAAACGATAATTACATAGCCGAAAATCATTTAAAATAAAGAACGTTTTCCACAAGAAAGGGCACAGGAGAATAACGAGGCATTCCAAAAATATTACATCTCTTAAATATTTTTTTCCTTGATCCATCAAATTGATCATAAATCATTATAATGTTCAACGTCTATATTACTAAATCCAATGTAATATACTTGTACTTGTAAATTATAATAATAATAAGAATATTATAAAATTTGATTTTGTTAAAATCAACACCATTACCATTATACCTCTAAAACACTTGCAGACAGCATAAATGTACCGGGTTCTCTTCACAACATCTGCCAAAAAGTCAAACCAAATGATAAGTTCGCAGAGAACAAACCATAAATCTAGTGAACGTTAAATTTAATGTCAAATTCAAAAATTCGTATGAGATCGATGAGATAAGTCGTTATGAAATCCATGCAAGTGGCATATTGAAACTATAAATATATACACAGGCTATGGATCAAACGTAGGGGGTAATAGGGGAGATCATTTGCAATCCCTAATCCATAATATGTTGTGGTCCGATTTCAACGTTATATCGACTTTTGTGCGCTTTTTTTTAAATACTCAATGTGCCATCTAAAAACAATCATTATAAAGGACATTATTTTGAAATATTTTTGATGTTGTTAAATTATGTAGATACCTACTTATCTAACGAAAGTAATTTTTAGGAACTCCCTACTCCTTACCCATATTATAATAGTAAATCTGGTAAAATAAAATTAAAATTCCAGAGCTTACGGGATATCCTTTTTAAAAATAAGAGTGTCCCGGTGTGGGTTGCTTTTTAAACAAAACTACAGTTTTATTCCGAGATTGACGAAATTTTGCACATTTATCTTCAAAACAAGAGAAATGTCACTCTCTACGTGAGATTTCAAAAATCCACCCCTAAACCATTTTGCCACCTTTTAAACCAAAATTTTGATACTTGTTGATGAAATTTGGCACGCTTCAGGTTCAAAATAGGAGGAAAATTAAGTCCAATCAGTAAAAAAGGAGGGAAAATCATGGATGAATCAGGAATGTCCGAATTACAAACGAAATCCGAAAATATTGCTAGGCATTATTAGCAAGATTACGAAAGCACCGTAAAGACCTGGGTCACACACAGTGGAGGTAATCCACCTCTTACCCGCCCTGGTATAAGTAACTGATGGTTACTCCTTCAAGGCTCTCGCAAGATTCTAATTTTTTTTTGTTAAACGAAGCTACATTTATTTATTTTGAACGAATCTAGACCATCTAATCCAGTGTCCTTGCATACGTTGTTAGTAAGCAGTATTTAAGTCCTTAACAGGAAAAACAAAATGCAAAATATAGGTTAGTAAGACATAGATAAATTAAACAGGGCAAAAGAAAAACTCATTCACGAGGCTCCATGAGGCGGCATTGCATCTGTAAAAACCCGCAAGCACCTGCATAAAATAGAGAACATAAGTAATTCAATAAATCTCAAATCAATTGGCAAGTACCAACAAAATATGTGAATGGCTTTCGGTCTGACCATAAGCTACACTTAGCTAAAATGGGTCACACACAGCTATAAATGTATGGAATATAATGGCGAGCGATATGCTGAAATAGGCCAAGCCAAATGATCTTTTATAGCTGTACTAGCTGACCCGGCCAACCTTTATAACCAACTCACACCACCATCTGTTAATTTGCATACAAATCAAATCCATACCGCCCGCTTGCCAGCCCGCTCGCCCACCACATACAGACACACACACATCACACACCTTCATATATTATATTTCAACAGATTTACACAAAACCTTAACATATTATATACCTAAACCTTCCTCATGAATCACTCTATCTATTGGTGAAAACGGCATGAAAATCCGTTCAGTAGTTCTTAAGTTTATCGCGAACAGACAGACAGACGCGGCGGAGGAGTTTCATTTATAATATGTAGAGATGTGATACAAGCATTAAGCTACTAGTTGTTACGCAATTATTTTTTTTCTTTCTTAAGCCTCAATATTTATTAATTACTTTACCGAAATATTTATTAATTTTAACGCGCTGATCCTGAAATATTTTTCAGGACTTAATATTATCTTCTTTGTGTACATTTTTGTACAACTTTTTTATCGTTGCAAGTCACGCGTATGTGCTCTATTTTAAATTTTTAATAGAGAAATAATAGTCCGCAAAATAATAAATAAATGATAAAAAAATTGAAAAATTAAGGTTTTTTTTAAACTTATTTCAGAAAAACAAGCCTGCGATAAACAAAATGATGTTTCTGAAGTACGTAGGAACTAGGTTCTCGAAACTTTAAAGTTTAATCGTTTACCAAACTTGTTTCAGGTCCCGATAAATAATTGAACATTTCCCGGGCAAGTTGGTACAAGGCTGTGGCATATTTGCGTCAACCGAAACCTCAAACCAAGGTCGCCACAAATTGCCGCTTTATTTTTAAACAAAGATGTCGTCCCCACATAAACTAGCAATGAAAGAAACTAATTCCCCGAAATAGGAGACGAAAATTCTGCGCCGTTTCTTATTTTTCACATTTCGCTTCGGCTGTAAAGAGAAACTTATTATTAAATAAAATCAAGTCGTATATTTTTATTCGCAAAATCTTTCAACGCGGCCTACAAACGGTGTGACATTAGAATATAAATTCAATTACTTACATAATATTATATTTATTGACAAACTCTCTCGAGAGAACCATTTCAAATCGGTGGAAATGTTTGAATTGCCACGCTATGTTATATAAAATGATTCAATAACGGTGCTTTTTGATCGAAAATTGTTAAAAATTCAAATTGTGCAATAAAGATTTTTCTCGTTGTAGACAAGCGGAAAATCAGATAGTATTTAAAATAATAAGTTCGTCAACAATAGCTTTTCTCGTTTTTATATTAGTTGAAAGTAAAAATATCCAAACCGAGCAATGAATTGAGCAATATTTTACCTGTGACTTTCCAAATACTTGCCGAATTATCAAGGTGAAATTGCTGACATAAAAGTACCTATATCGGAAAGATTAAGGATCTAGATGCCTTGAGAACTTTACCGTCAAGTTGTCAAACTTTTCCTCGTAGAATAGTGGTAGTAGGTATATAAAAAAAATCGTAAAACAGACAGTAGAAGAACGAAAAAGATTTAAGCAATTCTTTGTCGTTTAACTATCGACTCAATTCGGTAAAATCTTAGTCGGTTAGATGTTAGTTAGATGGCGAGGAGACTGCGACCGAAGAAAGTTAACGGTTTAGTTCCGAGCGAGTGCTATACTGTATAGTGTATACTGTAATGCGTCTTCCGACGCAAATGACCGAAGAAATTGCTCCAATTACACTGGGCGTGCAGTCGACAGCGCGATCTGATCTCGGTCTCGCAGTCTCGCCCTGCCAATAGATAATAGAGCAGCGGTCCATGTTAAAAAGTACCCACGAAGGCAAAGGCAAACACATCCACTCCTGGTAATGAGGCGACGAACAACTGATTTACTACCCATAATCAACATATAAAATAGGTAAAAATTTGAGTGATGTTGTCTTAAAAAATATGACGAAATGCGAAAAAAATAAATGCAAAAAGAGGCGACAAGCAATTTTTTGAAAAAATCGATTTAACATAATAAATATCAGTCACACTACGCGAGAAGATTATTTTCGCACGCGTAAACACTGTTACAGTCAGGCTTGTTGAAAGATTCACGAAATTCTCTAGATTTAATACAGTAAGCGGCGTCTGATAGCCATTTATCATCTAGCGTGATCAACAGATCAGAGAAAGTCATACAGCCATAGCTACAAGAGAGATTACATTCACTTCTGATACCGTATCAACAACACCGTTCGTGTAAGAATCTAATGTCATTTCGATCTCAGAATCGCTACTTAATCTTTGTGGGATTCCTACATTCCTGAGAGTTGCGGAGGTCGCGCTGACTGCTAACTGATGGTCGGAGATTAACGACGAGATGATGTCCCGTCAACTAACAGCGGGTCCCCTGTCTGCTGTCTGATGCTGTGAGGGTTCCCCAATAGCCGATTGAGATGAGGTCGCAAATAGACTCGAGACGCAAATACACTCTTGCGTGTCCAAGACAGCCATGTTCACAGTGCACACTGAATACGCATTTACGACATATTATAACACAAAAATGTAACTGTGAACTGGCTGGAATTCTACATGACAAATATATTCAGGAAAAACAGCATATTTTTGGCATTCATTTTTATAACAGAATCTTAAATTTCCTTTTTAGAATAATTAGGTACATTATCAATTACGTGAGTGAGTCAGTGACTTTCCTCGCATTTTAATTTTTTTATTCTTATCGTACTAAAATAATCAGATAATTGCACATAATGCACATTGTCCTCCGTGCTAGGAGTTCAGCTGTGTTGCGGAGGACATTTAATGGTAAATTAGAATTGCTGCTTGGATTTGAATCCGTTGTGTAGCAGATGCATTCTTCTATTCAGTTTTAGTACATACATGGTAACGGTTCACCTCACGTTCTCCTTTTTTATCAAGGTATTAAAAACTGACCAGAGCGCAGGTTCTCAACCTTATTTTGGCCACCGCCCACTTTGAGAATATTTTTTTTTACTTATGGGGGAGGGAGGCTCAAAAATAGGTATATTAAATTATTTGTTATACCTTTTTGTTTAGCAAGTTATAAAGCAATTATTTTGTATTTTAAGCAACGGGTTGCTATATCCTTCCTTCTTGTATTCATGATATAGTATCAATTCTTAATAATAACAATACACGTATGATAATATTACATAATAAAAAATAAAAAAAATCATACCATCCAATTTAATGTAGATCTGAATGCAAGGAATCTTACAGTTCAATTTTCAAACTTCCCGAACTATCGAAATATTAGAATTTTCGCACACCTTATAAAAATTATTACAATACATTCAACAACAAAAATTAACCAATATTAAAGTTTACTTTGGTTTATTAGTACGCGATTAGCGTGTCTTTGATATTTTTTAGACCTTTTTTTTTTACCTGCCCACCAAAGATTATTTTGTTTTATTAGTACGTGATTAGCGTGTTTTTGGTCCTTTTTAGACCATTTGTTTACCTGCCCACCCCTTCACCGTGTCATCTCAACGCCCCCTAATTTTCTCGGGGCTTAGAACCTATGGAATAGAGCAACGGCTACACTTTTATGCTTCCTCTGGTAGTCTCAGGCATTATTTATGATACAATGCATCATTTGGCAGATTGTACCGAGATACTGAACAATATGCTGGTGCACGTAAATTTGGCTTTATGTGCATTAAAGAAGCTTGCAGTTTATTGTACAAAATAATAAATAATAAAAGATCAAGTGCGTGACGAGACACGCGTCACCCGTGACGCAATGGAATCTAATCTAAAACGGGAATGGCGAGTGAAGAGTAGCAAAAAGAGAGTTCGGCGCTGCGCTGTTACAATGTTGATTGTCGTGATTGGTGGCTTATTCGCGCGATTAGTTACTTCGCTGCGGCTCCTGGTTGAAAGCTCACACGGAACAGCTAGCGAGCTTACATTAGATGTAGTCTAATAATTATCTTACTTATTTGCAGCGAGTATATATTGTGAGAGCGGTGAGAGCATTTAAATAGACGAGTGTTATCGTAAAGCGATCAATCGATTAGGCACGTTATAAGAACGAACACAAAGTGCGGTACAGGGTAGGCACAGCCGTTCCATCCACCGTTACGTTACTGATTGCTAACTACCCAATGAACCAAAAAATCTCTTTAAAATATAAATGATCGAACTTAAAAAACAGGGGGGGCGGGGGGCAGGGGGGGGGGAGGGATATGCGAGCGAAGCCGGGAGCAAAACCTGGTACATAAATATGTTCAAGTCTTCTACTAAGCCTGCATTTTTAGTCAATCGTTTAAAATGTTCATAATATGAAATGAAATTTGTCTAATGTGAAGAAGACCTTCATAAGAAAATTACACTTTTTCGACATAATCAATCTCGATTTCTCCGTTATCGTCCGATTATGGTTTTCGGTATATCGCAGAGCCCATCGATTTTTACAACATTTGCAGTAGGTATTCGCACAGCTACGAGACAGTCCGCGATAGTCTGTAGTCTGTGATAATCTCGCAGTGACTCATCCCGGTTGATGAGAGATTTGGAGCGGTGTCAAGCGGGCCGCACTAGCTAGCCTAGCTAAGCAGCTCGCAGCTCTCAGCTCTCTGTAGGCCATATCGGGCTCTCCCACGCGAGACCCGCCTGCCCGACACTTGGAACCGCTTCAAACAAAGATACGGCGATAAATACATACTTTAGCGGGTCTTCTTTTGCTGTGTTAGTGAGTCGGTTTGGTGGTCTGGAGGCCAATCCGCAATCCGCACGGACCGAGAGCAAAGACAAATAGAAAGTCAAGTCGGGAAAACGAGCGATAATTGGGGCACTTACTCGGCCTTTCTCGCTGCGAGGGCTTCAAACCAAACCGCTCCAGAACCTAGGCACCTACCAAGATACTTCACACGTTCTTTGCTTTCTGGGACTCCAGTCTGACTGCGACAGTCGCAAAGTGATAGGCAAGTTGCTATTCCGCCGTTAACAGTTAATTGTTAACTATCGAGGAATATCATAGAATGCTATAAAGGTGATGTCTGATTTCTTAATCAGCTGATGAAATCCCATGATAGAATTAACCTTTGATCTGAGGCGCATGTAGATATGGTAATACCTTATTAGAGTATAACCCCACACACTCCATACTTCAATCATATGCATGCATCGTACTCTACTGTTGTGCTGAATTCTGACTCTAGAATTTAATTAATTTGATAATTTCGCGACATCCCGTGTACCTGTCTTCGACTCTGTACCCTTTTGCGCGTCAGAGATTAATTAATCTTGTTAATTACAATAACATCGCACATGCGTTCTTTTTCGTTCTCCTTATTCTTAATACGGTCTTACAATGTTTTAGTACGCCTCGGGGATCTCATTAAACCCTTTCGTACTTCTGCCAATTCCACGCTTCACTATCATGCATCAAGAATGGTTACAGAGTTTCATAGTTTTTCAAAGGTAGGCTGGAAAATTTTTACAAGACATTGTTGTGGCTCACTGAATGTACGGACTAACAAGTTTCTTAGCAAATACATGAAAAAAAAACATTTTGATCATAAATTTGTCATACTATTTTTTTTCTGGTTCGTTTTTTGTCTTAGGGTAGGTACAGCTTTTCGCATCTGTGGAATGCACGCAGTTCCTTCATGGTTAACTCCTTTGCATATTTATTTATGGTTTTTAAACAGATAGTTACCTATGTCCTAATCAAATCCTTATAAGTTCTATGGTCATGTATATTTTCTACATTTTAACGCAGCATCACGTTCATAGGTCAAATGCATTAAACATATAGTTTTGTATTAGTGATCGATAAACCGGTGGATGCAATCTGTTAGCCATAAGTTGTTATAATAGTCTGCAGTTAGTGGTAAGATAGAGAGAGCATTGTAGAAATATATCATAAATTTGTACAGCGCCCTTGAGGTGATTTTTGACAAAAACGGCGCTATACAAATCATCATAATATTATTATTGTATAAATTATTATATATTTATTTCTTCAAGTTTAATTTCCTCTGGTAATTCACCAAATGTCTTCAGTGCTTAGTACCTACATCAACGACTTTTAATTTGAGTGAGGTTTATTTCTAAAGGGAAGTCTTATTTGATTTCTTTTCCTTGTCTCTTGTGTGTGATTATGCTGCAAATTCAAGACTCATAGGTTCGACTTTTAAAGTAAAGCAAATTCGGTGCAAAATATCACAAAATTATAATGATAATAAATACCTACCTACATTAATTTTGATATTTTTAAGTTGTTTCGATATATTTGTTGAGGTATATATCTACCTATGTAAATTCCATCGAGTTGAGTCGGGGATGTTTTTAGTAATCGAATAAAAAGTGCTATGGTAAGTAATTGGATCTCAGGGAAAAAATGCGACCGCTGAATAATGAATAAAAGTCTCCCGAAAAGGAGCATCAACAACAAACGGTGCAATTTAAGTCCCGCCACAGTCACATGACCGGCCGTTTAATTGATCCGGTTGATAAAAAATGGTAATTAATGTCATAAAGCCCACTTGATTGAAGGGTTCACTGTGTGGAGCCGCTGCGAAGTGTTTTCGTTCAATTAACGATTCCCTATAAGGCCGGGCCGATGTAGGAACTATTTATATAAATAACGCAAATAAAGAAAGAAAAAGAATCGTGCGCGGAATAGAGATCGGCGGCATTAGCTGCTGAGGAGTGGGTTGTGACGGAGGAAGGGGTGGAGAGGGTGGGGAACCAATAATAGAACTGAAACCTCCCGACCAACCACCACCCAACGCAGGTTGGCGACAAATATGTGACTCAATTGGAGACAATTAAACGAAATGAGACTACGTGATTGTGATTAGGTGGGGGTGTCTTTTTGATCAGAACTTGGAAAGCGAACGGTTAACTAAACGATTATTCAAATAGGGTAAGGTAGAACCTTCGTGGCAGAGCGGTAACTTAGCTTTTTAGTTCTGGGTTCACTTGTAGCGGGTTCAAATTCTTGCAGGGAAAAACAAAATGGATTGCACTCTCAGAAACGTTGCTTGAACGCTTTACCTACATAATATGTTGTGTGACCATCCGAATAGTGAGGTCTTTCACCAATTCAGCCTCAGTACAAAATCTAAAATCTTGCGATGCAATAGTTAAGATAAAGCCATAGTAAATAATGCAAAATCATATGTTTATGTTTTGAAAATTTGATCGCTTAGAAGTATTATAGATGCTTCAATTAAATACTGCGTGTAGAACATACCTTGGCCCTTAAAAATATCGGTCATTTTTTTTATAAGTCTTTTAATAAGCCTATAAAAAAATAAAGTGTAAGGTCTAGAAAAAACACTTTCAAGTCCAAACTCTCCTATTAATAAACCCCTTTTCGGATATGGTTTTATTGTATAATGTGGCAAATTCAGTTTATTTTATAATAATCGCAAAAAAATTGATATTTACACCCGATCTTCCCAAAAAAAAATAAAATATGCATTTTCGCGTTGTTATTTTACATTAAGGCCGCTAGTCGACGAATTCGGTTTTTCAAAGTGAACCCTATGGCGTCCACCGAAGTACTACTGTCCACACCACGGTCGCCACACCTCTGACACCTCAGTCACGCCCCGAACTCAGCGGGAGATGGACGCGTGACTTCGCGTCGTTTGATTTCGTGAAATCAATTTTAAATTTCCGTTTCATTACAATAAACAAAGGGAGTTAATGTTTTTTACAAGTTTTTACGAAATCAACCTGTAAAAAAAATTCTCAAATACCTTTTCCAACCTTTCCAAAAGCTTTTTCTTAAGTATTTTCAAACTTCTCCCATAAAGGGGCGTGAATTCCGATTTCGATTTTTTCCTGGACTATTGGATCGCCTTAACAGTTTTGTACAGCAATAAAGCTTTCTGCGACAAAATAGATTAATTTGAGAGGAGTTTGTGAATTATGCTACATATTTGATTGATTTCTCAGGGTTCTGTGGTAAAATCATTTTTGCAGGGTTCTTCAAACTATCAATCATTAACATTAAAAAATTCAGATCTCTGAAACGGCCTCCGTGGTAAAAGGCAAGGCTATCAATCTGGAGGGAGTGGACTCAAATCTCGAAATGCACAAATAATTTTTATTTGATTAATTTGAGTTAATTTACAATTTTATTCAATTGAAATAATACATAATATATTTGCGGCACGTTCTAGCGTGGAAGATACTCTCAGTATCTTCCACGGTATAAGACCACCATTCAGAATTGAAATGTTGCTTGAAATTGTTTTAGCCCTGTTTGGCGACCAGGTCTGAATAGCCAGGTTCTTCCCACCTTCCTCTTCCCCGTCTCCTCCCCCTTACAACTACCTTCAGCCTCACAACATACCCCAATTGTGGATGCCATAGTCTCAATGGCTCCAGACGAGAGCAGCTGGGACTCTTGGGTGGTATTTATATAAAAAAATATGAAAAAATGATTTTAGCCGTGTTTGGCGACCATCTCTGAATAGCCAGGTACTCCCCCACCTTTCTCTTCCCCTCCCCAATAACACAACTTCACAACAAACCCCAATTGGGGATGCCATAGTTTCACTGACTCCAGACGGGAGCAATTAGGACTCTTGTGAAGTGTTAAAAAAATCTGAAGCGGCAGCGAATACGAGCTAAAGTCGAAACAAGTAAATCTCTCCATTTAAAGTGAAATGCGTTAACCACTACCCTACAACTTTACTTAATTATAATCTGCTGTATGAGAGATTCTGTATAAGTAAAAAACAGAAACACGTAATTTATGTAATTTATAATGAGCCCTGACCATCATTCATTACGTATCTACGTAATTAGTAATTAGGTAATTAGCGTAATTACCAATTACGTAGATAACACAAGTAATTAAAATATTAATGACCTTGATGACGCATCAAGTTCACTGTTTTGATTTCCAAAATAACAAAAATAAAATAATAATTTGTTGGTGTAGCAAGGTTTTATCCGAAAAATCAGCCCAAGGGCGCTTAAATAATTTCGAGTAGAGAGTAAACTTGATTTCGCAGCGAGGTAACCTTCGCTGCTCATTTTTTTCTTAATACCTACAATGTTTGTAACTTATGAAAGCTCAATGTTTTAAATCTTAGGTAGTCGAAAATGAACATAGAAATAAATTAAAACAACTAGTTTTTATTTCGCGTCTCTGGGTAAATCTCGCATAAACAAATTGTTATAACCTTGGATTATAAGTAGGTATTTTGCCATTATGCAAGTTTTTTGACTTAAACGTGTTGGTATTATTGTTTATGCTCATATTGTTTATGCTCATATTATTGTCTATGCACTTTTGTACCTCATGGTCTGTGGTACGCTTCATGTCATTTGCCACTTGTAAACCGAAGGTCAGCTCACCAGGTTCATTAAATAAGTTTACAAATATAACCGTGTTAATTAATATTCACCAAAACATAACAAAACGAACTGTCAGATTTGTAAAAACTTTGTGTTATTTCCGCTTCGCAATTAAAGCTCTATAAATGAAATATTTCTGAACGTAGCCCAATACTAAAACTGTTTTTGAAATGTTATGAAATAAGCTTTAAATTGTATTATTACAAATGAATATTAACATTTGTAAACATTAAAATTTAGAATGCAAACATAAAAAAAACTGTAAAAATGACTCACGTGATGTTTTTATGTGAAAAACACTTATTCTATCGTATAAATATAGATATAATAAACAATTCTGTCACCTCACTTTTTTACCAGTTCAAACAAGAATATTTAATAAAAAAATAACAATGACTAATGGAGCGTAGGCGATTTGGTGGGTGAAAACTGTTTCTACAAAATAAGTTTTTTTGTTTTTGTTTTCGGGGTTGTCACCAGAACAATAACGGAGTTATAACGATTTCTGTGGGAACACACTCGTTAGCTTGAAAACAAGCTTATTGTAATTGCCTGCTATTGTTATATTGAGGTGTAAACAAGCTTAAGGGTCGGAGTGGATAAGGATAAAAAATATATCCATGCGAAAGCAAAACTATCCCTTCCCAACGGAGTGTTTATAAATAGGTTCTCAACGTGGGCGATAACGCACCTTGTGGGCGTTTGAGACTTTCACGGGGGGCAGTAGAAGACCCAGAGAAAATTAAGGGGCGTTGAGACGGCACAGGGGGCGTTGAGATGGGCGTTGAGGGCGTAAGCAGGTAAAAAAATATAGTCTAAATAAGAAAAAAAAAAACACGCTAATCATGTACTAATAAAGCAAATTAAACAAAGTTAACATTGGTTAATTTTTGTTATTGTAACATTTTTATCACACGTGCGAAAATTCATATATTTCGGTAGCTCGGGAAGTGGATAAAAATTTAACTGAAAGAATCCATTACATTCAGATCTACATTAAATTGGATGACATTAAATTTTAATATTTTTTATTATATAATATTATCATCTTACGAGTAATATTATCACAAAGAATTGACACTATATCATGAATACAAGAAGGAAGGAGGCAGCAACCCTGTACAAACGAATTGCTTTTTTAACATGTTAAGAAAAAGGGTAAAACAATTTAATATATTTTTAATAGAATTATTGATTTCGTGTCAGTTGAGCCCCCTCCCCACATAAATAAAAAAATTGGGGGGCTCTTGAAAAAAATGTTCTCAAAGGGGACGGTGGGCAAAATAAGGTTGAGAACCTGTGGTTTAGAGGAATCAAATAAACTCCCACATTATTTAGTAAATAATTAATTAACAGCACGCTGCTCGCGTTGAGTTGGTTGAATGTTGTCAGTTGGGATTATACGAATGAATGGGGGCATATTATTCTTGAAGAGTTTTAAAAATGAGGCCCGCAGCACACGTCAGGGAATTCAGTGCCACGGGTGAGAGGAGGCTACTTTAAAAACTGAGATAAACGAGACTAGGTTAACTACTAGTGGCAAGTTCATACACTGAGAGCTCCTTTGGAAGCACTCTCTCTGTAACATCGTGTTAGGGCGCGGACTCCGGGTTTCGTCTGCGGTTGGGCCGATAGCCATGCACATTGTCATTGGGACTGCCTATGCCTGGTGGTTTGTGGAATACCTTTTCTATATATTTTATTTTTGTGCATTTTATCTTCTCTCAGTTATTATTGCAAATACTTGCATTATATTATCACTGTTACTTTTTCGTTATTTCTCATATCCAGGCTTCCCCAAACGGGCGCTTGTATTTCTTTTTATTTACTAACACCTTTATCTGTATATATTTTTCTCTATAGATTTCAGAAGAATTATGCTACGGGCTGTCAGATTTATTATTCTTTTGTATTATATTAATGTAAGTACTTGCATACTGCTTTCTAACCGCGTATGCATGGACATTGGTAAACGTAGCTTCGTTCAATAAAATAGATTCTTGACGTGTGCGGTGAAGGAGGAAACCATATGTTTCCTTATAACGCTGTTGGGAAAGTGGTGGGGTCCCCTCCAATGTAACATCGTGTAAGCGGTAGATACGCCTATACGAAAAATAATACATTTCATAAAAAAAGTCTTTTATATTATTAAATTAAGTCCATGTATAATACATGATGTATGCCAATTTTTTTTTACATTAGCTCCACACAGGAGGCCTTGAGGAAAATAATTCCTCTCAGGGCCTATTACATCTTTGGGGATGCTGTGTGGTGGATCTTTGTAGGAAAGGAAGGAGAGGAAGTTCTGGGAAGCAAGAGGGTATAGGTAGGTAGGAATCTGGGGGTCAGTGTGCCCAGGAGCGACGGATGTACGAATCCCTCCCTCCGACTGCGGTGCAAGGCGATGTTCCGAGAGAGTACGGCCGGAGAAGTCAATGGGACTACCTCAACCACTCTCTCCCGATCCGGCCTGCCATGCAGCTGATGGGCAGACGTATCCGCCGCCAAGACCGGGACAAACCTCACCCCAAGAACCCGGGCATCTCTGCTGAGTCACTAAACGTAGCGAACCACTTGGGATGACCTATGGCAGAGGTGTTGGTTATCCAATAAACGGTTCCCGGGGCGGCGGTACCCGTACCTGCCTCCCAAATTGCAAACAAATTTAAAAAAATATTCCCAATTTTAGGTATCGTGTGGCGGAAGAAGGAACGGGGAAATGGAAAAGAAATGATAATATTATAAAAAAAAAAAAACAAACCAATTTAAGAAAAATTTCAATCAACTTTTTATAAAGTTATATTATTTACGTAACGTTTTTTTTAATATAAATCAAAACGAAAGCCAGAACCTCAAGATTAATTACTTGGAATAATGTTACCTTAGACTCTAAGGCAGTGGTCGGGGAACTTTTTTAACCATTACCCCAAAATATTTTTGCGTTAGTCGATATTACCCCTTTCCTCCATTTTGAAAAGAAGACAATCAATGTATATTTAAATAAACATTATTTATTGAATTAATTTACACGGAAAACAAAAAAAAGTAAGTAAGTAATAGACAAACAAAATAAAATTCTCAAATTGGATCAAACAAAAATTCTGATTTTCAGGTTTCTCTTTCAGTTTTTGGAGAAATGATGTTGCTTCATGTTTGATACAATTACTTCAAAATTGGGACTTTTTGATGTAAGAGCAATTTGAATACAGTCTTCGGCGTTTAATCGATTTCTGTTCTTCGTTTTTATGTTCATTAGAGTGGAAAAGCCTTGTTCACAAAGATAGGTTGTTGCAAATGGCAGCAACTTTTTTACCGCCTCCTCATGTGCAATTTTGAAAGCCTTCGAAGCTTTTGACATCCAAAAAGATGACAGATTGGCTTTCAGATTGAATACGTGCTTCAGTATTAGATCTTCACGCACACACCTGAATCGATTAAGTTTGTAAAAATACTAAAACGTTTATGAAATAGCAAACATGAAAAATTTCCTTATTACCCAAAAAAAACATTTTTACCCCATTTGGGGTAATTTACCCCGGTTCCCCGACCGCTGCTCTAAGGTAACATTTTATTCTAAGTGATTTGCGATTTATGTATTAATGATTATTGAACATTTTGTTCCGGATGCTTATTCATGTCATATTTACCTTAGAGAATAGTTGTGTAATTTAATTATGTAATTTTCTAATCTGACTATTTTTTGTCCTTTGTTGCAAACGTGAAGAATTTTGACATCTCTATCTTTGTAGAAATTATTTTTGTTTTCTGGTAAATGCAAGATTGTGTTCAATAGATCATAAGCCCCCCCCACCCCCTTTTTTTGATTTGCCCAATTAGTGAGGTGTTCTTTCCGGTTTGTCCTACGTGATATGCAGGACAATTCATTATTTTTAATTTATTAAATTATCGATTATTCTGCTATAGTGACCATTGTTATATTATTATTTCATTTGATATTTTTTCCCAATGTAAACATTATTATTTCTTATTCATGACATATTTATCTTAAAAAACAATTGTAACGTAATAACCCAAACATATGTACCTACTTTAACATTGTGTACCTACCTACCTAATTTTGTATAAATTCTGTAACAAAAGAATGTCAATTGCCAGCCTGAAGATGTCCATAATAGGATGAAACCGGTACTGGTAAAATAAATAAGTGGAAATAAGTTAAAAAGTGTTTTAATTTCAATTTTAACTTAAGATTGTTTTTAGGGTGAAAAAGCTGTCGACGAAATTGCCTTTATAATAATAATTATTATCAGGTAATTTCGATTCGAACAAAAAACAATACAGAAACTTGTATTATTAACTTGTATTAAGACTGGTCAGATGGTCTCGATTTTCAAAGAAAGCTTAGAAAGATTTAAATACTTGAACGAGGCTGGCTTTGGGAGAAGGGATAGGGGAAGGTGGGGTTCAAGAAGCGGTGACAGCCACGACAGGGCCACTGGCAGCCCGACAATGCGATGCTATTTCGGTAGCAGTCACTATTATTGAAACTGTGTCAGCAAAGTAATAAATAAGATTCCTTCGGAACGTTTGGTGCACGGAGTTAATCAGCCACTGCAGGTTTCATGTCATCTTCAGATTTAACGAAAGACATCCGTGGTTAAGGAACTTAATCTCCTAAGTAATTTGAAGTGAAACTTCTTTAGCACCGTTAAAGAAGTTTCATTTCAAAAATATTACGCCGTTATGATTTGAAAATCGGATGAAACGAAAAGAGACAAATACATCGATAGGATTTAGCCCGCGAGAGAATCAGATAGAATGAAACCGCATTGTCGGCTTTGATTATGAGCTCACTTTTCGAGGCTCCTATTGGTTGAGATTGTGTGGGCGAAGGTTTCACTTCTACCGCATGTGAAGTGCACTCTATTTTTATCGACTTCACATGCTTTCTGCTTTGCGGTAACTTTATGTCTACTCAAATACTTATAATAAGCCCTCTCTTATTTTCTTGTGTGCATCTTGCTATTTTCTTCCATTTTAAATTGTTGTAACAATGTTTAACCCTTCGAATAATAAGAAAATAATATCTATGAACTTTTGCCTGTCAAGGTTTGCAGGCAAAATTCCCGGTTCTTCCCATGCATTTTAAATGACCCTTTTAATTGGTTATTTTTTAACACTTTTGCAAAAACAAAAAATGCTCTAAAATCTAGATAAATTAATCTTTCCGACGTGTTTATTAGAAATCAACATTTTTGTTTCTAAATATTACATTTTTGATGTTGGAAATGTAAATTGGCTTAAAAATACATAGGTTCCTGCGAATATTCGAAATAAAGTACTTAAAACAGAATAAACTTATTCTTTTTAAATACAGATTCCTTTTCTTAAAATTGTAATAAAACTGCCACTTCACTTTTTATCACATTCGTACAATCTTACATATAAAAATCTCGTGTCACGGTGTTTGTGGTCGCACTCCTCCGAAACGGTTTGAACTATTTTTATGAAATTTTAATGTATATTTGGTAGGTATTAATAGGTTTTAAAGTATATTTCATACCGCTAGGTGATTAGGGTGTCCCTTTCCAGAAAAAAAACTATTTTATTGACAATTTTTTTTTTGTATTTTTTTTTAATTTGACATAAAAAATACCTATAATCCCAAATTTTAATCCTCCCACTTCCACCCTCCCATTTTTAATAGCGATTTTTGTATGAACAAATTTAACCGTCTTTCACACATGCGCAAGACATTCACGAGAAGCGTTGCGTCACTTTGATATTTCATTCGGCATCATGTTCTCGCGTGGGCAAACCATCGAGCTTATTTGTGTTGGCTAAAGACAGACTTAAAAAAAATATCGTACACTCAATTGCTCTTCGAAATTCATATTGATTTTCTTTATTTCATTTTCCTACTTTAGATGGTATTTTTTGTTTTTATCGGCGGTCATCGTCTACAGCGCTCCATTCCTTTTTCTGTCATAGATCCCATCCCCACACACTTTAATACATTCGTTATTTTTTATGTAAAATCCAAAATATTCAATAGAAATAATTTATACGGCAGAACAACGTTTGTCGGGTTAGCTAGTTTTATTTTAAAATTAAGTGATCGTTACGTCACCAATTCCCGCAAAATAAAATCGTCACTGATCGGGTTTGTAAAATATCTAAACAATATAGCTAAAATACCAGTAAAGTATCTATAGATAATCCATTATATAATTATGTTAGAGTCAGTAAACTCATGTTTAGGAACTCTGTAAAATAAGTCAATCAAAAAAAAAAAACAATATAGCTCCTATATTCCTAAGGCAAAAAGAAACATCATTTCTTTCGCTTTCTAATACATAAAAGATACCGACGTAAAAGAAATCACAAATGTACGCATGACAGGAAGAGATATATCTAACTTTTAATAATGCACCGTCGCGTCGCTCTGGGAGACAATACGGGTCTCCTGTTATTATAACAGCATATGATGTTTTGTGACAACTTGGGTCTCCTGTGATTAGACGGTTTAAAGCTTTTCAGTACTTTAATACATATAGCTTTTTTTCCACTTTCACATTAATTTATAATGAACATTTACAATATCGTTCTAAAATCTTTGCAAGATTGTATGCAAATTGTATGTAAATTGTATGCAAGAATTGAAAAAGACGGGATTGGGCGCGAAATTGAGAGATCTGAAAGTATGTTGCCTGTTGTATGCTGATCATGCGGTGCTGAACACTATGGAAGATCTACAGTCCCTCGTGTCTAGGATGAACGAAGTGTGTATGAAGAATGAGTTAATGATGAATGTAAGTAAGTCTAAAGTCAAGGTGATTGAAAGAGAGAGTACGAAAACAGTGTGTAATATAGTGAATGATGAATACTTGGAGCAGGTGGATGAGTTTGTGTACCTGGATAGTATGTTTACGAGAAATGGGAAGGCTAATAGAGATATTGAAAGAAGGGTAAATGCAGGTAACTCCATTAACGGAGGACTGAATGCCGTTGGCGCTAATAAAAAACTATCAAAAGAAGCGAAGCTAGCAGTCCACAATGGAGTCCTGGTACCTACCCTGATGTATGGCAGTGAGGCATGGAACTGGCAGAGGAACGATGAAAATAAACTGAATGCTGTTGAAATGAGATCCCTGAGGCGAATGTGTGGTGAAACCATGTATGATCGTGTGAGAAATGTAAGAGTAAGAATAAGAAAGGGACCCTCAGATGGTTTGGGCATGTAGAGTGAATGAAAGAAGAAAATAGTGTGAGAAGAATATATGACGCAAATGTGAATGGAAGAAGATGTCGGGGACGCCCGAGGAAGACACGGCACGATTAAGTGAATCAGATACTTGAGTCGGGCCATGTCAAAAGTCAGAATAATAGAAGAGTATGTATGAGACGATGTATGAATGTGAGTGAGGCAAAGACTGTGTACCAAACCGAGTTGTTTGGCGGTGCGTCCTCTCTGTCTACCCCTGCGGGGAAACGGCGTGATGGTTAGTTAGTTAGTTTCTAAAATCTTAATGTTGTGTGTTTTGAAACATTAATACGAATAAGATGGCTGTAAATTGGGTTATTTATACTACGTACTGGGAGAGTTATTTTAAGTTGAAGAGCACCCTGAATATTTAAGTAGGTACCTATCTAAATGTGCAATGTTTATAGTTTCAGTAATCCTCTTTAATAGCTTAACCGTTGACCTATTATTAGAGAGGGGTGAAATATCACGATTGAAATATTACCTACATACCAGAAGGTGAATGATAACCGTCATGTTAAAAACATTCAAACAAGGCAAAAGTAAATTAAACCAGAAAAAACGCAGTAAAAGCGCATTCCTTTTCTTGCGTTAATGGTTAAAACAGCGGGTAAAAGCTCAGAGCTATCTTTTGAGCCCAAAGCGAACCGTGGCAAGTTTAGTGAGCAATGAGCATCTCATTGTGACAGTCTGACTAAATCATTACCGACTAATGCCAGATTCAGCTGAGCACAACAGACAGCGGACTTACCATTCTGTTGTCTGGAGATAAATCTATTAGATGCTGGCTGCATACAGCGCACTGAGCGTGGGAACTGCGCCGCAGTGTTATACAGGATGTCCCAAAATTAGCGTAAGATTTGAATTTTCCGCCATTTGTGCAGTAAATTGTTGGCAACCCTGAAGAAAAAACAAATTTGACAGCTGAGAGTTTAGGGTTAGTAAAAATGGAGCGTTACACGATAAAACAACGTGTTTTCATCATCGAACAATATCTAAATTATAAATATCTAAATTCTATCTATTTTCATTATTGAACAATATGTAAAAATGAAACTGATCAAGCAGTGACTGTTGCTGGTGCTCGATATGACGACATGATAACACACTTCTTTCTGCCGAAATTGGATGATATTGAAGTGGCCAATGTGTGATTTCAACAAGACGGTGGCAAATGCCATACAGCCCGTGAAACAATTCAATTACTGCATGAGACATTTTCCGGTCGTGTACTTTCTCGTTTCGGTGATCAAAATTGGCCCCATAAATCGTGTGATTTAACACCATTAGATTTCTTTTATGGGGATATTTGAAGTCAAAGGTCTATGTCAACAAGCCCACAACCACGCGTGCATTACAGGAGGAAAATAAAGGCTGCATCAACGAAAATCAGACATATTTATATATGAACTGGCAGAATGGTCATGGAAAATTTCGACGAAAGTGTGCGTATATGCCAGCAAAGCCGTGGAGGCCATTTGTCCGATGTGTTTATTCCATAAATAACCCTATCCTATGTACATTATGATTAAAAAAAAAAATAATAATCTAAAGACAAAAACGGTGTTTTCTATATAATTCAAATATAGCGTTAATTTTGGGACACCCTATATTTTAGTTATGTAGGTAGTAGATACAACTGTAGCCTGATTATTTACGTTAGACACCATGGAAAGTTACACTTTTCCTAACACGATCAAAATAAATGCAGTTCCGCGTGATGCTGTACAGAGAAACACATTTTCATATAAAATAAAGCAATGTTATCGATTCATTGAGATGTATCTGCAACAGTGTTCATACAATTAAGAAATATAAACACATTGAAGGCTCGACTTAAGATGATGCACCACGTCGTGTGAAATTCGGGATCAGGCCGTTAACAATAACACTCCTTATGTAGATGGCGATAAGGTTTAAATTCCCGTTTAACAACAGCCGCCTGTTTGGATTTATTCACGAAAAAATATCGCAAAAGCGTATTTTATTTTAATTTGCGAAGCTCGGGCACAAATAATTAAATATCATTTTCTAAAGAATTTAATTTCTCACATCTATCTATCTATATAAAAAAAATGAATCGCCGAAATGTATGTACGCGGATAACTTCCGAACAACTGCACCAAATCGGATAAAAAAAAATTGTTGTGTTCGATATTGTTAGGGTTTGTATAAAACTACTGGTGAGCTCTGGCATTATGAAATTTGTATAAAAAAATTGCAATAGGTGGGATGCGAGCTGTTTAGCTGTTTGAAAACTAAATGTACTGGTAATTAATTTATGGAACGCGGGAGGGGGGGGGGTGGGAACCTGGGAGGGGGGAGGGAAACTCGGGAGGGGGGATTGCGGGACGGGGGAACGGGGGATTAGAGTGGGGAGAGGGAAGGTGGGGAAGGCGGAGTGGAAACGCGAGAGGGGAAGAGGATGCGGGGAGGAATGGGGTGAGGGGAGGGGAACGGGACGAATGGGAAAGGACACACAGGGAGAAACAATTTCTTTATTAAATGGCATAGCAACGCAGGCCGGGTGCCAGCTATTATAAAATAAAACCATAACCGAAACGGGATTCGTAAGTAGGAGATTTTGAAGTTTAGAGCAGTTGTTATACCTGATACTTTTTTTTTCTGGGCTTATAAAAATACTCGATTATTTCAAAGGCAAATATGTGTTCCACTCGCAGCATTTATTAAAGCATCTAATATATTATTTCTAAGCGATCCAATTTTCAAACCAAAATCACATTATTTTGCGTTGCTTAACCTTCAATAAATGTAATACATTGTGCATGTATGATTCCGATGCACTGAGAAAATACCTCTAATTCATCTCATTTTTATATGTAATATAAAGCGGTTATACAACCAAAGATAAACCACACTGAAGGCTATTCATGTTTGCCAATTTAATTGCATTCGATTAAGGTTATTGTAAAGTCCAATCGGACAAACTAACGAGTTTCTTTATAGCCTCTTCGTTATCCGCCCCTCAACCTACTAGTAACTAGTATAATATACTACCGGTATCTATCTCATTTACCTGCTCGATTCAATTAAGTTTTGTAGATTATACTAACTTTAGTTACCTTACTACCTACCCGACTTCGCCCGAGTCTTAATGCTCTTTTTCAATCTCGAATATGAAACAAGCAACATAGCGTCTGGTCATATTTTTTTACGATTTCAACTAACTAGATGACGGACCACCAAACAATTCGGTCTTGACACACACTCCTTGCCTTATTCACATTCATACATCGTCTCAAACATACACTTCTATTATTGTGACTCTTTACATGGCTCGACTCGAGTATCTGATTCATTTGATCGTGCCATGTCTTCCTCGGGCGTCCCCGACTTCTTCTACCAGTCTTATGGAGGACATTTTTCAAATTGACTCAGTAGGTAACTACATTGGAATTATAATTTATATTACACTAAAGCTAATTATGTATTTTTAAAGAACGACAAACATTCCCAGGTTACGAATAACCCGACAATATTTGAAAAATCTTCTACTGCCACCACACCAAGCGGAAAATGTTCCTTGTGTCGTGATGGAGGATTTATCCAGCCGAGGAATCGAACACGGGACGCCTGGGTGGAAACCAAACGCAATGCCAACTCAGCCACTGACCTGATTACATTATTGTTACGTCCTTTATGTTCTCTCCAGATAATGTCTACGTATGGTAAGTTCTAGGACGTGTATTCTCCAGTACTTTCTCCTGAATACCATAAAGTCTTCCTGAATCTATCTTCAGTCACCTTCGGCATAACTCGGCAACGAGACCATGTGACCAGAAGAGCCCTTAGATTGCTGTGATAAAGTATGTACTAAATCATCGGTGTTAAACGTGTATAATATTCCTTTCTCTCCAAATGTTATTCATATCATTTTTCGAATTTTCCTTTCCCAAGCCTAGAAATGGGCTAGAAATGAGCTTTCCAATTAGCATACCTTTGGCATAATATTCAAATATTTAATCAATTTTCACAAATGAACCTTAACTCAGCTAATTTATATTCAACACTCCCGTCAAACTGCTATGAATAATGTAGTCCTAGCTTCCCAGATCCGATACTTTACTCTCGTAGGCAACTTCTCTTCCGCAGTTTCTCCTGTCGTTCGGAATGACCATATTAATACATTTATCTCGGCTTAACATCTATATGGACGTGTATAATGTTCAATATACACATGTATCGGCCTGCTAAAGGCTGGATCAACTTTCGCCTCACTTTCTACTCGGATCACAGTCTCTCTGCTGAAGTCTACTGGCCATAACTTCTCGCGGATCTCGCAATACTTAACTCTTTCACACGAGTCTGAGATAAAGTCAGCCGTCATAGCTTCGGCTGTTCCGCGCTTCGTGATTATGGAAAACGGAGGCTTTACGGGCTTGTACCTAAAGCGAAAGGCTCTGATTTTTTTTCAAATGTTTATTTATGAAAGCGTCAGAAGAAAAATAAAATTACGGGATTAAATTGATCTTCTACCTGCTTTGTTATATACATATATATCATAACCGATAAACTCCCGTCTTTAAGGCAAGTTTTAGTTAGGGACTTGAGTCCATAATTATTTTAACTTTGGTTCTGAACATGAACTTCTGATGCAGCAAAAACTCTCGTACAGTTAGGCCCTCCGTTCATGGAGATACTTACAATCAACGTAATTGTGACGAACCACAAGTACCCTGCTGATATACCACTTTTTAATGCTAGTCTCCGTACACGGCGCTATCCGAAATGTACTGAACTTGGTCATTTTTCACGTGCAGCCGTGGAGTGAACACGCTGTCATGCGATGTCATATGACTTTTTTGCCAACATCAATTAAGGTGCTCCCATAGCCGTTGTGCTCACATGATGCATAGATGGGGCCTTAAAGAGTCGGCGACGTGTGAATGCGGTGCGGTGCAGACCACCGAACATGTGGTCAACGAATGCCCGCTCCATTCATTCCCCGGCGGGATTGATGAGGTCCACAGGGCAACGCCTGAGGCCCTAGACTGGCTCGCAGATCTAGATGTCCCCCTCTGACCCCCCACCATACGAAAGAAGAAGAAGCCAACATCAATCCATACCTTCTCCACTTAATCGTTTATTACGTATTCTGGTAGAGTATAGTTATGTAAACATGCATTTTTTCCACTTCCAGAACAAATCTAACATTACTTTCATGTTCCGACGCCATTTCTGTCAAACGTCAAACGAATAAGTATCAGACAAAAATGATGCGACTGTCGTGTGCGATCAGCACTGTCGGTATCGTGATACTGATTGGAAGCCGACGCCGCCGACGGCCACCGCGTAGCGCCGTGAACGGGCACCAGCTAAATCGTACGGGGGGTACTTACGATCGGCGCGTATGATACGCGCACGAGAATCGAGTAGCTTGTAAGTATCTCCGTGAACGGAGGCACTTAGATTTGGCGTTGTAAGTCATCTGCGTCACCAGCTGTTATTTAGGCTTAAAACATAACCGTGGAGATAATAGTGGAGATCCGCAACGAATGCAAGGCTGATGTAAACGTAATGATTAGGAAAGGGATGCTCAGATGGTTTGGGCACGTAGAGCCAATGAATGAAGAAAGGAGTATAAGGAGAATATATGACGCAAATGTCGACGCAAAAAAAAAATGTCCTCCATAAGACTGGTGAACTCTAAGCGTGAAGGACATACATTATTCAAACAATATACCCGTACATACTCGCAATAAAAAGAAACATGTCTAGTAAACTAAACTAAAACATTATAAATAATAATAAAGTTAATAAAGATAATTACGGGTATCGTATATAGTTGAATATAGGCAATTTACTTGAATATAATTAATCCGCAATTACCTACCTAAAAAATATGAAAGTTATTATTTATTATCTACTTTACGTAATGATAAATCGCAAAGGGCTTATGTTTATAAGAAGTTATCTCTCTGGTTCAAAACCTGCTTATTAATTAACGGAATAAAGTTGATAAATTCAGTAGTTACACTTTGTTACATGGGTTTAAATATTAAATCATTAGTTTAAGTCATTAATGTAAAGCTCTCAGTAATAAAATCATGGTTATAAGTGTAAAATAGATTAAGATAATGTACAGTTTCGTTGAATATTTGGAGTACCTAATTGTTGTTGTGAATACCCGTGAGATAATTTGAACAAAGGCTTTGCTATACATACAATAAATATTTAGTAAGTATTCCAGTATCTAAGTGTGAATTTATGAAATATTTTTTTGTTTTTTGTATTAACCCACAGTAGGCTCATAAGGAAAATAATTTCCCTCATAATTTACCTATGTCATATTTAGGAAGTATTTTGCAGCGTCTTTTTAAGGAAAAGAAGGAGAGAAAAACTGGCAAGGACAAAAAGTGTGAGGGCTGGGTAGGTGTCAAGGGGTCAGTGTGTCCAGGAGTGACGAACGTATGAATCTATCCCACCTCTGCGGTGCAAGATAATGGGTCGAGAGAAACCAGATGAAGAGGTCAGAGGGTCTCCCCAAACCAGCCTCTCCCGATCCGCCATGCAGGTGGTGGGCAAGCGTATCCGCCGCCAAGACCTGAACACACCACACCAGATATATGCGAGCACCCCTGCTAACTACTCTTCACGTGATAATTTTTTGTAGGTATACATTTAAATTTTAACCTAACTAGGATTGAGCCTGTATTTAGGTTAACAATTTTATCATTAAACAAATTTCGGTTGTTGGTGCGTGAAATGTGAAATATTCCTGCATGAAATCGTTTTGAATTGAAGTGTCACTTTCAAAATAATTCAGATACATAAGCCATAAAGTAATGCTGCCTATACCTACTATAATATTTCAACAGAAAATATTTTCATAGACTTTTTCAAAATTGGAGTTATCCATAGGTACTAATATTATAAATGCGAAAGTGCGTGTATTTGTTTGTTACGCTTTTTACCGATTTTTAAAATTCTTTCACCAATAGAAAGCTACATTATCGGCGAGTAACAAAGGCTGTATACAATGGTAAAGTCTGGCGTTATGAAATTTGCATAAATGAAAATGTGTATATTTCATATATTTTAACGGCAGGGAGGAAAGGCAGGGGGAAGATGGGGTTCACGAAGAGGGAAGAGACGAGAGAGGGGGAAGGCGGGAAAGGTGGAAGGGAACAGGGACGCACGGCAAAAGACATGCAGATTTCTTTGAATGGCATTGCAACGCATGCCGGGTACCAGCTAGTACCTAATATTCCGTGGAATCATTATAATGTATTAAACATGTAGGGTGACTATCCGATAATTATTATATATTTAAAACATGTATCTATTTAAATTAAATAAATAAATAAATAGGTACAGACGTAGTTATTACTTTCAAGGAAAAATCGAAATAATTTATTGCAAATTGAATTGAAAGAGGCTTTCTCCACAGCTTTTGTCAGTGTCACGAATTCGATTCACTTATCGAAAACTCTTAAATTTCCTCTCGATTGTTTCATCATCTTTTTTATCTTTCTACTACACACTGTTAAGTGGAAGTGACGGGATAAAATGACTTACCTACATAAAAATGCCAACATTGTATGAAAAGACAATTACTGTCACTTGTTTGAAAGTAGTTGCTGGTTGCTTCACGCTTATTGCCTGTTGCCATTTGCCAGTTGCCAGTTGCTTGCTGCTTGTTTTACGTTCAATTCTGTTTGACTTTGCCACCTTCCACACGTATAATGTAGATATATTTCACCCATCTGCTGTATTTAACGCCTTACTTGCAAGTCTCCGTACCTTATAAGAAAGGCAATTTTTTTTCATGGTAAATAAAAATCTTATTTTTACATTAGCTCCACACAGGAGGTACTGAGTCATCTTTGGGGTTGCTTCGTGGAGGATCTTTTTAGGAAAGGAAGTTGTGGGAAGGAAAAGGTATGAGGGGTGGGTTGAAATCTGAGGGTCAGTGTGTCCAGGAGTGACAAATATTTGAATCTATTGTGGTGCAAGCTGATGTTCCGAGAGAGTTCTGCTGTTCGAAAGGTATCTCTTAACTCAGTCTCTCCCGATCCGTTGGTGCGCAGATGCATCCACCGCCAAGACATTGACAAACCCCACCCAATGAACCCGGACACCCCTGCACACGTCACCAAGCGCAGCGAACCACTTGAGGTGACCTATGGCAGAGGTGTTGGTTATCCAATAAAGATTCCCGGGACGGCTGTACCCATTCCCGCCTCCCAAATTGTACCTACGTAAGATAATATGTACGTAAGATCAAAATTGATCCTCATTATTATCATTTATATTTTCTTTGTTTTTACAGTTTTTTAGAGAAAAATGTGTCCTTACTGGGGTACCCCGTTCTAAGGACACAATGTACAAGTTTTCTTGTTTGAAATATAAGTAAATACCTATATTAAAATATTACAGAGGAAAATTATAAATTTAAATATAAAAGAAAATACTACACTAGAATTAATCTTTGTTAGGTGTTTCTATATTCTTCCATCCCATGCCCATAATCCATATTTTTATGCTTCTTTTGAAGTCGGTTATTTTTCGAATGGTTTTTATTGCAAGTATTGCATATTTCTTTGTTTAATCGTCGTTTTAGTTGTAGGTTGGTGAAATTATGTAAAACTACAAAATTTTCTTCATTTACTTTGAGGCTTATATAATTACAATATAAACAGTGTACATCTTTAAATTAAAGCGCTGCAAATCTAGACGTTCCCAGCTTCATTTAATTAAAATAAATAAATAATATATAAAAAATATATATATATCTTATAGATAATTTTTATCACGTTTGGGAAAGTAAATTCTTGTTGTTTCAATTCTGAATCCTGCAAGTAAATCCCTACGAGTTAAGCGCCATTTAAATGCTGGAACGACATTTAAACCACAGTCGGTGGGCATAAATACATAAATTGCGGCCAACAAGTATATATCGGTGTCAGTTTGGTGTGACCAGCGCGGGATTTGTGTGACAGTAATGCCGGGAAACATGGCAAATGACGGTCGGCAAATCAACGCCCACCGCCCCCGGGCCCGGACGGGACTCGTGGACTGGCGTGTATCGTTCCTGGAATGGCAGGAATAAACTCATTGACCAGGAAGCTGTCCCGAACCTAGGAATTACATTTCAATACGGAGCCGAACATTTCCATAAACCAATAACCAAACATGCAGACAAGCGCAATGTTTCGAATGAAGCGAGAAGAAATTTAGTGAAATGACTCCAATTGTAGCTTATCTAGCAGATACTTGTAAATGTTCGGTGTTCCTTATTCCCGTTCCACGCTGTTAGCGAGACATGTCGCGTGGTCACCCTACATGTTTATTACATAAAACGTCCACTACACTAAGGGAACGTACCCATACTACGTGACACACTTTTTGCAATTTTTTACCCCCCCCCCCCCCCGGTGACCATGTGTAGTATATTCCAAGACCCCCCCCCTACAGTTTTCACGTAGTATTTCATAAATATGGTTTAGAATCATTTTTTGGTAACAAAAAATAAAAAATACATTATTTGGCTTATATTTGTCTTTATTAATACGGCGCTTGCTGCGTGACAGCAAGAGTGCATGCTTTACAAGTGGAAAAAATATTATCAAGATAAAACTTATATCAAAATATATTGAAACCGGAACGTAATTTATGGAAACGAAAGTCTTGTTATTTTTATAAACATTTTTCATCTCAATCATCTTCAACAAACACGTTCCCTGAACTTTTTCACTTATTTGAATGTACGAGGGTGGGTTTTTAAGTTTGCGGATTGGGTAAGGAGTGGAAATAAAAACCAAAATTATTTTTCCTTTTCAACATATTCACCTACTACCCTAGTACATTTTTCCGATCTTTAAATTAACTTAAAGGAACTTTATAACAGCGCGGAACTCAATTTTCTCCACATTTCACAATATCTTCCCGATTGAAGTGTTTGGTCGACGATAGCTCAAAGACTAATGACCTAATTACGATAAAACCCGGTGTTTATCCTAAAAATGAGTTGTTCAATTAGTACCTAATTCAGCGGTACCCCCATTAATCACTTACCTTCCCATTCCGCGAACTTAAAAACCTCCCCTCGTAGCTCGAAAAAAACGCAAGATTTCTAGATTGACTACGTGATAAAAACCTAAGCCCCCCCCACCGTTGTGACCAAGCGTGGTATTTTGATGACCCCCCCCCCCTAAACAGGTCACGTAGTATGGGTACGTTCCCTAATCGCTTCGACGAAGTCCTCGACGAAGTTAGCCAAAAGTTCGAAGCGCGTGTCTACACTACTCGCTTCGAACTTCGGAGCACTTCCGAGTCCTTTGACTCGGGCGCAAATACCGACAATTATCGGAAGTCAGGCGAGGCGAAGCGAAGTTGCGCGAAGCGAAGTGAAGTTCGTGTCTACACTATCGTATTCGATTAACATCGATCAACTTCGCGAGTAGTTTAGTGGAGCTTTTATAAAGGTGTCACACACCATCGGCTTTAGTACCCCCGTAAGATTTCCTCACAATAATGTTCTTTCAATATATTTTGTGATATTATCAGGGTGTAACAGGACGTACCCGAGGGATTTTAACCAGCGATTTCTGAGCATATTTGGAGTAAAAAATGTACATGTAATTTTTCTGTCCGATGACATTTTATTCTATTAAAAACAACAAAAAAAAAGGTTTCAATCGCATATTGCTACATATCCAGTCGCGATGAGTTTGAGCGATACGCGCCTGTTTCGAGTATTAACATGATGTTAGAACGAGACGCAATGCTTATCAAATGCGGCTAGACTATAAATGCGCTACTCAGTTAATAAGTCAGTGGCGACGTGTGATGGAAAAATATTTTTAATGGTTTTAATAGAAAAAAAATGTCATTGTACAGCGGACGGTGTGGATAGGATTTTAAACAAATCTACAATTTTATTCCTAGATTGATTAAATTTTCCACACTTGATCTTCAAAACAAGAGCAAGATCACTGTCTACACGATATTTCGAAAAACCACTCCCGTTCCATTTTCCCAGAAGTTTGATATTTCTTGATGAAATTTTGCAGTCGACGTTCAAAATAAGAGAAAAATAATTAGTTTCTACGTCTGATTTCAAAAAACTCTGCGTAATGCCCGGGCAACGCCGGGGACTTTAGCTAGTTAACATAAAATTGTTAACCTCATAAGAAAGGCTTAGCCCTAGAGAAGTTAAAAATAAAAATGTAAATAATAAATTTACCATGTGAAGAAACAATAAACATTCCCTAAAACTTAGGCTAGGGAGCTTGAGTGGCACCCTTTTTTCACTGTCGTATCGCGCATTTGTTGCTTCGTTTATTACTGTTTTTGCAGTATCTATACTCGCTTTCGGCTCAGACATAAATAACCCAATGAGACCGAGAGCAGCCGAGACAATACGAGGAACGAGGAACACTCTCGCCGAGAACGTAGATAAGTCAGCGACAGTCCTTTACCAACCAGACTTTCAGAGTACAGACAGGAAAAAGTGCATTTGTAATTCCATATTTATACGTGCTTGCGTTGGAATTCGAACCCCCAACCTCTTGATTCAAAGTGATAAGTGTGAACCATTTATGAGGACGTTATACGCCGAGATTTATCGCGAACCATTAAATTATAATCTACATAGAATTTCCAGTTTGTGCTATTGATTGCAGAACGGATGTGGAATGGGGCCATAATATTAAGCGATAACAAAGTTATTTAGATTTAAAGTCAAAGTCATTCACAATGAAAGCGGATATTATATATAAGCATTAAGGGGGGTTATTATTTCAGAAGCGCTGTTGTTAGTTGTCCGAACCCACATCAAGAGGATAAACAATGACACGAAACTGACGAAGAATCTATTAAATCACGAGTGTCGGAGAATTTAGAAGGATGAAAGTAGATTTAATGAAGAGGAATTGTTAAACTAATTAAATTATTATACGCACGACAGAGTGTCTAAGAGGTGTTGCGGTAGAAAAGCTGCTAGTAGTCCACGGCGATTAAGAGAATCATAAGTAACTTATGATTATTGCTTAGCCTAAGTACGGAACTGAGAAAAAAGTTAAAAAATATTATCAGCAATGAGTAAGGGTTTCTCACTGATATTCTAACTTTTAGGAGAGCAAATATTTAGAAAAAATAACTTCTTATTAATTGATTTTGATCATATTACGCAAAACCTTTCAGATTGGACAATGATTCGCATACCAAATTTTTCCTAATTAATAAAATCAAAGGCGTATTATTTAACCGAATGTAAATAAATAGATATTATACTTTTGAATGTAGCTAACTTTGTGGTTATCCATTATAGATAAATGAAACAATGTTACTTTGTTTGAACCATTTGTATATTTGTTTAAAGCCGACCGGTTTCGAAACGACCATTCCTTCTTCAGGGCAAACGTATACGCCAACTCAACAACTTTCTTAAACTTTTAAATTCCTTTCATAATCAAATAAAATTTACGATAGAAATAGGCAATGAAACATTATTTTTTTTGGATTTAACCTTATCTATTATAAATAATAAAATCGATTATATATCGCAAGCTCACATACACTGACATAGTAATTCATAAGACCTCCAACCACCCTGTCTCACAAAAACACTCCGCAAGTGGTTCAAACAAAGTAACGTTATTTCATTTATCTAAATAGATATTATATTGTTTATCTGTTCTGAAATTTGATTGTTTACAGAGCAAATTCAAAAGCTCGACAAGACTTCAGTAAAATAGACCGACTGCTGCTGATGATGAGATGATTCATGCGATGGCGGTGCATTTGTTGATAATTTGATATTAGTATTGAATGTGCGTCACGCCAGCGCGCGGTACTCGGAAGCTCTCCTCTCTCAAAGCATTCTTCAAAAAATGTTTCTATTAAATTTATGTTATGGAACTTCATTAATTTACTTGCTTGATTTGAATTTCGATAATAGTTTAAACTTGCTTTAATATAATGAGGAGTATATACACTTACTAAGGATGCACTATTTGGTTGACAAGATGAATGTGTTGAAATTATTTTGTTTAAAACTAAACATCAAAGATGTCAGGTGGGGGTGCTCTGTTTTATTCTACCGGATTTGAATCGAACTTACCTACCTACTGCGTCATTGCGGTAGGGAGTCTTCTTTGGAACAGGAAAGTAGGCGTCATGGATATCAAATTACGCGTATCAACCTGCATAACGCGAATGGCACAATGAAAAATTGAGCACTAAGCTCCTAGGCACCTTTTGGTGAGAAAAGGCTCTAAATGAGATAAAGCCTTTCAGCAAACGGAGAAACGACAAACGCTTGTTCACACATTTACAATCCAAGGTCATCAGTGAAATCCTTGTGAATTTTTCTAGTTTCCTTCCTCCCACAACAATTCCCTTAAGATTCAGGTTAAATCCTTTCTCCGATTAAAAACAAAACCAATAATGACATCTCGAGGAAAATCACGTTAGTTGAATTATTTATTTTTTTGGTCAATATTATCAAACCAAATAATATAATTGTAAAAGTACGTAAAAAAAACTAATAATCTATTGACAATATTATTATTAATAATAACAACAAAAACACAAAAGCAATGTTAACTCATGCTGAGGACGTTAAGAGCTAGTGCGATCATTTATATTCAAGCTCGAGAAAACTGAAATAAAAAAAAAACATTCATTAGATGAATATAATGTAAGTCCGAGATTAAATAAATGGCGTTGCAATACCTCGCAATTAGCACCTACAAATGAGGGGACAATAAACAGGCAAGTGTTGATTGGAGCAGGCTCAAGAACTCAAGAGTGCTGGACAGGACGCACCAGGTACAGTACTGCAGTAACTGGTGGGAACTAGCAGAGAACAGTGAGCACAAAGAAGAAAAGAAGAAGTGTGTAGAAGTAGTGTAGTAAGCAGGTTTAGCAAGAGCGCTCACAGGCGGGTATTTATTTGGGCCTCGGCCTCGAGACTAGCGACTCGAGACAGCCTGGGAAGGCCATGGCACACAGCAGTGTTCAGTGTCTGCAGTATGCTATGCACATCGGACAGTGCTCAGGGGATTCGTAAAATACAGGTATGCTCTGCAAAGTCTTTTCAACCTTATTTAGGTACATACTGAAAGATGCTAACCGGCATTGCCTGGGTTTCAACATTCAAATCTTGATTGAAAAATATGAATTCTTGACAGTTCTTGAAAAACTGAATTTCAAAGATCCATAGTTCATGGTGGCGATAGCTATGCGTATTGAAAAGGGTTGCTTTTTACACATTTCTGCATATTGCATAACAATCCCAACTGCTCCCACCTGGAGCCAGTGAGAAGTATGGCATCCCCAATTGGGATATGTTATTAGGCTGATGGTAAGGAAATTATGGTAGGGAAGGGAAGGAAATGGGAAAGAGGATGTAAGGAAAGTACCTGGATATACGAATCTGGTCTTCGAATACGACTTAAGTTATTTCAACCAACGTTTCAGTGTTCAACGGTGGTCTTTCACCATGGCGTTACTGATAGAAAGTGTCGCAAATATGCTGTAGGTGTATGCCTTCATTTAACTTTTTTAAGGTAATTAGATAAATAATTAAGTAAAACAATATAAATTAGTAATTAAATTAAATTTACTTGTTCACGCCGGGATTTGAACCCTGGACCTCCGGATTCGTAGTCGAGAACGTTACCCCTCTACCACGAATTGTGTGCAAATACAAGTGCGTTTCGTACAAAAATTCAAATTCGTAAAAGAATCGTCAACCGAGTTAAATACAACTATAAGAAAAAAGCTACAAAGTCTGTGCTGGAAAACAATGTTTGATAAAGAACTTCGCTGTTGCACTTACCGATGGAAGACCGTTTTTCTTCGAAAAAGTAAACTGGTTGTTTGCCCTATAGTTAAATCCAGTTATTTAGCTAGTTAATATTTCAGTTCATCTTTTTACATGAACAGAAGAAAAGAAAACAGATAATATTAATATGTATTGATAGCCCCTGGCTTTATTATTGCAACGCAGTAGGTATCCTGAACAAGGGCGAATATTGAAACATCTAACTTTACACACTACACTACTCGGTTTTCCGCACTCCGTGATTTTAATTACGACCCAATGAAAACATTCAAGTTCTTATTCCATTCGAGTAGTAATTCTTGGAATTCATTTGCGTATCCGGATTCAATAAACATATTATACTGATATACTGATCACTGATTTAACGATAGCATACCTACAAGTCAAAGAAGGAATTTCAGCGTAAACACCTACATTTTATCTGTCTATAAGAGAATTTTCTAATTTTATATGCATCCTAGTTATTTAAATAGAAAATAATAAAAAATGAACTGTGTCCTATCTACAAACAATTATCCTATCTGCAAATAATCTGCGGCGGATAAGGGTACCGCCGCCCCGGGAACCATTTATTGGATAACCATCACCTCTGCCATAGGTCACCAGAAGTGGTTCGCTACGTTTGGTGACTTGGAATTTGGTGGATTTGCCCGGTGGATCATGTGTCTGCCCCCCAGCTGCGTCTCAGGTCGTATCGGAATAGACTGATTTTTGCATTCTCTAATACTCGACCTCGGCATATCTAGGGTGGTATGCAAATATTTTTATTCATTTTTAAAACTAGCTTTCAGATTATTAGGTTTTTTATTAATTTCCAACTGCTCTAAAAGATTGAGTTTTGTTTATTTATTTATTTATTTCAAAACATACGGCACAACATGTGCCATTGACATAATTATATTTATATATATTATAATACAATAACATAAGAAAGTGACATATAAATGTAAAGTTAAATATAAAAACAAAAGGTAAAAGAAAGGAGTTAAGGTAATGAGTAGTAAATAGAATTATGATGTATAAAATGAAAGTATAAAGTAAAAGTGTAAACTATAAAATATAAAGTATAATTTAAAAGTAAAAAGTTAAGATAAAAAGTTTATTGTGTTGTCTAGTATAATGTTCGTGTACTTGTGATGTTTTTATAAATGTTGTGTTTGAACATTTATAAAAACAAATGTCCATTTTGTATTTTGTAGATTAAAAGACATAATATGTTCCCTTCCCTCACGCGTTCCCCCTCTACCTTCCCCGCCTTCCCTGTACCATCTCCCGCTTCCCCGTCCCGCGAGCCCTCCTCCCGCGTTCCATATATTCAGTCCCGGTATATTTAGTTTTCAAACAGCTCGCATGCCACCTATTGCAATTTTTTTATACAAATTTAAATTTTTCATATATTACTAACATTAATTTTTATATTCTACGTATGTATTATAAGAACAATCAATCAAATTTGATACCTAACAAAATTACATCTTTTTTATTAGATTCAAAGTATTAGATTTTGGTTAGTATCATAGGTGAGTACGTCAATTAAATTCATTGATTTAAAAAGTTTATTCGAAAATTGAATTTTGATTTGGTTTGCAAAATGTCATTCTCAAATTGTGACAATTTTGACAATTTCGTAAGAGTTTTCTTAATGATTAAAAAACTTTTCAGATGTATTGTCATGTGGTTGTAATAATCCAAAAACCTTCGCGAGGACGGAAAGAAGATATTTTCATACATTTCTTAAGAGGGCATTACCAGAGAAAGCCTGAAATACGTCATTTTCAAAAAAGTTTTTGGACGTTTTGACTCTTTTCTACAAAAAATTATAAATGGATTTCGAAAGATTGTTCTTTTATCTAGCATTCGTATGTAATAAATTTTTAGAATTTTTTTTAATTTTTAGTATAATAAGGTTATTCCATAGGTCGTTGGCAGATTTGTTAAATTTTCAAAAAAGTTTTTGTATTATACCACACCCATTTCAAATAATGTAATCATGCAGTAAAATAAATCAATACATTATCTAGTAAAGTTATGTATTAGAATTTTAATTTTAGTTTCAATAAAATCATTAAAAAATATGTACGTACATGTGTTTCTTGACGAAAATTGGTCCATTTGTGTATTTATTTGCGCACTTACAAACTAATATATTTCAGATTTTTTTAACATTCTTATTAAATTTAGACATTATTGAAAAATGATAAATACTTATAATCAAAAAATAACTACAAAAAGTACACTATTTTAATAGATTTATCATCACGCCTTTCAGCATTTTTGGATGAAGGTATAAATTAAAGCCAATTTGGATTGAAATAAATTCGATATTGAGTTATAATTTAAAAAAGCTGGTACGGAGAATAATTAATCTTTCTCATTGTAACCGTCCTGCACGATCGGAAGAACAACTTTCGACGAAATGTGGATTTTCGTCCGCTGGCTGGTTAAACGCTCTTAAGCATAATATAGCAATACTAAAAAAAAAAAAAACAAACAAACAAACAAGCAAGTAAGTAAAATTCATTTTTGCATGTATAAGAGAGAAGATTTATTTATATAAAGGTAAGAAGTGTCACTAATAATAATAATACGTTGTTATTGAAGAGAACGACACCGCAAGTACGTCAGCTAAACCACCAAGTGTTTTCGCGGCCCATTCATTTATTATTTGTTTTAAACCGCATCCGACTGAAATCTGAGTTCATCAATAGTTTGGTACCTAAATTTCTAACTAACCGAAGAATGTAACGGCAGCTACACCAAAATAATATATACTATACTAGCAGACCCGGCAACACGCTGCTGTGGCTATCGATACCTTTATAACCAACACCATCTGTTAAATCCACGGACATATGAATATATCTGGACCTGCCCTAAGTGATAAAAAACGTATTATTTCCCCCTCCCCATGGAGCCAGCTGGAGCTCCTCCTTGGAGCCAGCTCGCTCCATGGGGAGGGGAGAGAGCCTCGCTTGAATCTATAATATGTGACGTCATCATTCTTGTACTGACCAACGCGGAAATAACGTCCATACGATTTACGAAATAACACGCCAAAAACGGTAGCTTGTGCTATACATTATACCCACATATTATATGGACATAGCGAATGTGGGCGGTTCTCCAGTGTGCTCGTCGCTGGTTACAGGGGTAAGTAAATTATGAAACATTTGTAAAAGTGTCTTAACTAAACACGGCAACAAAATATTGCTATGTGAATTGGGGCGAATCTTTTCGGGGCGAGCATTTGGCCTTAGCAAATATGTTATTAACGTGGGAAGCAATTCGCGCTCCCATGTAAAAAGGTCTATTCATTTAAAGCAGATTTTGCTTTTAAGAACTAAGTAAATGGAGATATTATAATGCGAGATGACTATATACTGTCAGATTGATTTTTTAACGAATCACAGTCATTTTTCGTCTCTTCGCCCCCCATAGTTTGGTTTTCCCCTCATGTGTATCTTCTGGTCTATGAATTCTGATGTCTATGGTTAAATCAAATCCACACCACGCTGCCCCCTGCCCGCCGCCTGCTGCCACTTGGCCAGATATATTATGTATTTCAACCAATTTACACAAAACCTTGACAAATTATATATCGAAAAACCTTCCTCATGAATCACTCTATCTATTGGTGAAAACCGCATGAAAATCCGTTGCGTAGTTTAAAAGATCTAAGCGCACATACGGTGTAAGCGTTCCGCAAATCTTTATCTTTACTAAGTATAAACTTAATTTTATACTTAGTAAAGATAAAGATTTGCGGAACGTTCCAGAGTGGAAGGTAGTCTCAGTATCGCTCTGGTGTTAGATCACCATTCAGAATTGTAATGTTGCTTGAAATGGCTTTTAGGCGTGTTTGATGACCAGATCTGAATAGCCAGGTACTTCCCCACCTTCCTCTTCCCCATCACCTTCCTCTCCCCCATCTCCTTCCCCTCCCCACTACCTTCAGCCTCACAACATACCCCAATCGGGGATCCCATAGTCTCACTGGCTCCAGACGGGAGCAGTTGGGACTCTTACGCGGTATTCACATAAAAAATAATAAAAATATTGGGAATAAATTATGAATAATTTATGCATGTGAAAACGTTATTAATTTTTAAGCACAACGCAAATGTTTTGATATCGGTAATATAATATGCATAAAAAAACTATTTTTAAAAGATATACTCAGATATTCTGAAGTGTTCTAAGAATCAGCAATGTTGCGTTTTTGTTGGGAAATGGAAGAACTGAGAAAGTCAAGGTAAAATGTTGAGGGAATGTAAATTTATTATGCGGTAATATAACCAATAAAATCCGGCTTAATTGAGGACAAATTACACGGCCACGATTCGGTTAATTAGAATCGATTGACCTTTAGCGATGTAAATGTAACAATAATTTGTCAATGGTTCTCCTTCAGCCCGCCTCAACATTGGTATTTAAACTCTACGGAACCAAGAAGCGACAGAGGCAGGCTGTATATTTTTAAATGTTGACATGCGGTAACCGGTAAAACAGATACCCGGCGGTAAATATTGGCAAAGAAGCACTGGATCACGGAAGCCAATAAATAATACAGTCTTTGGATTAATGAGTCGATGAACAAAGTCTAAAGGTAAATTTGAATGTTTGCATGTTGTTTCTTTAATATACGCAAATTCAGTTTTTGGCGTCATTTTAATTAAATGAAAACAATTAAAATGACAAAATCCACCACTTATTTATCAACACGTTTCGAAACCAATTCATCAGGAGAAAATTAAAATACATAACAGAAATGACAAAAGACAAAAAAATAAACAGAGTGCGCAATTCATATGCGGTAGAAGTGAAACCTTCAGAAAAAGAAAGTAGGCAAGAATAGAGAGGCTACGAAGCACCGCACAAAGAGAAGACGGATAGGCAAAGAAGCACCGCAAAAAAAGGAGACCGATTATATTATTATCTCATTCTCTCGAAGACTAAATCCTATAGAGTATAGATAGATGTACGTATTTGTCTCTTTTTAGTGTCGCAATTTTTCGTTTCATCGAGCTTAAAATCACAACGGTGCTAAAGAAGTATTCACTTCATTAAGTATAGACAACAAGTAAATAAATACCTTTAGACAAAAAAAACTAAGTTAACATGTCAAACTAACTGCAGATAGAGACGAATATAATATGTTTGCAAATCTCACTAATACATTCGCTAGAGAGAGTTTTGGTGTCATCAATTTTACATTTTCTATTTCTAGTTGATCAAAACTAGACGAATGCTGAGATGACAAACTCAGGTAGCAGTGTAGTGGTTAGAGAGGCTAGTGGCTAGCGTGGCTAGTGGCTAGCGTGGCTAGTGGCTACTGATTATATATAACGCTTACCGCAACTAAAGCCTCGATTACATCGAGCGAGTTTACAAGCCACTAGCCGGCAACTTTAAAAGCCGGCGCATCGGCGAGTGTGAATGTCATGATGACACACAAAACTTCCCTCTCGCTCAGTAGGAAACGAATTCTGTCGACATTTTGTAGAAAACTGAGATACTCGCAGCTAGTTCACTAGCAACTATGATAACACAAGGTTAGTTTACTAGCTAAAAAGCCCACACATAGCAAGTAGCGAGCAAAGTAGCCTCTCAACTTTTTTCATATATTGTTCACAATGTGCTAGTTAGCTAGTAAATATGATTACACTGAGCGAGTTTACTAGCAGATAGTGAATTGAATTCGCCGGCCAGTAGCTTGTAAACTAGCTCAATATAATCGAGGCTAGTTGACAGTAAACATATAAGCTATATCCTTATATCCGAGATGACCTGACGGCTAAACAAAGATCAAGTTTCGGGCGCTTCGTAACTCCTCATGGCATAAATACCACATACTCGCATATTGCTCCGTCGAAGGAATGTTAATTTATAGGCAGTAAACACCGGTACGTGAGGAATTAACATACAAAGTACGGTGTTACAGGAAAAGAAAGCGAGCGGAAGGTTGTGACAGTTGAACAGTGAGCAGCGAACTCACCTACCTCACTAAGTAAGCGACTATCGTAGGAGTGCAGATTGGTCAATCAGATGCACGGCTTTCTGATATGCCTCCTCTACTAGCAAACAGTTCTTCTGTTCATAGTTTCGTTGTATCCACTTACCGCTATTTCTGTAAAAAAAGCATATTTCACGGGAAAGGAAAGGTTATCTTTAAAAATCGAAGGCTTTCAACTCAACCACTATAGTTTTTACGAGATATTGAACATTATAATAAAAAATAAATGTAACATAAAATCTACATGTATGGTAGTTAAAATATTAATAGTGAGAAATGGAAACCCACAGGCCTTGCCTGTGGGTAATACAATTACCGAAGATAGGTACGTTAGCCAGAACTGTTCATCAAATAGGCATGCAGTAAGGGCGGAGAGTGTAATAGATTATATTTGATAGAAAAACCTTCCCCTTTCTCATCTCCTTCCCCTCCCCACTCACCTTCAGCCTTAAAACATACCCCAATCTGGGATGCTATAGTCCCACACGGCTCCAGATGGGAGTAGTTGTTCACATAAAAAAGAGCATTAAACCGACTTTTTTCTTTATTTATTTATTTGACATAATATCTAACATTTTTAAATACAATTCAGCAATGTCGGCCTCACTCGATAGCTCACCTGTACTGAGGCCTCTATTTAATAAAACAAAAATTTATACATAATACATTAAAAATAATATAAAAACAATGCTGCATAAAAAAAAAGCTAAATTATACTTAACTTTAAATTATACTAAACTTTATACCTAATACCTCTGATAAAGTGTCGTAAAAAACAGTGCCTTGAACGAACAAATTAATATTCATAGATTCCTCAATATGTGTCCGAAGTCGCAAGTCAAAGTATACGAATTGCCTGCCCTTTAAGGTACATATCTTAAAACCTGTGTAATGGAAAAATGATAATGACCAAAAGCTACTTGTCTGATGAACCAACGCTTGAAGTCCTGATAAGTCGTATTTTAAAGTAGGTACCTAATGGCGGACGTGGGGCATGCCACTCCACACTACGGTAGGCAACAAATAATCACAGCTAAAACTCTAAAAACTGGCGGTCAGTTACGTAAGACATATTATTATGAAGTATACGAGTATATGGATGGATTGGTTGGCTGGCTGGTTGGTTGCGAGGCACGGAGCTTAATGCTGAGAGAGATTACATCATGGTCGCCGATCAGCTCGGTATCAGGCGGCGGGCTTTCACCTGAACCCGAAGAAGACATTTTCTGATTTATACGATCAACCTTTTGCCACTCGGCGATACAAATTACGTAAAGCAGCTGCAATTATTACCATAAGACATTTTGCAAATTCGAAAAGCGGTCTTAATGCCAGCCAAAAAGCTGCAATGAACCTTTGTTAACACGAAAACACTAGCTGAGTAATACTTATCTTCCACGATTTTCTATTCTGTACTGCCTCCTTACTATTAAAATAAAAACAACAAAAGGTAATAAATAAGTCGAAATACGTTTTTAAAGGGCTTTTGTATGATAAACGATGGGAAATCATGAAGACAATCAATTCTTGCACACGTTATATTACTATTCATAACGATTTGTTAATTTGAAGGAATAATAAAATCACGAAGTAATTAGTTAACTACACTAATTACATCAGCAGTCACCTGTTTATCGTATTTTTACCTAATGAGAAACATAAATCTAATTGTACCCCTACAACACAATATTTATAAACGTAAATTGTTTTAAAGTTCGTATTTTCATCATTATTTCGTCACGCTGCATTTCGGCATTTAGTTTTCCTAGTAAACATTTATAGAAACTAAGCTATCATGACTATCATGAGTGTCCAGTCATGATTGAATCCGACCTCTCTCTCCCACGTGTGTTATTACGTGGCATGACTTGGTATTTTATGGCGACCCGACCTGTGTATTCATTAATGACACATTACATCTGACAGACCTATTTCTACACACCCTCAGTAAAAAAGGGTATTTTAAGTATTGAATGTGACTACCACACAAGAAGTCCGACCTATCCTTGGGGTAAGGGTTAGTTATACTATGCAGCCATACACACAATCCTGCCACTGGGAGCTCCGTTGGAACCTCGCTATCCATTACAATGCGTCGTTTAAAAGAAAGGGGGTGAGGTTACAACGGATCTATCAACGGTACGCCTTTCCACCCTCCGGAAGAGTCAAGAGAACTCACCCTCGTTCCAGTAATAGAAATGAATCAGCCCTTCTGTGTACCGGAAGTAAAGGATATATAATATTATGTGGGTCAGGAAGGGAAGGAAGTCCCAAGGGTCGAAGAGCCGATGACGGAAACGGACACTATTGAAATGTTAACGCCATTGATAGCCGAAATACGAGATTCGATTTTGCGGCAACAAAAAGCATAGGACAACAACTTGAGATTTGAAACTCAACAGAACCAAGTTTTCACAATCAAAAAAGTTATTTTACTACAAAAAACGAGTGTGCTTTAGACCGCATGACAAGTAAAACTTCACTAACTTATATCTTCCTCTCAACTTCCGTTCAACTCGCCCGAGCACACTTTTCATAACGCTCTCGTCACGCATTCACCAGCTTACTCCCTAAGTCAAGCGTGGGTATAGACCCGACCGTTCGCCTCGCTCGATCACATTTCGTAACGCTCTCGTCACGCATTCACCAGCTTACTCCCCAAGTCAAGCGTAAAGACGTTTACTTCAAAAAGCCTTCGATTGTTACCACCTAAGTTGTATGAATATTGTTGCTACAGAATGCGGAAGTTTAAAGTATGAATAGATCCAACTGTAGGTAACGCTGTTTGAAACGTCGGCTAAAGAAGGAGGTAGGGACAACACGGCATAATACCCCAAAAATAAATCACGATGAACTGATTCGTTCAATTATTTTGCATAACACGTTCTAAATGAATTGATTCAGTTTAATATAATCAATAAACATAACTTAATCACCACAGATCTTTAAAAAAACAAACGAATCACTAGTGAAGTAAACACTGAGTTGTGGGTTCGATTTCTTCCAAATCCTGTAATTGTGTTGAATATTACGAAACAGAACAATTTATTTAAAGTCTGTCTAAAACTAAAGGATATAGGTCTAGCGCTTTTTAGTCCAATGGCCATTAGTATTCAGGGAAAAATTAGGAACACAGATTCGCTATTCATTACAAGTTTATCAGCAACCTCACGCCGCGCCGGGGGGCGGTTTAACGTACCGACACACCAGTGCCACCCCACAGCCCATACTAGGTACAGTGACTGGAAGAACTCCCCTACGGATTATTATCTTAGGGTCATCTCGTATCAAGGGACTCCAATAAACGTAACAAGCCGAGGATTACTAATTATTAATAATTACACAACTGAACACGTCGTTAATTATAAATTTTGAACAGAGTCGCTGAAAGTGATTAAAATGGTCATTACCTACTTCATCACACGTATGACATTTGTTAAGAAAGAAGTTATTTACTTCTCATCGTTCCCTGGCATGACTGCATATCAGGCAGATCACAATGACTAAGAGTTCTTAATTTATTCGACGTCAACTATTGTTTGTACATTAGTGATCTGCAGTTGTCCTAGGGAACGATGAGAAGTTACCGAAAGTTATCCCATCAATCCTTGTCGATAGACCGTGAGATTTCGGTTCGACTAAGGATAAGGAATTGCCCTTAACCTTAGAATTATTAACCAGCCTTACGTTGCGTTAACTCCCGGATGACCGCGAAAAAGTTGTTAATTTTAAGGTTACGGACAATTCCTACATAGAAGCGGAATCGCTCCTCAGGGTATTCTAGCACGGTTATCGTCACAATATTCGCAACGACTAAGTGTTTGTACTTTAACTATCTGCAGTCGTGCTCGGGAACGATGATAAGTTACCGATATTATCGATAAAATCTTTATCGATCGACCGTGTTATATTCCTGAGGATGGTTCACGGAAACATTCAACGCATTGTCTGGAATAGACTCTTAATAAATGAAATCCTCTTCTATCAGCATCATGGAGACAAATTATAATGACATTAATGACGAATCAAAACTATCTGCGCTACGTCGGATTTAAGTGATTTAAGATATTCAGTTCCGTCATAAGATTACTTCACCTGCTCTAGAATCAATTATTCAATTGCTTCCCCAACAACTAACTTTCCACGTCTATGTTTCTATGTAATACTGCATAATTAATAATCTGTTATCTTACTTTTGTCTGCCGTCCGTAACACGTATGAGAATCAATCTAATATAGAATACATAATTATATTTCACAATTCTTAACACCCGAACTGCTCACAACTTTCGCTTACCAACAGATAATATGCAAATTCAGAATTTCATTAGTTTTCAATTATTTAATGCCTGTCTGATAACAGAAATTCTAATAATGGGAAGTTATTTACTAGTTTATAAAGCGCCCTTGAGGTGATGTTTCACCATTATATTTTTATTTTATTTATTACACGCACTGATGGGTTTTTACATTCTAGTTTATAAGTTAAGTATCACGGTTATTTTAAATACTTCAAAAGTAAAACAATAAATAAAATATAATACCTACTTTGAAAAAAAATTAACACCAAAATCATTTAATAAAGTAAAATGCATTGGTAAAAATGATAGGAAGTCTCAAATAGATATTCAATATAAATACATTAACTTGCAGTTAACATGCGCAGTAACTGAAACCTTCAGAAAACTAATGTAGACAAGAGGGCTACGAAGCACCGCACAAAGAAGAGACTGATTATTCTACCCCATTCTCTCGCAGGCTAAATCCTATTCGTGTCTTTTTTATGTCGTTTTTTCGTTTCAACAAATTATAAATCACAGCGGTGCTAAAGAAGTATTCAGTTAAACAAAAATTACAGAAATTATACACGTCCATTTGTGTCTAGATGTATAAAAGATATTTATTTTTTTTACATTAGCTCCACATAGGAGGCCCCAGGAAAAAAAATTCCAGTAGGGCCTGTGTCATATTTGGGAATGCTTTGTGGACGGTCTTTTTAGGAAACGAAGGGAAGGAAGTTCTGAGAAGGAAAAGGGTAATTAGAGGTGGGTAAGAATCTGGGGGTCTGTGTGTCCAGGAGTGACGGACGCATGAATCCATCCCTCCCACTGCGGTGCAAAGCGATGTTCCAAAAGAGTACAGCTGGAGAAGCCAAAGGAACTCCCTCAACTATTCTCTCCCAATCCGGCCAGCCATGCAGCAGCTGGTGGGCCGACGCATCCGCCGCCAAGACCTGAACATACCTCGCCCCATGAACCCACAGAGGTGTTGGTTATCCAATATTGGTTCCCGGGGCGGCGGTACCCATAGCCGCCTCCCAAATTGAAAAGAATTGGAATAAACAATGTTTATACTGGTTATTTATAAGGTGAAATGTATCTCCCAGATCAGAATATTTATTTCCGAGACTGAAATTTCGGAATCAGAGAATTTTGTTAAGACAGGGTCCTAGTGTTGTTAAAGTAAAAGGGTAGTAAATGTCGGCAAGATCTTTTGGTAATATGGATGTTAATTAATTGAAGTAATTGACAGTCAATTTTGTAACGCAGTATTTTATGGAATAACTACGTTTTGCGCACGGCTTCGCTCGCATAGTATTAGGGGGGTTTCCACTCTGCCTCCTCCATCTTACTTTCCCCCCCCCTCCACTCATCCCTCCCCCCTCCGCCACATCCCCCCCCCCTCCTCCCCCACCCACAGCCCTCACACCTCACCACCTCCCATCTCCTCCCCTCGCCCTTCCCTCACCACCCTCTCCATACCTGTTACATTCATTTTTCAAATACCAACCGCAATTTTTTTTATACAAATTTCCTAATGCCAGAGCTCAGGACTGTAGCCTATATGTTATTCTGATGTATGAGCTATATTATTGTAAAGTTTCATTAAAATCCATTCAGTAGTTTTTGCGTGAAAGAGTAACAAACATACATACCTACATCCATACAAACTTTCGCCTTTATAATATTAGTAGGATATTAAATCTGTGTAAATTCTTATTTCTGAAAGTTTCAATAGGAACATTTTATCCAGTAGGTAATTATAATCAATGATTTTACAAGAAAACAAAATTGCGCATTTAAAATATCAACGACCCTTCGTGTATTCATAAAGCAAGAAAAGGTGGCGGAAGTGGCGCGTAAAGGTGAATAAGAAACCAGAGGACCGGCTATAAATCACACAATCTCAAACAAGCTTGCTCGCCGACGCGACTCAGTACATCATTTTAATACAATACCAAGTTAAACCTAAACCTCCGTTACGACTACAGAAACATCACGGTATAAACTGCCGGACAGGGTTAAACCGCCGCCAAAGGAGCGAACCCTTAAGCGTGCGACACACGTAGAATATGATTGATGATGTTGTCGGCTGCATATATTTTGTGCAGCTTACGACCTGCGACGACAATAACTTATGTCATCCATAAAATATGCAACTCACGAAGTCACGTCAAGTGTAAACTGGGTGCAAAAAGCGACACGCCCCTGTTGCGTCGCACGCACGACACGATGCGGCAATAAAAGTCGCATGGAACATTGAAATGTCGCGGTCGCTTTGGTCATCAACACGTTAACACCCGCTCGATAAGGGCGTAGGATCTACAGTATTAATTTAAGGACTAAATTAAATTACTTCACACGAAGAGAAATTTCAAGGCTTGATTTTCCAAAACGCTCGATTGATTTCGTACATGCGATGTAAAAAAAGTTTATCGTAAAAAAATTGCAAAATAACGAAAGGGTGTCTTTATTTGTTCATTTGAATTTTTAATAATAAATATCTCACAAAACGCCATTTATCAGAAAACCGTTTGAGAAAGGATAATAATTTTTTTTGTGTTTATTTACGAACCATACAGTTGTGTAAAAAGTAATTCTACATTAAATAGTTAATATAATTTAATATAATATTTATACATTTATAATATTTAGTTGTGGTTAATGATTATGTGATTATAAATCAAGTGGTTATTCAACAATTATAGTAGGTATATGGTGTAAGCACGTTGTAAAAAATTATCGAAAAGGTGATAAATAATCAATACAGAAATAATAGTTTCCAGCAGTTGTTTAAAATCTCCCATCTTAAGACCATTGTTTGCCGGCGACCGAAGTAGATCTTCAATAATCTCATGTCTTTCGTTTGTCCCTTTCTAACGAAATATTGTATTTGCGGTGTGTAGCGGGGAGGCGGGAAGGGAAGATTTCTATGTAGTGGTATTTAGTTGCAGCGCTAGCGAGCAAAATATGGTGTTATAGAGTTTTAAAGAAAAGGGCGCGTAATTATTATGTAACATCATTTTATCGGAGAATACGAGAAATGATCTTTTTGTGTAGTGCCTTGAAATTAACGGAGATATTATATTGTTATAGGAGATACGGGAATCGGATGCATGACGTAAAATTGTAAATTAGTAAAATAGAGTTAAACAAAATAAGGCATTTATTTCCATGCCCGAATACTTGCACGAAGACGGTGCAATGCCCCTTTTGTTGATAATATCTATAGCGACACGTCCTATAATATGGGAGACTCCCGACATATTTCGTAATGGTGTTAGTGTGTCCGGTGTCCCGCGTTTCGACGTGTACACAGTAAAAACACGAGAAACCACCGAAACAAAATTTTAATTTTATATGTAAATATATTTTCGTCAAGACGAGAAATCACCCTTTTGCTTAGTTCATTCAATATTAGCTGAGACATGTATTGTTAGAAGAGCTCCGGAAAAAATAATGATAATATATAATATTATACAATTCTGCAAAGAACTCTAGGAAACATCTAAGTATAAAAATCAATGTATGTTTGTTTGTATGTATGTTTGTTCCATACGCGTTGCTAAACCAATCATCCTATTGCGATGCAATTCTGGGGATTTGATGTGCGCATGCCCGCGATGGTTAATATATATAGTGGTGAGATTTTTTTTTAATGAATATTAAGAGAATTTTAGAATTTTAGAAATATTATTAGAATTTTAAGAGTCCCAACTGCTCCCATTTGAAGCCAGTGAGATGCCTCACGGCATCCCCAATTGGGGTATGCTGTGAGGCTGAAGGTAGTGGGGAGGGGAAAGAGATCGGGAAGAGGAAGGTGGGGAAGTACCTGGCTATTCAGATCTGGTCACCAAATACGGCTAATGCCATTTCAAGCAACGTTTCAATTCTGAATGGTGGTCTTACATCAGGGCGATACTGAGAGTATCTTCCACTCTGGTATATATGCTTTAAGTGGCACGCGAGCTGTTTGAAAACTGAATGTATCGGGACTGAATTTATGGAATGCGGGAGGAGGGAGGGACAGACGGATTGCAATCTTTAGAGCACAGGCGTCGGGTGGGAATGCTATCCTTGTTCTACCGGTATTACAATGGAAGATGCTCCGAGGAACTAGCATCATTGATCCCTTCGGCACCGGTGCATAGTCGGGAAACACGCCAAACGCGTGCCCAACATTTGTACACAGTTGACATTAGTCACATGAGAACGGGTCGTTTCTTCGACTCGTTCTTATGTTCAACAGCTCGGCTGTGGAATGATTTGCCGGCCTCTGTGTTTCCTCCTTCCTACAACATGGGTCTCTTCAAGACCAATGTTCATTCCTTCCTCTCCTCAAAAAGACCCTCCACACAGCATCCCAGATGACATAGGCCCTGAGGGAAATTATTTTCCTCAGGGCCTCCTGTGTGGAGTTAATGTAAAAAAAAAAAAAGGGAGGGGAGTTAGCAGGACGGAAGAAGCGGAAGATGGGAGTGGAGAGAGGGAAGACAGAGTGGGAAAACGTGAGGAGAAGGGTACGAGAGAGAGGAAAGGGAACGGGACGAATGGGAAAGGACACGCAGGGAGAAACAATGTCTTTATTAAGTGACATTGCAACGCATGCCGGGAACTCGCCAGTAAGAAATAAAATATTGTACCTTTAGAAAACTTAAATTCAAAATAATAACAATTTAAATTCTCAGCGAGTTAATTCCAAGGAAAAGTTTATCAATATAATGTCGTAGAAGACGTAGAATATTTTTGGAATAAAAAAAAAACAGCAATAAAAACGCCTATAAAAGTTTGAGTGTTAATACTCATTTTGGGAGACAGGTATGGGTGCCGCAGCCCAGGGAACCATTTATTGGATAACAAACACCTCTGCTACAGCTCACACCAAGTGGTTCGCTACGTTTAGTGACTTAGCAGGGGTGCCCGAGCTCATGGGGTGAGGTTTGTTCGGGCCAGATTGGGAGAGACTGGTTGAGGGATACCTTTTGATTTCTCCAGTAGGGCTCTCTCGGAACATCGCCTTTCACCGCACGGGGAGGGATAGAATCATTCGTCCGTCACTCCTGGACACACTGACCCCAGATTCCAACCCACCCCTTCTACCTTTTTATTTCCCAGAACATCCTCTCCTTCCTTTCCTAAAAATACCCTTCACTCAGCATCCTCGAAGATGACATAGGCCCTGAGGAGAATTATTTTCTTCCTGGGCATGTGTGGAGCTATTGTATAAAAACATAATCTTGTCCTTTGTTAATATGTCAGATTTGAAAGTCAAATAATATGTGTAACTTCACATTCAATTATTCTGTAAAGTTCCAAAATCGGCGTCTCGGAATTTACTATGTAAAAATATTTGTTTTCTATACATACGCCTCAGGGATCTCTTTTTACAGCTTTTTTTAACATTAGCTCCACACAGGAGGCCGTGAGGAAAATAAGGGGTCTTTTTAGGAAAGGAAGAAGAGGAAGTTCTGAAAAATAAAAGGGTAAGTATTGCGGATGATTAGGAATCTGTGGGTCAGTGCATCTAGGAGTGACGGATGCAAGAATCCATCCCTCCCACTGCGATGCAAGGCGATGTTCAGAGAGAGTACTTACGGCTGGAGACCTCAAAGAGTTTCCCTCAACCATTCTCTCCCGATCCGGCCTGCCATGCATCTGGTGGGCAGACGCATCCGCCACCAAGACTCAAACAAACCTCACCCCATGAACCCGGGCAACCCTGCTAAGTCACCAAACGTAGCGAACTATTTGGGATGACCTATGGCAGAAGTGTTGGTTATCCAATAAATGGTTTCCGGGGCAGTGGTACGCATACCCGCCTCGCATTCAGTCTAGGTACCTAATTTCATTCTCCTCTGCCAGTTCCCATGCCTCACTGCCATAAATACCTAGGTAGGTAGGTACCCCGATATCGTAGAAAATATTTAAAAAATAAAAGCTGAACTGCAAAAAATGATAATCTTACTACCTACCAAGAAACACCAATACGTTGAATATGGTTCTCGATTTTTTCGTAAAAATTAAGAGTTCTAAAACAACGAACACCTGCATATTGTCAATAAACAAAGACATAGATACACCCATTGTTAATGTATGGCGATTGAGTTATGTATGTATTAGTTTGTCTGGCGCGATTTTACTCCTCCCCCCGGCCCGCGCAAGTTCCCCCGTACAAGCTGCCCCGTCCGGCTGGCAAATGAGTGGATGAGACGACAACAAAAAACCTAAGTAATTTTACTACAAATCTGCGCGTATCTAAATTCGGTTTTTTACACGAATAAAACTGTTTTCAGTGCAGAATAAAATTTTGTCGTATACTTCATCATATTCCTGACTCAGGATGTGAGGAGTTTTTTTTTAAAATTGCGTCCATATGCCCAGAAAAAAATTCCAAAGTTGCCTCCTAAATTTATGGATAAATCGTCATCTTTTGGGGCCTATATTTTATAATTTAAAGCAAAAATCGAAAATCGGATTCACATCCTAACTGTATACATGCCTAATTTATCATTTAAAAAAAAGAAAAAAACAATTAATTTGATATTTTAGCCGTAAATCCAAAACAAAATTTTGTATGAAACAGGCCACGCATGCGTTCCTCTTAACAGACGGATTGCAATCTTTAGAGCACAGGCGTCGGGGGGGAATGCTATTCTTGTTCTACCGGTATTACAATGGAAGATGCTCCGAGGAACTAGCGTCATTGATCCCTTCGGCACCGGTGCATAGTCGGGAAACACGCCAAACGCGTGCTCAACATTTGTACACGGTTGACATTTGTCACATGAGAACGGGTCGTTTCTTCGACTCGTTCTTGTGTTCAACAGCTCTGCTGAGGAATGATTTGCCGGCCTCTGTGTTTCCTCCTTCCTACAACATGGGTCTCTTCAAGACCAATGTTCATTCCTTCCTCTCCTCAAAAGACCCTCCACACAGCATCCCAGATGACATAGGCCCCGAGGGAAATTATTTTCCTCAGGGTCTCCTGTGTGGATTTAATGTAAAAATAAAAATAATAGTACATAGTGTTAAGTAAAAAGTTATTAAAAAGAAAATAATAAACAAGAAATAATAGTTTTCATTTAAGTACATTGTACGGTTAGTTTGATTTTAAACAATTTAAGGGCACAATGGAAAATGTCAATATCTCTTAGGGCATTATAAGTTTTGCAGATAAGCCCGAGCAAGCAGTTTTGTGCGTATTTCGATTTAAAATGTTGTACATGAAATAAGATTTTTTAGGAATAACCTAATGATTCAAACCTCCAATTATAATATTTAATCATTGGAGGCAATAAAAGCGACCAACACGGAAGTTCCCAGACGAGACCGAATCTCTTTTTGTTTTCTCTGTTTCTATCTTCGATTGAGGGTCTACTAATTTCTGCGGAGATTAAACATTCAAATTTAAAGTTTTATTTATTAAGTAATTTCAATGTAGGTATGTATTCATAATAGACTTGTATAAAAGACAGTAGATGTCGCACATTAAAATAAAATTGGATATATTTATCCCAGACACATTTAAAGTTCAGGAAGAATCTTGAAATCATACATAACATAACAGCAAATGAAAGAAATTGAAGGTAATGCTGGTGATTCTTAGTCGAAGTATGACACAGTTAAATATGACCGAAGGTCAGGTCTAATTAAATTAGTTCAGGGGTTAGAGCAGAATCCCGGCAAGGCTCTTGGTTCATAGATGCGACTGAATCTTTTTCCTGTTTTTGTGTTTCAAAATTATTGATTGGGAGTCGCTATTATTGTCTTCAATTATTGATTCTTAGTCGAAGTATGACCGAAGGTCAGGTCTAATTAGTTCAGGGGTTAGAGCAGAATCCCGGCAAGGCTTTTGGTTCATAGATGCGACCGAATCTTTTTCCGGTTTTTCTGTTTCAAAATTATTGATTGGGAGTCGCTATTATTGTCTTCAATTATTGATTCTTAGTCGAAGTATGACACAGTTAAATATGACCGAAGGTCACGTCTAATTAGTTCAGGGGTTAGAGCAGAATCCCGGCAAGGCTCTTGGTTCATAGATGCGAGATGCGACCGAATCTTTTTCCGGTTTATCTGTTTCAAAATTATTGATTGGGAGTCGCTATTATTGTCTTCAATTATTATTGATTCTTAATCGAATTATGACTCAGTTAAATATGACCGAAGGTCAGGTCTAATTAGTTCAAGGGTTAGAGTAGAATCCCGGCAAGGTTCTTGGTTCATAGATGCGACCGAATCTTTTTCCGGTTTTTCTGTTTCAAAATGATTGATCAGGAGTCGCTATTATTGTCTTCAATTATTATTAATGTTGAATTCACCTATAATGACAGTACAAACTCCAGATAGTATTGACAGTGGTTCTTAACCTTGTTGGAGGTACTGACCCCCACCAATTTGCATATGCGCATTCACCAAACCCTTCTTAATCGGAAATCGAACTGAATCATATGAGTTGGGGGGTGTGTCTTGACTTCCGCCGAACCCGAGAGACTGACGAACCCAGGTTAAGAACCACTGGTATAGACAGTATATCCCCCATTCCCATCCACTTCAAAATCCAAAAGTTGAAAATTGATGTCAAGATATTAGCAGAAAACAGGGAGCAGATAATATACTAAATCAAGAATTTTTAATTGTTCGATAAATTGACACAGGATTTTTTAGATCGGTGTGGGCTGTTTTTTCCCAATATTAGTAGAACCGATTGCCCTCAAACATTCATACCAAAAATTCGTACCCGTGAGAGAGTTTTTATCGGCATTTTTTTACGCGCAATTGAAATTTAAAACAAGATTAAGTCAAGCGGAACAAAATTCAACAGCGATAAGTTTAGTTGGGTAATGATATCTCAAGACACGAGATGCGGATGTATCCGGGTAAAGGACCTTCGTGACACGACGATGCCGATAGTCTCAACAGTGAACACCTAACGCTTCAACGCTTGGGGATGACAGTCGAAGGATACCCAAAAAAAAAACGGGCGTTGATCGCTTTTATTTTTTTCTGTATTTTAATGAGACAAGCGTGCATAATATATATTACGCACGACATGGTTCTGGAGCACCAATTAAGAGCGTTTAACCAGCCAGCGGACGAAAATCCACATTTCGTCGAAAGTTGTTCTTCCGATCGTGCAGGACTGTTACAATGAGAAAGATTAATTATTCTCCGTACCAGCTTTTTTAAATTATAACTCAATATCGAATTTATTTCAATCCAAATTAGCTTTAATTTATACCTTCATCCAAAAATGCTGAAAGGCGTGATGATAAAACTATTAAAATAGTGTACTTTTTGTAGTTATTTTTTGATTATAAGTATTTATCATTTTTCAATAATGTCTAAATTTAATAAGAATGTTAAAAAAATCTGAAATATATTAGTTTGTAAGTGCGCAAATAAATACACAAATGGACCAATTTTCGTCAAGAAACACATGTACGTACATATTTTTTAACGATTTTATTGAAACTAAAATTAAAATTCTAATACATAACTTTGCTAGATAATGTATTGATTTATTTTACTGCATGATTACATTATTTGAAATGGGTGTGGTATAATACAAAAACTTTTTTGAAAATTTAACAAATCTGCCAACGACCTATGGAATAACCTTATTATACTAAAAATTTAAAAAAAATCTAAAAATTTATTACATACGAATGCTAGATAAAAGAACAATCTTTCGAAATCCATTTATAATTTTTTGTGGAAAAGAGTCAATACGTCTAAAAACTTTTTTGAAAATGACGTATTTCAGGCTTTCTCTGGTAATGCCCTCTTAAATCAAAATGTAATTTAAGGGGGAATAACCAGACAAAACTGGAAATATGTCATTTTTAAATCAAATTTTAGACGTATTGACTCTTTTCCATAAAAAATTATAAATTGATTTCGAAAGACTGTTCTTTTATCTAGCTAGTAAGGCAATGGTTTAAATTTTTAGGAATGTTTATTTTTAGTACGTAAAATAAGATTTTACCGTAGGTCGTTGGCAGATTTGTTAAATTTTTAAACAAAATTTTGTATTACAATTATACAACACACATTTCAAATCATATAATCATGCAATAAAATAAATCGATAAATTACCAGTTTTACAAATTAACAGTTTCAGAATTTTAACTCAAGTTTTAAATAAAATCATTTAAAAAAAAGTTCGCACACGTGTTTTGTGACGAAAATACTTTAGTTTGTCTATTTATTTACGGTCTTACAAATTAATATATTTAAGATTTTTTTTAACGTTATTATTTTGCAATTGAAAAATTATAAATAATTATGATAAAAAAATAATTACAAAAAGTACATAATTTGAATAGTTTTATCATCACGCCTTTTAGCATTTTAGAATGTAGGTGTAAATTAAAACAAATTTTGAATGAAAGAAAATCGATATTGAGTTATTATTTTAAAAAGCTGGTACGGAGAATAATTAATCTTTCTCATTGGAACCGCCCTGTACGATCGTAAGAAAATCTTTCGACGAAATATGAATTCTCGGCCGCTGGCTGGTTAATAGCCTTTAATCGCTTTTTTTCTGTATTTTAATGAGACAAGTTTGTAACCATAATATATATTATGCACGACGTGGTTCCGGAGCACCAATTAAACCAAATTTTAATTTAATGTTGTAAAGTTATTCAAGAATTCAATATTTACCTTCAGCAGAAAAATAGATTTTATGTATCTTTAAAAATGTATGCTTGCTGAAAATTTATTACGGCTAAGCATGATTTCGGATTTCCGGCCTAGTCACTGGTAAATGTCACTATAATGAACTAATTTATTTTTTATGAAGAATATCTAAAGAAAGTAGGTAGCTACACTAGGTACTAGGTATGTTAAAGCAGAAAAATGGATTTTATTAGCAATTAATGAGCAAGCAGCATTTTGCTTTTATTAATTTCCCTCAGGTCATGTGTCATATTTGGAGATACTGTGTGAAGGGTCTTTTTGAGGCGAAGAAGGAGTGAACATGGGTCTTGAAGAGACTCATATTGTAGGAGGGAAGAAACACAGAGGCCGGCTAATCGTTCCAAAGCCGAGCTGCTGAACTCAAGAACGAGTCGTAGAAGCTACCTGTCCTCATGTGACAAAAGTCAAACGAGTACAATAGTTGAGCGCGCGTTTGGCGTGTTTCCCGACTATGCACAGGTTCCGAAGTGATCAATGACGATAGTTCCTTCTAGCATCTTCCGTTGTAACTCCGGTAAAACGAGGACAGCATACCTACTTGTATGCCTGTGCTCTAAAGATTGCAATCAGTTTGTTAAAATATATTAATCCATCAAACGGATCGCACGTTACTGCACAAGAGTCAAGGAATTTTTCAGTTATTTTGGTGCTCCATACCAGAGGTGGCTGCCAAATTCAAACGCCCAACACTCGGTGGTAACGTGGTGATTAAACGGTTAGTTAGTTAAGTAAGATTACAATATTGTTTGTCTTCATTTATTCAATTGATCAATATGAAAAACGTTTTCGAAAAAGAGTTGTGAGTAGAGACGCGTGGAAAATGTGAGAGATAAGTATGATACAAGATTTTTATTTCAAAAGTTTGAACCGTCGAAACCATCAAAGGAGCGTTAACGAAGACAAAAAGTCGTATTAAAATAATTAAGCCTTTCAAGGCTGTCAGGAACACTTAAAAGATTATATTTATAAAGTTGGGAGTTTCATTTCTACACGGCCCGGGTAGGTACGGGGTACCTCGTTTACATAAAGGCTGATTCAGGAAAGCCTTTTCCTAATTGGCAGCGCACCTTTCCTGCAAGAGGACTGGTGAGTTTTAGTAGGCTCGATTTTAACGAAAACCTCTTCACTTTAAGGGAACTAACTTTGTCAGTTAGACCTACTACTTAGTGGAAATATAAATACTTATTTTAAAAAAAACACAAATTTCTCATTAGCGATGAACGAGTTTTGTACCTAAATCAATCACCATTACCTACTACAATAAGAATTTATGTAAATCATAAAAAACACTAGTGCAGACCGGTGAAAAATCACAGGATAATATAATTGTTTTTTAAAAAAAATGGAGAGTGAGGCAAAGAGTGTGTGCCAAGACCGAGTTGTTTGGCGGTCCGTCCTCTCTGCCTACCCCTGCGGGGAAACGGCGTGATGGTTAGTTAGTTAGTTAGTTAGTAAAAAAAATGTATTTGTCTCAGGATCAGGTATTGATTTTTAGAGAGAATCAGGAATTTACATTTCGAATGAATCACGGCATCTGTAAAAAAAATAAACAAAACACATACATATTTCAAACATTTATTATCGAATAAGAAGATAATAATTAATAATAATAAATCGAACCGAAAAAGAGCAAAAGAGTAGAAAAATAAAAAGGTGACGGTCGCATCTGGGAATAGAACCGATCAAGTTATTCCAACGGAACTGAATTTTCATTTAGATTTTTTAGAAAAATTCGATAGGTGTTCCATATAAATAAAAAATCGGTTACAAATAAATTGTTCAAAAAAAATATGGGAAAAATTATACGAATGTAATGTAAATCCTGTAAGTATTTGAAATATGATATCGACAAAAATTACGCAAATAAATAGGTCGCAATATCCGTGTTGGTTAAGGCGCTGTGTTCCGGTAAGACAAAAGATCATGGGTTCGATGCACAGTTGTTGTGAACGTTAATTTTTTAAATTTTCTGCGTCTTGTTCTGTTTCATGTTTCATTTAGATTTATTAGTATTATCTTCTTCTTCCATGATATATGTATTACATTGATGGGTATAACCGCCAAAAGTTATCCCAATATACTTACTTGAATAATTAATTAAAATAAAATAAAATAATTTGGTGCTTACCTACTTTATAGCTTGTCTAAATTATACCCGCAATCAGTTAAAAATTGAGAATGACACTTAAATTCAAAGCAAATCCAAGTTCTAGAGTTCAATGAACCGAAATTACCAACAGTCTGAACCGAATAAGTATTTTTAATTAAATTTCTACAACGCAATTTGGCGACATTTCATCTCAATTGCGCTTTGCCCCATTAACCTACCCACCCAGGTTAAACTTTTATATTTAGTTAGTCTCAGGGATGCTCTTCTTACCATAAATTAATTCCACACCTGTACAATATTAATTTTGGCCACCGAAAGATTATCTTTCGGTTATTATTTTAGTTACAAATAAAAACAAAAATTATTTTTTATTATAAGAAAAATTCTCTTTTTATAACTTTTGAAGGTTATTTCCATCAATGTAATACATCATTGAAGAAGACGATAAAAATAATAATGTAAACGAAAATATGGAAGAGAAAAAGACACAGAAAAAAAGAAAAAGATAATGGTTGCAACTGGGACTCGAATCCAAAACTCTCGTCTAACCGGGACATGCGCGTTAACCAATTTCGCTATTGCCACCTTCTGTCAGACCATCATATTTTTGAATCTCATAGGTATTTCAAATTTTAGAATTAAGAATATTATCTTCAACTAGGTACTTAAATTTTTTTTTTCTTCATATTATGGGCAACTACCCTTTTTATTGGAAACAATCATTCTATGAATTGGTTTGTTACCTGGATAGCGTCTCGGATAAATAAGGGGGGGGACATCGTAACTCCCCCCCCCCTTATATACGCTCTCGCCTAGACCATACATCATAATATTTATCATTATATCGGTAACACGAGAAAAAAAAACAAGCTGAAGCCGACTAAAATTTTAAAATTGAAAATGCAAAAACCTTAATTAAAATATGAGGGTTAGTCGACACGTATGTCGATGTATTGAATCGAAATGGGTTTCATCCCCTGAAAGGAAGTAAGTTGTCGCGTAGTTAGGAGGTTGGTTGGGTAACCAGTAACCATGGCTACACCACCTCCGTGGGGGGGGGGAGGTGAACCGGAAAGGGGTCGGTTTATGCAATTGGGTCATGGATCCATCCTCGCAGCGGTGTTAATTAAAACGGCCTATTGTTCTGCACTAGTACCTACCAAGTAGGTACACCAGTGCAGCCAAAACCTCCCTATGTAAATGCCTACAAACTGACAGCGCCTCCAGCGGCAGTTTCATGTTCCACAGCCGTCGTGTTCGAATTTAAACATTTGATTTGTATTCATGTTTGCCTGTTATTTTGTTAGGGATAAGAACACGAGTATAAACAAGCATCCATTAGCTATGCGAGAAACTATGTTTGAACCAGATATATGGGCGTCTCGGCTGTCAGTATCCAGACATGTATTTGCTTCAGATAATAAATAAATATATTATAACAGTATAAAAGGTTTTTTTTTCGTTATTTGTTTTTGGGGTGTTATGCCGTGTTGCGCTACCTCCTTCTTTAGCCAACGTTTCGGACATCGTAGCAGTGTCCATCATCAGGGCAGATCCGGCAGATCCGGCAGATCCGGCATCTACCGGATCTGCCGGATCTGCCCTGATGATGGACACTGCAACGATGTCCGAAACGTTGGCTAAAGAAGGAGGTAGCGCAACACGGCATAACACCCCCAAAACAAATAACGAAAATGCTTTTGGCCGTGAAAATCTTAAAACTTATCAGTATAAAAGGTCTTTGCATTACTTGTGACGAAGAATTTTTTAAAGTTGAAACAACTGAAAATCATGCAAAGTTTTTTAAATCCTCGCGAAAAATATTGCGTTAGCTGAAATATTGAGGGAGAAAGGAGAAAAAGACGTTGTTTCATCGGAAACATGACGGGTATAAGGATCTAGGTATGAAGACTCCGTAGTAAGCGTTCAAAAAGAAAAAGAAGCAGGTTTGAAAAGGTTCTTAATTTGGGTGAATGCAAATTAATTATCCAGTATTTTTCCCTGGTTATTGTTAATTATCTAATGACATTAAAAGGTGACAGATTTCCAAAAATAAACAGTAGATAGGTAGGTCCCTTTAGCCACTGGAGCGATTTTTGCAATATATTGGCGCCATTTTAAATGTCTACGATTGTTTTTCGGATAAAAAAGGCAAGTATCCCCTTAATTCGGCAAAAAAAAAATTTTGTAGCTCCCACGTTCGTTATTTTGGACTTAAAACGAAGCTATTGAAATGCTTTATCTATTACGACTATAGATGTCGCAAATCCGAACTTTGTATACAATTTTATAACGATGTTAAAAATAATTTTTTTACACGCAGAATTTATGATCAGCCGTTTACGGTTAAAATTAAGTCCATTTTCCATAGATATGATGCACCTTTCATTATCAAGTATACCACTGAGAATATACAGAAATCTAAAATATTCTATGTTGACTCGAATAAGCAGGTACCTACCCCTCACGGCAGTTTCAATGAAACAACCACGCAGGTTTCGCCCTGTTATAAATTTTACGACTTTTTTAATATTTTTTTTTTATAAATCCTACAAATATGATATAAACGTAAAATACGGGTTAATTCACTGGCTATATAAAACTATAATAAGTTTTTATGTCTCCATGTTAAAATTCGAAGGAATGATTTTTTTTATGTTATCGAAAAATTTTAAAAATGATCTTCTGAAAGTGTCGAGCAACGGAGAAAAAAGTTTTAAAATGCGCTGTCGCTCCAGTGGGTAAACTTTAAATTGATTGCCTCTTCACAGAGATCTGACCTAACCTAACTAGATTAGTTTAACTGCAGCCTACCTGCACGGTGCACACGACAGGTAGGTAATTGTGCAGGTAGGTACTGCAAGGCCTAATCTGTTAGAGACTAACCTATCTCAATTCATGCCCAGAACAGATGCGATGGATGGTTCGGAATACACCCAGTCCCAGTAGCCCGGTACCTACTGATGCGAGAATGTGCCCTCGGAGGCCGGCTGTGAATGTTGTGACGTAACTGCCACAAAGCCTGCATTACGCAATCCGATCCGGCGAGTGAGACCTGGGAGAGGTAGTTACCTACTAACTTGGTTACAGTGGCGAGCAGTCACATTCATTATTGGTTACATAAACATAGTCAATAAACAAAAATAATAGCTGATAACTAACTACAAGTAGGGCGGACATTGCGTTTGACGTTTGACGTAAAGAGTCTAGAAAAAACGATGGTGGTTAGTGGTTACCTGGATCTCTTCTCCAGACAAAGTATAACATATTATTAAGGCAATTAGTTACCTCTTTTATGCGAATACCGCACAGAAGTCCCAGCTGTCCGGAGCCAGTGACACCATGGCATCCTCAATTGGGGTATGCTGTGAGGCTGGAGGCGGGGAGGGAAAAGAGATGTAAAGTAAGGCGGAGAAGTACCTGGCTACTCAGATCTGTCACCAAACACGGATAAAGTCATCAACAGCCCCAACTCTTCCTCAACCCCTTGCAGCCTGACACCATACCCCAATTGGGGATGCCTAGTCCCACTTGCTCCGGAAAGTTGGGATCTTGTGCGGTATTTACATAAAAAGCGTATTATAATTTAGTTACCTAATTGGCATCAATCAATAAATTACCATCTCGTCTGAGATAAAATATTACCTACCTACTAAGGAGAGAGTATGGTGTATCGTACCACTTTGAACTTTAACTCTCAATACTGTGTGATGGAAATGGATTAGAGAAATGGGATTAGGTTCAAATGAATGCCTGTTTTATTGGGTACCATGTATATTAAACAGAAGGAGCATTTCACCATACTCTTGATGGCTTATCAATAGGATGACGTAAGTTAATAAATAAACAAATAAATATATTTTTGAATGTAGCTATTTTTTTTATTTTATTTTTTTTTTTTTTTATTATAGCGACTATATACAAAATTTTTACATACAAAATGAAATGTGAAATTAAGTACAAAATATTGTATTTCTTAGTCCTCCTCACTAGGGGGTCCTGTGCCGAGGAGGACTAAAGTTATTTAAATATAGTTCATTTGTCTTCTATGTCGTTTTTAGCGTCTTCGCTAGGGTTTTCTCATCGACCTCTTTAAGCCATATTTTTATTCTTGATTTGTATTCAATTGGATTTTTTATTAGTTTTATGTCTTGGGGGAGGATGTTATGGAGTTTTGTTGCAAAGTATGTATAGTTTCTTTGTCCAAATGTGGTTTTATAACTTGGAATATTTTTTATATCATTTTTATTCGATCTAGTGTTATGCATACACGGTCTAGTAGAGGATTCATTATTTTTGAAGAGCTTCAATAATATATTTTTGGAATATATTTGTTGTACATTTGGTACGTCAAAGTTATTGAAAATTTCAGTTAAAGGCGTTCTAATTGGTACTTTCAATATGGTCTTTATGATTCCTTTTTGAATCGTATTCAGGCTGTGTAGGTACGTATTTGCAGCAGATCCCCATCCTATGATTCCATATTCAATTCGAGAATGACATAACGCATAGTAGACCTTTTTCATATCCTTTTTATTTAGCACGTTTCTTAGATTTTTGAAGAAATATATAAGGCTTGTGAGTTTTTCCGAAATACCTTTGATGTGTAGGTCCCATCTAAGATTTTCGTCAATTATTACTCCGAGATATTTTATGTTTTGTGTTTTTTCGATGACGGGGCAGTAACATTGTATATTATTTCCATGGCATTCATGTACTTTTAGTTCTAGTGATTTTATTGGTTGGCCCCTTGAGTTCATTGAAAATGTTATATATTTTGTTTTGCTTATATTAAGGGTAAGCGAGTTGATTTTAAGCCAATTTTGAAGTGCACTAAGCCCCTTTTCAGCCTCATTAAATGTATCAGTCCAATTTTCTTCTTGAAATAATAAAACAGTATCATCAGCAAAACTGATTACGTTTCCTTTAATGGTAAGGTTAGTTAAATCGTTGATGTAGATAATGAACAGAATCGGTCCCAGTACTCTTCCTTGAGGAACGCCATAGTTTAAAGATAGAAGTTTGCTCTTTTGTTGGGCTCCACCCCTACCACAATAAAACATTGTTCTAAACTGTCAAATTAGTATAAGCTTTCCCTGACGAAGGAACGTTTGTTCCGAAACCGGTCGGATTTGCACATCATATAAGTGGTTTATACAAAGTTGTATTGTTTCATTTTTCTAAACAAATAAATATTCGCAATAGGCATAAAACTCCCCTAAATTATCGGATATAATAATACTTAAATTATCTCCACAATTCTCAGGTCGAGTACCGAATAGTAAACTCGAACTTTATTAATAAATACATCGAAAATATTCGTCATCTTATGTATAAGTTATCAGGAGGATGGTGAAATAACCCCTTAATACCTATAACAACTTATAATAATAGATATTGTTAAAATATCACTTTTTCTTAAACTAGGAAGCTACTCACGCATATTATGAGATCTGTTTCCTAGGTAAAGAGGGTGACCCGTGCTATAAAGTTTCTTCGTTTTGTCTGCAACATTGTACAGTGTACACCCAAACAAAACAACTAACTAAGCCTCGTTGTTTGCAAACAGCGCTGACCTTCTCAGCGAACAATGTCAATATTGAAGAAGGCAATATATACCTACATGTAGGTAATCGCTTCCGTCCAACTTAACCCGCGCTCCAAGAACCTCACCTTTAGAAAAACAACAATACGATCTGATAAAAATTATCTAATCGAAAAACAAGCAAGCACAATAAAAATAGGTCGGTATTTCAACACAATTATTTCATTACGATTGCCGCGTAGAAAGATTATTGATTCAAGGGTAAACGTGATGACTGATGACATACAAGGGCAATAAAATACCAGGAGATGATAAAAGTGGAAAGCGCGGGTTAATTCGAACGCGAGCTTCGCAGCCGTCGCGAGGCGGGGTTAATTTGGAGGCCGGCGGAACCTGAAGCGCGGGTTAACTCGCACCGAGGAAATAGGCTATTACGTCGTGCCCGTCAAAAAGAGCGGATGCCGCGTAAATTAAATAACATTTTGCCATGACGTTTCTTCACGCCCGCCAAACTCGTTCGTGAAGTAAACACCTTTATTGGTCCATAAATATGGAAGACGGTCTCATGCCAATTTCACGCAAACCATTTAAAAATTATAGAAGTAGATACCAATCAATCGTAGAATAAAGAAGAATACAAAAAATGCGATGTGGACGTGTTTTGTGATCCATAAGTCTGATCATTCTTCGCTTAAAATTTTAATACAAAAAATGACTATATAGGTCAACAGTGTCAGGTCTACGAGGTAAAGCAGTGTAAGGGGGCATACCTACATTAATTACGTGAGCAGTTTTTCTTCCAATCTAGACCCCCCCCCCCCCCTTGATGAGATAAATTTGGGCCACTTCCTATATTCTTTTCAGTGTAACGTGAGATGTAATGATGTATGCCCCCTAAGATAGAAAGAGCGAGTGCTAAATGGTCTAGCACCAAAAGATATTAAGAGAAACGATTGCGCGGCCCGTTTTGGCAAATTCGGTTTCATTGAAATCTTAATTTTGTATTTGAGATCAAAATATCCAACCAAACTGAAAAATTATTTTTGTAATCAACATATAATCTAGTACGGATACGAGCTACTTTATTTATTTTAGTTTTAAATTATAAGATTTTATTGTTTCATAATTTTACAGGCAGCTTGGGAAATTATTTAGGAGTAAACGAAAAACAATTAAAAAAAACTATTTTACTATAGGGAACGTACCCATACTACGTGACACGTTTAGGAGGGGGGGGGGGGGGGTCTTCAAAATGTCACGTTGGTCACGTAGTATGGGTACGTCCCCGTAGGTAGATATTTATCACGAAAATATGTTGAAATATAAAATAAAAAAATTAATTAAATAAATCGTTTTGATGGGTGTAAATTTAAAATATAAATAACCTAATTACATCGAAACAAAAATTTGTCGTTTATAGATACCATATTAATATTACTACCCAAAAATGTATTTTTAACAATGTTTTATTTTATTTTTTATTTATCACCATATTTTAAAAATAAACATAGCAAAGATACGTTTTTAGAATTTCACGGCCAAAAGCATTTTCGTTATTTGTTTTGGGGTGTTGTGCCGCGTTGCGCTACCTCCTTCTTTAGCCAACGTTTCGGACAGTGTCCATCATCAGGGCAGATCCGGCAGATGTGTAGAAGGAGGTAGTGCAACACGGCATAACACACCAAAAACAAATAACGATAAATATAGCAAAATTACTTTTTTTAAATGTTTTTCATTTGTTCACAAATAATTGCCTAAGTTTCCTTTAAAATCATGACACTAATTAATGGCCTTCATCTTATAATTTAAAGCAAAAAATAAATAAAGTAGCTCTCATCCGTACTAGACATTTAATATACCTTTTGATTACAAAAATTATTTTTCAGTTTGGTTGAGAATTTCGATCTCAAATCCAAAATTACGATGAAACGGCCATACGAACGTGTCAGCGGTTTCCTTTCAAATACGAGTATACGCTTTAGGTACCAGAGTTTAGCTACCCACGTAAGCTTATTTATTTATTTAATTTCCTGTTAGTAGGTAAGTAGATAAATGTGCGTAATTAATTATTATTACGTAAACATCGACCTGTGTCGGTACAAGACAGAATCAATATATATTTTTTTTTATTGGAACCGTAAAAATGTTCTCTCATGATAAGATATGAAGTACCTACGGGTGTAAATAAAATTAGAAAATGTTTCTATAGCGTGACTTACCTAACAATGTTCTCGATACCGAAATAAAAGCAAGGCGACTCCGTGACACCAATGTTCTTAGCGGGTTTAAAGGGGCTTACCTGAAAGAAAAGAAAATTAACAAATTAATAAGGGATTCAATATCAAGAATAAATACGTCAAATAGCCAGAGACACAGCCCAGACATTTAACTTTATCTACTGGTATTTTATTATAGAAAAAAAGTCAGACACATTGAGGGAAAGCTGAAATAAAGATTTAAAAAATTTCATCCTCAAAAATCATCAAAAGAATGCATAACACAATAACTTCTTCAAGAACAGCTTACTTTTTCGTGTTAAACTAACTTTTTTGAATCGTTTTAATTAAATATAATAATTACTAAAGACCGGCTGGTTGTTTAATAGTATTTGAACAATTCATCAAATTTCAAATTCTGTGAAAGTTCTATTCGACTAGTTTTAGTTCGACGACCTCCGTAGTCCAGTGGGTAAGACTATTGACTCACAATCCGGAGGTCGCGGGTTCGAACCCGGCATGCGCAAATAAATTTTATTTGATTAATTTGTGTTATTTCACAATTAATTCATTTAAAATAATATATAGTATATTTGCGGCATGTTCCAGAGTGGAAGATACTATCAGTATCGCCCTGGTGTAAGACCACCATTCAGAATTGAAACGTTGCTTGAAAATGGCTTTAGCCGTGTTTGGTGACCAGATCTGAATAGCCAGGTACTTCCCAACCTTCCTCTTCCCCACCTACTTCTCCTCCCCACTACCTTCAGCCTCACAACATACCCCAATTGGGGATGCCATAGTCTCACTTGATCCAGACGGGAGCAGTTGAGATTCTTGTGCGGTATTCAAAATACGTTAAGACTTTTACAGAACTTGAATATTAACTTGGAAATCTGATAAATTGTTCAAATTCTGTGAAACAACCCATGCGTAGTTTTAACCACTTTTATTGTTTAGATACAACGAACACATTTCGTGAGCAAGCTCAACTCATCTTTAAACTAAATTACAAAACTTAAAAATGTAGAAGAGAAGAATGGGGGAGGGGGGGGGGGAGTTACAATGGGAACAAATTTAGCTAATCTGTTCAAAAATGTTTTCTGATTATTCATAACTAGCAGACCCGGCCACACGTTGCTGTGGCTAACGAAACACAACGCCATTACCCGACCTTTATAAAATCCACACTACCCGCTTGCCAGCTGCCCACATAAAAACCTTCCTCTTGAATCACTCTATCTATTGGTAAAAACCGCATGAAAATCCGTTGCGTAGTTTAAAAAATCTATGCGCACATACATTTCGAGCGACTTCATTTTATACTATGCAATGTAATGAGTAATGAATGATATTTAAACTCTCCCTTACACTCTTTTTGGTTATCTAAACAGATACCATTAGTATCACAGTATAAAATCTTTATACAATTATGTCTAAACATGTCGGTTGTATCCAAGCAATAAAAGTGGTTAAAACTGAGCAATTATTACATTTAATTTTAAGAAGACAATAGATTTTGTGTTACAGTAGCTGCCGGATAGTCGATTTCTCAAATGGAGTAAAATTATCTAAGGGACATCAGTCTCAAACAAAGAGAAGATGTTACTTAGAACGTGAGATAAAACCATTGCGATATTGATAAAGTTAAAAGGAAGTTCTCACTGCTGTTAAACATGTCGGTGGTATCCAAACACTAAAAGTGGTTAAAATTGAATAATTATTACATTTAATTTTAGGAAGACAATAAACTTTGTGTTATAGTAGCTGCCGGATAGTCGATTTCTCGAATGAAGTAAAATAAATCTAAGGGACATCAGTCTATAGAGAGAAGAGGTTACTTAGAACGTGAGTTAAAACCATTGCGATATTGATAAAGTTAAAAAGAAGTTCTCACTGCTGAAATCACTTTTCCGAGAAAAGGAAGAATCGCGAATCAAAAAAGACTAGACTAACTCAATACTGCACTCACTTCAATAAGCTGATGTATAACTTGCTTAGCGAAGCAAAAACAGGAGATCCGAGATATGGCACGAAGTTGTCGAAACAGATTGCGCTAGTATTCGGCACTGTGCCCAATGCCGGCACTGCCCTGCCCGATCCGGGGGTCATTGCCCATCTCCAATCGACAGTATCTACCAATCATTAGGATTTATCCGCGATGTTTAGCATTACATAATTAATGTCAATGATTCAAATAAAACTTAAGTGCTTTTACCGAATGAGTCAGACAACCTCTCAATAGGTATGTTATTTATTTATGCTGTGTTTTTACAGATTTTCTCACATACGTGAGAACAATCCAGTTATGAAAACTCAGTTACATACAATTACAAAAATCTAATCATGCATCTACATAAATTCAGATAAAAAAATTGCAGTAATATGAATTCCGAATAGAGCTTCCATATTCAAGTTAACTTCTAAGGCATTATAAAGGGTTAGAATTGATTTAGGATCTTTGAAAGGATTACATATTCTGTGAATAAATCCCATCATTTTAAGGTCTATGGATCGTAGAAGGAAAATAAATAAAGAAGCTAGCAGGACTTTTAATTAACGGGATACTGCCACTACAGGAGACGCGTCCGATCCGCAGTTGTTGGGAATGGATAAGTGATAAGCAACATGCGACCCGCGAGCCTTTTCGTACTGCCCATTTGACTAATTTCTGTTCTATTTTGCAAAAGGATTTACCAGAAAACTTCGGTCTTTTTGAATCAGCCGCTCAAAATAATAATATTTTTCTTACATATTCTTTTCTTCTTTGATATATCGTTATCAATAGTTATATTAATAACGATAGGGTAGGGCGGGGCTAGTTGAACATGATTTTGCTAATTTGACCCAGACTCTAAACTCTTATAGATATTTTTGTTTTTTCAATTTATTAAGATAGTTTCATTATCTGGCTTTATAATGATATTCACGAAAGGATATAATACATTGACCTTAGGCAAGATATTTAAATTTTCACGCAGAAGGAGAAATGGTTCAACTTGCCTCATAGGTGGGACTAGTTGAACCACCCACGGGGCTTGTTGAACAATGTAGTGTCATATATTCACACTCATGGTTTAATAAAACAAATTATGTAAATTATTAAACTTAATTTATTGAAATAATGAAAGAATACAGAATTAGGTGATAGAATTATTATTTTATCTAAAAAACGAGTCTAATAAAACAGGTAAATTTTCTTAGAATTATTTAATCGATATCGCTGTCACAATTGACGCAGATATACATTGGAATAGTGCCAGATGTGCACTTTTGGTGTGCCCACTTTAGACTGGCTTGACAACGAACGCACTCTTCTCCTGGAAATTACGTATAAAATTACAGTAAGGAATCTGAATGGGGCAGGTTGAACCAAATGGTTCAAATAGCCCCACCCATGTTTTATTACAAATTTCATTGGATAACTCATATACCATTAAATGTATTTCAATTTTACAATTGACAATATACAGTTAAGTAAACACCAATATCAAATTGACTTACCTTGACTTGGTACCTTTTTCCTTAGTATCTATTTTCAAAAAAGCAGTCGATCGTCTTTTTTTTAATTTTGGAGCAAAAATCACACAAAATCCCCGCGCACACGCTACGGACGCCAATCGCCTACTAAATGCTTGGTGGCACGGTACCCACACTTCTAGCTTGCCAGAACATGTTCGGCATACTTTGTAAGTCTTTCGGCTCCCAAGATATTGGCGTGGCCCAACAAGCCCCTTGGTTCAACTAGCCCCGCCCAACCCTATGTCAAAAATAATTAGTAAAACTATTCCCGGTACTATACAACCATCATTTTATACAAATAATAAATTTAAAAAATGGCCAGAGTGGAAAAGGTTAAAAACAAAGATTAAAGAAGAGCGACATTAAAACAAAAAAAATCGGGCGATTATAAACTCAATTGGAAAGACTGTAATTACTTTTAAATAGGTAGAACAAATAGAAACTTTGAAGTAAGGGTTAAAGAACATCTCAGAGCATTAAATGGCAATAGCGAATCTGAGTTCGCAGATCATTTATTAAAAAATGATCATAATTTTGATAAAAACCATGAACTTAAAATATTACATACAGGTTTTATGAGGCATCACAGATAAATAATTTACATTAAAAATGTACATAATAAAGCAGACATAATTAATAAGCAGCAAATTTTTATAAACCCTCTTTTGAACCTTTTCCCACTTAACCTGTTTTCCCTGCTAATGTCTTTGAAATCACTAATTTTGACAAACTTCCCCCACTCTTACCCCTTCTCCTTCCTTCTACCCTTTCCTCCCGTATGTGATCAATGTTTAATTTTTAAGTTTAGTATACATTTGATCCTGATGTTGTGAACATCGTTCATGAAACATGTTGATTGTATGTAAATAAAAGTGATGTAAACAAAGTTATTTGTCTTTTCATTAAAATTCCTTAATACTTTAGAAAGATAAAAATCGACACCATTTATTGGTTTGGCCTTGGAGATAGAAAATTTCGCCTACGAGGTTTCTTGTTTGTATTCCATAATAATTGTTTTATAAAAAAACTAGCAGACCCGACCCCACGTTGCTGTGGCTAACGAAACACAACGCCATTACCCAACCTTTATAAAATACACACAACCCGCTTGCCAGCTGCCCGCTGCCTGAATTGAATATTTGAATTTCTCGGCTTTTCTTTACTATAATAAGCATGTATTATACATATAAACCTTCCTCTTGAATCACTCTATCTATTGCTGAAAACCGCATGAAAATCCATTGCGCAGTTTAAAAGATCTATGCGCACATACATTTTGAGCGACTTCATTTTATACTATGTTGTAAAGATACCCTTTTAGAAAATAATATGCGACACCACCGACTACAAATTTAACAATGTAGGTTGTAGGTGTAGGTACTCTACCCCCGCTGTCCGCGGACTACTCCACTTTAAATTGCCTATTTGTTCTAAAGCACACAGAAAAATTAGTTATTTTTGTAGACGTTATTATGTGTAAAAAAATATTACGTTTTGTTTGTTCAGAAAAACTGGCCATCAGCTATAATAATACGATTAGCTCAGCCGGCAATGAAAACTGGCCGCTTGATAAACAACGTAACATGATAGCTTTATTATTACGACTAATACGTTGAACTAATATTTATTCACCCTCACTGCTCGTAAAAACAAAGAATGGAGTCAGTATTTCAAGAGTAAGCAGGATCTTTATACGATTAAAGGATTATAGATACCCGTATGTCTCCTGCAAGTGATGCAAAACCTAAAAATAACGAAAAGTGCTATTATTTACACCTTGCTTTATGGCCAAAATCGAGTGCAGTTCACACGCGGTAGAAGTAAAACCTATACCCACACAAAGGCAATCAATAGAAGCCTTGAAAAGTGAGCTCATAATCAAGGCGGCCAATAAGCTTGACAGAGCGCGACGCTTCATAGGTACTGTACGCAAGTCCGGTTTCATTCTATCTCATGCTCTCGCAGGTTAAATCCTGTAGATGTATGCGTTTATCTCTTTTTAGTGTACTCGTTTCCGTTTCATCGAGTTTCATATCACAACGGTGGTAAATAAGTTTCATTTCAACAAGAGAACGGAGAGGAACCAATAGATGAGGTAGCGAAATAGTTAAATGCGCCGAAAAGGCACAACTATTGGCCTTGTGCAAATCGCAAGTGCGCCATTTACTGTTGAGTTTGGCAACCAACTCCAGTCCAGAGAAACTGGCTACTCGCAAAAACCCTGGACTCTGCAAAAACAAGCTACACGATTGATATACATATTATTTCCCTTCTTCGACGAAAGGTTTGCAATCTAAGATTACAAGAATGCTGCGTGTATTCTATACATATTTCAATGATGGTCAGAAAAACCAACCATCCAGAACAAAACACAAAACAAAGAAGAAATTGCTTTGGTATTTTTGTCTCACAGTTCGGTATGTTGGTTAGCGTCAATACATCATTTCTTTCACACCTTTCTACTAAAGACAGGCATTTGTACAACAGTAAAAACTATCTGAAGAATTCCCTTGCGTTTTCACACCTGTCGGATTTCCCAGATAACAGATGAAAGCCCCGCCGCGTCACAATCGCAGGCGCCGCGTGAGAAATACATTCCTCAGATGATCCGCCATTCTGCCGCGGGGCAAAGACAAGGGGGATTCTTTCAGACCACAGACAATGTGGAGAAATGCGCGCGAAAAACAACCACGAGACCACGTGCCGACACATTCCTTCTCAAACAATATCAACCTGATATTTGAATAAATTGACAATAATGACATAAATTTTACGCAGACGGGGTTAAAATAAAAATTATAAATAAATAACAAAGAATATCCAACCATCCAATAACGCTGTAGGTAGGGTACAACAATATCTAAGAATAAAATCAGTAAGTAAAACAGCCACAACAACAAAAAATAAGACAATAAAGTTTGGCTCAAGAGAAGTCAAAAAGTGAAAACAAGGGGAGAAATTTTGTTCTAGGGCAGGGATGGCGAACCAATGGCACGCGACACAATATTTTGGGCACGTCACTGATCAGTGATCACAAAATTTATTATGCACTACGAAAAAAGTGTGAAGTGTATATGTAGTAGGTGAACGAGCGAACCCGAGTAATCCCTACGCTACAGAATGTTCGGGTGCGATGCGCGGGCTGCAATTCGCGATTTAGAAATACATGAGAAACCAGACGAAGACCAAGTTAATGAAGAGTTTATTTCTGGGAGATTTTCTCAGTTCAAAGAATTATCGGAAATACAAGTTTTTTATTTACCCTGATGTGACGTCATTTGATAAACTGAATTTGTCCCCATTCGATTGGTTGGAAATTGATGAATTTGAAATGCAGCTGATTGATTTCCAGTTTAGTTCAAGATGGATTAAAAAATTTGTTGAAACAAGGAGAGAGTTAGAATTAATTGAAACAGAAAGATTGACAGATAATATAAGTGAAAATGCTAATAACAAAATTTTGGAAACATGGAATGCGTTACCAGACACATTTAATTGTTTGAAGAAGCTGGTTCATGCATTTTAACAATATTTTCATCAACCTATGCCTGCGAGTCATTATTTTCAGAGATGAATAACATTAAAGAGTCAGTTATTTACCGTTTGACAGATGACTCCAATTCAGCATGCATTCTGCTAAAAGTAACATCTTACAACCCTAACATATGTGATTTTTCATCTAACCTAACCTAACCAAACCTAACCTGCAACAACAAAAGTCACACTAATTTTCCTTTCATTTAAATTACGCGTATAATGCTAAATGTTCCTATTTAGTACTAGCAAATAAAGAGATTTTATTTGATAGTAAGTATTTATTATTTTATTTTCCCAATAATCACAAAGTCAAAATTATTTGATGGCACGTCTATGACCTCATTAAACATTTATTTAGAAAAATGGCACGTTGATACGTAAAGGTTCGCCATCCCTGTTCTAGGGGCTATCGCTAAATACTCGTATGTCCGAAATCTTGCCACTGCAGTGGATGTTATATTTCGACACATTTGCACAAGAGGTTGGGAGAAGGTTAAGTTGGTTCTTTGGAAAGAAATGGATGAATAGTAAGTCGTACAATAAAAATAAAAACATGGAAAGTTTCGGCATTTCTTAGTAAACGATAGTAAGACGAAGTTTATAGAATCAGAAATAGTTGCGGCACATTGTCAAGGACGTTTGCACGTCGAAAGGGGTTTATTTCAAAGTTTGAAAAGTTCCAATGAAAGTTTTTAGACTTCTTCAAACACAGCAAACTTGTTTTGTGGTACCATTTTAATTTAAAATTAATAAAATATGTACTTAGTTTTAACCACTTTTATTGTTTCCATAAGAAATGTCGACTTGTGCAGGGTTTACTGAAAAAGAGTCGTTTTTAAAAAAAGTTTTTATATAGAATTTGTATCCTTTCCTTTTTCTCGTATTATTTGGGTCCATAGAATTTCAAAAGATGCCTAAGCCTAAGTACTCTTATCTCATGTAACCATCGAAAAATATGGAACAAGTGATATATTGTATTTGAAGAAGTATTATATTTTATGTGAATATAAGCACAAGAGTCCCAACTGTTCCCGTCTGGAGCCATCATCGTCATAATAATAATAATAACGTTATATTTATATAGCGCATGTTTGGGGTCATTTCACTTCAAGTGCGCTTAACTATAATAAATTTAAAAATAATCCTACAGTGCTCCTTGTAATATTGAGAAAATAATAAAATAATCTACAGTATTTACAAAACAATGACAAGAGAACGAAATTAATAAAGACAGTGCTGTTATAGCACACACAGGACAATAATAATAGTAGACAACAACGGTGCTATTGTAACACAGGACAAAACAAAAACTTTAAAACTAAAATATAATATACTAACAGAAGGCAGTTTGCGTTCAGAAATGAGAAATATTCTGACATAAATTCGGATATTAAATATAAAAAATACAATTAGGAGGAAACCGAATTCAAACAATTACGGGAAACTTAAGAACATAGCTTATTATTATTTCGTATATTGAAAAGATGTTAGGATTCATGAATGGTATGATTTTTTAAATAATTTTGTTTTTAAAGACCTTTTAAATTCAGCCAAATTCTGGATATTAGTAAGAGCTGGGGAAGTTTATTCCAAATGAGAGGGCCAGTTACACGAAAAGAGTGATCATAGTTCGATTAAAGCTCGATTTGACCTAGAAAGTTCGATTAGACGATTAGTAACATCTAGATCTACTGACCTTAGAGTAAGCTGTCTCTCGCATAAGTTTTGTCGGACCATAGTTCCGATATATAGGCTGGCGCCATTCCTTGCAATGCTTTGAAGCTTTTGTTGCATTTTCAATTATATAGATAATTCAAAGGTCCATTGCTCATGATGGAAGTGACAAATTTCATGATTGCAAAGCTTACCGTTCGCGAAATTTTACTAATTTAAATAAAATGACAGGCTTTGAAATCTACGTGACTGGTACGAATGCGTTTCTGTATAAATATGAGGTATTCTGTGATGTGTATGACAGCTAACCTCTAATAAGAGTGCACACCAGATGGCGGAGAAGAAGCAAGCATAGGGATCCACTGATAAATTTGCAACTAGTTGAAACGCGACGCAAAACAGAAACGACTCGCAAAGCCCTGCAAAACGATAAAGGTCTTACCACAGCAGAGTTATGAAATCCGAACAGTACCCGGCTGTGTAACCGGTGAACCCACAATATTCAATCTCCCAATCCTCAACTATACTATTAGCCATGGCCCATGAACGTCTGGGATCGGGCCATTCCCCGCACGTAGGCGACGCGACGCGACGTCCGGCGAATGGAGAGCAGCAAGCAGTATAAGCACACTGCACGGGCGACCCTGAACTCTAACGCCCGCCATCTTATTCGGCACTGAGCGCTGAAGCAACCAACAACAGGGAAATTACATAATACCAAGATTATATATATTTGTACTGTAGCGCAGTAATATGTGGCACGGTACGATACGGCGTCCGAGCGCGGTGGGAAAACGCGGGGACGTCTTTCATAGTGTGACAAGACGCTAATCTCTGGATATTATTAAACTGGCAATATGCAATAAATTTACAAGGAAACTGGCTTCAATTATCTTGTAAAATACCCCGCCTATCTGTAAGTTGAGTGCATTCCTGTTTATGAACTGCTTACTAATAGAATCTGCAAACCTAAACTAGTGCCGGGCTAAGTTTTTAATTAAAAGAATAGTGATCATTAACAGTAATAATATACGATACGATTGTACCACCCCAGCCAGGAGTACTCCTGTCCCGGTGAGACCGGTACACCAGGGGGCACTGATTTGTTAGGACTGGAACACGTGCTCTAAGGATAGGTGGGAAGTTGGAGTTTAATCAGCCGGTACACATGGCAACCTAATGAGCCAATATTGGAAAGTAGGTTGGGTCGGAATGGGATGAGAAATGTTTATTTCAATATAATATTTTTTCCCCTTTCGTAGTCCCTCCCTTTCCAAGTTGTTCCTTCCTTCATCCTTCTTCCAGTTTTCTTGTTCCTCCTCCCGTTTCTCACTTATTCTGCCGGGTCACTATTATCGGAATCCGTTTCGTTCATGGTATATACTTTCTGAGTTGACTCTCGGAGTTTCTCTTTGTCTTTACTTTTTTCTTTGTCTTTGCCTTCCATTCTTCCAGCGTTTTGTCATAGTAGCTCATGTCATGTTTTAAAGTCATTCCACGTATAGATAGGTCTTCCAATTTTACGTATGCCTGTAGAGTAGTTCCAAGCTGCTGTTAATAGATGCGACGGCTTTCGTCTTAAAATGTGTCCAAGGTATCCTAACCTGTAAGTTTTTATCTTCTTAGTGATTTTACCTTCTAGTATTTGGCATATTTTTTCTTTAGGCGCGTTCCTAGACTCTTCCAGCATTTGTTTCAGGATGTATCGTTCGTATCTTCGTAATCTTGATCTGTTGGCTTTGGTGAGAGCGACGGCTTTTAGTCCGTAGATCATTGCCGGTGCAATGGTCATGATGTAAAGTAGTCTAGAGGTGTGCCAGTCCAGTTTCATCTTAAGTAAGAATGGCATAACGGTTTTAGTATTTTGGACCGCCTGTTTGCAGCGTTTCTTGATTGTGTCTCTCCTGCTCATTGTTGAGGTTATATACGTTCCTAGATATTTGATTTCTTTTTCGGGTTTCATACAGATTCCTCCTACGTTGTACCATTGTGATTCTGGAGCTATTCTCATCGGATTTCTGACTAAGAGTTTAGTTTTTGTTTCATTCAGGGTCAGGCCTACTGATTTCAACAGCGGTTTCAGTTTTTCGATTATTTTTCCAAGTATGTTGGATGTTGGTGTTATTTGCCAGTATAATTATGTCATCTGCGTATGCTAATATGATTGGCAGGATGATTCTGAGGTCTTGATCTAAATTTAATTCTTCAATTTCTTCTTCTAGAGTTCTTAGGATTTCGTCCATAAGTATTGTAAACAGCCTTGGAGATAGGGGGCACCCCTGTTTTACCCCTCGGTTTTTTAATATTACTCTTGATTGTTGTCCGAACCAAGATATTGACGTTTTCTCTACCATGCACGCTGCAATTATTCTATTGGTGAGGGCGTGACTTATTCGGCTCCTCAGGATCGCAACCATTTGTTGGAGGTCTACCATATCAAAGGCTTGTTCTATATCCAGCGACACTACGTAGGTTGTATGTCCCGCCCTCCACTCTTCGTCGAGGATTCTTCTTATAGTGAATATGTGGTCGTCAGTGGAACGGTTTTGCAAGAATGCCGTATGATAGTTTCCTAGCTCGTCGTATTCTTCTTCTAATTTGTTGAGGAGTGCTTTCGCGTACATTCTATACCCAACGTTGCAGATTGTAATACGTCTGTACTCTGATATACTTTTTGGGAGTTTTGTTTTAGGGATTAGAACTTGGACTGTGTGTAGCCATTCCTCTGGAATTATGTTATTAATCCAGGCTTCTGTGATGATTTTTGAGATTTCTTCCACAAGTTCTGTGGGAGCAGCTTTAAATAGTTCAACCACCAGCTGGTCCGTCCCTGGAACTGTCCCTCCTTTTATTCCACGAATTATGCCGGAAATTTCCTCTATCGTGGGGGGAGCTCTCAAAGGTTTGTAGTCCCTTTCTTCGATTATGTTTATTTGGGGCCCTTCGCTTTTTTCAAGTTCCTCTGTCCATAGGGATGAAAGATTTCCTCTGGTTTTGTCGGGTTGTCTTTTTAAATTTACTGAAGAATTTGTATGTGTACTTCATTCTTGTTGATGGTTTCAGATTACCCAGGGAACTAAAGAATGCTACGCATTCTTTTTGCTGTTCTTCTTCCAGAATTGAGACGTAGTTTTTTCTTGCTTCCTTAAGTTTTCTACTCGTTTCTGGGTCATGCGGGTCTCTGTTTTTCCAGAACTGCGCTTTTGATATTTATGCTAAAGCTATTCTTCTCTCTCTTGAGAGGACTCTCCCTTTCTTCAGAGTCTCCTTTTGTAGTGTGTTTTAAGATTTCTTTTACTTCCGACCACGTGCACGAGCTGGTTCCACTGGGGTCATTGCTTTTCCCCTCCAATACTTGGTTTTATTCCTCGCCGTTGCTTGAAATTCCTTTAACTCTTCTTTAGACTTGAGAAGCTCATAATTCCAGTCTATGTGGTTAAATTTCTGTGATGTCGAGCTTCTTTGTTCGTGTCGTTTCAGGGCATGTGTGTTTGAGTTTCATGTTTTTGCCCGCGCTTTCCTAGGCACGAGTTTTCCCCAAATCAGTTTGTGATCTGATTTGACTATTTTTGACCATTTACCTGCAATGTATTCGAAACACACCGCTGTGTACATTGGTGTGATCGATTTGAGATTTTTTGTTTTCCGTTGCCCATGTGGTTCTGACCGATTTCCTTCCCCACGTGCTGTTGATTTTTAGGTTGTGTTGTAAAAGAAAGTTTATTAGGAATAATCCGTTTTCATTGGAAGCGTTGTGATAGGTATTTGGTCCCACTCTTCCAGTACATCTCTGTCTGTTAAGGTCTTTTCTACCTATTCGAGCGTTAAAGTCTCCCAGTATGATAACTCTTGCCTACCTGGGTTTGTTTCTTATCATCCTGGCTATTTCTACGAAAGTCTCTACACTTTTACAGTTTACCGTGTTCGCTTGTGGCACGTGTACTGTTATTATGAACCATGATTTAGCGTACTCTTTCTCTTTTATGTGTGCTGCGATAACGTTCTCAGTTTTCCTAACAACTCTTTTTACTTCAACATATAACCTTTTGTTTATTAGTATGGCCACTCCCCTATTTGCCTTTGCCTTTCTTCCTCCATTTAGTAGCCATTTGTAGTTGTTCGATTTGAGGGATCCGGTTGCCAGATGTGTTTCTTGCAATCCAGCAATGCAAATATTTTTTTCCTTGAGCTCTTCATCTATTTGATTCTTTTTTTTTGGTTATTGGCGGCACCTCTGACGTTCCATGTAGCTACTGTAGTCACTGGTTGAATACGCTTTTCATGTGGCAAATTAGTTTCTTGAGAATCCCTATGGATGACATGAATTGCCTTTTCAGGGCAATTTCACACCAAATTAATAACATCATCGGGATCACCAGTAACCACATAATCGTGCGAAAAGATTTGGCGTCCCATGTGGAGCTACACAAATCGGAAGAAAAATACATCTTATATATTACATTATTCTTATTACTGTACTATATATATATATGCTCTGTATTTAAGTTAAGAAAGCGAAATACTATGTTTCTTTTAACTTAATAATAATAATAATAATCTTAGCCATCGCAAGCAATATCTTGGATCAACAAAAAATTTACACAGCCTACTCTGAACGTGAGCGACAAGACCTATATATCAGAGAACAGTACAAGAATGGCACATGGGCGGGAGAAGACATATTAATAGCTGCCAAAGAATACTACGGACTTAAAGTAAAAATCCACCAACCTGATCAACCTCCAATAATCTATCAGACCATGGAAGAACCAAGGGGAACTATAAACCTCTTATATTAAATAAACCATTACGATAGTGTGTTAATAATAAAAAATGAGAAAGAACGCGCGGAAAGGATTCAGTGCACAGAACTAAAAATCGAACTGACATGCAGCTATGACATACTAAACAACGCCAACATAGATAGAATCTGCAAACCTAAACAAGTGCCGGGCTAAGTTTTTAATTAAAAGCATAGTGATCATTAACAGTAATAATGGAAAATTATTATGGTTGAGTGTGGGGATGAAATTAACGTGAATGTTTTTTTAAGCTGTGTTTCGTAATGTAACACACTATGGTTTTCAATACTAATACTACTAATAAATAAAAAGAAAGACAAATATTCTCGGGTTACGAAAAACCTGACAATTTTTTAAAATCTCCTACTACCATCACAGAAAGCGAAAATGTTGCTTGTGCCGCGATGGAGGACTTAGCTAGCCGAGGAATAGAACACGGGACGCCTGGGTGGGACCCAAACGCGATGCCAATTCAGCCACTGACTTCAGAACTGTATGTATATACATATATATACATATCAGTGGCGGTCCGTGAGTATTCAGTGAGCTAAAGTGCTAAGATTGAAAACTACTACATTACTGATGTTGTTGTAGCTGAAAATTATACATATATATTTTTTTTTAAATTTCAACTTTTTGTATGAAGATCTTTCAGTATGCGAAAGAATCCTGAAGATCTTCATACCAAAAGTTGAAATTTTGAAAAAAAAATTAAATTCATTTTTAGCTAACGTCATATTTTTCAATCTTAGCACTCTAGCTCACAGAAAACTCACGGACCACCACTGAACATTTAGGTATAACTTTTTTGTTAGAAATACACAGTTTTTAAGCACAAAGACAAATGTTACATACCCACAGAGTTGAATACGGTTAAGCCAAAAAAAAATCTTATGCGTATGTCGGTTAGAGATAGGAGATTTATTTTGCCAACCTGTAATCGGCCGGACACGCGCGAGAGCGCGCAGCTTGTGCGCATGAGCGAAAAAAATATTTCGAAATAAATATGTTTGTCTGCGATTTTGACCCTTCTATGTACAGAATTTGTATGAAGAACAAGGTCAGAATCGCTTGCGCCAACATTACCCCATGAGATGGGTAAAAATTTCATTCACCTTGCAACCCCAGAATATTTTTAAACGATTTTATCTGTTGCATCAAAATGTCAAATTTGCCGCGAATTTTATCTGTCATGCGTGTTCCTCGACTAAAACATCGTAAAACCTATTAATTTACGTAATTAACGCAAGTAATGTTGTTTTGGTACATAGTTTATTGTTCTAGGAATGTGTTTCGGTCAATAAAATATACGATAACTCAAAGTTAATCCACAAAACATTCAATTCAAAATTCAAAGTCGTGCTTTGTTAGGGAATTTCCGTGTTTTTACGGCTTGTGACAGGATACGAACAAAGAGAACACTTAGATTAATATAGGGACAAGGATAGGAGATGCTCTTGAGTATTATTGTAAGTTTTGAGCAAACAAGTTTTCAATGAAAAATGCATGTTGATAATTTACTTTAATGCATCAAAAATAAGCGTTGGTAAACTTATTGCTTGTTTATCATCCACAGGAGCGCTTTTTGCCACAATATGGCACTATTTAAAATACCTCGGATTGCTTTGCTGCCAATTTTGGCAAATTTTCACTTATTTGTAAATAATTAAGTAGAAGCTTACGATTTTATATATTTTTTTAATAAATCCTACGAAAAAATTGGTAATAATCAAGATAAATGAATTCATTGGCTATATAGAATTATAATCAGTTTTTATGTCTCCATATTAGAATTCGAGGTGTGATTTTTTTTTATGTGGGCGGAAAATATTCAAAATGTTCACCAAAACATCTCGAGCAATCGGAGAAAAAAGTTTTAAATTACGTTGTCACTCCAGTGGTTAAGGGCTCGATCTTTCAACGCGTTATTTTCAAGCAAAGTATCAAAGAAAACAAATAGTTTTCCGAGTTGGATACGGTTGCTACTAGGCTACCGTGGTTACACGCTCTGTTGAAGCGCTATCCCGGTGTCAAAACAAGGATCCGAGTAAATAAACTATGTGCCCACAAACATATTCGTATCTCGCTTACTGGTGGTTTTACTTTACGGTACGGTACCTTAAAGTTTAATGTGTAGATGAATTATAGTTAAGTTACTGGTAACAGTTTACAGATTAGGAGTTTAACCCCCGCGGTTCACTTGTAAAATAGTAAACTTGAAGCGTATTACTTCACGGAGATTAAAACTCTAGGAAGAAAATGAGGAGGGAAGTAAACTGCTAACATCAAGCCATTTCACCGCGGGTTTAAGAAAATGACATATCGTCGTCACACTCTTATTGCACCGCTTCTTTACATAAACAAACTGAAGTGTTTAGATTCGTATGATCGCGTCATGACTTTCTGAGGCGTTTAACCCGTCAAGTCCATTTGTTCGGTTTTGAGAACAACTCATAAAGGTCTCACAGAAATCGTTGCGTCCCCTTACTATCATGGTTATAAATATGATCTAAACGGTGTTAGAAAGAGAAAATACCACGCTTTATATTCAAATCTTAAATTTTACCGCAAAATAATTCTAATGTACATCATTATGAATCCAACGCTTCCGAACACAATTTGAAAAAAAATATATATTTGAGAATATTTTATTAATTATTTTTTAATGAAACGACAAAAAGTTAGTTGAAGATAACGTTAATAAAACATTTGCCTAATAAATTATGGGTCTTTATTTTTTTTGTCATCACTAATTTTAGTTTGAAAAAACGTAAGGTGAGCCATTTTTTAAACTTTTTTTGTGCGCGTAAAAAAATTTAATATTTCAAAAATTATATGTTTATTTCTAACTAGCAGACCCGGCCACACGTTGCTGTGGCTAACGAAACACAACGCCATTACCCAACCTTTATAAAATCCACACCACCCGCTGCCAGCTGCCCGCTGCCTAAATTGAATATTTGAATTTATCGGCTTATCTATATTAAAATAAGTATGTATTATACATATAAGCCTTCCTCTTGAATCACTCTATCTATTGGTGAAAACCGCATGAAAATCCGTTGCGCAGTTTACAATATCTATGCGCACATACATTTTGAGCGACTTCATTTTATACTATGTAATGAAATGATAATTATAAAATTTGAAAGCGTATTTTATCACAATTCCAAAACAGTTTTTAATTTTCGGATATACATATCATCTAAACGGTGTTAGAAAGAGAAAATACCACGCTTTATATTCAAATCTAAAAATTACACCATTATGAATCCAACGTTTCCGAACACAATTTGAAAAAATAAATTATAATTTGAAATGATGAATATAAAATTTGAAAGCTAAATGTATTTATGAGAAAATACTCGAGTACCACCTACCTAAAATGCCAAAGAATTTCTGGAAACGATATGGTTTTGGTCATGTTATAAACGTGACGTCGGTTCTATATTATAAATTTTACATAACTAATAAAGAACGGTTTACCATAAAAAATGGTTGTTTATCATGGAAGTGAAAAGCTGGAAAATACTCGAATACCTACCTAAAATGCCAAAGAATTTCTGGAAGCGATCTGGTTTTGGTCATGTTATAAACGTCGCGCGTCGCGTCGGTTCTATGTTATTAAAACTACTAACTCCAATCCAATGAACTCTAGAACTCGGATTTGCTTTATTTTCAAAATTGCAATTGTGGACAGACAAGCGATAGATAAAGTACTTACTTACATTTTTTTTAACATATTACTAAATCGTCTTTTTCAAAATTTGAAATATAAACTACGGTGATTTTTACGAGTCTGCGCTAGTAAATAATTAAATTCCGTACACATTAAACGTACCTAATTCTAAAATCCCACAGAAATTACGTATCCGTAAAGTAGGCGGCAAATTACTCTGCAATTCTAATGCAAAAAAAACTGACAAAAAGTGACTCGCGTATTTGGGCATCGCTGATTGAATGTTGGCCGCCATGACGTCACCAGTGACCAGGGACCAGGCGACCTTAGGTAAGTATCAAGTATCAATGACCTCTTCACACAGTGTTAAGCTAATGCATGTAATACAATAAAACTAATACGACCTAACTCAGGATAGAATATTTAGGCGCCTCTGATTCGATAAACAACACTCATTAGAATCACTATTGATTTTAACTTATTCACCGGGTGTCTTGTATTAGTTGATTTTTAAATGATCTAATTATTGGTTTCATGTGGTAAGCTGGTAGAGAAGTAAATTATTTTCCTTCGACAGGTTAGAGAGTGATGTAAACAAATTAAATAAAAACCATCCTTGATAATTGGAATACAAAATATCGACGCTCCAACTGCATTCATAATATTTCATTGGTTACTTCAAGGAAGTGTCTTTGGTACGACCTTAATTTAGGTGTCTGCATAAAAGGTTAAGTTATGACTGTGAAGCAATATGGGGACAAAACACCTCGGAATGTTGATAATAGAATCAAAGAACATTTAAGTTTTCACTGAAAAACATATTGATAAAGACGCAAGGAATAAAATTTGACATCTGTCTAGAACAAAACACAGCTTTCCGAAGTAAAAAAAAAAAACCAAGAATAATTATATAATGGATAAACCTACGACATAATAATACACATTTAAGATAAATAGGTATCTGTACATCGTGCTGTAAAAAATGGAGTAAAAAACATATTATTTGATTGGGAGTTGAGAATTCAAGGATTAACTACACAATTTTTGCGCGAGGACAAATGAACGATGAAATAAAACAAGTTGCTTGCCCCCTCGTGGCCTCTGCTCTTAAAGTGCTGTGGATGAATTGAGCTTTTAACGAAAACATCTCGACAGGTGCCCGCCTCCCAGTGACCAGGCATGCCCTACGTGTTAAGTAGGTGTTTATGTAATTCTACCTCAAATTGGGTATCTCATTTGCTTTAATTGCAACGGTCACGCTACCAATACGAATAACGAATATACAGAAGTATTGAACCAGCAGTGCCAAGGACGGCCTAATCCTGCGAATCTATTAATTGACTCCTGGCGGAATTTAGGTAGTTTATGATGTTATTCGACGTTAAAAAACACAAGAGTGTTTTTTTACGTGGTCAATTATTATCACATAAAAAAAATTGAGTAAATAAGCGCATGTTTACTATGATGTGTGTTAAGGGGCCTAAAGCTATAAAAAAATATGTTGATGTCGTGATATTGCGATGTATTTGTTGATGTACATCTAAGTAGCAAAAAAATCAGATTCTTGAGAGCGAGAGCCATAGAGCTTACTTTGTTGGACATAGGAACATTATTCAATTATGATTATAGAGGTCAGACGCCTGAGAAACATCCCAATAATTAAAATCTGTATCGAATTCTGAATAAATTGATAAAATATTTAAAACCCTTGGAAAGCACTGTAGTAGAGCCAGTGGAACAATTTGGAATTGTTGTGAAACATAAATAATGAGGAGTGGAAGGATATGATGGTTCTTGTTATGCAGGTATTCCAATGGACCCGGTACCGGTGTACAGTCGGGAAACAGGCCAAACGCGCATCCAACATTTGTACACAATTTGCACTTGTCACATGTGAACAGTTTGTTTCTAGGACTCGTTCTTAAATTCAATAGCTCGTCTGCAGAACGGATTTGCTGGCTTCTGTGTTCCTCCCTCCTACAACACGGGTCTCTTCAAGACCCATGTTCACTTCTTCCTCTCCTAATAAAAACCATTCACAACATCCCAAAGCTGACATAGCCCCCGAGGGAAATTATTTTCCATTAATGTAAAAAAGTGAGAGTTAATGTAAAAAAAATAGGAAGCTTGAAAATCTGACTTTAAAATCTAGTTAGGTGGGTAGGTAACTACTTACTATACTATTAATAATTAGTCAAGGTTAGTGGATATCAAAAGGTATAGATACCTAGTACCTACCTACCTACTTGTTCATGATTGTGATTATTGTTGATGTCTCTTTGAAAAGGAGCCAAAACATGAAATTATCAAAAATTACGTCACACCTCACCGAATATGCATAATCATCATACGTGAACGCATTAACAAACTTTATATTGCAGGCGTTAAAAACATTACTATCTAATTTATACAAAATTCATCGTGTGCATTTGACAGTACGCAGTCTACCTACTAATCCGAGCTGACAAATCGCAAGCCGCCGGCCTTGACAAGAACAAAAAGGCGACGTGACTTTTTCGGCAGGTCTGGTCGGGTCAATGCATCGCACCAGACACACCACACACGACACCACGATCTAATGGATGTAATGACAGCATCCGCGATGAATCGTTTAACTCTTCTGTTATCGCTGATCTGACATTTAGCCGGACTAGTTGGCTGGCGATTCACAAAGCAGATAGTCAACTGCCCAACAAAAGTACACAGCACTTATAGCACTTGCATACTGCTTACTAACAACGTACGCAAGGACACTGGAGGTCTAGATTCATTCAAAATAAATAAATGTAGCTTCATTTAACAAAAAAATTAGAATCTTGCGAGAGCCTTGAAGGAGTAACCATCTGTTACTTATACCAGCGGGTAAGTGGTGGATAACCTCCACTGCCCAACATAAGTCTCAAGTCTGGCTAAGCGCTTCGACAAGAGGTTAAACGTAACCATCGGCGTGATCTTCAGTAAAATAGACTCCATTCATTTTATAGGTAATAACCAATTATCGTGAAGTTAATATGAAGAAATCAATCTCTTCCCTGATACTCTTACAAAGCCACAGGCTATTGACATAGGACAAAACAGATACATATATAATAATAGTGTGCCTTCGGCTAGGTAGCAGGCAACCGAAAAAAACTAGATGAACTGGCTATACCTACCAATATTTTCCACACTACCGGTCACGATCAACATTGATCGAAGAATAATAGAGTGTAAAAATATTATCTTTGAATTGGTGAAAATGGTGGGTACCTACATACTGTGTTTGAATCAAAGTGAATTTAAAAAGCATTAGCGCATTTTTCTTATGTAAAACCTGCTTTTGAATTTCAAAAGAGCGAAGACGTCAAGTGGAATTTTTTTTCCAAATTTAAAGTTGAAATTAGTCAAAATTTAAAAAAATATTGCCACGACCGAGAATCGAACCCTGATTACCTGCTTGGAAGGTAACTTTGCTATATTGCAAGAACTGCGGCATAAATGTAGATATTGAAAATATATATATGTATTTTTGCATTTTAGAATGTTACTTATATTCATAACGTTAATACCACCAGCTATTGTAAGAACTGCGGCATAAATTATTTAAGTACCTACACATGTAGATATTGAAAATATATATGTATTTTTGCATTTTAGAATGTTACCTATATTCATAACATTAATACCACCAGCTATTGTAAGAACTGCGGCATAAATTATCAAAGTACGCAGGAAGATATTGAAAATATATATGTATTTTTGCATTTTAGAATGTTACTTATATTCATTGACATCCGAAAAGTCGCATTGGTATTCACGACAGAAATGATATTGTTTATATAAATAATAGGTAAGTAGTAAGTAGGTGCCTACAATGAAAAAATCTTTGACTAATTGCTATAATTTTTATTACCAACGCCTTTATTAGTTTCGGAGTAAATATGTAAATTATCCACCCTAGGGGTTAATGATAATAAATGTTTGTAATTACAAGAAAACAAAAACCTCTCAGTACAAAATAAATTACCTGCCTATTATTATTGTTATGGTTCCATGACAACTCAACAAAAAGGCATTTCAACACCCCGTTGATAAGTAGACGTAGTTCTGTAAACTGGATTCAACCGACACGAGAAAAGTTTTGAGATAATTCAGATAAATAAAAATTTTCTTTGCGGTGTAGTTAACTAATTTTCTAATCTTTTATGGGTTGGATCCAGTTTGTAAAATTTATTTAAGTACAGTCCTGGTCATTAAAAGTGATAAAAACAATATCCCACAACCTAACCTAATGTTAACCTATTTGACAAAGTTTTTTTTCATCTGTTTTTGACTTTTCAAAGGAGTGATGAAGTTCCACTTTGTTGAGTTGTCCGACCTATTTTTGGAGTTAATTTATGATCTTATCTGTTTAATGTTTTAATATCACTTAAAACAATAAAAAAATCAATCTCATTGAATAGTGTTTTATTGAACAATGCTGCTATCAAGCGATGACTTCCCTGATATTACAAAACATGGATAAAAAAAACTTTGACGTAAAACCAGAAGTCGGTTTCCATGATAATTAAATGCATAAAAAAGATTTAGACTCGAGGCGAAGTCTTGATTTGTTCTGGGAAAGGATTAAGTAGCCGAGGTTATCATATTATTATTAATTATTACTAATTTGGTCACGGCAACGCTCTTAGCAATAATTTCGCTGGTATTTATGGTTTAATAACTAATAACTTCACATAAATTTCAATGGAATTTGATGGTTTGCCAATCAATTAACAATAATTCGTAAGAATAATAATATTAAAATACAATTTAAACTTTATATGTTGGTTAAAATCAATTTACATAGCATAACTAATGGACCCCTACCTGTATTTATGCAATGACTGATTTAAATTTGGGCCCGCCATGGGAACCATTTATTGGATAACCAACACCTCTATCACAAGTCACCCCAAGTGGTTCGTTACGTTTGTTCACTTAGCAGGGTTGCCCGGTTCATGGGGTGAGGTTTGTTCGGGTCTTTGCGGCGGATGCATCTGCCCACCAACTGTGTGGCAAGCCGGATCGGGAGAGACTGTTGAAGGAGACCTTTTCATCTCTCCAGCAGGTCTCTCGGGATATCGATTTGCACCACAGTGGGAGGGTTGGATTCATACGTCGTTACTCCTAGACACACTCACCCCCAGATTCCTACCCACCACTCATACCTTTTACCTTCCCAGAACTTCCTCATTACTTTTTTTTAAAAGACCCCCCACATAGCATCCCCGAATAAACACAGGCCCTGAGAGGAATTATTTTCCTCTGGGCCTCCTGTGTGGTTCTGATGTAAAAAAATATATATCTAAATATATCTACACATAATAATTAGATTTTACTCGGAACACATCGTGTTACAAACAAAATTATCGATTTTGCTAACGTTCAGTGATCGAATTATTATAATAAACCTCTACGTAGTACGTAGGTTAGCACTTGTCGATATTAAAACGATAATTTTTCATTATATTTAATTCTTAAAAAACTCGCTTCGAACGCTAAAAAGTTCATGGTCAGCTTTTTATTAACTTAAAAAATTTACCCACTGAGAAAAGATACAATGAACTGAAGTGACGTAAATGCGGAGTTAAGTTGGACGCGGATGCGGGGTTAGTTTGGATGACGAGGGTTAAGTTGGAGCGTTGAATTAACCCGCGCTCAGATCACAATGGCGTGTTGAATGTTGACGTTGTTTTACGTTCAATCGTAAATGTAAGCCGTGACGTAAATCGTAAATAGAAACGAGTCATTGGATAGGTATCTACGCAGGCAGTTCGTGTTTACGGTAGAAAAATCTATTGTTTGTAACAACAGATTTATTCAGATTTAATGTCCTAATAGGTGTGAAAATGCTGAAAACCCGCGAAAAATCATTGGATAACATATTACCGTGCCTAAAATTTAAAAAAAATCAGTGTTTTCTCTCAAGGAAACTAGCATCTAAAGCAACAACTTTTTTAGGGAAAAAAAATCGGCTACAGGAAAATACACAATTTCTTATATATACGTTGTAGTTTCACCATATCTTACCAAAATTCAATTTGTTATTTTTATTGTCCTTTAACTTTGATTTTAGTAGAAAATAATGAACGGAAATAACACTATTTTTTAAGCACAGGTGGTTCGTATTTGAACGCCATACGAATGATTAATTTCATAAATAAGTACATTATTATTATTATTATTATTATTATCAAATAATGCTGTCCTTTCTTACGATGTAATGCGATTGTACCACACAGTCAAGAGCACTCTCGTGCGATGTGTGAGTGATACACCTACACCAGGGGGCACCGATTTGTTAGGACTTGGAAGCTCTGATAGCTCTGATGATGGGAAGGAGGTTGGAGTTCAATTGACCGTTCCTACATTAGTTTATTCAAACTCATTGAGAGAGCAACATTGTATTAAAATTCAAGGATTTAATGTTCAAACATCCAAACATTGCACATCTCGGCACCTATAAGCTATAGAACTTTATAAGACTCCAGATGCTAATATCTACAATCTGTATGTCGGACGAATATCTACAGCTCATATGTTGAACTAATATCTACGAACTTCAGAGTGTTGACTAATATCTACAGAGGTAAGGTCGGACGAATATCTATGACGGTCCCAGTGTTGACTAATATCTACAGAGCGTAGATTGAACTAATATCTACAGAGCGTAGGTTGGACTAATCAGTTAAATGTTTCCAATAGTCCGATATTAGGGATTGTTACATACATACTTACATAAATTAAGTTTTTTAAACTGCATACGCAATATTACGTTATTCCAATATGCTATACATAATTGCAAATCCAACCTCTGCCAGTGCTGTAGATATTCGTCAACACTTTGGTGCTCATAGAGTCAGCAGTTTGAGCTGTAGATGTTCGTCAACACTTAGGTTCCCATAGATATAAGTCAACAGTTTGAGCTATAGATATTCGTCAACACTTTGGTTCTCATAGATATTAGTTCGATTTTTTCAGTTTTTGGAATTCCTGTAGATATTAGTAGACGCCTCCCTTTATAAGATAAAAGCTATATAATTCTGCCAATGTGTGCACCGTCATAAAATCTCTTTATGCTGTAAGCGTGGTTCATGAGAAAGACGAAGAGGTTACAACGAGCCTTTCAGCAGTATACCTTTAAGGTGATCCACTAGTCCTGGAGAAATTAAACAACGGAATCCACGCCCCTTTTTGGGAGGGATTTAAAAATACTTGAGAAAAAGTTTTTGGATAGGTTGGAGAAGGCATTTGAGAGTTGTTTTTCATAAGTTGAGTTCGTAAAGGCATATAAAAAAGATTAACTCCTGTTTTACGCATTGTTTATTATAATAACAAGGAATTTTAAATTGCACGGAACCAAGCGACGCGGAGTCTAAAGACGTCCATACACCTCCGCGTCTGGGAGGAGATTAGGTAAATGCGACTAAACGACCCGCTATCAGCCCTTCTGCAGATGGCATAAGGAAGAAATTCGCAGTTGGGTAACGTCTCTTTTAATCCACTGGAAAAAAAATTGCCAAAATTCTTTTTTTTTCTTTGTGAAGTTCAATAAATTTAATTTTTTTGCGATTATTATAAAAAAAACTGAAATTGCCACATTAAACAATAAAACGATATCCGAAAAGGGGTCCATAAGTAGGAGAGTTTGCACTTGAAAGTGTTTTTTTATAGACCTAATACTTTATTTTTTTTAAATGACCGATTTTTAAGGGTTCTACACGCAGTATTTCTATAATATTTCTAAGCGAACAAATTTTCAATATAAAAATACATGATTTTGTTTTATTTCGCATGGCGTCATCTTAATGAAGCTTCACAATAATAGCTCATAGGTACCTATATCAGAATAACATATAGGCTATAATTTATAAAGTTATCTAGGATTTGAATATGGCATTGCAACGCATGCCGGAAAGCAGAAATTGTTCTATGTATGAATGTGAACGAGACAAGGAGTGTGTGCCAAGATCGAGTTGTTTGGCGGTCCGTCCTCTCTGCCTACCCCTGCGGGGAAACGGCGTGATGGTTAGTTAGTTAGTTAAGTATACTCATTATCATTCAACATCAATATCCGATCATTGCAACATTACACATCTCGATTCCTATAAGCTATAAGAACTATATAAGATGAAAAACTGTACAATTATCTTAAACGTCATAAACTCTCTTTAAGCTGAAAGTGTGGTTCATGAGAAAGAAGAAGAGTTACAACGAGCCTATCAGCAGTATACCTTTAAGAATAGAAAGCAATAAAGCATTCGCATTGGCACGAGTGACTTCCTTATATCGCCACGAGACGATAGAAGGCGAACACGTGGGCGAGACCAGGTCCAAACAAAGCTTCCATCTTCAACTATGTAGAATAGAATAGCAGGATAGATATTATCTTCATGAGAGTAGAGCGAAGTGGAGAGCTTACCGCGGCGCTTTAGAGAGAATTGTCCATAGAACGCGGCGAGGAAAACAGTTACACCACTGCCAGTAAGTACTTCAACAGACATATTCACTGCACAGCGACCCCCTTTATGAGTTAGTAATAGAATTCCGTGAATTTGAGCTTGATTGTACAAAGGATTAGTAAACATTTCACGGTACTGCCTATCTATAATATGTACAAAAGAAAATATGCACTTATGACGACAAGCATCGAGATTCTTTTTTCGAAATGAACAATTTATTGAATACCTAAGGCTGCGTACAAACGGGTAGGTATTACCTACCGCGAACTGAGCCGCGAATTATGGGAAAGCTACTGCAAACGGCACGAGACGCCGCTTGCAGTTGCTTCGTTCCTTTCCCATAATTCGGGGCCCGGATGGCGTTCATGTTCGTACATGTATTCGCAGCATAATAGCAACAATAATCTAACGAATAGCATAGGCCATACGATATACATATTTAAATTCTCCTTTCCGATAAGCCTGAAAAGGAAGAATCGAATGAACAAATAAAAATATGTAATTTAAATATTTAAAAAAAAACTGTTCAATCTTAAGATAAGTGAACAGAATTATAATGTAGGCGCACTGAGATGTGGAATAAGATATAATTAAGATTTTATAATATAAATATCCAAGATCTATCTGTGAGATAAGAATAATATTATATATATGATAGTAGCATCGAATTACGTAGTTAGAAAAGGAAATACATATTGTGTATACCAAAGTATTTCTTTAACTTTAATAAATCAAATTATTCATTATTTAAAAAAAAAATAAAAAGATGGATGTTGATAAATGAATAACAATAATACATTTAAAATTCCGTAGCTCACGATGGAGATGGCATTACGAAGTGAAAATAGTTGTGTTGACCTAGTAATGTCAGACTGGAAAATTTGGACGAATTCGTGACGCCAGAGTTCACCGTTCGAGAGGTCATATTTAGATATTACACAAAGGGATTTACAATTTTAAGTTTAAGAGACATCTGAATGGTGACAACTAAGCGAATAAAATTTCTTGCTAAAAGATTAAGAATAAAATAGCCCTAGGTCCGTTTGTGTCCTTACCAGTCTCCACTAAGATACTTACGGCCGTTGTACCCAATCCTTCATAGTCGAAATTTTGGCTCAACACTCCTTAAGGCGATCCAATAGTCCAGGAAAAAATCGAAATCGGAATTCACGCCCTTTTATGGGAGGAGTTTAGAAATACTTAAGAAAAAGCTTTTGGAAAGGTTAGACAAGGTATTTGAGAATTTTTTTTTACAGGTTGATCGTAAATGCCTGTAGAAAACATCAACTCATTTTTTACGCATTGTTTATTTAATAAAACAGAATTTTAAATTGATTTCAAGGAACAAAGCGACGCGGAGCCTAACGTCCATTTCCCGCTCCGTCCGGGGGCGAACTGATAAAAACACGGGCGTGACAAGTTATGTAGCCCTTCGGTGGACGGCAAAGAGTTCACTTTGAAAATCCAAATTCGTCTACTGCCGGCCGTATTGTAAAATAACAACACGAAAATGCATATTTTATTTTATTTTGTAAAATTCGGGCGTAAATATATTTTTTTTGCGATTATTATAAAATGAACTGAATTTGCCACATTAAACAATAAAACCTTATCCGAAAAAGGGTTTATAAATAGGAGAGTTTGGACTTGAAAATGTTTTTTATTGACCTTATATTTTATTTTTTTATAGGCTTATTAAAAGACTTGTAACAAAACTGACCGATATTTTTAAGGACCAAGATATGTTCTACACGCAGTACTTAGTTGAAGCATCTATAATACTTCTAAGCGATCCAATTTTCAAAACAAAAACATATGATTTTGTATGATTTTGCGTTATTTAGTATGGCTTCATCTTAAATGCACAAATACTGTCATCCCGACGCAACCCGACCAACAGACGAATCGAGCGTTACTAAACAAATCACTTTGCTGATTGGAGACTCAAATCGATCGAAAAATTGGTAACAGCGACAGTTATTATACTTTGTATTAATAGGTACAGATTGAGTCTACCTTCTGAGTGACAATCATAATATTATTATCTGCTGTAAGAAGTTGTAAGTTAAAGATGATTGAGAGATTACACCGAGATAAGTTTAGCGTCAACTCAGGGGGCAGGTATTAGCACCTCCCCCCTCCCAAGGGTGTCGCAGGTAGGATCACCAAGGTAGGTGCTTACGGGATCGGCGTGTCTCAAAGGCGTTGAGAGACGAAGGGGTTTTATCTTTAGAAATCCGTTGAAATCAGAGGCTTATGATCGAGTGGGCGGGCAAAAGTATCTCATACGTATTTAGATACAAGACCAAACGTTTTTATTATTTCAAACACACTAGACGTATTATCTTCAGTAACTCTTCTGATGAATTGGATCAACAAGAAAGTCGACGATCTTCGAATAATTTAACAGATATGTCAAACATCTCCTATGTTGAAACTTTTGATTTAAATTGTTGCCTTTCTCTCTTAGCGGTTCGTTAAACGCGTCTAAATAGTATAACATACTATAACATTTCGATCTATCATGGATTAATTACATACAAAAGTAGAGCAAATCAGCAAAGCAGTAAATCCCTTCTATTTCTTTCCTTAACGGATCAAAGTATATAGTATTGGATACGTTGCTTCTAACATAATTATTAAGTTATTACTTAGTTACGAAAAACTTAAATGATTTGGAGATGTAGGTACAGCGGATAGACTGATAAAAGAATATCAGGGACATAATAAGTCAGGAATGTCACAGAAAGACAAAGACACGTTCAAATCAAAGAATCAATGAGCCCATTTTACAGCGTGTCTGAATACGGACTCTTTGAAAGGAGTAGTACTCTGTATTGACTCCCTCTTACCTCCCAAGGAGGGAATGAATATCAATACAGAGTTGTTATAAAATAAATATATAACAACTCTTTCATATACATATATATATATTAGTTGTTAACGCTACCGTACAAATTGTGTGATAGTTATGTTGTTATGCTCAATTTATCCTTCACATAAACATGTCACAAATGCACCGAAGATGTTAAACGCTGGTTACGAATTCCCGGAATAGCCACAAATAGCCTCGATTTTCCATAACTCTGCTCTATTCCACAAATCTACAGGTCCCCGGTGGCTAATCGGGCTGACAGCGGCCGCGGCACAATTCCAGTTTATTAGGAGCTATTCGTGTCAGCCTGAATACTAACTGTTTCAACCGTAACAGATATTTGCTCCACATACTATATTGTACTGCATTGACCGGAGGGAATCTACGAGAAGGATTAAGATCAGTCAAATACGAATACAACGGATGAACCTCGAAAGTAAACTATTTTATCTAAAAGTTCATTTATCGGATCAGCTTTAAAACTCACGGACAGGACCATAGGACCATAATCCTTCAATCCAAGGCCAACGGGCTGGTACAGGGTACAGCGCGAAGATGTCGCTGGATGAGAATTACACAAGTACTTGTTGTACTTAGGTACTCGACGACTCTACAAGAGCTCTAAAAGAGTTCATATATCAGATCGTTTTTATGGCGGTATTCCCAGTCACAAGAAATATGAATAACTCGATCAATAAGTTTGATCGATATGGCCACAAAAGATTTAAGACCTTTAAAAAAACCAATGAATAGTCTAATTAACTACGTGTATTCTTCTAACTAACTAGTCGTTTCTCTAAATAATAATATCCAAGTATAACCCAAGTAAAGGAAAACAAAACAGCAAATAGATATCTATACATATCTCCATACCACGTCGGTTGACTTTTGACCGTTTGAGTATTCAGTCTTTTCCTTGAGCAATCGAGTCGGATAGCCTTGCAGTATCCAAAAGCAGTTGCGATTGCCAAAGTCAAACAACATAATACTATTGGCCGTGCGAATCTTAAATAGTATGTTCATATCCTATCTAATAAATATAAAACAGAGAGAGGTCATTTTGGCTTGGAACTCAATTTAGGTACCAAAAAGTCTATTAGAGAACAAATTAACTGCGATACAGCAATTAGCTCCATCAAAGTGGCACCTGTTAACCCAAGAAGGGCTAATCTGCCAAATCTGTTTAGCAACTTAATATGCTAAGTGAGTAATTGCCCTTTTCGCCTTTTCCGCTGAGTGGATATTGCGCTGTAAACGTGTTTGTTATTGGGGGAACATACATCAGAGTAGGGATAAAGGAAGCAAGTATGAAGGAAGGAAAAGTTCAGACTTCAGACAATCGTTCCGCTCCAGAAATTCACGCAGCACGATGGACGAAGGAAGTATGATCGGGAGGTTCGTAGGACAACGGGGGCAGGGATGGAGCGGCAGCAAGAAAATAACAAAAAATGGCATTTGGTATCTCCATAATCATCTCCCGTCGAGAATAAGTAGGTAATAATAGTCATAACAGAGGATGATAGTGACGCTGAAAAAGAAGTAGGCAGATACCTACACTATTACTTACAGAACACCACATTACTTATTTATCTATGCGAAATTAAAAACAAACGACGAAGCATAACCGACTGATAATCTAGGGGAAGAAAGTTAGACAACTCCGCATCGAAATCTAAAAGTACCTAATACTGGCACTAATTCACTGGGGTGCTGCGTTGCCCGCAAGGGGTAGCCCAAATAATATGATGGCCCACCTTCAATATGATAGGGCATCAGGATAAGAAGGAGTAGATACGTTGCACAAGAATGAATTCCATAAATTTAGAAAGTGAAGATCAATATATTCCAAGTAGAATCAGCCACAATAAATCGTACCTACAGGTGTTTGAAAGATTCATGAATTAGAGAGAATTGCAGCCAAGAACATTACACTAATAAGTGCATGTATAACTATCGCTTCGACAGCCACGGAACCATTAATTAAAATGGCGGAATTGTAATCATGGTAACTGGTAACAATTTGTCTATGCTGTAATTACACGCCTCTGATTCAATCCTGTGATATAGCGTGACAGGAAACGGTCCCGGGAGATGTAATTCGGCAATTATAAAGCTTTCGGCAAGTCGGTTTACAGCGCAGTCAGCGCTGGGAACAAAACCATCCAACCAACCTGCCAACACCCGCCTCTCGTTATATTGCTCGTACATACGTGTGCCACCCAAACTCGAATACATAGCATAACTGTCTGTATCTCTTCTGTCTGTAAACTTGGTTCAACTGAGTTTGGGTTATGAGGTGGGAGACATTGAATGAAGATTCGGTAGAGAAACCAGATAGCTGCAGCTTTATTGTTCAAAAATATATACGTAAACATCTAAATGTATGGAATTAACTTCAACCACGGCCTATCGTCGATTAAAACGATATTAGCGGACATACCGCATCACTATAGGTAATAACACAGATATTAGAGAGTCCACTGATTATCCATGGACCAAATTATCCACGAGACAGTAGGATCGGCTTCATAGAAGAAAACGTTATAGCTATGATATATTTTTAAAGGTTTGTTTTGATTTATTAAAATTTTATTAGAAATTCGTCAACTCACGCCGTTTTCAAAATCTAGGTACTAATTGAGAGAATGCTCCCAACTACTCGAGCGATTTTTGGCATACAATGGCAAGTTTGCAAAACGATTTTAACGATTGTTTGCCTTAATGTGGCCATATTTATAGAAGCTAAAAATATGGGATAAATGGTGAAGTCCAGATGGATTCATTGGGTTTAAACCGTAGTAACCAGTTCATATTATTATTTTATTTCATTTGGGAGACCAAGGTTAAAATAAAGCATAAATAAGATCTAAGTTTCATTAATAATTGTATCATTCAGAGGTTTCCACGGGGGTATTATAATATAAAAATGGTTTGAATGATGATAATTAAGAAAGATTACATAACATTTTTTTTAAGTGGGAACAAGGAGGGGGTAGGATAGGGCGGTGTCGGTTTGGTTGAAGCATAGTATGTATACTAATAATAAAAGGCATAAGAAAAAATAAGTTCATAGAATGGTATCTATAGTTGTTATAAAGTATCGAGAGATCGCCTGTGTCACTAAGGCAGGGGCGCTCAAACTTGAATTGCTGGCGATCTACCTCTATATTATTAGACTACAATCGATCGACTCTGATAGGCTGTAGCGCCGAAGGGAGGAGGGAGGAGGTAGAAATCCTTTTTTCAATTGCGACCTCATTTTATGCCGGAATCGGCAACTTGTTATTCAATTTATCGTTATATTGTGTTAATTTTTGGTTTAAATCAAATCTTTGCGCGGTGAATAAAACTACACTCAGAACATAAAAATGGTTTTTCTTTGCTTCTGGCAGTACGCAAATAGCCTGCAGCTAGAATTTTATAACTGCACTCTGAATAAGAGAATGTTTTCTTTCGTAATGTGTCAGCAGAGGATCCATAACTGGAATTTAACATTCTGAACACAAAACTGGTTTAAATTAAATCGGTATGCGGTGAATTAAAACTACACTCAGAAAATGAAAACAGTTTTTCTTTGATTCTGGCAGTACATAAATAGTCTCCAACTAGAATTTTATAACAGTACCTCGAATAAGAGAACATTTTCCTTCGAAATGTGTCAGCAGATGAATCCACAACTCGAATTTTACATTGTGTACACATAACTGGTTTAAATTAAATCTGTATGCGGCGAATTAAAACTACACTCATAACATGAAAATGTTTTTTTTTATTCTGGCAGCAAATGCATAGTCTGCAACAAAAAATTTATAACTGCACTTCGAATAAGATACCTAATGTTTTCCTTCGAAATGTGTCAGCAGATGAATCCACAACTGAAATTTTACATTTTGAACACAAAACCGGTTTTATATTCACCGGAATCTATTCACCGCACTCATTTTTTTATTATTTATTAATAAACTTCGTATCGCCTTGAAGTTACAAATCGGGCTGACTGACTCATAAATAAACCAAACTACACACTAGAAATTAGATCGACAACTTCGGGCTTTTGAAGGGGGCAATTTTCGACAATATTTCACCATGAATATGCAATATTTTGACTTTTTTCCTTTGGGACTTGTGACGTCACACACCATAGATGAGGATAGAGTAAACAACAACAAAAAGGCGCGACCATTGACAATATAAAGTTACAAACAAATAATAAACAAAAAGGCATGAAAAATGGGCGGTCTTATTAATTGAGGATAACTAAAACAAAAACTGTGAATAGATCTATTTACATCGGCAATTTTTTCTCGAGATCGACTCAAAAAGCACTCGCGATCGACCGGTTGATCGCGATCGACCGTTTGGGCACCCCTGGACTAAAGTGTGTGAGGCAGAATTTAAAATGTCAAATTGTGAGTAGTGTATATTGAAAGTGCGTGATGCACGCTAAATGAAGGTATTTTGCTTAGAATTGTTTCATTAAATAATATTTTGAGGAATTATATTAATTAAATCGAATGGCCAATTCGAAAACCGAACACCCATCGCTCGAGTTTCACTAAATCCATACGCATTTTATCGAGCATAAAAATATTTGTCAAAGTCAAATGTTTAACAAGTTAATTACCACAAAATAAATACGATTGTTCTTTTAATGCATGCTTTGTTTTATGTGCAAGCTAACGTGTAAAAAGCGTAACCGCGGTTGTTTACGTTTCTTATCACGCATTTGTAAATAAAGATATGATATTTACAGGCAAAATCCTACATTAACATTATTTTGACAGTTCAATGCGTAGCTGAGACTAAATATGAACGTCCGTCTGTCCGCGCCGGCCGCAACGCGCGCACGGCACGCAACGGATTTTTCTATATAAAGATATAGAAAAATTTGTTGCCCGTACCGACCACCGGTATTTGCCGATAGTGGAAGCAGTGCTGTACTAATTAATATAAAGATATAGAAAAATCCGTTCCGTGCCGTGCGTGCGTAGCGGCCGGCGCGGACAGATGGACGCTCACCTTAAATGTATACAAAAATGTTCCATTAAAGGTGATCCTCCATTCCTTGAAAAGTTCGAAATCGGAATCCCTGCCTCTTTTTGGGAGGGGTTAAAAAATACTTTTTTGGGACGGTTGGAGAAGGTATTTGAGAGTTGTTTTTTAAAGGTTGATTATGAAAAGAAACGCCTGTAAAAAACGTTAACTCCTATTTTAAGCATTGTTTATTATAATAACAAGTAAATTGAAAATCGATTGCACGGAACCAAGTGATATAGAGTCCAGGGACGTCCATACGCACCCACAAAATGTGCATGTAGTCTTTATGCGGACGACGCCTTTTTATCAAATCCAAATTCGTTGATCGCTGTCCATTGATTGATTTTGAAATTTCATCTAATGAAGAACACACTTTCACAAATTCAACTGATTTTAACCGTCGCCGAAAATAACTCTCTGAACATAATTTCTCAAAATATTAGAAGCATTCAAAAAAACTTTGACAATTTTGCAGTACTTTTACAAGATCTTAACACTCATTTTGACATTATCCTTTTAAGCGAATGTTGGATAGACGAAACTTTCACTGACATTAACATATTGGGATATACGACTTTCAACACTACTACTAAACTTAACTAAAATGATGGAATAGTCATCTTTATCAAGGAGTCACTGAACTCTTCTATCTCGGAAATAAAATTAACAGAAGCAAATTGTGTCAAAATATCACTAGGATCAGTTTTATCTATTTTTGCTATTTATAGGCCTCCATGCTACAAAAATATAACGCCATTCCTAAACTCATTACAACATCTCATGGAAAACAATAAAACTACTAAACAACTCATTTTAGCAGGAGACATAAACATAAACATTCTTAACCCAAAACCCAAAACTAACGAATATCTAAGTCTTCTAGCTCACTATGGCTTTCAGTCAACTATAAATTCTTCGACAAGAACCTCACTAGAGTCAAAATCCTGTATTGATCATATTTTTGTTAAAACTAAAAATAAAACTATTTCATCCACTATTCATTCCAAGGTTACCGACCATTTCACCACCACACTTGGCATGCGATTGAAAACCGAAAAAAAACAAATATATACAAATACGTCACGGCATATCATAGATTTCAAAGCACCTTAGCTCAGATATAAGTCATGAATCTTGGACTACCTACAACTCTAAAAGAAACGGATCCAAACAAAGCGCTAAATGAATTTCTATTAACTCTAAATACGTTTACCACTAAACACACTATAATAAAAACCCTACACACAAAACACTTAAAATTAAACCATGGATTACAACAGGACTAGTAAAAAGTATACACAAACGGAATATGATGCATGCAAGAGTAAACAATAACCCAATGGACAGAAACTAAAACACAATTACTTATTATACAGAAACCTATGTAATAAATTAATAAAGCAGGCGAAACATGAGTTCTATAGGAAAGAAATAGATAGTGCCGGAAGAGATACAAAAAAGATATGGAGAGTTATCAAAGATGCCGCCTATTCAAAACCTAAGAACAGTACTTCTATTAATAAATTGTTAGTTGATGGGGAAATCTGTTAAACAAAAACGAACCCAAAAAAAATGCAAATCACATTAATAATCATTTTACCAACGTTGGCTTTGATTTAGCAAAAAAAATACTTACAAAGACACGACAGAAGAGTTACTAGTCAAAGAAAGCTCTTCCTTGCGACCAAATCATTCCTTTAACATTTATAAAATAAATAAAACAGAAATTAATGAACTCATTCTTTCACTCAAAACTCATTGCGCACCTGGCCCGGACAACATATCAAACGAAATCCTGATAAATCTACGAGAATATATACGTTTACATCTGCTACATATATGTAATCAAAGTTTCTGCCAATGTATTGTACCTGACAAACTTAAAATTGCCAGTATTATCCCGATCCATAAATCTGAGGATAAAATTTTAATCTCTAACTACAAACCCATTTCACTACTTAACTCTCAATCAAAACTTCTAGAAAAAACAATGAAAAATAGACTGATATCCTACCTCGACAAACACAACTTACTATCAAGTCATCAATTCGGTTTTCGGGCAAAAATGGGCACAGAACAGGCAATTTCTGAACTAACCAACTTCATTGTAAAACACGTAGATAAGGGATCTAAAGTAATTGGAGTTTTTCTAGATCTGGCTAAGGCCTTGGACACCATCTCTCATGATCTGCTATACGAAAAACTTAAAAATATTGGCATTAATGGAAAACTGCTTAAATGGTTCATTAGTTATACAAAAAATAGGAAACAAATAGTTGAACTAAACAAATGCCTGAGTGACACAGCAGAAATAAAGTACGGAGTGCCTCAAGGTAGTGTCTTAGGCCCTATTCTTTTTCTTATATATATTAATGGTCTCACTAATATTAAAATTCCAACACTCTGCTATAATGTGATCAGCTACGCAGATGATACTGTACTTCTTTTTAAAGAGCAATCTTGGGAAAAGGTCTTTAAAAGCGCAGAATTTGGTATGAAGGAGATAAAAAAAAATGGCTCGACAAAAATCTTCTTACCCTAAACACCTCGAAAACCAAATTTTTAACATTCAGTAAAACCAAAACTGGGCAACCTAAATCCGTCCCGCTTTTAAATCTGTATCCATGTACTACATTACACACCACAAACTGCGACTGCGAAAAAATTGAGCATTCGGATAGTATTAAGTATCTTGGTTTAACAGTAGATTGCAAACTAAAATGGGAACTTCACTTCACTTGTAATGCGAATCCGGAAACAAATATACATTTTTAAAACGATTAGAAACATTATGTCACCTAAACTATTAAAAGATGTATAGTTTTCCCTTTGCCAAAGCATTTTAATTTATGGTATATCGGAATGGGGTGGAGCCGCAGACACATATTTAAGCTGCTTAATACAGCTCATAAATCACTTATTAGAACTATGTACAAAAAACCATATCTTCATCCCACTGAAAATCTTTTAATTCAAAATAAAATACTTGATATCACGAAGCTATTCATAAAAAAAAATATCCATATAAATTGCATAAAATCATCACCTTCCCACATATCTCACTCCCAGAATACTAGAGCTAAATCTAAGAAACATAAGTGCCAAAAATTAAATCCACTCTTGCTAAAAAACATGAATCTTACATCGCACCTTCCCAACATTTTCTTAAAAGAAACACAACTCGTAACTCAAACCAATAGAAAACGTACAAATAAAAACTTTAATACGTGGTTATTGAACAAAAAAAGGAATTGTATTAACAAGTTACTTGCAAAGTGAACGTGTTAATTTTTATTTAAACATATATTAAAATTTAAAAAAAAGAACTTTCATACTGAAAATGTTCAATTACTTTATATATCTTTGTAAATTTTCTATATTTAGATTATTTTATGCAGGTTATCTGTGATGTAGAGTAATTAAGTATTTCATATGGAAAGAATACGATAGATGGCGGCAGATGGCATTGGCGTACAAGAAGGAGTCTCAGTCTCAGACTGGACGAGCTCCACTGGCAAGGCCGCGGAGATTTACCTACCCCCGAATAGTAAACAGTCGTAGCTATCCAGCTAGGTTATTCCAGTAAATAAACACTTTTATATTCAAAGAACCGTATTTAATAATTACTATCTGCCGAGGAAAGGGCAGACATAACATTATCTTTTGTATTTTTATTTATGTTTTTCTTTTGTACTTTGTATTTTTATTATTTAAGTTTTTCTTTTGTACTTTGTATTTTTATTTATTATCTTTTGTATTTTTTTGCTTTAATCTTTATTGATATATGTAATTATAGATACTGCTACCCGGCTCAGAACAGATATTGTCTAGTGAGTCGGGTAGCGCACATATATGTAAATGTAAATAACTATTAATATAAATAAACGCCCGGGTTACCGGCACCTTAAAAAAAATAATAATAAATTGATACATGCCGAAAAGAACAGCGCGAAATTGCATCGTTTTGTTATATTTTGTGAAATTCAGGCACAAATATTAAAATGTTTTTCGATTACTTTGTAAAGAACTTAATTTGCCACATTATATATAATAAAACTTATCCGAAATGGATTAATTTGTAAGAGATTTTGGTACTTGAAAGTATTTTTCATAGGCCTGATACACAAAAAGACTCGATTATTTCTAAGGCCAAGATGTGTTCTTTTTTATATGAATACCTCACAAGAGTCCCAACTGTGCTCCCGTCTGGAGCCAGTGAGACTATGGCATCCATTGGGGTATGTTGTGAGGTTGAAGGTAGTGGGGAGAGGAAGGAGATGTGGAGGAGAAAGGTGGGAAGTACCTGGCTATTCAGATCTGAAACCAAACACAGCTACAGCCATTTCCAGCAACGTTTCAATTCTGAATGGTGTCCTTACTCCGGGGCGATACTGAGAGTATCTTCCACACTTAGTATCGCCCTACCTGCTCGCAGTATTTAATTAAAGCTTCTATAATATTTCTAAGCTATCAAATTTTCAAACCAAAAACATGATTTTGTAAGATTTTGCATTAATTCGCATGGCTTCATTTCAGTCCAAAAGCGGTGCGAAAATTGTATTCAGTCGCGATAGTGACACCCAGATTGTGTGATTGAGCTACACTAGACGTAAACTAACACATAACAGAATACCGATAAAATATTTAAAAAAGTTAACAAGTTAGACGTTAACATATCGGTTTTGTATCAAGTAACGCCGACATCAATATCGTATGAACAGGCCTAGATATAATAAAAATATAAGTGTACACCGCTCAATAATACACTACAGTACTGTACAGTGTAAAGTGTACAGTAAAGGCATGTTGCCGATAACACAGGCAGTGTCAAGGCGAAAATTTTTTTTGCAGATACATCGCTTCTGATCGATAAACTCGCAGTAGGCTAGGCGTAGTCTGTCCGCTGTTTGGAGAAGCCGGCCGAACATGCAAGTGGGCATTTCATGTGAAGGTCACGCACCAATACAAGAAGGGGACTACACTATCCGATATTCCGCATAGTAATTTAATTTCAATACATTCGCGCGGAAAATAATGCGAGGCAAATATCAAAAGCCAGTCTGCGCAACAAGATAAAATACGCAAGCGAAAAATAATAATTAAGCGGTAAATTATTATTGTAAACGCGACGGTTTATACATTAAAATTGAAATCATCGGAATAATATGGCGGTTCGCCCTTGAAGTGATTTTTCACAAAAAAACAACGCAAAATAAATACAAAACTAGTTTTATCTACCCGGCTTCGCACGAGATACGAGTTGAACAATATCGGACAAGCAATGTTGCGTCTTGAATTTTTTTAACAGTTAATATGGTTATTTCAAAGATTTTTAAGACGTATTTTAAATGACGTTGAAAGCGGAACATATGTGTGCCTAAAAATCTCGATGCCAAAACCCATCGTTAAATAGATTTTACCGCTTCATTTTTTTTTACAAAATTAAGAAAGATCCAGTCCAAAATATCAAGATCAACGCAACTACTCTCGTCTTACAATTTAACTTACATCATGAGTTGAGTAACTGTTAAACATCCATTGGCTGTCATAAAATAAACTAAGACTACGTTATATTTGTTTCATATAAGTCAAAATTTTTTAAAAAGTTCTGAAATTAGAGTCACATAGGGTTAGATCTGTCAGATTTGCCCTGATGATGGACACTGCAATGCTGTCCGAAACGTTGGCTAGAGAAGGAGGGAACCCAACACGGCGTAACACCTCAAAAACAAATAGCGAAAAGACATAGGGTTAGTCGAAAAGTACTAAATTAATGCCCAGTTGTTTTGCAGAAATTCACGTGCGATAAAGTCACCAAATAGCCATTTTGTATTTTTTTTACGGTTGAAAGGTTCCCGCTAATTGGCGATTCTAAGTTCGTTTCAGCTATTGAATAAATTGTGATCAGCAGAAGAGGACAACTTTCATAGTGTTGAGCTTGTCAGCTTTTTACGATTTAATAGATCGCTGAAACACACCTATAATCGGTGTTAATGGGGACCTTTCAATCGTAAAAAAAAACAAAATCGAGCCAAATGGCCATTTGATGACAACGTCATATTTGAATTTATGTGAAACAACTGAGCCAAAGTTTATAACATTCTTAGCGAAATATTACAAATAATTACGATATTTGCGTATTCATTGACCTGAATTGGCGGAAAGAAATAATTAAACGCGGGTGGGCATTATAAAATTGCAACAAACTTACAAAACGAAACTGAATATGTTTACTAAGTTAATGCCTAACTAAATAAATCATGATTGAATTCTTATGGAAACCACACCCAGAGTGCTTATACTTACACTGTTTGTTGTACGAGTGTGCTGGTATAAGCGTTTCTCTTACCACTGATAGCTCCATTGTAAGTAGTAAGTTATAACCTCTCTCTCTTTCTCATAAACACGCGTCGTGTATCAGAAAGAGTGGTTGCAAGGGAGCTCTCTGTGGCAGCGCCAGGGTGTTCGTGTGTATAATATTATAGTCCTACGTATAAGTTTATTTGTGTGTGTGGTCTCGGGTTCGGTTCCCCCTCGAATTATAATAAAAGTGTTTATTTACACTTGAGAAGTTCCCCTTCGACTTCTCTATGACTAAAGATGCTCCAAAAATACTGGAAGCATAATGTAAGCGCCCTGTTTTAGAAATCACAAAATATGAATTTATTTACTTCGAACGCAACACAAATACCGCTAAACTGATTTACTAACAGATAAAAGACAACTTCAAAAATCTTGTCATGCAAAAGTATCAGAAAAAACTCGTATGCGATATTTACTTCGTGCTTGCACTAAATTCTTGCACTAAACAGGTTTTTAAATCTTGTATATCGTAAAACACATCGGTGGAATGACAAGTGTACAAGATTCCCTAAATTCAGGAGATGAGATCAATGTCAAATGTCAATAGTTACGTCAATTTACGCCATTGATGAGATTGATCATTTACTGAGGCAATCGAAGCGATTGACAATTGACGGGCGCAATTGATGCAGCGGAATAATAGTTTCGCTGATTGTATTCATTTCGCCTACAATGAATTTTAGCGATTGACAATCGCTCGTTCAATTAATGCTCTGTATATCAAGCCCTTTGGATTAAATTAATGCTCTATATATCGGTTTCATAGCGGAACGAGAATTGCTTTACATATATTCACACACTTCGATGAAAATATTGATGGGTCGATTGAAGCTTCGTCAATCGTATTTCAATACACATTGTCAATAACGCACGCCGCATATCATGGCTTCGAAACTGTATTATAGATAGGAGTGAAGATTAGGTTAGAATCTGAAGGGTGAAGGTTACACTCCAATAGGAAAGGGTACCAGGAGGAAGAAAAGAAGTCTAAGCAATTGGCATGAGTGTATAAAGTGACTTCATATTGAATGACAGGAACCTCATTGCAGTATGGAATATATAACGTGAGTGGTTTTTAATGTTTTTATGCTAATAAACCCAGAGAATAAACCGTAACGTCTAAGTGGACTTCAAACTTGAATAGCATATACAAGGAATAGAAGTAAAAAGATACAAACGTTCTAAGGTATTTGTCTTTAGCGCACTTCAAACAAACGAGACACTGAGATGTTTGAAACAGTCAAGGTAAGTAGGTACTCAATTAAACCGTGACATTAAGATTTAATTACACACATTTCAAACCAAATAACATCGCCTCTAGTGGCTTTAGTGTCTGTAGTGGGAAGAGCGATTGGATCTTTGGCACGGAGAGGCAGGCAACAAAGTCTTTCCTTTTATTTGGAAGATACGTATTACTTCACTCGGAGTGATAAATAGAACAGCTCATGAATAGTAATGAAAAACACATCAAGGTAATCAACATGAAATGTGTGTCTACACGTCCATCGCTTATTCCATACAAACATGACATAATCCGCTGATCAAACGATTCCCACCAAATATAAACAATCAAACAAGTTGAATAAAATCTAACTAAAAACAAACTAATTACAACGCGACTTTTTGAAAATCAAATATTAAAATGTCTTCGGCCTTCGAATTGCGAAAAAATTGTTACTCATAAAAAAATACGAGTGTGCTTTAGACCACACGACTGAAGTAAAACTTCACTAACTTATATCTCCCTCTCAATTTCCGTTCGCCTCGCCCGATCACACTTTTCATAACGCTCTCGTCACGTATTCACCAGCTTACTCCCCAAGTCAAGCGTGCGTAAAGGCCCGACAGTTCGCCTCGTCCGATCACACTTTTCGTAACGCTCTCGTCACGCATTCACCAGCTCACTCCTCAAGTCAAGCGTGCGTAAAGAAGTTTCACTTCAATAATAAGCAGAACTTCATAAAAATAAAGTGGAAGTTCTGCTTATCGTCAGGAAGACATGAAGAGATGACTGGTAAGGGCGTGCGTAAAGGCCCGACAGTTCGCCTCGCCCGATCACACTTTTCGTAACGCTCTCGTCACGCATTCACCAGCTTACTCCTCAAGTCAAGCGTGCGTAAAGGCCCGACAGTTCGCCTCGCCCGATCACACTTTTCGTAACGCTCTCGTCACGCATTCACCAGCTCACTCCTCAAGTCAAGCGTGCGTAAAGAAGTTTCACTTCAATAATAAGCAGAACTTCATAAAAATAAAGTGGAAGTTCTGCTTATCGTCAGGAAGACATGAAGAGATGACTGGTAAGGGAACGTACCCATTACTACGTGACCAACTTTTTGCAATTTTTAACCCCCCCCGGTGACTGAAAACCTAAGCCCCTCACTGCTCATTTGTACCAAGCGTAGTATTTTGAAGACCCCCCCTGAACATGTATGGGTACGTTCCTGTAACCCCCCCTGTATGGGTACGTTCCCTAAGTGGCCGAGTTGGCATCGCGTTTGGCTCCCACCCACGCATCGTGTATCCAGTTCCTCAGCTGGCTAACTCTTCCATGAGTAAAAAAAAATGTGTTTGCTGTGAAAAAAAGTAAAATTCAACTGTTTTGATAATTTCGTACATAAATCAAAGTAAAAATTTTAAGTTTTAGGTCATTTAAGAAAAATGAACGATAAAAACGTTAATGTTTAAAATAAATATCGCAACTACATACTTTTGCTAAAACCGAACAAACTAGTCTGTGGGGTTAATTTTGTGCCGCCTGCGTGCAAAATCGTACCTTCTCTAACTTTCAAATCGAACTGTGTTAATCTGAAGTGACCTGACAGGTAAGTGTTTGGACATAATTAGATAGGGCCTAGGAAGTCATATTATTTCCACAGCACCATTAAGGTGATTTTTCACAAAATTGGCATTATACAAATGATCCAATTATTTATAATAAGTATAGCCATCTTATATACCTACAATTTTTTATGCATGAAAACGTGTGTTTAATGTCCCCACAAAACTCCTTTCTCCGTCCATGCGCTGTACACTTTTAAACCACTAAATACAAATAGACTTTTTGATTCTGAGATGAGAAGATGAAATTAAAATACAACATCAAAATATTAAGTCATGAATGACCACCATAATACGGGATGGACGGTAGTTGAAATAATCACAAAAACACGATTTTTTTTAAAAGTGTTTTTCTATGGCCCCGCTGTGATTTGGATTTCGGATGAAACGGAAATGACGATTACTGCCCCTGCGACGCATCAACCGCGCTCATTGGCCGCTTTGATTATGATGTCCTTTTTAAAGGCTCCTATTGGTTGAGATATGAAATGGAAATTACGCTAGGTGAGCGCTCATTGGTCAATTTGATAATGACCTCACTTTTCAAGTATTGGTTGAGATTGGTTTGGTAAAGTTTCGCTTCTACCACGTGTAAACTGCACTCGAATTTTTTTAATTAAAAAAAACACTTAGGAAGGGTTGTTTATAAAAATTTTAACAATTCATTCAAATTTTTAAAGTTAATTTTCATGTTCTGTGTAGGTTCTATTCAAGTTATTATATCATTATAGATCAGTTGCTTCATAAAACTGAAATAATCACAGAATTTGAATAGAACTTTCAGAATATTAATTGTTCAAATTTTTCAAACCCATCCTTTCAATCCCACCCATCTCATTCAAACCGATCCCATTAAACGTTCTATTCTTAATCATCACCGTTAAGCTAAAATCCTGGAAACTAATCAATAGAGAACGTCGTGAAAAATACTCTAAAAGATTTTAACCGTAATAAAGGGGTCGACTTTAGTAGTAATGAAGTCACTACAAACAGCAGGAGATTTGGGAGATACATTACTGTCAAACCGCAAAGTCTCGGAGCCGATTTTAGACGCAACTTTCACCTCACTCTCTGCAAGGAAACACACACAACTCGGGTTAACTAACGAGGGATACAATCTGACGCGACACTTTGTTCGGCTGCTGGAGAAGTAGACAATCTGGATTCACTTAGTTCCCGAAGTGGCCATAAAACTTGGATTAGGGAGACAGCGGGGACAACGTCAGGGACAGAAACAACACGAATATGTTACTCGAGCATAGTCTTTTATTACTATCTCACTAAAATTCTATAAAATGGGATATTATGCATTTTACATTAGAGATGTAAACCGCAATGAATAAGATGAAAATAGGGAAGATGTGATTGTTTGGACATGTATAGTAGAGGAATTGAGAAAATAGTTTTAGGAGAATATTATGAAGTCGGGGACGCCCTAGTTCCAGCCTTAGGGCCATACTGACAAAACCGTTTTAATTTTCCTGCCATTATATATAATTTTTAGACTAGACGCCGAGTACGCGCCCTGAGCGAGCATACGCTTGTAAAATTCGCTAGTTCAATAACTTTAGTGTTGAACTATATTATCACGGCCGCGATACTTGACGATATCTGGTGGTTGCACACGGAAATGGGTAGCGGTAGTACCCTCTATCCATTGATAACAAAAAGCGGTAGTAGTTCAAATAAATGTAGCTTCGTTCAAAAAAAAAAGTAGAGTCTTGGTATGCGGTGAAGGAGGAAACCATATGTTTCCTTATAACGCCGTTGGGAAAGTGGTGGGGTCCCCTCCAAAAAGTACTTTTTCGCGAATAACCTCGTTGGTTCGAGAAAGTTGTTTACAGAACTAAGTTAACTGATGAGCATCTTAAATCTCTTTTAATAATTGTTACAAGTAAAATTAGTCCACAACTACAAACCATTATCGTGGAAAATCACAATTACATAAATCTCATTAGTATTTTATAATATGTTGCAATATTTATATGATATAATGTATATTTGTGTTTTTAATGTTAGTTGGATTAATTTAAATTATTTGTAAGTTACTACGATTAAGTTAAATATTCTGCGTGTTATACTTGTCAATAAGCTTTACCTAGCAAGTAAATAAAACCGAATTACTATCGTTCTGTGTTTTTTTATCAAACTAATCACAATAACAATAAGCCATTAGCCGTCGCGGGCGGGATTGATGACACTGGCGGGCCGGATTTGGCCCGCGGGCCGTAGTTTGGAGACTCCGGCCCTAGGAAATCATATGAATCTACAGATTTTCAATTTTTTAGTTAACAAGATACTGTAATAAAAAAATAATAACTGTAATAAAAAAATGGAAGAAAATAAGTTATTAATTTTCAATCATTCTCAAAGTGCGCACAGTTGCAATAACTTGCATAACGATGAACGAAATGACGTTGTGAGTTAATAATAATAATAATAATTGGATAATTTGTAGAGCGCTGTTTTTGTGAAAATTCACCCCAAGGGCGCTTTACAATTTATTATGAATCTTAGGCTCTATCTAATTTTATTATTTACAAATAGATACAGGGACATACTTACCTGCAGGACACTTCCGATAAAACACACTTTATTAGAAAGTTTATGCGTTGACTCACCTGTTCAACTGTACATTCCGGGAAGATTTTGTAAGGAAACTGTGCTTACCTGCAACAAGGAAAAAACAGCAAATTAACAAAACAATCAATTGTTTATACAAAATCAAACTAATAAGGCATAATAATATTTCAACATATGGTAGAAACTACTTTGCGAGCTGAAAACAGTTTCTTTGATAAATTTAAAACATGGGAAATAAGGGACTAGATGATTTGAGCATGTAGAGAGAATGAACGAAGAAAAGAGTGTAAGTAGCATACGCAAATACGAATTTTATAAGAAGTCGGGGGCGACAGAGGTAGATACGGCAAGATCAAGTGAACCTGATACTTGAGTCAGGACATGTTTTTTTTATTTTTTACATTAGCTCCACAAGAGGCACCGAGGAAAACAATTTCCCTAGGGGCCTATGTCATCTTTGAGGATGCTGTGTGGGGGGTTTTTAAGGAAAAGGAAGGAGAAGAAGATATGGGAAGGAAAAAGGTATGAGGTGGGTAGGAATCTGGGGGTCAGTGTGGCCAGGAGTGACGGATGTATGAATCTATTCCTCGCACTGCGGTGCAAAGGTGAGGGGTCGGGAGAATCCGGCTGGAGAGGTCAAAAGGTCTCCCTCAATCAGTCTCCTCCGATCCAGCCCGCCACGCAGTGGTTGGGGAAACGTATCGGCCACCAAGACCTAGACAAACCTCATCCCATGAATCCGGGTACCCCTGCTAAGTCTCCAAACGTAGCGAACCACTTGGGGTGACCTGTGGCAGGGGTGTTGGTTGTCCAATAAATGGTTCCCGGGGCGGCGGTACCCATACCCGCCTCCCAAATTGAGACATGTCATGAAATAATGACGTCAAAGCTCACTGTTCGCGAGATTTACTGCTAATAGTTAAGATTTCTCAACGTACGTACAATCCAATTCTCAAAGGATCAAAGCATGTACATTGTTTGAGGTAAACCATAGCCAGCCGTATCCAAAAGCTTTAGGAATTCTATTCCTCAATCCTCTAGCAATTTACATACATGAAATAGTTGGGTGTGTGGGAAGGTACGTATCAGCGGGTACTCACTGTCGTAGAATCCTTTTGTTGAATAACAAAGAGGACAATATTAGTGCATCCACCGTGGCATTGGATCGGTCGGGGCAAGGACAGGATGTCCCTCAGTGACGGTGTGTTCAAACAATGCCCGTCTCACGACCTCGCGCACGCTCAACGCGAGACAGACACTAAACTTGTGTCATAGGTACTAGGTACCCGTAGTTGATCAAGGGTAACCTGAATCATATTACCCACTGTGTTCGTGCGTGTGATTTCAAATATAGGAATGTCGAATGTCCGACTACTTACAGCAACACCAACACACATTGCATTTATGATAATATTATGTACGTATAAGTAATGTAACTCGGACGCATCGCCGTTTCATACGGGCTCATAAATTGCAATCTTTAATGCAAACTGAAAAAAATAGTATAAGCAGATTGAAATCTCGATACACATAACAGAAAGGGAAGGCACAACGGAGCTCCCATCGGTAAAACCACTGGTTTTCGTAAGTAGCTTTCGGTAAGTTGTTTCATCTAAGCAGATATCTTACTGTACGAGTGCAAGCTCTGCAAATGTGTTCAGTTTTTTTTTACCGTCTGTAATTTCTTAGTCAGTGCAATTGACTTCGACTCGATACATTATTTCTATCACGAGCTAAGTGACTTTGATATATCCATAATTTAACAATCAAGCAATAAGTCGACGAGTACGTTTAACCATATTTTTTATGTACCTAATAACTCCTGCCACTTATAAGCCTACACATACCCACAAAAAAAACTCCGGTAAAGCAATGGGAAACCAAAACATAGTGTTATTAACATGCTTAACGTGAATTGTGAATTTTGTGGATCATATTAAAAACCTGTAGCGATAACTTTCGGGCCGGCTAGAAGCCAAATTCTGAGAAATGCATGTGTGTGCGTTAGTGCCACCAAAAGTTGATAGAATGCATTGTGCAATCATTGCCAATGAGTCTAGCTGCCGAGTTTCAGTTTGATCGGATGTCGGCAAGTGAGTTAATTTTCTACCAAGATTTACACTCATTCAAGAACCCCTCCACACAGCATCCCCAAAGATGACATACGCCCAGAGGAAAGTTATTTTTCTAAGGGCCTCCTGTATGGAGCTCATGTAAAAAAAGAAAACAAAATCTAAATTCAAATACATAGATGCATTTAAAAGAAAGATGTTGAAACTCTGGCAAAGTCGATTATTAAATATTACTAGGATGTATAACATTTTGTATTCGTCATCACAAAGCTTTTATCATTTGTTAATATTATTATCATTTGAAACCCCTTTGAATGAGACAACACATCAAATGCTGTAGGTGACTCATGGCGATATCGACTGGTTGTGTTTACACCTCGGAAGCTCAAATCAACGCACCCGACTTGTGTTTCGTCACGTACTAGCTGTGGGTAGGGTTGCCATCTCTTAAATTTGGCCACCAGGACAAGACGCGTGAAAACCCCGGATTTTAGGGCCCAGAACCCGGACATGTCAACAGGTTTTTTTAAACATAGTCAGTGTAATAAAAAACAGTTGAAAATGTCATTAATCACCTTTTATTGATTTTAAAATGAAATTTAGTCATCTTTTATCATCATTTTAAAACTACCTAACAAAACAGAATCTTATTACAGTTTGTTACAAATTGTTTTAATAATCAGTCAATTTTTTTATTCTTAAAAATCACATATTATTAATATACTCTGTTATGAAAACAAAACCTTATTAAAATATTTAGCCTAACTAAATTCAATTAAATTTTCAAACAAAAAACTTAAAAGTACTGAGACCATTTTAGTATTAAGTCTTACAATTTTTGAGGTAACTCTTTTAACTCAATAATAATTATATCTTTAAGTTTTTATCAGCAGCCATATAAACAACAAAATATCTCTTAACATAATATGAACTAAATTCAGTCTTCTTAAATCTTAAGCAACTAAACTGAAACTTTTTAAAGTTTAAACTTACTGTAATGTAAGTTACATTATTATTTTTTTAAGCATAAAATAACCAAAAACCATACCTATTTATATCACCTTAAAGTTTTAATCAACAGCCATATTGTAAATTTCTTTTGCGTAATAAAAACAATCCATAACTCTACAAAAATGAAAAGAAATTTTTGCACTCATAAGTATATTATTTGATTATCTAGCTATTATAGCTTTTTCCTCAGCCTCTCGCCATTTTTACTTTTTTTTTTTTGTATTTATCACTCTTTCCGATAACTTTTAGAATATCTTCCCTTTTTAAAAGGAATTTGTAAAAATCAATGCAGCTGTATTCTTGGAAATTGAATTTAATTTTAATTAAAGATAAATGAAACACTGTTACTTTGTTTGAACCACTTTTATATTTGTCTAAAGCCGACCGGTTTCAGAACGACCGTTGCTTCCTCAGGGCAAACGTATACGTTTGACTTTAAATTTTAAGACTTTAAATAAAAAAAATTAAACCCGGACATCAAATAAAACCCCGCCCGGACGCTCCCCGGACGCCCTCTAAACTAGGACAAATCCGGGGAAACCCGGACTGATGGCAGCCCTAGCTGTGGGTGCAAATAAGGCCACACGGGACATTGTCACAACCTAGACGTACAATACCTACGTCCTACATGACGGTGTCGGTACATTCTCAATATTCCCATGGTAATATCTGGACAAGACCTGGGAGTGGGAGTAGAGAATAAAGACAACGAGAAGCAAAGCTCAAAGAATGGAAGTTCGGAGAACTAAAATAATTATTACAAGGGGGATTCAGTTTAGAGATATAATTGTAAATAGAAGGGAAGCAGTGATTCACGTGCTTTTTCCCAATGAATATTTCATAATAGTACCTAAACATGTTATTGTTTCAAACACAATAGCTATCTTACTATTATTACTAATATGAACTCATTTAAGTGTGACTCATAATACAGAAACAATTTTAGTAAACGTAAACATGTTTTCAATAAAAAAGGTAAACACTAGACCAGTGATAAGCAACCTAATTTCATGTGGGCTGGGCTAAATAAAATGTAAAAAAGTTTGCAGTAAAAAATATTTAACGATATCTGTTTTTTTAATAAGGAATTGAGCGGAAAACTTTACTATTTTCAAAGTTTTGAATCAACCACTCCAAATAATAAGATTTCCTTTTACATTTTTTAGAAAAATTTCGTAGCTAGTGTAGAAAAAAGGCCTTAGCAGCGCAGCGCTTGCTGAAATCTATGTTTGATGCATTTTAAAGGTTTCCGTTTTATAAAATACTAAAGGTTTCTTTACTAAATTTTCCGATCGGAAAAATCAGCAGTTGCCCAAGTACCTAGGTATTTTTTTATGTTCTTTATTTCAGAATTATAAAATTCGACAACATTTATTGGCTTGGCCTTGAAAATATAAATTTTTGGCCTGCGGCGTTTTCATTCGTGCGTTCCATAATCGTTTTATTACAAAAAAAATCCGTTTTAGAAAAGAAAAATAGGATTGCGACACTACCGACAACAAGTTTAAAAATGCCTTACCCCGTGGGGCCCACGAACAAATTCAAAAAGGATAAATCTGCCTAAAAAGGTTGATCATCACTGCTCTAGACAATGCTATTGGGGCAGTGTAAACCAAATAAAATAATGAAACGGGTACCTAATACAATAATAATTTTTACATTGCCAGTTCGGTGATATAACTGTAATTTCGGTAATATAACTGTAATTCGGTAAATATGCCCCTAAAGTGCGCTTTACAAGACTGAAAAATAACTTTAAACCAGGTGGTCTCTCACCAGGACGAAACTACGGTATTTTCGACATTAATTTAACGATCATAAAACTAGGATTTAAGAAATTTATTTATACAAATGAAACAATATCTGTTTGTTTGAATCACCATAATTTTTTTTATACACGCCGACCGGTTTTTGAACAACTCCTTCCTCCGGGCAAAATATACTAACTTGACATTACAGAACAATCTGTGAACATAATCGAACAGTATTAATACCGTAGCGTCTGCGTGGTTGAATTTCAGAACCCAGCTACGAGTGCGTGTCGGACGCCACGCCATACGCGCCGCGTCACAAATAACATTTGTGTACGTGGAATTTCACACAAAGCACATGTTATGCTTCGGTTTCAAATTCAAGAATTTTAAAATTCAAGACACAAGATGTCGCTACTTCCATCAGCAGGTCGGACAGGGACGTCTCCCTGGTATAACTGCTACGAATTTGTGAATATGTAGTATCTCTCCGCATATCAAAAGATTGACGGTAATACATGTTGTATTGCTCTGTCTCGGTTACTTAGTTACTTTTTCCTGGTGACTAGCTACAGTGGATCCGAGGAATGGGCTGTTTTTAGAATCAGTTCGTATCGGATCTACGAGTATAAAATGATCACCAACTCTAACTGGGCGAAGCCGAACCAAAAGCCGCCCGCAGGGCCTAGCAGTAAAAACCTGCGGAGCGGGTTTTTAACAGCTAGTATATTATTATTAAGTGTTGAGTTAGGGGTGGGGGCGTGACTAGAGATTAGGTAGTGAAGAATGGGGGAGGCGGTATAACGGACGGTGGAAGGGAACATGTCCAAGATGGGACTGCAAGATAATATTTTTTGTTGAATTTATTTACGTTTATTATACATAGGACCTACGTATTTATATTTTAATTTTTTGTATTGAGTACCTACCCAGTGTGGCTTGTTTACATTGTGACTGTTTGTTTGATTGAATATAATTCGGTCGATTCTACAATCGCATTAGATACAGTCTACAATAAAGCAACTTGAACGATTATCATTAGATTGAATAAAACTACATAGTTCGTGAGTAGTTTCACCAGGGGTGAGCCTGGCTGACTGCGACTGGCCGACCTTGAACAGAGGGGTGTTCACTGAACAGGGAGAAGTGAGCATGTGTGCGTGTGGCATCGTTTGGTGGTGTTGGGAGTTGGGAGTGCGTACTGCGTAGGCACATTAACCGGCACCGGGCGGGGGCAACGAAGGGAACCCAATTATCCCTAATATCCGGGACAATTGTCACGATAAAAAGCAGACTTGAAAGCCGAAAGCAATTTGTTCCTCGTTGCACTTCGCTGCGGGCGAATTAAGGCCGAAAAGAATTCACTTTTTTACTTCCACTATTTTAATTTTAACAGCATTCAATCATTTTGTTTTAATATTCGAAACACAACAGCATTAAGATGAAGCCATACTAAATAATGCAAAATCATACAAAATCACATGTTTTTGTTTTGAAATTTTGATAGCTTAGAAGTATTATAGATGCTTCAATTAAATACTGTGTATAGAACATACTTTGGCCCTTAAAAATATCGGTAATTTTTTTACAAGTCTTTTAAAAAGCCTTTAAAAAATAAAGTATAAGGTCTATAAAAAACACTTTCAAGTCCAAACTCTCCTATTTATAAACCCCTTTTCGGATTTGGTTTTATTGTATAATGTGGCAAATTTAGTTTCTTTTATAATAATCGCAAAAAAATTATATTTACGCCCGAACTTCACAAAATAAAATATGAATTTTCTCGTTGATATTTTGACATCAATCAATACGGCCCGCACTCTACGAATTTGGATTCTTAAAGTGACCCTTATGGCATGGGCACAAGAACCATGCACTGGACAACACCTATTTCGCATCAGTCACGCCCCAACCGGCGCGGGAGACAGTCGTGTTACTCAGCGTCGCTTAGTTTCGTGAAATCAATTTTAAATTTCAGTTTTCTTACAATAAACAATGCTTAAAAGAGGAATTAATATTTTTTACAGGCCTTTTCGAAATCAACCTGTAAAAAAAATTCTCAAATACCTTTTACAACCTTTCCAAAAGCTTTTTCTCAAGTATTTTTAAACTCCTCCCATAAAGGGCGTGTACTCCGATTTCGTTTTTTTCCTGAACTATTGGATCGCCTTAAGAGCGTTTAACCAGCCAGCGACCGAAAATCCACATTTCGTCGAAAGTTGTTCTTACGATCGTGCAGGGCGGTTACAATGAGAAAGATGAATTATTCTCCGTACCAGCTTTTTAAAATTATAACTCAATATCGATTTTATTTCATTCCAAATTTGCTTTAATTTATACCTACATCCAATAATGCTGAAAGACATGATGATAAAACCATTAAAATATGTAGGTACTTTTTGTAATTATTTTTTTAATATAAGTATTTATCAATTTTCAATAATATCTAAGTTATATAAGAATGTTAAAAACATCTGAAATATATTAGTTTGTAAGTGCGCAAATAAATACACAAACGGACCAATTTTCGACAAGAAACACATTTTTTTTTTTTTTTTTAATAAAGAAAGGCAAACATTCCCGGGTTACGAATAACCCAACAATGTTTGAAAATCTCCTACTACCACCACAGAAAGCCGAAAATGTTGCTTGTGTTGTGATGGAGGACTTAGCCAGCCGAGGAATCGAACACGCGACGCTCGGGTGAGACCCAAGCGCTATGCCCACTCAACCACTGACCGGTCAAAAACATCTACGTATATATTTTTTAATGATTTTATATAAACTAAAATTAAAATTCTAAAACATGCGGTACCCATATAATGTATTGATTTATTTTACTGCATGATTACATGATTTGAAATGGGTATGGTATAGTACAAAATCTTTTTTGAAAATTTAACAAATCTGCCAACGACCTATGGTATAACCTTATTATTTATTATGCTAAAAATAAACATTTTTTCAGAAAATTTAAAACGTGCGAATGCCATATAAAAGAAAAATCTTTCGAAATCCATTTATATTTTTTTGTGGAAAAGAGTCAATACGTCTAAACTCTGATTTAAAAATGACATATTTCTGGTTTTCTCTGGTAATACCCTCTTAATTATTTGTAAGAAACAAACAGCTTTATATGTATATAGAATTCAAAGATTTATACCTACATACAGATAATTGAAGTTAGCCAAAAAAGTTTATTATGCTTAAGTTGTTAAGAGATGGAGTTTTATTGTGTCTTTAAACTAATTTTAGCTTAAAGGCGGTGAGAAAGAGGAATAAAGGATAAGGATAGGAGATGTTCCCGATACATTCCATACTCACGTATTAATTTACGTACGCGAAACTTTTGTTCGATGTACTAAGAATTTCTACAGTCAAAAATTGTGTTAGGTATATTGCGTACACATTCCGAAAATTGGGGATTTTATTCTAATGTTGGTTCTACACGTGGACAAATTAAATAAATTGGTTTGTCGTGTTGATCTCGACGGTAGATATATGTATTTTTATGAAATTAGTCAGCTCTGGCGAGTCCATTCCATTATTTAGAATTTTAAAAAACAAGATTTAATCAAAGATTAATTAATAACGCAATTCAATCATTGCATTCCAATTGTTATAGAACTAACGGTACCTCAATAATAACTTTTAACATTTGGAAACGATAATTTGAAAGATATTTAACAAATTAGTTTCGATGTTTAGAAGCATATTAAGAGTATTCGATCATTATTTGTTATATTGGAAATACTTACTTTCATGCTATGTAATAATTATACCTACTAATTATTTGAGACGATTGTATAAATGCCAAATATGAAAGGTGGTGCCTTAATAATGGACATTGGACGAAGGACGATTGAGGTATTTAATAGAGCAAAACAATTAAAATCATGTAGTTTAAATACCACATATAATTACCTACAAGTTTAATGATGTTATAAATCAATAAACACAAACCGCTGACAGCTCCGTTATAACCTTTCAATCTTTCTGACCATTTAACAACATTAAAGAACATTAAACAACACTTTAGGGAACGTACCCATACTACGTGATACGTTTAGGGGGGGGGGGGGTCTATAAAATGTCACGCTCCATACAAATGAGCGGCGGGTTGCTTAGGTTTTTGGTCACCGGGGGGTGGGGGGGGGGGGTTAAAAATTGCAAAAAGTTGGTCACGCAGTATGGTATGAGTATATGGGTACGTTCCCTTACTGGTACGAATGCAAGTTCTAATATTATTGCCCTGATGATAGCCAACTTGCGAGTTAGGATTAGGAGTAGTGTTGCAACAGAACTCTGCTTCCGCTTCTGCAGAAGTTCCGCTAGTTTTTTCAACTCCGTTTCCGTTTCTAACAGAATTCTAAACGAAGAATACAGCGGGGAGCGCGGGGGTGGGGGGCGCGTGGACGACTGGTCAGGGGGTGGTTTAATATATGAAGAACACCGAAATAGACTCTAAGGTGTAAAAGCAGCCAAATTACTTTTTATTAAATATAATTTACCTTTTTGGAGTACTAAAAGTACAAAATACAAATTTAATTAAACAAATCTTCAAAAATAAAATTGTGCTTTTTCTTTATAGTATTAACACTTCCGCTAAGATTTACTTTTGACATCTGTTTCCGTTAAGACTTCCGTTGCATCACTAGTTAGGAGAGGGCATCAGAAGAGGAACAGAAAGAGAATTTACAACATATCTCTCAGTGGCAGGACCATACATTAATTAATTTGAAGATTCTATTCATTTTCCCAGCCACAAGTAATTATGATACCTACACATTAGAATAAATTAACATTATTAACAACAAAACAAGTGAAAATGAATACAAACTACAGTTCTTATCTGTCTGCCTGCGGGAACGGGCTCCTCCCAACCTTTAGAAGCATTTACACTAAATAAACTACTAATTAAAGTAGACATGTGAAAAGCTGTCACGCTTATCAGAGATAAGGCCCATCACATCACTGGCAGGCACGTTAGGTTACTCAGCTTGTTTTTAACAGATAAATAGTGATTGAGATGAGTTTTTGCCACCTAGAAGAGAACGTTTGAGCAAACAAACAGCATGAGCATTTTGTAAACTCGATATACATAAGCTTGACCGTCCAATATTAAGATTATTGCTACAAGAAATCATAATCTAACCCCAAAACATTAGCACCGTTTTAGGTTATTGAAATCTCTACATCTTAATATATAAAACAAAGTCGGGTTAGTTACACTGTTTATAACTCGAGATCGGCTGGACCAATATTGATGATTTTTGATTTGTTGAATTTGTCTCCGCCCCGGATAACAGAATAACTATTAAAACATCGCAAAAATTCACGAAAAAGAAAGTTATGAAGAAAATTAATTTTTTCATACATTTTATAATATTTAACTGTGCGTGAATTCCAAAAAATCAAAAACGTCAAATGCCAACGCGCTGATTGTTTTGCTTTTGTTCTTAATCATATAATGCTGCCCCTCTTTCTTACACACTAAATGTCAATAGTCGAAAATGAGACAAACGGTGAACGTATGTCTCTGCACCCCTCCAAAGGAAAAATACAATAATAATAAATCTCTGAAATGAAATGCATTTTTTTTACGTAAGCTCCACTCAGGACCTATGTCATCTTAGGGGATGCTGTGTGGAGGGTCTTTTTAAGGAAGGGTAGGATAGGAAGTTCTGGGAAGGAAAAAGGCATGAGGGGGTTGGTAGGAATCTGGAGGTCAGTGTATCCGGGAGTGAAGGCCATTGACTTGGCCGGAATTGACTTTTTACCTTGACCTTGCCATCCGGACTCTTTTGAATCCGGTTGGAAAGGTCAAAAGGCCTCCCTCAACCAGTCTCTCTCGATCCGGCCCGCCACGCAGCAGGTGGGCAGACGCATCCGCCACCAAGGCCCGCACAAAAGTCACCCCGTGAACCCGGGCACCCCTGCTAAATCACCAAACGTAGCGAACCACTTGGGGTGACCTATGGCAGAGGTGTTGGTTATCCAACAAATGGTTCCCGGGGCGGCGGCACCCGTACCCGCTTCCTTTCAAAAATTCCCGTAAGTAAGTGGAAAAGTAAGAAAATCACAAAAAAATATATATCCGTACACAACGCCATCTCTGATACTGGCAAAACAAAACACGGACAGTTGGGCATCGATAATTGCTTCATTGTGTAAGTTTTAACTTGATAAAAAAACTTTATTTCAAACAGTTATTGATTCTGAGGCGGTACGAAGTTCGTCGGGTCAGCTAGTAACTATAATATAAAAATGAATCGCTGAATGTGTTGCTAAGCGCATAACTTTCGAACTGCACCAAATTGAATAATTCTTTTTTTTTGTGTTCGTTATTATCAGGACAAGATTTTTATAAAACTTCCGGTGAGCTCTGGCATTATGAAATTTGTATAAAAAAAATTGCTATTGGTGGCACGCGAGGTTTGAAAACTGAATGTATGGAAAGCGGGAGGGAAGGCGAGATGGGGGAGGGGGGTGGGGGGATGGGGGTGAGGTGAGGGTGGTGGGTGGTGTGGGATGGTGAGGGGGGGGGGGGGGGGAGGAGGTGGAGGAGGCGGAGTGGGAACCCCCCTTACACCATGCGAGCGAAGCCGCGGGAAAAAGCTAGTTATAAATAAAAGTCCTGCACAGCGTTTGTCTGTCTGTCTGTTCTCGATAAACTCAAAAACTACTAAACGGATTTTCATGCGGTTTTCATCAATAGACAGAGTGATTCATGACGAAGGTTTAGGTTATTTCATTTTTTTTTAATAGTTTTTTAGAGAAAATGTGTTCTGGGGTACCCCGTTCTAAGGACACATTGTACAAGTTTCTTATTTGAATTATAAGTAAATACTTAGATTAGAATATTACAGAGGAAAATTATGAAGTTAAATCTAAAAGAAAGTTCTAAAAAAGCATTAATCTTTGTTAGGTTGCAAAATTGTATCTATATTCTTCCTTCCCATGTCCATAATCCATATAATTTGACAAGGTTTTGTGTGTGTGGTTTGATTTGTATGCAAATCTACAGTTTTATGCTGAGGAGGAAGGTCGCTGTCTACATTTGATTTCTAAAACTCTGTGTAAAGCCCGGGCATCACCGGGGACTTCAGCTAGTAATAAGATAAAGTCCTCCGCCGCGTCTGTCTGTTCACTATAAATTCAAAAACTACTGAACGGATTTTCATGCGGTTTTCACCAATAGATAGCGCGATTCATGAGGAAGGTTTAGGCATAAAATTTGTCAAGGTTTTGTGTAAATTGATTGAAATATATAACATATAAAAGAGAATGCCCGTATGAGGTGGACGAGCGGGCTGGCAAGCGGGCGGTGTGGATTTGATTTGTATGCAAATCTACAGTTTTATGCCGAGGTTGATGAAATTTTGCACATGTGACCTTCAAAACAAGAGGAAGGCCACTGTCTTTGATTTGGAAAACTCTATGTAAAGCCCGGGCATCACCGGGGACTTCAGCTAGTGCTAGAAATTTAAAAAATAATGTTGTTAGGGGGCATACATTAATTACGTGAGCTCAAAGGGGGGGGGGGGGGGGGGGGGTCCAGCACAATCTCACTTTACTTGAAAAGAAAATACGAAGTTGTCCAAATTTATCTCACCAGGAGGGGGGGGGGTCTAGATTGGAAGAAAAACTGCTCACGTAATTAATTAATCACACAATAATGCCCCCATATTGTGTTTATCAGGCCGTAACAACTGTAAAGAGGCTTAATAATACTTTACCAACCTATTTACGATGTTGCGAACTGGTTTAATATTTTTAATTATGATACCCAGTCTCATAAATTTTAATTTTACACTTTGTAATCTGTCAATAACATTGAACTGAAGTATATTTATTGAACATTCTTGTCACCTACCTCAGAACAGGTTATGTCTAGTGAGGTAGGTAATGTAAAGCGTACAATTAATTTAATTATGTAGCAAAATGATTATGGTACTTGTATTGTTTGTTTTTTTGCATGAAACTTTGTAATATTTCAATAATTGCTGATTTATGGGCACCAAAGGTACGTTCACATTGATCAAGTAGTAAGTCAAGTAGCGAGTACACTCGCTACTTGACTCGCCGAAAACCGTTTGCATTACTTTCAAGTAGAGTACGTTAAGGCCCGTTGCAAGATGATGGGCTGCTACACAGCAAACTAAATACGCTAATTAAGCTGATTTTAATGCTTATTTTAGAGGAGCTGGAAGAATAAATTAGTAAGATGAAAGTAAATAAACTATGGACACGAAAAGACATTAATATAATAGCAGCATAAATAATTAATTTTAGAGTAGCATCTCCATTCTATCGCCAAAATCGTCAACAAATGAACTCTGCTAAAACGACAGGTTAGCGCAAGTCAATGCGCAGGGACGCGTGGTGGGGGTCACTACTCGCCGGAAAAATAGAACGAAATGGATTGAATCTACTAAAGAGCTGACTAACCCAGTCTACTAAAATTGTGGTGTTCGGACGCGTTTAGTTACTACTATACTCTCCACCTAACTAAAATACTCGGCATGTGCGAACGGCTCTAACTGTAACTGAAAAATACATTGTGATATTAGATAACCGATTAAAAATTGAGTGTAAATAAATAGTGTAAGTGGGTCATTGTCAACTTTAACAAAATTATTATAGAATAAAAAATAAATATATTAACAGTTCAGAGGCGTTATGGGTACCGCCGCCCCGGGAACCATTTATTGGATGACCAACACCTTTACCATAGGTCACCCCAAGTGGTTCGCTACGTTTGGTCACTTAGCAGAGGTGCCCCGGTTCATGGGGTGAAGTTTGTCCGGATCTTGGCGGCGGATGCAAATCCCCACCAACTGCGTGGCAGGCCGGATCAGAAGATAGACTGGTTGAGGGAGATCTTTTGGCCTCTCCAGCAGGACTCTCAGCAGGTTTTGATCGCAGTCACAGGAAGGGATTAATTCATTCGTCCGTTACTTCTAGACACACTGACCCCCAGATTCCTACCCATCCTTCATACCTTTTTCCTTCCCAGAACTTTCTCTTCTAAAAAGATCCTTCACACAGCATCCCCAAAGATGACATAGGTCCTGAGGGGAATTATTTTCCTCAGGGCCTCTTTGGAGCTACTGTAAAAAAGAAAAAGAAAACACGCGGTAGAAGTGAAACCTTCAAAAAACTAAATAAGACAAGAATGGAGAGGCTACGAAGCACGGCACAAAGAGGATACCGATTATTTTACGTCATTCTCTCGCAGGCTAAATCCTGTCGATATATGTGTTTGTCTCTTTTTATTGTCGCTTTTTTGTTTCATCAAGTTTCAAATCACAACGGTGCTAAAGAAGTTTTCACTTCAAAAGACAGTTGTGTCAAAACTGTCAACTAAAAACACAGAGTATGCAATTCACACGCGGTAGAAGTGAAACCTTCAGAAAACTCAAGTAGACAAGAGTGGGGAGGCTACGAAGTACCGCACAATGAGGAGACCGATTATCGCATTCTCTCGCAGGCTGAATCCTATAGATGTACGTATTTGTCTCTTTTTAGTGTCGCTATTTTTCGTTTCAACGAGTTTCAAATCACAACAGCGCTACAGAAGTTTTAACTTCAATATTTTTTAAATAAAAGGGAATAAAACGTTTTCAACAATTACAAAATAATTGAAAGCTGTGTTAGCTTCTACACCAACACCTCAATAATCATAAGCAATTTGGTGATCATACAATACTCTGTTTCTCATTTAATTAGTTCCCTGTAGTTAGTACACGGCAAGATACCACGACACCCCATCGGGACAAGATCTGATAGCATTATATAGTGTGGATGGTACCTAGTACCCACTTGCATTAATCTCACCAACGCCAAATAGTCATTATGCTAATTTATGGTAACAATTAATTATCCGGCGATAAAAGGTCTCCATCAGTCGGAAGATCTCTGGGGGGTGGTGGTTAGTGGGTGGGAGTGAGGTGAGGAGCCCGTTCCTTGGACCGTGTCGGTTTTTTTCCTCTCTCCAAAAAGAATTTAGAGTTCGTCACGGTTTGTTTGCGTTTATTCGGATACGCGGAAACAGTTCTGTGTCGGCTGTAATTTGTAATGGCAGATTAAATAATAAGATTTCGAGGAGATTTTAATCTGTTGAATAATTTGTAATGAGAATATTGTAAATCTACGAGAAACACGCTCCCGTCGATGCTGGGTGCTTACTTATGTATGATTCACACATAAAAACAAATTATAGATAACATAAAATTAAGCCTTCGAAGGAAAGAGATTAATTTAGTTATGTACACGCCTAAAAAGGTTTTACATAAAAGTGATATATGAAATCATACAACAACTGTATACTGTACAGAGAAGAATATCTGTATTACAAAGGAAAATTAAAAGGTACCTACGTAGAAGTGTTTTTTTAACATTCGCTCCAAACAGGAAGCCCCGAGGAAAAAAAGTTTCCTCGTGGAGGGTCTTTTTAAAGATAGGAAGGAGAGTAAGTTCTCGGAAGCAAAAAGGTATGAGGTAGCAATCTGGGGTCAATGTGCCCAGGAGTGATTGACGGACGGACGTATGAATCCATCCATCCCTCCCATTGCGGTGCAAGGTAATGAATGGGTCGAAAGAGCCCGGCTGAAGTGGTCAAAAGGTCCCTCTCAACTGGCGTCTCCCGATCCGGCTCGCCACGCAGTAGGTGGACAAACGCATCCGCCGTCAAAACCTAGATAAACCTCTCCTTGATCAAGATTCCTTAGTATGTATTCATGTGAGAATTATATTAGGGTATCAGGCTACAATTCTGATATACATACATTGCACACTATCGGAACTTTTATATTAATGTTGCTGATATTTTTAATATGACACTACTGAAGTATAAAGCTGTACTAATTTAATATTTTTGCAGTACTAATGTATATTATTTTTCTTTTTTTTGTTTACTTATGTAATCTGTGTATAATTGATCTTTTATTTCTTCTTTCTACATTGCACTGACAATTTAAGTTTTTTTTAAAACCACATATAGATATGTAAATGCCACTTGTGCCGTAAATTCTAAATAAGTTTATTTTTTCAGATTATTTTGTAGGACATTAAATTTCATAAAGCAGATGAAAAAGATATCAAACTTTTGTGATGTTTTCTTTTTAAAGATCAGAGAAACAAAATATGAATTAAAAACCGAAAACTGGAAAAAAACTCTCGATTATGTAAAATTTATTTTAAGGGCATAAAATTGATTAAAACCATTATGTTCTAGTTCTAGTTGAAAATATTGGCAATTAATACAGCCTTTAAAACGATTATAAAATAAATATAGCCTACCTGTGTAAATTACTTGCGATATAATAATGTACGATAAATTTCAAAGGGAACTCGATTGAGCCAGATTGTCTCAAAACAGAAATAAATAAAACGCGATAGAAACTTCAGTTTATCAAAAAGTTTATCTGGTGAAAACAGCTCGAATTAATTAAAAATGTTTTTCAGTTAATTATAATTAGTAACATGACTGTAATCCTTAACCACAAATCACAAACCATAATTTGATGTAATTACAAATAGCAGTTGGCCTAATAGCAAGGCATTGTTTGAGTAGACATTAATCACGGGTGCCAGGAGTTCATATTAATAGCGGGTAAGGTGGTCGGAGGTGTATTGAACTCGGCAATAGCAATAGCAATAGCACTAGCCGCTATCTAAACCAGTCGCTATGGGGAATAACTAACTCACGAGGTGAATTACAGAACAGAACTGCGAATACGGATTAAAGAAACAACTTTTCGTCTATTTCTCAAACAAATCTTGGCTTAAGATAAAGCCATCAGAAAAATGCGAAATCATACAAAAATGTGTTTTTGGTTTGAAACTTTGATCGCTTAGAAATATTATAGATGCTTCAATTAAATACTGGGAGTAAAACACATCTTGGCCTTCGAAATAATCGAGTATTTTTTTTAATAAATCTTTTTGTAAGCCTGGACAAAAATAAAAAATCAGCCTTGTAAAAAATACTATAAAATGCCAAAATCTAGTACCTATTAACGAATCTATTTTCGGATAAAGTTTTATTATTATCTGTAATTAGCAATGCGTAAGAAAGGGGTTAATGTTTTGTTACAGGCCTTTATGATATGAGCCTGTAAAAAACAATTCTCAAATACCTTCTCCAACCTTTCCAAAGAAGTCTTCTCAAGTCTTTTCATGTATTTTTAAATCCATACAAAAAATGGGCGGGGCCCTTCCGATTTCGAAGCTTTCAGGTACTAGTGGATCACCTTACATTAAATGGATATCTCGAAGTCCAAGTGACGCTCAGAATAATTACATGCGTATATTAATCCTATAAAGCTATGGAGATTTTATTTTGTGTTTATTTATTTGTGGTACCGCAGACCCGTGACAAATCAGGGGATATTATAATAATAGGATGCATGTCAGCAAAAAGTGCAGATCCTTGAAAATCACGACATCTGACTTTACTTATTGAAATTAACCCCAAAAAAAACAAAATAAAAATAACCTATACATTTCAAATATAGAATTAAAATAATAACTAAGCACTTTATCAATCGTTTGAATTCTCTTTTATTTCTGTATGTGTGTTTTTTTTTTGAGTGAGGACCGCACAAAGAGTCCCAACCGTCTGGAACAGCGACTACGGCACCCCCAATTGGGGTATGTTGTGAGGCTGAAGTTAGTGGTTAGGGAAAGGAGCTGGGAAAGATGAAAGTGGAGAAGTACCAGTTTATTCAAACCTGGTCACTAAACACGAATAAAGCCATTTCCAGCAACACCTTGGTCACCATGAAACAGGCAGCCGCCTAGTATGGTGATATAATGTATCATGATATGTATGAAAATGTTTTAATGTGTTATCATGTAATTTTATAAAAAAATAAAATTTCGATTCTGAAGGTTGGTATTTTACCAGGACGATACTGAAAGTACCTAGACATTAAGTTAGTAAGACTACCATTCAGAATTGAAACGTCGCTTGAAATGGCTTTAGCCGTGTTTGGTGACCAGATCTGAATAGCCAGGTACTTCCCCACTTTCCTCTCTCCAATGTCCTTTCCCTCACCACTACCTTCAGCCTCACAACATACCCCGATTGGGGATGCCATATTCTCACTGGTTCCAGGCGGGAGCAGTAGGGGACTCTCGTGCGGTATTCGTATAAAAAAATCATTTTATACTAGCAAATTGTGAAATAACATAAATTAGTCAAATAAAATCCCCAGATTTGAATTCTTAGTCGAAGACTGTAAACATTCAACCACGGAGTCAAAAATATGGCTTCTGTTATTCCTTCATAACAACATATCAATTTGAATTGTTATGGCTATGCTACACGTACCAAATGACAACAAACAACGGACGCGTCGGACGTTTGATATTATTTATATAAAGTTTTCTTCGCAACAACCCAGTTCGTTTTCAATTATTTACCATTACATTAAAACTCGATCTGTCAGACTGTAAACCGAGCGCCACCATAAACCAATTTAAAACATCACTACAAAAAAAATGGCAAATCACCAACAACATGTTTTGCGTGAGCGTTTTGAAATGTGGGGTTTATCATAATTCATAAAGTGATAAACACACACGACTGTGATAAAACATTTTGCTAAGCAAATAATGTGAATTAAAATATTTCTATAGATATATCTACAATCAAATATAAAATGGGTTTCTTTCTACTGTTCTAATGCAGTGTTATTATGGCAAGAGATTATCCTGGATTATGGGGCAGGCTTAGGGCCGGTATATATATATAGGTAGCTTTTTATGCTCGCTTAAATCACGAATCCTTCCTTCTTACTACGCGTGCTTTTTTTTTACATTAACTCCACATAGGAGGCCCTGAGGAAAATAATTTCCCTCAGGGCTTATGTCATCTGGAATGCTGTGTGGAGGGTCTTTTTGAGGAGAGGAAGGAATGAACATTGGTCTTGAAGAGACCAATGTTGTGGGAAGGAGGAAACACAAAGGCCGGCAAATAATTCCACAGCCGAGCTGTTGAACACAAGAACGAGTCGAATAAACGACCCGTTCTCATGTGACAAATGTCAACGGTGTATAAATGTTGGGCACGCGTTTGGCGTGTTTCCCGACTATGCACCGGTGCCGAAGGGATCAATGATGCTAGTTCCTCGGAGCATCTTCCATTGTAATACCGGTAGAACAAGTATAGCATTCCCACCCGACGCCTGTGCTCTAAAGATTGCAATCCGTCTGTTGAGATGGGAGAATCTATTAAACGGACCGCCCGTTTCTGCACAGAGTCGAGGATATTTTTCAGGTATTTTGGAGTTCCAGACCAGAGGTGGCTGCCAAATTCAACCGTGGGGCGCACTTGTGATTTGTACAGGGTTAGCAGTTGTGTACTATTAAAGTATCTGCGGGCCCTGTACAGTACGCCCAGGTGCTAACTAGTCGCTTAATCCTAGCTGGCCGCAAACGAGTCCAGTGACAAGTCCGTCAAATTTGACATCTACGTAAACAATCGCATAGATTTACGTAAATTGCCTATTTTTATAAGCATGGACTTCGATGATAAATCTATAACAGTCTGACATGTACAAGAAGGATTTTTTAAAAGTTCCCATTTAAGTTTCCTAGTTTGTTGTCAACAGTAAGTTCGTCATAATTTCATGAATAATGTAAAGGACTCTAGAAAAACAAATACTAATTACAATTACAATTAGGTTCCTCGCACATGCTGATTGTGAGGTACTTCATCGAAAATCAAATCGTAAATTAACCCCGCGTAATAATAAACAGCGATCGTTGGCGTATTGAAACATCATGACGACAGTTTGGTTTTGCAAAGAAGAAGGAGAGATAAGTAAATACGAATGTTAGAAGGAGTGTGCTAATATTAAAAACGATAATATTTCAGAGAAAATTGTGAAAATGTTTAATAAAACACGACTCGTTTTAAATAGAGCAAAAATCTCGTGGCCAATGTCTAAAATAGCATTTAAAGAAACACTGTGAATTTTTCATACATAAAACTTGTAAAATACCTGAAAAATCCTATTTATAATAATTTTCGGAGCATACTTTGCGATTTTTTCTATAGAGGGAATTTCATATAATTGCCGTTTGGCGCGGGGAATGTACAGATATTATTTTCAATAAAAACATATTTTTTAAGAGCTTTATAAATTGAAGTATTTAAGGAAAGTGTGTAATAAATCGGTAGAAAGGCGGGAAGCCGGGCCTTAAATTCAAAGACAAAACTTGTAATTTTGGTAATATCCATGGATTATGAATTATGACCTGTATACGGATGCTAAGTTCGTCATAAAAACAGTGGGGAGGATTAAGAACAACTGATATAATGCTAGAGAGGATACAGGAAAGACAAGAAAAAGTCACAGAAGCATTATATTATCAGAGATGTCATGTTCGATCATAATAAATCACGTGATGCAAATCGCTACACGACACAAAAACCTAGGTAATACAGTAATCGTAATACCTGTGCTGAATAAACTCAGGCAGAAGAGAGACTGCGAATCCATAACTGGTTGGTCGGTTTAGAATTGTCTGTGCGAATAAGACCGGTATTGTTGTGTGATTTGAATCAACACCTGCACAAAAAACTGCGTCGTGCAATTGCAAAAAAACATCGAGCGGGGAAGTCTAGTTTTTCAATAAAACTAACGAACAAAGAGTGATGTGCTGCACTCAACGGAGATAATTATCAGTGATAATATATGTTAAATAATGAAAAGAAATAATCGCTATGCCGTGTTCGGGGTTAAAAGTTTTTTAATGAGCTAGTTCTGCTTTTTATTTATCTTAAGTGCTGGTTACTTTAAAACCGAAATATTAAAGAATATTTTTAAAACATGGAACATTGAGAGCTCTTATGTGAAGTCATCAAGACGGGAGAAAGTCGATGAAGTCAGCATTGAGACTAGTTTACGTATAATTCGACAAAATGATGAAAAAGTTGGGTTGACTTAGAAATGAAAGGCTGGAAAAAATTCACGACTCCAGAGCTCACCGATCAAGAGTTTATAGTGTTTTATTTAAGGCGCCGCTACCCGCATTTCTACCTATTTCTTACATATCTCCCTTAAACATTTGAAGTTTTTAAGCTATTAAAAAATATATGTTATTTTTGAAGATAATGTCTAAATGCTGCCCACGCCGAAACGCAAATTATATGAAATTCCCTCGATAGAAAAAAAATCGCAAAGTATGCTCCGAAAATTATTAAAAACACGTTTGTTTCAGTTATTTTACAAGTTATAGTTGTGAAAAAATTCACACTGTTTCTTTAAATGATACTTAAGATACGTTCCTCGAGATTTTTGCTCTATTTTAAACGAGTCGTGTTTTATTAAACATGTTCGCAATTTTCGCATCGATTTTTGACGTTTTAAATGTTAGCGCTCTCCTCTAACATTCGTAATTTCATATCTCTCCATCTTCTTCTTTTTGAGCCCGGTTGTGGGCCCTTAACGTATATTTCTTTGTAGATGTTTAGATTACGATTACCTATAAGAGCTTTAATTTACTATGCTTTAATTTGTTTTACTCAGTTTCTCAGAAAGTTTCAAAAAAGTTTTTCGAACTACTTTGGTACACCCGCCCGCAGTCCTCTCTTACCCCGCAAATGTCCAACAATATAAGATACGTCGCAACGTTCATCAATTCCTTTTACATTTAGACTCGCGATTCACTTCGACAAACTTCTTTTGGTTTTTGTTTCATTCTTCAGCTTCCTAACAAAAACAAAATTATTATAAAATTAAATTATTTATTGATCCATCCAGTACACAAGCAAGGGTCATTTTAAAAGATTACCACTGCATATACTTAACATATAAGTACGTTTCTACATACGTATCTATAATTGTATGTGTACGCAAAAAAATACTTCACAATCCAACCATGTATATTACCTAGGTATTTTGTTTTTTTTTGTACAAAACATAGCTTTGAATATGAATACGATTTTCCAAAACGATAAATGTAAAAAACCGAGTAATAAACTAAATTAAAGGCTTAAAAAGTAGGTCTCATTGTGGGCGTATTTGATCCGGCTTGATGGTCCGATAAAACGTCGGATTACTAACGAACCACCAACACCCGATGACAGATGATGTATCGAGATAAAAAAAACCCCAACAGACAAGAGCGGCATCGGCCAACCTCGGACACTTTTTATCAATATCGGCTGGCCAATAAGTAATTACCTTCATAAAGGCGGACACGAAACCATTATTACAATATTGTTTAATATTCTTGTACACAAATATAGAAATAAGAAGAATAAAGCAATATCGCGCTGTGTCGCAGAATTGACTAAAAAGGAACAAGTTCGGTTTGGCCATTCGATTTAATTAATATCATTGTTCAAAATATTAATACTAAAACATATGAACTGCTTTCTGCGATTCAAAGCCAATGAATCCATCTAGATTTCATCGTTTATCCCACATTTTTAGGTTATATAAATTTGGCACATCCGAGAGAATCAGCCACCATAATGAGCTCTATGATATCTACCAAAGACTCCCAGACTTTCTACCTATTTAAATCTAAAAGACTTAAGATGAAGCCATAGTAAATAATGCAAAATCATACAAAATCACATGTTTTTGTTTTGAAAATTTGATCGCTTAGAAGTATTATAGATGCTTCAATTAAATATTGGGTGTAGAACATACCTTGGCCCTTAAAAATATCGGTCATTTTTTTTATAAGTCTTTTAATAAGCCTATAAAAAAATAAAGTATAATGTCTAAAAAACACACTTTCAAGTCCAAACTCTTCTATTTATAAACCCCTTTTCGGATATGGTTTTATTGTATAATGTGGCAAATTCAGTTTATTTTATAATAATCGCAAAAAAGTTGATATTTAAACCCGATCTTCCCAAAATAAAATAAAATATGCATTTTCGCGTGGTTATTTTACAATACGGCCGCTAGTCGACGAATTCGGTTTTTCAAAGTGAACCCTATGGCGTCCACCGAAGAACTACTGTCCACGCCACAGTCGCCATACCTCAGTCACGCCCCGAACGGAGCAAAAGATGTACGCGTGCCTCCGCGCCGCTCGATTTCGTGAAATCAATTTTAAATTTCCGTTTTATTACAATAAACAATGCGTAAAAATGGAGTTAATGTTTTTTTACAGGTTTTTACGAAATCAACCTGTAAAAAAAATTCTTAAATACCTTTTCCAACGTTTCCAAAAGCTTTTTCTTAAGTATTTTCAAACTCCTCCCATAAAAGGGCGTGAATTCCGATTTCGATTTTTTCCTGAACTATTGGATCGCCTTAAGATGGGCCAGACATGTGCACCGAATGCCAAGCACACGAGTACCGAAGAATGTTCTAACAGGATACCCGGGAGGTAAACGAAAGGCAGGAAGACCTAGGCTGAGATGGGAGGATGATATCAGGAAGGATGCAAGAGGACTACTCCATGATGCAGATTGGAAGACGAATGCCGAGGACAGAGGGAGGGGAGGCTCATCTTGAACGAGGCCAAGATTCGAAATGGGTTGTAGCGCCATTGACGACGAAGAAATTTGGCACATTATGGCAAGCGATCGCTCAATACATTTTGCAAAATTGCCATAATACACAAGTATGCCAAAAATCGTTCGAGTGTTTATGACTAAATTATTAATTACCAGCAGACCCGGCCACACATTGCTGCGGCTAACGAAACACAATGCCATTACCCAACCTTTATAAAATCCACACCACCCGCTTGACAGCTGCCCGCTGTCTGAATTGGATATTTGAATTTCTCGGCCTTTCTCTACTATAATAAGCATGTATTTATACACGTAAACCTTCCTCTTGAATCATTCTATCTATTGGTGAAAACCGCATGAAAATCCGTAGCGTAGTTTAAAAGATCTATGCGCACATACATTTTGAGCGACTATATTTTATATTTTATTTATTAAAAGAAAATAACTTAGTTTACATCACTTTATTTTTTATATTTTATTTTATAATATCAACATGTTTCGTGAAGCATGTTCACTTCTTCAGGAATAAAAGTATAAGTTATTTTCTTTTAATAAATAAATAATGACATCACAAAGTAACAACCTTTTAGAAGAAGTTTTCTTCGAAAAATTTATATTTTATACTATGTAATGCAATGATAATGATGATACGCTATTACAGTTCCAAATTACCAAAAGAAATTAGCAAATACGCAGATATTTTTACCACACGCCTTATGTTGACGTTCACGAAATTCACATTGCATGGTCAATGGTCATATCAAGTTTTTACCAAACGCCTACCCAATCGAAATATTAACACTATCCTTATTTGACTCGTTCCAATAGGATGTTCACTTAGCTGGATTCCATTAATTTAGTACATATTTCGTTCGGCATTTACTTATAAAGTTTATTTTGTAATACCTTCCATACAAATACGCTTATATTTCACCCTTTTGTGACAGTACGTAAGGAAGATTATCTGCTTGGCTTTTCTAAATCTTTGCAGGCTTTTACTGTAATACATAATTATATGCTTACTGAGACAGCTCAGAAAGGAAAATACAAGAAAACTTCAAAAAGATAAAATGTATCTCGCATGAATGTTTAAAGCAAGCATTTTATCACGGCTCTTTGCGTTCCCTGGCAATTAATACCAGAGATTTGAACTCCTTACGTAAGACCGCCGTTATAATAACTAAACAAAAAGGATCGCGGACAACTTATAAATGGTTTGAGGCGTATTCATTATTATTAACTTAGTTAATTTATCGCAGTTTATCTGGCTTCGCCCATTAAGTCTAGAGAAAGTTAATTAATTTGTTTGCACAAAGCAACTCCATAAAAGTTCATAGTCCATGTAGCTGCAACAAATTAAACATTGGAGAGTTGGAGCGATCTCAATAGGGTTGTTATTTTTATTGTTCATGGGTATAACTCGGATTCAATTGACGACGTGAAGATATTTTTTCTCGTAAATATTTTCAGCATTTTTATTACATAACAGAAATGTTATAGTCGCAAATCAGGAATATTGCGACAAAAATGCGAATATTACAAATTACACACAGTAGGTACAATTCACAGTTTCATTCATTGGATTATCAACACCTCTGCCATAGGTCACCCCAAGTAGTTCGGTACGTTTGGTCACTTGGCAGGGGCGCCGGGTTCATGGGGTGGGTTTATTAAGGTCTTGGCAGCGGATGCGTCTGCCCACTAATTGCACGGCAGTGAGACATTCATACATCCGTCACACACTGACCCCCAGATTCATACCCACTCCATTACCTCTTTCCTTCCCAGAACTTCCTTTCCTTAAAAATACTCTCCACACAATATCCTCGAAGAGATATAGGCCAGAGATATTACGTGAAATTATTTTCCTCAGGGCTCATGAGTGAAGACTACGTAAAAAAATACCAATAGTAAAAAGACCAAGGGTGCATTCATCGATGGCATTAATTTAAAATTTAAACCCAAAGTAAGATAATTAATTCTCCGATTACATTTATCATCAGCGAAGTATTTTAGATAGACTTTTCCGTGATGTTAAGAGCTTCCAGCCAGCGGCCAATGTAAAAAAATCTGAAATATGTATATTAGTTTGTAAGTGCGCAAATAAATACACAAACGGACCAATTTTCGTCAAGAAACACACGTACGTGATTTTATTGAAACTAAAATTAAAATTCTGAAAAATGCGTTTCTCAGATAATGAATTGATTTATTTTACTGCATAATGTATCTATGATTTGAAATGGGTGTTGTATAATACAAAATCTTTTTTTTTAAATTTAACAAATCTCCCAACGACCTATGGTATAACATTATTATATTAAAAATCAACATTATTTCTCAAAATTTAAAACATGCGTTTCCTAGATAAAATAATAATCTTTCGAAATCAATTTATAATTTTTTTGTGGAAAAGAGTCAATACGTCTAAAATCTGATTTAAAAATGACATATTTCATGTTTTCTCTAGTTATACCTTCTTAAACTTTACGATTGAAGGAATATACCTACTATTAAAACATAATTCTTCATAAGTTAATAACTTCCACAAGAATAAAGAGAAACGTGCCCGCGCTTGGCTGTTATGATAAGGCTGTGCCGCTTCATCCAACTTAACCCGAGCCAAATCACTTTATCATAAGGCTATAATTTTCTAAGGAATTTCCCCGTTCATATCCAATTCTGTAAAAATACCTGCCTACAATCAGCGGCGAGATAAGCCAAGGAAATTGCTTCTGCATATTCCAAAATGATAATTTATAAGTAGCTAATAGTATTGAAATAAAGTAACACTTCAATCTAGCAAGAAAAATAATTACGGAAAAAAAACAGAGTGCGCAATTCACATGCGGTAGAAGTGAAACCTTTAGAAAACTAAAGTAGACAAGAGTGGGAAGGCTACGAAGCACCGCACAAAGAGGAGACCGATAGGCATTCTCACGCAGGCTAAATCCTATGTATGTGTTTGTCTCTTTTTAGTGTCGCTATTTTTCAAATCACAACGGAGCTAAAGAAGTTTTCACTTCAAAAATACAAGTGTGCAGTTAACATTATTCTATCTCATTCTCTAGAAGTCTAAAAAAATTTTACTCTTTTTTCATCGAGTTTTAAATCACAATGGTGCTAAAGAAGTTTTCACTTCAATAAACAATTATTTATATATCTCTCCTGCGTTGACACTCTAAAATTATGTATTACATACGTATGTAATACATAATTTTAGATGTTGATTGAATTGTTGAATCTTTCTGTGGAATCTTTTTTTCATTGTGATTTACTATCTTCGTTTTGCTCTACGCGTCTAAACCATTACAGAATTTGGGCTTTTTATATTTTTAAATAACATTTTCCACGTAAATTAATATCATAAATACCCGGGAAAAGAATTGCAACCGCGTCACATAATGGAGTAGAGTTTGGTATTGATACGAGAATTTCTATGAAATGTTATTAATAGCACTGACATTTTACATTCAACCGAACGACCTTCTGGATTTATTCTGAACAACTGAACAAATCCTTCAAAACACGGTACACTATATTCCGACGCATCGATACAGTGCACAAACATCGATGTCGTGTCAATGCCTACTTGATCTGAATCGATCGATACAGATCAAGTAGTTGCTATGCCACGTAATAAAGAACTTGTTTCTCCCTGCGTGTCCTTTCCCATTGGTCCCGTTCCCCTTCCGCCTCCCCTTCCTCTCCCGCGACCCTTTCCCTCATGCGTTCCCACTCCGCCTTACATCTCCTGCTTCCCCCGTCCCGCGAACCTCCCTCCTGAGTTCCCCCCCCCCTCCCATATTTTTTTCATATATTGCATTCCGTACATTCAGTCCCGGTACATTCAGTTTCCATTGGCTCGCGTGCCACCTATTGCAATTTTTTATACAAATTTCATAATGCCAGAGCTCACCATTATATATATATATATATATATATATATATATATATATATATATATATATATATATATATATATATATATGTAGAAACCTTCGCGGGCGTGCTCACAACAACTCACCACAGTTTCATCGCAATCGGATGAACGGTTTAACAAAGCATAATTTCATAACGCCAGAGTTCACTATTATACATAGGAACCATCGCGGGCATGCACAATTACATCAAATCCCCAAAGTTTCATCGTCGGATGAATGGCTAGCAACGCATAATTTCATGATGCCAGAACTGACAATCGCGGGCATGCGAACATCAAATCCCTACAGTTTCATCGCAATCGGAAGAATCGTTTAGCGATGCATAGACATCTCATATACACCCCAAGTAAGCACATTTTAAATTTTATATATGTAGATGTTATGGAGTAGACACGGAAATCATACAAGCGTGTAAAAATGGCGTTACGCAACGGATTTTGACCAAGCATCGGACAGATTAAAATTCAGAGGAGAGAAAGGCCGTCATCGGTAATGGGGCAAGTATCTATCTGGTTGTACTGACAGTAAGTTCTGAAGACTGACGTAATTACTACATCGTATCGACGTATCAACGGCTTCGGTCAGAGGAGATCTCTCACACTGATCCGTTACAAACACTTCCGCCGGTAAATGCCGCAGACGGTCAATATTAACAGAATTATAATAAATATTTCAGTCATAATAAGTATCATCAATTATTATTATTCAAATATTTGAATTTTTTCACACAATTTTAATTCTTAGGAGTAGCTGTTTGTATCACTAAGTTAGCAATATAATCGAAGGACGGACCGCACCTGCAGACCCCGATGTTGGCAAAACTGCGATAGGAAGAAGAATAATGAAAGGAGAACGAAACGCGTCGCATTAAGGAAGCGATGCTAGTACTAGGCCGTAACGAATTTTCGTAGAAAACCCCACGAAAATAGTTGAATGCAGTAGAAATGGGAACCTTGAGGCGTTTTCGTATAAATCAATAAATACTTCATGACCGAATTAGACTGCTAGGCTGGTGTAAGCAAATTGATTTTTTTAAATTTTACATAAAAGAACATACATATTTCACTTTCTTAACTTAAGTACACTGTACAAATTTGTTAATATGTATAATTGTTTACCGCTTTAGTAACATTATTATTCTTCTTAAATAATGAAATTTTACTTCTTCAAACTTAGCAAACACACTTTGTGGCGTCATTTTTAATTAAATGAAATACTAATCTCTTATTCTGACGAAGAAAACTTTGTTTTTGAAACATGTCGATTTTTGAAACATGTTATGCAAAGTAATTTGTTTTCATTTAAGTAAATTTTAATTCTGCTCACTTATCTTAAACCCCCGCACTCCGAATTTCTACCGTTTTATAACATATTTATCTTAAACTAGCTGTTCCCGGCAAGCGTTGCTCTGCCATTTAATAAAGAAATTGTTTCTCCCTGAGTGTCCTTTCCCATTCGTCCCGTTTCTGTTCCGCCTCCCCTTCTTCTCCTGCGACTTCTTCCCCTCTCGCGTTCCCACTCCGTCACCTCCACCTACCCTCTCTCCACTCCACTCCCCTTCCCTTCCCCCGTAACGCGAACCCCCTCCCGAGTTCCCCTCCCCCCTCACACCTCCCCTTCCCTTCCCGCGTTCTCCTTCCACCTTCCCCGCCTTCCCTCTTCCCTTTCCAGCTCCCTCATCCCGCCAACCCTTCTCCTGCGTCCCATATGGTCCCGGCATGCATTGCTATGCCATTTAATAAAGAAATTGTTTCTCCCTGAGTGTCTTTTCCCATTCGTCCCGTTCCCCTTCCGCCTCCCCTTCTTCTCCTGCGTCCTCTTCCCCTTTCGCGTTCCCACTCCGTCACCTCCACCTTCCCTCTCCCCACTCCACTCCTCCCTCCCTTCCCCGTCCCGCGAACCCCCCTCCCGAGTTCCCCTCCCCCCTCCTGCGTTTCCCTATCACCTTCTCCGCCTTCCCTCTTCCCTTTCCCGCTCCCTCGTCCCGCCAACCCTCCACCCGCGTTCCATATATTCAATCCCAGTACATTCAGTTTTTAAACAGCCCGCGTGCCACCTTTTACAATTTTTATTAAAATTTCCATTTTTCATGAATATTAAATTTGGTACCTAACATAGGTACCTATTTAAAATATCTGAATTGATTCGATTCAAAATATTAGGGGAGTAGGTACCTACTTTAAATAAATTTTTCAACTTTTCAAAAATAGAATCCTGATTGAACAATCGTTCATTGTTTTGCAAAATGTCATTCTCTAACACGCGAACTGTCAAACGTGCGATGTTTTCTGTTATTATCTAATTTTCTGCACAATTTTCTTAATTTTTCTCTCCGTAAGAACCATCCTCGAACTTCAAGGAATATTCTAAAAAAAGAATTAGCGAAATCGGTTCAGCCGCTCTCGAGATTTGCGCTTACCAACAAATTTTGCGATTCATTTTTATATTATAGATATATTTGCTAAACTATAGTATAAAGTAATTAAACTATGTAAGCGAGGAATTGCCGAGTTTGCCACATAATTTGTTTGTGAATGGTAACATTGTAATAGGTCATAATGCCTAGTGAGTCGAGAAGTATGTACTCCTGAATTAAGTACACTCAAAGAGTTCGCAACAGTAGAGCTCTGAATTTACAATTTTAAAAAAGAAGCGTAGGTTGCTTATCCATCGCCGATCCTCAAATGTATGTATTGATATTTAATAAAAAAAAATGTAACAAATTTATTCTAAGGGATAAGGGGATAATCTTAAAATTAATAAATCGTAGAAACCTTCGCTGAATTCTTTCGACATTTTTTACATGAATTTTAGTCAGGTGATCAGTAAGTAACGAAATTATATTCTAATTGTCGATTAATATGTAAAAGCCCCTAAAAGGGCGTTAATAAATAAATAAATAGGATTAAGTAAGTGGCGGGACTTACGACGAGCACGTAATATTAAAAGGCAGGAGGGAAATTGCACGATTAGTTCAATCAAATACATATCTACTGGAGGCGAGTCAAGTTAGTAATACGAGTGTATGGACGACAGGTGTGCCAAATTTAAACAACTCTTCCAACACCTGCTAACAAATAATGTATTAATGTTTTTTTAAATATATAGAAAATCAAGCTAGCTAGGTAGTCCACTTCAACTTAGGAATTGAAATAACAAAAATAACAAAAACTGAAATAAACATGGAAATATATTGCATCCGAATGTAAGATTTCGTCGGTAAAAAGCTAAATTTATCAGTAAATTCTTAGTTCTGGAACCGAATGCGAGATTTAAGCAGCAGATAGCTCCAAGAGATTGCAGTGCAAGGGGATGGAGTTCTGTAGCAAGCTCACAGCATCCGGAGTATGCAAAGCGGATACCTCTGCGAGCCAAATTCGGCTGGGGATCGGCATAACTTAGTGGGCACAGGACTGCGCAATGCACCGGGCTCGCGCCTGCACCTGCCCGACTGGTTCGGAAGATGCGCCCCACACTCATGACTCATGACTCTCTCCCGGGATCAATTACACACAATCAACGCAATCCTACCCAAACTCAAAAGCAAATAATATTATTATTTAATGAAGTACTGTAACTTTGCGTACATTGTTTTCATTTAAAACAACACGTCAATCTGTTTCGCATAACGGTTTCTACGTTACGGCAAAACGTTAAAAATTTAAGTGTGATACAATTGATAGTAGGTACTTTTGAATGTAGCTATAACTTTGTGGTTATCCATTATAGATAAATGAAACAATTTAACTTTGTTTGAACCACTTTTATATTTGAGTAAATCCGACCGGTTTCAGAACAAACGTTCCTTCTTCAGGGCAAATGTATACTGATTTGACAGTTTTGAAATATGGATGGGAACAATGTATTATTATGGTAGGAGTTGGTAGGTATTAATGAAGAATGGGTGGGTAGGGGAACATATCCATATCTGGGCTATAAGACAATATTTTTACCATAATAATACATTGTTCCCATCCATATTTCAAAACTGTCAAATCAGTATACATTTGCCCTGAAGACGGAACGTTTGTTCTGAAACCGGTCGGTTTTACTCAAATATAAAAGTGGTTCAAACAAAGTTAAATTGTTTCATTTATCTACAATTGATAGTGTTTCACTACAGATTTAGGTTCAATGTTCGCAAATTCACTTTGTGGCATCATTTTAATTAAATGAAAAAAAAATCACTGTCTGTACCGATTATTTAATCAAAATTATGAACATATTTCGAAACCAATGGTTTCTTCGTTAGGATATTATTTTTATTTTATCCTGACGAGGAAACCATTGAACCATAAAAATGATTTTTTTCATTTAATGATAATATTTTGATTTGTTTTCATTTAATTGCAACGCGTTTTCTCATTCTCTGAGCTGAAAACCAGCTGCACTCTAGGAAAAATCCTGAATTGTAGCTGAGCAGTGACCTTTTCGTCAATAGAATCAATGATAAAAGAACAAAATATGTAATAAGTATTCTAAAAAAATCTATCGGTGAATAAACGTTTTAATATTATTATTATAAGCATGCTCTATTTACATAAAAATGATACAGGGATTGGATTAGATAATTTAGAAGCCTTTGATGTATATTAAAAATGCGTAGTAAATCTAGTTAAATGTAACCTTTATACTGTGTAATATCTACACTACTCTTGCTAATCTTCCATTGATTTATTATAAAATGAACTCGTTTATTCAAGAACTTTTTTGGTGTCATTACGAAATCTTAGCATTATACAAAGTATATTATCTTATTTATCTAAATCCACGTATCCATGTATATGTCCAATACCCATGTACCGTAAACGTTCAAGTACAATACATAAATCTTCTCTATAAGGTTAAAGAATTTATGGAGGCTACTTAGGGTTGCTGAGATGTTTCAATGAGTTGAGTAATTCAACAACATCCGGCGTCGCGCTCAGCATCGATGTACCCCCGAGGAACTGGTAGAGTTAACTGGACAATCTGGACATTCCTCTGTTTGAACTTGTCCACATACAAACAATGCTGGGTCCCTAAGTCCCCATTTGAGCATCATGTACGCACGACGGCTGCGATTGCACCGGATGCGGTTTAATGTTGTCTACTCTACCCGAGACAAACAGATCCTTGGCATTTAATGGTGGAATCCATAATTGGTTGCATATTTAAAGAGTCGCATTAAATAATAACAATGTGACTAACCCACCGCAAAAATCTAACCTATAAATATGTATATTAAAAAATAAAACGAATATATTGCGGTAAAAATAGTATATTTTATTCCTATTATTTTTTACCCACTTGCTCGTCTCGTGCTGCATCAATCTTCTCTACTTTTTACTTTGTTATAAAATATATAGGTATCTTTAATAGAGTAGGGATGTATACATGTTTTACAATACAGTTTGCTAATATTACATAATTATTGTACTTATATAGCTCAGACGGTGCTTGAAGGGTCAAGAAAAACCTAGTCCAATTTAACATTTTAATAAATACAATGTATTCAAATAAATTAAACAATATTTCCTTATTCGAACCGCTGCATTTTTTTATATACACCCACCGTTCCTTCCTCAGGGCAAAACATACTAACTTGACATTACAAAACAATGTGTGAACATAATATACTATTAAGTAGTGACCGACCAAAGGTTCGGTTTCGGTTTCGGCAAGTTTCACCAAAAAAATCTAGTTCGGCAGATTTTCTGCCGAACCTTTGGCCGCACGGAATCTCTGCAAAAGATCTCAATAAATGGTAATTTTAGTCATAAGAATGTTATGATTGTAAACGTAATTTAATTTAAAATACTCAATTAATGAGGTCCTTCCCTTGTAATTTACATAAGTGTTGATTATTGACAAATTTTTGTTCCAAGAAGTAGTGAACATTTTTGTTAATTTTTAGTAATATCAAAAAAAAAAAATTTTTTTTCACGTTAAGTACTTCAAATATTTTATTTTTTATTTTAACTTTATGAGTAAAACCTCAAATTGTCCCAGAGGTGTCAATATCTTTTTCTGATTTTTCTTTTTCCAGATTTTCGACTGAGTTTCGCTTATATTGTCTTCATTTAATTAAATACTTCAAATATTGTTTTTTTATTTCATTTAACACGGGTTAACTGTTTGTATAAGTGTAAAAAATAAGAAAAAATTCAGTAAACAATTAATTTTAACATGTCTAAAAAAGTTTCGGTTTCGGCCGAAACTGAGACAGCTACCGAAGCTTAGTTTAGAAAATCCTGTTTAGGTCGGACACTACTATTAAGTATTGCGGTGGGGTAGGGGCGTGATTTGGGATTAGTGAAGAGTGGAAGGAGAGATAGAACGGACGGTGAAAGGAAACATATCTAAAATGAGACTATAAGATAATATTTTTTATTGATTGATAATGGACTCATTATTGTTAATACACCACGTATGGAATTTATTTTTATTGATAAGTATAATTATTTTCAAATTTACGTCCGCTCGAATGAACAAGCAGAAATATTGCAAGCTTATGCTGAGGATTGAAGAATGAAGTAAGACGAAAACCATATTATTGGAAACTTCCCCAACGAACAGTAATAATTCGCGGAGGAATAAATTTAACCTATTATATTTATTGCTATTGGAACCAATATATTTTTATCTAGGAATGCGTATTTGTTATGCGATAGACTAAGAATTCGTGCATAAAAACAATGTAACTGATAACTGATGTATGACGGATGTGGAAGTTAGTGATAAGACCTATCTATCATAATAATATTGAGGAAAAAAGCATTGAATTCCAATAAAGTTAGCATAATTATTACTGTAATTGGAAAATCCGTTACATGAGCGTTATCAGTCAAGCAGACAATACATATTATACGAATAAGGTTACGATTTGCGTTGTGCAATTAAATGTGTTGAATATTTCAGATCAAAGTAAATCGGACATTGAAGTATAATTAGTTTTATAGAAAATCAGCAATAAACACATTAATTTATGTCAGACAATTCAGATTCAATGACAACTAGAACATTAAAAACGAGTATAAATTAGTAGACGGAAAATCGTAACAAAAATGATCCAATCCAATATGCATCAGGTGATGTGTGTCCGGGTGTTTAAGTAGATATAAAAATCATCTAAAACAAAAGATCGAAAGGGGTAAGGCAATAATATGTAACTAACTGACTAACCATTATGCCGTTTCCACGGAGGGATAGGCAGAGAGGATGGACCGCCAAATAACTCAGTCTTGGCACACACTCCTTGCTTCATTCTCTTTCACACAACTTCGTCACATACATACTCTTCTATTATTTTTATTATTATTCTGGTTCTTGATATGGCCTGACTTAAGTATCTTGTTAACTTGATCTTGCCATGTCTCCCTCGGGAGTCTCCGACTCTTAAAGAAAGGAACCCTTAGATGGTTTGGGCACGTAGAGCGAATCAAAGAAAAAATGAGTTTAAGGAGAATATATAAAGCGAATAAATATGTAATTTACAACAATGACTTTGTTACTAAAACTTCCAATTATTTTTCATAATAAATCATATTTTATTTTATAAAATGTAAGTACCTTCCTACCCATATTCTCAATCTCACCTATTTACAAGTTATCACAATGCAGAACCAATATTTGTCTATCTTCCATCTATTTATATACAGGAGAATGTCTGCGGCAGGCTGGCGGACTGCGGTCAGGAGGCTTGGAATTGATTTTTATAAAAATCTACAGTATTCCGAGACTGATTTTTGCACACTTAAACTTCAAAACAAGAGGAACGAAAATTGCCAAAAAAAAACAGAAAAGTGTTCACATTAAATTTCGAAAAAATCAGTGCAAAGCCCGGGCTACGCCGAGGACTTAGGCTAGTGCACAATAAATAGCGTTTTATTCAAGATTACATACACCGAAAAACAAAAGATACGACACATTTTATCAGATACAAAAACGATTAGTTATTTTGTCATAGCATGTTAGCATGTAGCATGTGAGCCAGACGGGACCCGGGGGAAGGGAGAAGAGATAGGGGAATGTCGCGGAAAGCAAGACAATAAGACAATGACAAATTAGGATAGGACAGCAGGCATGCAAACTATTGCAACGGTTTGGACAATGCCAAATGGGTTAGCGATGATTCAGAGGAAGCACTAACTCCAAGTTTAACTTTATAAAAACGTCGCGATTTGAGGTACACAAAGAGGGAACGCGATGAATGGGACTTGTGTGAAATAATAACCAGTGAAACCCCATGGGCGAGGTAGATAGGTAGGTTGTTTGGATGGTTGCGAAACCCGGCGAGTAAGGTTGTTTGGTTGTTTGGTTGGCTGTCATGCTTGCAAATATCGTGTGAACTTCTGCTACATTGTTATTATGATTGTTGTCCCGTGGTATTGTTTAACGAGCTGAGCGCTTGTGGACTTGTTTGTCAGACTGTCTGCTGGAAAACACGTTTATTTTGACGCACGTCAGATTCGTCGTTTCAAATGCAAAGTTGTACAGTGCTTTTTTGTTGATTTTTATGAAAAAATATCAACTTTCAACATCCCCTGTCTTAACGGAGGGGTTGCAATTTTTGGAAGATGCGCGTAAAGTGTTGATTCTATAGACTTCAATTTAACGGATTCACGTTTTTAAGACTCGTTCTTTATTGGCGGCTTTTGTGTTTCATTCCTCCCACTCATTTTTTCAAAACTAAGAATAAATCCGTCCTCTTTAAGGGAAACGGTAGCACGGCCCTTTTCATACAAAACTTAATTTTATATTTGAGACCAGAATGCTTAACGATAGATACTGAATAATTCTTTTTTAATCAAAATGTATAGCAAATATCCAGTAAGGACATCTGGTACCTTATTTATTTGTGTTTTTAATAATATAATATAGACTATTAAAGAATTCAAATTTTCTTGTGTTTTAGGAAAATTTGACATTTTAATGGTAATCATTTAAGTAGGTAAGGCAATATTACTTTTTTTAATTTAGTCACAAATGATTGCCAAAATTGCCTCCGAAATCGTGAAAAATAGATTTCTTTAATCATTCGTACTAGATACTTGCTATACGTTTTGATTAGAAAAATAATTATTAAGTTTTTTGGTGCCAAATTCAAAATTAAGTTTTGTATGAAAAATACTGCACAGACGTTCCTCTTAAAAGATCCTCGATGCAGTATTCCTAATCGCATCGGCATAATATACGACTCAACATCAATGAAAATCTAAAACTGTTGAATACCGATCATTGGTCGATTTAGAATTACCGCAATGTTTGGCATTATCGCATGGACCCATCGGATTATTACTTTGGACAGGCTCGCAATTCTACGCTACAGAGTGTACAGAGCTAACATTGTGAATAAAGCGATTACACGTTTACATGGATCCAGCATGCATTGTGATGATTTCTGTGTTAACCAACGGCACGAACTAGGCACAACAGGCGAAAGTCTGAATGGCTGCGATGATCAATAATCAGGGATCACACGTTACACCGCCAATGAGGTGACTTTACACTGCACCGTTATGTTTCCACCTAAGTGGCTTTTGAATGTTTACAACGACTGTGGTTGGATCACCAAACAAATGGTTATTGTGAATTCATTTTGTAAATAAAATTAATGAAACATTGACCACAGTCACGCATTTCAGTTCTGAATTAATTTTACACAAACAACTCGTGTCAGTTTGGATAATGAACGGCCATACACCACACAATGGATATAATAAAATTTTTTTTAGAGATTTGGAACAAGCGTGGCAAAGTTTGAGATGTGTAAAATGGGCATCGCCCACTCCTTGAGATGCCTGTTAATAAATTAGAGCAATTCTATTATATTATAAATATTTACTAGGTATGTAGGTTGTAGTTGTCTTTTTTGTAAAACACACAAAGAAATTAATTGACCAGCTGTGGTTCATTTAGAATAATTTATGACAGGTAAACTTTAACATTAAGAAATGATTGCGAACGTTTAAGATTATGCCGATTTCAATATTGTTTTGTGATGATAATATTAATTTATTATGATAAATGTGATAATGATACATATTAAGACAAGTTTTACAAACCGGCGGATGCCTTCATTTGTCTTTCAAATAACAACATGACTCCGCATTCGAATTTCTACAGATTTATAATATATTTCCTTTCAACACTAAGTTTTTAAGCTCTTAAACAAATTTGTAATTTTTTAAGATAATCTCTGTACATTTGCCGATGTGAAAAAGTTATTATTTGAAATTCTTTCGAAAGAAAAAATCGCAAAGTATGCTATGTAAAATATTTAAATACATCTTTTTCTAACAATTATTACAAGCAATAATTGTCAGCCTGAAACACTCATTTACATTGAAAAATCTTCCGAGAAAAGATACTTGCCGCCAACGGGACTTGAACCCGTGTCCTTCCGATTGCCGGTCGAATGCTCTGACCACTGAGCTATGGCGGCTTATCAAATACCCGCCAAATAATTCAATATATACTAGTGTTTCATTCAACAATTACTGCTTGTTATATTTACCCTTTGTGTTAAAAATAATTGTTACCCTTTGTGCTATGCATAAAAATCTTGTCTAAACGTTAGTTTATAAATTAAAAAATAATAACATCTTTTTCTGTTATATAACACATAGTCATATTTTCGGTGTGGAAAACATCGAGTTTCTGTAAGGCAACCTTAAAACATTTGTAGAAAGATTTTTCCTCTATTTCAAATAAGTCGAGATTTATTAAATATTTTCTCTTACGCGCTTCCTCGAACATTTGTATTTTTCGTATGAATCGTTGGGTTCCTATATTCGCCCAAATCAATTTTGGTCAAAAATTAGGTGTGAATGCCATCGGATGTGTTTTCTCACCAAGAAATAAGATGCCGTTGTTATTATTATTATGCCGTTGTTATTATTGTTAACTTATATTATTATTATTATTATTTCCAAAAGTCTTAATAAATGAACAACATATTTATCTATCTTAAATCTTATATTAAGTATTAATATTGTAACCTAGGCTAATCTGTGTTATGTAATAATATTAAATGGTAGAACCTACAGACAAGCTGATCTGTCACAGCTTTGTGGGACTACCCATATCTTATATTGTATCACATGTTATTATATTCAATTAAATAAATAAAATAAAATAAAATAAATCTTCTAGTTTATTTATAAATCGTGTTTAAGGGCCCGCAACCCGGATTTGTACTGATTTATTACATATTTCCCTTAAAAACGGTAAGTTTTAAAGCTCTTAAAAAAATATATGTTATTCTTGAAGATAATATCTAGACTTTGCTCGCGCCGAAACGTAAATTATATAAAATTCCCTCGATAGAAAAAAAATCGCAAAGTATGCTCCAAAAATTATTATTAACACGTTTGTTTCAGTTATTTTACAAGTTATACGTATGAAAAAAATCACAGTGTTTCTTTAAAAGCTGTTTAAGATAATGCCCGCGAGATTTTTGCTCTATTTTAAATGAGTCGTGTTTTATTAAACATTTTCGCATTGATTTTGTCGCTGTAAATGTTAGCGCTCTCCTCTAACATTCGTAATTTCATTCTCTCCATCTTCTTCTTTTCGGGCCCGGTTGCAGAGCCTTAAATGGGGGCCTATAAAAATTAAAACACATTTTTTAAATGTATATTGAACATTTAAATACAAAATAACAATTGTATCCAGTTATTACAAGTTCGTTCTAACGTGTAAAAAATAAAATAACTGGAATCATGAAAAATAAATCAGCCTAGTATGCTTTTCTTGATTTACTACACTATAATATGTTTTTTTTGATTTACTCGAAAGTAAGAAAATCGATTAGGGCTGGTTTTGGAACTCAACGATTCATATCTCGCCTTCAAACCATCTTATTTTTCTTTCTGAACGATTACTACAAAGCCTTAGAGCACTTGAATAAGAAAATGGCACAATTCACCATTTAATATATCTTTTTAAATGATCTATTTGTAAGAAATTCAAATATGGAGTACTAGCTTTTTCCCGCGGCTTCGCTCGCATGGTATTAGGGGTTTCCCACTCCACCTCCTCCACCTTCCCTTTCCCCATCAACCCCCCTCCCCCTCCACCCACCCCTTCCCCCACTCCACTCCCCCCGTCAACCCTTCTCCCCCTCCACTCCCCCCTCCCCTTTCCTCACCCCACTCCACTCAACCATCAACCCCCCTCTCCCGCCCCCTCCTTCTCCACCGATCCCTCCCCCACCCCATACTCCACCTCCCCCTACCTTCCTCCACCCCTCCCCCTTCCCCTTACTTTCCTCCCACCTCCGCCTCCTCCGCCTCCCCTCTCTCCACTCCACTCATCAACCCAATCTCCCTATCCCTCCACCCACCCCTCCCCTCACCCCCTACCCCTCCACATTCTTTCTCCCCACACCAATCCCCCCATCCCTCCCCACAACCTCCTCCATCCTTTCCCCTTCCTTCCCTCCCCCCTCTCCAACCCCTAACCACCTCCCCCACCCTCCTGCCCCTCCTCCTCCCCCCGCTCACCCCTCACATTCATTCCCGATAGATTCAGTTTTCAAACTGCTCGCGTTCCAACATATTTTTTTATACAAATTTCATAATGCCAGAACTCAACGGAAGTTTTATACAAAATAACGAACAAAAAAAAGAATTATTCAATTTGGTGCAGTCGTTCGGGTTTATGCGCATACATACATTTCGGTGATTCATTATTAGAGGTAGTTATTAAGTACGATGCCAACAAAGCACTCTTTTTAGGGTGAATTGCCTAATTAAAAAAAAAAACATCGTTTCCAAGGCGGCAATTGGTTTGCTTTTTTTCTGACATTTGCAATAAATCGATTTTGTTAGGGACAGAAAATGTATGATAAATAATTTCATAACGCCAGAGATTATTCATAACTCCAGAGCTTATCAATATATACAGGGTGTTAAGGGACGTACTTGACTTACTTTAACCAGTGATTCCTGACATTATTTGGAGTAAAAAATGTAAATGAAATTTTGGTCTCCGGTGACTTTTTTTTTTCAATTTTTTTTTCTCCAAATTCAAACAAAAAAAAAATTCTTCCGCATGTCATCACTGGTCACTCAGCCGAGTAACAAACCAACCCCTCACCCCGCCTCCAACTGTCCAACACCTATCATTTTTTTATGTTTTTGTAGAAAAAATAAATAAAAAATAAAATAAAAATTCACCGGAGACCAAAATTTTATTTACATTTTTTACTCCAAATAATGTCAGTAATCACTGGTTTAAGTAAGTCAAGTACGTCCCTTAACACCCTGTATAGCCCCTATATATCTTGCAAATAATGTAGCTTTCTATTAGTGAAAGAATTTTTAAGATCCATAGTAGTAAGATCCTATAATTTTTAAGATCCTACTTAAATGATTACCATAGTAGAGTAGTTTTTGCGAGAAAGAGTAGCAAACATACATCCATACAAACTTTCGCCTTTATAATATTAGTAGGATGATCCCTACTAATAATAAAGGAGTGTAAAACAATAAAGAAATAATACTAAAGATAGGAGAAAATCTACATTACATTTTAAATTTTTTTCAATTCAATTTATTTATTCTGTCAAAAATACATGCAATACCTACTCCAATTATTCAATTAAAAACCAAAAAGAGAAAGGTATAAATGTATATTTGGCCTTGCGTATCATTATATATACAGTACTTAGAATCCATCATCGGGTAGGTAGCCTGTAGTGCTCAGCGGTAGACGTGGGCAGAATGATTCCCAGGAGTGAATCGATTCAGTCTGATTCCCATGGCCTTTTGAATTGATTCCTTTAATTCATTCCTTTAATTCAATTAAATCCCAAAAAAAAAAAAAAAAAGAAAAAAAAAAAAAATTGAAATGAATGGGGAGGCTAACACCGCACACGAGACCGGGAGGCCACGGAGTACCCGGAGTACCGCGAAAGAGGAGACTGATAGGCTACCAAGCATCGCACAAAGAGGAGACCGATTATTCTATCTGATTATCTCGCTAAAACCTATAGATTAATGTGTTTGACTCTTTTTAGTGTCACTTTTTCGTTTCATCGGTTTTCAAATCACAATGAGTGGGGAGGCTACGAAGCACCGCACAAAGAGGAGACCAATAGGCTACGAAACACCACACAAAGAGGAGACCGAACATTCTATCTCATTATCTCGCAGGCTAAATCGTATATTGTTTGTCTTTTTTTAGTGTCGTAATTTTTATTATGTAAAATGTATTTATTGCTAGCAATTATATCTTAAAATTATACAAGTTTTCGTTTCACCCTTAAAATTTTATTGATTTTATTTTATTTATTAAACTTATAATTTTGTTCTATTTCACGTGATCTAATATAAACATACATTTAACATTAAGATGAGTTTTTTATGACAGCTAACCACAGCTAATTGGCCTTATAATATCTGCAAATTTACATATTATATCGACCCAAGATCTACGTCTAAAAGTAGGTAGGTACAATATCTTCCGTACGTACCAAAAAACAGATAAGCAACATTTTAGCTTCTCACTGCTGATGTTCAGATTCAAAGTCGAAAGTTTTCGACTAACTATGTAATGAAATTGACGGCTTGGCGCGCGGGGGAATAAATGAACCGCGCGGACGGATTAAGGGCTGGCATTGAGGAATGAATTAGTAACTTTTGACTAATGTTTTGTGTCTTACCTAGCAGTGACTTGATTTACTCGCGAGCTGCGGACCTAGGACTGGGATGCGTTTGGGACATATCGTGACATTGACGTGACGATGACGCCTGACGTCATTTCTAGGTCTGAAATTTACAAAAGACCATGACGTCACAAGTGAAAAAGACTTTTGTTTTAATTCCTCTGTCTGTCGGAATCGGACAATCTCGATTTCGACAGACTAGATACCTGGGACGCGGACATTGAACACGGACCTGGGACGGCGGGGACCTTAGTACAATCTCAGGACTATTGATTAGGATGAATGATTAATTCATTGCGTGAAAGAGATGCTCGGGCAACCCGGATGAATCGCGGCCGCGTTTTGGCCATTTTGGGACATGGACTTTGATGATGTTCGGGTGTTTTTAGAATGGCGGCGCGGCGGTAGCGGAATACAATCGTAATAGGCGAGTCGTTCACAATACCGTCCGTCGACCACTTCGCGGCGCGCGGCCCGTTTAATAATATTTAAATACCTATGAAACAATATAATATTTAAATCGTTTACAGAACACATTATTCATTGAAATAATTTAACAGTAAAATAAATGGAAATTAAAAATGTATGGTGTCATTAAAAATCGTAGGATGCAAGGCCAAAGATAAGGAATGAAGAATCAATTCCTTTTGAAATTGAGAATTAGATTGAGTGTGTCACAAGATTGAATTTATTCATTTAATTCGGTCATTTAATTTTGCCCACGTCTACTCAGCGGCCAGTGCCCACGGTAGTATAACATTACCTGTAATGACTGCTTTCGCAGCAAATAATCACCATTATGAAAATGATATCTCTAATCAAAAACAGCCCGCGGATAGAGTTAGTACTGGCTTTTTACTAACTCATTCTGTTGTATAAAGAAACACGAAGATGGCCATTGGACGTATTGGGCACACAACAATCTCTAAGGTGGGTACTATGTATGAGGCAATGGCGTGCGGTTCATCATTTATTAAAAAAAAAAAACATGAAAAAAACATCACAATATATTTACGAATGTAAATCTACGTGTTAGGTAGGTACATTATGTAAGTACATTTCTTTTCACTATTAAATAATTTTGAGGCGTATAAAAGAATTCTACTTCACATGTTTAGGGTAATGCAATCAAACTCTTTATTAATTTGGCGTATTATTTGCACAGCTTTGAACATCAGCGCCATTTCGTATGGCCATACTTTGAAATAAGATTTTAATAAACAAATGTAATATGAAAATAATGAAATAATAAAATTATTTTCTTAACGCGCCGCATCCGAAAGAAGATGGAGAGATATGTAATTAGTAATTACGAATGTTAGAGGAGCGCGCTAATATTTAAAGCGATAAAATCGATACGAAAATTGTGAAAATGTTTAATAAAACACGACTCGTTTAAAATAGAGCAAAAATCTCGTGGAAGGCGTCTTAAGTATCATTTACAGAAACATTGTGAAATTTTTCACAACTATAACTTGTAAAATAGTTGAACAAACGTGTTTATAATAATATTTTTTTTTTTGTAACTTTATGAGTAAAACCTCAAATTGTAATATTTAATTAAATGAAGACAATATAAACGAAAATCAATCGAAAATCTGGAAACAGAAAAATCAGAAAAAGATATTGACACCTCTGGGAATAAAAATATATGTTAAAAGTGACCGAATTTGATATCGGCACCGTGGCGCAGTGGTTAGCGCGTTTGCCCGGAAAGCAAGAGGTCCTGGGTTCAAGTCCCAGAGGTGTCAATATCTTTTTCTGATTTTTCTGTTTCCAGATTTTCGATTGATTTTCGCTTATATTGTCTTCATTTAATTAAATTAGTGTTTATAATAATTTTCGGAGCATACTTTGCGATTTTTTTCTATCGAGGGAATTTCATATAATTTGCATTTCGGCGTGGAACGCGTCTAGATATTATAAAAAAAAAATTTAAGAGCTTAAAAACTTCAAAATGTAAGAAATCGGTAGAAATTCAGGTTGCGGCGACTTAAATCCAAAATGAGTAATGTTTAAATATGCATAAAAATGTATTGATCACATATTTCATATTTAGATACTTACATCCTTATTAATAAAAATGTTTTAAATTTTACACAGCTCATAAACAACCAACAATACATAAATGGTTGTTTATCGGTTGTGTAAATTAAAACACCTTTATTAGTCAGGCTTTCAACCTACATATCAGTGGCGGTCCGTGAGTTTTTTCAGTGACCTAGAGCTATAGTGCTAAGATTGAAAAATACGGCATTAAATGCTGTTGTAGCTGAAAACGAATTTAATTTTTTTTCCAAAATTTCAACTATTTGTATGAAGATCTTTCAGTATGTGGATTCAGCGCAACCCTTTGACTGGAAGAATCCTGAAGATCTTCATACAAAAAGTTAAAAATTTGAAAAAAAAATCATTGTCAGCTACAACAACGTCATATTTTTCAATTTAGCGCTCTAGCTCACTGCTACATATAATCGTTTCCTTGAACAAATCCAAAAAATTACATAAATGCTTCGATATTTCACAACCACAAACCTTTTGTGCAAGTAAAAGAATAATAATAATATATTTTTGAATGTAATAACATTATCATTGAAAATAACCATAGTTTTGAAAAAAAAACACAGGGATAAATATTCTTCATATTAATCATAAAGGAAAACGTTTAGATAACTTAGAAGCTTTGGAAATTAAAAAATCCCTTAAAAATAATGAATCTATTATCAACAAACAAAAAATATTGTCATATAGCCCAATCATGGATTTGTTCCCCTACCCACCCACTCTACACTAATACCTACCCACCCAATCTACATTATTAACTAACAACGGCTCCACCCCTACCATAATAAAACATTGTTCTAAACTGTCAAATTAGTATAAGCTTTCCCTGACGAAGGAACGTTTGTTCCGAAACCGGTCGGATTTGCACATTTTATAAGTGGTTTATACAAAGTTGTATTGTTTCATTTTTTTATAATAATAATAATGCCTATTTGGTGCTTTTAGAATTCCTACGGCGAAGGCACGATAACGGCACAAAAAAGGCAAAAAAACGTACGTTCTTTATCACAATAATGATGCATTTCTTTCTTACACACTAAATAACAGTGATACAAACGATGTACGCATGTCTGCTTCACCCATAGGAAAAATGCAATCATTATCATACACCTCCCTTTATCGTGTTAAAAAAATGAGACGCCGTGTGCCATTGCTATCGCCGTGCCGTTGCTGTGGGGATTATAAAAGCACCCATCGGCTTTTATTCACATAATTCATAAATTACCCTACGGGATGATGATTGAGTCCTAGTCCTACACCACACAGTGGAAAAACTATTTATTAGATCTGTTTTGTTTTCGATATTGGTAATGATTTTATGTTATATATTTGAGCACGCTACTGCAGACCTTGAATATTCTAAGAGTTATTCAACCCGATAGAATCACACCGCCAAGAGCTTTACGGGTTAATTGGGAGGTAATTATTTGATACAATAATTTAGTTTTATAAATTAATGTGTAGCTCACTTGCTTATCTTTACAAGAAGAGTATAATATCAAGTATAGTTATAAATACTTAGCTCTGAACTGCCGGGTTGCAAGTGTTTCTGAAGAGTGTGTTCTTACCTGCAACAAGCGAGAAATAGACAAATCAACCAATGATTTATTAAGAAAGTACAAGTAAACATAGAAAAATATTTAGGTAAAGCAAACATAATATATGTACATATATATATTTTTTACATTAGCTTCACACAGGAAGCCCTGAGTAAAAACTATCTACCAGGGCCTATGTCATCTTTTGGGATGCTGTGTGGAGCGTCTTTTTTGGGAAGCGAGAAAGATCTGGAGAGGAAAAAATATTTGAGGGGTGGGTAGGAATCTGGGGGTCAATGTATCCATGAGTGACAGACGTACGAATCCATCTCTCTGCGGTGCAAGGCGATGGGTTGAGAGGCCGACTGGAGAGGTCAAAAGGACTCCCTCAACCGGTCTCTCCCGATCCAATTTGACGGCCGGCGTAGTGCAGCGGTAAGAAGCTTGACTCGCATTCCGAAGGTCGTGGGATCGAATCCCGGCGTGGCAAATAAATTTTATTTGATTAATTTGTGTATTTCACAATTTATTCATTTAAAATAATATATAGTATATTTGCGGCACGAAGATACTCTCAGTATCGCCCTGGTGTAAGACCACCATTCAGAATTGAAACGTTGCTTGAAATGGCTTCTGCCGTGTTTGGTGACCAGATCTGAATAGCCAGGTACTTCCCCACCTTCCTCTTCCCTATCTCCTTCCTCTTTCCTATCTCCTTCCCCTCACCACTGCCTTCAGCCTCACAACATACCCCAATTGGGGATGCCATAGTCCCACTGGCTCCAGACGGGAGCAGTTGGGACTCTTGTGAGGTATTCATGTAAAAAAAAAAAATTAAAAAATAATCGTCGCGCATAAGTGGGCAAACGCATCCGCCGCCAAGACCTCGGACAAACCTCACCCAATGAACCCGGGCACCCCCTTCTAAATCAAAAAAACGTAGCGAACGACTTGGGACGACCAATGGCAGGGGTGTTGGTTATCCAATAAAAATTTGGGTGATATGCAATTACTTACGTTACCGTATTGGCATTTGCATGCATGTGACTGCTAGCCCCTTGACGTCTAAAAAGGGAACTATACTACGGCTTACCAGAGCTTAAGCGGCCGATTTAGCCGGCTTAAATTTGAGCGAGGAATGTCGTTCAAAGCTAGGCCACCGACTGAATGATACACTGGGACTGTAACGAAGTATTGGTGGATTTGTGTCATTTCTTAATCAAATGCCACAATTAACTTAACAATTTTTTAAAATTATTTCGTCCTATGTACCTACAACTAATATTTGTGACATGTAATATGTATTTATGGTATATTTATACCGTTAATAAATAAATAAATTAAATTATGGATCTTACTTAATCGCTCGATCGATATTTAATTTATGTATTATTATTACATATTGGAAGCGTTTGTTGGGCAAGCATAATATTAGTATTTCTTTCGACCGGCTCAGCAAAAAAGATGGCCATTAGACTGCGGCAATAAAATATTATAAGTACCGATGTGATGTGAAAACAACACAGTGACGGGAAGATTGATGGACTGGTAGTGACTAGCGGTGGGATGGCGCACGCTGGCTGCCCGGTTACTGTTCACAACTATTGCGACTATTATTGAAGATTTTAGGTATGGCTTTTATGATTCCGGTATACTCCATAAGCTTCTTCCAGTTACTCCATACAAATGCAATGTCTCAATATCACAACTAGCAACCAAGTTAATAAATACTTGAACATTGCGGGAAGGCCCAAATACATTATCAAATTCCCAACTGATTTCATAACTTTACTTACCCTTTTGACTGCTTAATTATTTTATTGAAGAAGATAAAAACAATAATCTAAAAGAAAATATGAAAGAGAACAAGACACAGAAAAATTAATAAAATAACAGACGCAATTGGGACTTTTTTAACTGGTCGCAATCGGCAGGTAAATTTTTCAATGAATAAGGTAGCTGCCTATAATGTGAAAAAAATTAGTCGAAGATAATATTGTTAATTCTGAAACTTTAATTATGATTGATATAAGTGATGTTTATATAAGAGATCTAAGTAGCCCAATTGGTAAGGCGTTGGTCCCGGTAAGACGAGAGGTTCTGGGTTTAGGGTTGCTACCGTTATCTTTTTATTTTTCGGTATATTATTATATTTTCGTTCAGATTATTAGTATCTTCTTCTTCAATGATATATGAATAACATTCAAAAGTTATAAAAAGAGCGTTGTTCTAATAAAAATTGTTTAATTATTTATTTGCTATTTGGGAACGGCTCATATGCGTTGTGTGGAGTCAGGACGAAGCTATTGGATTGCATAGCTTCCTGTTACATGCGAATTTTTTGAGAAATATGAAGGAGTTACAACGAAGCTATCAACGGTATGCCTTTGTTGGCAAACTACGAAAAGGGGTTCTTTCAATGTTGTATTTGAATTGTTAAAAAATCAATCCGACATTTTGCTCAAGGTGGTGTTCAGTATTTAAGCTGTTCTCACAAAAATGAACACTGATAAAATAAGTTGTTTCTTTGACAGTTAAGTTGAGTTGCCTTTCCTACATATTGATTACATGACGATATCTGTCGACACGTGCTTCAAAAATATCCATTCTCTAATTCATCTATCTCATTTGTAACTATATATAGGGGAAGGGAGGGCAATATGGAAGGCTTAACTTTAAGATGTAAAAATATATATAACATAATATCAATCTTTTATTTTAATCAGTCTTCAGAGAGATCTTACATGCTTATAAAATTGAGTGATCAAAAATAATTAAAATTGAGAATAAAATCTGTTTGGACTCATAAAGGAAAAAAAAGGAAAAATTCCATCTCGCCCCTAACCCTGAGGGCAGAATGGAAAGCTTATAAGGGCAAGATGGAATGAATAGGATATCCTTACATTTTACAGTTGACACATAAAAGACAACCGTTTTCTATGTCTGAACATAGTTCATGTGTCCAACCACAAACTCTGGACACTGTATCCAGTCCTCTGTGAGCACATATATAAAGAGGAGTGTCTGTGGATGGTTGTCTTTGTTTGTTCATGCAAATCCACCGTTTTTATGCGAGATAGACGAAATTTTGCACACTTGACCTTCAAAACAGGAGGAAGGTCCCTGTATAGATTTCAAATAACCACCACCATTACTTTTTCCCATCCCATACATAGAATTTTAATATTTCTTGATGAAATTTTGCACACATGTTAAAAATAAGAATAAAATTACTGTCTAAATATCATTTCGAAAAACTCTGCCAAATACCTGATATATCAGTTTTATATAAAAAAGGAAGAAGTCGAGATAAACGACAAAAACCCAATTACGGTTTATACCAAATTCAATTTTCCATTTATAAAGTGAAGCAAGCTGCTGGCACTTGTTTAAAAACCCTTATAAAATAATCGCAAATTATTGTCGAGTGCCGAGAGTTTACTCGGCAATTTCCATAAAAATGTGCACCGACCCTGCAGCCTGCAGCGCAAGTACACAAGTACCTGTAGACAAGAGCGCGAGCTGAAAAGTGTAATGCGTTACTTATTCAAATGTTATGATCCCCGTTCCGTGGGGGGGGGGAGTAGGGGGTGGCGCAGAAGCCGGCTTTACACGGGATTATATTATGCAGACCGAATTTCCTCCGAGTAGTAAGACGCTCACTCCTCACTGCTCAGTAATGCGAGCACATCTTATGGAAGTTTGTCTGACAAGAGAAGTGTTCGACTAAACCTCGGCGTTATGGGAATAGTAACGCCAGAAACTTTAACAGCCATTATGCTGCATTCACCGAGAAGAAGTTATTAAAATAATTAAATAAATAAACAATTAAGGGAATACACACTTATGCACGATGCATTTCAAATAATTCGTCATTAACACTAATTTTTAGTGTTTTCTTCGTTAAATCTTATCGGTAATGCATTAAGAGATAACTGGAGATTATATTGTATAAAAATACCAACAAAAACAATGTAAGTTTGCACTACCACCAACACAAATAAATAAAGCATGCACGTCACATACAAGACAAGAAACACTCTAAATTAATTATAATCTGTTTACGATAAAACTGTTTGTTTCTATTGTTAAAATTACACGAAAAATTGTAAATATATTGTTTAAACAGCATGTGGAAAGATAGATTACCATGATTAAAGATTAAATAGTAGGAATAAGAGAAATACTTTAGGGGAGATATAAATGATGTACATTCAAAGAAAAGCTCCAAGTTTTCTTTTCGCCTTAAATATCCTTTTTTTTATTTTTTTTATTAGTGACTATTTAATTGTAGGTTTGATGAGAATTACAAGATATGATAATGTATATAAATATTTCATCTGTTCTTAGTCCTCCTCACTAGGTGGTCCTGTGCTGAGGCGGACTGGTAGATTTCTTTGATTTTCCGTTATTTAGTTTCTATGATGTTTTTAATACATTATCTAGTATGTCTGCATTAATTTCTTTCACCCATGTTTTGATTTTTTCCTTATACTTATTTATCTTTTTCGAACTTGGAGGAAGGATGTTGTAAAGTTTGGTTGCCACATATATGTGGTTTCTTTGGTCAAAACTTGTCTTGAATTTTGGAACATCTCGTAGACTCTTTTTTGAGGCTCTTGTGTCATGTATCCGAGTTTCATTAGGAGATTTTCAGTTTTTAAAATGATGTATAAGAATATTCTTGGCATATATTTGTTTTAAATTTAGAATGTCAAAACACTTAAAAATATCTTTTGAGGGGGTTCTGATGGGTTATTTTGGTTTTTGTTTCTATAATGTTATGGTTTTTGTAATGCTCTTCTGAGCAATATCTAAGTGGTTAATAGATAGTAGCAGATCCCCATACTAGAATTCCGTACACAAGACGGGAATGACATAAAGCATAAAATACTTTTTTGATGTCTTTCCTAGGTTTTTGAAGAAATATACAAGTCTCGTAAGCTTTTTAGTGATTCCATTTATGTGTATGTCCAATCTAAGGTTTTCGTCTATTTCCACTCCTAGATATTTAATACTTTTTGCCTTTGTTATAATAGGGCAAGAGCAATTGCTCTTATTGTTTTGACACTCGTGCAATTTGAGAGTGTATTCTTTACCCGGTTGACCTCTTGAGTTTATTGAAAAGGGTAGATAATTAGTTTTAATTACATTGAGCGTAAGAGAGTTCATCCGAAGCCAATTTTGAAGTACAGTTAGTCCATGTTCAGTCTCTTTATAAGTGTAGAACGCAGAACTTCCAGACGCAGGTAGAATTTTCAACGCTCTACGAGCGAAAACTTCTGATTTATCTTTTTAAACGAAAAAATAAGTTTTTACAAAAAAAGCATGTTTTCATACCCTAACAAATTCAAACTTTTGACAATAGTGATTGAGATCGTTGATTGTAATTTGTACTACTTATCCCTTACCCGTATTAGTGGAGAAACGTGAACCTACAGACGTAAGAACAGTACTGGGGGCGTCACTCTGCAGATATTGCTACTGATAATTCATTTTTATTTATTAATTTATTGTATCTTTACACTGCAGGTAAAAATTTTAACAATACAATTTGTCACCTCACTAAGACAAGCCTGTGTTGAGAGGTTAACAATTAAACAAATTAACAAAATAACACAAAATTATACAGATATTGAAAGAACAATATTGTTGTATTTCTTACAGGTAGAGATTATGGGTACCCACTAAACTGATGGCGCTAGGTAGTACATTAATGTTATCTTGTACACTTTTAGAGTGACCATAGTTTAGTGATCTGATTTTAAAAAGCATTAAGTTGTAAATAATAAATAAATGTATATAGTATAATATGCTATAAATTTGGCAGGAGGAAGATGAAAAAAAACGGTTTAACCAAAAATAATATTAATTTAGCTAATTATTATACACACTTGCTCCTTTTGAATATTTACAGCCTCCTTTATAATCTTCTACTGTTGCTTGGTATTTCCATTGACGTTATCCAGTTTCCTTTTGTAATTTGCTTGCTTCGTATATTTTATAATTTTTGTACACCAGTTTCTATATCTTTTGTAATAATCCAGCAGTTGAATATTATTTAAATCTGCTCGACATTATTATGTAAATAGTTCCATTTTTGCCCTTCTTTACATACAAGTTTGTAGATTTGTAAACCTACTATGAGGATGTAAAACTTAAGTTTTGAAGTGTAAATTATATAATTACTTATTCACGTCCAACTTGGAAATGTCAAACAAGTTATCATTGAATGTCTTAAAACTGTCCTAAAACTGGCCTCGACAAATAACAAATTGCGGCTATAGCTCCTGAATAATGTATGAACCCATCGAGGGATTTGTACTAAACGTGGTTGAGATTACCCTGGCTCATACATAAGGCGGAGAATTAAAATACAACACACAAGGCACAAACAAGGTGGCTGCGAGTCACAGATTCGTGACTTATCCCGGATAAAGTAATTATTCACGTGTGATTTCATGCCTAAGATAAATAAAACACACTGCCACCTGCAAATTAAAATATCCCATTATTGAAACATTATTATTAAGTATCCAGCGATTAACTCTCACCTGAGCGAAACTGTATTATATTACGACGGTTGAAAAAGCTATTGCGGATGTCGTGAAATTATTCAACGATCATGTTGATTTTGACAAGATAATAAATAAAATGTTTATGATATAAAGGTACACATAAAGTTTACTAGTAAACATTAATTTATTAAAATACTTTAAAAAATAACTTTTGGGACAGAAAATATTATCACAATATTATTTATACCATTGGCGTGTTGTCCATAGAAAAATACACCCTACCTGTTTAGAAATACGACTAATTATTTAACTCAACTGCTACTAATCTTAAATTTATGTATACGATATTGCCGCCAAGGGTCGACCCACAGTGACCTTCTTGACAATATACGGTGTTTTTACTTATGTCGACAGAATAGCACTTAATCCTAAACATGGGAACACCTCACTAGGAGAAGTGAGGTGTTCACAAAACACTACTAATAAGGGGTCGTCCATTAATCACGTGAGGATCGAAAGGGGGGGGGGGGGGGGGGGGGGGGGGGTCGGAAAAATCACGAAAGCGGGGGGCTTTTAGGTTTAGGTTTTTGGTCACCGGGGGGGGGGGGGGTTAAAAATTGCAAAAAGTTGGTCACTTAGTATGTGGGTACTTTCCCCAATGTAAAAAAATATTATTCATGTAAACCGCTGTAATAATCGGTAAAATGAATGTTTGAGAATAGAAATAAAATAAATAATTAAAAATTGTTCCATTAACAACTGTATTATTTGTCATATTTTAAGAAGTTTTATGTGAATTTAGGCCTCGTTATATCATTATAATCAAATAGGTAAATATGTTTTACGTTGACACTGAAGCATTTTGTGTACTGCACTTGCTATGTTCTTACACTCAGTGTACGTTACAATATGAAATAATACTAATCAGATAATACACTGACAAAATTATTGACGAACTACGTCTCTCCGTAATATTATTATGACCCCTTAAAAAGATTATGTAGATCGGTTTCACTATATTATAAAGCAGATAATTAAACACTCGAATGTAGTATATTTGAAGGTGTGTCAAATCTATACTCATTCATTATCAATGGAATATGCAATTAAAAAGATTGCACATGGCTTGTGAGACAGAAGCGAGTGGTATGACGAATGGCCCACAAGTTGGTGTAACTTATACTTCTTAGTACCGGTTAAACCCATCGAACACCGTGAACACTTGGCTTACAGAGAAATGGCTTTAATGTGAGCAGAGCAGAGAAGATAGTAGAGAACAGAGTACTGTGAACAGCAGTGAACAGATACTTATAGATAGAGAGGTAATAGATCCGATAATCCGACTCAGGCGAATTTGCAACCTGTTAAATAAAGTGGGTTAGTAAGTTAGATACGGTGCGGTTTATTCAACAGGCTTTTTTGTAAAATTTAGAAGCGTGAATAATTTGATAAACGGTTCGTAATATTAAATTTGAATACGTAAAAGGCGACTGACTGTCTGTATCTGAAAAGTTTTGGGTGCTAAATGGGAAACCAAAAATAGGTGGGTGAATATTACAAAGAAACAAAGACATACGGAAGGTTTTTGTTATGTGTGATATTGCACAATAATGGTTCATTTCTGTCTCCGCAGTAAAGCAGTGAACATCATAGTGAGATATAGGTTTATGATCGAGATGGCTACGAAATACGAATGATAAAATAAGTGAAGAAGAGAGAAAATTTATCTTCAAAAATCTTAACTTTGTTTCCAGGAACTAAATAACGCAATGTTATTGACAAACGTTGGCTTGCTGGAATAGCATCTCACATTTTAGTGTCCCTTTTTAGAATATCAGATTATAATCATTCTCAAGAGTTTACCAAATAATGTACCGTCCATCCGCAGAAAGTTTCGGTAATCAGCTGGATCACATATTCTTAGTTCACCTAACAATTTTTCATGAGAGTATTTGTTTTTTTTAACCATTCTTTTATCAATCTTCTTCTTTTTCATGGCCACACATGCTTTACTTTTCGACATGTTGAAATGTTGACTGTGGAAGAGGCAGTTGTAAACCAAATTATTGGACAATTATATTGCAACGTGTGTGTCCTCTGACAATATATTGACTATAATATTGAACGGTCTAGGGGCCGCTTTATGTATTGTTAGCATCACGTGCACCAATTGCCATTAATTTAAGTGATTTCCATTGTCTTTATTATGAAATTTTAACGAAAACACTCGAATTTTTCATAACAATGGATTATTCCGGATAAGCGTTTACAAATTGAAAATCCTGGCCCCAACAAGTCACGCCGACGGAGGGAGAGGACTGACGCGTGGAAGTGAGTGGGGCTATGGGGAGATGCGGGCGAGAGAAGGAGATAAAAGTAATGAAATAGCGAGAGGCAAGCAGGTCACGACGGACGCTACTTTCTACGTGTGACCGCTAGGAACATCGAAACATTTCTTATGGGTATTATCCACTACCACCGTTCCAATTCTATATATATTTATTATACCCACATGGTGTCTGGAAACTTGTTGTACAATCACATGTGAATCTGCATCTCATTTGGAGTCTATTTTAAATACAACATTTTTTATTTGAGCTTTCGTTTTCGAGTAAATCGAGCACGAAGTTGAAATTTTTGGGTCACATTTGGAAAAAGTGTTAGCTTTGAGATGTAGTGCGAAGTAGGCGATTTGAATAATATTAATATTAAAACCTTCATCTTTATGGTATCTAAAATAAATAAAATTATCAATCCATGGTGTTGATGTCAAAACATCACGCCATGATGGGAATAACGCTCAGATAACACGGAGACATCGCTAAAAATGGGAAAAGGAGACGAACTTCATGGTAGAGCAATACATTTCGTGGCTGAAAACCGCAGGAAACAAAAACATCTTCTTACTTAATTATTTAACCTCACCTACAAAGGTGATGCCATAATTAGACTGGATCCAGATAGGTAGAAATCTTTGCATTATCATATAAAAATACATACAATCAATGAACTTCATTAAACAGACTGGAGACTGGACTACAGTCAAAGGAATATTAAGGAGAAACACGAGAGGACACACAACAAAAAGGGGTGCAGAAAACAGCTTGAATAACGTTTGGAAACGTAAAAAGATGAGCTTTAACATTGCCAGCGAGTAAAAAAAACTCTAAAGTAAGTAATAAAAACGATAAAGAACATGAAAAAGCTAAGAAGTTGATAAAATAAAACACTTTAAAAGTACGTAAAAGATGTATACACAAAAATTAATCAAAATGGTTAACTTAACGATGAACGTAAATTACGACTTTTCCCATTTCGCAACAGCGAGGTTAATAAAAATAATGTATCTACGTACCGTGCAGACCCTGCAAATGATAATGTATTCACAGCGCTATTCGTGATTCGCAAATAGCCACTTTACGGCGAGTACCGAAAACGGCGACCAGGAAAAATAACCATATAATAATATTTTCCAGTTCGGGGGGGGGAACGTCGCGTTCCGGGTCGAACTTTCAACTTGTGGGTATTGTTCGGTTCCAGGTGAGGCGATGTGATCTTGTCAACGCACCTGGGGCAACCAGCAAACAGAGCGCGAACAGTATATTTACCGTTAGACCTCCGAAGTAAAACTACGTTAACCTCATCCGAAATCATTATCAAGCGGAAAATAAGAGGAATGGAAACAAACTGAATACATTACCAATTCAATTGCAACAGTTTATGTAATTCGAACAAGGTTTTTACGTCGAGAATCGTAACAAAATTGCAGCAAAGCTGCGCTGCTTGTGTCTCATTAAAACGCTCTTGAGTGAGAGCAGAACGTGTATGTAAAATGGACAACCCCGCAAGAACTGAATTGAAAAATATATCTGAATGGATGGAATAAAGCCGTGTAATCTCTCAGAATTTAACTTTTTGACAACTTTTTTCATGATGAACCTACTGAGACATAAAATAAATTGACTATTTGACTAACTAATTAACCATCACGTCTTTTCCGCAGGGGTAGGCAGAGAGGATGAACCAAACAACTCGGTCTTGGCACACACGCCTTGCCTCGTTCACATACATCGACCCATACATGCTCTTCTATTATTCCGACTCTTCACATGGCCCGACTGAAGTATCTTATTCCCTTGGTCGTGCCATGTCTTCCTTGGGCGTCCCTGACTTCTTCTACCATTCACATTTGCGTCATATATTCTCCTTACCTCGTTCATTTGCTCTACATGCCCAAACCATCTGAGCGTCCCTTTCTTAATCTTATTCATTACGCTTACATCAGCCTTGCATTCTTCTCACACGATCGTACTTGGTTTTACCACACATACGCCTCAGGGATCTTATTTCTACAGCATTCAGTCTACTTTCATCCTTCCTCTGCAAGTTCCATACATGAGGGTAGGTACCAGCACTTCATTATTACGAGTATATACCACAAGTGAGTACTTAAGAGAAAAGAATGCACCGTCATGAATTAATCAATGCAAACATGAAATGCATCATCAGTATCGATTGATTCATTCTTTATACAACATTGTAGTTACAATATTATTACCCAACTTGAACGAAACGTCAATGTGACATACGTCAAGCGTCAATCGACGCCCTGTCCCTCCACCGACCCTTCCTCCCCGAACACTGGTCAGGGACAGGCAGGTACCGTTGGCCGGAGGAGGAATGCAGCGCGCATTCCGAAACGTAGGGACGACATGGAAATGTTTACCGTACGTGTAATGTGCACAGATTGTCTCGGCAGGTATTAATTAACCCGTGCGACATGCTTCATACGAGAATGCACTGTTCGCCGGTTTCTTGTCGATGCAATGAAACCTTTCTACAAACTGATAGTAATCAAATGTGGACAGAATGAAACTTCGCAACTTTGTGAATGCTGTTGAAAGACTATTTCAAGGACAATACGGAAATTAAGAAACCTCATGAAATGGAACTTGTTATTCCACATTATGTGCATTGCTGTACTGTCCTGTATTTTCTTTATGTTTTAAGGAAACACGGTCGTCGAGAAATTTGAACAATAGGTATTTTACCAAACTGTTGCTGCCACTGTCGCTGTTACTCCCCCCCCCTCCCCCCCCCGCGAATACTGAGCGAAACGGACAATTGCACCTCAGGCTGAAAATACCTAAAAAAAATGTCGTCAAGACCGAGGTTTTGTATTTCCCATTTAAAAAAAACCCGCCAAAACTGGACGATTTATAAGTCTTTTGAAGTGATAATTTCTTTAGCACCATTGTGATTTGAAACTAGATGAAACGAAAAATAGCGACTCTAAAAAAAGACACAAAAGACAAAAAAGACATACATCTACAGGATTAAGCCTTCAAGACAATATAATCAGTCTCCTTTTTGTGCGGTACCTACTTCACGCCTATCGGTCTCCTCTTTGTGCGGTGCTTCGTAGCTTCCCCACGTTTGTATACTTTAGTTTTCTGAAAACTTCTATCGCGTGTGAATTGCCCTTTTTTTAACAATTGTATTAGAAGAAAATATTCTATGTCTGTAAGTTTTGCTCTTTTTTTAAATACTTTGTCTAGTTTTTATATTGAAAGTCTGTTAATGGCTTTCAAACCAGGCTATTTTAACGATTTTTAGAGGGTTCAAACTCCTATAATAAGTAACGTATCAAAAAGAAGAAAACGTACCGACACGCTAGAAATGAATGAATACATTTGTACGGACAAAACATCGCCTGGTAAACTCTTAGTAGTATCTAATCACTTTTTAAAATGTATTCTTTTTCTTCATATTTTATACAATACCTAAAATATTAATTCTCCTTTGCAAACTTAAAAGCAAAATTACATAATCTGTCAACAATATTGCACTGAAATATTTATTGTACATTCCTGTCATCTACCTCAGAACAGGTTACACATTAGTGAGGTAGGTAATGTAAAGCAACGGATTAAATTACGTAGCATATATCAAAGGACTTACCCTAGGTTGTCGTTTTGTATGAAACTGTAAATTAATATTTCAATAAACACAGATTTATCGGATTGTTTAAGTGTTTCTCGGACATTCTCAAGAATGTAAGAGGGAGGAAGCACAAGATCCGGCAAATGATTCCACAGACGAGCATTTGTAGTTGAGCGCAATAATAAGTGGTCAAAACTGTATTCTCTTGAGATAATTTATGAATAACAAGGTATGTTAGGTAGGGACCTAAAGAAAGATGTATGCGCGTTTGGCATGTTTCCAGGCTGTGCACCGCTTCAGTTTGAACTATGACCCTTTATTTAAATATCATAGTAAAACTATGACAAAGATGTCTATTTGGTCAAAACAGCATCACACAAATCAGTCATCCGGAATATATTCACATATTACAAGTGTTACATTACCAAATAATGGTTTATAAAAAAATACTGCTATTACTAATGTAAAATTATTTTTTTAATGCTTTCCGACGTATGCATACCTAATTTAATTTTGTTCCAACATCTTAAGTTTAAATAGTTTTTTTAAAGGTTTTTATATTCTTTTCTGCTTTAAGGTTATCTGGAAGGAGATTATATATGTGAACTCCCTCGTGGCCAATACTTTTCTTGCCACTTTCAGTCTTGACAGTATTTGTATACAATTTATTGTGATGTCTAGTATAATGTTCGTGTACTTGTGATGTTTTTATAAATGTTGTGTTTGTGTGTTTAAGTCCATTTTGTATTTTGTAGATTAAAATACATATATTATATTCATACAATGTTCTTATTTTCAAAAGATACCTACCATTCTAAAGACGACACAGGAACCTACTATTATCCTATAGCCAGGGAAAACAATTATTTCACTAAATATTCACCAAATATTTCACTAAATGCATCGCGTTCATTGATCAAATCGGTGAGCGGACAACTCGGAATCAAACCAACTCGGAACCATCTCAGAAAAGTTATTTAGAGTAATGACAAAAATATATTTAAAAAAATTGGATAAATAGGTTACATTAGGTTAGGGTTATGAGCTATGACTTTTCAAAAAGGTGTTGAGTTGACTTTATTCTCAGTTGGCATGGAACCGGTCAAATCATTGTACATAAGTACATAGTTTCGTATCGGTGATCGACGAACCGGTGGATAAAATTTTTAGCCATAAGTTGTTATATATAGTGGTTTGTCTAATTTGTAATTAGAAGTAAAATTGTAGAATTGTATTATAAGTTTGTACAGCGCCCTTGAGGTGATTTTTTACAAAAACGGCGTTATAAAGCGCTACAAGTCACCCAAATATTTTTATTATTAAATGCAATCACAATCAAAACCGCATTGCAAAAATAAAAGGATAATAATTAGTAGTTGATAATTTTAAAGCTATATTTAAGTAAGATAAACCTAATTTCAATGTCAACTTTGTGGTCGAATAAATAATAATAATAATCAATGAGACAAGTAATTGTGTATAAAAATTAAATAATTACGCAATCGCATTGTGATCGGTCTCGGGTCTCTACGAGACTCCCACGCGAGTTTATAAATGCATTGTAAATTATTGTAAGGCATCGTTACACAATCACATAGTGCGTTAATGAGATCAAATGCAAGCCGTGTCACTTAGTGCGAGCATAAATAAAATGGTGGAAAAATGTATTCAGGGGATCAAATAACAAAATAATTAATAATTCGAAGTGGTGGATAACCGCTTCTTGACAGGAAAATGATATAGGTATTATAATACTGTGTGGAAACAGTTTTGATTGATTAGGTAGTTGTGTTATTAACATTTTATGAACTTACTTAAACTAGTAGTCCTGTGAATAGTAGTCATAAAAAAGTATATTTCTAATTTTCTCTCATTTTAAATCATAATCAAAATTTCCGCTGAAATCACAAGATTGGTAAGCAAGCAAATACTTACCTACTTAATTATAAAACGAAGATTTCACATTTGAACAAAATAATCTTTAAGCCTTAATTACATTAAGCGAGTTTACAAGCTACTATCCGGCGTATTCACTATCTAGTAAACTCCTTTAGAGTAAGATCTACTAGTTAGCTAGTTATATGATTACATTGAGCGAGTTCACTAGCAGGTAGTGAATACGCCGGCTAGGAGCTTGTAAATTCGCTCAATATAATCGAGGCTTTACTCAACCAATAACCAGTCGTTTGGCGACGCAAAATTTTCACCGTGCGCCAGCTGATTCTATTTTCGTAATATATTTTTTTTAAACTATATTTATGTAAATTGTTACTGTCTTATCAGATAATGTGTTCATATATTTTTATTATTTCCACAGAATTGATACTTGTATTCAGATATTTTTTCATCTTGCCTATCGGCTACTGCGGCGCACGACATCTTAAAACGGTCACCACCATGAACCGGAACGTAATAAACAAATTTACAGACAGATGAAATGCCAAATGGTCGAGTTAAAACATATCATAACTACAGGCAATCTAAAGCAGTCAAAACTAATATTTATTTAAAATTTGTATGATTTTACAATAAGTAGATATTTTTTTTCCAAATGAATATAAAAATAGCTTTTTCTCACCGCAAAGAGACGAGGCTCTTGTTTTGGTGATGGATTCATACTCAATTATATGTAATCATGTAAGTAATTATATAATTATTATAACTAGTAATGTTATTCTACAAAAATACACATTTACTTAGAAAAGATCCATTCCGTTTCATCTTCACTCTCTATTACACCCTAATATGGTAGTTTTAAAATTCGACTATAATAGTATAGGGGAATTCTATAATCGTTTAACTTTTAATGAAACACTAATAATTATGCCAACTCGCCAACTAGTTAGGATAATCGTGTTTTCACCTGGACAATAAAAATCAAAAACACAGATATAAAGCTTATTTTTTTAAATAAAATCACACATGTTTTCCCGGTCTATCTTTAAAGATGCCGAGTGAGTGGAAGGAGTGAGCATGGGTCTTGTGGTTTTCAAGTGATTAAGGGATCATTGAGGCTGATTTCTCGGAGCATCTTCCATTGTAGAACAAGGTCAGCATACCTACCTGACTCCTGTTCTCTAAAAATTGCAATCCGCTTGTTAATTAATATAGGGGAATCTATCAAACGGACCTCCCGTTTCTGCAAGGGTTTTTCATGTATTTTGGGGCTCCAGAGAAGAGTTGCATAGAATTCAGCAGGTGGGGCGCACTTGCGATGTGTGCAGGGTTTACTATTAAAGTACTTATTTGTGGGCCCTGTGCAGTACGCCCACCTTCTGAGAGGCTAACTTTACTCTGGTTTCGATGGGACCTCTGTTCCACAGCTGGTCACTTAGTCACGTAATGTTATTATTAAGTTTAGTTTTATTTTTATGACAGCTGTTTCGGTGTTAAGAGGGTATAACCAGAGAAAACCAGAAATATGTCATTTTTAAATCAGATTTTAGACGTATTGACTCTTTTCGGCAAAAAAATTATAAATTGATTTTGAAAGATTGTTCTTTTATTTAGTAAACGCATGTTTTAAAATTTGAGAATTTATTTTTATTTTTAGTATAATAAGATTATACCCATAGGTCGTTGGCAGATTTGTTAAATTTTCAAAAAAGATTTTGTATTATACAACACCCATTTCAAATCATATAATACAGTAAAATAAATCAATACATTATCTGAGAAACGCATGTTTCAGAATTTTAATTTTAGTTTAAATAAAATCATAAAAAAATATATTACGTGTGTATTATGTGTTTCTTGACGAAAATTGGTCCATTTGTGTATTTATTTGCGCGCTTACAAACTAATATATTACAGTTTTTTTACATTGTTATTTAACTTAGACATTATTGAAAAATGATAAATACTTATAATCAAAAAATAATTATAAAAAAGTACCTAAATAATATTAATACTTTTAGCATCACGCCTTTCAGCATTTTTGGATGTAGCTATAAATTAAAGCAAATTTGGAATGAAATAAAATCGATATTGAGTTATAATTTTAAAAAGCTGGTAAGGGAACGTACCCATACTACGTGACCGACTTTTCCCTAAGGAGAATAATTAATCTTTCTCACTGGAACCGCCCTGTACGATCGTAAGAACAACTTTCGACGAAATGTGGATTTTCGGTCGCTGGCTGGTTAAACGCTCAGGTCATTATCAAACTGATTTTTAAACAGAACACATTAAAATTGAATTTACTTTAATTAATAATGAATATTAAATAGAGTAACCCGAATTAAACACAATGACAAAAAACATATACGAAAACAACAACTTTTATTGGTTATTATGATTAATTTAATAAATTCGACAGCAAATTTACCAAAGTTTCAAATGATTTCTATAACGTTCATAATATATTGTGTAAACACTTTTGGTCACACAAAATTCAATAAAGTTGGCGACTGTTTAAACAATTAACACCGCCAAGTGTCGCTGCTCACATATAAAAAATCATCCGTAAGTTTGTTGAATTGCCGATTCGCGGAAACCTGTTTGCCTGTTTGTCATATAATATAACAATAAATAATTTATTCAAGCCTCATTTCATTTCCAAAATGAAGATGTTGTTCAATTGTGGTGCGGATGAATACATTATGCAGATCAGCGCCGAATAGCGCTCGGAACCGCTCTGTTCTCTGTTCAGCTCGCTCGCTCACTCGCGGTGGGAACTGGGAACTGGAAACTAGGTAGGAACTGGCCCGACAATGTGAATCAAACAACATGCGTACGTACACATTATAATTATCTAATATTTATTATCTTCTCTTACCTCCAGTTTCAGGTAACCTGACGCTTGTGTCGCCAATACACTTGGTTTTACACGGTTTATTAGATTGATTTAAAAATTATGAACCCCTTGGTAGTTGGTAGCCAAGGGCACGGCCTAATTTGAAAAAAGGCGCAAAAATTTTGCTTCCCGAATTTTGCTTAAATATCCGTATAAATATGAAAATGAACTGATGTTGTTATTTTTACATAAACCTGAATAGACATCCTACTTGAAAAAACACATTTCAAAGATGATTGATAATAAATAAATTCCTTTATATGCATTTGAAAAAGGAACAAAAATGCTAAAACTCACGACTTTTCGGTTTTGACAGCGGTCTGAAGTCACATATAAATTAATTACAAAAAAAACTAGAGTTGCCACATGAATGAAATCTTTTACCCTACTTATAGGGATATTTGGCGCAAGCGATTTTGACCTTGTTTTCATACAGTTTCTTTATACATAAGGGTCAAAATCGCATATAAAAGTTTTTATTTTTGAAATTTCATAGGGGACACCCATGGCCTCCCAGGGGAAACTTCTTAGTAAGATAATAATTATATGAAATATATAATAATTAAGATAATTCTCTTATAAAATAGTAAAAGAATTTGCTATCAGAAGACATACAAAAGGCAGAAGTTCTGATAAAATTACAGCGGAATGTGCTTACACATTTTATGAATTATTTTGCATTAAATTAACGTTGACAGACATATTGAAATTGAATCCGAGATCCATCCATTAACTCACAATCATCACCCTTTAACTTACGGTCAAAAACGATTATTTAACTAAATAACAATCACGCCGTTTCTCCGCAGGGACGGACCACCAAACATCCCGGTCTTGGCACACATTCCCAATCATAGATACTCTTCTATTATTCTGACCCTTGACAATCCCGACGCACGTGTCTGATTCACTCGACCGTGCCGTGTCTTCCTCGGGCGTCTCCGACTTCTTCCACCATCACTCCTTTATTATGCCCTACATGCCCAAACCATATGAGCGTCACTTTCTTAATCTTTATCATTGCTTAAGCTTACATAAGCCTTGCATTCTTTGCGGATCTCCACATTTCTCACACGATCATACATGGCTAGGTGGAGTAGGTACCAGCACTCTATTGCGGACTGCTGGCTTCGCTTCTTTGGACAGTTGCTTGTTAGCGCAAACCGCGTTCAACCCTCCATTAATACACGGAGTACAAGTTTTATGAATTATTTCATAACAAAATAACGAAGACGGACAAATTAAAATTAAATCTCAAATTCACCCATTAAAACTACTTACGAGAATAGAGAAAATGCTGCCAATTAAACAGAATCAAAATAAAACCTTCGTATGTAATAAATAAATTAGTAGGAACGTAGATAAACAAAAATAAAACATTTTCTCTTCTCACATTAACAAATTTAAGCCGAAACAAATTAAAATATTAACACTCACATCCATTACGCCGTGTAAGCGCTTTAAAATAAAGCCGACACAAAACGTCGCGCCGACCAGCGTTTATTTGTTTCTCTTAATTTCTGTCAGTTTCGAGTTAATTAAATTTATAAAGCGCTGCATACACAATATACCTACATTATTTATGGCTGGACAAAGACAGCGGCGCGCACACGTTTAAATTCATATCGCGTGGTATTGCCACTAGTGCCCAAAGCACACATTTCCCAGCAGCCGGGAGGTGCCTAGTACCTACCTAACCGGTTGGCGGTGACCGAGAGAAAAAGTGAATAAATCATCGCGACTAATGGCAACATGTATACTGTATCGGTTACTGGCAGGTAGGTAGGTACTGAGACCATGTCATCGGTTCGGTTTACATAAATTACCGCCCGATCATCGCTGGAATAGCTGCAACTCATCCATATAATCTTCATCAATCTATACGTTAGAAGTTAGAACGCCGATAAATAATCTGCGCAAATTATGTATTAACCACCAGCAAGTAATGCGATCAGATCGAAAAAAAAAATTGTGATATAAATTCACCAGTTTCCCGCTTGTTTTACAAGTTTCTTGGACACCGTATAAGAGATAATTTTTTTTCAAAGGAACCAAAAATTTGGATGTAGTTCATTATAATCTTTTAATATATAAAGCAATGTCGGGTTAGTTACACCATTTATAACTCGAGAACGGCTGGACCAATTTTTATGATCTTTGATTTGTTGGATTTGTCTCCACTCCGAACAGCAGAATAGCTATTAAAACATCAGAAAAATTCACGAAAAAAAAGTTATGAAGAAAATTCTTTTCCCCATACATTTTGTACAGAACGAATTGTCAGCTTTTGAACGAGCTGCAGCAATATTGTGATAAATATAATATCGAAGTGAGTGAATTTCAAAAATGTGTGTTGCTTTTGTTCTTTAACACATAAGGCTGCCCCTCTTTCTTACACACAAGTCGAAAATGAGACAAACGGTGAACGTATGTCTGCACCCCTCGAAAGGAAAAATACGATAATTAAAATAAATCTCCCTCAAACGTATGAACAAAATGAAACGCAATTCCCGTAAGTAAGTGGAAAAGTAAGAAAATCACAAAAAAAATATAAATCCGCACACACAGCCATCTGATTCTGACAAAAACAAAACACGGACAGTTGCGCATGGATAATAATTGCTTCATTGTGTAATTTAAAACTGAATTTAATTCAGCTAATATATTAGCTGTACGAAGTTCCCGGGTCAATTAGTATTAAATGAAAAACAAACTTTGTAATACATCGGTTTATTATTCAAAAATCTTTAAGACACCACCACCATCAAATAGAAATACACCACATGAATGGTGGTGTATTACGAAGTGTCTTTTTTCATAAAATGAAATTGAAATTTTTTCATAAATAAAATAAAATTTTTTATGTAAAACCGCACGTACCCAAAGGATTTTAACCAGCAAATTCTGAACATATTTTAAATATAAAATGTGAATGTCATTTTACTGTCCGATGATATTTTGTACGAAATAAAAATAATAAAAATATTTTCCATCACATGTCGCAAATGAGCAATCGGGTATAGCCTATCTGGTCACGTGAAAAGCACTCCGTCTCGTTCCAGCAGCATGGTGACACACGAAACAGTGCGCATATCATATGATCCCGACGCGAGGTGTAGAAATGTGATCAGTGGTAACGTGTGATTGAAAACATTATTTACTGTTTTTAACAGAAAAAATACAGCAAAACGACATCGACATTTTTACTCCAAATATGCTCAAGTGGTTAAAATAATTCGGGTACGTACTACGTACTGTTACACCCTGCATAACATTAAATTGGTGTGACTATGGATTAAACACAAAAAATAAGTTATTTTACATCACAACAGCAGAGCTTATTTCATAGATTTGACGCTTTTCAATAAAGTTGCTAAAATTTTCGATTATCAGAACAAATCTTAAAACAGTAATCAATTGTTTGCTCTTATCGCAAATTGCTATTTGATAATAATAATAAATGATGACGTAAAATTCACGCTTGCTTTTATAAACACCGAATTAGCAAGCTATTGAGAAATAATGCACAAATTTGACGTACCTGCATATACAAATAAATAAACATCTTTAACGGTTGAAAAATTGCATAAACAACACATTTTCAACGAATCACATTTCTCTGGGTGGTATTTGTTGAGTATACCTTGCAAACGTTCGCAAACAAACCTATAACGCACTTCCGAGAAACAATATTTGTGGATGAAATTTTATTAACACTTCTTTAGGATTGGTAGGCATCTAGCAACATTTTTGGTATTCTTTACCCGAGATAGATCCCTGCCGAGCGATTCTCTATCTTTTATGAGATCGAGATAGATCTCTGGCGAGATCTTCTGTCAGATTTGTGTGATTTTCTTTGGCTGTTATTTGCTTTTTCTATGGGCCGATGTCAGAATTTCAGCTATGAGCTATCACGTATTTTAGTTTAGGTCTTTTTAAACACGAATTCATGCAAGTCTGCATGATTATTTACGGATATTATACATATTTTTTTATATATATTATCTACGGAAATACGGATGAAATTAAAGAATCCACCATCTCAGTCCACCACAGCTCCGGTCACCGAGAAGAATTTCTCATTGATTGTCTCTGGGAAATTACCTATTGCTAGTGAAATGGAGAGGCATGTTGCCTCCAGGACTTCATGGGACTCCAGGACTTCGTGGGACTCCAGGACTTCGTGATTATTATTGGTCGGCGACTTTGCTACAGTAAGACTAAATACATATGAGTGCAATGCTATTGCATTTCTTCTAGTAAGACTGCAATACGATTGTGCCCGCAGCAGGCATTATTATTTGTTTACTGAACAAGATCAGTCGGTAGCTAAATCTTATTTCTAGGTTCAAATGTTGAAGCGAGAGAGTAATTATATATATTCCGATAATCTTGAAATACGTACATATGAAAAGATATTTAATTTAATTTATCGGGGAGCTTGAATTCCAATAATCCATGCGCTTGATAACTGCAAGACGAGTTGTTATCTAGCCTCCTACATAGTTAACTAAATTGAAATACGTACAAATAAAAAGATATTTTATTTAATTTATTGGGGGGCTAGAATTCCAATAATCCATGCGCTTGGTAGCTGCAAGACGAGTTGTTATCTAGCCTCCTACATAGTTAAGTAAATTGAAATACGTATATATAAAAAGATATTTTATTTAATTTATTGGGGGGCTAGAATTCCAATAATCCATGCGCTTGATAGCTGCAAGACGAGTTGTTATCTAGCCTCCTACATAGTTAAGTAAATTGAAATACATACATATAAAAAGATATTTTATTTGATTTATTGGGGGGCTAGAATTACAATAATCCATGCGCTTGATAGCTGCAAGACGAGTTGTTATCTAGCCTCCTACATAGTTACGTAAATTCTAAAGTAAAATCCATGCTAATTTGTACAGCGCTCTTGAGGCGATTTTTTCGCAAAAACAGCGCTATATAAGTTTTCCAAATTTATTATTATTATTATAGCTCATAGCTGAAATTCTACATCGGCCCATAGAAAAAGCGAATAACAGCCAAAGAAAATCACACAAATCTGACAGGAGATCTCGCCCGAGATCTATCTCGATCTCACAAAACATAGAGAATCGTTCGGCTGATTGATGTTAAAAGTTAAAATCCTAATGTATGAGCGTAATGTTGGCACCCATGTTTGGATTATTTTAATTTAATGTCATAATTTATAAAAATAATCCAACTATTCAAAGGGACGATGGGCATGTAGAGATAATGGAGGAAGAAATGACCATCAGGATCTGGGGAGTAGGTACTCGCACATGACGTACACATGCATAGAGGAAAACGGGGATGTCCAAGAAGATATGGCACCATAAAGTGTTCGACCAAATGTGTGAATCCGGAAAAGCTAAGAGTTGGAAAAACAGGAGAATGAATGGATGTGGATGGACAAGAAGAGTATGCCAATCGAGGCCTATTACGGTGACTACAGTACACGCCTTGGCGCGTGACGGATTTGAAGTGAAACGTGATCAAGTCAGTGCCATCGAGCAATGATAGTTTGCAAATGACAGCAATTGTTGCTGATACTCGTTGTTACTTCCGATTTAATAAATATTGTGATTAGACTGTTTTAAACAGTGATGTTTACTTAGCGACATCACAGTCTGGACACGAGGCCTGTACTCTAGTCGGCCTTGGTGTCAAGATTGTGACATGTGACGTCCCATCGTATTATTTATCTACCACGCTATAAATTAGCGTAGTGGTTCGATACCTTAATTTAGTTTTTAATAGGATTATTAACCATTTACCTAACAAGCATTTATTTCGTATCTACATACCTTCATCCTAAATTATAAACACATTAGTTGGTTCCCGGCATGCGTTGCAATGTCATATTCAAAGAAATAAATTGTTTCTCCCTGCTTGTCCTTTTCCGTGCGTCCCCATTCCCCTCCCGCGTTCCCATTCCACCAAAGATATTCCCCCGCCCACCCTCACCCCTCTCCCGCTCCACGTCCCGCAAACCCCCCTCCCGCATTCCATATATTCAGTCCCAGTAAGTACATTCAGTTTTCAAACAGCTCGCGTGCCACCTATAACAATTTTTTTATTCAAATTTAAATTTTTCGTATATTACAAATATTCATTTTCATAATATTTTATAAAAACCATCAATCAAATTTGGTAACTAACATAGGTACCCACCTATTTAAATTATCTATAATTTAAAAATCTACAGACAATTCTTTTAATACAAAAAACAGCTGCCTGCTTTTTTTTTTTTTTTTTTTACATTAACTCCACACAGGAGGCCCTGAGGAAAATAATTTCCCTCAGGGCCTATGTCATCTGGGATGCTGTGTGGAGGGTGTTGAGGAGAGGAAGGAATGAACATTGGTCTTGAAGAGACCCATGTTGTAGGAAGGAGGAAACACAGAGGCCGGCAAATCATTCCACAGCCGAGCTGTTGAACATAAGAACGAGTCGAAGAAACGACCCGTTCTCATGTGACTAATGTCAACTGTGTACAAATGTTGGGCACGCGTTTGGCGTGTTTCCCGACTATGCACCGGTGCCGAAGGGATCAATGATGCTAGTTCCTCGGAGCATCTTCCATTGTAATACCGGTAGAACAAGGATAGCATTCCCACCCGACGCCTGTGCTCTAAAGATTGCAATCCGTCTGTTAAGATGGGAGAATCTATCAAACGGACCGCCCGTTAATTTAGTCAAACGTGCAAAGTTAAAATAGTCGTTAAGTTTTCTGAATTTATCTAATTTTCTGAGCAATTTTCTTCCATAAGAACCATCTACAAAGTATTAGAAAATTTAAAAAAAAGATTAATTCAATAGGTAAAGTCGTTCTGAAGTTATGGCGTGACGAAAGGAAACAGAATAATTTTTTTATATAATAGATAGATTTTCATTATCAATCTCAAATTAAGAATAATAATAACACGATTATACCAAAAAACGCCGACTTATCGGCATTGAAATCGAATCTGAAAGGCTTTTATCATTTCTTCGCTAAGAAAATATCATGCTAAATTCAAGGCATTTGCGATGTTATTCAAAAACCAGCGATACGAGCGCTGTGTTGGCAGTCAGCACACATAAGGCCAACAAGCCAGAAATTCCACAAGGCGGAATGGTTACAATTGATGAAGTTTGAGATTTAAAGAGACGGAATGGATGTTGGTATCGGAAACCGCTTGTAAAAATATACAGGCGTACATATATTGCAACCTCTCTCTCTTTCTCACAAACGAAGAAAGCAACCGAAAGAGAAGCTACAGCGGAGCTTTTGGTGGCAGGGTTGTAGGGCGCAACAGATGGCCAGTTTGTGCGGGTTTCGGTGGAGGGAATAAATCCGAGAAGCGATAAGGGACGGAGACAGAATTAAGCGATATCTTGGGAAGATTAAGGGCTGATCTCGGAGAGGTCGACGGCTTAACGAGCGAGGACGTATTTATATTGTTTATTACTTCTAACGGCATACGTGAACAATATAAATGATAAACTCAAAATCCACATAAAATATGAATATTTTGAGTAGAGAAAACAAATGGCTTAAAAAATTTTTTATTTACCATAATATCATCTGAGCAAATAATCTAATTCTACAGTAGAAGTCATATTATTAATAGGTTTGTAAATTTATTTGAAGAACTGCATTTTATTATCATAAATTAATGCTGAATCTCTACAATTTATAAATTAAAGTCATTCTATGCGTCAGTCTGTTCGCAATAAACTCAAAAACGACTGAACGGATTTTCATGCGGTTTTCACCAATATATAGAGTGATTCATGCGGAAGGTTTAGGCATATAATTTGTCAAGGTTTTGTGTAAATTGGTTGAAATATATAATTTTTAAAGGAGAATGTCTGTATGTGGTAAACGAGCGGCCTGGCGTGGATGGCGGTGTGGATTTGATTTGTATGCAAATGAACAGGTTGGGTAACTATCTAGTAGATGGCGTTGTGTTTCGTTAGCCACAGCAACGCGTGGCCGGGTCAGTCTTTATCCCTTCCACTGTGGTACAAATCCTGCTGAGAGTCCTGCTGGAGAAGTCAAAAGATCTCCCTCTACCAGTCTCTCCCGATCCGGCCTGCCACGCACTTGGTGGGCAGACGCATCCGCCGCCAAGACCCGGACAAACCTCACCCCATGAACCCGGGTAGGTACCCCCGTTAAATCACCAAACGTAGCGAACCACTTGGGGGTGACCTATGGCAGAGGTGTTGGTTATCCAATAAATGGTTCTCGGGGCGGCGGTACCCATACCCGCCTCCTAAATTTAGACACAGATATTTCAATCAACGTTGGGATTCTAAATGGGTGGTCGCTCACAGAGCGTATCTACCATTCTGGGTCATCTTTAGACCACGTTTATAGAAATAAAATAAATCGACCTTCAGTAATAGATAAGAACATTGCTCAACTGGCAGAAATCGACAAATCATCAATAATCATTTATGATTCATTATCTATACCTAATCGTTGCTAAACCGTAGGTATATAATATTATATTAATTTGATGACAAGGCTATACGGATAAGCCATAACAAGCTCGATATCAGCGAGATATGTAGTTTTATTGCCGTCACATGTTTAACGGTCACCATTATAATATTATACGCCCGTATGAAAGCAATTAACAACGATCATAAATAAATTAACGATGATCTACGACGGTGATTCCATCTGAGTAAACACGCTCAGCCTTGGAACTGGCGGGGACTTGGACTGGGGCTGGAGGCTGTGTGGACAAGGACTTGCTCTATCAGGGACTCTACACCTATTCTGCGCTACGGACAATTTAGCAAGTCAGACGAAAGCTGCAGAATCCGCTGGATAAAGTCGTCATTTTTATAATTTTCAATACGAGACTCAATAATTGAAAACTGTTGTGCGGTATTTGACTAAGCATCACGCCTGTAATTTCCACATTTAGCAGCTGTTGAGTGTTTCTTTTCATTTAAATAATATTATATTGAAACCATTTAAAACTTTTTCAATTTTTTCTTCTGACCGTTACCGGTTTCAGTGTGTCACGACAATCTTAACCGAATAATTGGAATTTGAGTTGTGAAACACGACACAATAACGTTGCGAAAATCACATATTGCCAGTCTTTTTATTTCTCCCTCCTGCAACATGGGTCTCAAGTCTCAAGACCCAAGTTTACTCCTTCCTCTTCGCAAAAAGATCCATATATAGTATCCATAATAATAATAATTGAATAATTTGCAGATCGCCGTTTTTGTGAAAAATCACCTCAAGGGCGCTTTACAATTTATTATGAATCTTAGGCTCTATATAATTTTATTATTTACAAATAGATACAGAAACATACTTACCTGCAGGACACTTCCGATAAAACACACTTTATTAGAAAGTTTATGCTTGGGGAAGATCGTGGAGGAAATTATATTCAAAACACTGGACATTGCATGACTTTACCTTTGCTACCCTCATCACTGTTGGTTTTACATTTATTTTTATAAGGTATATATATAGTATTCCTAAAGATGACTCAGGCACTGTGAAAAATGATTTTCCTCAAGGCCTCTTGGTGAAGTAAAAATACGAGAGCAGTTTACAGCGAAACTTTACCAAAACAGTCTCGACCAATACTTGAAAAGTGAGGTCATAATCAAAGCGACCAATGAGCGCAGACCAGCGTAATTTCCGTTTCATATCTCAACCAATAGGAGCCTTTAAAAGTAAAATCATAATTAAAGCGGTCAATGAGCGCAGTTGATGCGTTGCAGGTGCAGTGATCGTCATTTCCGTTTCATCCCAAATCCAAATCATAGCGGGGCTATAGAAGTTACACTTTAAAAAGGCAACTTTTATAACATTTCTTAATTTGTGATGCAACTTAATTTCTTTTATATCGATGGGATTACTGGAATTTATTGCCTACCTTCAAAAGCAGGGGAAATGCTAAATTTCTGACCGATCAGTAAAAAATAGATTAAACAAAGATAATAAGTTGATTTCTTTATAATCACTAAACAATCATCTTAAATTCATGGACCATTTCAAGAAGCACTAGTTAAGAACCCCTGTACTAAATGATCTCTATCGGCTTTATGACTGCTATTGGAATATCACCACAGGCTTGTTAGTCAGTCCGGCTGATTCCACGTGGTTCAATTAGTTAAATGAATAAAGCTACCGATTTACAGAAGCGGTCCCCCTTGAATACATCCACGTTATTACGTTTGCTAGTTTTTCTCCTTGTCAATTAGGATGACAGATCATTATTTGAAAGTTGAAACCGGTGGCTGACTGCTCTAAGCATTCTCCGTGCGTAGAATCGTATAAAAATGACATTGTTTCATTTCAACAAACGACCATTGTGTTCGTACGAAACATATCATCGGTTACAATGTCCATGTTAAGTTTACAGTGGATATACCTCGTAAATCATGCGGGAGAAATAATCACAATGATTTAAACACACAGCGCCGCTGTTAGTCTTAACTAAGTATATACATTTGATTGAAACTAATCGTTGTTGAAATCACAAAGAGACATAAATTGAGACAATGTTGACCATTCTGACACTGCGTCAGATTATGTGATATTAAAATACAAGTACCTAATCAAACAACTAGACAGTCTGAAAGTGTTTGTGTGCCGTAGCAACTAAAAACTCTCCTATGCGTCTCCCAAAACGTCAGAGTGTTCACAAACAGCGCCGCGGGACGAAGTCCTAGTTAATATAACCATCGCAATATCTCGTTGCATCACATTTTTGCAAACCTATTCACATTCGCAATAATTCAGTGTAAAAAAGTGAACTACATCTCAGATGGTTATCTCATCTTGCAAGGAATTACATCCCAGATGAATCGGCTCCCTTCTATTTCCCGTGAGTGTTTCCTATTTCCTACCAAAAATACATTTTGTTGCCATTGTAATTATACAGAAGTGAATTGCCGTGTATTAGAAACCTCTATGAGGAAACAACTTATACGAGTATACATGTTTGTCCATTTGACGAAATTTAAAAAAGATAAAGAGTAGGTATTCAAATCGACTAAGAAACAATAGAAATTATTTGATTCGTTTTGAGCATGACAAAAAAGCATTTTAATTAGTAGATATTAGCTTTGACAACGTAACCCAACACCGCCAAAACCGTATCATGCGTTTGAATCTTAGTTTCCAGCAAATCATGGTGACGAATCTAAAATCTGGACTAAAAGGAGAAATACAAACAGTACATAAAATATACGAAGGCGAAAAATCAACATAGAAAAACGCAAACACATTTTAAGGGTATATTACCGCAAGCGCAGCATATTTAGGGATTTTTGATGCAGTTTTAAGAACATTTCTATATTGTTTATTAGAAAAAAATATTATGTTTTGAAAAAATAAACTATTCTTCTAAATGGTGCGTTAAAAAAAACGTGTTAAAATGTTTAAAACAATTGCGTGAAAAAATATTTACAAAACCTCTAAACATAGCTTAAAGTTCGATTATATCTTTTAATTCTAAATACAGGAGAATTATAAAAAATATACATTATCCCCACATCAATGTTGTCTAAACGACTGAATAATAAAATTATTTTAAAAAGCATTAAAACAATGCTTAAATAAATAAAAACAGTTTTTCAATATCACGATATTGTTATTTTGTCTCACGCCATTATATAAACCAAGACACGAGTTATTTCCAGTCAGTATGCGAGATGATTTCAGAGTGGAAGCACGTCAAATTTTACAAAAAATAAATACGTAAATGTGTAGGCACATAAGAAAAGGGGTCACACTAAAGATTAGTCGTTATGTTATTGTGTTTTATTTCAGAACCAAGTTGATTTTTTTACGAGAACTTCCATTTCGCGGCCGCCTGTTTGCAACCAGCGGCATAGAATGGTTTAGAGTGCCCCTTTACCCGTATTTTCGTATTCCTAGTTTTATTTATTTACGTCCTACTGTGCTTTTACATAAATTAGATAAAGATAAAAATATATATAGTATTGTTCACTTTGCAGACATATTATTAGTATTTTTTAGTGAACAAAAGATAATAATTAAGAATAGTAGGGAAAAAGTTTCATAATAACACGAAACGATCCTCACCATATATATCTCCCAGTACGAATCTAACAAACCTTGTAGCAATAATTAAAACTACCAAATGTGAATAACCAACAAATCGTGCTATTTCATATTGAAAAATGTTAGTTCACATTCCTGCCACAAGTTTTTAATGAGAACTATGGAATATAATATGAATATTTTTGTAGTTTCGTAGGCTATAATCTCAAGGGCAAATATTGTGATGTAACTCTTATTTAATATATGCATTGGAAATCAGAATTTTCGTGCCACTCCAAAATTTCAGACCCCTTAGTAAAGAAGTTTAACTTCAAAAATACAGATCAACATTTAGAAAAGGAAAAATATATTATTTACTAAGGAGTGATATTCTCTTATTTTTCAATGAGGTGTTTGTGAAGAGTTCGTTTCATTACTAATACGGAATCCCCAAATATATCGACAATTTTATAATCTAGATTATGCCGCAGATTTATAGGTGTGTGAACTTGGTAGTTAGTTTGAATAAAAACACAGGTTATATCTGTTGTATTATTAAAAACACAGGTTATAAACCTTTTAAATTGGATTAACTAGGCATTATCACCATGGAGTAGTTGTTAAAACTGTCGCTAATAAAATCGCGTTTAATTTTTATTACGATAGTTTAACTTTTTTGACATGTTTCGATATCGCGTATTTTTTTAATGGGGATGGGGTTCCAATGATTACAGTTGTGGCAGATGGGTGCTGGTCCAAAAGATCTTATAAGACAAAATATGCTGCTTTATCTGGCGCAGCTGTAATTATTGGATAAAGGACAAAGAAAGTTTTGTATATGGGTGTCAAGAATAAGTTTTGTATGACTTGCACTCGGGCCTCAAATAAAAGCGTAACCCCACCCAAACATAAGTGCTATAAGAATTACGAAGGCTCTTCAAGCGGCATGGAATCTGAAATAATTGTTGAAGGATTTAAAAGCTCAGTAGCTACATATGGATTAATATATTCCAAGTTAATAGCAGATGGCGATTGTAGCACTTACAAGAAAATATTAGAAGCCCTATTCCAATAAAACCGTAGAGAAAATTGAATGTCGGAATCACCTTCTACGTAATTATATAAATAAAATTAATTTACTTTCATTTAATTAATTTTGCGTAAAATTAATTTTGCGTAAAATTAATTTTACGCAAAATTATTAGTGAAAGATTACTCCGCTTGCGTAGATCAATCACATCTGCTATTAAATATAGGATTTCAGAAGATTGTTTGATGGATACCAAAATCGGGAATTTAAATAAAGATATTTTAAATAGCATCAAACATATGTTTGGCGACCACGCTACCTGTGACGACTATTACTGTACGCATGTGGATGAGAAAAACTACATTCAAGACTTAAAATCGTGCAACTTATTATCTAAACTCTTCCAACTCTGTTCGCGTTTAGCTTCAAATTCCCGTAGCTTAATATATAATGTTGATAGTAATATTGCAGAATCATATAACAGCGTTGTCGCCAAAATGTTAGGTGGGAAACGAATTAATTTTTCAACAAAACAGTCTTATACTGGGAGGTGCGCAGCATCTGTTGTTGCGTTTAATACAAAACGGCCACACTATGTTCTCCATAAAACGGTTTTTGATAGCAGCCCGCGAAATGTTTTGAAACGTTTTGAAGCAAATAAACACAGAAAACTTAGTTACCAAAAATACAAGTATAAAACAAAAACAGTAAATAAAACACAGAATTCATTAAAACCAGATTCCGAATATGGTGATGCATGTCAAAAGCCGGATATGGATAGCATATCATTTGATGCTGCAAAAAAGCAGTTTTTAAAAGATTTGCAATGTTCTTCCCCAGAACGTTGGCGAATTGAAAGGGAAACCATTTTACAGTCTGAGAGTGGTGAATGGTTAGAAAGGCGCCGAAATCTTTTGACAGCGTCGTGGTTTGGTAAGATTTGCAAGAGAAGAATGATTAGTTATCACACTTCCCTCTAAAAGTTGAGCGTATACTTCGAGATGACAAGTTCAACTCTCCAATACTCAACCATTTGTTTGACGAAAGTTTGTCAACATACGTTTGGTTGAGATAATTGAAGTGTTATGCATGAATAATTTTATTTGACCAGGAATCTAATAATTCCTGGTTAGTATTTATAAGAATTTTGGCATTCTCGTCATAAATTTAAAGGTGTAATGTTTATATCTGCCTTGCAAATTATTTTGTGCATTTCTGAGCTATTGGCTTTCCTATGGAAAAAATTTCTAAGCATTTCTACCTGATTGTGTTTCAAAGATGTTATTTTGATTACACCTCTACCTCCTAAATTTCTAGGTAAATTAATTCGTTCTATAGCTGAATTTGGATGATGGCAATTAAAATTTGTTAACGTTGTTCTAATTAATCGTTCTAAACTCTAAACTATCTAAATCTGTATTGGACCATTTAATTATGCTAAATGAGTACGTTAGTAGAGGTATTGCCCAAGTATTTATTGCTTTTACTAAATTTTTAGCAGATAGATTGCATTTTAAAAAATTTCTGATCCTAGTTTGAAATTTAATCCTAATATCATTTTTAATACTAGTGTGATCTAATCTATTCGATTGCGGGTATCCTAAATATTTATAAACCTCACCCCCTTTCATACTTTTAATTTTGAAATTTCTAAATATACCCTCGTCTCCATCTACAATTTTGCCTTTCTCTATATGGATCGTTTTACATTTATCTAAACCAAAAGTCATTTTAATATCATCTGAAAAATTTTAACTACCTTAATCATTTTCTCTAAATTTGATTCAGAATTTGAAAATAATTTTATATCATCCATATATAATAGATGTGAAACTATACTACTCTCTCTTGTATTACCGTTAATTTTTATTCCAAACTTGCTTTTAATTAACATTTTAGACAGAGGATTCAATGCTAAGCAAAATCAAAGAAGACTCAATGAGTCTCCTTGAAAAATCCCTCTTTTTATTGAAATGCCCGGTACTACTATTTTCTTACCTTTTAAATTTACTAGTAAATCTGTATTCCAAAAGGACATAATATTTTTCAAAAATCTAATTATAATTGGTTTAACTTTATATATTTTGATTAGCCACGAGTGCGGGACACTATCAAAATATAACTTTTATATAAATATATAATTTTTATATATATAACTTTTTGTAAACAATAATAATAAATATTGAAAATGACCGATATTTTATTTATCTTTCCAATATATTCAGATATAATTATGATCACATATTATGAAAATAATGCGAAATTGAATACCGTATTGTTTTGACATCTGTCAATGAAGAACTAATGCCTACCGTCCAGCAGTGTAGTTGGTTGTATCGGATAATTTATCAAACAAGTTTGATCAAAATCTGATAAAGAGTCATAAAATCATGAGCTCCTCCTGCAAAAGGTAATGTTTCTATTTAAATTTACCTAAAACAAGCGCATTCAATTTAATAAATATAATTTGAAAGATGCCTAATATTTAACGTTTCATGTTCAAATCTTACTCAAGTGTACCATCTAGTCTAGATTCTTCGCTGCTCTGACTTCGTCGGTAGCGCGCAGCGGTTCCCCGTTCGAGCATACTTCATACTTCCCCACCCCGAAATATTATTTCGGTTTTGGTAAATTACCCCTTAAAGAAAGACGTGTTTTATTCAACTGGTGTCGTAAAGCGGGAATAAATCTTAACATTATTATATGTAGGAGAGGTAGCTCGAAGCGAGGCGAAAAAACAGTGCACCGTACATCATACATGTACTATTATTACGCCGACACCCAACACGTTGCTGTGGCCGCCAATAAAGCTACTTGCGCACAAACACGAGATGCTCTCAGCGGGGAAGGTACAGAGTACAGACACAGGCTTCTTTCTTCTGGGAAGGAGGCCTCGTTTAAACGTAGGAAAACGGATCATTTCAGCTTGTTGTAGTACGAGGCAACAAGAATGCAGTTAGCGCGGATTTATTAGAGAGGTGTAAAGACGATCTCGAGAATTTAAAAGATATTAACTCGAAAGGATCGCCATTTCAACATAATATGCTTTTTGAAAAAATAAATAGCACTCTAGCAAAATTAAAAATAACTACGTACGCAACCACAAAGTCGTAGGACTTTTCATGGTCACTGAAATGGCTTTAATGCTCTCTTGTAAGATCGCAGCTAGAATATGCAACTCCTGTATGGTCTCCTATTTATACTTCTAACTTACACCGCTGGGAGAAAGTACAGAGGAAGTGTCATAGATATTGAGATACAAATTGAGACAATCTGTAATTGACATCTTCTACAATACTAACTACCCAGAAAACTATTAATGATATTCTTATACTTTTTAAATGATTGAATAACCTCATAGACTGCCCTAAAATGTTAAGTTTTACAAATATCCGTGACCCTGTTAAACCCACTCGACTCCACCTTCTTTCCACTGGCGCAACATAACACTAACTGTACATAATATCATTCACAGCTAATGCGATTTCACCGAACTGTCAATACATTAACAGACCTTTTCGACATATTCAAAATCTCTCCGTCCGGCATCAAAGCAAAAATAATTAGATCTGAATATAACTGATATGTTTATCTATTTCGCTTCTAAATTGATAAGTATTTATTGAATATTATGCATTATATGCGAATAATTGATATGTTTATAAATAATAATGTTGTTTTAAGGTTGGACATATATACAATAAATGTACGTAAATGTCTGCAAAAGCCCTACGGGCGTTTAATCTATATACATATGTAAATAAAAATGAATCGCCGAAACATATGTGTACGCGCATAACTTCCGAACGAGTGCCAAATTGGATAATTCTTTTTTTCTGTTCGTTATTGTCAGGGCAAGGTTTGTATAAAACTATTGGTGAGCTCTGGCATTACGAAATTTGTATAAAATAATTGCAATAGGTGGCACGCGAGCTGTTTGAAAAATGAATGTACCGGGACCATTGACCTATGATATTCATCGAAGACCGGGACTGAATGTATGGAATGCGAGAGGGGGAGGAGGGATGGGAACTCGGGTTGGGGGTTCGCGGGAGAGGGGAGGAGAACTCGGGAGGGGGATCCGCGGGACGGGGGAAGGGGAGGGTGGAAGGGGAACGGGACGAATGCGAAAGGACACGCAGGGAGAAACAATTTCTTTATTAAATGGCATAGCAACGCATGCCGGGAACCAGCTAGTAAATAAATAAATCTATTTAAATAAAGTACAACGTGAGAAAGAATCATGGAAAGACCTGCTTGCAGGATGAAGGAAAGATAAAATCGGGAAAATCTCTATAACTAAACTGTTGAGAGCGTGAACCAGTCGAGAAAATTCCGTAATATCAATAATACCTACCTACAATATATCTCACGCGGAATATTGTGTCAATTAATAAATAAATAAATTCTGTGTTTGGCGTGTCCCTCGACTGCGCACCGGGGGATGTTGCACAGAATGCATAGAATACAGAAAAATGTGCATTAGCACATCTCCGTTGTAGATACCGACCTTTCCGATGAGAAGGAAAGGTCTGGTCCTTTCTCATAGAAGGAAAGGTTACAGCAGAACTCTCAGTGGCAGGACCATATCACCATTCGACTAGATATGACGGAATGTTTTCTTATACATATTGACTGTTTGTTCGGATACTACTATCAGACCGCAACCACGATGGCCGGCCGGTGCGACCGTCTGCCTGGCCGATGCGCGGTGTCTGTGAGGCCCCTGAAGCCGAAGTCAGCAATCGCCGCCCAGCGACCTTGGCTGGCCAATGGCCATACATTAATTACCATCACGATCGCGGGTCAGCTCGCCCGACCAATGCCCAATGGATAGCGAATCGAATCGTAATGGCGTATTTTAAATGAAGGCAGGTACTTAATACACTTAGATATAGTCGATATCAACCATCCGAGCCATTACATATTATTTATCAAGTACCTACCTACCTCATTCATTTCAATTAGTTTTTATTATCTGTGTAAAAAAATATATCGTGCTTTTCAATTATCGCAGTTAGTAGAAATAGATTGGTCGAACATTTAGAAATAATAACTTATTTTATAACATCACCAATTCTTTTGTAGACGTAGAGTTAGACAATGGACGAGTTTGATCAAATACCTGAAACAAGGAAAAACAATGAATTAGTATAATGTTGATTATTAAATTTAAAAAAAAAAACTTTATGAACAAGACTGAAAAAAGGTCGTTTCTTCTTCCTCAAGAAGTCTTCATAAAAAATTATCACACCATTCATATTCTCAATATTGGCTCTCGGGAAAAAAAATTAGGGTTTCGGACCTTATTTCTTATTAATTTAAAATAAAACAATAACTTTGTAAACACCACTTTTATTTTTATACTTTATGCCGACCGGGTTTCGCTACAACCGTAGCTTCATCAGGGCAGTATAATACTCTACTAACATTAGGTTACATGTGTGTTATAATATATAAGTTACCAAAAATGGGCTGGACCACAGCCTTCTGGAGGCTGGACTCGTCAAGTGGAGGAGGAGGAAGGAGGCATAGATGGAGAATTGGGAAGGTAACGGACGTGTTCTTTATCAATAGAGAACAATCTTAGTATGGGACTTTTATTTAAATTTAGTTGATTATTAACTACCTTACTATTAGTGTTTACGGCTTTCCGAAGTTCAAGTGCCTCTAAATTATCCAACCTTATATTGATATTGTTTTTATGAATAAGTTTGGCCCCGGTATAAGGTTGGATAAACAATATCGGTATAAGGTTGGATAATTTAGAGGCACTTGAACTTCGGAAAGCCGTAAACACTAATAGTAAGGTAGTTAATAATCAACTAAATTTAAATAAAAGTTCCATACTAAGATTGTTCCCGATTGATAAAGAACACGTCCGTTACCTTCCCAATTCTCCATCTATGCCTCCTTCCTCCTCCTCCACTTGAGGAGTCCAGCCCATTTTTGGCAAATTATATATTATAACACACATGTAACCTAATGTTAGTAGAGTATTGTACTGCCCTGATGAAGCTACGGTTGTAGCGAAACCCGGTCGGCATAAAGTATAAAAATAAAAGTGGTGTTTACAAAGTTATTGTTTTATTTTAAATTAATAATGTCACATCACAAAGTATCCGCTTCATATAAACAAACTTATTTCTTATTTTCAAAACGACAACGAACTAACAATTAAATTGAACTATTTTCATTCCTATACTATCTTAGTAGATACTTATTAAAATATTTCAACCTACATAATAAAATACCTAAAACTATTTTTACTATTAGAGTTTTTTTACATTAATCCCACACAGGAGGGACATGAGGAACATAATTTCCCTTAAGGCCTGTGTTATGATATTTGGGGATGTGTTGGGGGGGGGGGGGGGGTCTTTTTAAGGTAGGGAAGGAGAGAAAGAAAATAGGTATAAGGGGTGGGTAGGAATCTAGGGATCAGTATGTCCAGGAGTGACTCCATCTTTCCGCTGCTGGTCGAGAGCTTCCTAGCTGGAGAGGTCAAACAGTTTTCCCAAACCAGCTGATCCGGTAAATCCCTGATTCCAAATTGAGATATATAACTTCTCCCATTGTATACAAAATAATTAAACGCATCATCAAGATTGAATATAAACAATACTTAACGCTGAGCACCAGCCACAAAAATAATACTAGCATCAAATAATTTGCTGTGAATGCTCTCAGCATGAATCACTTGGTGTCCAATGCACCACCACTACTCCACATTCTGGATAACAGACAACATTGCTGGGAAATGTTGCCTTGCTAAGACATTGTGTATTATTTGGTGACTAATGCAATGTCCAAACTTACATTTGATCATTGGGTGTTGCTCGTAATGCTCATTAGCCCTGTCCAGACACCGCACTCCTAGCGTTCGGGAAAGTTCCAAACCAACAAAAAAAATGCAATAAAAAGGATAATATTTCCGGCCTCTGCATTAATATTCAACTATTGCTTGATACTTGCTCGCACTCCTTTAGGTCATGTGTCGCACGCTTCCCGGTGTAAGAACGGCGCTATTGGGTATCAATTACCGTTGAAAGCTCGCTGCTGGATTTTTCAGATCTGGAAAATGTTGAAGGCAATACTTGAAAAAATAAGGGTGTAAGTCTAGAACTCCACAGTGAGCTCTTAAAACGATTATATATCTTTGTGGGATCGTTATTAGATAATGGACAGATGTATATGATTTTCATGACTGTTATTTGCTTTTTCTATGTACAACATACATTAAATGAATAAATAGTCATGCATACTTGCACGAATTCGGGTTTAAAACGATCTAAACTAAAATATGTGACAGTAAATATGTAAAAATCACACAAATCTGACAGGAGATAACGTCCGTTATCTAATAACGATCCCACAAAAGATATAGAATCGGTCGGCAGGTCTTGAAAAATAAATTATTGAAGTGAAAACTTATTTAGCACCATTGTGATTTGAAACTCGATGAAACGAAAAAGCGACAAATACGTACAACATACATAGATAGGATTTAGACTGGAGAGAATGAGATAGAATAATCGGTCTTCTCTTCGTGCGGTGCTTTGTAGCCTCCCCACTCGTGGCTACTTTTCTGAAGGTAGTTTAGTTTTCTGAAGGTTTCACTTATAATGCTCTCTTTATGGTATTAACCCTCAATTTAAATCATATTTCTGTTTGAATTGTATAAATCAGTATGTATATTACCTTAAATATTCTTATGTTATAATTAAATATTCTTATGTATGATACTCATTTATGTACCTCTACGCCTGTCTCAACACAGGTATACCCTAGTGAGACAGGCATCGAATAATGTAATGCAAACATACCTTATATAGATAAATAAATAAATAAATAAATAAACTTCTACCGCGTGTGAACTGCACACATGCATTTTTTTCATGTGTATCTATTATATACAAAATATGTTCAGGTCAGTGTTATCTATTATCAATACCTATAGGAAATAATAATTATATAACGCATGCTCCCTTAGGGAGTAAGGGAGAGAGCACAGGGGTGGAGATTAAAAATAAAGGGCATTTTTTATGTGAATACCGTCGAGTCTCCACTTCTCCCAACCGCCTGGAGCCAGTGAGAAAACTATGGCATCCCCATGTTGTGATGCTGAAGGTAGTGGGGAGGGTACGGATATGGGGAATAGGAAGGTGGAGAAGCGGCTGGCTATTCAGATCTGCTAATCAAACACGACTAAAGCCATTTCAAGCAACATTTCAATGCAAGGGAATGGTGGTCTTATCTTTGACGGCCGGCGTAGTCCAGCGGTAAGGCTCTTGACTAGCACTCCGAAGGTCGCGGGATCGAATCCCGGCGTGGCAAATATTTTTTATTTGATTAATTTGTGTTATTTCACAATTTATTCATTTAAAATAATATATAGTATATTTGAGGTACGTTCTAGAGTGGAAGATACTCTCAATATCGCCCTGGTGTAAGACCACCATACAGAATTGAAACGTTGCTGGAAATGGCTTTAGCCGTGTTTGGTGACGAGATCTGCAGAGCCAGGTACTTCCCCGCCTTCCTCTTCCCTATCTCCTTCCCCTCCCCAGTACCGTCAGCCTTACAACATACCCCAATTGGGACGCAAGATGGAGTAGTTGGGACTCTTGTGCGGTATTCATGTAAAAAAAATTCTATTAAATGAAAGTCTTGGAAATAAAAATGTTAAATACTCTTTCCCAGAATGGAAAAAAAATCAATTAGTGGTGCAGGTGACGGGTTTACGTGTATCATTCTCGTATATAAGGGTACTAAACGAAGCATAAATAATAGCATTTTAAAACAGCGACTCCAGCAAATAATGCGAATTTAAATAAGACTCGTCGCACACAAGGCCGAATTATCAATTTCTTCTTCTTCGATGGCGCTACAGCCCATATCGAGCTTTGGCCTCCTGCAGTATTCGCCTCCAACTCCTCCGGTCCTCAGCGGCTACCAGTTTGGTACCTGGAGAAGCTTATCTTACCTCGTCTTCCCACCACAGTCTGGGTTTTCCCACCTTTCTCTTTCCACCTGGGTGTCATCATTTTTGTTTGAATTATCAATTTACTGCGCCAAAAATATTTTTATTCGACATTCTGATCAGAAGAGACTAGCTTAGAAAATATTTCAGAAAAATACCTATTTAGGGTTAGTTGGGGTCAGGTGCTCGTAACATAGTAATTAAAAAATAAATAATTATTTCATATTGAATATTTATTTTTTTAATTAGTGATAAAGGTAGTTACATATAACATATATTATCCTACTATCCTACTAATATTATAAAGGCGAAAGTTTGTTTGTTACTCTTTCACGCGAAAACTAAAGAATGGATTTTAATGAAACTTTACAATAATATAGCTCATACATCAGAATAGGCTATAGGCTATAGCTTAGAGCTCTGGCTTTATGTAATTTATATACACAAATTGCAACAGGTGGCAAGCGAGCTGTTTGAATAATGAATGTAACGGATATGGAGGGGGGGGGATAGGATGTGGGGGCTGCGTGGAGGGGGGAGTGGGGATGGGGGAGGGCGATGGGTGGAGGGGGGTGTTGAGGGTTGAGGGGGGATTTGTGGGGGGAGGGGGCGGGTGAGAGGAGGAGGGGGGGGGATTGGAGTGGGGATAGGGAAGGTGGAGGAGGCGCCATGGGTACCCCCCTAATACTATGCGAGCGAAGCCGGGAGCAAAAGCTAGTGTATAATAACGATTAAACTGTAAAATGACGATAACTTGCAAAACTGCTATTTTTTTAGCATTATAAGCATGTGCTTCTTTTCTCTTTAATTTGTTCGCTTGTCGGAACAACACATTTAGGTCTCACAGAAATCGTTGTTTCTCCCTTACTATCATGGTTAGAAATATGGTTTTAGAAAAAGAAGCCACCACGTTTATATTCAAATCTGAAAGTTAACCACAAAATAATTAAAATGTACATGCAGGCAAATCGGTTGCGTTTACAAATTAAATTTGGCGGGTCATTTTGACTTATAGAGAACATTTTAAAGGTATGTTTAATTATTTTGAAGACAATACTTTTACCTATTTTTGTCGTGTGCGACACGACGCACAATGGTTTTACACTAGTATGGGAGCGTCGGAAACAATTCGAAATTTCAAATTGCAGGGATCACTAAATTTGGTTTCTATATCTTGACACCACATACCAGCGCATCTTTCCCCATACCACAAAATTCAGCAAAACGTTTCTTCACTGCGAAACACGTCAGCAAAGATTGACTCCCCGAGCAGTCAGGACGTTTGTGTGTAAATGCAACGTTTATTATATAACATTTAGGGACTGATAACTTTTTACACCGCTTGCTGGCAAATTTTTTAAACATGGATTAAATACCTTCAAGTGTGTACTAAAGATTTTAAGTTTATTTTTTTCATTTCCTAATGCGACAAATTTGGGTTATTTTTTAAAAAAACATCTCGTGAATTAAAAAAAAATTACGAAGATTTCTGAAATACTTAAGGTTAAAGTTAGATATTCAGTAATATTCAGTAAATGTGTTGATGTAGCTGAACTATTCACGTACCATACTTTAAAAAAAAATCTTGCGCATTTTTGCGTTTCTACGGCCCAGTAATTTTTACGTAATTTACTTACTGTAAAATTAGAGTGCTTCATAAATATTATTTTTATCACAGGATCGGTTTCAAAGGATTTGTTCTTAAGACAAAATGAGTTATTTGACATAATGATGAACTCAAAGTGTCAAAAGATGGAAAAAGATTTTAAAATTCGAAAAAAATATACATAAACTTCACCAATTGCCTTAAAGAAAGGTTGGATAAATTCTGTAAAAAGATCGCGGGCTTCAAATTTCGCATTAATACAAGATGGACTATATTGCTCGTCGAGATGATGCTAGATTTGTGATGGAAAATAAAAAAATGACTTGAGACTCCGATTGGTTTTATATTGTACGCGATTTATCCTGAAAACGGCACGTGGTGATCGTGAACACAATTCGAATGTAGTTCAGACCAATCCAAACGCTTGAAAACCGAAGTTCTTCGGAAAAGTGCACCTCTTTCTCATTTGGTGTTTGAGAAAGAGGTATACTTTTCGGTCAATCGGTAGCATCAAAATTATTACAAGACATTATTCTAGGCGCTCATCTATTAACAGACAAGTGTACAAGATATTAGATGATAATCGCTCTTCCTAATAACAGGTGCTCATTGGAACGCGAGAGGATGCGGATCATTCTAGTATTTTTAAATCTTCAATTGTACCTACCTTTGCGATTAGTTCGCGGGAAGTCTGACAATATAAACGTAGTGTGGCAGAATCCTTGCCCATCGTCCATCAGATATTGCCGCCCGATTAAGACTATCAGAAGAGGCTCAGGAAGCTCGGAACAAAGATTTTTTTTAAATATCGCGAGAACTATTCTAGAAAATGTTCTCGTGAGTAATTTTATGAAGGTGTTTTTAATTTCATGTTAGTTGCATCTAATCCTATCATAACTAGTTACAGGCAACCCCCAAAGAAACAATTAAATCGTTTTCCTAAGGAAGTTTTCGGTTTAATAATTCCTTCGGATATTCATTCTTCAAATATCTTTAGCACCGACGACGATGATGATGATTGTTCATCGTCTGCTTCAAAATGTTAAATAGCAAAATTAAACATTACTCGGCCTTTATTTTCACATGGATATGGACATAATTAATATCAATTTTAAGAGTTTTTAAAAAATTTTTTTTTCGTTGCTAAAAATATTATAAAATCCAGAAATCGTTAATAAAATCCAATAAAACTTACTAAAACCGAATATTATATTTTTAACCATACCGAAAAATAATATCACTTTTTTTCCCCTGTTAATCCTTCCTGTGAATTGTTTCCAACTTTTGTGGTATTTGGAACCACTGTGCGACGTAAGAAAACGTTATATTCGAATTTTTAGATTTCTTTATTCACGCCAAACCCTACAAATGTTTTAACGCGGATATTTTATATTATTTTACATACATTTATAATTTTTACAATCATACACGGGCATATGACATAGCATGGTGGTCCAAAAATCCTCCAATTATGTCATTAACAATGCAATGAATAAAGAAAAAATTGTAGAACTTCGTAATATAAAATATAAAATTAACCTTGAAGGCATAATAATTGTTGACAGTTCCTTTTGGAAAACGAAGCAACGGCCACGCATTAAAAAATTGTCTGTTTATTTGCTTCCTGCATTCATTAAAAAATATACAAGGATCTTAAGACCATGAAACTAGCCACAAGTCCGCATTATGGTTGCCGACAATTTGTTATATTGTACGCATATAATTTTTATCATACCTACTTAGGCTTTCTTTTGCACAATCGAATAACTTAGGCCGGGCCGCGTATTTACAATCCCTACCGCGTTTCAGTCGCTTTAAATTTTCAATATCAAAATTTAAATATTTAGAAAATTATTAATTTCTAATATACACATTAGAAAGATTATTTAATCCAGATTTTAGAGCAATTTTTGTTTTTGCAAAGTGATAAAAAATTATCAATATAGAGGTGTATTTACAATATATGGGAATAATATTAAAATTTAAATATTTAGATAAAAAAATATTAATTTTTTAATATACACATCAGAAAGATTATTTTATCTAGATTTTAGAACAATTTTTGTTTTTACAATGTGATAAAAAATAACCAATGTAGAGGTATATTTAAAATGTAAATTGTCGTTACCGCGACTGAATCGGTATAGGTTTTGTAAACACGCGGCCGGGCCCACGAGAGACCAGAGTACACTTCCCATACAATAAATAAAAATATTTGAAAAATTTATAAAGCGCCGTTTTTGTGAAAAGCACCTCAAGGTGCAAATAGTTTTTACCCGATGCTCTGCCATATCTCTACCTAGTAGCGTTCATAGAGTATTTTATCGGAATAGACAGTAAGAAAGAAAAAAAAAAAAACCTCCACACAGCATCCCCAAAGATAACATAGGTCCTGAGGGAAATTATTTCCCTCAGGGCCTCCTGTGTGCCTCAAGGTACAGATTGATTTCTTGCAATAATTTATAAAATTTTAATACTATTTACATATTTTTTGTGAGTAAGGTAGTAGGGTAGCAGTGATTATGTAGCTATACATATAGAATGAACGCATCTGTCTTTAACTATAGACTAGACAATCTATCAATAAAAGTTATAACTACAGATTGCAACCACCGGTTCATTGAATAATAATACAAAACTATATGTAGGTACAATGCATCTGACAAATGAATTATGTACAGGCAGATAACATACATGTGAAACATGGACCTTGAAAGTAAATACCATGAACAGGTTAGAGGCTTTTGAAATGTGGCTTCACCGGAGAATGCTCAAGGTCCCATGGACCGACATGATCACCAACACAGAAATTCTCAGGCGAGCTAGAGCAGGTAGAGAACTGCTTACATTAATAAAAATCAGGAAAATTTCATATCTGGGTCATATACTTCGAGGGGAGAAGTATCACTTGCTCCATTTGATATTGAAAGGCAAGATAGAGGGTCGCCGAGGGCCTGGTAGGAGACAAATGTCTTGGCTGCGTAATATACGAGAGTGGGCCGGCATTAGAAGTGTGGAGGAGCTATTCCGGGCAGCGCAAGACAGAGAGACATTCTCAAGAGTGATCGCCAACGTCGGGGGGACCTGATTCGGGACGCAAAGAAGAAGATAACATACAGGACCAAACTAAGGGGGCACACATTAATTACGTGAGCTCAAAGGGGGGGGGGGGGGACCAGCAAAATCTCACGTGACTTGAAAAGAACATACGAAGTGGCCCAAATTTATCTCACCAAAGGGGAGGGGAGGAGTCTAGATTGGAAGAAAAACTGCTCACGTAATTAATGTATGCCCCCTTACCTGGCAGGGTCATTTAATATTAACACTGTTTTAATGACCAAATGGAAACACACGGGGATTGGAGATGCTATTATTAAATCTTTTTTAAATTTATTTTCTATGTAGGTGTGTGTTTAGTAAAGGAAAATCAAAATTTATGATAGGCGGTACAGCACAAAGATTTTATTAGAATTTATTTTTCTAAATGTGAGTCGTCCTTCAATAAGAAACAGATTTAACGTGTAAGGCTTCGAATAATGTAAAATCCCGCAAGAAAAAGTGTAAGTAGGATACATGTACAGGCATTACAATAACGGTACTCTTAAGCAGATGGCACCACAGAAATGAAATGTTTAATGTCCACTGCCCAGATAATATTTATTATCAGGATGCTATTGCCTTCACTTGTCCCATAGCGGATTATGATGTGTATTCTGTAACTAAATACCAATGACTTTGTGGCTGCGCGTCGAACAAGGCAATCTGTGTAATATATGTAGTCATGTGTGTACGGGCAAACAATAGCCCCGGGCTATGAGCAGCAACAGTAGGCAGACTGAGCAATTGGCAGTGGGTACTGGCCAGACTAGGTTGTATTATCTACTATGGAGCGGTAACCAGAGAACAAGGAGAGATTCGGCTTGGCTAGATCACGAGATTGCTCATTTCTAATGGTGTGGTGTATCTAGGAGAGCAAATCGTGGGCGAAGCAACGAACTGCTGTAGTAAATAGAAGATTGTTCTTGCATTTTAACACTCAATTGGAAGTATGCGTACTTGAGATCATTGTAATAAAAAATGCGCTTAGTTACTATCGTATAGTGGTGTAATTACTACTTTTTCGAGTTATACACCTCGCACAGGAAACGACAAATATATAATATGTAAGGTACGCCGATATATGCCACAAACATAAAATGCGTTGTGGGCATAATACATGGGCGAGAAAATAAAGGTATGGTTTGTGTGGAACTCGATAAGCAGATTTGGAGTTACCTAGTGCAGTAATTATCCAATGATATGTACCTACCTTTACGATATTATGTCTGAATAAGAGAAGGGTATGTATGATAGACATAGTGTGCCAAGACCGAGTTGTTTGGCGGTACATCTTCTCTGCCTATCCCTGCGGTGAAACGGGCGGCGCCGGTTGGTGGTTATATATATCTAATTTGGGTAACTTAATACGTGGCGAAATTTGGATAGTTTGTCCCATTATTTTTTGATGGGGATATTTTTAATGTATATAATATATACCAGTGGGATTACAACATCCTGAGGCTAAAAGGGAATGGAAAAGGATGGTGCCCGGCTGTTCGGATCCGGTCACCACACACGACTAAAGCTATTTCAGGCAACGTTTCGATTCTGATTGGTGGTCTTTCACCAGAGCGGTACTGGGAGTTTCCATCACTGTCTGTGGTTACCCAGAATAGGGAAAAACCGGTGTGCAATAAAAAAATAAGTTAAACTTTTAAAATAATACTCAAAATCGAATTTGGTGACTGATGACTATGATGACATATTGCTGCGGTTGCATGAAAGATATTATTTATAGTGACCGACCGAAGGTTCGGTTTCGGCAAGAAAATCTAAATTCGGCATCGGTTTCGGCAGAACTCCTGGATGACTCAAAGCTCCAAAATTCTTCAGAGAAACGGCCTGGATGAAGGCGATACCCAGAACAGAAGAAATTACAACCTGAGAACGAGAAGAGCCGACCCCAACAGCCTACCTAGGCAATGAGTTGGGACAGCGCAAGGAAGAAGAGGTTTTGGTTTCGGCAGAAAATCTGGTTGAACCGAAAATCTGCAAAAGATCTCAATAAATATTAAATTTAGTCTTAAGAATGTGCGATTCTTGTGATTGCAAAAGCAATTAAAATTAAAATACTCAATTAATGAGGTCCTTCCTTTCTACTGTAAGCTGTAAGTGTTGATTGTTGACAAATTTTTGTTCGAAGACGTAGATAACATGTTTGTTAATTTTCATAATTTTTGTTTGTTTTATAGCAGTATCTAATACAAAAAAAAACTCATTACTTCAATTGTTGTTATTATATTTCATTTAAAACGTGTTATAAGAATGTTGTGGTTGTAAACCTAATTAAAATTAAAATACTCGATTGATGAGGTCCTTTATTTATAATGTAAGTGTTGATTATTGAGAAATTTTTGTTCCGAGAAGTAGTTAACATGTTTTGTTAATTTATATAATTTTTGTTTGTTTTATAGCAGTAATATTAAAAAAAAAATAATAATAAAAAATTTCACATACCTCAACTATTGTCTTTTTTTATTTCATTTAACACGTGTTACCGGTCTGTATAAGTGTAAAAAATAAATCAAATTTCAGTACACAATAGATATTTAAACATGTCTAAAAAAGTTTGGGTTTCGGTTTCGATTTCGGTCGAAACTGAGACAGATACCGAAGATTCGGTTTCGGTAGAAAGCCTTTTTCGGTCGGACACTAATTAATTTTTGAAAATGTTAATGTTCAGTTAGGCGACGATAAAAGAGACAGTAAACATGTTGAAGAATATAATGTAGATAGAGGGTACCTACAAGCGTAACCGCATGTTATGCTCGGATTATAATGTTTAAAGAGAAATGTCTAACAATGTGAGGAAAAAACGGATTTAATAAAGTTAAAGCAACTTAAGGGCCCGCAACATTTGATTTTTTTAAGCTTTTAAAAAATATATATGTTATTCTTGAAGATAACATCTAGACATTGTCAGAGCTGAAACGCAAATTATATAAAATTCCTTCGATAGAAAAAAATCGCAAAGTATGCTCCAAAAATTATTATAAACACGTTTGTTTCAGTTATTTTACAAGTTATACGTATGAAAAAATTCACAGTGTTTCTTTGAAAGCTGTTGAAGACAATTCCCGCGAGATTTTTGTTCTATTTTAAACGAGTCGGGTTTTATTAAACATTTTCGCAATTTTCGCATCGTTTTGTCGCTGTAAATGTTAGCGCTCTCCTCTAACATTCGTAATTTTGTATCATTCCATCTACTTCTTTTCGGGCCCGGTTGCGGAGCCTTAAGTATCAAATCGTAGAAAACTATATCCATCAGAAAAAAAACTTTATTTTTACATTAGTTCGACACAGGAGGCCCTAAGAAAAAGTAATTCTCCACAGGGCCTATGTCATCTTTGCGGATGTTGTGTGAAGGGTCTTTTTAGGAAAGGAAGGAGAGGAAGTTCTGGGAAGGAAAAGGGTATAAGGAGTGGGTACGAATCTGGGGGTCAGTGTGTCCAGGAGTGACAGACTTTTGAATCCATCCCTCCCACTGCGGTGCAAGACGATGTTCTGAGAGAGCACGGCCTGCCGTGCAGCTGTTGGGCAGACGCATCCGCCGCCAAAACCCGGATAATCCTACCCCCATGAATCCGGGCATCCCTGCTAAGTCACCAAACATAGCGAACCACTCGGGGTGACCTATGACAGAGGTGTTGGTTATCTAATAAATGGTTCGCGAGGCGGCGGTACCCATCCCCGCCAGTGCGAAGTTATTGTAGGTACCTACTATAGTAAAAGTAGTTAAAACTATTGTACGTACAAGTAAAAGTAGGTAAAACTATTGTAGGTACCAGGTAGGTATCTACTAAAAATATTTTGTGGAAGGACAATTTAATCAGCTAATCTATTGACTTTTCTCGACCAAACATTAAAGTTATAAACATACTGTATTATCAGATAACGCTCCGGACTACGTATTACGGGCAAACAAATAAATTTATAACCCAATAGGTAACACGTCACTTCATGATTATTATTTCATTACACAAACATTTTAATTAAAATAAATATTATTTTGATAAGACAAACAACAAAAATGCTTTGAATTCATAAACAGATTGGCCTTTGCAATTTATTATTCAAATAGTATATTGCGTAGGTAAATACATGCGTATGTCATACATAAATAATATTTATTAAAATACATTTCTACCAGCTTTTTCGAAGAGCGTTTTTATTTAGGTACTGTTAAAAATATTAAAAAAAAAAGGTAACAAATAATTAGGCTTCATTTAAAATTTTTGATCGCTCAAGCTGGCATGAAAATGGCAACGAAAACAGTTTTGACCAAGAAATTTCGTATATAAAAAAAGACTGTAAATTTAAGAGTTTTGTTCGTACAAAGGTATTTCCCAATTTCGTCTTCTGATTTTGATACTAGGGCAAATATATTTTTTTAATGTAATATAGATTTAAACCAATAGCGTATCGGTACGTTTTGTTTGTTTTTTTGCTTCGTATACTTATAATCTTTATAATCAGTGTCCATCATCAGGGCAGATGTGATGTGATGATGTACAATGTAACACTGTCCGAAACGTTGGCTAAATGAGGAGGTAGCGCAACACGGCATAACACCCCAAAAATAAATAACAGAAACACTTTGGCCGTGAAAATCTAAAATCATATCATACTGTACATTCTTTAAATCGTATTATTTTATCCATATTTTTAATGGACTCGTATGGAGCACTGTAGGATTATTTTTATTTATTATAGTTAAGCGCACTTGAAGTGAAATGACACAAAAATATTACGTTATTATTATTATACAAACTAGACAATGTGTTAATAGGCATTGAATATTTTCACATTTCAGTTGGCAAAAAAAAACTTAAAAATCGGTCCGGTTTTGGAGGAAAAAAAGGGAACACAAAACCTCGATTTTGGCGACTTTATTTGGGTATTATCAGTTGCCCCTTTCGCTTAGCATTCGGGGGGTAACAGCGACAGTGACGGCAACAGTTTGGTAAAATACCTAATATTCAAATATCCCGGCGACAGTGTTTCCTTTTAAGGGCGCCAGTACTCTCCGTGTAGAGAGGTTTTAGTGGGACACGAATTGAACTTCTCGATACATATTATTTGACTTGTACTTCGGTATGTTTGTATCAAGAAAGAGATTTTTTATAGCTTAGATGACCCATAAAGTCTATACATAAAGTAACAAACTTATTTACTGAAAAAGCTACAAAATAATAATTTAATATTACTTTCGGCACAAACGTAACAATCCGTTGAATGATTGGGACTCGCTCAAAGTTAGTAATTTCAAGAGATGAATGATGGAAGTGGTCTGCATTAGATTAGGTTATTATTCATGACCTTCGTTGGAAAGTTTTGTTTAGCAGGAAATGGCATCTCATTGCATTGCTTCATCTGCCGGAAATATGAACGCTATTTTCCTGTTGGTATTCATGGAGGAAATTGAAGGAAATGCAACCCCGCCAACCGAACGGAATTCTCAATCCTGCACTATACAGTACCTACACAGTAATTACATTCTCATCGGGAAGTTAATTCCGAGATTGGTGTCTTTACTTGGGCAGTGGAAAATAGTTGCTATAATAGTTTTAAATTATTTGGCATCAAAAGTGTTTAAAAAGTTAATGCAGTACAATACCTTAATAATTTTTTATGTGTTTTGGTATGCTCAAAACTCACATTTTAATCATTTTCGGCGAATTCGCAACTATAATAATTTTTTTCTCAAACCGACCCCTGGGGATGTAAGTTCTTTATATTTAAGATTAATAAAAACAATACCTTACCATTAATATATTTTACGTACAACGACTAAAATTTTATAACCCGTTTTTCAACTATAAAATTAGCGGTAAGCACCAGATTTTATTTTTCTAGACGATGAATTAATAACTTCGAGAGGGAAACGTTTAGAAACATCTTAAATATTTGTAACACGTTCTTCAGAATTAATTAAAATGAACGCGGCGGAAAGGTCGAATCTCCAGGCCTGCTATGGCGAATTCTACCGTTCGTCTGTCCAATACGCCGTGCCGCGGGCGTATATTTGTGTTCACGACTTCTTTACTTAAGTCATTAAGATTCTGAATATATTTTAGGATGTATTGTTGTCTTAAAGCTAAGAAGGCATACATATAAGTTTATGTGAAGTGGGTAAACGTAATATTATTTATTTATTTATTTTCGGGAAATCAACAGTTTACATTTTTCCAGTTTGTACATATTTGTGTAGTCAAAATAAAACCAATTATGGATTTTCTACATGTGACTTTACCTCTGATTAAACAATATAATAACAAATTTTAAATAATAAAATTTATAATAAAAGAGTATGATATCAAAAATTTTATAAAACAAAATATTAAGTATATAAAACTAAAATTTACATAAAAATATCAATACATTGGTAACCATAAGAAGCCAGGTTGTATATATAAATAAAATCATAACAGAATTAAACGATAGAAACATAGACACATAACATATTCATGAAACATCAGAGAAATACTCTTTTATGTACCCCTTATATTTGGAAAGTTCAGAATTGAAAATGTCCACCTTGGATAATATGCTATTGTAACTATTGCATAGTCTGTTCAGACAAGAATTTTGCTTACAGTTTGTATTGCATTGATCAACCCTGAATAGGGCAGAAGAGCGTGATAGTTATGAAACACAATTGAAAAAAAAGCGAATTAGTGCAAAAAATCACCTCAGGACGTTGAACAGAATTGTTTTTAAACATCTCTTTAACACAATTAGAAAGATCGTATTAAGAGGGAAATGTATGTACATTTTAATTTCCTCTTACACCTATGCTCAATTTACATAAACAGTTTATTTATAAACAGCTTCTGTTGCATAATTATTATTATTACGCGTGACAGCTTAAAAATGAAAAAAAGATAATAATAATCCAACTACGAAAAGCGGGTGAATGTAAGAATGTCTGCCTTTTAAATCCTACGTAAAAATACAAAAGATTTCTCACGTACAATCACACAATTCATCAATGCAAACATTTAATGAAAGATTGTAAGAGTAGGTATATTGTCCTCCACGGTATGAGTTCCTCTGTGTCCAAGAGGACATTCGTAAGGGTAATTTGATTCAGTATAATGAACGACTTAAAATAATATAAAATCAATTGAAAACGATCAGTTTAAACTAACTCATCAATAAAATATTTACATTACGTTTTTACCGTAAAATTGTTATATAGGAAACCCGAGGATTGCCTACGATAAATGATAAGTTTACAATGATTAAATTGTTTTTATGCTTAATTTCTTCCCATTTTCCACATTTAAAAAGAAGTAGGTACATTATTTCTCAGCACTTACTAATATCACATCTCGGGCAGAACAAAAATAACGCGCTGAGAGATTGAAAAAGAAGCGAATAGTGCGAGTGAAGATATGGTCTCTATAAAAGTAAGACGCATATAACAGTAATTCTTGTCAATCTGTCGGCGGCGGGCGGTTGGTGAGGGGGTGAAGGAGGTAGGCTATGGTGGCGCTATTGATCCCGGGGGGCGGTGCACCGCCTCCCCCCTGCCACCCGCTCTACTGCGTCACACTCCAGTACACTACAGGCACCAGTCACTGTAGCCACTAGCAGTACCTACCCAGTCCCTGTGCCCATGGAGGCTCTATTCCACTTCACATCGGTCGGTCGGGAGAAGCCGCAATTAGACAAAAGTCGCTATGAAGGTGATGTCTCATACCTTGTGGAGATAAGGGTGATTAAAATACAATAAAAAAAAATATTTGATATCGGACGGGTTTATCGGAAAATAGTACTTGAAATCGAAGCCTAGTCGCAAAATACAAGAAGGATGTTATTATTGATGGAATTTTATTTTATGTTAGGTATATCCTTTTTGGTTAGCCTCTGGGGCTTTTACAATGAAATTATATCAAATAATAATACACCATAAAATGTAGATAAATAGTAACATGTTTTTTTTTTTTAAGATTCTCATAATTTCTTATACCTAATAAAATAATAAAGCCCAGTGGTCGAGTGCTCAGAAGTTCGGTAACTTTTCAAAACTAAAACGAAAAGGTTATTTTATGTTATTTTACCACGAACAATTAATTTTTTCGAATTCTAACTGTATTTTTTAAAAATAAATAACCTGTGGTGTAAACCACGAACAATTTAGTTAATACATTCCGGACAAAACCGAAGAAAGCTAATGGCTTCAAAACCAGGTACCTATCAGTATTAAACTTTTTTGTTTATGAAACGCGTGAATTTAATAAAAAGAAGATACCCACCATCACGCCTCTGGTAGGTAGATACTCAGCACATATACAGGGTGTAACAGCATATAACCCGAAGGATTTTAACCAGCGATTCCAATGCATATTTGAATACTAAAAGTGATATTTTGCTGTCCTACGATATTTTTTTTCTATTAAAACATAAATATATTTTTCGATCACAAGTCGCCACTGATCACATTCCTGCACATCGCGACGGGATGTTTCGTGTGTTATCATGCTGCTGGAACGAGATGGAGTGCTAATCACGAGACCCGCTTGTCTACATACCCGAATACTCAGTTGCGACTTGCGACGTGTGACGAAAAATATTTTTATTGTTATAATTGAAAAAAATATCATCGGACAGAAAATGATATCTACATTTTTTACTACAAATATGTTCAGGAATCGCTAGTTAAAATCCTTCGGGTACCTAAGTGCTGTTACACCCGGTATGTGGATATTAAAGAGAATAATAAAAATACCTTTAATAATTCACACGAAATACAACAATAGTTGTGAAAAAAAAAACGTTTGGTGCGAACACCCAATTGGTACCTAAATGTCCAAATACTTAGTAAATAACATAAGTAACAATCATACGAAGGAAATACGTCGAATTATTGTATCTATGGCGTATGTACCGATCTATATACTTATAGCATAGACGTGGGTAGTAAGTGTAAGTACCAACTGACTTAGTGACTCACCCTTCCCACCACTAGCCTCCTTTCAAATCTACAGCGCATAAAATCGTGTGTGAACATTTAGGCGGGTTGTTTGCTTACTATAAGTACCACCCTACTGTGAAGTCGGAAAATAGCTTGTCCCAGCGAGACATCGTACGTGATGTCATCATTCTAGTATCTTTTGTCTTTTTCATTTTCAAACATAACTCGTGATATGGAAGAGGATGAACGCCGATGACGTCCGTACGAGCTCTCGCTATACGACTAGTTTACTTGCTCGTTTTGATTTAACGCTGTCAATACCTATCCATCTACGTAGCATGATCGTGTAAAGTACTTTTTTTAATTTCACGACTTTTAAGAACAATACCTACTTTCTAAGTACCTAGGTATTTATGTACTAGGAGCAGGTAGATACGAGGGTGGGTCACGACTGTATGGGATTTTGTTTTTTTGATTTGTGTAATAGTGACAAAAGGGTGTTAAATGGAGATATAAAACCACTTTTTGTAAAAATAATATTTGGATATCATCTTCTTCCTCCGGATTTACTTTGAAATTTCACATAATGGAGAAAAACCTACCCTTGTTAAATCTTTAAAAAATGTTAGATAAACCATTAAAACTGAACTATTTCTTAATAAAACACGAAATAGAGGGAATATTTTGATTCATGTAATAAAAATATATGAATTTAATTTAAATTATCTCAAGGCAGTGTATTCAAATAACAAGCAAAATCTTTCTTACTCTCAAATTTCGGCATTATTTCGGGAGACTCAATCTTGGAACTTTTTGTAAATCATTTCGTAAATATACCTATACTAAATTTGCCACGGAAGATTACAAAAAATATGGTTGAAAGGATAGGTACATAGTAAATTTTATATACACTTGAAATAACCCCCTATAATGAAAATTTTCAAAACCTTGAAATGAATCCGGAGGAAGAAGATAGTATCAGAAATTCGAAAAATTTCAAACACGTCGCGTCGTTTTCAGCCCATTTGGCACCCTTTTATCGCTCTTAGATTTTAATAATAACATTTTTTTTAAATGACACACTTTAGTAGATACCTACCCAGTGCTGTGGATGAATGTGACAAAGGGTAAACGCAGCCACTACACAAATAATAATCCAAGTAATTACTGCGTGATATGATAGTAAAGAGAGTAAGAATCGGGCTAATTCGCTATGGATAAAGTTTTTTTTTTATCTAATCGAAAAAAAAAATCTAAAACGCTAAAATTTCCTGATCATAAAGAGCTAAGACCGATTAGGAACGTCTAAGCAATGCAATAACGATATTTATTATTCACCAACAATGCAAGACCGTATCTACTTACCAAGGTACGTTGTTTTATGTACCTTTTTAGGTAGGTACATCTACTAAAGCTAATATGTGTAACAATATGTTAAATCTCTCAAATGCGTAGTTTTGTTCGTTAAAAAATCATATAATAATGATGTAAGTAAGCGGTTGTCCAAGTACCCACCGCATTCGATTCCACGGGGTTAATTTGGACGATGCGGAGCGCGGGTTACTTCACGTCGCGGCGTAGTAGTCGAGATTTCGCTCTGCGCGAGAACGATCCGAGCGCGGGTTAATTTTGGTAGATCGAGAGCGCGGGTTAGTTCGGAAAGATTTAAGGCGAGTGCCTACACTGCCTACTTGGTCCGTTACCTTAACATTTATAAACCCGTTGAACGAGGTGCATATTTCAACACACATATCGGAGTTTATTTCGCATTTTTTGGGCATGATATACCAAAGCACTCAACTTATTAAAATGGGAAAAACGATAAAATAAAATGAATCCATAGGTACACAAGTCAATAGATAATAATGTCCAGTTTGTTAATAAAGACATTTGCCATTCTCGATCGTGCTTATGATGTTAATCAAAAGCGGCCTTGCACTTCCATTCATTAAATTATTAACGGCTGCAATTATGTTTTAACCTACTTTATTTTTTTACTAATCTCTTTGTTATGTCCCTACTTGGGTTAAAACAACATTATAGATTGTGAAATGTAGATACCAGAGCTATGGGTACGTCCTAAAGGCCGTTTTACCAATCAAAATTAAGCTACAGCCTCGATTTGCGTTTTTTCCTAATTTTGGTACAATTTAGTCGTATTGCGCGAATAGCCACGGATTTTGTACCTACAAGTAGTTAGTACCTACGTACCTAAATATAAAACACAAGTTTAAAACAAAATATTTGTATTTGTAAAAATATTTGTACCAGTCTGAAGATGGCTTTGACGAGCTGAAACCGGTTACGGTCCAATAAAATTAAGTGGAATAAAGTTTTATATTCGTTTTATTATAATATATTTAAAACAAAAACACATTCGAGAGAACTCGAACAAATGTAAGTAACATGTATATATATGTATGTAAATTTGAAGCGAGTAGTGTAGACACGCGCTTCGAACTTCGGCTAACTTCGTCGAAGCGAGTAGTGGACGTTTTACGAAAAATGTCATGCGAACGATTGCTAGGTGAACGGTCGGGCCTTTACGCACGCTTGACTTAGGGAGTGATAAGGATAAGGATGGTCACCCCAAGGTCGTAGGTCACCCCAAGTTCGTAGGTCACCCCAAGTTCGTAGGTCACCCCAAGGTCGTAGGTCATATATTTCACCCCAATGTCATATGTCATCCCTAGGTCATAGGTCACCCCGTTCGCTACGTTTGGTAACTTAGCAGGGATACCCGGGTTTTATTGGTCGAGGTTTGTCTTGTAGTTTTACTTCAGTCGTGTGGTGTAAGTCTAAAGCATACCCGTTTTTTTAACGCCCTCTTCTTCAAACTTCGCTTATTTGGGACAGCCGCTTATTTGGAACAAAAAGTTTGGGTCCAGATGTGTCCCAATTGTACAACGGCCTTGAGGTAAAAACGGCATTGTACAAATCATACAAGTAGTACCTATTCCAGTTTGATTGGTGAAGACAGTAAGAGTAGGTATTTTCCACTTAACATGAAGAATATAAAGTTTAGAAGTTGGTTGATATCTACCAACTTACAAATAAATAAGCTACTTTTTATTAGTAGGCAGGTACCTACCCACCTGTGCGAAAATCAAAACACCTGGATAGGTACTGATAGGTACCGATCTATCTATATTTCGCGCCGATTATATTTGTGTTTTTCGTTTATATATGCGAGTTTTCGTAGTAGATTCCTTAAGACATGCATTTGCGTAAACCTCACCGATAAAACCTACTTATCTACGTTTTTCATAGACAAGATAGAGAGGAATTACAATAGTTTTCAACTCACGCGTTGAACTGTCAATACCAGCCCACAATCCAACGAAATAAATCGAAGCCTGAATGCCCAACGATTTTTCTAGTGAACCAAAAGAGTCCCAAAGAGTATTTCTGTACCCAGCAATCCCACACGAAAAACATAATTACACAGTGTAATGGAGTCGGCTCTAAATTGAATATTCGTGAACGCAATAGGTCCGTAATGAACTGTTTGGGTTCCGTTATTGTAATTCTTCCGACCATCGGAGTCTTTGTTCTGACAAAGCTGGGACCGTTTCCTGTGGTACTGGCACTAGACACTAGACACAATCTGCACTTACTTCTGAAACATTACACTCAGATAATAGGAAGTATGAACTGGCGCAGCCGGCGCACCTGAGGTATTTTATATGGGATCTGTGGAGATATTTAATTTATCTTCTTTGATAGGAGAATGAATTCTCGCACTCTTCACTTTCTTAATCGATTTAAATATAGAGATAGATAATAATGATAACGTAATGGTCGTGATAAAAATTACGAGATTCGGAAAGAATGTAAGGCTTGATGAAGGCGTCAAGGTTTTTTTTTTGTTGATGTCAAAACTTCTTTAGCACCGTTGTTATTTGAAACTCGATTAAGCGAAAAAGCGGCACTGAAAAGAGACAAACACATACATACATCTATAGGATTTATCCTGCGAGAGAATGAGATAGAATGATCGGTCTCCTCTTTATGCGGTGCTTCGTAGCCTATCGGTCTCTTCTATGTGGTGCTTCGTAGCCTTCTGAAGGTTTCGTTAAGTTTTAAGATTTTCACGGCCAAAAGCATTTTCGTTATTTGTTTTTGGGGTGTTATGCCGTGTTGCGCTACCTCCTTCTTTAGCCAACGTTTCGGACATCGTTGCAGTGTCCATCATCAGGGCAGATCCGGCAGATCCGGTAGGGGACCCATCACATCGACAAGATCATCACAACTGTATGGCTTAAAGAGGTCAATGAGAAAACCCTAGCGAAGACGCTAAAAACGACATAGAAGACAAATGAACTATATTTAAATAACTTTAGTCCGCCTCGGCACAGGACCCCCTAGTGAGGAGGACTAAGAAATACAATATTTTGTACTTAATTTCACATTGTATTTTGTATGTAAAATTTTTTTATATAGTCGCTATAATAAAAATAAAAAAAAAACTCACGACTGTGGAAAGATTTGGCGGCATCTTTCTTTCCTCCCATCACAACTTGTGACATCTGCCGGATCTGCCCTGATGATGGACACTGCAACGATGTCCGAAACGTTGGCTAAAGAAGGAGGTAGCGCAACACGGCATAACACCCCAAAAACAAATAACGAAAATTCTGAAGGTTTTCACTTCTACCGCGTGTGAATTGCTCACTCTTTTTTTAAAGTAAGGTATGTTCAGATGGTTTGTAGGTATGTAGAGCGGATGAACGAAGAAAGTAATAAAAGGTCATGTAAGTGACGCGGAAGTGTAGAAGAAGTCGGGAACGAGGAAGAAATGGCACTATCAAGTGAATCACATATTATACGAGTCGAATCATATCAAGAGTCAGAATAACAGAGGAGTATGTACAAGATGATATATAAATGTGAATGAAGCAAGGAGCGTGTGCCGAGACAGAGTTGAGTGGCGGTCTATCATCTCTGCCAATCCCTGTGGGAAAACGGCGTGATGGTTGGTTGGTTAGTTAGTTAGATAATAAGAATACTTGCAAATATAAATGAAAAATCTTGTGGAACAATAAGAGTGGCCCTCCACAAAGCTACAAATTTGTAATCAATTATAAAATATTCAAGCCACATATAAAAACACTTGAATTAAACTGGTTTCATGAAAACTAAATAAACTATAAAAACCTCTTACGGATTACGTGCTATTTGTTCAGTGCTATTTATGAATAAATGTGATTTATTGAGTCTTATGAAAACACTTAGTTAAATTGATAAGACGTTCTTGAAATTAGTTATCATTTGCGGTAACAACAAGTTAACTTTATCAGGATTAAATTTATCAATGAAATTTTTTAACAAAAACACGTTTTAACTCGTGGTTTGAGACGAATAAACACTTTTTTGTACATTATCGCACATTTCGCAAATGTGTGTTAATTTTAATAACCTATTCTAAAGTAAGCAATAGTTAAGTAAAAGGAAGCTGATGTGATGACTGACCGCTATTTAAATTTTAGCAAAGGCTTTATTTTATATTAGGGAGTTAAGGCACATAGTTGACTTACTTTAATCTATGGGGGCATACATTAATTACGTCAGATCAAAAAGGGGGGTGGGGGGTCCAGTAAAATCTAACGTTACTTGAAAAGAGTATACGAAGTGGCCCAAATTTATCTCACCAAGGGGAGGGGGTCTAGATTGGAAGAAAAACTGCTCACGTAATTAATGTATGCCCCCCTATGATTCTTGACATTATTTGGTGCAAAAAATGTAAATTTTGGTGATATATTTTTATTTTTGATTTACAGACCAAAATTTCATTTACCTTTTTTACACCAAATAATGTCAGGAATCACTGGATACAGTTGTTAAAGTACCTATATGTTAAAGCAATACTAAATTCGATGGTAAGTTTGATGGTAACATTACCCGCTTTTCGGCGTGGATTTTAGCAATTAAATTAAATACCTTCGAGAGGTTGTATTATTATTAGAGCGCTGAAATAATATTAGATAGCAAGACAAATTATAAAGGTATTTGTATAAAAAACATTAGTATTTTCTCATTGCGATAAAAAATAATATCTAGTATTACTATCTATGTATTTATTTATTGCTTCTTAACAATTTATGTACATATATTTTTAGCATGTAATTATTAACCCCACTAGGGTTCGCCTGTATCGGGGTTAATAATTTCACAATTTAATAAAAATAAAAATAACACACGCAAATATCGGTCATGCAAAACAGTTACTTAAGTAAAAGCAAAATAATAAAATTTAAAAATAAAATGATAAACAGAGAAAATAATAAGTGATAAAAATATATGAATTAATAACAAAGTGTTGAGAGATCAGACAAAATGTTCTCATTCATTATATCATTAGTTCATACCATTTTCAACAATAGATAAAATTTAAAAAAATATATGTCCTTAGGTTTTTTTTTAAATATGTGTAAAAAATAAAAAAATGAAACAAAACAATGATTTATAAGCGATTACATTAGAGCGAATCTTTCTTATGCAATATTAAAGTGACTATCAAATAATTATGAAAGAAACCGTTTTGATCACAACATTATTGTTTTTATTCCATTTAAGTGACCGTTTTCATTAAAATATGATTGTATTTTATAGTGTAAGTGACACCTTAGAAATGCCATCCGTGTGATCATTTAGTTTTGACAAAGTTAAGTGTATGTACCTAGGTTTATCATAATTGGTATTACATTAATTTAGTAAGTAAATTGAACCGAGGGTTGTGTAGCACTACACGAGAGGCCGTTTTACAGCTGTTTTACGATTCCCTGCAAGAGGTGGAGAATGATCTCCCGAAAGTACGCACAATGGGGAGAAATGTCAAAGGCGATTATTTACAGAGGAAGTTCCACACTCGGCAGTCCGACAATCCACAGCAGTTACCGAACCACACAGACACCACACGGTCCCGGGTCCAAGTACCACATCGCCGACAAACAGACAGAGAAACGAGTTAGGCTGTGGAGACTGTGGACCACACGCGAAGCTCTCCATTCCTCTATTGGGCCATGTCAGTAATTGATAGAAACATTAAATGGTGGATCGTAAACTTGGCATACACCACCTTAACGACGTGTTAAACGGTCACAAAAATGCACTCACCTGTCTGGATGTGGAAATAATAATCATATCCCCGGGAATACCCACTAAACGACTTGGAAAAGCATTCTGCGCTATTATTTCAGAGGTCAAAATTATTGTTTGTTTTATTGCAAAAGTAATAATATTGCACACCTCATTTTTGTTTCTTATTAGGTACATCAAAAAAGTTTCATAATGACAGCTATAAGTAGGTACCTAGTTTGACTATAAAAATAATTGTAATTGGCGTAAATTAAATATCTGGTAGGTTGTAGACGTCGCCACCTGTGGAAGGGTCCAGATTTGTGGAGAAAAAGGTTAAGAATAAAAATAATTTAAAGTCAAAGATCAACATTTAAGATTTAAGTAATAGCACGAATAGATAAATTTGTACCACCTGTGGCAGGGTCCAAATTTGTGGAGAAAAAGGTTAAGAATAAAATTAATTTAAAGTCAAAGATCAACATTTAAGCAATAGCACGAATGGACAAATTTGTGCCACCTGTGGAAGGGTCCAAATTTGTGGAGAAAAAGGTCAAGAAAAAAATTAATTTAAAGTCAAAGATCAACATTTAAGCAATAGCACGAATAGACAAATTTGTGCCACCTGTGGAAGGGTCCAAATTTGTGGAGAAAAAGGTCAAGAATAAAATTAATATAAAGTCAAAGATCAACATTTAAGCAATCGCACGAATAGATAAATTTGTGTTATTCAAGAATTACCTTTGAAATACAGGTTAAAAGTATATCAATTATTGGGTTTCGCTCTGAATTATATTGAAGTTTTGATTCCTAGGTATAAATGTTTATTCAAAGCTTTACTGCAAACGAGATCTTCGAACATTTTATCTGGACTGCGCTTTGGTTGTTTCAAAATTTCGAGAGCTAATTAAGATTTAAAATGATCTGATCAGGAATGCTACATTACGAATAAGTAAAACTATTTCAATGAAGACTTCTTCAGATTCAGTCAGAGAGCAGCGGCAAATCTTTGAGCTTGATAAATGATGAAGGGGTGGAAACCTAATAATATTATAAAGCCAAATGACTTAACCCCAAGTGTGCCAAGAAATCCACCGTGAATTTTCTAGCTGCTCACCGCACTTTCCTCGATTAAAATTTACCTTGCTCGCAAATGTGCTTATTTTATCTGTGTAGCAAAATTCCACGCCAAATGACAATTCCGATATCCGTAAGTCGTAGGTCAGCTATCCTTAGGAATCTAGGTATGTAGGTAGGATAAATATATTTCATTTTTCTATAATGGATAACCACAAAGTAATAGCTACATTCAAAAATATAAATATATATTCTTTTAAAAATACAGGGATAAAGACGCTATCTAGTAAGACGGTAAAATTAAAACATTATTTTGCAAAATAAAACAAGTAGTCAGTTTAAACAAGGATTAAACTTATTGGATTTATGTGTTATTGGATACATTTTCACGTAGCATTTTGATGACATTAATAATTATGGGAATCAGAAGATCGCGGAGAAGGCAAAGTCAGATAAAGATAATGTGTAGGTAGATACCTAATTTAAAGAAGTAGGCGGAGAGCAGGAAGGCGTCGTTGGTCATGAGGAAGTTGGCGGGGTGCGGGGGCAGCGGCAAGGGCGGTGGCGGGGGAGGCGGGGGGCGGTGCGGCCTGCTCCCCATCAGACCCTCGATGCTGAAGTCCACGTGCGTGCATCGCTGCTGCGAGTAATACCCGCACAGCCGACAGTCTTCTTCCTTCATCCTGGACTGGTAATCCTTTAATCTCGCGAAGGAACAAACACTGACAAACCAACAACTCACTTTCTCATATCTCTGTCGGTAAAGCTGAGACTTTTCAATAATTCCACTGTATTAAGTACCGACACTATCACTTATCCGCGCGCGATATTGTAAACCTAACCGATAATAATTCTTATCACATTCGCTATAATAAAGCTCGTTTAACACTGCCATAAAACCATAGCCATAGAGCTACAATAAACAAATCCGTATCTGCCGCTTCACGCGAACTGTGTGCAGTACAGTTAGCAGTAGACAGTTAGACAGTGTGTGATGTGTGCAATGCAACAGTTTTAATTTATCAACACTTTGTTTGTAAAGCTGTTTTGGTCATGGGGGATTTGTACTATCAGAATGCTAAGTAGATCCACTTTTCACTTGCCACGTTTCGGCTACTTCAATTATTCAATTGTAAAGATCAATAATTCGTAAATATAAAAGTTATTTGCTCTGTTGTAAATATAGGCGAAGTGCTTTCAAGATTTTGTAAAAAATAATTTTAATTGACCACTTGGACCGCTGCCAAATAATTTGTACGAAGGAGGGGAACAAATTCTATGTCTCCCAGAAGAGATAGTTATGTTTTATTTTAAATTCCTTAATATGTTCAATAATGTGTAGGAGTATATTGTTTGTTTCCAGAGCGCGGGGAAAGTTCAGATTGACTTTCCGTCAGCCGAGCTTTAAAAAGTGGAAACTCCGGCGGTAGGTAATAATAGTGTATCTCTCTTGGCAACACTTTCTTCGGCTCTCACCTTTCCTGGTAAATATCAGAATTCTTTAGCACCGCTCTAGAGCGTTCGGTAAGGCATCCGTTAACCCCTTACAAATTTACCAAGACATAAACCGTCTTCTAATCCGTATAAAAAATATGTAGCTCAGCTATATTCTAGTTTCTGTACGGTACTTTATCAAAATATATTTATCTCAATCTAATCACGGCCGTTTGGCACCCTTTCTTCTTCCTTGTACAAGATTCGCTCCACGGGGAAGGGAGAACCAAAAAGTGGATCACAGTTAAATATCACAGCAACGACGGAATCGGGGACAGTGCGGGCAGAACAGTTGTGTATGTGGAGACTTGGCACTTAACCCACCTCGCGCGTCTCCTGCGCTCCTGATCTTACGCTTCTATCTCTTCTAGCTTCGATCTGGCTCATCCGAGCTTCTGAGATCGGAATCAATGCGATAAACCGATTATTTCACGCAATCATACTTTGTACTCCTCGTAAATTTGCAAAACAAAATTAAAGTTTGATAGTTAGACTATAGATAATATCAGTGAAGGTATTCGGGACTCCGGCAGCAGTGTGTGGGGCGGGAGGGGGCTGGGGGAGGACGGTAGCCCTGGAAGGCCTCCTGGGGCATCTTACGCCGACACCGTGATCACTGCTCTCCCAAAACACATCGCCAACAACGGCAGTCTGTCAACAACAACTCACTCGAATACCGGAATTATTTGCCCCCAAATTAACCTTTTTTAATTCCCGACACTGTCAACACGTAAATTTGTAAACAAACAACAGGCAACTTCACAGTTGGCGAATTTAAACGTTCGAAAGTATTATTCAGTTTTGTACGCTTTCCCGTCGACGGCGACCCGTGACCTCTTTAGCGATCACCGAGAGTCGCAATAATTGAAATTATTTGATCCTCGAAAGAAAACAATAACACACACACGCGGTTACGTGGATTGCAGAACTGAGGCGCGATACGCTTTGCCTGACTGGCGGAACTCGACTGAACGCGGCGCGGCGCTAGGCGCTACTCAACCTACGTGCCGCACACAGCGGCCCGCTCACCCACACAGCCGCAAACGCTCGTCCAGACAGAAAAGCACCCCTACACATGCGCTATCGCTACTTGCATTCACCAACACTACCCGAGCGTGACACCTCGTAATACCAACTTTTGCGCTACAATCACACTTATCCACTCACACAATCGAGACTGTACTCTCTCCGAGCGACCTACGACAGATGGCAGAGAATACGTACATCTTCTAGTCTTTGCAAGTGTGCGCACCGTTAGCTGTGTACAGGCACGCACACGTCCAAACAGACAACAGTAGCTTCGGATAATACTTGGCCGATTCAACTTTTTACGCATTTGCTCGGCGATGTGTAGTATTAAAAACTTATTTCTCTCTCTCGCGGTCACCGGTGGTGAAGGATCCGGCCGGAGGGAAAGAGACGGCCGGCTTGTAGGTGTGCCCGTTAAAAAGGATAGTATATTGGAAATAATTACGGCGACTACTCGAGTTACGCCGAAGGTTCTAGCAGCGGGAAGGACGCCGAAGGGGAGAACGCGCAACCTACTATGTTATGTGTGTCAAAGTCGGAAGTCCACGGGGGCTCAGTTCTCAGTTCACATCCTGGTCTAAGGAACAACATTATATAATGGACCGAAACTATCGCCACTCTAGCTGCCGGATATAATATTGTAAATTGTAACTGTATTTTAAACTTTCAGGCATTGAGGCATTGTAAATATATATCAATGCTTTCCGGTCTCAGACGGCAGACTTCGCAGTTGTTTACGAATTTGGTATCCGTGAAGATTATTTATATCTACATATTTATCAGGAATTATGAGATAATACGGATATGGGAGAACACTAACTTTCACGATTGTCTTCAGAATTAGTAACATCAGACCAAAAACATCCCCCATTACAATGTCTTCATCCTAGGGTTCCCAATCTTTTTGAGCTACTTTTTCTTCTTTTTATTGGTAACTGAAAACTAAGACCATTAAACCGCAACATTTATAGATAAGCACGAATCTAGCAAAACAAACTTATTCCACGACCAGGATATTATTTTGTTCTCCATGGTTGTAAATTTAAAATATGGAAATATGAATTATTTTCAAAATTCTCAATCATATTTATTCGAAACGATCAAATTTTACTCCGCGACCGATCGGTTGGGAACCCTAGATCTGTCTAGGGTCTGATCTAAGTTGAGATCACCTATCTATCACCTTCCACTAACTAATTATTGTTAGTGGAAGGTGATAGGTGATTCTATTCTTCCCGATAGAACCAGGTTCAACATAGAACTAGTAAGGGGCGTAAAGTGATAGGTATTGGAATACCTACTACAATAAAGCAGATTGGGGAATCTGGAGATTGTTCTCAATTCCAACCATATTATCGTGTTATACATTTCTCCTACATAAGTATCTAGCCCCTCAGGCCTCGGGCCTATTTTGTCAGAAGGTCAAAATATTTCCGGTAAAAAAAATCCAAATAATCCGAAAACTAAAACTATTTTTAAAAAGAGATGTAATATGCTTTTAAATTTTATGTTTCGAAATAAAAAATATTAAATTAAATATTAAAAAAAATTCTATGCAAACACAAAAAAGTTTTAAAAATGGCTCACCTTACGTTTTTTCTAACTAAAATCTTAATATAAAAACAAAGTCGGGTTAGTTACACTATTTACAACTCGAGATCGGCTGGACCGATTTTGATGATCTTTGATTTGTTGGATTTGTCTCCGCCCGGATAACAGAATAACTATTAAAACATCGCAAAAATTCACGAAAAAGAACGTTATGAAGAAAATTATTTCTTTCATACATTTTGTATGGAACGAATTTTCATATTTTGAAAGAACTGCAGCAATATTGTGATAGGTATAATATTTAACTGTGCGTGATTTCCAAAAATTCAAAAACGTCAAATGTCAATGCGCTGATTGTTTTTCTTTTGTTCGAAATCATATAATGCTGCCCCTCTTTCTTACACACTAAATGTCAATAGTCGAAAATGAGACAAACAGTGAACGTACGTCTCTGCACCCCTCCAAAGGAAAAATACAATAATAATAAATCTCTGAAACGAAACGTTTTTTTTACGAAAGCTCCACTCAGGACCTATGTCATCTTAGGGGATGCTGTGTGGAGGTTTTTTTAAAGGAAGGGTAGGATAGGATGTTCTGGGAAGGAAAAAGGCATCAGGGGTGGGTAGGAATCTGCTGGTCAGTGTATCCGGGAGCGAATCCATCCCTCCAACTGCGGTGCAAGGTCATTGACTTGACCAGAATTGATCTTTTACCTTGACCTTTCCAGCTTACGCTGTATGTGCGCTTAGATCTTTTAAACAACGCAACGGATTTTCATGTGGTTTTCACCAATAGATAGAGTGATTCATGAGGAAGGTTTTTAGTTATATAATTAGTCAAGGTTTTGTGTAAATTGGTTGAAATACATAATATATCTGGCCAAGCGGCAGCGGGCAGCGTGGATTTGATTTAACAGATGGCGTTGGTTATAAAGTTTTCGTTAGCCACAGCAACGTGTGTCCGGGTCTGCTAGTACATTATAAACGTTACTGCTAACTCACTTTTTGTCATTTCATGTAAAAATAATAAATAAAAAAGTTTCATAAATTTTTTTCAAATACGCATGGAAATTTTGGTTTCCTAAAGATGGGTATATATTGAAAAAGGTGTGCGGTTTACTTTTAGATTTTAATATAAAACGTGGCGTTTTCTCTTTGTAACACCGTTTATATCATATTTCTAACCTTATAGTAAAGAAGACACAATGATTTCTATGAAACCTATACGAGTTGTTCCGAAAACCGAAGTAATTAGCTTGAGGGGCTAGAAAAACAACGTAATAAATGCCGCCTCTCAAATCGGACAACCACGCTAGTAAGTAAGTAGTTAGTAAGTAAAAGCACGGGAGATTACAGGGCGCAAAAGCTGTCTCCATTTTCCACCCAAAATACAAAACGACGGTGATCGAGGGAACGCTAATATGAAATGTTCCGATCACAAAGAGTTGATAACCTTGCATTTGTTTTGCACCACATTCAAGGACAGAGATAAGATAAATCAAGTATTTTTATTGTTTCAGTGTAAGATACGATCTGTAATAAAGTAATTGCATCATTTACCATGTTAACAGAAATAAAACAAAATTTCAAAGATTGAGAACAAATGGTTCAACAATAGAATTATTCCAGCCATTTCAATACTCGGGCTTTTCAATATTTTTGTTCAATTTGCAATTATTCCGATGTACTCCAAAGTATGATAAATAAACCTACGCGTGTAACTAATGACAACAAATCTTGCATCGATCACATGTTCAGTAAGACTAATAAATCAACCAAATCTATCATATTCACCTCTACTATAACCGACCACTATACAACAATTTTATCTATTACAAAAAAGAAAATACAAAGATCGCAGCCCTACCCAATTATCGTGCAAAAGACAGAAACCAAATGGAATGATGTAAAACAACAGTTACTCAATACAAACTGGATAAGCCTACTGGATAAGCCTACTGGAAAACCTTGATGCAAATAATGCCTGGAGTAAATTCACTGAATATATAACATACACCATCGTATCAAATACCAAATCAATAGAAAAAAAGATTTCGCATAAAAACCAACATCTTAAGCCATGGATAACTCAAAGCGTTATAAATTGCATTAGAAAAAGAGATGAATTACATAGGAAATCTAAATTAAATCCTTGTGATATTTTTATACAACGATACTACAAAAGGTACAGAAATATTTGCAAAAATGTTATACGAACTGTCAAAGAAAATTATTATAAGAAGAAAATAGACGAATGTAACAATGACCCGCGCAAATAATGGAAGATCATTAATGAAATTACAAATGCAAAATCATCCCATTACAAGAACATGGAGGAATTAACAATTGAAAATACCCAAATCTCTTTCGCAAAGCATCCGGACAAAATTCTCGAATACGTAAACGAATTTTTTACTAATATAGGGTCACAATTAGCAAAGAAAATCAGACAACCAATAACTAGCATTTTACCAGAAGAAAAGGAAAATATGAACCAGATAGATAAATTAAAGTTAACTGATGTAACCAATACTGAAATCAGAAATGCAATTATATCCCTTAATATTAATAAATCATCGGGAAATGACATAATCTCAAATAAAACAATAAAACAACTACAAAATGAACTGACCTTCCCATTGACATACTTGGTCAATCTGTCTATATCTACAAATGTATTCCCTTCATGCCTTAAAAAAGCTACAGTTATACCCATACATAAAAGTGGTAACAAAAAGGATATATATAACTACCGACCCATAAGTCTCTTAAGCTCTTTTTCAAAAATCTTGGAAACTGTAATGAAGAAGCAGATTGTTCAATTTCTTGAACAAAACAAATTACTATCACCATCCCAATATGGTTTTAGAGAAAATCTGAGCACCAATGATGCCATAGAAAATCTAACAAGCATGGCCATAAAAAACATAGATGATGGGAAAAAATGTTTAGCTTTATTCATAGATCTTCAAAAAGCTTTTGACACAATAGACCATAAAATATTACTAACTAAACTTAAAAAAATAGGAATGGCCGAATCAACAATTAACTTATTGGAGTCATATATAACAGGGCGAGAACAACAAGTACAAATTGGCAAACAAAAGAGCAAACTTCTATCTTTAAACTATGGCGTTCCTCAAGGAAGTGTACTGGGACCGATTCTGTTCATTATCTACATCAACGATTTAACTAACCTTACCATTAAAGGAAACGTAATCAGTTTTGCTGATGATACTGTTTTATTATTTCAAGAAGAAAATTGGACTGATACATTTAATGAGGCTGAAAAAGGGCTTAGTGCACTTCAAAATTGGCTTAAAATCAACTCGCTTACCCTTAATATAAGCAAAACAAAATATATAACATTTTCAATGAACTCAAGGGGCCAACCAATAAAATCACTAGAACTAAAATTACATGAATGCCATGGAAATAATATACAATGTTACTGCCCCGTCATCGAAAAAACACAAAACATAAAATATCTCGGAGTAATAATTGACGAAAATCTTAGATGGGACCTACACATCAAAGGTATTACGGAAAAACTCACAAGCCTTATATATTTCTTCAAAAATCTAAGAAACGTGCTAAATAAAAAGGATATGAAAAAGGTCTACTATGCGTTATGTCATTCTCGAATTGAATATGGAATCATAGGATGGGGATCTGCTGCAAATACGTACCTACACAGCCTGAATACGATTCAAAAAGGAATCATAAAGACCATATTGAAAGTACCAATTAGAACGCCTTCAACTGAAATTTTCAATAACTTTGACGTACCAAATGTACAACAAATATATTCCAAAAATATATTAGTGAAGCTCTTCAAAAATAATGAATCCTCTACTCCTCTACTAGACCGTGTATGCATAACACTAGATCGAATAAAAATGATATAAAAAATATTCCAAGTTATAAAACCACATTTGGACAAAGAAACTATACATACTTTGCAACAAAACTCCATAACATCCTCCCCCAAGACATAAAACTAATAAAAAATCCAATTGAATACAAATCAAGAATAAAAATATGGCTTAAAGAGGTCAATGAGAAAACCCTAGCGAAGACGCTAAAAACGACATAGAAGACAAATGAACAATATTTAAATAACTTTAGTCCTCCTCGGCACAGGACCCCCTAGTGAGGAGGACTAAGAAATACAATATTTTGTACTTAATTTCACATTTCATTTTGTATGTAAAATTTTTGTATACAGTCGCTATAAAAAAAAAAAAAAAAAAAAAAAAAAAAAAAAAAAAAAAAAAAAAAAAAAAAAAAAAAAAAAAAAAAAAAACTTACGTATTTTAAACGTGCTATACTCGTATATTTATTAAACCACCTTTGGACAAAAGACACTTTAAATATATAGCTTGCAAACTGCACAATACACTACCAGCTACGATTAGACAAACTGAATCAATGACCAAATTCAAAAAAGATATAAAGAAATGGATTATAAGTATTGAACGTCACACTACTGCAACATCTGTAAAATAAATTACAAATAGACAGAAATATCAATTTACATAGTCCTTACCCATATAAAACAAATTAAAATAATAAAATCCTGTATAATCTAACTCCATAAATAGGACTTTTTAGATAGACTTTACTTCATCTCTTCCTACATTATAAGATAACTTTCTTTATGGGATTTACCCACACTTTCGATCATCTTTCTGTTTAAGTGTATTCAAATTAATATGTATTTTACCTTAAATATTCTTATGACATTCTTAAATTTTCTTATATAATAATTTCATTTATGTACCTCTACGCCTGTCTCAACACGTGTATATCCTAGTGAGACAGGCATCGAAAAACCTAATGTAAACATACCTTATATAGATAAATATTTTCTTTTTTAATTAATGAAGACAATATTAGCGAAACTGAGCACTGACCCGGCAAGTCGTAGGTCCTGGATTCGAGTGCCAGATGTGACCGTATATTTTTCTGTTTCAAATATTCGTTTGAGTTTCGCAAATATTCTCTTAATTAAATATTACGATTTGAAGTTTTACTCATTATCTTAAAAATAAAAATATATATTTATTACTTTAGATTTAAGATTTGTTTCGTAAAAACAAATATCTACTTGTTAAAAACTAGATAAACTTATCTTTCGGGTGTATTTATGTAAAATAAACCAATGAATTTCTGAATAATAATATTAAACATGAAAAATGTTGTCAAAAACTCTCTTGTCACATTTTAATATCAATTTTACTTCAAATGCAGAAAAATTGACAAAACACGAAAAAGAGATAAAAATAATTTTGACGCCGGGTCATATTTGGCCCTAAGAGACCCGAGGGGTTATTGCGGGTTGAATACATTTCGCTAACAATTTCCTCCCTGTTGAATAGTAAATATAATGAATAATGTATCATCCGACCTTTCACTTAGAAAAATTGACAAAACACAAAGAAAGACAAAAAATAATTTTGATGCCGGGTCATATTTGGCACTAAGAGGCTCGAGGGGTTATTGCGGGTTGAATACATTTCGCTAACAATTTCCTCCTCGTTGAATAGTAAATATAATGAATAATGTATCATCCGACCTTTTACTTAGAAAAATTGACAAAACACGAAAAAGAGGTAAAAATAATTTTGACGCCGGGTCATATTTGGCCTTAAGAGGCTCAAGGGGTTATTACGGGTTGAATATATTTCGCTAACAATTTCCTTCCTGTTGAATATTATATGTAATATATAATAATGTATCATCCGACCTTATACTTAGAAAAATTGACAAAACACGAAAAAGAGGTAAAAATAATTTTGACGCCGGATCATATTTGACCTCAAGAGGCTGGAGGGGTTATTACGGGTTGAATATATTTCGCTAACAATTTCCTTCCTGTTGAATATTATATGTAATAAATCATCCGACCTTTTACTTAGAAAAATTGACAAAACACGAAAAAGAGGTAAAAATAATTTTGACGCCGGGTCATATTTACCTCAAGAGGCTGGAGGGGTTATTACGGGTTGAATATATTTCGCTAACAATTTTCCTGTTGAATAGTAAATATAATAAATAACGTATCATTCAATCTTTTACTTCTGTACTTCTGTGCCACAGAAAATGGATCATCATACGAAAGTAATAAATTTTTTATTGAATAAACCATAAACTTTTTATGAATATCTAAATATATTATTTGATGTTGCCCTTTCGCTTCCGTGGGGATAATAATATTCTGTCCAGTGAAAATATCATCATACAAAAGGGAGTGTTTTATTTCATATGCGTAAATGTCAACCGCAAAGTGATTGCTTTCCACGAAAACTAAATATTTGCTCAATGAGGAAGGACTTGACGCGCGAGTGATTGAATTCGCAATGTTTGTCAAATTATACGCGCCCCAATTCAACGAGCTACAAGTATTATTAAGCAAGTAAATGATATGTTTTAGTATACAGGTTGTATACTAAAACAGACTAAATTTAACCAGTGATTCCTGACATTATTTGGAGTAAAAAATGTAAATGAAATTTTGGTCTCGGGTGAAATTTTTGATTTTTTTTTCTAAAAAACATAAAAAATTGAAGTTTTTATTTATTTATTTATTTAATGCCCAAAGGGCTTTTACATGTTTGGTAGTACAAATAATTCATGACAGATGATTTTTAAACAGATACAGAAATAATAAAAACAAAATTAGATAAAAAAGCACACAAGTCATAAAAATACAAAAATACAGCGATTTCATAGGTTTACAGAAAAACAGATATGTTTAGGAATAAAATAGATAAATAAATAATAAAAATAAAATTAGATAAAAAAGCACGCAAGTCATAAAAATACAGCAATTTCATAGGTTCACAAAAATACAGATATGTTTAGGAATAAGTTTTTACAAGATCAACAAAATTCGCCAAGTTTATGTTAAATATGTCAATATCACCTAAGTACTGATTACCCATAGTGTGAAATCGTTGTAGCGGAGAGTGGGCAATGTAGTTCCGCTTATGAATACTATAGTAGAACAGTGTATTTTGTCGTGTAGTTACTGTCGGTATTTAGAGTTAAGTATTTTGAATAAAAATGTTAAGTCGTTTATTTTACGTCTCTCTTCTAGAAGAAAATACACACTAGTGCGTGTATTTTTAGAATATTTAATAATAAATTACATTTTAGGTCTTCTAGTGGGATATTTAATTTAAAATTTATAAAACGCAGAATTTTTTTTTTTGTATTCGCTCAATGTTATTAATGTGAATTTTGGAAAATGGCGACCAAACTACCGAGTTATATTCCATTAGGCTTCTAACTAGAGATACATATAATAATTTAATGGCTTGTATGGAATTAAAGTTTTTGGTTGTTCTTAATACGAAGCCTAGTGTTTTCATACCTTTGTTTACAATTTGGTGGACACGATTGGCGAAACTAAGTTTTTCATCCAAAATAGTTCGAAGATCTCTCATTTCCGTGACTCTTTCTAAAGCTGTGTTATTGATGGAATATTCGAATAAAACAGGATTTTTATTTCTGAAGAAAGTCAGCACTTTTCTACATTTAAGAATAAATTAATTTGAACGCACCAATCTTTAAACTTACTAATATTAGACTGAAGTATATGGCAATGATTTATATCAGTTATTTTCTTGTATAGCTTGATGTCATCAGCAAAGAGCAATACCTCGACATCGTTGAAGCAATTGGTTATTATATCATTGATGAAAATGAGGAACAAATCTGGGCCAAGGTGACTGCCTTGTGGTAGGCCACTAGTAGCCCAGAAAGCTTTCGACATCCATGATTTTATTTTGACGAACAGTTTACGATTTAATAAATAACTAGTAAACCATTTTAGTTGTTATCCCTTATTCCTAGAGCAAATCGGTTTTGAATTAGTAGTTTATGGGATACTTGGTCAAATGCCTTCGAAAAGTCTGTTATATGCAGTCCACTTGTTTATTTTCTGCAAAAGATTGTATTATGAAGTTTTGAAATATTGTTAAGTTAGTTGCGGTAAATCTACCTTTAATAAAACCGTGCTGCTTTTGGTCAATTAATTTGGGATAGATTTCATCAAGGACCAGTTGTTGGACATTTGGAGGCGCAGTTAGGGGTTGGTCGGTTACTCGGCTGAGTGACCAGTGACGACATCCGGAAGAAATTTTTTTGTTTGATTTTGAAGAAAAATATTTTGAAATCACTCTCTCGTCACGCATTCACCAGCTTACTCCCCAAGTCAAGCGTGCCTAAAGGCCCGACCGTTCGCCTCGCCCGATCACACTTTTCGTAATGCTCTCGTCATGCATTCACTAGCTTACTCCCCAAGTCAAGCGTGCTTAAAGAAGCTTTACTTAAAAAAAAAGTCATTAAAAAAGTCATCAGAGGTCAAAATTTCATTTCCATTTTTGACTCCAAATAATGTCAGGAATCACTGGTTAAAGTAAGTCAAGTACGTCCCTTAACACCCTGTATATCTATTAGGCCACTGATACTGTTAGTTCGTGGAGAATTATTGTCTTATTAAAAAAGTACTTGACTTTGTTCTTTTCGGAACATCATTAATTTTAGACAACTAATGTCAGAATAAAATTGATTTGTACTTTAGACCAAACGGAAGAAGCTTGTAGCAGTGTGAAACTGGTCGGATATAATACAAACAGATATTTAAAAAAGCATAAATAAATATTGGTAGGTGATAAAAACATAAATATCATCTCTTCTAATGCAACTAATGTTCTAATAATGTAATTCAAATCATGCAATGAGGTGTGAACCATATGTAGTGCTTTTAATTTTGTGATCTCTGCATGCAAAATCGTGTTTTCTCCAAGTAAAAATTTTCTAATAAAACTGTCAAATTTGTGCCGAGCTTTTGAGATTATCTTTCAGTAAAACAGCGTTGTACAATGTTTATTATTATATCCAATTATTATTATTATATCTAAGTAACGTGGCAGGTATTTTATTAGGTGAAGTGTCCTTTTCTAAAGTCTTTGGGTAATATTTCAAGCTTAGAGTTCAGTTTAGTAGCTTTGTTCGTGAAATTTAAGTTCACAGTTTTTTATGCATTCTAACTAAAGCTTCAGTAATTTGTCAGAGAGTAGAATTACTGACGACAGCTTCCCAACAAAGATCTGATGATGAAAAAAAACTGCCAAGAGGAAAAAAAATATTTTCAATTTGGGAGGAAGGTATGGGTTCCGCCGCCCTTGGAACCGATTATTGAATTACCAACACCTCTGCCGTAGGTCACCCTAAGTGGTTCGCTACGTTTGGTGTCTTAGCAGGGGTGCCCGTGTGCATGGATTCGGATCTTGGCGGCAGATGCATCTGCACACCAGCTGCGTCGCAGGTTGGATCGGGAGGGAAGGACTGATTGAGGGAGAACTTTTGATCTCCCCAGCATAAGTCTACCTACCCAGCGCCTTGCACCTCAGTCGGATGCATGGATTCCTATGTCACTCCTGGACACACTGATCCCCAGATTCCTAACCTTTCAAACTCCACACAACATCCCCAAAGATGAAGATTCCCCGAGGGTAATTAATTTTTTCAGGTGCTCCTATGCGGCCGGCGTAGTGCAGCGGTAAGGCGCTTGACTAGCATTCCGAAGGTCGCGGGATCGAATCCCGGCGTGGCAAATAAATTTTATTTGATTAATTTGTGTATTTCACAATTTATTCATTAAAAATAATATATAGTATATTTGCGGCACGTTCCAGAGTGGAAGATACTCTCAGTATCGCCCTGGTGTAAGACCACCATTCAGAATTGAAACGTTGCTTGAAATGGCTTCTGCCGTGTTTGGTGACCAGATCTGAATAGCCAGGTACTTCCCCACCTTCCTCTTCCCTATCTCCTTCCCCTCCCCACTACCTTCAGCCTCACAACATACCCCAATTGGGGATGCCATAGTCCCACTTCTCCAGACGGGAGCAGTTGGGACTCTTGTGCGGTATTCAGTAAAAAAAAAAAATGCAGAGCTAATGTAACAAAAACGTAAAAAATGTCAAGGAGAGATTAAAAAAAATAATTGGAAGTAAAATGATAAGTGCTACTTTCAATATCTTTATAAGTAAGCCCACAGTAAGTAACCATTTGACTATCACAAGGAAAAATAAATTAAAAAATATCAGCCTGAGACACTCATTTACATTGAAAAATCTTCCGAGAAAAGATACTTGCCGCCAACGGGACTTGAACCCGTGTCCTTCCGATTGCCGGTCGAATGCTCTGACCACTGGGCTATGGCGGCTTATCAAATACCCGCCAAATAATTCAATATATACTAGTGTTTCATTCAACAATTACTGCTTGTTATATTTTTTCCACCTGAAAACAACCAACTTTATTTTTGCGAGGAAGACATTGTTAGTGTTAAATCCCTCGCTAGGTGGCGTCGAGACAAATTATGTCTGCATTTATTGGGGAAATAATTTGTCTCGACGCCACCTAGCGAGGGATTTAACACTAACAATGTCTTCCTCGCAAAAATAAAGTTGGTTGTTTTCAGGTGGAAAAAATATAACAAGCAGTAATTGTTGAATGAAACACTAGTATATATTTAATTATTTGGCGGGTATTTGATAAGCCGCCATAGCTCAGTGGTCAGAGCATTCGACCGGCAATCGGAAGGACACGGGTTCAAGTCCCGTTGGCGGCAAGTATCTTTTCTCGGAAGATTTTTCAATGTAAATGAGTGTTTCAGGCTGACAATTATTGCTTGTAATAATTGTTACCCTTTGTGCTATGCATAAAAATCTTGTCTAAACGTTAGTTTATAAATTAAAAAATAATTATTAAAAAATATCAGTTTACAAAAAATATCAGATAGAAGCAAGAACTTCGATTTATCGTTTTCTTCGCTGAGAGGAAAATTGAAAGAACAATAATCAGTTGAGATAAAATTCGTGAATTTAAAAATAATCTTGGAAGTGTAGTGATGGATAGATAGATTGACTGACAAGGGTAAGTGAGACGAGGTTTGACACCCGGCCCTGCCCGTGCAAGGGGTGGAAGGGTTGCGTGAAGGGTTTCTAGAGCAGTGGACCACGATATGGAGTATAGACCGGGGTGGATGCTCTATGACTCTATGGGAAGGTCGGAAGGGCGGAAGTGTCAAGGGAGCCGGCCGGAAGCAAGAAACCCACCAAGTCCCTGTCCCATTGTCACTGTAGGACTATTTTTACGCCTAAGGATAGAGTTTTTTTTTTAATTATGTAAGAATCATAATAAACCCAAGCGCTGAAAAAATGTTATTAACAGACGAAAGAATTGTTTGTACAAATGTGTTTTAACTCTCAATAAATGACGGCCTGTACTTGCACATGAGAATCACGAATATTTTTGTAATGTTTTGATAATAGGCCACTTGCATGGATTTCATAACGACTTGGAAAAAATCGTATGCATAGATTTTTTTACTAAGATTACGAAAATCTTACTAAAAATTTTTAGAAATGAAATTTTTTATTTATTTTGAAATAAATAAATCGATCACTACATGAAAATGTCCTGTCTCCGAAAATGTTTCTATTAATTTTGTCTATTCCACACTGATTTATTTTTTTAATATGGCAACATTTTGATTTCAGGCGAATTTTTTTTTATTAGATTTATTGTTTGTTCTCTGCGAACTTATCATTTGGTTTGACTTTTTGACAGATGTTGTGAAGAGAACCCCGTACAATTTACGCTGTCTGTCCGTGTTTTAGAGGTATAATGGTAGTGGTGCTGATTTTAACAAAATCAAATTTTATAATATTCTTATTGTTATTATAATTTACAAATACAAGTATATTACATTGGATTTAGTAATATAGACATTGAACATTATAATTATTTACGATCAATAAGATGGATCAAGGAAAAAAATGTTTATGAGATGTAATATTTTTGATATGCCTCGTTATTCTCCTGTGCCCTTTCTTATGGAAAACGTTCTTTTTTAAAATGATTTTCGGCTATGTAATTATCGTTTTTTCGCAGCTATAAAATTATGTCCCGTCTTTCCGGTTTATAAAAAAAAGGTCTGATTTTTCAGATTGAAATTTTCAAAAAATCGCCAGGGTTTTAAAAATATGATTTTAAAAAAAAATACAGAATGTCTTAGAATATTTGCCAAAACCGGATTTTTTTTTTAAAAAATGTGATGCAAGTGGCCTATTGTTAGAATTAGGTTTGCAGGTTTTAGTGCGTTACTTTTTCACTAAAACGTACAGTAGTTTGCATAGTATTAAAAGCAGTTGGTGTAAAGATAATTTCCATGACCTATTGCCTTCCTAAATACACAATTTCAACAATAAAGAAGAAAACTGTTTGTCTGTCTCACTAAAAGCTCTGGTTTCATGAAACTTGTACAGCTTTCGGCCAGAGCCTTTGTAAGTCAATGCAACTATTTGTAGCTCTCAAATTCTTGTCAAAACATGCCAAGATTCAAGAATTAATAGATAATGTATATAGCGCCGTCTTTGTGAAAAAAATCACTTCAAGGAGAAGTCGCGTCGTTAGTTTATTCCATGTTTATTCAATCTACACCTATAAACATCGAAATATGTTTGCTTGGGGATATATGCGAATGTATATGAGTTGTCTTTACGTTGCTAAACCATTCATCCGATTGCGTTGAAACTTTGGGGATTTGATGTGCGCATGCCCGCGATGGTATCGATTTATAATAGTGAGCTCTGGTGTCATGAAATTATGCGTTGCTAACCATAAATCCGATTGCGATGAAACTTTGGGGATTTGATTTGTGCATGCCCGCGATGGTTTCTATATATAATGGCGAGGTTTGGAATTGGGACTGAATGTATGGAATGTGGGAGGGAAGAGAGAAACGGGGGAAGCGGGAGAGGGGAGTGGGGAGAGGGGAGTGGGGAGAGGGAAGGCGGAGAAGGAGGAGAGGGAAGGCGGAGTGGGAACGCGTGAGGGGAAGGGGACGCGGGAGAGGAAGTGGAGGTGGAAGGGGAACGGAACAAATGGGAAAGGACACGCAGGGAGAAACAATTTCTTTATTAAGTGCCATAGCAACGCATGCCGGGAACTCGCTAGTTATTTCTAAAAGAATGTGCTAAAATTTGAGCAAAGCCGGGTAGTGAATTCTAGTGTCCCATAAATGCCACCTCTGAAAAGTTAAAAGTCTAAAGGTGGTATATGTAAAAAAAGTAGAACCTATCTATTATGTATATGCATAGGTAGGTACTTGGTTATAATTTTTTTTTAATTACAAGATTGTATCATCAACGTACCTGCAACGTAAAAATTTCTTCCCAAGTAAAATAAAAATAAAAACTTTTTTATTAAGGTGACAAGCATAACATAGTTTTGCCATGTTATACATTATGCTTTATCTGTCGCTTGTACGAAACCTGTGTACTGCGCAGGTAGGTACCGGGTAAATACGACTGGTGTAGTATTATTGCTGTCCCTGATGTATCTGACACGTGTGTGGGAGCACTATAATGTCCCGTACCGGTGTCCCATGAATACGTCCCGTGCACACAGCACAGTGAAGGCAGAGGGTACACGTGTGTCGTGTGGCTGGCCGTGGCGTGTGGGTGCACCTTTACCTTTACATTTCCAGGAAGAGTAGGTACCATAATTAGGCACGCTCGCAATTAGTCGGACAAAAGGTCACGTTTAGCGGATGGTACGGGGCACGGGTAGAGTTGATGACGCCAGATCAATTAGATATTTCATTTTGTTATTGGCAATGGATACCTATCTACCTATGTTTATTTAGGTAGCTTATTCAGTCAAATATAAATAAAATAAAACGTATATTAAAAAAAAAAAAAACATTTATTCATCAGTAGACTTTTACAGTTTTATACATTGGTTCATTTTCATTTATTCTATTGACAAAAAGATCACTGATCAGCTATAAATTCAGAAATTCTCCTGGAATGTAGCTGGTTTTCAGCAGTGCCTTTAAATGTATCTACGTAATGTAGTTTTTTAAAGCTGCAGATTTGTGTAAAAATCACCGCCCGGTGTCCGCCCGCTACAGACACACATACATATATATTATATAAATAGATAGATAATAGGGAGCCTTTCTGAAGATCGTTCACCACCGCGCCAGACAAAAGCTAGGATCACCACAAAGCCACTATAGCAAGTACGCAGTGGAGTAACGGCCGCCCAGACTGTGGAGGCTACAATACATGGTTATACCTCGTATCTATATTTTAATATACCTTCTATATTATAATATACCTTCGCTTATGGGGTATCCGAAACAGATCGTTCCCGGCAAATGAGCAATAAATCCTCTGTGCGGCCACTGTAACAAGACGCTGCACCCGGCAAACTGCACAAACTGCTCACCGTCTCCTCGTTGCTCTGCTACTGCCGGCAATCGATAAAACGGCCAACCAAATAAGGTCGATTCAAATCTTATAAATTCTCGTCGTAAATAACCAAAGATATTGAAATACAAGAGATGTGCTATGATGGCAGCCCGACCGTCGGCGGACTACCGCCTAATGGGAATAATTTGAATACGGAAAGAATTCATTCATTTAGTTGATTTTTTTAAGGTGTGCAATAGTCTTGGTTAACAAGATCGGCGGCGCGCGACACCAAGAACCACAGTTCCACCCAGTAAAAACTACCGAGAGCACATCTCAGCAAAACCTTTGTAAATAACATACGTAACTGAAATATTATAATTGTTGCTGGTGTTCTTAGATCACATTTACAATTATTAGGTATGAGCTTCGATCGATGGGTATGAACAGTGACGTGCAGTCCAAAAAAAGCCGAAAAGCTATATCTAATGGAGCTTAAAAACGTATTTAATAGTTCAATAGAGTGTGTGTAAAAATGATATAAGAAAACTAGTTTCGACAAACAGACCAAACTTCATTATCTACTGGTAAAGCTAACAAATGGCGCAACGCGAATTGCTTGGCTATTAAATTTGGACATGATCTCTGTCGCTAACATGATTGAGCTATTTTTTTACATTAGCTTATTTTACAGGAGGCCCTGAATTTAGAGGAGGACCTTAAAGTATCTGGCTATTCAAGTCTGGTCACTAAACATGGAAAAAGCCATTATAAGCAACGTTTCAATTCTGAATGGTGGTCTTACACCGGGGCGGTACCGAGCGTATCTTCTACCCTGGAAAGTGCCGCAAATATACTATCCGAGTATATTATTTAAAATTTAAAAAAATTGTGAAGTAACACCAAATAACAAAATCGAATTTACTTGCGCACGGGATTTGAACCCGCGACCTTCGGATCGCTAGTCTAATGTCACACCCCTCGACCACGGAGGCCATCAAACACTATTCAACACTAAATAGCCGTTCGTACTGGGAGAGTTTTTTTTAAATTTATTTAGTAGAGTACCGAGCATATTAGTAACAAAACGCGTCCGAACACCAGAATTTTAGAAGAGTAGTTTAGTCACCTCTTTAGTTCTTTACCTCTTTTTTCGTGCGAGTAGCGACCCTCCCCCCCCCTCTCCCCCCTCGCACCTGCGCACTGACATGCGCCAACCCGTTGTGTTAGCAGATTTCAAATAGACGCGTAGAAATGTCGTGCCGTTCGAGCGAAGATGCTATTCTGAAATTCTTTATTTATGCTACTATTAATCTCTTTTCGTGAACATAGTTTATTTATTTTCATCTCACTAATTTATTCTTCCACCTCTTCTAAAATAAACATTACAATCAGCTTAATTAGCGTATTAACTTTATTGCGTGGCAGCCCGTCATCTTGTAACGCGCGGCACACTAATGAACTCTACTTGAATGTAATGCGAACGCTTTTCGGCGAGTCAAGCAGCAAGTTACTCGCTATTGACTATATTCGACTAAACTACTCCCCCGCGAATGGCGCCGTTATAAATTTCGTTACTCATTCTCTTCGTCACTTTACGAGCAACAGCATATTCTCAATTCTCACAAGCTTTTCATAAAAGCTTTGTTATTTTAAAATATACGAAGGTTTAGTGCTATCTAAGCAAAACAATGAACTCCTATATTGGATCGACATCTATAACAATATTGCCACTACCGATCCAATATCCTGGAACGTCTCCGCGGGAATACCAAATGAAACGTATTCGGACCGCGTTGCAAGATAATAGGAGCAACTATTAGGTCCGATACCTTTGGTATTCTCAGCGCGCAGGTGTCCTGGGAAGATCTGCCGGTACAGTAGTTCTATGTACAAGTATACTACTGCATCCCTCTTTACCCTATAGAGTGTACCCTGAACCAGCTACCAGCTCGCTGCTGACAGGTCACGATGGGACGAAATAGGAAACTAACTAAGAAAACTAGTTTCACGGAAAGCGATCTAAAAACGCTACACTCCACAGCAGCATGCAACAGTGTGAATTTTGAAACACGATTTGATTTCAAGGGTTTTCCTAGCGGTTGGCAGCTCGATATAATTGTAAGATGTTATCGATTGAGAAAGGGACCCTTCAGTTGCGTATACACTTGCGAACCGGGACGAATCACGAATTATGGGAAAGGAACGAAGCAACCGCATGCGGCGTTTGTGGTTGCTTCGTTCCATTCCTATATAGCCATTCAAACATGGAGATAATTACAAGCCACCCGAGTTTCGTGCGCCGTACCGTTTTGCTAGGTTCCACGAGAACTCATTAAAGTGGCATTTCAACACACCTTTGAAGTCATAAAGTTATGACATTTTTTAGAAATAGGCCATACCTAAACTAACGTAACCTATTTAACCAATAAAATAAAATAAAATAAATCAAATCTTCAATTATAGCCATAATATGTGCGTTAAGAAAATGGAGATAATGTTGATAGTTCTTAGTCGAAGTATGATACAGTTAAAAGTGACCGAATTGGATATAGGTTCCGTAACTCAGATGGTAGAGAACTTGCCATGTAAGCAAAGGGTCCTGGGTTCGTGTCCCAGTGGAGCCAATATCTTTTTCTGATTTTTCTGTCTCCAGATTTTCGATTGAGTTTCGCTAATATTGTCTTCATTTATTATTTATTTACCTTATCCAATCAATGAAGTTAAACCATAGAAGTCGCTGAAAAACTTATCCAAAGCATAGTCCCCCTCAGCACAGGATCTCCTAGTGAGGAGGACTACGAATATATTTTATATATACATCTAACTAACATGTTTCATATAAAAATGTAAAAAATATTATATAGTTACTAAATAAAAAAAAATAAAAAAATAAATACTTAAATAATTTTTCGAAGAAAACTTCATGTGAAAGGGTTTCACTTTGTGATGGCATTATTTTTTTATTAAAAGACAAATAACTTTGTTTACTTAAATTATTATTTGACGAGATAAAATTGAGCACAGAAATAATTTTGTTTAAAATTCGTAGGTAGTTCATCAGAGCATATCCCAAATTGGGAAGAAAAGCGCGGTAAACGAGCAATGAAGTTATTTGGGAGCAGGGAGCTAATTACTAATATCTACAGGAATGCCAAAAACTGAATAAATCGGACTAATATCTATGAGAACCAAAGTGAGGACGAATATCTCCAGTTCAAACTGCTGACTAATATCTATGAGAACCAAATTGAGGACGAATATCTACAGCTCAAACTGCTGACTAATATCTATAAGAACCAAAGTGTGGACGAATATCTACAGCACTGGCAGAGGTTGGATTTGCAATTATGTACAGCATATTGGAATAACGTAATATTGCGTATGCAGTTTAAAAACTTAATTTATATATGTATGTAAAAATCCCTAATATCGGACTATTGGACACATTTAGCTGATTATTAAGGATTTGGGCTTTTGTTTTAAGGTCTCTGCCCACTACACCGTTCCATACCATGACCGTACTATGAACGTATCAGCCACGAAATAAACACGCTACGCCCTACTATGCCCACTAGAACGTGCTAACACCGTATTATACCCATACGTAACGGGTATAGTGACCGTATGATACCCGTATACACCGCGGTTAGTGTCCGTACCATCCCCGTTCAAATGTCTGTCTACCCGCTGACGCACGTCTCATAAAACTGAACATAGATCACGAACTGACGGAGTGGCAACGCGGTTAGAACGGGGATCATACGCGTATGATCATACGCATATGATGCCCGTTCTAACACCGTCGCGTGCCTTGCATAGAGCGGACCGGCACCTGCAAAATATTGTCATCGAGAATTCGCCGTCAGTCCGGTCATGGTATGCGACGGTGTTGGTCGGTGACGGAACGGGCTAGTGGGCAGCGTTTCATACTGATCGATACAAAGAATATTTATTTGCATGCGCCGCTACGGTTACGGTCATGGTATGGAACGGTGTAGTGGGCAGAGACCTTTAACAGCATTCTTTATTTCGAGTGCTTCTAAATTATTTAGTCTGTTATCATGACATGTTTATATGTCTGTTAGGTTAGGTTAGGTTAGGTTGTAGTGCCGTGTATTTCGAAATAAATAAAAATCTTTGTATTATGACCTCCACGTTTGTTCAATAAATTATTGTCCTCGTAAATAGCAAAATACGTAATATTATGCAAAAACTTCATTTAAATACTTTAAACGTTTAAGCCTTTAAGTAATTAGTAATTACACGTAATTTAAGTAATTTATGCTTTTCCGTACAACCTTTTGCTCAGCTGCCCTCTGTAGATATTAGTCCAACCTACGCTCCATAGATATTAGTCACCACTGGGACCGTCATAGATATTCGTCCGACCTTAGCTTTGTAGATATTAGACATCACTCCGAAGTTCATAGATATTAGTCCAACATATGAGCTGTAGATATTCGTCCGACATACAGGCTGTAGATATTAGTAGGTATCTGGAGTCGGGAGCAGTGCCGAGTTTGATATTTCCATGGCGCCCACGTGTAAAAGATTCCCGCCAATAATAGGCGTGAGCATGACCTTTCCACGAAGAGTGGTTTTTTACGTTCGCGACCTTTAGGAAAAAGGTTATCTGCCCGGTGGTAAGTACCCACCGAATTTAACGAAGATAATAATAGGAGCCCGCCCAGCTGTGTGGGCAGCGTTCAAACCGTTCAACAGAACTGTTCCCCCGTTCGACTTAACCACCGGCTAAAATAAATTATTACACATCCTACTCGTATTTTAGAAAATATATCATTCGTTTCCATCGCTTATCAAAATATCTTAAATATCACGATTACGTGGGTGAAAATAACAAGCTTTGTAAGTTATAAGATAGTCTTAAACTAATGAAATTGCATACTTTTTTACATTAACTCCACACAGGAGGCTCTGAGAAAAATAATTTCCCTCATCATCATCTGATGTCTTTTTGGACCGAGACTCTCTCTACCCGACCATCTTTTTCCGGAGGTCGGGCAGAGGAAGGAGTATCTGATATCTGATACTTTTGTGGATATGACGCCAGCGTTCATTCACGAGACGGGAACTAACTAATATCTTCCATATCCACAGTAAACATTGACATCTTTTGTGAATATTTCTACTTGTTACTTATTGTTCTTTATCCCGCTCACCATAATCCACCTGTTACTAAATAATATTGTGCCAATCGGCCGTACTCATAAAAAAAAGGTTTTGCTTATACTTGCAGAATAAAAAGGAAATCCTTCAGCTCGCATTCATAATATTCCAAGTAAAACCTTATATTTATAGAGTATGAGCATAACCTTCACAAAAAGTATTTGGTTATTCATAAACGTTACATTTTACTCTAAATAAAAAGGATATTCTTCAATAATGTCGAGTGTGGTCAGTAGCAGACTCAGTCCTGTAGTGATCAGTTGTGGCGATGGCAGATGTTGTGGAACTGAGAGAGATTAAACACTACAAGCAGCGATTATCAATACATGTTCGTGGTTACAAAGATTTTTTTCCAAAATCCCGGGGCATTGGCAATTTCATCTGCTTGCAGTTCGGTTGTAGCATTATCTTTTTCTGTACTTTCACTATCACTGCTTGACGAATACTTTTTCTCTGATCGAAGTACTGTACTCAAATAATACTGATAAGAAAGAAATACCGTAAATAAACAAACCACCGAAAATAGGTTGGAACCTGCCGCGGCACAGTCACAAGCCAACATGCCAACAACCTTTTACTCATTCTTGGAGGATATTCTTGCAAGTATAAGTTAATCATTATGCATACGAAAAAAAGGGAATGCTCATACTCCTACCCTTTCTTCAACTGAAAACCTTTTACTTCTACCTTATATTTACAAGGATATCCTTCAGTTTTATGAATACGGCCCAATATCCCGCCGTAGTGAAAGGAAGACCAAGATATTGTGGAAGCAGGAAACATCGCCAAATTCCGATGACCACCATAGCGGTGAAAGGGACCGGGAAAATAATGTAGGTACCGGGACAGAATGTATGGAATGCGGGAGAGGGAAGGGGGGAGGGGAACCCGGGAGGGGGACTCAGGAGGCGGGAAAGAAACTAGGGAGGGGTTCACGGGAGGGGGGAGGGGAACCCGGGAGGGGGAGCGGGACTCAGGAGGGGGAAGTGAAGTAGGGAGGGGGTTCACGGGATGGGGGAGGGGAACCCGGGAGGGGAGTTCGCGGGACGGAGGAAGCGGGCGAGGGGAGTGACGGCGGAGTGGGAACGCGAGAGGGGAAGGGGAGGCGGAAGGGGAACGGGACAAATGGGATAGGACACGCAGGGAGAAACAATTTCTTATTAAGTAGTATAGCAACGCATGCCGCGAACTCGATATAATAATATAAATGGAGCGACCGATCGACGTGATTTTTTTTTAAACAGATAAACGGAGGACTGGGAAATGACATAGGCTTCTTTTTATCCCGGAAAAAACATTTCATTTCCGTGGGAAAATTCTTTATACAGTAATTTCCCTCTAATACCATGCGAGCGAAGCCGCGGGTAAAAGCTAGTTAGGTATAAAATAAAGAATACACGACTACCTGCTCGTACTTGGGGATTGTTGGGGAGATTTATGTTAACTATTTACAAGTACTGTAGAATGAATGGCTTATGTTAAGGAAAGTGACAGTTCCATTAATCTTGTTTGTTGGTGGGTTACGCGTGAAATGGTGTTAATATAGGTTCCTAGCTCCTACCTCACTTACGGGATCAACAACTACTAATTAATAGTTAATAATTAATAACTCCCTTAGGTCCATCTTAGATTTACAGACCCTAAGAACCGTATACTTTGCCCTTTTCCAATCCATAGCAACATATGGTATTGTGGGATGGGGTGGTTGTGCAAATCTTCATTATCAATCAAATCAAATCAAATCAAATCAAATCAAAAAATATTTATTGTAAAATAAAAATTACAAAAGGTGTAGCTTATGGGTAGACCCCATTTCTTCCAGCTAACCACATTTATTTAATTACAATGTTTATATAATATTATTTGTTTTATTATAATTACAATGTTTATACAGATAAAATAACAATATTCCAATGAAAAAAAAATACAAATATATATTTTATATATATATATACCAATAAAAATAGGCGTTTCATTTACGTGAGGTATTCACTCAACGTGTAGTGACATTTATTAACAAGTTATTAATTTAATCCAATTATTACAGTTCAAAAACTAATTTTGAGAATTATATTTAAATGCCAACCTACCCATCCCTCAAATGAACTCTTTGCTAAAATCAAGGTCTTAGATATTCGACAGTTATTTACTAAGATAAGCGTATGTTATATATGCCAAAATAATCTACTGGTGGCTCCACAACATCAAGCACACACACGTTTTTCATCAAACCTGGGTTGCGTGGTCCCTAAAACTAAAACCTCATTCGCTCAACGACAATTCTGGTTTATCGCTCCCAAAATGTATAATGCTCTGAGTGCCGATATAAAGTCACAGAATAATTCTAAATCTCTCTTTAAAGCCCGTATCAAACATAGGATATTTGAAAAGGGAAGAGATTTCTCCAAACAACACATGAGAGCTTAATATTACAATAAAAAACAATTAATATTAATTAAAAAAATATATTATTATTACTAATTTAATTATTTTAACTTAATATTACACAAAAAAAAATAACAAACAAAAAATTTACTTTCTCTAACACTCTTTCCAATTTCTTTCATAGAAAGAATATCAAACGTGACTACAAACATGTACTCTCGTGCAGACGAATACCTACTTACCAAATTTTATTTCTATTTTTATCTCCAGAAGGATAATACTTAACAAATTTTATTTCTATTTTTATCTCAAGAAGAATAATACTTACCAATGTTTATTTCAATCTTTTTATTCTTTATTTCTTAGCTTACTTTTAATTCTTATATTTTTATTTTTATCTGTTTTTAGTTTTATTTATCCCTTACTATGTTATTTTTTTTCGTTCCTCTTCTAATATTTTATTATCTGTTTACCAAATAGTAGTAGTTAAAAAATGGCAAAAATGTATCATGTAAACATTTATGAAATAAAAAAATAAATAAAAAATACCCGTAAGCTCTGGCTCCCAGCCTGTTGCTGCCGCGATCTGCGCAAACACAACTGTAGATATATTCATTTCTTCATGGGCATGGTTAACTTGGTTCCGCGACGTTTCATCCCGCAGCAAAACATCCCCGACAAAATATCTTACGGACAAAACATCCCTCAACAAAATATCCACTAAAACTTAAGAAATATATGTAGATATATTTTTTTTTTCGATCGTTCATCATGGAGGTCGCCTCATCATCTGCATCCATCGCTCATTTCATGATTTTCGGCTATGTAATTTTTTTTTTCGCACCCGTAAAATTATGTCCCGTCTTTCCAGTTTATAAAAAAAGGTTCGATTTTTCGGATTGAAAATGTCAAAAAATCGCCAGGGTTTCAAAAATACGATTAAAAAAATAAGGAATATCTTAGAATAATTGCCTAAACCAGAAAAAAATGTAATGCATGTGGCCTATTACTTTTCTTTGGATTTCTGATCTTAAAAATATTTTTCCACGTAATTCAAAACAACACCAACCATATAAAAAAATGCAT